>OZ005616.1:8760000-10010000 GCA_963930655.1 Myrica gale
GTAGAGAGAGAGAACCTGCAGTAGTTCCCTCAGACCCATCTGTTTAGGTTGACCATCAAGAATTCTGCAACAGACACTTTATTTTAGCAGAAGGCAAAATAAATAGAAAGCAAGACAAATAAGTAAATAAAAATATTAGTATGCGGCAATGCAAGCACTTCCACATATTCTAGATATTGAAACGAAGTAGAAACTTCATTGTCTCATAATCCCAAAATTGCTTTTTGCTCTTGGAAGAAGCTTGTTATCTGCATGACAAATAAAACATACGTGCCTGTTTAACGATAGAGTGCATGAAAATACCACAGTGGCCAAACACTGTCCATGTCTTCACTTGAAGACATTTAACCATCAATACTCTATGCAATACAGCACCATGATTAGGAAAACAGGATATTTGGAGAAGCAGAGACAGCCAGTAAACTACCCGAGGCATATTAGAAACCAAAAACTGGGAAGACATCAATCCATGTAGAAGAAGCCCACAATGATGTCTCAGGCCTCAAAAGCATCCAGACAACACTTCAAAAGTTGCAAGGGAGACTTATCTCCCAGCCTAAATATTGGACAAACCATTCCATAAACTAAAAGTAGTGTAAATTGTAAACCTGAGCAGAAACCAAACAAAAGAGATCTTGAAGGAGTAACTCATATTTCCTGGCATATGCTACATACCTTGCTGTCATCTAAGGGTCTGTTCAAGTAGATTACTATTAGTAAATACTGAAACTTCCATTTAATTGTGGCTTGCTTTTCCAAATCTTTTTCTGCAAAATTATTTGGGCTAGAAATCATTGATTGTTTATCTTCTGTTTTCCTGGCTGTTTAGTGACTCCTGCACGCTTACTTGGTAGCAATCTTCCAAGCCTATTCATGAAGGTCCTAAAAGTTAGGTAGGAAAAAAAGGAACTGTAGGGTTCCTTTATTATCCTATGCAATTCCCATACCGTATACATATAATTCCTGGCTACAATATGAATATGATACATTCATCATGCATCTGATATATATTGGGCATTCTACATCTGCTACATATCAAAGAAGGACATCTCACTTTGTAGATGCATATTGATGCTTCCTAGCTCAAAGCAAGATTAACACTAACATGATCCCATAACTATGACCCCTGACGTCACATTCCAGAGATCTAAAAATTAGAACCATCCAAAGAAAAGGTCAACAAATTGGTGTTTTGAGAACTTGAAGTTCAAAGGATCACATCCAATCACGGAAGTCCTATCAAACTCTTCCATTTTACCATACCAATAGGTCCAGTAAGGAACCATACTTTGGATTTTCACATCATGCTTCTAAAATGTACTTCAGACCTAGTACCTTTGTTCTTTGGCCCTTATTCTCAGGTAATGTCTCAAAAACTGTCAGTCATCCACAAAATCTTCTGCAGCATTTCTTCTTCAATATTGTTGAGCCCCGTAAAATAGTATTCCAAAAAATGCACCCAGATGAGCACTCCATTATGATTTTCAAAGAACTTACCACATTGTGTGCACAATTCCGATCAAACACCTCTTTGCAAGGAAATTTGTTTTCCTTCTTGTACCTGGAATTCTCTGATCCAATGGAAAAAGAACAATTCCACTTCTTTTGTTGGAAATGAGAATAATCATACACAATAGCCATCCATCATACTGTACCATGACAGCATCGAGGTAAACCCCACGCATTTGGAATACTCACTCAAACACCACAAGCACCAGGTAAGCATGGGGTTTTGAATCTTGGCCAATAACCCATTAAGGCAGCCCCTAAGGTACAATACTTTCAGTTGACTTGTACATACAAAAACAAACTCTGGCCAATGTTATCTGGGGCTTTGGAATTCAAAATCCATCATTCAAGCCAATAAAGGGATTCTTTGGCACAAACATCATCAAGCTCCAATTCCAACTGAGAATTGGACGCATCGAAAGAACACATTAACAATAATTACAAATAATACAAGGTGAAGTACAAAAAACCTAAGTTGAATATATAGCTGAGCAGTAAAATCAGGTTTTATATGGAGATGAAAAGCATAGATGGAAATGGGTCTGAGATGAAGAGCATAAGATGAAAAGAAAAACATTCAATTTCTCTGCCATACGAGGGGTGAAAAAATACTCACCCAACCATGTTGCAGCTGAAACTAGACTGAAGAGCTGTGAGGCGGTAAAGATTATTCAGCACAATCATTGGGTCTGATCCCCGTTTTAGCTGAAAAAAATCAAGAGTTTTTGCGTTTTTAATAACAAGTGTCCCCAACAACTCGTAAATATGCAGACAATCTCAGCATTTGACATTCTTCACCACCTCAATGACTATACGCATTCCAGCTCGATCACTTTCATCCCGAATATCACTTATGCTTTCTAAAGTCTGTTAAAAACACAAAACAAATTAAGAAAATTAAAATCCATTGTTACAGGTGAGGTATGCTTCAACTAGGCACAGATTAGGATAGCTATTTAACGAAACTGCAAGCAGTTACTTACCAAGAAAACAATTACAAGAAGATGATGTGGCCATACAAAGGTGCAATGTACAAGCAAACACAAACATGGTGAAAAAACTCATGAAAAGTATTTAAGGCAAGTGGAAATGAATTGCGAAGAAGATAATAGAGGAAAAGGCAATACGCCAGAGTCAATCATAAAGTCACATATTACATAGACAACTAGAAATACAAACAACAGAGTTAAAATGGGTGAATATTGGATATGGTTTAAAACCTGGACAATGGCATGCCAAGCACAAAATTATGATGGTATTATCACATTTCTTTCCTCGGTGGGTAAACTACTCGAATATTTGCACTGGATTGAGCCCATGAATTAGCTCTCCAACCAAAGTATATGAGGAGTGGAGATGCCACTTGGTTCAAAGACCATTTCAAATTAAAAACCCTAGATATAATATAAAATACATGTTTACTGGCACTAAACAAAACACAATAGGTCATAATAGAGATTATTATCCGAGATGGCCTCATACAGAATGTCTAAGCTATGGCCAGGTAAGTTAATTGTAGAGCGAGGAGAACCAATATTTCAACCAGCACGTAAATGCAGAACAAGAGACATCAAAAAAAGTGATCAACTTTCAAAATCCATCTAGCACATGACATCGCCAAACATCCAAAGTCCAAGCAAGCCATGTGGAAACTAGAGGAAATTATCTAAAACTAGAAAATGGTTGGCAATCGTCTTCGAAAGAATGAAAATTAACCAATCACACACTCTTTTGAAATTCTCCTAATTTTACTTCCTATTATTCACCACAACATTACCTTGTTTTCCACAAGTTCAGCTATCTTCTCCACAAGGGAAGATTTGTTGGTTTGATAAGGTACCTGTTTCATTCAAAACAGATGATGGAAAAACAATTTAATCCTTTAACGGCAATATAATAATGATTCCACATATTTAATAAAAAAATCATAGAAAGCAGACTCATGACCTCTTTTATGACAATAGCGGCTCGTTTTGTTTTAGAATCAAGCAATTCAATATCTGTTTTCCCTCTAACTGTAACACGTCCACGCCCAGTTCGATATGCCTCTAAGATGCTTGACAAAAATAAACAAATATCAGATAACTAACAGTGAATAATTTAGTACATTCAAAATATGCATGAAGCCATATCGGAATTTAATTTAAGCAATTTACAAGAACTAACAGTAAACTCAAGAAGAATCTAGCAAAACAAAACAGAGGCGTGTCAGCACCTCAACATGGTTAACTCTATGTTACATGCAGTGGCAAGGGAAAAAGAGGGAGGGGGGGGGGGGGGGGGGAAGATTTTATCCCTGGGCGCCCCTATGCAAAAGTTCAACAAAACATAGCCTCTAGCTGAAAATCATTTCCTCTACCTTGGCCGTTTTGAATTGAACGAAAACACCCTTTGGCCTCCCAACAATTTGAAACACGCATTTTAGTCTCGACCATTTTCTAATAACCCATAGTTTTTTGTTTTTCAGAAATCAGACAAATGGATGTAAATAGGATTTAAAAAATGAAGATTAGCTCATATCTTACAAATTCTAGAACTTTTCCTAGAATTCAAACTTTTGAGTCGTTCTAGAAATTATAGTGACTTTTCTGCTCCCCTTGAATCCCTTTCACCTCTTCCTTGCTTTTATCTACTCTCTATTAGTTCACCGTCATCTTTACAAGGGATTACTATCTATACTAATTGAAAAAAAAAAATCGTTTTCTGTATCTCGATTGTCAAGTTCTCAGTTATGGTGAACGGCTCCCCACATGGTTTCTTTGGTAGCTCTCGTGGTTTACGCCAAGATGACCCTCTTTCACCACTTCTGTCCGTTATAGTTATGGAGGCTCTTAGCAAGATGATGAAAGCGTTGGTTATGAAAGGCTCCATTGTATGGTTTGATGTGGGTAATGGGGTGAGTATATCGCACTTACTATTGCTGATGATACTCTTATCTTGTGTGGGGCTAAGGAGAGCCAAGTTCTTAACCTTAAGATGCTTGTTGCTTTGGTTTGAGGCGATCTCGAGGCTGAAGATTAACCTTTCCAAATCTAAGGTCATTCCAATTGGTAGTGTGGTTAATGTTCAAATGATGGCTGATATTTTGGGACATAGTCTCTTCTCTTCCGATGACTTATTTTGGGCTCCCTCTTGGAGCTAAATTTAGAAGTCTTCGCATCTGGGACGACATTATTCAAAGAGTCGAGAGGAGGCTGGCGGGTTGAAAGCGTATTTATCTTTCAAAGGGTGGAAGAATCACTCTGATTAAGTCCACGCTCTCTAGCCTCCCAACTTATTTTTTGTCTCTCTTTCCCATCTCTATGGCTGTGGCAAATAGATTGGAGAAGCTTCAAAGATATTTTTTGTGGGGACGTGAGTGGAGGAGCATAAGTTTCACCTTATCAAGTGGGACAAAGTGTGTTCTCCTCTCAATGCTAGCGGGCTGGGTCTAAGGCGGCTGTCACTGTACAATAAAGCCTTATTAGGGAAATGGTTGTGGCGGTTTGCTTCGAATACTAATATCTTATGGAGGATAGTCATTACGAAGAAGTATGGCAGCGAGGTGAGTGGTTGGAGAACTTCGGAGGTCCATGGCTCTTACAATGTGAGTTTGTGGAAACACATTAGTAGTGGTTGGACCTTCTTCAAAGAAAATATTCATTTTATGGTGGGATGTGGACTCAAAGTTCGTTTTTGGCATTATCCTTGGTGTGGTGAGAGACCTCTGAGGTTAACGTTCCCTTTATTATTTTCTTTATCCCAGTGCCAGGATGCAATGGTGGTAGATTTTTTGGAGGGAGGTTCGGGAGTTGTTGTTTGAAATGTTCAATTCGTCAGAACTGTCAACGATTGGGAGATGGACGAATTTTCGACATTCAATTATTTGCTCTATTTGAAGGTTTTAAGGAAAGGGGAAGAAGATAAGATGATATGGCGGGTTTCAAAAATGGTCTTCTTGGTCAAGACGATGTATGGGCTCTTTATAAGAGGTTTCGCTAAGGGTTTCCCTTGGCGTCAGTGTTGGAAGAAATTGGCCCCCTCCGGAGTCCTTGCTGCTCATGGGAAAGTCATGCCTATCGACAACTTAAGGAAGAGAGGCTTTTGCTTCATTGATTGGTGCTATCTGTGTAAAAGCGATGGGGAGTCGGTGGATCACGTTCTTCTTCATCGTTCAGGGGCTAGAGGGTTGTGGTCGTGCATGCTATGCATTCTGAATATCTCTTGGGTTATGTCAAGGAGGGTGGTTGATCTGTTGAGGTGTTAAAAAAGGAAGTTTGACGACCCAATTACTTTGGCAGTGTGGAAGATGATTCCTTCATGTACTTGGTAGAGCTTGTAGAGGGAGAGGAATAATAGATGCTTTCAAGATACGGAGATGTCGATGGATAGTTTGAGGAGCTTTTTGTTGCAATCTTTTTTTCTTTAGGTTAATAGTGTTGGGTTTTCCTTTTTTCGAGCTATCGGGATTTTCTTATCTTTTTAGCTTTTATGTTTTAGTTGTTTTCAGTATAGTCTCATGTATTGTTGACACCTCTCTTTATTTTTTTCCTTTTATTAATAAAGCTTAACTTACTTATAAAAAAAACCAATATAAATGTGTACCGCATATCCTTAACCAACAACTCCTACTAACACAACTTTTTATATAAACAATTTTGATTATAGAATTTTTTTGGACAACATATATAAAGCAAATGTATTTAAAATTTTATTTATTATATTAATTTGGCTCCCCAAAGACAAATTAATGGCTTTGCCTCTGGTTTTATGTATGATGTTATTCACACGTATTGCACATTTGCGCATCAGAGTATCTAATATCTTTGCATGCACTTACCCACATACATGCACACTATAGTGACCATCTAAAATAACAACGGTGAGTTTTATCCCCAGCATTTATTTTGGCTTGCTCTAAAACTATCTTGATATACACCATACCTCAAACTCGTTATGAATTAATGCATCAATATTACCATTAGCAAGCACCAGCAAACCGTATATGGTACATTTATAGAACCATTGATGATAAGTATGCATCCATGAAAAGAAATAAGTATGTACCACTAATTGTAAAGCAATACTCCTTCCAGAACCTCTCAAGTGTAAAATAAAGGAGGTGCATTCTGGAAACTTATGTTACAAGATTAGACGAGATTGGGAAAAAAACAGCAGGGAAAACGAGGGGTGTTTTTATCTTTTTCTTTCCTCTTTTTTGTTGGTGTGTGTGTGTGTGTTTTAGGGGGGGGGGGGGGGGAAGCGGGGGGCTCATATTTCTGCAGCAGAACAGCAGTCATTCTTACCCAATATTTCCCATAATCAGTCCTCCAGTAGGGAAGTCAGGTCCAGGCATGTATTCCAACAATTCTTGAAGCTAATGCAAAGCGAAACATATTAGGTTACTCCTTAATATCAGTTTTATCAATTCTAAAAACAGACCAAGCCATGACAACAATCAAATTGCATCAAAATCTGGTGTATTTTTCAATTTGGGCAAATAAGAAATATTTGACTAACCAAAATACGATATAAATGCCAAGAAAAGCAAGCCAATTGCACCTTATTAAAAATGAAAAAACAAAACAAAAAATGGCCTTTTTGGATGCCTTTCCACACATGCATGTCTCGTTCTGGCAAGCATACAAACTCAACAACATGTGCACTACTAAAACCATGCTGCATTATGCTTGGTTTAATAACTGAAACAAAATTTTATTAGAAAGAGGAGAACCTCCAAGTCACAGGAAGTTTAGAGCGGTTTTATCAAAAATTAAATTCTGAACCACAGAAGATCAAGGAATGAGATAATATCCATCTCGCTTTTTGAGCGAGGTTGATGTCTTTATTACAAAGCAGTATAACCAGAAAAAAAGTCAACTGAGCAAGCTCTTCTCATTTCAAGAAAGATTGAATGTATAGTTTCTTGACATAAAAAATGGCACAGATTTATTAGATTGCTCCCAAAAGCACAACCCATATAACAAACATTTTTTTTTTTGATAATTAAGCCGATCTTATTAAAGAAGAAAAACGAAAAACACGCAACAACGGACTCGACAGTACAAGATAATATACTGAAGAAGCCAAGCACAAGCAAGCAAGAAAAAACCAACAAGACTCTCCCGAGAAACAAAAACGCCCACAGCGCACGAGCCAACCATAGTCTCACAAGAGACTCCCACCTGCCCACAAGACGCCACAAAAGAGTCCCCTAACAGTCCAGCCCATAGCTTTTAGGTCCGGCGCCGGCGAATCACCGGGACCCATCCCTGTCACCACCGAAAGCGGCGCCGGAGGTAAGGATTCCACCGGCGTAGAAATCCGATCAGCACCCGAGGTCATCACGGAGTTAACGGAGATAGCACTACGAACACATCTCGGGTCAGCCCGCCCCGCGCCCAGATTGGCCCATCCACCCGGCCTCTCCACACCGACAGACACATCAGGTACCTGCCCCGCACCCATCTCAGCCCACCCACCCGTCCTCTTCACGCCTGCAGACAAACACCTTTGGGTCGATGGGCCAGAGTCACAGAACCCAGACCCACGGCCCATCTCGAGAAAACCACGGTCAGAAAGGAAATGTCTTGCATTCGGTCGTGGTTCCTTCAGTTGTTCCGCAACGAGGGTGATGAGGCTATCCAGCTCATCACGCATGCGCATTAAATGCGCCCAGACCACACCAGCTGTGCCAGCCGTCGCAGCAGACCCCTCATCAGTAACCTTTCGAAAAGAATTCACGAGCCTTGTCAGATTGTTACCGTTGCCAGCTTGAATCTCACGAAACTCCCCTGCTCCCTCCTTCATCTCCGGCGAACCACCCCTCACCATTTGAGCAAAGGAAACACCCTTGCATACATCTGCATTCCCCACGCTTGATCGACGCACCTCCCGAATAACAGAACTCATCTCCTCACACGACTGAGCGAAGGCCTGCCAGCCAAAGCCCGACCTCCCCTCTGGGATCCTAACAGCCCCCCTCCGCCGGCTGTCCCCAAACTCCACCAACACAACGTATCGACCATGCTCATTCGAGCATTTCTGGGCAAGAAACGCACGCGAGACTTCATTGAACTTCACCGGAATATCGTTGTCCTCGTTTCCCTCTACCAGTTTTCCAAAGAAACTGGCAAGCCAAACCACCCCATCCCTGCCATGCCGAACGAAGCTCTGCAATTTCCGATTCGACTCAGATAACGTAACGAGACCCAACTTGCTAACCGAGAAAAAGAACGACTTCGCCTCAATCACTAAACTACGAGAAAAAACCATCTAAAACCACTAACTCAAGACACAAACACATCTAAGGGAAGGATAACAACGAGGAGAGAGAACGGAGAGGATAACTCAAGACACAAACACATCGTGATTATATGAAACATCTCTGTGGCAAACATCTCTGTGGCAATGGAGGTTACTAATTTCTACGCTGTTAGCAGCAGATATGGAACTCCTGATGAGTTCAAGCGCTTAGTCTTTTAGAAATTATCATCACCCAAAGCAACCTCCTTACAAGCTTACTGACGTCAGAAAAATGATATAACAAACATTTAACACCAGAGAATGGATACAACCCATAATTCTTTATTTTTTTAACCCCCCCCCCCCACTTTCCCCTGATTGTTGTAGACTCCTGAATTATAGGTCATTGTAGACAATACGATCTATTGGGTCCGCAGCATATGACAAAAACAACTTCACACAATCAGAGTGTCTTCCGAGGTAACTCACATCAACTAGCACTGTTGTCAAAATCATTGTTTTGGACAAGATATATATGATTGTCATTGCTTTTTTTCCTACAAGCATATGAATTATTTTAGGACACAACAACCCTAGGTCATCAGTAGTGTATGTAGGACAAAAAAGGCCAAAAGAAACGTGGACAAAGAAGAGCTTACATCTACTACGCAATTCTCAGCACCCAAAACTTCTTATCAAGCAACCTTTCAGACTAAACCTTACTTCCCTTGCCTTCCATCCATCTCGATCATCTATCTCCACAGCAAAATAGTGTTTCTAATCATCCATCAGTTTTTCACAAGGAATAGTTCTACTCCCTTGTCCTATCCATATTCATCTTCTATACCTTTTCATCCTTGACCTTTATCTCTATTTTAAATTATTATCCCCTCTCCTAACCTACACACCCCGCTAAGTACTGAGGTCATACCATCCCTCAGCATAGGCACATTCGAAGCATATTTTCAGATGATGAAAAAGAAGCAATATTGCCACAAATAAAAAAAAAAAAGAAATATTCGTAAGGTTTTATATGCACCTCTTACAAAAAGTGCCAACAGATACCACACTCAAAAGTATTTCAAAAAACAATAACGAAAGGAATGCAAGTGAAAATGGAAAAAAAAAAAAAAAGAGTTTTGAGTTTATCGTGTATTCTAGTGTAAAGAAGGCCAAGAGTTTGGGTATTTACTGTAGCTTCAGGATTATGAATCAATGCACAGAGAACATCTACCAACTCCCCAAGATTATGAGGAGGAATGTTGGTTGCCATGCCAACCTGAATATGAGTATCACAGATGAGCATAACGAATATACTAGAGTTGACAAAGCATTAGCATTTAAAAAATGAAAGAACAGATATTAAGTCACCGCAATCCCAGATGAACCATTCAACAACAAAGTTGGAAGCCGAGCAGGCAGAAGTGAGGGTTCCTTTTGTGAATTATCAAAGTTAGGGACAAAATCAACCTGCAAACAATGAGGCAAATGACACCAAATCACATTGACGATCAAAAGTAAATATGATGATGACAACATAATTCAAGGAATGCCACCAACTGTATCTTGCTCTAAATCTGCCAACAACATTGCTTCAGTGAGTGCCTGCAAAAATAGAAGTACAAGTAAATGACTTTCCTTTAAGATGCCAGCTTTATCTACAACAAAACAGCTCGTGAAAATGGGACATTATAGAAGCATCTAATGTACTATAGAACAGTTACATGCACCTGCCACAGGCTAACACTATTAACAATAACACAAGTCTTCAGAACTTGTAACAATGACGATAGTTAGAAGTCTTCAAGTTCTCTTGAAAAGGAACATCAATGGCCAAATGCAGACAGGTTTAAGTTCACCAAAAAATCAAAAGCGAAATGTTAGTTGGAGCCCCAAGGTAAATCCTTTCCCATGGAACTTCAAAGAGCAGTTCAAGAGAACTCCAAAAAAAAAAGAACAGCTCAAAACACCCTCCCCCCCCCCCTACCTTCCCTACACTTATCAAGTGGCAATAGACAAAGGCTAGAGACATAGTTTATATCTAACCATACTTTCCCAAATCTCATGCAACAGTTTCCATAATGGACTATTTTCCATTAGTTCAATGGGTAGTGTCAAAAACTCTTGTCTGAAGTAGGTAGAATTATTCTTTCAAGAAACATTGGAAAATGAGAACATAAAAGACACCCCAGAGCATGCCGAGTGAGAGAGATAGACAGAGAGAGGGAGAGGGAGAGTTGAAAAGGAATAAACAAAGTTCTTGGTATCTACACGATGAGTAAGGGGCTATGATCACTGATTAAACAGTTGGAGATAACCTTGCTACTTTGTTTCGTTCGCATTTGGATCTGTTATTACCTTCTGGGGGAATTTCTAAAGACATAGGAAGAGAGGTTTTTCTATTGGCCTTCTTCTTTTAGAAGTGACAGGTGTTGAGCAGAATAAGCAATATTTACTTTCTATCTTGTGATCAAGTTTAGCAACTACAGAAGACACCAGGATGTCCTTGGTAATGTTCAAAACATTAACGGAATATGTTCATGTAAATTTGTATACTAGAATAAATCGGTTCAAACTATGACACGCGAATGCTTATTTAAGAGGCATTTTCTTCCATTCTATTCGGCGTTGCTTTCATATTCTCTTCAGGGATTAACATAATCCAGCTAGTAAATTAATTGCTAACTCATCCGTTCCAAATTGATTCCTTGGACCCGTTTCCTCTTTGCTATGTTTCCAATGGCATCCATCAGTGATAAAAAAAAACAGGGGTTGGAGTAACATATCTCTATTCTACCAAAACAACAAGCTTAATTATCTGCCTTCACAAAAATCCGATTTTCTCGAGCATAGCATAAATTCATGCATTCAGAGGTTACAACAACATGAGGACTCTCATTCAAGAGAAAGTCAGTCTTTGACCATACTTCCAATCTGCACTCTGTGTAACGCATTGCAGCAGGAGGATCTGCATCGATCGAACCAAAATTCCCATGGCCATTTATTAGTGTACACCGTAAGGAGAAATCCTGCAAGAGACAGCATCAAGAAAGGTACAAAGAAATATTAGGAATTGAATAAGCAACTACTACATCCAAAAAGAAAGAAGCAAAAAAAGCAAAAGTTGGAACAGAAAAGCAACAGAAGCAGAACCTGAACAGCATGAATAACGTGATTTTGAGACAAACACAAAGACAAGTGTGAAGGGGGAGGGGGGGAGGCAGAGAGAGAGAGAGAGAGAGGTTCCTGAACCATCATCTAGCATAAACTTTACAGAAAACCACCCTTCCAAAATGCTTCATGCCTTCCAAGAAAAAACCCGCCCAAAAAAAGGAATAAAGGCTCCATTTTTTTCACCCAATACATCATAAATGGAGGGTACGTATAATTTAATGTTTTGTTTATCTTTAGTTTTGGATATTTAACCTGCTAGGACCTACCTGTCTGATTTTGTAAGATCAGCGAACAAACACCAGAAATAAATAACAAGCATGGCAATTGCCAATAAGATGGCAATGGCCAATAGTCAACGACCAGAAAGGGTTGACCAACAACGAGCAGGGGCAACTAATGGTGGCAAACAAATGCTTGAATTTCTTCGAAAATTCATTCTAAAGCTGATTTTGGTGTTATGGAGTGACCATTTACGTGCAAACATTCCTGAAGGGGAAGTTCTAACCCTCCAAAAACCACACTAAAGGGACCAACATTGATAATGACACTTTATGTGGGAATTCATTCCATCCTTTCCTAGTTAAGAAATCCAACTATACCAATAGGTAAAAAGGAAAACGCATTTACAAATTACTAAAACGAACAACTTAAAACACAATAGCATGTTATACTTGATAGAAATTTATTGACTAGCAATGCACAATTCACATCCTCTGCACCTCTTTGTGAACAGATTAGATACCAACTATTACCTGTGCCATTCGCACCAAGGAATCGTAGACAGCAGAGTCTCCATGCGGGTGAAATTTTCCTAGAACCTGCGATAACAAAAACACAAACTTCGATCATCAAATTACATGGACTAGAATAGACATAAGACAAAAGCCACAATACAAGAGTTCTAAGTCAGAAAAAATGAGAGAAACATTATATTCAAATTTTAACCTCTCCAACAACTCTAGCACATTTCTTGAATGGCTTTCGTGATGAAAGGCCCAATTCATGCATTGCAAATCTGTAGCCACAATTTTGAGAGAGAAAATGTCAGCTACGTTGTCTACCAGAATTTCACTTATGATATCTACTTGTGAGACTTACACATCCAATAGGCGAAGATGCATAGAAATATTCATTCCATGTGAAAAATGAAAGAGAAGCATGAACAAGCATGCAAACCCACACACTCCACAATAAAACGCACGCACACAAGAAGATAGATAGGAAAATTAAAAGTTAAAAAATGATAGACCAGACGTTACCATAGCACAATACATGCCACAGCAGGTATAAATTAAAAATTTGAGGAAATAGAAACATAAAGTCATGTTGAATATTGGGTAATGAAATATCTCATACGCTAATGAATTATATTACGAAACGATACTTGTCTAGGTCATCTCTAAAGCATATTGTGAGTACCTAAATCACGTGTGAACTCAAAATAAACTAGAGGAAGGTACTGAATTAAAAAAAAAAAGGAAATTATACTTTGCACCGTGAAACTGTTACAATAATGTGCCCCCCAAGTTACCAACGTCGCACTCCCAACTACCAAAGTGTTTCAATGTGCACCTCTATTGAGATATGGCCATCGAAAATATGAGATATTTGACTCATTTTTTGAACGTTTTAACAGCTAAATCTTAACAAACAATGCATGTTTAAATCTATTGATAGTTAAGGGTCCAATGTGTCAGGTTTATGATTCAGGGCACATTGCAAAAAGAATGACAATCTGGGAATGCAAAGCTTAATTCCCCTTAACAACCAATGGTAATTTCAATGACAACAGTAGCATCTGAGCAAATTCAAATAATACAAAACTAGAAATTACAACCCTTTCTTCCCTCATTCATTATCTATTTCCAACGGGAATTGCAGGAAAAAATAACAAATTTAAAGTGTAGACATTCACTTTTAAGACCCACGAAACCAAATCCTCTGAAAAGGGGCAGTAACTGCTAATAATTTATTTCCATTTACCAAGAATGCGGCAATGATTTAAAAATATGGAAGCATAAAGGAAAACAAAAGAAGAAAAGGTAAAGTTGCCACCGTAACATAGCTTCTACCATCCACGTTAACGAAGTTGTATTTTTCACTTTCCGCTTCCTACATTTTAACACCGACCAAACAATACCGCGAAGAAAAATTAACAGCAACAAAAGAAAAAAGCTCACAGGATTCGACGGTGCACTGGCTTGAGACCATCGCGAACGTCGGGCAAAGCGCGGCCGAGGAGGACTGACATGGCGTATGACATGTAGGCCTCAGTGGCCTCCTTGTGGAGCTCGCAAGGCACGATTCTGCCACCATCACCACCGTCGTTTCCAACACTGCCCTTGACCAACACGCTCCCATTCCCATCTTGCCCGACGTCACCCTCCTCTTTCAATGCATCTTCCCTGCGCCTCGCTTTTACTACCGCAGACTTGCGGGTAGAAGACGACGAGGAAGAGAAGGGGGCGCTGGAGAGAAAACGGAGCTCCGACAGGCTGTGGCGGATCCTGGACGAAAAGCGGGGAGGGGCGAGTGGCAGAGAAGGGCGGTGGCGGAGAAGGATTGAGGAGAAGCGGAGTCCAGAAGAGAAAGCCATGGAAGAAGGGTCTGAGAGGAAATGGGAGGCTTTCATGGAGGTGGCATTTGCAGTGATTTTTGGTCGGATTTTCCGAGTGATAGGGTTTTGGGGCCCGAAAAAATAGGTGGAGTGAGAAAAACCCCTAAGCCGTCTTTGGTGGGTTCCTGCGCGCCAAGTCGAGGGGTTTCGGGATTTCGTCGATTGTTTGAAGAGTGCACGTGTATGACACGTGCTTTATGTTTCTTGCCAACGATATAACGGGCAGGTGAAATTTGAAAAGGCCAAATATTATATAGGTCCTCAAAAATGCCTCGGTGTTTTATGGTATTTACCCAGAGACAGAGATAATCATTTTACAAAATGCTGACGTAAACTTTCAAAGCCACTTTATTATCTACAATATTATGCAAGGTCACAGAATAATAAAAATTGTAATAAATATAATGAAATATCTCAAAAACACATAAAAATATATATACGCATATAAATCATTATAAAGAGGGAAAAATGAAAATAAAATATTAAAGTCATATAACAACAATAAGAGCACCACCCTCACTACCAACGAGCCTGCACCCGCGTGTAAGAAGTAATAATAAAATAACACAAAATAATAAATAAAAACACATTTATAAGAATTATGCTATAAGGAAAAAATAAAATAAAATAATCATAAATAATTAAAAATAATGCCTAGGTACAAAATGTTATATACGAAACAATACAAGAGAAATATTATATAACTAAAAATCACTAAAATACAATAAAAATAAATACAACAACAAAATCATTCTACGAATATGAGAAACTAAGGCATGTTTGCATTTAGAAATTTAAAAATAAAATAGTTATATTGAGAAAATTGAGATATATCAAAGTTTAATTGGGGTTTGTGAACATAAAATTTTACCCTAAAATTTTAACATCATTACATTCTCATTCTCTCTCCATCCTTTTTCTCTAACTTTTTTACTAACTTTTTTACTTTTTACCAACTTTTTCACTTTTTCACTTACTTTTTTATTCTCTCACCTTACTTTTTATCTAACTTTTTTACACTTTCTACTAACTTTTTCACTTTTTCATTCTCTCTCCTCACTTTTTCACAAACCCTAAAATTTTACTTACACAAACACTATGTTAATGATGTGCAAAACCTAGGCTTGTACAAGCCTGTACACAGATCATAAGGGCAGTTATCCTTTCAACTCCCAGCCTATACATCTGGCCGACTGGCCCACGGTGTGTTGGCAGATGAATTCCCGCATCTGGCCAACTGGCCCAAGGGTCTCGCTTTTGCTTGATGATGAACAAGGTTCATGTGTTCGTGTGTTGCTAAAGCGGAGGGTTTAATAGAGTTTGACTTTTGTCTAAAGACAATGCTCGGTGGGACACTTTTTTTTAATAACTCGGGAGCTCTCAAGGTCTGGTTACTTCGTGTACCCTGCTTTACAAGCTAACCAAGAGGCATGTATCAGAGTCTCACCCAACACACCCCAGATAAGTCAGGGGCGATAAGGGCGGTGTTGGGACTTGAACTTGGGACATGTGAGAATCCAAGTCGTTGACTTACCACCAGACCAGACCAAACCCCTAGGAGTCTCGGTGGGACACTTAGTTACGGGGGAAATGGCAGAAGTGTTGAACGCACCGTTTCACTTAGTGAGTGGAATGTGTGTCGTTTAGGGTAGAAAATCAAATGGGCGGGGAGGTTGACGTGTAAAATGGAGTATGGCATGGAGGATCTTGCTGACGTGTGAGATGATTTTGTTAATGGAACTAAAACGGAATGACTACTTTTTTTGAGGATGGCAAATTTAGAGACTAAAATTTTGCCCCATTAAAATGCAAGACTAAAAATAAAATGGATGCAAAACCCATTGATTAAAAATCAAAATTACCTAAAATGGCTGCAAATCTGGTCCTTTTATTTGATGTGAAACTCGAAAAAAGGTTTAAAAAAAATTGAGACAAAAATTTCACGTTTGTATCTAAAACTTCTATAATTTTTTTATTATTATTTTGAAATATGATTACATTATCTAATATTGGTTGTTTTATACTCTCTTTTAAGCTGCAATATTTTTTTAACCTGCCTATTAATTTTTTATATTCTTATGCCATTTTATTATTTTAGAAAATTTGCTTTTTAGTCATTGGGTGTTCACCCCTTTTTATTTTTAGTCATAAAACTTATGATATGTTTGTTTGCCAAAATTTTGGAGAATATTCTCAAAATTTTGAGAGTTTTTACTTTATTGAGATTTATTGGGGTTTGTGAAAGGTAAAGTATGTATGCATAAAGGTTAAAAATGTTGGAGTGTGTTTGTTTTGCTTTAAAATAAATAAATAAATAAAAGGTAAGACAAGAGTTTCAACTAAACGGTACGTTTCGCACTAGCTAATGTTGAGAAATTAGTTGTCTTCCCCCGTGTATCCATAGTCATTCCATAAGTCTCTAAAATTTTCCCCCGCAGGCAAAGAAGTCTTCAAACCCTAGTCTCTTTTGCGTTGTTTTGAAATCATAAACTAAGTTTGTTCCACTTATAAAAGCACTAAGCTTCGTCCAGATCTCCTTTGCAATTTGTCTCATTTGATATTTTGGTAGACGAGGTAGACAAAGCTAACCCATTCAGCTTCTTTGGGTTCAACAGAGGCGGCTTGGGAGCATTTTGGACGCAGCAATGGGAAGAGATATAGAAGGTGGCATATAGCACGAAAATGTTCTTATTTATACAACCTACATGCAACTGCAATAAAAACAAGGCCTACAATCATTCTCTTCTTCCTAAATTTCACTTTGGTCTGCACAAAGGAGAAGAGAAAGAGACTTTCTCCCTCTCTCTCTCTCTCTCTATGCAGGAAATCTCTTTGTTTTTTATGAGCTCTAGTGACAGACACTGAAATATTCAGGCAAGCCTATCTAAAATCTAAGACTAATCTTTTATTCGTAGATAACACGCCATGGACTTTAACAACTCATCACCAGCCAACTCACCTTCCTCGTTAAAGTCCAAAAGAAAGCAGCAACACCAACAACAGACACTAGAAAACCAACAACAGGGAGAAGCGAGGTTTCTCAGGGTAAGAAGAAAGTCATGGGGCAGATACGTAGCGGAGATAAGAGACCTTTCCATGAAAGAGAGGCATTAGCTGGGAACTTTTGACACTGTCAAGGAGGTCGCCCTTGCCTACGACCGTGTCGCTCGCTCTATGAGCGGTTCAAAGGCCCGCACCAACTTCGTGTACTTGGACATGCCTCATGGCTCCTTTTTCACCTCTATTATCTCACCAGACGAATCACAGCACGACATCTCCGCCCTTTTTGTTGCGCATTAACAGTAAAACGATGCAAATAAATAAAAAAAGGCTAAATTACCGAATCACAGCACGACATCTCCACAACTGAAAGGACACATTAACAAATTTTATACGCTTTCTATTTGGTAATGATGCGGCTTTAAACGTCTACGACAACATTTTTTTGTTAATAAATAAAAAAGGCTAAATTACCCCGTTAGTCCCTGGGGTATAGTCAATTCTCAGATTGGTCCCTGTGGAAAAGTTTCACCTACCGGTACCCTTGGGTTTGATACGTCTCCCAAATCAGTCCTCCTTCACATGAGATGACGGAATCTACCTACGTGGCTGACGACGAACACGTCACTGCCTCTTAAAACCCGACACGCGTCCTATTTGGCCAGCTAAGCAAGACACATCACACCACTTACTCGATTGCCCGCGATATTGAAAGGGCATTTCGGTCCTTTGACGCTTAAATAACCAACGAACTTGATAAACCCAAAATCCAAATAATACCTTCGTAACCCGAACTCGATAAACCCAAAATCCCCAAATCTACGCTGCAACCCTAGTTCTCGTACCAGTCAGAAAATGCAGGTTGATCCGTGTGTGTGCTTCGTGTGTGCAGCATCTGAAAGCAAAAAACAAACTAAAAGAGCCAGAATTTTACAAATCCAAGGGATCTGTGAAAGGGAAGTGCGTTGGAATCTTGGACAAAGGTACTACCCCCCATCCACTTATCTTGTATTTTTTCTTCTCAAAATGTGAACTATGCGACAAATATGTTAGTAAGAACATGTTATTGTTGATGCTTTAATGTTGTGCGGAGATTAAAGTGGATAGCAGTACATTGAGGAGATAAATGTTGTCGGGGGACCACTGTCAAGTGTCTGAAACTTTCCCGAACAAGTGGTCCCCCTCTGTGGTGCTATATTTATCAAGTCACGCTTAAATAAAGGTTAGTTAAAGTAAATGTTAGTTAAAGAAAGTTTAGTTAAATAAAGGTTAGTTAAATAAAGGGTTTGCTGATGTAATCTTGCCTAGGGTTTAGAAGTTATGTTTACCATCAGTATTTAAGTCCTTGTGGTTATTTTTCTGTAGATGGTCAAAATTTATTTGCATCATGGAGGTAAATTGAGTTGGGTTTCTGGAAATTATGTCGGGAGAGAAGTGTTATACGCTGGAAACTTTGATCCAGACTACATATCAGTCACACACTTGTGGAAGTTTGTGAAAGAAGATCTGAAGTATCACGAGGCAGTGGAATTATGGTGTTACTTTGATGGGGAACCTTTTGAGCGCAGAATCAATTCACTTGAAACTGATGCCGATGTTTGCAAGCTGATAGCTCGCATTTCACGAGAGGGGCATGATGCACTATGAGTGTTTGTGGAGCACAAGTTATGTGTGCCACAAGATGTATTTGAATTGACACTTCCACCTATCCAAAACACTAGTGTGGGGGAGGAACAACAAGAGCAGAACGTTGGTGAGAGGGAGGGGGAGGGTGAAGGGGCCCGGGCAAATGTTGAGGAGGGGGTGGGGGAGGGTGAGGGTGAAGGGGTACTGGCAGATGTTGGTGAGAAGGAGGGGGACGGTGAGGGTGAAGGGGTAGAGTCAGATGCTGGTGAGGAGGAGGGGGCGGTGAGGGTGAAGGGGTAGGGGGTAGGGGCAAAAATCAGTGATTTTGAGGAGAGCGATGAGGAGGTTCCATAATTGTTTGGTGACCCTGAAGTGGTTGATGCTGAGGAAGTGCAGGCTGCTGTGGAGAAGGGTAGATCAAAGTCTAAAGGGAAGCGGCCGATTGTAGAGGAAGATCAGGGTCATGCTGAAAAAAGGAAAAATGTCATAGAATGGTTTGGTACGGGGTCGACATGTGGAGCAAATATTGAGGATCCACATGCAGAGTCCGGATCTGATACTGAGGCTTCTGAATCCATGAGTGAGGGTGATGATGCTGAGAGTGATGCATACAAGAAGAAGAACTGTAAAGATTTCAAGGAAGAAGAGCTGAAAGGCAGGGTCCACTTGGAGAGAGGACTGAAGTTTAGGGATCTCGGACTATTTACGGAGGCTTTAAAGCTCTATGCGATTGAGAGACACTTTGATTATAAGTTCATAAAGAATGACAAGTTACGATGCACAACAGTTTATCGAAGGGGTTGTGGTTGGAAGATACATTCGTCTTTCACGTATCTAAAGAAGGTCGTCCAGATTAAAACTTTCAAATCCACCCACCATTGTGGTGCACATCACAAGAATTCAAAGCTAGACTACAAGTTCACTGCTGCCAAGTACTTGGAGAGCATTAGAGATAACCCGACAATGCCACCTACGACATTGGGTGAGCATATTCGAAGGGATTTCCACGTATCTGTTTCGAAGAATCATATGTACCGTGCAAAGAAGTTGGCCTTGGATATGGGAAACATGCCGATCAGTACAAGTATATCTACGACTATTGTGAAACTTTAAGTGCATGGAATCCGGGCACGTGTTTGAAAGTTGCTCGGGATGGCGAACGTTTTCAGCGACTTTATGTGCGGCTTGATGCTTGTAAACGAGGGTTCTTGGCAGGATGCAGTTCTATTATTGTATTGGATGGGTGTCATTTAAAGGGTCTTTTTGGTGGACAATTACTTTGTGCAGTGGGGAAAGACGCAAACGATGATATGTATCCCATTGTGTTTGCTGTTTGCGAGGTCGAACGAAAATGTTCTTAGACATGGTTCCTTGAACTATTGCTTGAAGATATTGGGACCAATGATAGGCGTGTATGAACATGGATGTCAGACCGACAGAAAAGTAAGGACTAGTTCACTGCTCATGTGTGTTGCTTAAATTTACTTATTACGTACCTAATATATGTTCTTCTGTTTCATTAATTTGTAACGGGGTCTACGTGAGTCATTGGAGTTATTGGTCCCAAATGACGAGCAACGACATTGCGTTAAGCATCTTCATGCCAATCTCAAAACAGAAGGGTTTCGGGGGAAATCATTGAAAGATGCTTTGTGGAGAGCTGCTCGTTCTAGTATAGAATCGAGTTTTAAAAGAAATATAGAGGTGCTGAAAGGGATATGTCCTGGTGCATATGCATACTTAGAGAAGGTTGACCCAAAAGGATGGTCAAGGCATGCGTTCAGCACAAGCAGCAAGTGTGACATCTTGCTCAGCAACATCGCAGAGACGTTTAACTCTTGGATCAGAGAGTCACGTGATAAACCAATCTTGACTATGTTGGAGATTATCCGAAGGCAGCTTATGAACAGGTTCATTATTTACTGCTATTCATTCAGAGAATAGAGATTATAGTAGTCTTGGAGAGCCTGAGTGCTTCTAAGTGTTTTGGCCAAGCATAGACACGTATATACTAAATCGGTGTTAAGCCTAATAACCTTCTCACTTAGGATTCATTCTAGGCTAATAACCTAGTTTGGGTACCCGTTCTTGGGCTAATTAACCCTTGATCGGGATTGTTCTTGTATCTTTGTGGTCTTTGGGCTAATTAACCATTAACCACGTTCTTCGTGTTCTTATCAATAAATATCTCGAGTGTTCTCCATTTGAGTGTTAGATCCTATATAACAGTTTAGGAGGATCGATTGGGGTGATCGTGTTCGAATCACTTGGCGGGAGTTGGCATTGTTATGGTGGCCTAGACTGGGGTCCCTAACAACCGCCAAGCGATGCGCTCCAACACCACAATCGATCCTCCCGAACCGTTTCAATTAACACACGAGCGTTGAAAATAGGATCTAACACTCAAATGGAGAACACTCAAGATATTTATTGATAAGAACACGAAAAACGTGGTGAATGATTAATTAGCCCAAAGACCACAAAGATACAATAACAATCCCGATCAAGGGTTAATTAGCCCAAGAAAGGGTACCCAAACTAGGTTATTAGCCTAGAATGAATCCCAAGTGAGAAGGTTATTAGGCTTAACACCGATTTAGCATATACGTGTCTATGCTTGGACAAAACACTCAGGCTCTCCAAGACTACTATTCTCTCTATTCTCTGAATGAATAACTCTAATGCACCTAAGGGTCTTTATATAGACATCCTTAGGTTCTTTTCAATCTCTAATTGACTCAATCACAATAAATTCAAATCACAATCAAATCTAAATCAAATCCCTTGAATCAAGCAGATTTGATATTACATGCCTAATTATAACAAGAACGTAAATGAAAGGAATCTTCTAGAGTTTAGGAAATGATCCCTAAATCTAGAAGATATGATTTATTCAATCATAACACAAAAGGAAACTAATCTCTAAGATACCTCCCTGATCGTTGGGATCTCGCCGTCGTCCGCCGCTGTCCACGGTGACGTCGCCGCCGCTTGCACCACCATGGGTGGTGATGCTCCTCCGGGTCCCCGGACCTTCCTCTTCCATTCCCCACTTAGTACCGGTAGGGGTGGTGGTGCTCCGCCACTGGTGGTGGCCATCCTGTGTCATGACCCTCCTTTGTCTGCTGGCCTGCTGTGGCTGCATGGCTTGGCTGGTGGCCAATGACTTGTTGTGGCACCGTGTCATGGCAAGGTCATGTGCTGTCATGGCATGTCTGTTGCTGGCTGGCTGGCATGCCAGGCATGGGCGTTGGTGAGGCGTCATGCCTTGTCAGGGGCGCTGGGGCGCCTAGCTTGCGCGCGCGCACTGGTGTCATGGCATGACTGCGGTGTTGTCATTGCGAGCGCTGTGGGCGTGTAATGAGTGTCTATGTGTGTCCTTGGCGCCTCATCTCGGCACCTATCCACCAATTCATAGCTTTTACCGCCCAAGTCGTCATTGGGGATCCTTTCACATCTACCATGATCGTTTGACACCGGAAGACTTTGTAGACAATTACTATCGGAAGGCCGCGTATTGGGCAGCATACTCTCCAGTGATACATGCAATATCGGGTGAAGAAGATTGGACACAGTCAGAGTCTGGGCAACTTCTACCGCCGGAGATAAGGACTATGCCAGGACGGCCTAGGAAAGCCAAGATTAGAACTGATGATGAGTCACCAGACGCATACCATGTGACCAGAAAAGGTCTTCCGGTTCGTTGTGGCAAATGCTTAGTGATTGGTCATATTGCAAGAACGTGCAAAAAACCTGATAATCCTAATCAAAGAATTTATCCAAGGAAACCATCGAAGAAAAAGAAGAATAGTGCAACAGAGGTATGTGTTTCCAATAATATTAGTATGCCATTTTTCATTTAGAAAATGACAGAAAGTGTGGTTTTTTTCTTGCTGTTTGCAGAATATCGATGGTCATTCTGGAAGACACAACTCAGCCCCAATCCAATCCAAAAGAAAGAGAAGTCGTGCTGACTCTCAGTTACAACCAGAACCGGCACGTACAATGCAACCATCACAACCACTGCCTAGAAGGTCACCTTGGAAACAAACACAGACAATGGTAAATTTGAACCTCTGCAGCTCAGTATAACGTTAAACTATGGTAGTTACTGATACGGTGTTATTGCATCATCAATGCAGGGTGAGGCCTCTTAGTCACAGGCAGAACCGACACATACAATGCAACCATCACAGCAACTGCCTAGAAGGTCACCTCGGAAACATATGCAGGGTGGAGTGTCTCAATCACAACCCTTACCTTTCAAACACAGGAAATCTCCTCGGAAAAATGGACCAGCTGATGGAAGCAATATGATGTCGTGATTCACTGGGGATGGAACTGAGTAGACATCTTTTGAAAGTAGAGTGGAAAAAACCTTTGCCTGTAATTATTGGTGATGTTTTTTTGTAAATGGGTAGATGGCATTTGGGACCACTCTGTAAAGGTTGTAATTATTTATGACATATTTTGCCAATGGTATTGGACGTTTTTCAGTTTACCATATTTGGAGTTCATCGGGACAACATGATTGTAATCTTTATTTGGTCTTTCTTTGATCTGGTGCAGGTTGTGAAATTCATTTAGGTGCATATTACGTGTTCTGGTTTTTAGTGCAGATTAGGTGTTTAGTAACCTGCTGCAACAAAATACACCAAATTGCACCATTGTGTGTGCAGCAACAACTACAACAGATTTTACCATACTCCAACAACCAAATACAAAATACACCTAATTGCACCACTGAAATGATGTACATTCCTTACACAAGTACATTGTACAAAATCTGCAGCAACAAAGTACACAACAAATGATGTACATTCCTTACACAATAGCCCATAATCTTCCATCTACAACTAGAGCTTTCAGATCTACCTCCATCTACACTTCCATACAACTATAACTGCCAAAAACAAATTAGATCTTCACTGGCTTAACTAGAAATTACCCAAACCCAAACAACAAACATCCACGAACCCAAGATAAGGATTTTCAGTTGCTTCTCCTTTGCCTTCAACTTATGATACTCCTCATTCATTGTCTTCAGCTCCTCCTCCTTCGTCTTTATATCCTCTTCCATAATCTTCATTTTCTTTTGCATGATCTTCATCTTCCTCACCGTACCAGAAATAACATCTTCCCCACGTACAGAAGGAGGGGGTCAACCCATTCAAAATAGTTGCAGGCCAAATGCCTCTACAGATTGGAGAAAAAAATGGGGAATCATACTCATGAAAATACTTGAAACTTAGAAAACTGTATGCCACAGGTACCATATATAAGAATCCCTTGATAAATTAGACAATACAAAACAAAGTCATTATAAAAAGGTTCAACGACATTACTTACAAAAATCACTAACTGTAAGCATTTTGAGAAAGGTTGATGGCAACAAATGCTGCAACTTACGATACTTTGAAGCACCAACAAGTCATGAATCCTTTTTAGCAATTTGTTAACCCTAATGTTATGGCGTCATTGGCAAAACATTATTCCATTTTTTAGTAATCCTCATAATGTAACTAATTAGTACATAAATATATAAGATCAGTAAACTGTAACAAGATTGTAATCCTCATAATGACCGTGTATATATCGAAAGACCGTGACTTCCCTACCCAACTCTAGCTAGTATAATGTAAAACTCGAATAATGGGAAGAAAAAACTAACCAAATTACTCGAATATCGAGGGCAACCGAAGAATCTCCTGCCTGGATTCCCCTCTGTCTTGCTCGTCCTCATCCCTGCCTTCAGCCCACAGAAACACACGAGAATCGCCATGAAGCTCCAGCTCTGCCGATAAAACTCCACCATTGCTACCATCGCTCGCATAGGAAGAAGATGTCGGTCTCCTCGACATCGAGAGACAATGTGCCACGTTTTGAAGGGGAATCAATACGAAATGGTATAGAGATTGGGAGGATTAGGGTTCATACGGTGGGTGGAAGACGTTTTACAAAATTATGGATTTTTTTCTTTTGTGCCCGCGAAGTCTCGACTCCTAACTAACCTAAAGGACACGTGCTTTTCATTTTACCACATCACAAAAAAACTCAAGTCTCCACCTTTTTGTAATGACATGGAAAAAATAGGACGCGTGTCGGGTTTTAAGAGGTGGTGACGTGTTCGCCGTCAGCCACGTAGGCAGATTTCGTTATCTCATGTGACAGAGGACTGATTTGGGAGACATATCAAACCCCAGGGGTACCGGTAGGAGAAACTTTTCCACAGAGACCAATCTGGGAATTTACTATATCCCAGGGACTAACGGGGTAATTTAGCCAATAAAAAAATAAACTGATGGATAGTCATCTCACGGACTAATCTATCATAAGTCAAAACTACATCGACTTGTAATGCAATTAAATTTTTAAATTTTAAAAATGTATCACACCATTCATTAGTGTAAAAGATGGGGTAATTAGAAAGTGAAAAATAAAAAGTTAATGGTAGGTACTTGCTTACACTTTTGACTTTTGACTTTTGACAATTGACTTTTGAGTATAAGGAGATATTCGGTTATGTTGAATTTTTAGGATTTAGAGTGTTTTGAGAATTTTTAAGTGATAAAATTTATTGGTATGCGTGCAGAAGTATTGATTTGTATTGGTATTTGAATATGTTTGATTTGTGTATTTCCAAGATTTAAAAAATTCTTAAAATAAAAAAAACCAACAAAATCTAAAGTTTATTTTTAAAGTCAAGGGTCAAACATCAATTGTCACCAAAACTAAAACGTAAGCGACCTCAAACAGGTACAAATACAAGTAACGCGTTATTTTAGATTATCGAGCTTGTTGGATAATATTTTGTCTCCCAAATTATGTTTAATTATAAATATAAAACAGAAGAAACTTCAAGATTAGCTTAGTGATCTCAGGTTTAAATCCCTTCAAATGCAAATAATTATCAAGTGACGTTGAATTCAATTCGTAAGAATAATGCATCAAATTTGGATCAAATTCGTCCGAATTTGATGCGCGAAGAAAAAAAAGACATATTTTCACCCTTTAAAATTTTCATATATTTATGTTTGGCAACATCAATTTAATAATGCCAAAATAGAGTTCCATTTATTTAAAAAAGCCAGGATTTTTTTTTATTTTTTTATTTTCATAAGCGACGCAATTTGTATTTTTTTGACCAAAAGCAAAATAAAGCAGATGGTTTGGTCAAAGGAATTAATTTTGTATAGTAACTTGGACAAGCACTTGGCGCAAACCGGACCCACGTCCGGTGCCACGTTTTAATCGCTCTCGGAGTCTCGGGAGTTACAGCCAGCTTGCCTGCCTTGTTAGAGCGGGAGACTGGAGAGAGAGAGAGAGGAAGGGGGAGGTAAAATATGCAAATAGAACTCCTCTCGAACGTACTGAAACGGCAATATGCTATAAATTTTCTGGAAGACGTCGAGGAAACCAATAAAGGAAGACTTTTAGGGTGCATTCTAAAAAGCATGCGCGTCGTATATATGGAAAGACTGTGGAAAGGCAGAAAATCCTGTCTTTGTTATTATCTCCTCCTTTATCTTCTCCTATAAGATAGTCGTCGACCCTATTTCCTGTTCTTCGTCTCTGCCGGTTCTGAAATTTTTTGCTCGCATCAGGTATGGTTTTCTGTCTATCTTGTATTGGGTACGCGTGGGTCTACGGATATGATCTTTTGATTGATTTAGGGCTTTTGCGTTCTTATTCGTTTCTCGGGATACTCGAAAAATTGCGTATATGGGTGTTCTTTCTTCGTTTGATTATTCTGCTTGGTGTTTTTCAGTTTACACTATTAGTTTGTATATTAATTGATGAGTTTCCCTTTTGATGCGTTTCGCTACTTCGTTTTTCCACCTTTTTTATTTCGTATTTTTTGTTTGGTTGGGCTGAACCAGGTCTTAAGAATTATATTCTCGTTCATCCGAGGTGTATATCAACTATTTAAGGATCAGTTCTTGCTTGGGTTTTGTTCATATTTCTGAAATGTGTTGAATAATTCTGAAAAAAGATTAATTTGCTATCTTGACATTCGTCTCCTAAGACATGGCAGCGATTTTTATTTTTCTTTGAAAGATGAATGTTCAGTAATATTATTGGGATACTTAGTTTGTTTCCTTTTTCTCACGAGATTCATGAATTTATCTTTTTCATGAGATTGACCCACCAATATTTTATTTTTGCAGCTGTTTTACCCCTTAAAAAAGTAAGAGCGAATTGCCACCTAATTTTTTTTTCCTTTTCTTGCAAGTGATCTTTTCAGCATAATATTTCATCTACGATCCTGTAATTGGCCTACCTAATAATGTTTTTTCTTCAAGCAATAAGCGCTGTGCGTCTTTCCAAATCGATTTCTCCATAGATTGGGGGGGGGGGGTGAGAAAATTTGCCGGACAAACATGTTATCGTAAAGTCTAGATTCTTGAAGGAACTCAATTCTCAGATTTCTTACTGGATAAGTGATTTATGTCTCTCAGTGTTTAGGGCCATAATATTTAAAAACCAGTGAATCTGAATCTCAGCATGAGCTTGAATGAAATGAGTGAATCTCCTGAAGGGAATCCTCGAGTAGTTGAGAGGAGAAGGTTAATGTTGGAAGTGGACCTCAATTATCCGCCTCCTGATTGGAACATGGCTCTAACTGATCCTCAAGATTTACAAGCTCAACATATTGGGCCTTCCCAGAGAGAACCTATGAACAATGCTGAGTTCATTGATGAAGAAGTTGTGGTGATCTCCCCAAGGAAATTTGCAGAAGTATGTATCATAGTGTTCACATAATCTTCCATTCACGTGAACTTCCATGTCCTCAATTTTTTTTAATTGGTTTATTCTCTTCTAGGCCGTGAACAATTCTCAAAGAAACCACTCTCGGAGAAGCTGTGAAGTTATAGGTAGGCTCCATGAACCTGCAGAAGCATACAGTGGTATTTCAGGTCTGTTAGCTCCGCCCCCTTCATGCTCTTATATGTATGTTAAGATATTTTTTTTCCTGATTTTTGAGATGTTACTATTGCTGAGCCTTTCTATCTATAGGTGTGAGTTTTTTTTTCTTGTTTTCATGTTTTTCGATTGACACATTTGCTTGAAAGCATTTTCTTTTTGTGATTACCTATTGTCTTTTCAATGCTATTTTGATACCGTTGATTGTATCTTTCAAATATCTTTATCTTCTCCTTCCCTAAGTGTTCAACTAAGCAATCTTAGTTCTGATTTAGTCTACGTCTACACGGTACTTGTTAGCATTAATGCTTGGCTGATAAGCTGTGTACAATGAATGTTCACATTACTTAGAATGTTCTCTCTCTCAAGAATATCATGATTGCTTACGTAACACAAAGCTGATGGAACATCAATTACATGCTTCGTCTTATGCTTACACCTTTGTCAGCCTAACCTTAATACTCTGCCGGATTCTGGTTGTATTGTTTCCCGTGCATAGTAGTAAGGGAAACAGGAGTAGTAGCGGAAATAGGATGTTTTTGTCAATTTCTACGTCCACACCTATGAGAATCTTGCTTTTGAGCTGCCCACCATGTTCTTAATTAGTGTGTGCTATATCACATCCTTACAATCTATAGATGACTATTAGAGTCTTGAGTTCTGTCTAACTGAGTTGGCTGTGCCAGCTTCTCCAGTCCCGAGTCTCTGTCTTTCTTTTCTTTTTTCACTGCTGTTTCTTATTGTAAGGAGTTAACAAATGTTCCTTTCTTAATTAATAATCAGCAGAGTCAATAAATCGGGTACCAAGCCACATCAAGCATAGACTTACAAGAAAGAATGCAGTTTATAACTGGGAACTTTACATGAATTCAGAAGTCCATGACAAAATCAAGGTCTGTACTGCAACATTTCTTTGCCTTTTTTCTTTGGCAAGCATTTCATTGACATTGCTCTTTGCTTATCTTACTGTTGTTTCTCTGTCATATTTCTTTGTTCTTTTCCTCTTGAGATCTGCTTTTTTTGTTGCTCTTTATCATGGTGTGCTCTTCTATTTCCTTCCCCTCTTTTATCAGTTGGAACTTTGAACTTTTATAATAGGCACTAACGTAAATAGTGGAATGTGGGTTTCACCTATTACATATGCTACGAATACGTACATGTACTTGTGTTCAGAGATACTATGACATTATGATCCGTTGAATTGGGCTATAAAGGCTAGAGTGCTTGTCCATTCCAGGCAAAAAAATAGTGGCCCAAAAATAGAAGAGAATGGTGTACAGTTGGTAAGTGAAGAAAAATTCTACAATTTGTCAATGTTTCTCTTCCCTTATGCGTTTATTGTTTATTCTTGAACTTAACATGTGCATTTATTGTTTCACACGGATTTCTCTTCATCTAAACCATGGTTGAAGTAGCTTTTCATGTTGACTACGATGTTTGTCAAACATGTCAAATGGCCATTCTTCTCCATCCTTATCCTATGCCATCCCTCAAAAGACATTTAAAACCTAGACAACTCGAAAATAAAATTGGAAATGAGAAGAAATGGTACTGGTGATCACAGATTGGGCACATATTGGTATATCCAATAGAACCGTATCCTTAACCTGAAAAAAAATGTCAGTATACAAAATTAACTAGATCTCAGGGCGTTAAGACTGTTTGTTCTCGTACTTTAATGCACGTTTTATTACATTTGCATGCTAACTTTCGGTAAGTTAGACACCTCTGTTGGGTATGATATTCAGTTATGAAGAGCACGTTTCTGGACCAACACCTAATTGAACTTAAATAAATTGCCTATGCGGGCACATGTTCTCTCTCACTCTCTCTCTCTCCCTCCCTCCCTCACAATATACATGTAGTCAAAGCATTATAATAACCCTGGCTGTTTTTGGTGGCAGATGAATAATCTTTCCATATCTCCAGAAATGCCTCAAGGTGTATCCCAGAATGAGCCATTTATCTTCAGTTGTGTGATCTGCATGGGCCAGATGATTGAGGAGACATCAACAAAATGTGGTCACATCTTCTGCAAGAAGTGCATTGAGGCAGCAATAGCTACTCAGCACAAATGCCCTACCTGTAGGCGTAAACTTAAAAAGCGAGACGTCTTCAGGGTCTACCTTCCAACTGCCAGTTGAATCTGTTTTCGGTGCATGGCGGCGAACCATGTAGGTATTTCTCCAAGTTCTTGTTAGTTTCTAAGATAAAGGTTTTCTTTTAGGTTGGAATCTATGTTTGACTCTCATGTTGGCTTTGCTCAACTTCAAGATTTCTTTCTGCATCTCACTTTGTCCATATATAATAGAAGATTTCATCAATAAAGATGACTATTAGTTGCATGAAGCTAGAAAATTTATCTCTCTCTCTCTCTGATTTGCATATGTTTGACTTCTTGTTAGTGGCAATAACTTTAATTTTGAATCCACGAGATTGTGCCTTTTTTCTTCATGCAGGTGGCTAGGTTTCACCATGGGGGGTCAGTTATGGGCAGCTGTGGTTATGAAGCTGTCAAGATTACCGTTTTGTTTAGACCTTGCTGATGGATCCAGTGCTCTACAGATCCAGTTGGTCTTGGTTAGGTGCTGGGACAAGTACTAATGAGATTAAAAAGCAATGCTTCCGTATTTTTTGGCTGCAAGCCTAACCGTCTAATTGTCAGGAAAACATGATTCATGAAATCTTAAAAGTAAAAGTTATGGGCTCTCCCTTGAGAAATCAGAAGCTTTATCGGTCTAAGCTTTGAGTTCACTAGTTTCTTATTCAAAATGTAGGTGATTTAGCATGTGATCTTTCTTCTTTGTTGCTGGTCTATTGCTTGCTTGTTATGGGTTTGTTAGGATGTCGTAACTACTATGCTGTGGTGATCGTCTGAGTTGGAAAAGAACTTGAAATTTGGGTGCGGTAATTGCGAAGGCTGTGCTCTGTGAAGTTTTGCTCAACATGACAGGTCTTATTGTGGAAGTTGGTGTTGATTAAGGCAACGGGTGTGAGCCACTGCAGATTGTTGACCTGGGTTGTAGTATATCTGGAGTTTAGAACCAGTCTTAAATTTACAGATGATAGAGTCTGCAAGTTAGCAAGTGATATTTCTATTTTGTGCTGGTTCTCTGTCTTGCATGTTATGGGTTTGTTAAGATGCCGTAACTGCTATACGTTGTTATCATCTGAATCGGAAAATAACTTAAATTATGGTGCAGTAATTGCGAAGTTGGTGTTCGTAAAGGTAACGGGCATGAGCCACTGCAGATTGTTGGCCTGGGTTGTAGTATATCTGGAAGTTAGAACTGGAGTCTTAAAAGTTCAGATGATAGAACCAGTCTTGGAAGTTTAGATGATCTTTGGACCTGACACTGGTCACAATTTGGATTGTGGAGGAAATATGCTTCAGCATATTTTCACCTTCCTGGTTTTACTGGAATGAACCAATTGGAAATCTATTGTGTTGGAATATGTGTGATTACAGTCCTCTCAATAATTTTGTATCGTTGAAGAATACACATTACCTCCTACAGATTTATTTGTTAAATTTTCATTTTAGCTTGGCAATATCTCTTAATTATCATATCACAACTCTATTAGAGTTATTGTTCGAACGTAAAGTAAATCAATTTTTCAGAGCTTTTCCTTGGAGAACACAACAAAGCAACGGTAACAAACAGAACAGAATGGAACACTAAAAATTAAATACATTCCTCACATTTTTAAACGCTAACCATTATGTGATTTCTTATCATATATGAACCGATAATATGAGCTTAAGTTCATTGTGTAAACTTGAAGTATCATATGCAATGCCTTAACTATTTTACAAACATCATATGCATAAAAATTTTACAAACAATTTCAACAAAAATCATATACATCGAACAAAATCGACATACAAATATGAGAGAGACCTAGAGAGAGAAATCGAGTCAAGAGAGAGAGAGAGAGAGACATACATAGAGATAGAGAGAGATACATGCAGAGAGAGCAGTGGAGGTTGTGTTGAACTCATTTTCTTTGACCCTATAGATTCGGTACAAGCGAAGGTAGGGCCATGTCCGGTGAAAGCCCCTATAGCGGCCATGTGGGAGACGCAGACAATGAGGATATCGGTCTTCGAGGGATGAGGGAATGTTGAGATCCTACATTGCTTAGGAGAACCTAAGTAGAAGACTTAATAAAATGGTCTCAATAATTCCAACTTTAAGACGTGTCTTTTGGTCTAGGGCCCAAGTCCTCATTAGGTTGACTGTTGACGTGCAGCGCCGGAGAAGACAGAGCTCAGATAGAGAGAGATTGAGAGTAAGCGAAAAGAGAGAGTAAGAGAACAAAGAACAGAGAAGAGAGAGAGAGAGCATAGTGAATCTCGAAGAAGAGGGGGAGGGTTAGAGTTTTTTCAAAAAAATTAAACGACCTTATTTTAATATTATTAAAAAAATAAACAGAATCGTTTTCCGTTGAACCGGCGTGATGTTTAGTATAATCAAAATATTCACTTTTTAAAATATAAAATTTTAAAAGTAAAAGTTTTCGTAACCAAATAACAAAATCAAAATTTTTTTTATCCAAATTCAATACATCTTCCCTTCACACAAACTTCAATATTTTTTTTATAATAAAAAATTATATACAATTTTCACTTCTTATTTTGTAACGATCTCTATTACTTCTTTCTCCTTATTTTTTTAACAATCTCTATTACTTTTTCGTTAATTTTTTTTATCAAATCTTCTCTTGTTTTTAACATACTCCAATAAAATTTATTATACAATCAAACATTCAAAACGTGTCTAAAATGTTTCTTCAGGATATCAGGAGTAGTCATAATCTATAGCCAGTCATCGACAGTCGAGGTCATCAACCTTAGCAAATTATCATGTCATATTACGGTATTAGCCCCTTTCCCATTTTGAAAGCCGTGAACCAAAATATTGCAAATCACTCCCTCTATAGTCTATGCGGGTTTCGGGCGGGAGTTTGCACTTTGCAGTGCGACGAGAGCACATTGACAGTGAACAAAACGGGAGAACCAATGGAAGCGATTCCCTCCTCAGAACCTCTCGACCTCCACGCCATCCACAGGTCCTTCTCTCTCTCTTTGCGTAAATTGAATTGAATTTCCAGCTTATTTATTGTATAACGTTTATTTTATGCTTTGCTTTGTAGTCGAATAAGAGAGCTCGCAGACCTTCACAAAACTAGCTGTGATGATGTTGTCGAACTCGCCCCTTCAGACTCTGAGGAATTACTCAAAGATTGTGCACTGGACCTCGAGGTACTGCCCAGAGTATCCGTACAGTTTGGTCCATTTTTCACATCTCAATGACAATGCATTAACATCATAAATTTGACCCAATTGATGTCTTGGGTTGTGTTACTATTTTTGTTTGGAAAAATAAACGAAAATTATTCAGAGCAAAGTGAAGCAAATTGTGTCAGAGTGCTCAAATGTTGATTCCTTAGCGCTTGAAGATCTGAGTAAGTTCCTCTCAGACAAAGTTACGTATAAGCAATTGCGGAACAATTTTCTTAGCACTTGTGGAAACAAATTTGGACTTGCTAAGTTATGCTTTCTTCTTTTCCTCAGTTGAACAAAGTTACTGTCAAGTGGTATTGTTGTTTAAATATATTATACGTTCACTGACACATGCAATCAGTTGAGTTTGTTTGGGATGCACTCTTTAGAGCACATTTTTGGATTTTATAAGTTAAAACAAGCAGAACTGCCGAAATACATAAGTGTGTTTGCGAGTTTTGTTGCATTGAAGTGAAAGCCCAGGGCAACTGATGAGAAATACACTGTGAAAGAAAAATGTCATTTGAGATTTTACCAAACGGTGCCTTACACTCTGGAATCTACTTTGGCCAATAAAAGAGTCGATTTTGGTGAGTCTTGAAATGCAAAATTTATTGTGCAACTGAGCAGATGCAAGTATTTGGCTTGGTTGATATATCTAATAAAATTATAAAATGTTTTGCATGTCTATATATATATATATATATATATATATATATATATATATATATATATATATATATGTAGTGAATGTTTTATATTGTTTGCTCCATTGCGCTGAGCAACTGATTGTAGGATAAATTCTCTGGGTTTGTATTTGTTTCTTGTATGGTCTCTTACTTCCTCTTGAGGCTAAATTGGATTGCTTTTCATAGATGCATACTTGGAACGTCTGAAAGAGGAGCTTAATTTGGTGGAAGCAGAAGGCAGCAAGATCTCCGATGAAATTGAGGTTCTTGCTAGAACCAATGTGGAAGGTAAGAGTAACATCGAATTTTTCGCAAACAGGCAATGAGACACGGCCATTTCCGCCAATGAACTCTGTATCCTTCTGTTTGCAGATTCTACCCGATTGGAGGCGGATCTTGAAAGGTTGGAATATGCTTTAGATTTATTTACGTCAGAGGTCTGTTCTCTATCGAAGATAAATTTGTAGAACATTTGATTTAGGTCTTTTCAGTGGTTAGAAATTACTCATGCTTATCCATGCAATAACTGAAATAGGTTCCTAGACAGAGTGGCATTTGAACAAGGGCAAACCAAGGTTGTTGGGGGTTAAAGCTTTGTTAAGCTGATTTCAGTTATGTTATTGGGAATCCGGAAGATTGTGCACCAAAGAAGACATACAGCCTCTGTTCATATTCTAATTTGCAGTTTGTCTTACTGAAAAACTGTTTACTGATATCACTTGTCACACAAAAGACAAAAATTTATTGCTAATATTGTTCTCAAATATTGTGCTAGATTTCATTAACTTAACTGGCCAATAGTCCTTGAATAAGTTTATTTATGTACTTCTCAGAAAATTATGGTAGGTTGATAAAATTGATACAATCTGATCAACACGTACTATAAGCATATGTTTTCTTGGAGCAACATTGTCAATTTTTGGGGGTTAATAAATATTAATGAAGAAATGAGAGAAAACCACAGAAACACTTAACGACAATAGGCAGACTTTTCCATTCTGTTGTTGGCAGTTTGAATGGACATGTCATATTATTAATTCTAGCCAACTCACGTTGCCTTCATAGCAAGTGTTATAAACTATCTATCTGAATCCTTAGAATCTTAGTTTTCTATGCCATCTTGCAGGGTTTTAAGAAAGAAAAAGCTGGTGCACATGTTATTTGCCCTGCACATGGAAAAGATCAATCAAATTTGATGAAGGAGGGTGTAGACAACAAGTTGGAGGTTTGCTCATTAGATCATGTTCTTCGATACTCTGTTCTCTAGAAGTTCTATAATGTTTGATTTGAATCTTTTTGTTGAGTCTTTGCCATCCTGTTTTCAAGAATGTCACACTTCATGGTTTCTCTCTCATGCATATTCAACTTTACTTTTAACATTTTTCTTTTTAGTTTTTGCATATAGAGTACAGTCAAAGTGTTTGTGCTAATACGCCTCTCCGTAGAGCAAATGTTTGTTATATATATATCATCTTCACTAAGTATCCAATTGTTTCTATTCTTCTATTGTTAGTTTGAGCTAGTGTGGTCCTGCATACAATGTAAATAGATTAATTTTACATTGCAGCTATGTGAACTTGAAGATCAGATTGAGAGGAATGAAACATATTTAAAGTCTTTGCAGGACCTTGAGTATATGCACAAATGGTAATTCAGCCCCTGGGCTTACATTTCTTGTTTTTTTTTTTGTTTTGTTTCTTGTACTCGTGCCTTATATATGCTTACGTTGTCATTGTTTTAGGGTTGATGCCATAGAACAGATTGAGGATGGCTTGACAGGTCTAAAGGTCATTGCATTCACTGAAAACTGCATTAGGTTGTCATTGCAGACATACATCACAGAGCTAGAAGACTTGTTGCACCAACAGAAGATTGAACAAATTGTTGAACCCTTTGAAGTGATTCATGAGTTACTAATAGAGGTTCTTGAGGGGACTATGGAGCTAAAGAGTGTTGAGGTACTGGAATAGGAAATATTGGTGTACTGGGACAGGAAATCTTTCCCTGATTTGTCATTAGTACTTTACCATTGCTTCACAGAATTTTATAGCAATGATTTGTGACTAGTCGAGAGTCATTTCTCAGGATTTAGGTGAACCCAACATCATTGCTGAAAGCACTCGAAGTATGATTACTAAAAAAATGGGAAAAATAAAGAAAGAGAAAAGATAAGTTTGGCTAAGCTTGAATAAAGCATCATAGGTGTTCCAAATTAGATACTAAGTGAAATTCAAAAAATGTGGTGTTACCCTAAATGGATAAAGTTGCTAGGAATTAGGGATTAAATTAAAACTTGAAGATAACCATCAATAGAGCTGGCCAATTCTTTCATTCTTGTTCTTCTAGTGAGGAAATTCTCTATTCTCTCCTCATTCTGCTGTGTATTTATTGTCTATACAGCCTCTTGGAGCTCAATTATGTAGCTTGAAATAGTGGAATGCTATCTTGAGTAGTTGATGATGCATTTTTGACAGATTTCCATGTTGAGGTCATGGTGAATATATGGAGATTTGTTATATGTTATTTGATGATGATATCATCCTTTTCACGATGTAGTTCATGAACAAATAATGCTGGTATTTTATTGCAAAGTTGTGTGTGGATTGAAGTTTAGTCTGGGAATGAGTGAGTTGGTACCTGTGCCTAATATGGTAGGGGCGTCTGACTTGGCAGCAGAGTTGGGCTGTGAGGTGGGCTTGCTATTGGGGGTTATCTTTAGGGCTCTTATGTTTTGGACTTTAATCATGAAAAAAGGTATTTGCCAAGAAATTGTATCTGCCAAAGGGAGGGAGACTTAATCTTATTGAAACAAAAATTATGCAGCTTCAAAAGTTTCTTTCGTCTCTGGTTACTGTGCATATTATGTTGCTAATAGGCTAGAGAAGTTGCAAAGAGACTTTCTTTGGGAAGAGACAAGAGGAGGATGTGAAATTTCATTTACTGGAGATTTGGTTTAAGGTTTGTTCTCCTATTATGGGTGGTGGGTTTGTGCAAAAGGAAATTGAGAATTTTTAAATAGCCATATTAAGGAAGTGCCTTTGGAGATTTGGGCTGGAATGGGATCAGTTGTAGAGACATGTAACTGGGTTGCAATATGGAGAGATGCAGTTATTGAACTCTTGCTATGGGAAAGAGTGTCATATGGGTCGATCTTGTGGAACAGCATTAGATCGTGTTGGAATGTATTTTCAGGTACTCTCAAATTTGTGGTAAACGATGGTTTTTTAGTTTGATTTTTGCATGATTGTGGTGTGCAGATTCTCAGCTGAAAGAGTAATTTTTGCATTAGTAATTTCTATGCAGCATTTAGAGGAAAAGCAGATACTTCCCTTTGGAACAATATGATGGCAAAGGTTTCATGAAAGGTTGCTTGTTTTGGTTGGACAGCTGTATGGGGAAGATCTTGACAGCCGGAAATCTTTGAAAATGATGCAATTATAATTCCAATGGCCCATTGTTCTGTATGTACGGGGGAGACTCCATTTCTTGATGAAAACAGGAAATCTGAGATGAGTGATAATTTTTACTGCTCTTTTTGGTGGTAAGAGAGCTTCAGTCACTAGCCTTTTGTTCTTTAGGGTTAGATGGGTGACACAAGGATGGTTGTTTATTTGTTCCCTGGTGACCAAGGAAAATTTGAACATTTTGAGAGGAAAAACTGGAAGCCTATTCCTCTTGGCTAATGTGAATAATTTGATAAAAATGCAATAGTCAGACTGTTGAGGAGATTGAACTGACATTTCGCTTAAATCTCTATTTGAGAATTTTGGATGTTGGGATGTTTGTGTTAAGTATTTATCTATTGGCCTAGAAACAGAAGTATTATTTATTGATTTCTTTTGTAGGTTTGCCTATCTTTTATATTTCATATTATAATTTGTTAGGAGCTGGTCTAGTATACTTCCTGTATATTGGGTCATTCTCCTCTTATTTATGTATTTGCTGTCTACATATGAAAAATTGTCATTTGAAATGTTTCCCCTCATAAAACTTTTGGAACTGAAGAGCTTTGCTTTTGTGATGACGTAAGCAATAAATTCAGCTTTCTGTGGTACTCCAATGGCAACTAGTGTTGTATTTACATGGTCACTTGTTACTTGAGTATGGTTTTATATTCTTCTCTTGGTATCTGGTTACATAGGAAGATGGTCTTTTACACATTGGTGCTTGTCCAGTCATGATGTATATATAAATGTATAAGCATTTCTGGGTTGGAATAGAGTCTGAATGAGTTCTAAACTTCTTGTTGTACTTGGGCTTCCTCCTAGGCTGCAAATTTTTTGAAGTATCTTTGAAGTCTCATAGTTCTAATTGCTACCTAACTTCCATATGTGTACCAAATGACGGAGTCTATTACCAAGGTTATGTCATATAAGGATAATGAGCTATCAGGTTTAGGAGTTGAAGCAGTTTTACCTTGCACGATCCTTTAAATATTGTGTGTGCTGCCATAGCTTTTGAAAACAATAAAGCTTTATTTGCAAGTGGTCCATGTTTTCAAGGGTGGGTTCTGAAAATTTGTTCATGTTATACAGGTTCCTCCAGTTAGTAAGTTGCTTCTCCAACAATATAGTATCAGTTACACACTTCATTGATTGTTTAATGCACTTCGATTGTTGTGCAGATATTTCCAAATGACATTCACATAACTGACATTCTTGATGCTGCAAAGTCGCACAGGTTTGTATTGGGTGCTTCTCTTTAAGGTTTTAAAAACTTATACTGCCTCATGGAAACTTCTTGTTTTGGCTCAATTTGTAGCCTAGAACCTGTGCCACATTTCAGTTTACCTCTTTTGTGAAAGTTATTTATATGTTATATTATAACTTTGGTAGACAGAGTGTACACTACAATGAATGCCAAGGGCCGCATGTTGAATTGGGAAAGGCCTTTGAGTTGAACTTAAATTTAATGCTTTTGGATGACTTCTATGAAGCTGATTGGTGATGGCACTTAACACAGTAAGGGTAAAATTCCCTTGTTGCATCGGCTGGAACTTTGTATGGGTTGCTTGGAGGAATAAACCCCAGGTCCTGACCCTACGTGAATGGGTCAAGCCCCATAGAATGTTTTTATAAAATCTGCATGGGTCGCAGTTGTCATTCACTACAAAGTATGTGAATTACCTTGAGAAATATCTATTGAGGTACATGTCAAATATAGAAGAGTTCGGCTCATCAGACTAGGGTTTTGAAGAGATCTGCATTATATCTTATTCAATATAAAACCTAAATTCATAGATGCACTTTTATTTTTGGGAACCTGAACTTGTACAACCTTCTGGTTCTGATCTAGTGTAGACGTACAAATCCAAAATTAGCCAAATGTCATTTATGTGTCTCCTATTTGGTGGAGAATGAGTGTTTTTTGGGTTGAAAAACCTCCTTCCAAGAGAATGAGTTTTCATTTCCAGTATTGTTTCTGACTTCTTGCAAAGTTGTCAGTAAGAGCACTTAAAGGCATCGTGATTATAAGTTGCAGAGTACATGCGATGTAAACACATTTTCGGTCTCCCTGAGTCTAGGTCGATATATTTGTTTACTTTAGGTGACCTTGGATGTGTCTCAACTTGTAGCTTGTATCTTAACTGTTATTGTAAAACTGCTCACTTCGTTGTGTGCTTATCCTATCCCATTTGGATTCTAGATCATGCTACAACAGTCTAGGTTTCTCTCTCCCCTCAGTCTCATTAAGTCAACAAAACTTGGGTGCATACACCACAACCCTCATCCTGTGACAGCAATCAATCTTCTATTTAAAGATAGTTGTGAGTTCTGAATTCCCAGTACAAAATCAACGGGAACTGGAAGCTCTGCAGTCTATGGTTGATTTCATAATGGTTTTTTTTTTTTCTAATCTCGTTTTATGTCTGCTGGAGTCATTAATTTTTGAATGCATGTCAGATTATCTCTGTAGGAATGTTTGGCAATTGATATGCTTGTTTCTACTAAATGATGTTTTTGTGATGAGTCCTTCGTAATTTTACTTGTTTATCGTGTATGCAAAATATGTCAATTGGTCTGAATAGCTCTTCCCCGTAGGTGCTTCTCTATTTATAAATACATGTATACAAGGAGTCAATCTTGAATAAAATCTTTAAAAATAGATCTCCTAAAATATCTCCGTAAAATATCTCCGTAAAATATCTCAGTAACACCCCCCTCAAATTGATGCTGGAGGATCAAGAAGCATCAATCTGTCAACCAAGACCATAACCTCCTTCATATCCACCACCACTGTAAGCACCACCACCATAGCCACCACCATAGCTGCCGCCCCCAACCAACCGAGACAAAGACCCACACGCCATAAAGACTCACTCGATACACCAGCCACCGAAAGGAAGCACAAAAGTGCTGATATCTCTTCTGCCACCACAGAAGTTGCCGAAAGCAACCCCAGACACCACAAAATCACCCACAGACTTGGAAGCCCGAAACCTCCACAAAAGCCAACAGAAATTTCCCTCACTCCTTTAGAGTTGCGATGAAAATCGCACACAATGATTAAAACCACAAAGAGACGAAAATCAGAATGGAGGCTCCGATACCATGTCAATTGGTCTGAATATCTCTTCCCCGTAGGGTGATTCTCTATTTATAGATACATGCATACAAGGAATCATCCTGAATAAAATCTCCTAAAATATCTACGTAAAATATCTCAATAACAAAATAGAGGATGAAAGGAAAGATCGTCTTTCACTATAGAGATCAACTTCATATGATCATACTTGATGTGCTTACGTGGGCTTTATACATAGAAGGCAATCTGGTAGAAGCACCTCTCGTAGCCTTCCCATTCTAGTGTATGGTGATAAGAGACAATCATTTCATTTTGTCAATAACGGTCAATAGCTGCACCTGGGTACAATCTCGGTCACATAGTCACTATTTCCCGGTTTTCTGTGACTTTCCAGCCTTCTATTCCTTTGAAGTCAAATGATTATCCACTTTTATGTGATTTCTGCGACTGTGTTCTGTGTCTGCAAACTATATTTTATTACTTACCAAAAGCCAAAATTCTTGCCTTTGACAATTGCAAGACGCCATTATCTGCTTTTTTGAGTGAAACCATAAGCTATAAACTTACTTGTATAATTTGCTGTAAGGTGATGCTCAACCTCTGTGCCCAAATTACTTCAAACGCAGGTTGTGTTGGTTCAGTGAGTGGGAGGGCTTATGCATATTTTGCATTGATGGGAATGGGCTTATGTATATTTTGCATTGATTATTTCATAAGAAGTTATAATACGACAATTCTAATTTTTTAGGCCTTATTCTTGTGCACTTCTGGGTACCTGGAATTCTCTTCCTATTAATATAATGATTCTTCACCTATCCAAGAAAGAAGCTAGAATATGATGAAGTATTTATGTTGTGCCCAAAATCTTAGAATCTTCCTAACATCTTGGTGATGTCCTCTATTTTACCTTTGAAAAGGGCTAAACAAAGAGAAGAAAAGGAAGCTAATTTGAAATTAGCTTATTGGGGCCTAATTATACGACATTTTGGATTGAGGTGTTTAACCATGTTCTGCCTTGTACGTTGATACAATCATCTGCTATCAACTATGTAACTAAATTACAAATTACAAGGAACTGTTGAGCATCATAATCTCTGTGATTATAAAGGTTTCTTGCCTAACTGACATTCGGTTAATGCTGGAATCTTGAGAAGAAATTCTTTGGAGATTATTATCCTTTTACTTTTAGCAGTTAACAATCCAGGTATTTCAAAACTGCTCACTTCAAGCTCATCGCCTTTGATAGAAAAACTTCATAAATTTGACTTTGTTATTTCAGTTGTTAAAATGATGCTCTGTTTCTTTTCTCCTTTTGGTTATTAGGAAGATATATTTCTGTGAAGGCTTTCTTAGTAGTTTGCTCTCCCGCAAACTGCCTTACTTTTCGTAAACATGAGATGATACTTGTTGAAGTAATACCAATCAGCATATTATCTGATTCATTTCATCAAATCTGTTATACAGGAAGTCTTCATTGAAATGGTTTGTAACAAAAGTACAGGATAGAATTGTTCTCTGCACTCTGAGGCGACTTGTGGTAAAGAGTGCACATAACACAAGGTAACCCTGTTACCCCTCAGAAGTCTTTCTTTTTTTGACGTTCTGACATTTATTGCTATTATTGAATGTGAAAAAGAAATATTTGATCAATTTTGAGTATACTATATTATCTTTTTCATTTAGCACTCTTAGACCCGCAAAATTCCTTGCAGATGTGCCTACTTGGATAAAGATGAGATCATAGTGGTTCATATGGTTGGGGGAGTTGATGCATTGATAAAGATTTCTCAAGGTTGGCCAAGATTAAATTCTCCATTGAAGCTGATATCTCTCAAGAGCTCAGAACATTCAAAGGAAATTTCTTTACGTTTGCTCTCCAAAGTTGAGGTGATTGTTATTTCTCCTTTGTTTTGGTTGGTTTTTTTCTCCATGTGTTGTTTTTTTTTGGGGGGGGGGGGGGCGCATTATAGCCTCTGGAAGAATGAAAGTTCCTTTATTTTCAAAATTATCATCTCTTAAAAGAAGCCTTCACTTAAAGTGAACCCGTCCGGTCCCGGAGTTTAACTTATTTATCAAAAAAAAAAACTATTCTGTTGTGCGTGTGACCATGCCTTTGTATTTATGTCAAGATTTGTGAAATTGTTAGTAGATTTGGTTCCTAGGATAAGAGGATGATTTTATCAATATAAACTAACAGATTTGAGGAAACATAAACTTCCCCATGATTTCTGGAAAAGAAATTACTGTATTTAGGTTGCTAAGGCAAGCTAGACATTGTTGGAGGTTTTGTTACATTAACTTTCGTATCCCTCTCAAAGTCTTGACTGTTATTCCTAAATAAATTTGCTGAGAAGTTAGTAGAAAAGACAAGCATTGGCATTATTGGAGGTTTTGCTTCATTAACTACCATATCCCTCTCGAAGTCCAGACCGTTATTGATGAATAATTTTTTTGTAGAAAACAAGAACCAAATCTTTCGGAACGTTTTCTCCAACGGAATTAACTTGCATTTGAGTGATGTTATGTTCTACCCTGACCTCCCATACCTTATCCATTTTCCATGTAGGAAATTTGTCTTTCTGTTCTATTGAAGCTCTCTAATTTTTCTGGTGTCTTTTTCAAGCCTATTCTATTCGAATCCTTTTTTATGGGCATGTCTTTCAGCCTGTTCAATTGCCACTCTCTTGGTCAATTCCACAGGGACACAATCTTCTCAAGCTATTGGTATGATTTCATTCTTACAAAATTGCCAAAACTGTTCCAGAACCCTACACAGCAATGTCTTCGTAACCTTCTATGAGTTCCCTCAAAATTCTCGCATCCACGAGGGACTAGAGAGATGCATCGTCTTGAAGATGTCATCTCAGCATATGAGATTTACAATATTGTGTGTATGGCTCACCAGTTTTTTGAACATTTGGACAACTACAAAGGACACGTGCTGGTTGAATAATTTCAAACCTCACATAGTTTCCCGGGTCGTTTGGTATAATGATAGCAATTTATCCTTTTGCTAATAGACTAGTTGAGCACCTTTTTTAGAAATGGCATGTGATCCAGAGATGGACTGGTACTGGGGGGTTACAATTTGATGTCTCAGCTCCAGTTGATTTAATCGAGAATGGATTTGACAATTGTGTTGTGCGGATAAAAATTGGGAGATGGTTCGCTTGTAAAGGATGAAAGAAGCCTTGCAAAGATGATTTTATTCCTTCTCTTTTGAACTATTTTTCGGATTAACTCTACATGTGAGTGCTTATTTTTGGACTGTTCTTTTTCCTCTTTCTTGATGCTTAATTTTATCCCGTAGGAAGCGGTAAACCCCTTGGATATACACCTATGGCAGAATTTGTCAACCTTTGTCAATGCGGTTGAAGAAGTACTTGCGGAGCAAATGCACTTGGAACTCCTCTCATGATGCTTCAGAAAAATGACTGCTGTGACACCCTAATAGCAATCGGTAACGTCAATTACTGTTTGAAATCTGTTTTGTTGTGCATTTGTTCTAAATTTGCTGGAATTCTAACAAAATCACTGCTATAGCAGTTGCTGAAAAATATGTGAATTTGATGGTTAGACAAGAATATGTGGCATGTCAATTCTACTTTGACTCTCGACTAAACTCTTGCTACCACTATTTGTTATATCTGAGTTTCTGAAATGTGATTTCCCAATCCTTAACTGTAGCCAATTTAATGTCCTGGACCTCGATTTATTTCGTGAGATTTTAACTTTTAGTATGCATGTCTCTTGTCATTCAAATGACCCAAAAATCAAAGTTGTAAGCATCAGATTCAATACTATGTTCGATCATTATAGTTATGAGTAAAACTCAACCTGTTTTTATCTCAAATCATGTTTTAGGGAAATTACATTTTACTTGACACTATAGATAGAACTTCTCTCATGGAGGTTATGGGTTCGAGTCTCCATGAGCAGAAACTTTAAATTGAGGTTTAATGCCTTTGGTGGGGCTGAGAATTGGCGCTATAATTTGACCCTATATCCATCTAGGCCTCTCATGACTGGTTCCTCTTTTATGGCTTAGCCGTCTTGAGGAAGTGCCACTGATTGCAGACTCTTGTATCTATGTAGGCCGTCACACCAATGTAGAGGGTCCATCCAACATCTGTTTTTTTTTTTTTCATCTCTATCAAAAAAGAAACAGAAATATAATTTATCGTGGGCAAGCTGTTGAAGATGCAAACAAGCTCAGATCTCTCTCGTAAATCTTGTGGAGGGTCTTCATTTCTCTTGATACGAAAAATAAAATGACGAATCGATACACTACTATTATTCCGTGTCAAGGATTTAGAAGATTAAAAGAGCCAACCGAAAGCCTAGTAAAAAAAAAAAGAGGTTATATATCTATTTGCTATGTTTTTTGACACATTTTAATAAAGTCATTGAATTTTTAAATTGATCATAAGTCTTTAAATTTATAATTTTTATTAAATAAGTTATTTCGTTAAACTTCTATCTATAAAATTAAGATTATGCCAATTTCAATATATGTGTCAATCAAAACTAAAATCATAATTCATGTCAGTTTCAAAAAAAGTGTCAACTAAAACTAAAATTATGTGACTTGTAATTTTTTTAATTTTTTTTCCCAAATTTTTTTTTTGTTTTCAATAAAATGAAGTAAATTATTTTAATAAATCAGAAATTAAGAAGAAAAAATATAAGTCACATTATTTTAATTTTTAAGTGACACGTGTGAGTTTATGATTGGAGTTTATGTGTGAATTATTTTTTTGACAAAAAAAATTCAAGATCTCTACAATCAAGTTGAAAACTTAAGGACAGTTTGATAAAAAAATGAGTACTTAACCAATATATATATCCAAGCGAGTCCTAAGCTTGAACGGAAGGGAATAAGGAATTAAGGATATCAATCTACTTTCTAATCTATTCTATACTTTAAATAACGACAATATCTATTTTTAAGTAAATAATTTTAAATTATCCTAACAAAACATATTATCCAATACGTTAACCTAAAAGATCTTCATACTACAAAGAATTTATTCTCGAAATTTGAAGGTTCAAGTTAGTCCAACGAGATACTCAAACGGTGCCCTCCACCCCCGCCCACCCAGAAAGAAGGAAACAAATCAAGAAAAAGAAGGGCTCAACTTGGCACGAGTCACTTCAGGAGTTTTCATCAAATGCTGCCGGTGGGCTGTGGCATCCCCATTCCAATTGATGGTTGATTCATCCTTGCCTGGTAGGGAAGAGATCGGCATGGAGACTATGGCTCCCAAATTCAGTGATTCAAAGAGCAACAAGGCTAACTGGTCGTTTTGCTCACAGACAAGCACACATACACAATGGCAGCTTGAATGCTTAATTCCCTTTTTGTTGGGCACACAGCAGGAATGCCTAATTACTTCTCAAAACTAAGTCCACGCTGACAACATGTAGAGATTGCGATTCATCCACCCATGAGAATAGGATAAGAGTCCACAGAATGGGATGGAGGGTGGACTCGTTGATTGAAACATGCCAATCAATAGTATATAACACTTAAAAATCAACTTGCCATTAGAATGTGCTCAACAATTATCCAAACCTGCACCGTTTTTTGCCCCAGGATTAAAATAAATACATTTCTTTTTTTATATACAAGACATAATAACATTAAAAAAATTTAAATAGATAAATTTTATACCATTATTGACTAAAATCCAAAGTACACAGATCAGTATACAACAGTGCCTAATTGAAGAAATTACAGACTAGAATGTATTCAACAACTTTCTGACCTTTACAATTCTTCCCTTGACCTCTCATGAATTCAACCAAGCAAGCAGAAAATTTCTTTGAACAACTCCTTACCCATCAACAATGAACTGGTCGTCTTGATTATCTCCCTCGACTCTAGAATCTCCATGAACCATACCATTCACATGATGCAAATTCTGCATCATTTGTGAAAGATAATGGTTGCTAGCACTAGTATGATCAGAAAGCCCTGCTGGATGAGCAGTCCATTGTGAGACTATTCCAAGCAACTGGTTAGTAAGGTTTTGTTGCTCGTGAAGAATTCGGGTCTGCATCTGGCCCATTTCTGCCCCGTGCTGATTCAGCATCTCATCAATCCTCTTCTTCCATTCCGACCTTCTCTTATTCGTCCTCTCCTGCCATTCTCTCTCACAAATAAACTCTTCCTCTTTTCTTCTTCTTTCCCTCTCCTCACTCTCCTTCTCCATATCTTCCCATTCTTGAATCCTCTGCTTCCTCAACTTCTCCCTAGCCGTCTCCCGCTCTTCCCTCTCCTTTTCATTCTCTTCCCATTTCTTTTCCCATTCTTTCTCAATCTGCAAACGGACACTCTCTCTTCTCTGCCTCTCTCGTTCTCTCTCCACCTCATGCTGCTCAAACCGAGCCTCCAATTCCCTCAACTTTCCCAACTGGTTTGCAAGAAATCCCCAAGCTTTCTTCTCCAACCCCTTCAACGCCTTCCTCTTCTTCTTCAGATTAGACCCATACATTTCCACTTCTTCATACACGAAACCAGTATCCCTCCCCTCTCTCATCTGATCATTCCCATTATAATTGTCCTCTGCTTCCTCCCCATCATACTCAAACCCCAAACCCATCACCCCATTGTCAACGCTGTTAATTCCTGCCATTGGAAATTCCCCATTCCCATCGTTATCCATTTGCCCAAACCCCACCATATCCATCCCTCTTCCCATGAAACACCCACCGTCCTCACCATTAATCGCTGCCACCAAATCATTACTACTACCGTTGCCAACTGGCACATCCCCAAAAACCTCTTTATACCTCAAAAAATTGGACCAATGCGTAAGCCCCTCTACCCAATCATATTCCTCCCTATTACTGCACTCCCCAGTGCCTGAATTGTCGGACTCTGGCTTCTTGATCTTTTGCTTGACAAGCAGGTACTGGTGTCTCATGTTCTGGACCTTGGTGGACACATCCTTCCAAGTCCATCGCCAAGGGTACGCGATAGGATCGCGCGCATGGTGCACCGAATTCACATAACAAGCAATGGGTTCGAATTTCTTCTCACGGGTTTTCATCTTGGCGAGGGTCCCATCGGAGACCATCTCGCCATACCTTAGGATTAGGGTTTTCTCTTCTGCCTCAGTCCATTTCTTTCTTCTTGGAGGAGACATCATTTGGATACCCACAAATTCCACAATCCACTACCACTAATTTTATCGGAAATAAGATTATCGTTTCTACTGCTATAATAGCAGAGCGAATTGAGTTGCATTTAACAAGAGCACCCAGATTAAGAAAAATAAGAGAATTCAGTGGCAAAGTAAAGAAAATAACTTACCTTCAGGTGGAAAACGCAAAGGTTTAGAGAAGGGTGGGGTTGGATCGGGACTGACGAAAGCTCCAGAGTAGGATTTTCTCGAGAAAATAGGACCAGAAGGTGGAAACTCTGGTTTTTAGTTGTTTTTTTTCCCCAAAAAAAGAAGGATTATCTAGGCGAATTGTTCTGAGCAGTAGTAGTAGTTAGAAGTTGGAACAGTTGGTTGTTTTTTCGTTCCTCTCCTTCCTTTTTTAACTGTTGGGGGATTTTTGTTGGACCTGTCGGAGGAAATATAGGAGGCCACCAAAGAACTTGTCCGGGGAAGACTTGAAGTTCTCGGTGAACTGGCTGGTTTCGGCTCCGAAGCCTCTTAGTCGTTGGCATGGGAATTAGGCCAGTTTAGACATTCGGATTTCTTTTGTTTTTCAGGTCCAATATTTCAAGCCCAATTACTTATAATCCCAGGTCAGATTTGGGCTTCAATTGGGCCCCACCTAGTCTATGCTTTTACTTTTAACTAAATTATCCGTTGATCAAATATGGTTGTTGTCATTAGTTTTAGGGAAATTGACATTTTAGTCTTTAGGTTTTACACCCTTTTACGTTTTAGTCATTGAGTTTCAACTTTCAAATCTACAGTCCTTGGGTTTACATTTTTTTACAAAATGGTCCTTCCGTCAGGAATCCGTTTGTTTCCCTAACGGAAGGGTCACATCACCTGACAACTCAGCAGCTGATGTGGTAGTAGAAATTAACAGTTTAGTCCTTAAGTTTTAAATCGTTTTATTTTTTAGTTCTTAGGTTTAATTTTTTAAAATTTTAATCCTTCAATTTACATTTTTTGACTAAATGGTCATTCCATCAATACTTACTGTTCAAATTTTGAAATACAAATTTTGGCCTTGAATATTGAATAATAACATGTTATTTTTAGTTTTTACAATTTTAATAACACATTTAATAGGACTAAAAAAAATCAAAATTCAATTTAAATCCTCAAAAATCTACAATTTTCATTAAAACTCTATCTCTTGAATAGTAAAAAGTTCTAAAAGTTAAAAATATATTTCTTTTTTTAAAAGAAAGAGAATATGAGTGTTTTCTCCTCTTTTAGTATTTTCAAATTCTTTATTGTCTATAAATACTTTGTATTATCTCTACAATGTCTAGTGTTTTCATACTTAATTTTTAACAACTATAAATGTGTCTTATACAAATATAAATACTATAATAATAATAATAATATAATACTATTATTATTATAATAATATAATACTATTATTATACTATTATTATTATAGTATTTATATTTGTATATTATTTAATTTTTTATAGAAATAAAATTAAAATTCTGAAAAATATTTTCAATTTTTTTTACTTAAGAATATATAAGACACATTTATAATTGTTAAAAATTGAGTATGAAGATACTAGACATTGTAGAGATAATACAAAGTATTTATAGACAATAAAGAATTTAAAAATACTAAAAGAGGAGAAAACACTCATATTCTCTTTCTTTTTAAAAAGAAATATATTTTTAACTTTTTAGAACTTTTTACTATTCAAGAGATAGAGTTTTAATGAAAATTGTAAATTTTTGAGGATTTAAATTGAATTTTGATTTTTTTAGTCCTATTAAATGTATTGTTAAAATTGTAAAAACTAAAAATAACATGTTATTATTCAATATTCAAGGCCAAAATTTGTATTTCAAAATTTGAACAACAATTCTTGATGGAAGGACCATTTAATCAAAAAATGTAAACTGAAGGACTAAAATTTTAAAAAATTAAACCTAAGGACTAAACAATAAAACGACTTAAAACTTAAGGACTAAACTGTCAATTTCTACTACTACATCAGCTGCTGAGTTGTCAGCTGATGTGGCCCTTCCGTTAGGGAAACAAACGGATTCCTGACGGAATGACCATTTTGTAAAAAAATGTAAACCCAAGGGCTTTAGATTTGAAAGTTTAAACTCAAGGACTAAAACGTAAAAGAGTGTAAAACCTAAGGACTAAAATGAAAATTTTCAAATATAATATATATTTTTTTTAAAAAAAAGTTTGGAAAACTTCTAATAAACTAGGTTGGAATCTAATATCTTTTTCTACTTATTTAGAATACATATTGACAATTCAAGTTGAAATTGAACGATAAAATACGATTAATATAACGAGAAAAAATCAATTTGAACCCTCTAATTATTAATATAATTTCAAATAGGAGTCTAAACTGTCAATTTTGACACATTAAACCTTACAATTTTTACAAAATTAATGAAATTGCACATTGAAATAAAATATGAGGGTCAAATAGATAAATCTTTTTTAAGAGTGCAAATTGATAAAATTTAATAATTCGTGGATGGAATACGTCAAAAGCAATAACTTATACCTCTATTTGAAATTGTATTGGTAGTTAGAGGTTTGAAAATGATTTTTCTGGTATAACTAGCTCATCTCTTGAAAGATCGGATTTGCTATTTGTTTGTGTCATGTTCTATTTTCCCGGGCAATGGGATCCGGCGGGCCTATCAGCCTATTTGTGGCACAAGTTCTATCACGTTGGGCTGATCTCTTTACTATCTCACCTTTCACCCATTAAAATTAAATTCCGAACTGTTAGATTTGTCAATCTCGTACCCAAGTTGTAAGGAAACAAAAAAACAACATCACGAGAGCAGAAGCATATGATCAAATGATAAAAAAAAGGGGGGGGGGGAACCATCATGTGCACAAATGATCAAACAGCAAGAGAATCCTCTCATCTTAAAAAAAATATCAATTCATTTTGTAAAGAAAAAAAAATTGTTAAATGTACTCAAGTTTTAAGAATAATTAAACTAGTGAGCAACAGACTGTCCCTTCACCCGAAAAACTGAAGAACTCTATTTTCTGTTTGGATCAAACTTCTCAAACGAATCAACCCGACAACAAAGTATTAGGTGAAAGCAAACTCTCAACAAATACTATTGGATTGTTGAATCAAAGCAGCTCAAACGTTCTGACTCATTCAGATCCACGCACACAGTTTTAAGAGAGAGTGAGAGTTAGAGAGAGAAACTTTCACGTTCAAAATGAAATTCGTTAAAATCATTTTACTCTTTTCTCAAATGATTTCTGAGCTATTTATAATGACTGACTCAGAACTCAACTGTGCTATGGCGTGAGATCTTTAGGGATCTCAAATCTCGACCGTATGATCATCATGAAAAACTTTTTTTTCATTAACCTCCTTATATTCTGTAATCCGAATGTATGAGCTTCAACAAATTGTGATCATTCAATTGACTTCCGAGATTATGAGATTATTTTTTATGAAATCTCTTTTGCTAACAATTATATGTTTACTCATCATTCCACCATACTATATTACACATGAGCTAATAGGACTTGAATAATATCACTGATTAAGTCTCTAGCTCATATAATTCTTAATTCTCAGTCTGTGCCTAGTTGTACTTCCAAAACTTTTTAAAACACTTTTTCACAAATCTTGTCGCGTAACGTTTTTATGTGAGTCTAACAATATACAGACACAATGAATATACTACATAATCAAGAGACTAGTGGATTTCATACTGAACAATTATACAAATTCACTTACTATGCACAAGGTCCAACCTTATCTGGAATATTTGATCCATAAAGATCATCACCAAATGACTCAGTCAAAGCACAAACACACAACAAACAAACCTGCATAACTCTCTCAGGTCTAAGGACAACATAAGCTAATTGTGTTGAATACCGTTCTCGACAACAATGATCGTTTTCAGAAGGTATTCATATTTGATCCGGTTCAGTGCATGTACTTTTGCATTGCACTCACTCGTCTACTTAAGGTCACACCTCAATGACAGACTCCATTTTATTTTATAGAGGTACAACGAGTGTAGACATTTTTCTACATTATCATGTACCTCGATCTAGAACAAAGTAAGTAGTCAACAAGGATCCGAAAAGTCATACTCACGCCTCCAATTCATTAATCATTGGTATGATTTTTCTACAATATTGCTCAACACTATGACATCTAATGTCATTATAAATATGACTTCTTACATCATAGCATGTACCCACTACCCATAATAATATATAAGTGATTAATCAACAATAACAATAATTATCTTATAATTATGTAACATTATTGATTTTGAGGGCATATATCTAACTAATACATCCGGTTGACTCCATGGCGGGCACCAAATTGGGCTATCGAAAACGGAATAACATTCAAGAATCTCTCCTTCGGCATTTAACCCCAGTAAATCATCAACAGCGGGATTAATCCAATCCGATGCTCATGATGATAGACTTTAAAGAGTCTTGCCCATGATTCCTGGACTCCATAATCCATCATTCTCCAAACCTCCAAATGGTAATTTCTATAACAAGTAAAACATAGGCGTCCGCCAAGATTGCTCAAATCATGGATATATATCTTGACCTCATCCATGGGGGTCGGCACGTTCCGGAATTTCTCCTCTGCTAAATCAAACGCAATTATCCCATGACGAACAGTCGGACGCCATTCAACTTTTCAATGCAGGGCTCCATTGGAAAACGTCCCTAATGACTCCCAAGACCAAAATACGGGTTCAGACGGATAATCGAGCACTGCGTATTGAATCTTCTTCCAGGAATTCGTTTTCAAAGAGAGAACCTGAACTTGAGCCGCAGTAATCGCAGGAAGTGGCCACTAGAACCACCTTGTAATCATCACTAGACAAATCATATCCAAAGCCATGCAGATACCTGTTCCCTTCCCAACTTGGTTCAATCCAAGGGTCTCGCAATTTTCTGCAGTTGATGGATTCCAGATGTAGAAATCCTTGTCGTCATATCGGGACACGCAAACCAGACCATTGCAAGTCCCTAAGATGCGAACGCCACAATCCGATTGCTTGAACGGGAGAACGAGTTCTATTAAAGGGGAATTGTCCCCACATACGTCAAAACATTTGGATTGAAATCCAATAGGGAGAACGAGTTGTTTTAATGGGAAACTGTCCTCCAAGAGTTCGTCAACACCTAGGTATCGAATTCCAGTAGAGGATGAAAAAAGAACTCTCTGAGTGCGTTTTGATGCTAGCTTCAGGTGCCGGTAACCGAATTGGGGATCGGTAATTAGAGAGAGCCATCCTTTAGACACGCACCAGAATCAGACCAAGGATTTGACCGGCAATCTAAGGAGTATTTCAATGATGATGTCCTCGTTGAGATTCTCAAGCGACATAGCTTGTAGCGTCGATATTTGTGGGAGTAGCTCCTGTGAAAACTTGAAAAGAGAGGACAGGTTTTGAAGCCAAGATAGTTTTGACGAATTTTTTCATATATTCGGTAGGAGATTGAATTTTATTTGAAATTTAAAATTTAATTTTTATTTGGATGTTTGGAGAAGTTTTCAAATTTTGTGGTTTAGATTAGAAAGTTTTGAAAATTCAAAAAAGTCTCTAAAAAAGAGATGACTTGCTAAAGAAGACTAATTTACAAAGATGATTGCTGTTTGGTCCTCAAAATTTTGAAGTTTAAAAATTTTAGTTTATGACAAGAGATAAATGTCAAATTGGTCCTTATGGTTCTCGACAAAATCGATTTGGTCACTGTGAAACAAAAATAATAAAATCAGTCCCCCTATTCTCCAACTCGTTTGTCATTGGTCTACCCACCCCAGTCCGTGAACTCCATTGACGAAACCTACTCAACGTAGCTAAAAAATTATACCTGTGTATCCAAACTTGCCCTGCGTCACAAAAAACACCCCAACTTGGCCCTCTTATTCCGCCTTACCCACCCACCCACACAAAAAATTTCTCCAAAGCATCTCTAGTTCAAGGGGAAACCCTAGTGTCTGGGGCTTTGCAGGGCAGTTGCTCTCTGAGGAGATTATTGTGGTGATTGTTTTCAGATGAGATTGTCTTACAACCCATTTGCCCACTTTCTTCTCTATTTGATAGAATGGATGGATTATAGTTGTACAGATTCCCTCCTTAGTTATTTAGGCCTTCTCCACATATTTATATACAAGGTAAGATGCATGTTACCATATATTTCTTGTAGCTGTTATATACCTTTATCTTAGGCAACTTGTGTGAATTCTAGGATTAAAATAACTCAAAAGGGGGGTGAATTAATTTTCTAAACTTTTCAATTTGAAGCCCCAAAGATATGTTTGCAAAGTAACTACTAATTTAATACAAGTATATAATATGCAAAAAGTGTAAATATGTGCTAAAAGTAAAGAGTAGGGATAGAAAAACAAACACGTGATTTTTAGGTGATTCGGAAAACCCGCCTACATCCACCCATCAAGCTCATTCACCAAGCCTTGAGGTTTTTCACTATCTTCAAATAACATACACTAGCTTCCGGGTGCTAGAGAACCGTACAAGTGTTTTCTCGGGCTCAACACTCAAACCCACCTAAATGGTTTTTCGGGCACACAACTCACAACCCAACCAAGCTTGAGATATTCCATATATAAGCTTATTCTTTAGTGAACAATCCTCACTAAAGGAATCACCTATTTTGATATAAAGATTACAAGAACAAACTCTCTTGATATAGCAGATATGAAAATTGAAGGCTCTATCTTTTGATTCACACAAAGACAAGGATATGAAAGTGTGCTTTGTGTGAATGATATAAGAATTATAGAATATGAATGTTTGAAATATTTCTAAACTAGTAGAAATGATATGTGGTCGTTATGTATTCATTTTGGACGTTATGAATGTGTATTTATATGCCATATATGAAAACTAGTCATTTATAGCCGTTGGGAGCATCTGTTAAAACGAGCTGGTCGACTGCTACATAAACCGATCGACCGCTTCAAGTTACCGTTACCCAACGGTCATATTGTCAGAAACTAAACGACTCTATTTTAAAATCAACCCGTTGACCGCTTCACCAGCCGATCGACATCTTCAACTTAAGCACATAGTTCGGTTCATTTAAAATCATATTTTTGACCACTTTTAAACACCCAATTTTAAATACTTATTTCTCATAAGTATATGAAAGATTTGAGAGTTTGCTTGAGGTGTTTTGAAACCTTTAAAAAAATATTTTAATCATTGAAACAAAAGGTAAAACGGTTTATGCACGTTTTGATAGATATGCAAGTGTGATTCGTAATCCTTGTCAAAAGTGAAACAAAGAGTTACAAGGATTATACCCTAAGGTCTTGAATCTCCACTTTTGAGCTCATTGCATCTTCTGGATCTTCTTTCTTCAAGTCTTTGGCTCTTTCATCAAAACGTCTTTGTCTTTGAAGATGTCCGTTTTATAAACTTGATCGATTTATTGAAATCATCAAAATCTCGATTGTGCACAAAAGCCAACAACTTGAAGGAGAATTCATTAAATTGGACAATAACTCCTTGATAAGCCAATATATGGAAGTCTTAACTAGAAAGAGAGGGGACGAAAGGATGAAGCTTTATTATAACGAACTAGAGAAAGAAGAAGAATGCGGGATATGCATGGAAAATGCAGGAGGATGTTACTCCCCAGTTGTGGGCACACGATGGGCAACAACTGCTTCCATGACTGGTAGTCTGATAGCCCCAACTCCCATTTGTACTGTTACCATTCAATAAATTACTCACTAAAGTTTCATTCATATTGTTCATTACCGAATATCTGTCATAATCTAACTATTCGGTTAGCGTCTTTCACTTAATGAATCACGTGTTTTTCAAAGCATTACTATTCCTGAGTGCAGGTTTGGTGATTCATGCCATGTCGGATGAGCAAGATATGCTTAAGATGGGGGGCTTGCCTCCCCGTTCCCTTTTACCTATGCCATGATGCTTGAGTCTTGTGAAGTTTAAATCTCGTCTTCCATGGCAGGTTGAGGAGTTGTCCTATGGTATATGTAGACTGTATATAGTTAAGAGAATTGATGACTATCCAGTGTCATCAAGTGGGAACAAAGTCATTGGCAATGAGTTCACTATTTGAACATTTATAGAATCTTTGAGAAGTGTGAACCAGATGCTTTGTTAGGTGGGTCAAGCAGAATATGAGGGCCAAGCTTTGGTGGTTTTTGTGACGTGACAAAGTCAGGTTGGATAAGCAGATGGAATTTTTTAGCTACGTGGAGTAGGTTCCATCAATGGAGTTCACAGACTGAGGTGGGTGGACCAACGACAAACGAGTTGGAGAATACGGTGATTGATTTTATGATTTTTGTTTCATAGGGACCAAATCGATTTTTTCGAATACCACATGGACCAATTTGGCATTTATCCCTTATGAAAATTAGTGACAAAATGAAGATATATGATTTAAGTTAATTTTTTATATTTATTGTGATTAAAAAAAGATGATTTAATGGGAGAAATATTGATTATTTTATATTATTTTGTAAAAGCTCATCCAGAACAGTAATAATTCTTATTTTCTCCCCTTTATGATGATCAAGAACAATGACATCTAAATCACATGATCAAGCTCTGTTAAAAGAAATAAACTGAACTAGGATTCTCGAACTAGGGGATGCTAGAATCCCTACCAATCAATTGCTGAACATATATTCCTATATCCTCACTATTCACAAGAAGAATACTTTCTTTTCCCCTTTTCCTCCTCCCCCCCCCCCAAAAAAATGAAATCCAACTTTGGCATGTCACGAGGCTTACAATTTAACAAGCATCTTCTACTAAAATGTTGTCCTCACTCTCCCCATCTTTGGATAACATCAAGCTTCTTTCAATTTCACAGGTACTTAACACCAGACCAAAGCTGGGCACAGCTGAAAGATGATGACATTGCTGCTTAAACTTCAGTGTATTTCTCTATCTATAATTGGAGTCTGAACAGTCACGGCTTTCGCTTACTATAACGGGGGGCTGCACAGGGGTAACATTTCCCATATCCTTGGTTTTGTGAAGGAGAAATGTTCCTGCTAATATTGTGATAAAGCCACACACCTCCGTTGCAATCTGAGATGCATCTTGGGAGTCCCAATCCTGCAGTAGCGAAAACAAAGGAGAAACCAAACAAATCTAGGTGAATGAGAGATATAGTACAAGGTGTGGATATTCATATATCTTGCCAACTAGTATTCAATTTTACATAAATGTCTCTTATTTTAAGAAAATTATAAGTACTCAATTAGAGAAAAAAAAATCCCAACAAGACAGAGGGGACATATTGCAAAACAGTGTCAACGGCTAAGAATTGTAGTGAGGGATACATTACAAATGTAGTGTTCGTTTGGTAGACTTGCATGGTTTTAGTCAATTCTTGAACTACCACATAATTTTTCCCTTGATATGCTTCTGCATAATTTTTCCTAGTTTTATTTCCCTTCATCTACTCCAACATTTCCACAATCTTCTTCAATTAGAGGTGCACTATTTACCTCATAAGCTTTTACTAAGGCAAATCTTGAAAGAATTGCTCGGCAATAATTGGCCACAACAGTTTGGTGAATTTAATGGTTCCCTGTACAAGGCTGTTGTGTCCCTTTTAATCTGCTGAACTTTCTGACTATATCAATTCTCCTGATGGGAGTCTGCAATCATTTCAACAAACCCCCTTCAAAGAAGTCTAAAATTGTCTCCGGTTCGAGTTATTGTTTTAACTTTTACCTTGAGAGCCATATACTGAATGATTAATTTGGATCTTCAGGATGTATTGCCCAAAATGGTAAAATCACCATTTTATTCACATAAAAGTAGCAAATGCATCCTGATAGTTCCGTAACATTAAAGGAAAACAGTATCCATCTGAGATGAAGAAAGTGTCAAGTTACTCAAGTATCCACAAGATGAATGAAGGGTAAGTATTAATCACCTTAAACATGATCATGCTGGCAACAATGGTGAACGTTGTAAACATGACATAGTAAACTGGAGATACGACAGCAGTGTTAAAGGTATCCAGGGCCTGCAAATATTAATCCAGATTATAAGCATTCTCCTGATTGCAGTCAGATAGATTAAAGCTCAACATCTGAAACAACTCAGTAACTGTTAGAGATATACATAAGAAACCAAATTATGATGTCTTCGTGATTTCCCTATGTAGGCTGCAGGTCAGAGGAAAACAAAAGTCCTTTTAATATTTTGGGCCAGAATTTAGGGCTGAACAACCGACCAGTCGGTTTGGTTTTGAGCCCAAACCGTGGGCCGAACCGACTGGTTTGGTTCTAAGGAAATCTGGCCCGGTTCGGTAGGTTTATGGGCACAAATTTTGGCTTTTCCAAGCACAAGTGAGATTCCTCAAAGAAACTTGCATTTTCTCCTTCTCTATTTGGATCCAGAAGAGGCTTTTGCTCCGAAGCAGGCAAAGCAGGGGCATCATTCCAAATATTTTGCCATAGACATCAACTACGAGAATCGCCCAAATCATTCAACACCAACAATCGCCCAAAGCATCAGAGACGAGAAACCCAAATCGTCAAATCACCACCACCAAAACCCAAATCGCAACCAATCACCACCAACAACAACCCAAATCGCCCAAATCGCAACCAATCACCACCATCAGAGATGAGAAACCCAAATCGCAGCAGACCAAGAGAGAGAGAGAGGGAAAAGGAGAAACCAAACCGGGTGAAGGGGGTAGGCTTGAGCGTGAAAGAGGGGGGTCGTGAGAGAGAGAGAGAGGAGATGAGTGGGGGCGTCAAGGAATAAAGGAGATTTTTTAGAGGGGGAGAGACCCCCACTTAATAATTAATATGTAAAAAAACTTAAAAAAACATGAATTTTCTAAATTACCCTCGGTTCGGTTATACAAAATTCCAAAACTGGCTGACCCAGTCGATTCTGGGCCGGTTTGGGTCGGCCTGGTCGGTTTCGGCCCAATAGTGTTCAGCCCTACCAGAGGTTGATAACGAGGAAAAGAGCGAAAAATTTGAGGTTTTCTAAATTGTGAGTTTGGAACAGTGTAAGTTTGGTCACGCAGGGTTTTGCAGGAAGAAGTATATATCGACATGGTGTGGATACATTTTTGTTTGAAGATTTCAAATCACGTAGAGGCTGATATCGGATTTCCAAAGATTCCAAGCAAGGATGCAAATGGAACACAGCTCCACAAGTCGTTACTGCTTTTAGGCTCTGTTGATATAGGAAGAACAAAGGAGCAAAGGATAGAAAGATTAGTTAACAGCCATGCCTTTTTGCATAGTACAAGGGGTTCATAGGTTATAAACACGAAACAGGCAAAGAAGTTTTAACTGACTTTCATTGATCTACAAGCTATCAGTATCAATATACCTGAACGATGTTAGAGGTCATCAAAAAAAGGAAAGTTAGAGGACTAAATGGGATAACAGCAAATAGGAGGTTTTGACTAAAGCAAGTAGCGAACATAGACTTCATCATGTAGCAGACAATATATTCACTGTTTTTGCCTTGGACGATTAAAGTTCGAAAATTTACCATGTTTAAGTAGTTGATCTGCAGAAGACAACATGCTATCACAACCACCGTGAAGAACCATGTCTGGAAGTAAATAAATTGGTTCGATCCAGAAAATGATAGCTTCAAAGCAATCCCCACTGCCTTGACACTCATGACCTACAGACCAACAAGGGAGAAAGTCAGAAATAAAGGGAGTAGCGTGAAAGGTATGATGTCTACCAATCTTAAAAGATAATAAACAGACCGTAAGAGAGCCCATGAGAGAACAAATTCCAATGTATACCACCATATGGGTTTGCCCACAGCGTGGTACGTACCGGAAAATGAGGACGGCAACCACAAGCACAACCGCACAAGTGTAGACAATGAATCCTGTTGATACCAAAAGAATCATTTTGAACCCCATGTAACGGCATCAAATGGTAATGCAAACCCCAAATGATCATATATACTATCTGAACAGGCCCTTCAACAAACTAACATTGTACCCTAATACAAATATTTAACAAATCATTAAAAAAAAATGAAATTTAAAAAAGTAATGTTTTTTAAATAAAACTATTGAAACTCTATTTCAGTAATTTATTTATTTTTAATTTATTTCTTGATTTTTTTATCTAATTTTTAAAAGTTTGCCTTGGAGGGGCATTTCGGTCATTTTGCATGTTTTCCTGTGTGACTTAACGTCTAATTTGGATCGGAGGGGTGTACATTGAAGATTTTCAAAAGATAAAGGACGTAAATCGCCGTTTTTATAGTTGAGGGATCGAGATTGATCTTGTCTTATAATTATGGGGCTATCTATGACTTTTCCCCTAATATCTTCTTGGCAGAGAGAAAAAAAAACGACCAACGTCGACCCAAAAGGAAATAAATTTCTAGTCACAGTTTGTTCAAAGCCTCATGTACATTGATCCCACCACTTGTTACTTAACAGTATACTCAAACCGATGCCCTCATCCACTAAATCAAAAATAGCCAATGAAGTTTGACATGTCCCTTTAAATAAATAAGACAATATTAGCTGCTGCTTATACCATCTACTGAGGCAACAACTTTCTACAAGTTTTATGCACATTTCAAGAGCAAAAGAACCAGAAAATTCCAAACAGAATATAGGCAACAACTTGACCAGAAGTTTCTTAATTGTTCTGGGCAATAGGAAAACATTTAAACCAACCAGCTACAGTATAACGTCTTAAATACCTGGCTCTGTAGCTAGTTGCCACACTTCCTTAACTGATTGAATGCTTCTCTCCTGAGGAGCATGTAAAACAATAGTTACAGAGCCCACCACACAGAGAACACATCCGAGCACGCCAAAGATATGCAATTTCTCCTCCAAAATAAAATGAGCTAGAACTGCACTGAATAATGACATTTTCTTCGTATTATTTACATGCGTGACATGACCAAATAAGCATACATGCACACTACACACACATAGTAAAAGAGATATAAAGAGAATGAAAACTCGATCTTGAAGCCACCAAAAAGGAATCTAGCATAAGCCATACCTGAAGATAATACTTAAAGCTCCCAAGGGAGTAACAAGAATCGCAGGAGCATAAGCATAAGCAGCAAAGTTCGCTATTTCTCCAACAATCACTGTAGATATTTTAGATTCATCATTAAAAGGTCACAGTACTAGAGAAGCAATTTCCTCAAGTACCTCAAAAAACTGAAGGCAAAAGGATAGCGTAAAAGTTGACAAACACTTGTACAGTTTTGAAAGGCGTGTGTAAGAAGAACCTAATGCTGCAGATCGTAGCAGAGAAATATACATAATCCAGGCTGATGGATTTTTTGTAGGAAGTTCAATTTTAGAAGCATACAAGAACATTATGTCAAAACATTGTCCAAAGGTGTCCCAAGCAGGTAATAATATTTAGATTATTTTTTTGGGAATTTAATAGTATTAGATTTCTCTCCTCTTCTTTATATATTACAGAACTTTTTTTCAGTCATGGACCAAGTGATGTTTCTATTTGGTAAATTTCCTTTTCCCCTACAAACTGAAGTCCATGCCAGTGTAACATGCTGCACCTGTGTTCTCAAATTCTTAATCAATCCCTGGATATAATGTCTTAACCCTGAAATGGTAGGATCTTTCTATTACCAAAAAACTTCTCATTAAAAAGAAGTAAGAACTAAATATCAAAACTCAGAGGTACATCAAGATTGGCTCATTCTTCATGAACAGAAGTTAAAACTAAGATTGACCCTTCTTTCATGACAAGGATTTCATAAATTGAAATTCCGATCAATATTCGTAGTCTGCAGTTGATTCTAGTAACAGATCAGACTCACCAAAATACTTCTACTGCAGTACCAAACACTGACATCACGCTTCTTTTCTTTCAAATGGCGGAAGAAGGATGGGTTTATATTAAGACATGTCTGCAATCTGTGTCATCATATTCAACTCATGAGGAACAACCACTAAAAAACACCCCGTAACTGTATTGCTTCAAACCAGACTACGGGGAGATCAATGACACATTCAAGTCCAAATATCTCTACTTTCAACCGCTCATGCTTCTGAGAAAAACCCTTTGATTTTAATGAAGGTAAGAGTTCATACATGCTTCTAATCAGATACATCCAATAACAATATAGTGAGCTTCTTTTACTGAACCATACTTCATTATCTCTTTGTTCTGCACCCCAACGAAATATCAAGTAGGAGTTTTACTATATACCATCTAGTCAACAAACATCATAACCCTGTTCATTATAAACCTCAGACCAAAGGTGATCAAACATTTCATTGGGGTTCTCCGGCATAAAGCAGATGAAATAGTAAGGCTATAGAAGTATCTGGGTGAAATAGTAAGACTATAGAAGTTCCTAGCAGTTTCAGGCATTGCAGCAGCATTTCAGTAACAATTAGTTGGGGCCTATGTGGCATTGCAGTAATGTCCACTAGATCCTGTTAAAGTTGTTGAGTGCTAATAGTAGTTGTGGGTTGTTAACTGGGAAAACGAAAAACCATGTGGACTGTAGTTTGAGAGGACAACAACATAATTAGAGTAAAAAAAAAATCCTAATGCAATTTGAGGGTCCTCACACACAAGGGATCGTCCCAGATATGATAAGTACAATGCTTTTGGACCTTGGCACTGAGAGGGGAAGGGATAATTTAAACTCAGAAAGCTCGTCTCGAATAAAGCCTTCACAAGATGTCATTAGAGATAGTAGTAATACTTGAAAATTTCAATGGTTTATAGTGAAGTGGAGTCTTCATTCTTCAAAGGACATTACATAGGTCAATTTTGTATTGATAGACACGGCACTTCATAGGCAGTGTTACTGGCCATGTAGATTCCATTACATAGGTTAATGACCTTGATACAATTTTTTAAACCAAATATGGGTTCCTATATATAGGTGTGTTAGCTAGAAAGCTATTTAATTTACAGCCTGTGGCTGCTTTGTCTGTAGAGTATGTGCCAACCATAGATGCAATGAAAGTGATATCTTATGCAATAATTGTTTTAGACTTATTTCATTCATGATATCTATCTAATTATGTAATCTAAGTCAATTCTCGTGTTCATGTTCAAGCACTCCTTGGACCCAATTTGTGTTGCAGTTTGTGAGATTCCTTAAGAACTTTGGTGGAGGTTTTTCTGGAGGCTTCTCAAGAAGAACTAGTATGGCTTTTACTGAAGGTAGATAATCGATTCTAATTCCTCAATTTCTAGCATATCATCTCTGAAGAATATAGAAGCAAAGAGTGGCGTAATCTTGCATAAATAATACTTCAAGCTGTGTGTGTATATATTTGTACTAAGGATGTAGTAGCTCAGCCCGGAAAGAAAAGTAGGGCTTTAGTCTAAATGGGGGCTTTAGGCTGTGTTTGAGCCAAAGAAAGCTTCTTGTGCGGGAGTGGACCAGTAGTTCTGGAGGCTGAAGGATGCTTGACGGACCTCGAGTGTATTGGCAGAATAGGATTTGAATCAGCGTACCCTCCCATACTCAATTCTAGCTTTTGGATACAAAAGCTTGAGATGATGATACCTGGGACTCTAAAAGGATAGAAGTTAGGTACACCTTCCAAAACCATTACAGTCCAAATGATGAAAGAACTCTGTTCCCACTCCATCCAGTGACGTGTCCTTTTCTCTGTCATTGAGAACGCCTCCTTATTCAAACCTTCGAATATTCGATATCCATATTGGTAAAGTGCTCAAGCAGAAAACAAGAAACAAACTGGCTTATAGTCTTCACCACAGAAGATGAAAGATTTCAGATCGACACGCCATTTGGTAAAATAATAGAAGGGCATCCATACAAAAAATAAATAAAAAATTGGATATCCTGTTCAGGAACAGCAACAAAATACCCACGAAATAAATGAAGGGAAAAAATAAACAGAAAACCAGGAGGTTCTTTGTGTTTTCGGTGACAGATTATATACATACGAGATTCATCCAAATACTACAAGCTCAAGAATCGCTTACTTGTTACCATTCCAGCCCACCACCAAGGTTCATACAAGTATGAATAACCTCCCGAACCTGATCAAATTAGAGCCAAGCATTCAACGACAAAGAGAAAACTTATCAACAAGAAATATCTCGTTCTCGGGCGTTTAGTATCTATCAATGGTGAATTTGTTTCAATCTTATAAGCCAAAAGCATAGCAAACTCACAAAACATCCTCTATTCATGTAACCTGTGGATGACGTTGGAAGTAACATACGGATTAAGATAAACAAAATAAAAGATGAGAAACGGGATATTGAACCTGCTCTGGTTCCTCTGTTCCCAGCTTTTTTAAGACCTTTCTTCTTAATAATAAAGCTAGACCCAATGAAAATGCTTGATGAGACGGCCAAAATAAGCCCATGAAGATTGTCGGACGATAACCCCATCGCTGAGAAAAAAAGAAGAGACAATAGGAAAATATTCTGTATTCGCAGGGCCAAGAAATCCAGTGCGAGTTCCTGCACCCATCAAATCCGAATTAGTAACAAGCCCTTACTCACAAGCAGGATCCTAAAAAGACACAAAGAAAAATACGTACAAATACAAAGCTACATGTACAGATCTCGCAGATATAATCTTTGAGCTCACCGTTACATAGAAAAGTGACAATGAAGTAAAAAAAAAAAAGGACTACACCCTCTTGGACCGCTGCAAAATGCGAATGGAGCTAAAATCTCACGTCCGTCATTTCAAGAATTTGATCGAGTTTATTCAGTTGGAGGTTGAATCCTACGATAATGGTGGTGCGAACGATAATGTTAGGTGACCCAAGTTGTATGAACGTATTGGAGAGAGCCCGAGGGAGAGGGAGAGAGAGAACGGAGTTTGGGATATTTGAGAGGCTGAAAGACGCAACGGTAAGTCCGTTACGTTTGCGTAACAGGAGTGAAGGGGAAAAACAAAATGGGAAACTTTTTAAGATGGGCTCCGCTGCCTCCGCAATCTGCATCCCGCGTTTCTCTCCTCGTATGGCCGGTCCTTCGTTATCGTTTTTATATATATTTCCCATATTACCCAACAATTATTTTCTGAATTTTTTTATTAATTTGTAGAGAAAAAAAGGAAATATCGAGTGGGAGTTGATAGGACCCATTAGGCATATTCTTTAATCCACCTATATTTTTTTTTTAAAAAAAGCATATTCTTAAATCCGTCTCTAAATTGAAAATTATTTCCCTTCTTTATAGCTCTTCTGCGTCACTTACCCCCAAAACACTTCCTCCACGTTATTTATTGTGTGAATTATCTCTACGGTTAGTTCTACCAATACAAGAAACAGTCACTAGATGCCAACTAATAAATCTGAGATGCACGTTATGCACAAAATTTGTGCAAAATTAGCAAAATGTCAGAGTGTAAATGTACGTAATATATCCCTCCATAATATAAGGCTTTAAAGATTTTATGTTTAGAGTGCTGTAAAAGATCTTATAATCTTTTAATATAAAATTTTAGTGGAAAAGTCTTTGTTCGTCCCATAAATTTTGCGTCAATTGCATTTTACTACCTTTAACTTTAAAAACTGCGATTTACGTCCTATAAGTATGAAATATTTGCAATGTTTGATGTGCGATTTACGTCTTATAAATACATTTTGCAGCCTCTAATTATGTGGCTTTTAACACTTAGCACCTTCAATTGTTATTTTTGTCATATTGTACCTACTAACTATTTATTTTAACAATTTGCATTCTCTGTTACAATTTTTTTTTTAATAAGAAATGATTTTTTGGCAGTTATATTTTTATGAGAGTGAAATCGTAGTTGTAAAGACTATTTATCATATTTTTGTAATTTCAACAATTTGTAACAAATTAGTCCCTCGGACCTTTCTCAATTAACAACTAATTGTAGCAAATATGTTAAGCTTTTATAAGCTTTGTTAGATATGTGTGAGATGAACATCATACTAATTCTTGTGATAATTAAAGCAATTATATTTAATTACCAGTATTACGCTTATTCGATTATATCTAATTCTAAGGTTAAATCTTCCTTGAATTTCATGAAGGTTATATTGTACGCCTTGAGATGCCCATTATACTTGACAAACATCGAGATATATAACTGAAAATTAAAAACAGGTTCATCTGCAAAACGATATAACTTCTGGTTTTAACTTCTTTTTGTTTGTTTTTAAAGTTTATTAATTGAATTTTAGATTGGACTGTAAAGAACATCGAAATTTGATCATGCAATTGAAAATCTTTAAGTAATATGGACATATTGAAAAAAGTTGCATTAGATATAATTTGATTAAACTTGCAATACGTGCATAGTAATTTCTAATTGAGATCAGTTAAAGATTTATAAGTAACATCTTTAAAAATTACAAATGATTCACTATAATTTTTAGTGCAATTTAGAAAGAGACAAACATAATTTATAAGTCTTATACTATTTAATGGTGTTCGTATTAAATTTCAAGAAACGTGAGTCTTACAACATTTGATGTTTGTGGTGTCTAATTGTCTCTTTTCGAATTGCACTGTCTAATACGAATAAGAAATTGTACAGACTTGATCTAGTCAATAAATTGCATGATATTTATCATAATAAAAGTTATATTGATATATGATTACACGGATTTTTTTATGTGTCTGTAAATATGTTATTACATACGTAAAATAATATTAGAGCAAATGTGATATATAATTGGTTCTCTAGTTTCTTCCCGTATGTTTATTTTCTTTTAACTATTAGGAGTTTCGAGACTTGACACATTATGTAATTACGTAATTACGTACCTATTTCTTGTTAAATTTAAATATGGAATTGATTACTGACTTGGTGTACATATTTTATGTACAACTTTGGGATAAAATTGATTACGTACTATCCCAGATACGCTTCCTATGCCACAGTTGGGAGTTGTAAAATTAGTGACGTGCTGCATGAATGTAAATATATACTCTTTCTGCAGATCATGTGCTTTGATAAAAGGTCGTGACCATGACTTAGTCATGATGCTAGCTGTAGCCATATGATCCTTCCCCCTAATAAATATGGCAACATCGGCGGTACTCCCTAAAATTGCCCCATGACTCCTTATCTTCTCCTTTTTTATGTTGATGGGTCTTGCATGCTAGGACTATGGTGACGAGCTCATCTATTGAACAGTAGTTATGATTCAAACCAAATATTTTATAACGGGAGGTGCTCCTATAGTCATACTCCATGCCCATGGAAGGTTGCTACTATAGTCATTCTCCAAGCCCATGGAAGGTTGCTACATTGTCGCCCTCTCCCCACTTTTTATTTAGAATATATATATATATATATATATTGCATACGTTATACGTACGTTTTAACCCTAGAAGCTTAATAATTGAGGATCAAGAAGAAATGCCTTCTTGAAGGATGAAATTTCTTCTCACAATCGACCTCGCAAGGATTTTGTATAATTTGATGAAAACAAAACAACAATCATAGGTTAAAAAAAGCGTAATTGGATAAATTCATTACATATAGCCTACCTTTCTTGAACTAGTGGTGGCATAAATTAAAAATTAATAAATCTAAATTACCAAATTCATAGTCATTAATGTAGAAGGAGAAATCATTTGTTTTTCACAACGGGTTATTTCCACAGTCAAGTTTCACCGGAAATGGGAGAAAAGAGAAAACCCTTTTTATCTCTACATGCGTAGGTGATCTAGATGCTCAAAGAGTTTGATTGCAGATCATACGGTACTATAACTAGCATTGGATTGTGTGGTTTAGCTCAATTAGTTCACTTCTTTGGCTCTGTATGATGTGTGGATTCCATTCCTCTCTCCCTTAATTAATCAAGAAAAAAAAACTAGCATTAGATTAGCAAAATTCAATACGGTTGTGGTAATTACTATGAAGTCTCTCTTTTATAAGCTCAAAAAGTCTGATTGCAGGATCTGTGGGGACAGAATAATTGTTAAGGCAAAGAACTAATGGACTTGTATTGCCAGAAGTAGAGAGAATTGGACTTGTAAACCTCCGTTTGCTGTTGGGGGAGAGTACAACTAGTAAAGAACATTAATGTTTTGGCCATTCGCTTAGGTGGGCAGTCCTTGTCTGTACGTGAGGCAACATTTGCAAGTTCTTGGAGTCTTTCTTTCTAAGGGTAGCTAGTGACCATTTATAGTCTAGGGGAATAAGGTACTTTGCGACCTTTTCTGCTTAGAAATACGGGGAGATATGGACCGGACAGTGAGAGGAGTCAAAAGAATGAAGCAAGTAATGTGATTGTTATTTCAAGACATATATATTTGATATTAATTTGAAAGGAGATTTTTAAACTTAGCACCCAAAGGGAATATCTAGATGGTTGTGTTGGAATGTGGTGTAGTCCCACATTGCTTCGTAATATGGGGTGTTGGAAAACAAAAGCTTATAAATAAGATATCATGTAATATTTTGAAATATAAGTGAGAAAATTAATAAATCCATTTTCATAATGGATGCCTCACTTATCAAAGTTTAATTTTTTTTATTTCTAACCGTGGTGTAGTCCCACATTGCTAACCAATGTGGGGTGTTGGAAAACAAAAGTTTATAAATAAGATACTGTGTAATATTTTGAAATATAAGTGAGAAAATTAATAAATCCATTTCCATAATGGATGTCTCACTTATCAAAGTTTAAATTTTTTTTATTTCTAACATGGTATCGGAGCAAGGTTTTCGGCTTTAGTCCGGTTAACTTCTGGCGACCATCCGGCTTTCTCCCGGCAACTTTCCGGCTTAGTACCGGCGACCTCCCGGCTTAGTACCGACAATCTTTGTTATTTTTTTCCTGTAATTATTTTTGTAACTCCAAACTCAAGGTTTGTCTACCTTGAGTTTAACCTTGAGTTTGCGGGGGAGTGTTGAAATGTGGTGTAGTCTCACATTGCTTAGCAATGTCGGGTGTTGAAAAACAAAAGCTTATAAATAAGATACCATGTAATATTTTGAAATATAAGTGAGAAAATTAATAAATTCATTTCTATAATATTGGATGTCTCACATATCAAAGTTTAATTTTTTTTTTTATTTCTAACAGGTTGGAAGTACCAATTTTCATTCCTGGACAATAAGTATGCAGTGGACGAGTATGAGTTCAATTGGTGTGTTTCTCAATTAGGTCAAATTGGTTGAAGCTTCCTACACAAAGGTCGAGTGTAACAAATTTCTCTCGTTACTTATAAAAATTGAAATACTTAAGTACATCATATATTTCAAGGTTGGATATCGATACCGCGTATTCTTTGTCTGTCGTTATTAGTTATGGTTCTTGTACAAACCTGCAGTAATTAGGAGAGAACAATGTGCTTAGTTTTAATCACGAGTTTATGATGGGAAGTTAGGTTCCGATCTGATATGAACAATTACTACACTAATTGCAAGCCGAGCCACAACTCGAATCAATAAAGATATATATTCAATATGAATTAGTACTATTTATGATAATATCTAAACCTAATCACTTTATATAAGGTAATATAAAGGACAGAGATATCTAATATTATATTTCCTCACTAGTATTATTTTAAGATATATTATAAAAGGTGTTCAACATTCAAGTGACCTTAACGGGGACAATATTGACATCTCATACAACCAATCAGGTTTTTCTAGAAAGTAAAAATAATAACAATAATAATTAGAGCCTGCAATTTTCCAGTTCAAGTTAGTTGCTCAATCCATGGAAATAACCCATCTAACCAGGCTTTTAAGGTGGAGGGGGAGACCACCTACAAAGCAATCTTAACTACTGTCAGCAAAAACTGATCAACAAGTCATCAACACTAGCGTTACAGTACCCCATGAGTTTGGCGACTTTAATATATACTTTTTAAAGATAATTACGGCCAGCTGTAAAATAATTAATTAGAAATTTATAAAATTACACTTGCGTTGATTCAGCTTAATGATCTTTTAAATCACTCTAATACCAATACCTATCTCCGAAGCATGCAATGACGTACGTCGACCCATATTGGTGATGAGCATTGACCAATATTAATCCTGTGCCAGCTTTGGCAATAGTAATTAAACTTCTATACGTATCAAAGTATATATATATATACATATAATTCAAAGTCATGTACGTTTAATTAATTACATGTTAAATAGTATTAACACTTCTTACCAATTATCCCCACTTCTCCATCTTGGACAGGACAAATATATATCCACTCCTTCAAAACCTTCCATTGTGTTCAACTTCCATGGACTTTCCGGCCCGTGAATCTTCTCCAAAAGCCCAACTAGAAAGCTGATAGGAGCAGTGGAAACATCCAGGAGTAGTCTCGTGACTAAGAAAAAAAAAATCCAGGAGTAGTCTCGTGGGAAGTTTGACAGCATTTGAAGTGACAGATATAGCAGCATTTATGCCTTAATTTGTCTATGGGCATGGTATGCCTCGGAGACATTAGGACATTAGGGTGGTGTTTGTTTCTAAAATATTTTGGGGTCTCGAAATTTCTAACAAAATAAAACACTTTAAAATTTTTAACTTTTACACATACACACTCTACTTTTTACAAACCTCAATAAAGTAAAGATTCCCAAAATTTCGAAAATATTCCTCAAGATTTCCATAAACAAACACCACCTAGATATTGCCTGAGAACCTGACATCTAATAACGCAACATAATACTATTTAAGGGTCTCCTGATCTAGAGTATACACATTTTCTGATGTATCAAATGTATTCCTTACCAATTTGCCTATACAACAATAGCGAGAGCAAATGAATACCTATTAGATAAGAGCAAAAATAAAAGTACCACACCATAGCACAGTTAGTTTGGAGATTTGAAAATGGATATCCAATAATGTGAGTGGGACTGAAAATCTATAAATCTAAATCTTCTGCCTTCAAAAACAAATTGTACTCTTATGAGTCTGGTAGTTATTGTTTAATATGGACATTCTGCAACCATGACCACGTTGATATTTTCTCCACTAAAAAAATAGGAAAATTAGTAATATAGTCACTAGGTTTATACCACGATGACGATTTAGTCACTAAGCTCCATTTGTTTACATTATGATCACTAAATCTATATCCGTATGACGATTGAGTCATTTCGACTATATTTCGTCACTTCATTTAACGAAATCTCATGTCACATCAGCATTTAAACATGTCAGCCTCAATTAATGTGAATCAGCAGCCAAGCCACTTGAAAGAATAAAAACGCACCGCTTAAATGTTGTATGCGATTTTGCCCAAAGAACAAAACAACACAGTTTGTCAAATGGTCAGTAAACTGAGCTTTGTGTTTTGATCACGACACCAGTGAGCCTTCGAAATTCATCTTCCCCATTTTCAGCTTGCCCTAGCCTCTGCGACGCAGTCTACCACGCGAAATTCATCTTCTCCATTGATCATGGAACCAGTGCCCTAGACTTCTTAATTGATTGGTTCAGGCTCGCTACCATGTCATTCTTTGAGTGGCTTAGTCAAGAACTATGGATCTATTGTGCAATTATAAAGTTGGGTGAGCTTTCCACTATAATGATCTCATCAGCGAAAGCAGATAAGCCAAAAGCTTCCAGAGAAGAAATCCTTTCTTTCAATGTTCTCTCTCTCTCTCAGATGCAATGAGTTCAACTCCTGAGTAACAAGAAGAACCAGCTCAAGTAGATGGCTCCTAGCACGTTCTCGCAGAGCTTCTCCTTCAACAATGGTGGGGGCATGTGCTCCGAGGTATCAGACAAGCTTGGGGCCCTCAAGAGCCTCGTCCCTTCCCACTACGGCGAAATAAGAAAAAAGAACATGAAAATAAAGTGTATCTCGTTATTCTTGGATTTTGCATCCTCTGTTTAGTGGGGGAAAATAGAGAATTTTTCCAGCAAAATGTGTTATTTCTGTCTTTTTTCCAGCAATTTCTTCTTCTTCTTCTTCTTTTATGTAAGTGCTTTTATATGATTTGGTAGTTAGAATGAGAAGATTGATGAAGAACTATGATACAGTAGCTTGAAAATTTCGTTGGAGATTTTCTTCCTTATGGCTTGGTGAAGCGATTGAAATCGATCTTCATTTGTATAATCGACTACAAATTTGTTAGATGGCTTTTTCTTTCCTTGGAAATTTTGTCATTCAATTGTATGTACTGAGATTAGAAGTAATCTAAAATGTCGAAGATCTCTGTCTTCGAAACCAACGAATGTTCCCGGGCAAAAGTAGAAAATGGGGAAGATGAATTTCGAAGGCTCACCGATACCATGATCAAAACGTAAAGCTCCGTTTAATGACCATTTTACAAACTATGTGCCGTTTTGTTCTTTGGGCAAAATCATATACAACATTTAAACGGTGAGTTTTTATTCTTTAGACTTGGCTGCTAGTTCACATTATTTGGGGCTGACGTATTTAAATGCTGACGTGACATGAGATTTCGTTAAATAGATTGACGGTATATAGATGAAAGGATTCAGTCGTCATACTGATATAGACTTAGTGACCATAATGTAAAAAAATAAAATTTAATGATTAAATCGTCAGCGTGGTATAAACCTAGTGATCATATTACCAATTTATAAAAAAATAAAATAGATTGACACATCACAAGAGTAGCAGCCCAATTAATTTGGAAGTCTGAAATACATACCCAAGAATGAGTTTGGGGTGAAAATCTTAAGATTAAAACTTACTGCTCCAAAACTAATTGCACTCTTATGTGTATGGTAACTGTGGCTCAATCTATATGAGAAGTTGGTCAAGCCGTTAAGCTTATATTTCCTCCAGCAGAGGAAAAAAAAAATACATATAGACGAAAATTCCAATGAAAAAGTTTATTTGGACATTTAACAACTTTAACCATCGAAATTCGAAAGTTTGATTTCAGAACACCGTACACAATTTGATACCTTGGGTATGTTTGAGGGTGAAAATTTTGGGTATTGGAGTTTAGAAAATATTATAAAGTAAAAATATGTTATTGGAGCTGGTGAAAAAGTGAAGAGAGAGAATATTTTTAATAAATATTATAATAGTAAAAAATTATGTGGTAAATTTTTTATTAGTAAACCTAAAAATTTTGAGTCCAACTAATTGGGGCTCAAACATGCCCATTGACTATTTTTTTTCGATAATGTTTTTATTGTATTTTTTTTACGAAACCCAATTGTATTTTCCTCTTCTCGTTTCCGTTCATAACACATCCGAATACCATCGCGCGACCTAATCGGCCTACCAACAGAGCCCAAATCAAGTTTCGCCGTCAGAGACCATAACAGGTATGCAACTTCCCTTTCCACCTCCTCTATTCTTTGCCTCTGATATTCTCTGCGTTATCTCTCTTCGAGCAAATTTGGCAGGCATATCCCTAATTAACCCTGGCTTGGTTGCTGAGAAAATCTCAACAATAAAGGGCCTACACCGTCATTTTTCTTGTTTGTTTTCCTGTCAGACTCTTGAATACCTACTCAATGATTTGCCTACTTACGGTATAGAAAGTGAAAGTCAGAATTTGTTTCTTTTACCTTCTTCCATTCTATCAGGAAACAAGCGGGTAATCGTTGGGCTAGGTTTTCTGTAGTCCTCTAAGAAGTAAGAACCCTAACTTTTGTAGTAATGCCGCATGGTTTTTGTCGATCTGTTCTGAATTTTGATTTTTGTGCTTGCATTCTGAGGAATTTCTTCGTTTGTTTTTAGTCTTTTAGGGAAAGGGCTTTGATTGGAGGGACGCTATTGATGGAGGCTTTGGTCGATTGATTAACTGTATCGCCATTTTGGATTTCTGGGTATTGGAGAATCTTCGGTTTGTGTGACTTCAAGTACTTTGTGGAAATTACGGTTGGATGGCCGATCGGAGTTTAACTGTTGTTAAGCCAATATGGATGAAGCAGGCTGAAGAGGCGAAGCTCAAGAGTGAGGCTGAGAAAACGGCTGCTGCGAAAGCTGCTTTTGAAGCCACATTCAAAGATGTAGAGAAAAACCGCGAAAAGGAACCTGCTATGTCGGATAGTGAATCCGAAGAGCACGAGGATTTGGGGAACAAGCCTATTGGGCCGGTGGACCCTGCAAAGTGCACAGCTGCTGGGGCTGGCATAGCAGGTGGCACGGCAGGTGCCCCATCTTCGTTTATGCTGGTAACTAAGGATGGAGATGGGAGAAAGGTGCCCAATGGGGGTGCACAGATTAAGGTGAAAGTGTCACCTGGAGTGGGTGTTGGAGGATCGGAGCAAGAAGGGATGGTGAAGGACATGGGTGATGGAACTTATACGGTTACTTATGTGGTTCCTAAGAGAGGGAATTACATGGTGAGTATTGAGTGCAATGGGAAACCCATCATGGGTAGCCCTTTCCCCGTGTTCTTCAGTGCAGGTAACACTTGGTACTTATAAATTATACTTATGCATCATCTAAATTGGTGGATCATTTTGAATGTTATTTGATACGGAAAAATGTGTGTTATTTGCTTTACATTATGCACCACCTAATATCGAATTTACAGAGGGCAGTTAATAATTTCTGATTTATGAGTTGGGTGCACATATTATTAGTAATTATTGTTATTGGAGCGAGAATGGTAGCCCTACTAAAGTTTGAAGGCACAAAATTTTCATAATGACATAAAAGGTGGTATTTTCTGAAGGATAAAAATTTAGATGCTAATTAATTCTGAGGAAAGTTGTCTGTTTTGTACTTTCTAAAATGTCATTGCTCAATGTTTCATTCCTTACATTATTGTTATGTCTCTGACTTATTTGTTGTAGACAGACATTTATTTACTTGTCATCTCCTATGTGGCTAGATCTGAAGAATTTATCTGTTTTTATTCAGGTACTAGTACTGGTGGACTACTGGGTTTGGCTCCTACCTCCTCTTTTCCTAATCTAGTGAACCAAACCATGCCCAATATGCCAAATTATTCAGGGTCTGTTTCAGGGGCTTTCCCAGGATTATTGGGAATGATTCCAGGCATTGTATCAGGTGCCTCAGGGGGTGCCATTTTGCCTGGGATCGGTGCATCACTTGGGGAAGTTTGTCGAGAATATCTGAATGGTCGATGCGCTAAAACCGATTGCAAGTTGAACCATCCACCTCACAATTTGCTAATGACTGCATTAGCTGCGACAACCAGTATGGGGACCGTCAGTCAAGTTCCCATGGCACCGTCTGCAGCTGCAATGGCTGCTGCTCAGGCAATTGTTGCTGCCCAAGCACTTCAAGCCCATGCAGCTCAGGTGCATGCCCAAGCTCAGTCAGCCAAAGAATCATCTGGTATCCTTATCTCTTCTTTCTTAGTCCTTTGCATACAATATGCCTTAAATATTACTACGGCTATTGTTATGATTGTCTTTATTACGGTATTCATCTGCTTCTTTCCATTAAATACTTCTCTTCTTACCAGGTTTAACTGATATGGCTGCGAAGGCTAATGCACTGAAGAAAACACTTCAAGTTAGCAACCTTAGCCCACTTCTAACGGTGGAACAGCTCAAACAACTTTTCAGCTTTTGTGGCACCGTTGTTGAATGCTCCATCACTGATTCAAAGCATTTTGCTTATATAGAATACTCAAAACCTGAAGAAGCTACAGCTGCTTTGGCATTGAATAATATGGATGTTGGAGGTCGCCCTTTGAATGTTGAAATGGCAAAATCTCTTCCTCAAAAACCAGCTCTTTTGAATTCTCCAATGTCTTCATCTTCTCTGCCCCTGATGATGCAGCAGGCTGTTGCCATGCAGCAGATGCAATTCCAGCAGGCTTTGCTTATGCAACAGACTATGAATGCACAGCAGGCAGCAAACCGAGCTGCAACGATGAAGTCTGCCACAGAGTTAGCTGCAGCCAGAGCCGCAGAAATAAGTAAGAAATTAAAAGTTGATGGAGTTGGAGATGAAGAGAAGGAAGTAGAAAGAAAATCGAGGTTTGTTACATTTTCCAGCTTCCAGAAGTATTCAATGGTTTTAGGGGAAATATCATAGTACGTCCTATCTATTGGCAAAAATCAAATTGGACCCCTTAACTTTTAATTTGTTTTATTACGCCCCATAAGTTTTAAAAAGAATCAATCCTTGCCCTCCATTTGATTTGGCCGTTAAATCAAATGGAAAATGATGTGGATTGACCGAATATCCCTCCAAGAAAAAATTAAAAAATATAAATATAAATATGAAGTAGAATTTCTATATTTTTATTTCTATATCATTTTTTATTTATCTGTATTTCTCAATGTTTTTAATAAGTTTATCTTAGAGGGGCATTTTGGTCATTTTTGTGTAGTTTAATGTCCAAATCAAACAGAGGGCAATGATTGGTGTCTTTTAATTTTTTTTATAAGTAAGTTAATCTTTATTAATGAAAATGAGGCGTAACAGTAAAAGAGAATATACTGAAAACTCTAGAGCATACAATCTAAAAAACTTAAAAAATTTGGAAATCCCTCAAAAGGAAAACCTAAGACTGAATTAGCCCACAAAATTTTCCATCGCATGGCCAATTCGAATAGGAAGGCTAATTTGATTGCTAGTTTGGAAGTGGAGGGAGAAAATGTGGAGGATCCGTCGCTTATTTCAGCAAGCATTGTCGAGTTCTATAGCTCTTTGTATAAAGAGCCCTTTTCTTGGAGGCCGGTGTTGGATGACTTGGAATTTGATTCCATTTCTAAGGAGGATGCGGGTTGGCTTGAGAGGCATTTTGGGGAGGACGAGGTCACAGGGGTGGTCCGTAGCCTCAACAGAGACAAGGCTCCGGGACCGAATGGGTTCTCTTTAGCATTTTTTAAGACGTGCTGGGAGGTGGTTAAGGGGGATGTTTTGGCTATGTTTAATGAATTCGCTCAGAGGGGGAAATTTGTTAAGTGCATGAATGCCACTTTCATTGTTCTTATTCCTAAGAAAGCTGGAGCTGTGGACTTGAGAGACTTTCGTCCCATCAGTTTAGTAGGAGGGGTTTATAAGATTCTCGCCAAGCTGTTAGCGAATAGGTTGAAGATGGTTCTTGAGAAATTCATATCGTCTTCCCATAATGCTTTTGTGAGAGGTAGGCAGATTCTAGATTCAGTTTTGATAGCTAATGAGTGCATTGATTCGAGATTACGTTCGAATATGTCGGAGCTGATGTGCAAACTTGATATTCACAAGGCTTACGACCATGTGAATTAAGATTTTTTGTTGTATTTGTTGCGAAGATGTGGGTTTCGTGAGAAGTGGTGTAGGTGGATTGCGTTTTGTATCTCCACCGCTAAATTCTCTGTTATGGTCAATAGCTCCCCTCATGGCTTTTTTGGGAGTTCTAGAGGTTTGCGTCAGGGTGATCCTTTTTCTCTCCTTTTGTTCGTGATTGTTATAGAAGCATTTAGTAGGATGATTAAAGATGTGGTTGAGAGACATGCTATTAAGGGGTTTGAGGTGGGGAGAGGTGGTAGTAATGGGCTATGCATTTCCCATTTGCTTTTGTGCGAAACCTAAGATGCTTACTTTTGTGCTTTGAGGTGATGTCGGGGCTTAGGATTAACCTTGGAAAATTTGAGGTTATTCCTATTGGAAGAGTTAATGATGTTCCTTTTGGGTTGTAGGGTATCGTCGCTCCCGATGACATATTTAGGCCTTCCTCTTGGTGCTAAGTTTAAATGTGTGCATATCTGGGATTAGATCTACTCTTTCTGGCCTTACTACATATTTTTTGTCGCTATTTCCTATCTCATTGTCTGTGGCTAATAGGTTGGAGAAGCTGCAAAGAGATTTCTTGTGGGGAAGTGGTGGTGATGAGCACAGGTTTCACCTTGTTAGGTGGGCCAGAATTTGTTCCCCTATTAGAGATGGAGGGTTGAGACTTAGGAGGCTTCCTTTATTCAACAGAGCTCTTCTTGGAAAATGGCTTTGGAGATTCTCTTTTGAGAGAGGCAGCTTATGGAAGACAGTTATTTCGGAAAATTATGAGTGTGAGAAGAGTGGTTGGTGCACTTTGGAGGCGCATGGCTCTTATGGGGTTAGCTTGTGGAAGCACATTAGCAAAGGGTGACACTTTTTTAGAGAACATTAAGTTTGTGGTTGGAAATGGCTCCATAATCCGGTTTTGGTATGATAAGTGGTGTGGGGATAGACCTTTGAGGTTGGAGTTTCCTCAGTTATTCTTATGGGGCGCAATTAGACAAATTAGAAGTTATGGGGTCTAATTTGATTTTTGCCCATATATGTAGGGCGGACTATGATGTTTCCCCATGTTTTTATGTTGTATCAGTTGCCTTGCTTATGTTTGACTGCTTGAAATCATGAAACTTGTTGTTTGTGGTCATGAATTTAATGCACAGAAAAGATGGGGTTTGAGAGCTTAAATGAGATCTGCTTGTTGATTTAACTGATTAAAGTGCAGGAAATTTAAAGGTAACAGAGGAATAGGAGAAGAAAAATTTATTGGCATCGAACTTTGGTTGCTTCAAATCTAGAAATAGCATTATAGGCTCTGTAGATAATTGTGTGATGATATTATTTTTTTAAGTAATTCAAATGTAAATTTTTATTCGCACTTTGATCTAGAAAATTGTTGGACTGATTATCTATTTACAGATCGCCCTCGATCTCTCATGCAAAGTCAAGGTCCAAGTCAAGATCACCAATCAATGCTCCTCGAAACCGGAGGTCTCGTTCTTATTCACCTCCATCCCGCCGCCCAAGGGATTATAGATTCAGATCACCTGTGAGACCTCGTCATCATTACAGCTATGAGGATGTACGGCGGTCACACAGAGACATTCGGGATGGTGGTTACAGAACTAGAAGGCGAGACTCAGAAAGATCTCATGATCGTCATTCATCTCCTTCCAGGAGAAATAGGAGTGTGAGCCCTTTAAATAGAAAATCATACCGAGCTGATTCAGTCTCACCGAAGCGTCATCAAGAAAGTTCATTGCATGGAGCAAGGAAATCATCTCGTGCTCATTCAAGATCACCAAGTCATTCAAGAGGAGGTCCGTCATCTCCGAGAATTGATGAAGAAAACAAGTCAAAACATAGAAAACGTTTTAGATCAAAATCTGTTGAAGGTAAACATCGGTCTGGTGACAAGATAGTTGGGTCTTGTGATGAAAAATCAAAGCACCGTTATGGAAGGCGGTCGAGGTCTGTAACTCCAGGAGGTAAGCATCACAGAGGCAGCGGGTCGTCCCCAGGAGTTTTGGATGAAAATAAATCCAAACATAGGAAGCGGTCCAGGTCAAAGTCTTTAGAAGATAAGGACCGCTCCATTGAGAAGTCAGATGAGTCCAGAGATAAACTACAACATCGCAATAGAAGGCGGTCTAGGTCAAAGTTTTTGGAGCGTAAACATCACTCCAATGGGAAAGTGGATAAAAGAGATGAAAAATCAAAACATCGTGATAGAAGGCGGTCCAGATCAAGATCTGTAGAAGGAAAGCGACAGTCCAAGGAGATGGCAGATGAAAGCAGGGACAGAAGAAAATCAAAGCATCGTGATAGAAGGCGGTCGGGGTCAGGGTCTCTGTCTGTTGAAGCTAAGCATCGTAGAGGAAGCAGGTTATCTCCAAGAGGTTTAGATAGTAGTAAATCAAAACATAGAAGACACTCTAGGTCAAATTCTACTGAAAGAAAGCATCGCTCCTATGATAGGATAAATGAGAGGAGAGCTGAAAAATCAAAGCACCATGAGAGATCAAGGTCCAGGTCAATATCGGCAGAACAGAAAAATTATAGAGGTAGTAGCTTGTCCCCAATTAGTAGGGAGGAACATAAAACAAAAGACAGAAGGCAATCCCTGTCAGAATCTCCTGAAGGGTATTCAAACAATGAAAGGGATGAAAACAGTGATGAAATTTCAAAGCACCATGAAGATGCGGAAAAGGCACCAGATTCCTGTTTGAAGGATTTGATGGACGTGAATGATAATGGGATGATAATGTCAAAACCTGAGGATTGTAACTTGGAGGAGTCAATGAAAACTAGGGCAACGAGAGGTGACATGGAACTCAAAAACACATACATGGCAAATGTTGACAGTGAGAGATGTTCATTGTTACAGAGTTGGAAAATCTCCTTAAGTACTGAGGAGCTAAGGGAACATGAAGCACCTGATGCTGAGCACCCAGACCTACTTACAGGTAGCAATTATAATAAACATGAAGCAACATTTATATTACAGCATTAATGGTAACTTACCCTAGCTCAATATCCTTTTCTGTTTTACACTTTACAGGAATGAGAGATCAAAATAGTTGTGAGAAGTCAATTAATGCAGATAATAGTGAGAGAAAATGGCTCAACCCAGAAGTTGGATCGCTTCAGTGATGAATCAGAGTTCATGATTGTGAGAAGCTCCATCTCGCCTCTGGCTGATGTGTTTTCAGCAAATGCCAGTGCAGAAGATGTCAACTGACGTGGACCATACTGTTCTCATTCAAGACTTCCCTTGCTGAGTGATAGCTCAGTCTAATTTGAGAAGCTTGTTTCCATGAAAGATTGTGTAGTGTTTCTTTTGGTGGTCAGAATTTTTCGCCGCATGTTGGTTCTTCATAGATGCCTTCTGTGTTTGTTTATTCCTTGCAGGTCATTGTGGAATACTGGCTACAGTCTTCAAGCTGGTCTTGCTGTGGTTTAAGTATATCAAGAAGTGTCATGCTTTCATCCACAATCAGCCATGCAATGTCTGTAGCAAGCTTCTTTTACTGCTTGATGTATGTTAAACTATTATTTCTATTACTGCAAGTTGGATTACTTGATTAAATTGTTTGAGTAGAGGATTATTGTCACTTTTCCAATTTGAGCTTTTGTTCCATATCTGGATTTTCTTTCGAAGAAAGTCAGATTCTCAACCCTAATGAGGATTTCCTCTACAAATGAGGGAAATGATTTTATTGATATTCGATCTAAGGTAGTTGTTGCTTAGGTTTTTTATATGTACTTGGTCTGGTTTGAACACGTGGGTCAAGTTTATCTCTTAGCTCTGTATTTCCTTTGACAATCTCTGTTAGCTGACTCGTTTTCCTTTATGGTGAAATCTTATTGTTTATGTGGCTGACATTAGAGTCAACTTTCATATACATTTCATGCTGTGGGGTAACAGTAATATTCAGAACTCTTTTTTTTCCCTTTTTTTTGGTGAGTTAGGGTTATATCCCGAAAACATGCAGGTATTCATGGTGAGTTTTCATTGGAGCTTTCTGATATTCAGTTTGGCAGGATGATTTTCTCTGATGTAGATAAAGGTATGCTGTCGGCGCAGATTTATAATCTTGTATTGTGGCAAGCTTATGTCGTTAAGCTTCAAAGTTTTGAATGTTTTAGAGTGTATGGGACAAACACAACTGACATGATGATGTTTGCCAATAACTTTCTGCCAATATGTTATAAACCTCGTGTCTTACTCCTTTCCCCCTCTTTCTTCACTTTTTCCGTTGTTTTTCTTCTCTTTCTTCTTCTTGTTTCCCTTCCCATGAAATTGTCATGGTTAGGTAAAGGTACTCTTAAGGTCAAGTGAGGCCAGATGTTGCTGGTATGAATTGCATCAATATCCCACCTGTGTTGGTATGAGCAGATTGCCTGACTCACTTGAAAGTCTTTACTTAAACTTACAGTGAAATGCGAATGTTGATTTTTATCAGGTAATTTTCCATGAACTGCTGAGTTGAGTTCCTTTTATTGTTTTCATAGAAGCGTCGTATGTGTTTGTGGATATTCTTGATCCTAATGATTATTTGTTCATTCATTTGCTTGTTTATAACCAAAAATCAAGGATAGGTATTCTATCATGTTTCTCTCGTTGTTTTGGCTTTTCTTTTTTCCCCTGGAACTTTACAACTGGGGATGGGGGGTGAGAGGGCTGGGTCATAGGTGGATTTTGATGGCAGTTTTCTTTTCAATGAGTCTCGCAGACTGAATTCATATCATAGTGGTCTTCTGTTGTGTGGAGTACTATTTGACACAGAACCATGGGGAGAGAGCTTTAGCGAGAAAAGCTGGAGGAATGCTGAGAGTGGGGTTGGCTTTCGGTTTTCTAAATTTTGTTTCCAACTCCCTGTTGACAATTGGATCTAACTCTTGCTTGATGTAGTTAGTGTCTGAAACCCGTCGTGTTGACCTCCTCTCTCTCTCTACTTTCTGTTTGCTTCCCAACCCCTTCTCTCCCGTCCCTTTCTCTCTCATTCTCTTTTTTCTTTTCGCCCCAACATTGTTTTAGGGTGAGCTGGATGAGATGGTTAGCGAACTGCATACTTTGGGGCTCGACTCTGGAATGAGTTATGCGTGAAGTGGATGTCAAAAAGTGATGTTCTTATTATGCCTTTCCTGATCTCCCTAGCTCTCGTCTTTGTCCCCTTTTTGTTGCATTTTATTTTATTTAGCTCTACAATCGTCCTCATTCTATTGGGTATTGAAATGAGGAAACGGGCAGCCTGCCTTAATCTTTGTAAATGTGCTTAGAGCTCGGTATTCCCGTTTAACGTTTTGGTCCAATTATGGTGATGTTTGTTTCCCAGCAACAATTCGGGTATGAAAATTTTCAGCAAAACAAAGATGCATTAACAGTTTTTGCTTTTACACATTTTATTTTTCACAAGCATCAGTAAATCTTAATAAAGTAAGACTTCCGAAAATTCTGGACTATTCAATAAATCAACGATTTCTTATTATTTGTAGTGGACTATTCCAATGTTTTAAACCCACATGAAAACCACAATTGGAATGTTTTTTTTTCTTTATTAATTGTTTGAAGTAATCACAATTATTGTGTTAATTACTTTATAAGAAATAGGTCGGAAACGAGGATCAAGATCCTCTATAATTCTTTGCCCGAATTTCATGATAGAATTATCCAGAGATAGACACAACAAGTAAATTTCACATTATTTAATATTGTTCATGTAGTATTAACTCACATCATTTAATATTGTCTATACCGTATTTGGGGCAGTGTGAGCTTTACAATGAGTCCATCCTTTTATTTCTTTTCGAATTGTACTATACAATTTGGATAGAAAATTAAAGAGAATCTCAATTTTAAGAATTTCAAATAAATAATTAAGAAGTTAGTCTACACTTGCCTGCCAAAAAATATTCTGTTTTAGTAAACAACTATGATATTACTGCGTCTCTTAATATTTGAACAGAATCTGCAGTGAAATTAGCGTATCAAGCCAGACAATCATTGACGGAAACATTTTGGAGGAACACTAAAATTTGTACCCTTTAAAGTCGACCAAAATAAATAGCCTGTCCAATCCCACTTGCCCTAATTCAAATGTAATAGATATTTGTAAAGATCTACAGCATCTCAGATGTGAAATAAATAAGAGTATAATATCAAGACCATCTGATCCACGCCACATTGTGGCAAACTTCGTGATTTTTAGTTAAAAGTTTGATTTCCTGTCTCCTCCTTTCTTTTCATCTGTCCCATTCTTTCTTACTCCTTTTCTATCTCTCTCCTAGCATATACCCCAATTAAAAGATCAAAAAGATGAAAAGAAAGAGAGAGAGAGACAGGAAATCAAACTTTTCGCCTTCATGATGAAAAATTGATGAGTTGGGTTACGGCGAGGAGAAACATTGGTAAAGTTAGAAGCTTTCCGAAGACGACAAAGATATGAGGTATTGGCGTGGGACTTGCGGTGCCCGTGGCTGCCATCTCGTTGAACCGGGTTAAGCATTGTAATATATATAGTTAGTAGGGCCTGGCCTATTCTGTTTTTGTTAGCAGGATTAGGGGGAATATATTCTCGATTGTAAGAAGGGAGGAGGCAAGTAAAAATTGAATGAAAAGCAGTTATCATTTGGCAGTAGCTAAGCATTCTTGCAATTTTTCTCATCTACCAAACACTATCAATTCTAAGAAAATTCCCAAAACAATTAGACAATTGTTACGGTTATTTTCCCTGGTGTAGTTGGAGTATCTGGGAGTGCCCCCTTTCGAATTGAGAGGTGTTGATACATGAGAGCGGTAATTCAGAGGTGTCTCAAATTTTGAGACTAGGTCTTGTTTGAGCCCCAACAATTTGGGCCCAAATTTTTTTTACTAATAATAAAAAATTCATTACATAATTTATTATTATTATAATATTTATTAAAAATTTATCTCTCACATGTTACATTTAATTTTTAAATTAATAATATTATATTACCTTTTTTCAAAAATCAATTCTGGTGATTGAGATACTATTGACCATGAAGACTGGTTCAATATAGGATACTATTGACCATGAAGACTGTTTTGGAGAATTTAGTGGGTAATATTCCTGTGCATTGTATTCCCCCAATTATCCTCACCTCTGATGATCCCCCACCTCCCCCTTGACTTTGTTATTCTTCGGGTGGTTGTTTGAATGTATGTTTGCTTAGAAAAAAAAATATAGGATATGTTTGTTTGCCTACCATTTCGGAGCTCAAAATTTCCAACAAAATAAACATATTTCAAAATTTCTAACTTTTACATATACACTTCAAACTTTTTACAAATCTCAATAAACTTCAACATTCAAAAGATTCCTAAAATTTTGAGAATATTCTTCAAAATTTTAGTAAACAGACATACCCAGTGATTTATTGATTTTACTTGACATTGTGCACGGAAGTGGCTGATACGGAGTTAAACGTGGATATTGGTCTTTGCCTAGCTATAAAGATGATCTTTTGGCTGTTATCCTTGGTTACACACTTAAGCAACTACGGTTGGGAATTCACTTACAGAAAAATTGATGTTTATCCCTATTTTTGCTTTCACTATCCGTGTTAGTCAACTTTTAGGATAAATCAAACTATCGTTTACGCATGAACTATGAACTTTGGCAAGCAATTTCTCTTTCTAGTTCGTCTCTATGGAATACGGGTTGTCTCAAATCTTAAAATTTTAAAAATCTTGTGAATATTGAGGTTTATTAGAGTTTGTAAAAAAAATATTAAAATTTTAAGCATGTATGTCTTTATGGTATACGCACTTGCACACAAATCTTTGTCATTCTAGAATACAATGTATTCAACATAATTTGCAAAAGAACATCCAAAATCTCAAAAAATCACACACAAACACCAATACTATTTATACAAACTTCAACAACTTTTCACACAAATTTTAATATCTTTTCAAAAAAAAATATAACAAATCTTCTATCTCTATACTTTTTCATCTTACTCTAATACTTTTTTTAAATAAATAAGTACATTAAATCATCTCTCTCCACGCTTTTTTACCAACTTCAATAAAAATATAATATCTTTAAAACTTTCAACAAACTTTACTCAAAAAATTACAAAACTTAAATCTACATAAATATTTACAATTTTATCAAAAATTCTAAAAAATTTACAATTTTTTATAAAACAAACATCCCTAAAAATAAAAATTTATGGACAAAATCGGAGTCTCAACTAAGATCATATTACAGAAGCATCTTAATTACAGATAACTATTGGGGGTAATTACAGACAAATTCTTTCTTCGACTATCGTTTAGAATCAAATTTTAGAGTGGTTAAAATTTTGGGTACGAGAGTCGGTGAAAAATTGAAAAAAAAATTTATAAGAGTTGGTGAAAAAGTTTAAAAGAGTTAGTGAAAAATAACATTTGTAATGATGATAAATTTTAGAAAGTTAAAATTTCGGTAATGAACGCCTTGTAATTATTTGTAGTCCACTATTCAATTGTTTTAAAACCCACATGAAAACCACAATTGGATTATTATTTCTCTATATTAATTGTTCAAAGTAATCACAATTATTACTTCCTTATCACTTTATAAGCAAATAGGTCGGAAAGAAAGATCGAGGTTCTCTTCAATTTCTTGTTCGAATTGTATGGTAGAATTCAGAAAGAGGTAGACACAATATGTGAACCTCACACTATTTAATATTATCCATATAAAATTTCTCCGAAATTTACCATGCAATTCGAGTAAAGAATTGAAAAGTAGGGTCATGCACCGGTACTGGCGGTGTGTTGGTTTATCAGTGCCACAAACCGCTCCCCGCCCCACGGCGGCACCGGTAACAGTGCCAGATTTTGCGGGGGGATTGAGATTTCAGCGGTAGCGGAGGAAATCGACAGCGATTTACACCGCTACAACCATTTTAATTTTTTTTTCATTTATTTTATTCACGACGACGTTTCTCTTTAAAGCGAAACGTCGTTGTTGTTTCAAGGCCCCTCTCTCCTTCCCATTTTCGCAGAGGTAGATGACATCCCCCTCTCCCAAAATTTCTCTGTTCTCCTTTCCTCCCCGATCGACGTCTTTCTCCTCCACCATCATCAACGATCTTCACAGTCACTGCGCCTCTACAACATGGAAGATCTCTCGCTACTCTCTCTATAGCCTATGCTTTGCTTTTTTTTTTATCTATTTTCCCTTTTATGATTTGGTTGCTTTGATTTGTTGTTAGGTTGATTTAGTTTTGAGATTTGCAGATATGGTAGTTGACTGGTTGATACTTGATTAAGTTGATTTTGAATAAGATTTGAAAGTTGTTGGGTTGATTTATTTTTGGGATTTGTCGATTTGGGTTGATTTTGAATGTGATTTGAAAATATTGGGTTGATCTGTAAACAATGTTGGGTTAAAAGTTGATGGATAACTTCTATTTTCGTTAATTTTTTTTTTGGCAGATCTGATTTCGGTGGCTATAACCACTACTGCCAGCGTCAAAATCGTCATTGTTATATGTTAGTTTCCATACCTAACAGTACCAGTTGCGGTGTCTATTTTTTGACAACCGTCCATAGCAGTGATGGTAACACCCCTGATGCACAGTCTTATTTGAAGAGGATCTCAATTCCAGAAAGGAGGAAATCCCGAGAATTTCAAATAAATAATTAAGAAGTTAAGTAACCTCTTGTAAGTCTATACTTGCCTGCCAACATATTTTTTTAATAAACAATTATGATATTATTGCACCTCTTAATCTGTGAACAGAATCTGTAGTGATATTGCGTATCAAGCCACATAATTATTGACAGAAACATTTTGGAGGCAAACTAAAATTTGTACCCTTCAAAGTCGACCAAAATAAACAGCCTTGGAAGCAACCATTCCCATTACATTAAACAACTCAGATGAAGGGTCAGTTTCTTTCAGTCTTTCATGGCAGTGGAAGCCGGAAGGCCAAATAAGTTCGTGTAGGAGTTTGCTTTTGTGGGGTTTGATGCGGAAAGTTGAAACCATCAAACGGGGAATAAAATAAGATAATAGTCTGTCCCATCCCACTTGCCCTAATTTTTTTTTCTACGCATCCCACTTGCCCTAATTCAAATGTAAGAGATATTTGTAAAGATCTACACTACAGCATCTCAGATGGGAAATTCAAGCCCATCTGATCCACGCCGCATTATTTTTCAAGGTGGTTTGTCGGTGACTCACTGACTGTGGAGTTCATCCCGGTGGAGGAAAAAGACTCAAAAAGAAAGAATATCCTCGTTTCTTTTTTGCAAAACCCGTCTTCATGATTTTTCGTTAAGAGTTTGATTGCTTCTCCTTTCTTTTCGTCCGTCCCAGTCTTTCTTACACTTTTTCTCTCTCTCTTCTTTCTCCTAACATAACCCAATTCATCATTTTTCATCGTAAAGCTCCAGACATAAAGTTTATAAATAAATTCAAAGTTCAAAAAGATTTAAAGAAAGAGAGAGACAGTAAGTCAATCTTTTCGACTTCACGATGAAAAATGATGAGCTGGGGGCGGAAGGGAAATCAAACTTTTAGACTTGATGGGACAATGTTCCTGATCTACCAAACACTATCATTTCTAAGAAAATTCCCAACAATTATTACAGTTATCTTCCCTGGAGTAGTCGGAGTATCCGAGAGTGCCCACTTTCGAATTGAGAGTTGTTAGATACAGGAGAGTGAGGAATAGGTAATTTAAATATCTCGGATTTTACTAATCACTCCACGGATTCTATGTAAACGATTTTCTTTATACAAAAGAAAAAAAAAATGTAAATGTTAGCAAGTATCTCAAATTTTGAGACTTAAATTCGGTCACGTAACATTTTAATTTTTAAATTAATATAATTATATTATTTATTTTATTCAAAAATCATATCATTGAGATATTATTAATAAATAGCTGAAGACTTGGTCAATGTAGTGATTTAGCGATTATTTTCATTTAAAAAGAAAATACTTTTATCTCTATTTTTACTTTCATTAGAGTCAGCTTCCAAGCCTTATTGTTTAGTATAATAGTTTTATTTTGAGATAAATCAAACGATTGTTTGATATAGGGCTACAAACCGAAATGCGGTCCGACCACATTTCTGGTTCTCCTAAATTATAGGATCGGATCGGTCTAACAAAATGCGGTCCGGTCCACTTAAATGGTTTGGATTGGTTTCATTTTTTAATTTTTTTAGAAAATTAAAACTTTTTATGTTAATTTCGAAGGGGGAAGGACATATAAAAATGCAGAGTTTTAGTTTATGTTAAAACTAAACTTTTTAAGTTTGTAATTTATATTAAAAAGATAAAAAATATTTTTTTTATTAATATTAATAAATACAGTTCGATCCGATCCGCGGTCCGATTTTGGTCTACCCTAATTTGTTATTAAACGTTGTAACGCTTTAATTTAGATATCGAACTTTGACAAGCAATTTCTCTTTTATTCTCTCAACCCACCGTCATTTTTACTTTCTTCTATACTAGTGAGATAATTTCAGTGGGTTTGAATTTAGTGTATTTTTTAGTTTTTTTCATACCTCGATCATCTTTCTAATCAGGTTGACACTTGCAGTGATTGACTTTTATTTTATTTGTTTCCAATCTAAATAAAAGATTTTGTAGCTTTTTTGTGAAAAGCTTCACAATTGTTAAGTAAAGTGTCTGAAATTCTGTTTGTGATTTGATGACTCATTCTTAATTTTTGAAAAACAATAACACATTCTGTTTTAATACACTATTTTATTCATATATTATTATGTTGTTAAGTTATTCAAATACGTTAATTATTGAAATAAAACGGAATTCATAGGCAATTATGGCGGGAGATTAGCTATTCATCTTCAACTATTTTTGCTTTCATTAAATTGTAGCATTCAATCCCAAGGGGTTGGCCTGAGTAGTGAAGGCTTGAGGCCTAGGAGTTTGCTCCCCTGAAGTCCTAAGTTTGAATCCTCTCAAGTGCAAACAATTCCTTGGGGTCACTCCCTCAGCGAAACTGGACTTAACTGACATGTGTGGTTTGGGAAGGCTGCGCGGTCCGGGGTTTACCGTGACGTTAAGCCCACCTCTGCGTATACTGGGTCAGGTTCGTCCGAATTCGGTGCACGTGGTTGGGTGCCCGAATTTTCCTGTCACCCAAAAAAAATTGTAGCATTAGTACGTAAGAGAGCTTAATTAAACTATTCTTTGCTTGTTTATTCCATTGAAAGGTTGAAATCATTCACTCACTAATTAATCTTTAGGCTTAATTAAATGAGTCCTTGTGGTTTAGATATGTAATAAATTAATCCTAGAGTTTCAACTTCAACAAATAATTGGAGAGTCACCTATTAGTCAAACCCCAGTCCCTTAATAATTAAAAGTCTTTCACAAATGGAATTTGATCGCGTGTCATTTTGTAATAATATAAATAAACATATATAAGTTAAAAAGTATCTATTAATTACATTTAATAAAATATAATTTGAAAATTCTATATAACAAATATATTAAAAAAAACTTAAAAATCATGTGAGTTTTGCAAATTAAGTTTACTGTCCTTTAATTTTTAAGATATTTTTTGAATTTTTTTTCTTCATATTTTTCCAAATTAGTTGCTGGTATCTTTTGAATCTCTTTTCAAAATAACTTATTACAAATGCTATTCCAATTAGGATGGTATTTTTTTATAGTAACTGACTAACTGTATATCATGTAAGACAGTTACATTTAAAAAAAAAAAAGAAAACAGATAGAATAATTCCTTAAATACTACATGCTACCCATGCTTTTATTTAAATATGGGATAAATACAAAATAGGTACACGTGGTTGTCACAAAAATCAATTTAGTCTCTAAATAAATTCGAGCATTAGCCATGTCTCATATGTTTTCATCCTTTTATTTTTAGTCCTTCAATCCATCGTTGTTAAATTCTTTAACAGTAAACTCGATTCAGCTTCACCACGTTACCCACTTTGCCAGCTCAGATGACCACGTCGAAACACACCGGTTCTTTCATTTGTTTATAGATGTAAACATGAAACTGACACTTGCAAATCACGAAGAGAATTTCGATTTAGTCGAGCCCTAGCCGTTACCAACTCCCCAATCTCCCAATCTCGCAAATCACTTAAGTTATTCCCAATATCTCCCCTTCCACCTACGACTTCGAAACTGTTAATGCCGATGCATTCCTCTTCATCTCTGTCTTTCGTGAGCTCAAAACCTTCAAGGGAGGTGTTATGTCATTGTGGGATAAAAGCTCAGATGAGAACATCGTTGACGAAGAAGAATCCAGGACGTAGATTTTTTGGGTGCGCAAGATATGGGTTAGCTACGGTAAGCCACCTCTATGCATGGGTTTTGCGAACATCATGTTCGTTGAAATGCCTCAATGATTTTACCTTTGCAAGTTGTTTGTGTAGTTATGGTTATTTGTATGTAGGGTTCTCGGTCTTGCGAGTTTTTTGGATAGGTCGATTCCCCAATGTGCAAGTGTTCGTCCCAGGTGATTCCTGGGCTGGCAAAGAAAATCAAGAAACTGGAGGCTCAACTTGAAGTAGAGAGAGCAAGGGAGAAGCGTTTGGTCATGGTGTTGGTTGTCTCATGGGTCAATGTGATTTCTATCCTCCATGCTGCCCTTAAAGTCATTGGGTCCCAGAGCCATTAGATTCTGCATTGTGACCTGAAATGCACTGACTTAGTTTTTGGCATTCGGGGTGGATTGTAGTTTTGCCCTAATAGCCATGTATTTTTTTTTGTGGCTGATGTTTAATTATGTGTTTTGTGACTGATGTTAATTATGTACTTGGTAACTTTTGTATTAATCAACCTTGTTTTGTAAATACGTTTTGTGTCAATCCTTGTAGTATACATGCTATATACTGTGAATCAAAATGGCCTACCAAAAACCCATAATCAGAACTCTTATACGCAATAAGTGTAAAAAATGTAATAGATAACAAATGACAGGGACGAAAAAAATACCTTCTTTGATAACGTTAGTGTTGTTGCGACAGAGGATACCTTCTAGAGTAGCGAAAACAGACAGATTGGGACAATGGGTAGCAACAATGTCTCGGGAGATAGGGTTTGATCTTGGGTGTTTTAAGAATTTGGGAATTTTGTAATAGATAGGGCTCGGGGGAAAGTTCCAGAGTTTTCTTCTTTTACAAGCGTCAATGTCTGAATTTCGTCTAAGTCTAAGTGAATGAGTGTGTTTATGTGTGTTTAACATCATCGTGGCATATGAAAGAAACGATGCGTTTCGACGTGGTCAACTGACCTGGCAAAGTGGGTAATGTGGCGAAGTTGAATCGAGTTTACCATTAAAGAATTGCCGATGAATGGAAGGACTAAAAATAAAAGCAAGAAAACATAAGAGAGATAGTTTATGCTTGAATTTATTTAGGGACTAGTAACAACAACAAGAAATTATTTTGTATTTATCTCTTTAAATAATCACGTATAAAAATACTCTAGGAAATTCAAAATGTTATTGTGAGGAGCCACTCATCGGGCAGTGAGAGTGACGTTCTTCATTATTCATTAACAAAAGCCAAAAGAAAAAAATTCACGTGATGCATTTAACATACCCCTTTTCTACTCCTCTCCCCCCTCTCTCTAAACTCTCTCTATTTTCCCCCCACCGGCGATCCCTAGGGGAGGGTGGGTGCTTTGGCTCCACTCTCCTCCCCCTTTTTTCTCCTTCCTCTTCCCCCTGCTCTGTGCTAGATCGCTGCTTTCCGGTGGCTTTGGTGGTTTTTATCTTTGTTTTGCAGATTTCCTCCGAGCGCTGGTGCGCCTCCTCCGTCGTTTTTTGGCCTACACGCGCCCCGTAAGTGCACTCAGACGACCGAGCTCTACGCGTCGCTCTTTCTTCGGCAAGCAAACGATGGTGCGTGTGCTCACACGCGCCCCACGCGCCGTGCGTGAGGCACCTTCCGCCGCTCAAAATATGTTTTTCTTTCCATATCTTGCCTCTGTGGCTCATTCCGCCTCCTTTACGCCGTTTATCTTCCTTTTCGACACCACTCGCCGCCGCCGGTGGCGGTGCCGCCGCCTCCGTTCTGGCCAGAGCCTTCCCGGTCATCCTCGGGGCTTATGTTACGCTTTATCGAAGTAAACCCGTTTGGGCCTGCCCTTATGTTTCGGGCTTGTTTAATGTTATGTTTTTGCCCGTTTGGGCTAGCCTCTCTGTTTCAAGCTTGTTTAGGTTTATTTATGTGTTTTTCTTTTGATTGCAATTATAGCTGGGATTGCAAGTTTAGCACTCGTCTGGAGCCAGCTCGCCAACTATGTTGGCGGTCCTTCAGCGACAGTTATTTCACGGATTTTTCGTGTTTCCTAGGATCTTCGGGTCCTCTCGCTTCGGACTTCAAGTCCGCCATCCCTGAGGATCTTGTGTCCTCTTTTAAAGCCACTTCATTGTTGGCCCCTTCACTGTCGCTTGTAACGCCCCTTTTGGATTATGTTCTTTCTTTTCCTAGTTTGTAATTTTTGTTTGTGTGTTTTTTTTAATATATCATCATGAGTTTAAAAAAAAAAGCCAAAAGAAAAAGCAGAAAACAAATCGCGACAAGAAGGTAATGTTGGATTGTGATCAATATTTTTGTTGCGACTATGGTTATGTTTGTGTTGTAAAATTTTTGGTATTGAGTTTAGTGTTGGTATTGGATTTAGTGAAAAAGTGAAGAGAAGTAATTTTTTATATTTTATGTAACTTTTTATATTTTTTATAGAAGAGAAATCATATTATAATATTTTATTAAGAGTTAGTGAAATATTTTGTAAAATTTTTACGGCAAACGCAACCTATATCGATTATGGACAGTTTCTCGTGAGAGATGATGTTGGCCACCATCAACCAAAGTGCCGTGAAATTTGAAAAGAGGTATCATTAGGCCAAAGGTTTATTATTTTTAATTAGCTGTCTTTTTCACTTGCAAAACCACGTCTATTTAATCCTATTTCTCAATTCGAGTGATTTAAAGAGGTTAAAAAAATAAGTGAAAAGAAAACCTACCAACCAACATTTATTGTCAGTTTCACCTGTAGCATTATTTATCTTTAATCCATTTTGTCTTGTTTACTATACTTGAAAAGCCAACAATATTGTGATATATATATATATCTCACAGAGCAATATTGACTTAAATAAGCAATCACTTGATTTCCTAAACAAAATCAGTAAGCAAAACGCTGTTTAATGGGCGTTTTGCAAAACTTTTTTAATATTTACAGGATCTTTTACTACTTCTCGAATATTCTCAATCTTAATAATTTTAAATAAGTAATGAATTTAAAAATAATAATTTATTATATTATCTTTCCTGAGTCGATTTCCCTTTGGGTACGAAGCGATTAGTCGATTTCCCTTTGATTACGAAGCGACACCCTTTCTTTTCGCCGGCCCCACCTCAGCCAATTGTCGATCACAATAAAAAGAGTTCCCGTTCCAAAACAAAACAAAAGTCTAAAAAAACTACCAACACAAAAGTTACAAAGAAAAAAAGAGGACGAAAAATCGATTTAAGGAGGAGGAGAACAAGAGAAACGCAGTTACCCAAATTCAAAAGACACACAAGACACGCGAAAAGAGATGCGTTGCTATGGATTAACTCCAATATCTGGAACTGGAAGCGAGTCCCGCTTCTTCTACCTCCCCACCACACGACCTCCACACATATCCGATCCGAATTCCCACCTGCCCTTTTCCTCCCCGTATTGCTTCCCCTCCAAACTAGTATTCTCGCCCCGGATACCTCCCGGGCCGCACAAGACCAAGGCCAGGGCCACCATCAACGATGCGCTCGTGACCGAAGAGGCGGCCGCCGCCTCCGGACTGACTTTCTACCAGCTTCTGGGCATTCCCGAGTCCGGATCCTTGGTCGAAATCAAGCAGGCGTACAAGCAGCTAGCCCGGAAGTACCACCCGGACGTTTCGCCGCCGGGTCGGGTAGAGGAGTACACCAAGCGGTTTATCCTTGTCCAGGAGGCCTACGAGATATTGTCGGATCCCAGGAGCAGAGCTCTCTATGATAGAGACATGGCGAAAGGTCTCCACCTAGCGTTTTCGGCTCGAAGACGATACCAGAGCGACGAGGTCTGTATCTCTTTTTAATGTTACTGCTTGATTTCTCTTTAGGGTAGTTTCGGATTTTATTTTTCCCGAGCAATTTTCCATGTTTGTTAATTTGTATTCGTTCCCCCCTTCTTGTGCCGATCCATATGGATATTGGAGTTTTGGGGAATTTTGGGTAATGTTGATTTCGTCCGTTCGGGGACATCCGATAAAATTTTGGGTAATGTTGATTTGACTGTACGATAGAGAGTAGTTGTCATTATTCATGGGTTAACTCTCCAAATAAAGTTTTTTCTTTTCACTGCGTGTCTTTAGGAAGTTCTTTCGTTCCCAGCTATCTCTTTGTTGGACTAACCAGGGCATCAAAGAAAAGAAGCAACATAATTTCTTAATCCTGGTTATTGATGAGTTTATTTCTTCTTTGAAAAATTGGTATAAATATGAAGAGTTGTCACTTTTATGCTGAAGCAGAAGCAATTTAGTTTTTCCTCTTGTTGGGCAATTGCCAAACTCTGATGGACTAAACTAATCTTCTGTAATTAACAATTTCTTGGGATTCCCCCCTTCTATTAAGCTGTCCTTTATTCATATAGTTTTGGAGAGTATGGGAAGTTAAATTTCCTGTTATGGTTTCAAGAAATTTGTGAATTATCCCATTGTGCTTCACTGGATTTTTGAAATAGGAGCGTTCCTAGAGCTTTGCCACTTTTCTTCTTTGCTTGTGTTCTTTACTGGAACTTTTGTTTGGACAATTGTGGAGGTTCTCTGGTTTTCAGACAGTTGCTTTTATCTGAGTTGACTACTCAATCCCCGTTGAGGGTTTCCTTGATCCTTTCTTACCTCTTATATATGGGTTTTTGTTTTTGATCAGGGAATCGAAGTGAGAGGTGAGTGGAAGAACCGTTGGCAATCTCAGCTATCTGAGCTGAAGAGAAGAAGCATGAACAAGGATGATACAAAAGGAAATATGTCCTGGGGAGCTCGAATGCGCAGGCGAAGGGATGAATTAGCCAATGAATCATAAACTAGGTCTTTTTTTCCTCCACCTTTTGTGTATATATATCTTCCCACCTTACTACAATGGTAATGTTGAAAGAAGAAACTCAGTTACCATTTATGTTTTTAGCAGATGACTTGGCATTGAAAAACCTTTCCAATAAGCTTCTCTATTGTCCATGGCAAAAAAAAAGGATGAAAAATTACATTTTGGTCAATGTTCAAACTTGAAAGATCAAACTTTTGACAATTTTTTCTCTATTAAAAATTTCTTAATTTTCAATTAACAGCAAAGGAAGGTCCGCAATATTTTATGTTATTATTATTATTATTTTAGTTCTGGGTATTTAAATAAATCACATTTGTTATTGTTTTATGACTGTTTAAAACCGGATATTCCATTGAATTTAGAATCATCCCCGAATATCACCTGCCTCCACTCTTTTTAGTCTTATACCTAACACGTCGGTTCAAAGCTCCTTAATGCAAAAAGCTGGGCCAAGTTGTTGTGGTTAGGGGGCCGGGGAAGTTGCTTGGTGAGGTTAATAATTCCGAAAACTTCATTATTATATATTGGATTGATGGACTGTCAACATCGGCCTTTTACACTCAGCTTGAACCCAATCTTTAAGCCTCTCTTGGTACCAACTTGGTTATCCAGTGCCATCAAATTCTCCGTCTCCTATCTATTACCAGAGGAGAAAGGAGAAGTAGTCGGTCCCATTGTAAAGGTGATGTCTAAGTGTCTGACTTGTCAAGCCCAGGTCTTAAATGGCTGTCGCCTGTCGGTGTTTTAAGGAAAATTACCCCACAACTTGCTCGACTCCCCGGGAATTAATAAATTTGGAATGTGAACGAGAACTCTTCTTTACGTGGTTTAGTAGGCCATGAAAGAGTTTCTACTGCAACTTTTACACCAATCTGATTATTGGGTATCGTCCTCGATTATGTCGACGGATTGTGACTTGGCTCCATTCATGCATGAGGTTTACCATTGTGGGATTAGGCACCTAGCTCGAATTGTAAGTCCCACACTCCCTTGTCGATGGCATAATTTGTCCGAGCAATGAGATCCTTACATAGGCTTCTCTTTCGTCCTTGTGGTCCTCCTAATGGATATGTATGACTATCCTATCGTCACTATTCCACTAGAAGTCTCTATTTGTGTTTTTTTTCGAAAAATAGAATTAGCTCATGTTAAATCATCCCTTGTTAGAATTCGAGACACTTGCTCTAATATAATGTAAATTCGTCACTTATCGCAAAAATTTGAAACCATATCCCCACCAAGAAAATTCCCTCTAGCCTCCATATATAAAATTTGAAACATTCATTTTTTACCTTGAATATTTAATAATGACCTAAAATTTTTGTTTTGGAGAGATCTGGCAAATATATTTTAATAGGATTAAAAAAAATTCAAAATTTTGCATAAAAAATGTAATTTTTGAATTTTAAAAGGTTCTTAGGGTTAAAATTTATATGTTCTAGGAAATATAGTATGACAGCTTTCTGCTCCTCTTTAGTCTCTTCGAACTCTTCCCTTGTTTTGGATTCTACTTTCTATGTTCTTGACAAGCATATTCACAGTAAAATAGTCAATTTCCTAATTGAAGAAAGAAAATCATTATTTGTAGTTTACCATCTTTAGCTAATATAAATGTGTTACCTATGATCTTCAGCTAACAAAAACCTAATTGAAAAATGTTTTCCATTGATTATATTTATACAAAAAAATTTACATTATATGTATAACAAAGTATATACTAAAACTATAAAAAAGTAACTATTATAATAACATTAATAACACTAATATGCTTCCCACAAAAAAAAAAAATATATATATATATATATATATATATATTCCTGATCTAATGAAAAAATAATTTTATCAGCTTCACACTGCTACATTTTCGAACCAAATCATTTGGCCTGAAGCATTAGCACTAGGCCACTAGCCTGCTGGTCTAATCCTCCAACACAAAGAATCCTAAAATTTTCCTCTAAATCTTCCTCTAAAAATCTTTAAATTGTTGCTTAAATTAGATGATCCATTTGAAATAGAAAACTGATAAAGACAACATGCATTGAACACTATACGATCTATATTGTTAGAATTAAAAAAAAAAAAAGGTTAAGTGAAAGCCAACCAGAACCCCAAAAATCACGTTTTGCAATTAATGCACCGTACTTTTCATGTACGCGCAACCTATTAAATACTTCTAAGACAAAAGAAAGAGCAGCCTATTAATGGAAGGAAGGAATGTGGGGTAGAGGATGGGGAATAATTACATGCAGTACTATAATTTCCGACCAAACCTACCCGACCGAACTAGCACTACGAGAAAAAACACTTTGGGTGACAATTACAAATTTCGTCACCTAAAGTTTTGGGTGACAAAACTGGATTGTCACCCGGTTTGTCACTTAAAGCCCGTCAGCGAATGTTTTGGGTGACGATTTTCGTGTTCTGTCACTCAAAATCGTTAGGACGGTTTATAAACTCGTCCGAACGTTTTGGTGCATACTGACGAAATTCAAAATCGTCATGCCCAGTACAGTCCATCCCTTCACATGAGTTGTGCGAACGTTCTCTCTGAACGTTCGCACAGCTCATGTGAACGATTAATCCAATGCGACGAAAATACATTTTGTCACGCAATAAACGTCCGCACCGTTGTATATTAACGTCCGAACTCTTATGTGAATATGTCCGGACGTATTCATGAAGACGTCCGCACCGTAGTTTCATTATGACGAAATTTATTTTGTCATCTGAAAACGCGGTTCGAACATTTACGTATACAGTTCGGACTCATTGTACGTTTCACATGTTCGAATGTTTTGGTGTATCGTGCGCACTGTTTCCTATTTTAAGAACGTGTGGATGTTATATACACCGTTTGAACTATAGAATTTAAAGCAAAGTGTTCGGACGTATAGTTAAGGGTGTGCACGCTATCGAAGAAAAATATCCGTGCGAACGACACGTAACACCCGTGCGAACAGTTTTCTATATATTTGAATTAATTTAATTAAAATTTATGAAATAATATAAATATGAAGATATTTACTGCTCATAATATAATAAAATATCTACAAATATGCAATCATTATTAAAAGTAAATAAAATACATACTGGATAAGTACTAACAAAATAGTAAAAATATATAAATTTACCCAAATTTTCGTTTGAGTGTCGAACAAGATTGCATTTGTCTCATCTGCTCCGCCATTAGTTGCATCCTCCATTCTTGTTGTTCTCTCATCCTTATTAGTTCTCTCCGCATAATATTCAGCTCTTCCGTTATAGCCCTATCCGTCAGAGTAAGTTTCGTCTCCAGATCGGTCAAGCGGCAATGAAGCCCCATGCACAATGAATGCATCGGCTGCATGATCGCCCGAATACTCTTGTTTAACTCCGCTAAATACTCGTCTGCCCAGGCAGGTCACTCTGTCTATCCCCCAACATTGGTGATACTTCTCTCAGAGTGTTCCATGGTCAACTTAGCAAAACCGTCTGAACATGAGTATAAAACGTTCGCACGACAGTCAAACTGCGTCGTTTAAATTTTAGGACGTCCGGACATAATAAAAGACGTCCGCACGTACAATAACAGTCCTGACGGTTTATAACAAGTCCGGACGTCGTGAAACGACGTCTGAACGTGGTTCAACGAACACTAGCCAAACAACCTAATTTCATAAAATAAAACACCATAACAAACTAAACAATCGACGATATTTAATCGCAATAGATAAAATAAAACAACATAACAAACGTTTTACCTGAAATTCTTTGAGAAATCTGGAATGGAGAGTGAAAACGTTCGAGAGAACGAGAGAGTTTTAGATTTTGACAAAGTCTGTCGGTTTAATGTGGCCAGTAACCGTCCGAATGTGTTATATTAGAGTTCGGACGGGTTTCAACAGTTATACTGACACGTGACCCTATCAAATTTAACGTCATTAAATATGCCCGATTCGAAATGGTTCTAGAAGTTAGACGGTCCGCACGCTATTTGTTTGTCCGAACTGTATCGATGTTACGTGTCTGAAGTTTTGCTACGTGGAAGCACACGATTCGCGGAAGATGCATTTATAATTGTGCAGACCTTTTTTTTGTACCGTCCGGACTTGGGTATTTTTTCCGTTGGAACGTGGTTTATTATGTCCGGACGTAGTTGAGTATTCATGACGATTTTTAATGTGTCACTCATAGCCTGACGATTACTATTCATTAGGTAATGTCCGTTCGGACTGTGTTTAAAAAGAGTCCAGACGGTACTGTAAAAATTGTGACGATTCTAATTGTCACTCAATTACGACGATGTGGAATTTGTCACCCTACAGCGAGTTCGAACGTGTATCTTGAGAGTCCGGACGTTACTTTTTTTTTGTGACGGTTTTTTACTTCACTCATTCGCGACACCTGTATGTCGTCACACCAGCAATACGTCCGAACGGGGTTGTGACATGTCCGGACGGATTTGGAGTTCCTGAATGGTTTTGAGTGACGAAATTAATATTTTGTCATGAAAAATTCACTTCAGGTGACAAAATTTGATTTGAAACCCAAAATTTTGTCACTTAAAGCATTATTTCTTGTAGTGTAGGAATGATCCAATTACCAAAAGAATCCATAATAATTGCAAACCAAGTTGACATTTCCATGCCAAATAACTAATTACTAGGAAAAAACATGATGGTATGCCTAACCATGCATTAATATTATAGGACCTACGCTATTTGAGAATTAATATTTAATATTTATTTTTTTGTTAAATTGAAAGGATGGAAGTCGTTTAATTAAAATTTGGTATTGGGAGAGCAATTTGAACCGATCGAGTCGTGCCTGCAGCTTGCTGCATATTGCATGTGAAAGATGTGGTAGGTGGACACTCATGCATGTATATAGACGTTGACATGCATGCATGGCTGAAATAGAATCATGAATAGTAGCTTCCTGGATTCTGCTTTGGAGAAGCTAGCCCATCTATGATCTATACGTAAATGCACTAAAAGGGTCAGAGAATGGTCACCCTATCATTTTTTTTTCTTTCTTCGAATTCGTTAGAGTAGATATTACTCGTTTACCGGAGGTGGGTTACATTAATATGTTTAGAATTCTCGATCCAAGGGGATTTACGTTAAGAGATTAAATCCGATACATTAATTTTTATTTTTTTTAAAAAAAATACATTAAAAATTTTTTTTTAGGGGCGGACCCCGGGCGGCCGCCCAGGCTCGCCCGGGCCTGGGTCCGCCCCTGCTAATAAGGTCGTGATTGATGCCTTGAAATATATATCCATCCACAGGCGGATCCAGGGGGTGCGGCCCTGGGTGGCCGCCCCCCATTGGATCTGCCAAAAAAATTTATTATATGTAAAAAAAAATTTATTTTATTTTTTATTATAAGTTGGTATGGGCCTATGGGAGCCCGATCCCCGTAGGCCCAGGCCAACCCTAGTTTTAAGCTTGCAGGGCCTGATTTTAAGTGTGTATTGATTGCCTCTACTTTCAGTAGCCTTGGCCGGTTAAAGGTGCCAGAGAAATCGTCAGAAGGTTTTTACTTGGCAAATGCGGACCTCCTTTTACGTGGACCTGGACCACCTGGTGCTAGAGAAATCAAGTCTTTTGGGTTTTGTTTTTCCTGGAAATGAGTATACGTGTATCTTAGTTATACATGCTGCCTCTTTATTACTTCTTTCTTTTAGTTTTTAAAGTATATTTTTTTTGGAGTGAAAGATTTGACAATTTGATATTTGCATCTTAACTGGACATTGTGAGGCAACTAGTGCTTTTATCAAACCTAATTATTGTATTTGCAATTGAATACTAACGATGGTAAATCCCCTGATAGCCTATAGGACACTAGCAATTTATTGAACAATTTGGGCAATTTATAGTTAACAACAAATTCTCCATACTATTATAGGAATTATAATGCAATACTTTTCAGTTATTTTTGTCCATACTATTTTTGTAGTACTTGATACTGAAAATTCTAGTGTATATCCCCTTTGACTCTCAGCTCTCTCAATCTCATTATTTAGATTTTTGACGGTTTCAATTTTTGTAGGATACTCGAGATTTTACACTTGAAAATTGTTGGACCTTCGACCCCTAGTATGTCCCTCTATCCAAGATTCTCTCTCTACAATTCAGTAGAAAAATTCATTTATTTAGTATGCTAAAAATGTTTTACGGTTTGAAATTTTGTGAGTTGTGAAATTGTTGGAGGATGAGATTGAATTGGTTTGGATATCTTAGGGCTATAGAGGTTTCTACCTAAAAATTTTTAATTTTTTTAATTTTTTTTGAAAATAAATAGAAATCCACTCATATTTTTGGGTCCCGAATAAATTATTTAGCTGAATTTTGTTTGTTTAGGATTTTTCATGCCCTTGAATTTCTGTGGAGTTCCTGCTGCTCAAACTATCATTTTCTGATATATATATAAGATGCAAATTAGTAGGATCTAATTGCCACTTTCAATATTAGCAAATAGTAAGTACTTATATTTTAAAATTTTTAAAGTTTTTTAATCCTTAATTTTCGATATTTTAACTAAGACATTTTTTAGATTACGTTGGAAATTTTTTTTTTGTCATTTCGCCTTATGTATTCGACCCCCTTCAAATTGGATTCTGGATCCGCCACTGTATCCATCGCTAGTCGATCGTTACCTTTCTTTGCCAAAGCCTACTGTACCAAAAGGAAAAGGCCGAGAAGGCGGAAAGGATAGTCCCTCCACCCTACACAAAAGTAGTTGTGGTTTCTTCTAGATGATCATGAACCTCCGACGGTACGGATAAAGGTGATGGAGAGGAAAATCTACATTACCCACTTTGAACTGATAGGGCTTTCTTAAACTAGACAGACAATACATTGCAGGGAGGGAGAGAGAACCAAAATTTTGATTCTCTAAAATTTTATAATCTTACAAAAATTTCTATTTCCTCACTTTTCACTAACTCCCATAAACTTTTTCATTTTTTCAACACTTCTCATAAACTTTTTCACTCTCTTAACTTTTTCATTCTAACTTCTATAACTAAAATTTTAACCACCCTAAAATTGTCACTCAAATACACCCTAAGTGCATGCTGCAAGTACTGTCATGAGGTACAAATTAGGAAATATGATGAATTTCACATGCCTATAAAAGGTATTTTTTTTCTTTTCAAGTAAGATTTGCTCTGATGTCTGATCCCACTTTGATTTTCAGACTTCCTATACAGAGGAGAAAATTATTACCTGTATGAGAACAAGGGGAGAGAATGAAAGTTCAGGCCCAATGACTTGTTGGGACACCAGCAGCCTTTGAAGAGAGCAATGCTTATCCAACTCTAGCCATTCGAAAATGGTTTTGTGACACTGGGCTTCGATGAATCTAGCCCCACAGTCATTGCACTTGTCACTTGAGGTACGGCCGCCCAGACTCCGATTTCCGGAGCCGGCCACAGGTGTAGTAGTACTCATGACAGAACCACTCAAACATGGTTTTCGGCTGCATGGCTACTAAAGTAGTACAACCCTTTGACATAGTGGAGCTTCATGGCTAAATCTATGCTGTCATGAACCCTGTCTGAAACGGTTAGTCTGCCCGGCCAGACTGAGCAAATGCGATTGCCATACATCAACTTATCTTCTTCGCTAAATGCCATGGCTAGTCCGAGGAAGAGAGAGAGGGAGAGAAATTAGGTGGGTCGTGTCTTGCTTGCCTCTTGGTGTCTGATCTCTTTCCGCTGAGTGACTTTGTGTCTCAGTTCCAAGACTTAATTCTATCAAATAAATATGTAGTGGGGAGGGAAATTAATGGCCGGTGACAGTTTTCACGAGCCACTACAAGAAATTGGGATTATAACAGCGCAGTATAGCGTTGCCAAAAGTGTAGAGATTCTAGCTTTGATTGCTTGATGTGTACTGCGATCGTTTGGCAGTTGGCATATGGATCGGGGCAGTACGTTAGGTGTCCATTTATTGCTTGAGAGAGAGAGACTACCGGTATTTGGTTATTTGTTAGTGGATGCAAGTGTAATTATAAACAAAATAATGATTTGACTGATATTTTCATTATGGGGCTGATTTAAGTCCATCTAAACCATATGCGTACATATATATGCAAATGATTGTTCTTATTACTCAAAAAAAAAATCTCAAAACAATAGGAAAAAAAATAGTGGCCAATAATATCAGGATTTACTGTGACCGATATAATATTGTCGTAACATAGTGAAAAACATTCTGTCTTAGTCTTTCAGATTGTGTGAATTAGGCGCATTCTCTGCGCGCAGCTTGTGTTTGTGGATGTGTTCTATTCATCAGTTGAGACTTCCTCGAGATCTATTCACCTTTGTCGATGTGTTCTATCCATCTGCTGTGAGGTCCACTGACCGAAACCGCTCTCCGCGAGCCTCTGAGCCGTATGCTCATTCTCTTCCTTTCTAGGCCTCTGGCTTTACCGACGTCTTCCCGACGTCTAGTTGTTGACTGACTTTTGCCTTAGTGCTTGTTCTTGTCTTATTCTGGTGTGTATCCCATGGGGGTGTGGTGTTTGGTTGGGAAGAAAGGAGGAAATCATTGAAAAAAAGCAGCAGTTATCGTGGGATGATTTCTCAAGGGTTCTGAAGCCTAATAGGAGTCGGGCAGCACAGATTCGTAAAGCTTTGCTAGTTGGCAAGCTGATGTCGAAGAAAGTTTACCCTTCTCATATTATTTAGCCTGTCATTCGTACCGGATGGAGATTTGTGTCAGATATGAAGATTGAAGATGCGGGGGAAAATCGGTTCTTGTTTACTTTCCCGACATTGGAAGAGAAGGATTGTGCTCTTAACCAGGGTCCATGGAATTTTAAAAGATCCTATATGATACTCAAAGAATGGGAGACGGAAAAAACCATTGATGAAGTTGACTTGTCCTCTATGGTGGGGTTTGGTTATGGTGCTGGGGTTATTGTGCTGGTAGCTGTTGGTGGACGGCCGAGATCGAATTTACAAGATCTAAGGGATGAGAACATGCTACATCAATTAATGAAATTCGACACCCGCAGTTTGACCTGTTTTTCTCCTTACCCAATTCCACGACTCAGCAAAACAATTCAAACCCATATCACATCTGAAATTTTCCTTGCACATCTCCAGCACCCAAGAGCCGCACAGCTCTGTCGCTACTTCCGTTGTGCCGCCCATCTTCGTCTGTGCCAGCTCCGTCGTGTCGCCCATCTACTTCTTTTGCTCTAGCAATGAGTCTTGCGAGGTGGTGAGAGACAATATTTTACCACTTTGCAAATACTGACAATTGGCTTGTCGCGCGCCCCTAGCGCGCAAGGCCGAGCGCAACATTTGGCCTGTCGCGCGCGCCCCCTGCTAGCTGGGCGCGCGCGAAAGGCCAATACACCCACTTATTTGGCCACCTGCAATTTATTAAGTGCATTGACGACTATCGCTCCCGTTTTTTCTTTTTGTAAGGCACTATACTAGTCTGGCAGTTGCTTCAGATCTGGGCTGACAAGATTTCCATTGAAAGTGATTGGACTTTGGACTTCTTCCCAGGGATATTAGGAAGCTAGACAAAGCATTCTTTAAGAGAATTAATCTAACCTCAGCAGTGAGGAACATAAACTCTCAACCGTTGGTGACAATGTTATTACTGAATTTCATCAATATTATAATCCACTAAACTCTCATACTGATAACCAGTTACTACAGTTTCTCATTTGTTTGAGAATAAGCATATCAGGAAAAACTCAACACACCCTGCCCTAATGTTACAAGGTTGAATAAAGCGCTCCTTCAGTTCCTAAATGATAAATAGTCCAAGTTCCAATATTTTTTTTAATTTATTAAACCTACACTTTTTCCCTCCCTAAAACGAGAGTGTTTTAATGTATCTTAAATTACCAACACCCTAGCACTAAACGAGAGTGTTTTAAACGTGATTATTTAGTCAATGAAGAAGTATATTTTATTTTATAACACATCTTTTTATGTTTTTATATAAATCAATTAAAATTTGTATTACAGGAAAATATAGGAAAAAACGTAGGTTTTTACACAAATATATCTATTGCAGTGTTTTTAAAAATGATTTAGTGGCGTTTTAAAAACGCTGCCACATGTTTTTGGCTGCGGTCACAAAAACAATGTTGTAGATATTTAAGCGCAGGACAAAAGTGAGCTATAGGAGTGTTTTATAACGGCGGTTTATAAATGCTCCTAAAGACCTGTAGCGGCATTTTAGCAAAATGCTCCTAAAAAAATTTCACAAATGCGCTTCGGGTCTTGAGCAGGGTTTGTAACCGCTGCTAAGCGACCGCCTATGTCTTGCCCTTTTCACCAGCGGTTGCAAAAATCGGTGCTAAAACCTCTCCCGACGCGAAACCGCTAAAAAAATGCTGCTAAAAACTTGGCAGCGTTTTTTTGGCCTTTAGAGTGGTTTCCGATCGCCGCTAAAGACCTTTTTTGTGACTTTTCTTTAAGTAGTTTGTAGGCCATGAAAGAATTTCTATTGCAACTTTTACCCCAAACTGATTATTGGGTATCGTCCTCTCTCTCATGTGCATGTCGACGGATTGTGACCATTTTTTTTTTTGGCTCCATTCATGCATGAGGTTACCTTTGTGGGATTAGACCCCTCGAATTGTAAGTCCCACACTCCTGTCGATGGCATAATTTTTCCGATCAATGATATCCTTATATAGTCTTCTATTTCGTCCTTGTGGTCCTCCTAATGGATATGTATGAGTATCCTATCATCACTATTCCCCTAGAAACCTCTATTCGTGTTTTTTTTCGAAAAATAGAATTGGCTCATGTTAAATCATTCCTTGTTCGAATGCAAGACACTTGCTCTGATATAATGTAAAATCGCCACTTATAACAAATGTTGGAGCCGGTAGAAAAAGATAAATTTGTTCTTTCTATTCTAAGTCAAAGTCGTTATGTTTTCATGTCAACGCCCAATTGAATTATTAGGGAAAATACTCTTTTTTCTAAATAGGGCAAATAATTATTGTTGTGACAAAATGATTAACTAATTTCCAAACATGATGTTACAAACACCAAATACATCTATAATAAAAAGTATTATACTGGTACTCAGATGAACATTCCTATGAAGTTAAATTCCAACTCTTTTTTTTTTGCTAAGTGAAAAACACCCTTAGGGGATGGACTATCATAAAGCCAAGTTGAAAACCATCATCACTTAAACTCGAAAATTTCAGCGTGGGGACCACCAGAGTATAATGAGGCTACTGTGATTCGAATCTTCGTTAGGAGCAAACCATGAATCTTAGGCACAGTCCGCACACCACTAAGCCACCGCCCGTAGTGGAATACCAACTAGCTTGCCTGGTTTACTCGCATCTTCAGATAATATAGAAAGGGTATATTCCGACCACCAAGATCCACTTGTCCCCCCAATTGGCAGGGGAGGGGGCGAACTGGGGCCACCACCCCGATTGGCTCCCCCTAAATTTGTTTTTTACACCTAAGTTTTTTTTACCCAAGGCCTGCCCCCTGGGCCCAACCTAGCCAGTTAATCAAACCAGCCCATTTAAAAAAAAAAACAGAGGCCTCAGCTTAAAAAATTAATCTCCCATCATCCTTGTCCTCTCGCACGACCCCCCCCTCTCCGCCTCTTTCTCTCAACTCCTCCACACCGATCTCCCTCTCTTTCTCTCTCTCAAGTCTCAATGCCCAATGCGGCAGTGCCCACCTACCACCGTTGAGCGGCGCCTGACAGCCCCACCATCGACTGCCGCATCCAGCATCTCTCTCAGCTCAGCCTCCATGAATATTGAATTATGAATCAATGATGAAGATTTTGGGATTTCTGTAGTTTGGTTTTTTTCTCCCTTTTTATGATATTCTGGACCCTCTACCCTTTGGATCTCATTAACGGCCGAGAGATGAGAAATTCCTTAATTCTTGAGAAAATATTTCGAGTCCACAACCAAAGAAGTTCAAACCGCATGAATTTGGGAAAAGTTTGTGGAACAAAACAAACGGAACAATGCAAAAGTTGGGGTCGAATTTTGGGGACCGCTGGGTGTTAGATCTAGAATAAAAGGGAATAAATTATTTGTTTACATCAAAATTATTCACATGAGATTTTTATGTATGTGTCTTCACTTGAGAATTTTATCAGATTTTGATGTAAATATTTGCTTACATCAAATTTATTTCATGCCGGCTACAAAAAAATGGGCTTTTAGCGGCGGTTCATAAAACCGCTGCTATAGGCCAAAAACACATAACGGCTTTTATATAGTGGCGGTTGCGTCGGGATAGATATATAGTGGCGGTCTTAACAAGAGTATAAAGAGCAGCAGCAAACAACAACAACCAATCTCAACGTAGAGGTATGGATTAGAACCTCGATCCACAATGACCTCATTTAAAACACGGCAAAGATAACTTCTAACATAGAAAAAAGTACACCGGCCAACCACGACAAAGATAAATAAATACTTACCAACAATAACAGACACGGTAAGCATCAGCAGGCCCAGAATAGGACAATTTTGAGGTGAATTCCTTATAAGAAACTCATCCAAGAGACAATCTATACCAGCCCAAAATATATATCATCTATTGTTCAAACCATCAACAAAAAAGAGTTAACATCAATCTAATTTTATTGACATTAGTAGTAGAAAGAAAGACTACTAATTGAGCAAAAAGGAACACGCAGAGAGAGATTTAATTACCTGAGACGAGATCAAACTGATACAGCAACGGTGCTTCCAGTTAGCTGCTCGATAGCGATAACGATCAATATTCTGCGGATTAAAAAAGGAACGCACGATTCTCTCCCACCCACAGAACCTAAAAAAATCACCCCTGTTCTTCCCCCACCCCCTGCGCCCCTACGGAGGAGGGGGGAGCTCCGGCTCCCTCCTCCCCCTCCTCCTTTTTCCCTTTCTTTTTCTTCTCCTTCCTCCTTTTCCCTCTTCTGGTTGGATTGGTCTCCGGTTGGCTTGGGTGTTTTTTTTCTTTTCTTGGCTGGTGGCTTCTCTTCGGATTTCGGCGGCTTTCGCCCCGTCCCTGTCGACACGCGCCGGCTGGTCGTCTTCCCCGGGCGTAGCGCTTCCCGACGATGGCCGGACGACTCTCATCGGCCAGCGCGTGTTGATCCACACGCCGCCCACTATATGGGCGCGTTCGGCCTCTTCCGGCTTTCGTCCGCTTCTGCTCTTCGCCGTCCTGGCCTCAGCGCCTCAGGGGCTCCCTTTTCCGCTGCTCTGTGCACTGCCATCCTCGGGCCGCTGCAGCTGGTCCTACCCCCAATAACCCGTTTGGGTCTGCCTAGTTGTTTAGGGCTTGCGTGCTGTACTGTAGTCGCCTGTTTAGGCCTGCCCCTCTGTTTAGGGCTCGTGTTGTGTCGTGTTTTTACCCGTTTGGGTTTGCCCCTCTGTTTAGGGCTTGTTGTTTGTTTTGTCTCGTGGTTGTCTGTCCGCCCCTTCTGTGGGCTTATCCGAGTCCTTGTGGCTCGTCTCCGACCCTTTGTTGGGTCTCACTACGCGTCGTTTGTGGCGCTTTACCGGCTTGTCTAGGTCCTAGTAGCTCTGCCTACTATGTCCGATCATCACTCCCTCTGCCCTGCATGAAGTATATAGTGGTTCCTCTGATCTGTCTGAGGGTCTTACTGGTTTTCTCTATCCCGTCTGTCCTGTTGTCTTTCCGTTTCGTTTTCTTATTTTTAATCTATTAGTTCTTTTTTCGAGAAAAAAAAAGATCAATATTCTGCGAAGAAATCACACGCAAATCCGATAACCAATGGTATTCCTGTTTAGCGCCCAAGAAATCAAAGACGGAAGAGAAGAAAAAAAAAACCGCTTCATCAAGAGAAAGTGAGAGGGTATGAGATAGAGTCAGAGAGAGAGGATGCTTCGGTGCAAAGGACGCTTTGGTGCAAAGGATTTAGAAGGGGGAGGAGCAAGGCGACGGCGAGCGGTGGCAGCTTGGGGGGACTGGCGGCGGCGACGGCAAGTGGCTAGGTTTTGTTTTTGCGAAGGGGGAGAATGAGAGTGATTTTCGTGAAGTTCGAAGGGGGAGTTGAATTTCGTGAAGGGGGGATATTTCAGTGAAGCGCGCTTTTCACTAAAGGGGTGAAATGCGCGTTTCACTGTTTTTTTTATTTGTAGTTTTTTTAAGAAAAAAATTATACTTTGTAGTTATATATTTTTAATAAATCAAAAGTAGTTGTAAATTATATTAATATTCGAAATTTTTTATATATAGTATTAAATACATAGCATATTATTTAATATTTTTTTATAACCAGTGTAATACAATTACATTACAAGTACTTTAAATTTTATAAGTTAAATTTACAATATCTTTTTTTAAAAATAAATAATATGTCCTGATTAATTAGTCTTATATTACAAATTACTGAAATATAATTGTCAATTATAATCAATAAAATATTCAATATCTCACAAACTGTTAATTATATAAGCTAATTAATCTCACAATATCTTTTTGTTTGAAATTAAATAATATATCATAATTAAATATTATATTACTAATTATTACAAATATATATGCACATTATAAGCATATGATAATATATGTTTAAACTACTTAGATTTAGTCAATAAAAATACAATTACCATAACAATCATAAATATAACTTTCATGACATTATTTCTAATTTCATATAACAACTTCAATTTTCATAATACTCTCTAATTCCATATTTTATTATGTAGGTCTCCTAAAATATTTTTTAAACTTGTGACAAAATAAAATTATGTATTTAAAGAAATAAAATAGTCTATAAAATAATTATTAACATTAAATAAAATATATTTTTAAATTTTTTGATTTTTTTTTTCCAAATATACCTATAGCGGCTTTTTGTTAAAAATGCCGCTAAAGGTACACTCTACAGCGGAGGTCAGTATGACCGCCGCGGTAGATACCTAATTTCTAGCGGGGTCTTCAAAAAACGCTGCTAAAGGGTGGGGTCCATAGCGGCGGTCAGTGACCATCGCTACAAAGACTAGGGCTGTGCATAAGCGGTGGTGGTGGCGGTTATGCCTTCCACCGCCACCGCCACCGCTATAGGCGGTTGTCTAACATTAGACACCGCCCCCGCCACCGTGAAAGGAGGAAACCGGCACGTAACGGTGCGGTTTCGACGGTGGCGGTAGTGGTTACCGCCCTACACCGGAGATCACAAAAAAAATTTCCAAAATTGCAACACAGATTCTACCAAATCGCAAGAAAATCTCCACATATTAATCAATACCAAATCGCAAGAAAATCTCCACATATAATCAATACTAAATCGCAAGCTTTGCAAATATCAATCAAATCGAAAAAACCCTAAATAAAAAATTTCCTCAAACCCAGCAAATCTCAACCAAAACACAAGAAAATTAGGGGGAGAGATAGAGAGAGAGAGAGAGAGAGAGAGAGAGAGAGAGAGCGAGAGTCGACTGAAGGAGATAGGCGTGCCGCGTGCGAGAGACTGAGAGGCGTTCGACTTCGATTGAGGAGAGGCGACGAGGCGTGCGAGTTGCGACTTTGGAGAGAGGCCGAGTGATTGAGGTTGCGAAGGAGAAATGTAGGGTTAGGAATTTAGGTTAGGGTTAAAGTCACTAAATGAAACGGTGCCGTTTGATATACATATTTTTTAAAAAAAAACAAAACGGTGAAGCGGTGAAACCGCCCAACGGTGAGCGGTTTCACCGCCACCGGCAAAATCCCCGCTAAGAGGGGATTTTGCTCACCGTCACCGGTGCCGCTGGGCGCCGGTACCGGTGATCAGGCCTAACAAAGACCGCTGCTAAAGAGAGTCTATAGCGGCGGTCATTGACCTGTTTTTTTGTAGTAGCCGTTCAAATCTCGGCCAATTGATGATATGGATGCTATTCTGAATAGCTTGCTGCTCTTGTGCTCCATTAGTTATTTTTTCTTTGTAGAAATTCCTTCAAGCCGCTTTTGCTAATGCAAAACCTCATTGCTTGTAAACTGGGAGTTTCAGAGAATCGGTCATTACACTGTTTGACACAAGAGAGGAGATCTTATGAGCCTTTGCCAGACTTTGAGGTTGGTTACTTTTTTTTTTTTTTCAAAGAAACTTGAAGTTGAGTTTACAATTTTAGTTAGCGTTGTATCTTTCAGCATATTAATTTTGGTAGAGAGTTCTTGAAAGAGGAGGCGTTGAATTGAAACATGAATTCAAGAGTTATAGTGCTGAAAATGCTTGTGAAATACTCTGTTTCATTTGTGCTCTGTTTTACTAAGATATATATATATATACTTTATTTTTTTATTAGTTGGTCCTCCATTGGTAACTTGAACAACGAGATTTTAATCTTTAATGCTATTACCACTAATTGGTTGATGAATGTTTGTTTTCTTTTGTTTTGTTTAGATAATGAATAAGTTTTTTTTATAAAAAAAAGTCAACCAGCGTGAAATCGTCTAATACTCATAACGTGACTACTAGTTTTTAATTTTTTATTTTAACTCTAAGACACTTTTTTGCATTCAGTAGTATTTTTTTTTGTCATTTTTTCCTTAAAAATTTACATCATTCCAAATTCATTCCTGGTTCCGCCACTGCTCGTATTTACTAGAATCCATATGCCTCCGATATAACAAATCAAAATTCTTGTTCGTACCATATACACCTAGCCACCTAGGGCAGGTCATGGCCTCCTTTTTCTTTTCTTTTTTTGAGCAAATAACAGAACATATTATAAAAGAACCAGAATCCCAAATAAGAGAACACAAAAAACAAACATCAGGGTGGGTCAAATCCCTCTTAAACCCAAGGATACGAACGAAGAATGCTCAGAAAAAAGGGGATGTCTCCCTCTACAGAGCAGGTCATGGCCTCATAGACCATTGTTTACCAACTCGGCTTTCAGCTCCAGCACTTGTTCTTCCGGTAACACTATCGTCACTATTCTACCTTCGCCACCGCCCTTGCCAATGCCAGACCCTTTTGGCCCTGGGAGCACGAAAACAGCTCCTTCGTCTCCAACCCCTTGGACGGTATAATGCACAACCTCTGGTTTATCTCCATTCAACTCCAGACCGTAAAAATCAGGCTCTTCCAAGTCTACAAACGTCAATTTTGCTCCGTATACGACGAAATCGGACACCCCATGATCCTTCTCCACCAATTCTTCAATCAGGCTACTTTCATCCACGGCTTCATTCAGTATCAATGTCGCCAATTTCCTCGGGTCCGTCTCAGTTATAGAGAAGCTGCCTGCCTTAACCTTGCTTATCATGATTCGAGTGTTGAGGACAGTCCCTTTGGTTGGCTTACTTGGACTATTTTTGCAAATGGTCACTGCTTCAGGTTGAGTTCCTCCTCTAACTTTGGCCAAGCTTTTCCATATAATGGCGCAGAGGGATTCAAAAACTGGGATTTGGCCGATTTGGTTTGGACCTGAGATTTCTAACTGCAGGTTGGCTAACTGGGTGGCAGTGACATGGAATGTAAACGTAGCCATTTTGCTGTTATTTGGAGTTATCCAGTGGTCTCCAACCGGATCGACCCGTTTCACAGAAAGTGGTTGCTGGGGAAGTAGTTTAGGGTGGTCCTTGGATCTCTCAGTCAGTTTGTCTGATTTGAGGAAGTTGGGCTTGTTGGGCTGAAGACCGGCCACGATTTTACCCCATTTGTTCATGAAATCTGCAGCAGAGAATGCACCTCCAAGGATATGGGCCCAGCTGAGGCCCAATGATATCCCCCCACATTTGAAATAGGTTACCTGCACAAAAATGGCACGTAAATAAAGGAAAATTTGGTAGTGAAGTGAAGGAAAATAAACGTAGAAAAAAAGAAGTGAAGGAAAATAAGCCTACGCCGCGGGTCGTTTTGCTAAGGTTTTAACAAGAGGTAGCGCTACACTGTTATGCACCTAGGGCTAGGGCTGTTCAGTGCCACCGGAATTTTTCGGTGGCACCGGCATCGTGTTGCCAGTACCCAACTTCACCGGTGTCGGTTTAGTTTTTTGCAATAAAACCGGTGGTATACCCGTTTCCGGGGAACCGGGAATTGAAATTTTTTTTTGACAAAACACAAAATTCCCCCCTTTCGGCAAAAACCCTTAACACCCCACCAGAAAGGTTTTTGCCCATCCCACCTCGTGCCTCCCTCTCTCTCCCTCCCCTCCCTCTCCTGTCAACCACGCTTGCCGGCTACTGCCCCTCCCGTTGCCAGATGCAGAGTACAACTTCTTAATTTGTTCTATCAAAAGTGCCCAAAACGTACTCATCACAGTAAGTACTTCATTGTCCAATTGTTATTTGTTTCCCCATTTGTTGTTTTTAGGGTTTGTAATTTAACTATCTTTAGGATATCATTAATATGTACAACATTGTGAAAGATGTGCAGAATGTAAAGAACAAAAAAAGAGTCCCGAAATATTTTGTGTGAACATATTGCAATTGAAATTTTTAAGAGTTTTACCAAAAATGTACCTTGTGAACAAGATTTCGATTGATTGGTTAATGGAAAAACAATTTGATCGACTTTGAAGCCACTGACTTTTTACTTTCGAACTAATTTTGAAACACACGTCTCATGATCCCAGTCAAGTGCTGCATGCTTATACTCGATCAAGTGAAAAGGTGAAATTACTAGATTCTAATTATTGTCTTCTGTAGAACTCGTTCACTTATCGAGGGAAGTTATAATGTCAGTATTGTTCGTTCTGGATAATTAAAGATCATTTCTTACAACAATATTGGGTTGATTTTCAACTTCTACAGATCCATCTGAAGAGTCATGCCAAGAGGAAAAAATTCTGTACAAACTGATATCTGGACTTCACTCCTCCATTTCAATCCATATAGCTGCTGATTATCTACTTGATGAAGCTAGAAACTTGGTATGGATTCAAATTTAAATTCTAAAGGATACTTGCTGTTTTATTCGTTTCAATCAATAGTACAAATTGTTTAGAATATTTTATATTTTATACATCCGAGTATAGAGGAATGCAATAGACTGGCTACGCCCTTAATGTTGTACTTTTGGATCTTTCATTTGTACATTTTTTTGAAAACATCTAAAACCGGAAACCGTAAAGGGCCGGTACACATTGCTCAATATTTTTTCGGATCTTTCATTTGTACACATTTCCCAATATGAATGTAGGTTAACCGAAAACCGTCACCGCTAAGGGCCAATTTTTACTCTTAAAGGTGTATGTGTAGGTGACAATTTTTTTAAAACCAGGCTATCCGGTGTAGGTGCCGGTTTTGGTCAAAACCGACACCTACACTGGGGTTGAACAACCCTACCTAAGGTGGAGAGAAAAGAGCTAGATGGCAAAACTACTCTCTAAGCTAATTTTCATAATCCTACCAATATTCTTTTTTAGGTTAAGAAAGAAATCATGCACCATTCTTGCTCGTATAGGACATACTTTTCTTTGGCATAGAAGTGGAGATCTGTATTTCACCATTGGGGATCGAAATACATCGGAGATTACCCTAACGGGCGAGCCAGACCCTCAACAAAGGCGACAACCCAATGAGCACAGCCGAACGGCAGTACATCGAAGCAAGTAAGAGCGCACGTAAAACTTTGGAACATGAGCAAGGTCGTCTCCACACACCATTTAAGTCGCGAGAGGCCTTTGGCTGTTTAAACTTAAACATGCCTACTGAAAGATTCCCAAGCCAATCCACCCACGCCTCAAGGCGACCCTCCTACCAATTTTCTTTCTTACTTTTTTTTTTCTTCTTCTTTCTAGGCACCTAAACAAACTTAAAACGACCAGCCCACTCTATGTTTTCCACGAGGAACTTTTTATTCATAAAAGGTCAACAGGTGGGAGACTAAATTCTGAAATTGATACACAAAAAAGAGGTACAAATTACTACTACCAGGGTTTGGCTCCGATTTTCTTCCAATGAAAATTCTGACCAAAACTTGATTTCTTCCTAAAACTTATCTAAGATTTTGTTAAGATTGACTCGTGTTTCAAGGATTTTTAACTTTTTATCTTTCTTCTGTAAAACTTGGTGTAACTTTGTAAGATACTGAGCCTTAAGCTCTGCATCTTCAACTTTGTGAATTAAATCGATCAAAAGTTTGGTTCTCTAGGCCGGGAAGGACTAGCAAACTATCATCTTGGATGAGAGGAGTAGTAAGAGAGGGGACATATTATGGGTTAGAATCATCAGAGTGGTGGAGATGAGCCATAAACAAGAATGAAAGAAAAATTGCGGAAGCAGAGAATAAATGGAAGAGCAAAAGCCACAATTTTTTAGCAAATTCGACATAAAAAGTGGATTTTGACAAATCCAAGTTCATGAGTGTGACAAGTACAAAATTGTGTTCAACATTCCTTTTGGACATTACGAATGAAATATAATACTCTTTGGTTTAAAACATTCATAAAGTGAATTCCAAAATATCATCAATCCATATAGTCATTACACCATAGTTTTCTATTGATGATGTTCTTGTCTTCTCCTGATACATAGAAGAACATTGAAAACATCTCAACACATGCTGACCATGTGTCAAAAATAGTGTGAATTCGCAGAAATCCTAGAACGACGTCAGCTCATTCAAAATGTTCTAAAATGACTTGGATGCCCTTCCAACGGCACTTTTGAGGGCTTTGATGACCGTTGAAGACCTATGGGCATCATCATTCAAAATCTACCTCCGAAATAGAGAGAAAGCGAGATCCAAAAATCACTTGTTGATTCCTTTAAGATCATAGCTTTCATTGTTAAATCTTCTTCTCTTGCTCATCATTAACGACTTAGACTTCAAAAGGAGAGAAATTTCTTGAAGAAGAAGGAACACACTTGCTATCACTCTTGTCCTAACTTCTAGAGAGAGAAAATGCCTTGAAGAAGAGAGAAGAACTCACTAACCAAAAAGGTTTGTTCTCACACCTTCCAAACTTCAGCTTTCATTCAAGAATCTTGTATTCTTGCACTCTATTAAGCTTGTGGATTCGGCTTAGAGATCCATTTCACACGTTTTGTGCTTTCCACTTGCATATTCGGCTTAGAGAGTCATTCTCCTTTATACCCATTCTTTGTAAAACACTTGAGTTTTGGGTAAACACTTGGTCCTACTTATGAGAGTAGAAGAAATCTCTTGGGTTTTGAGATTTGTGAAGAGAGCTGAAGCGTGAGCTCGCAAAACGCTTTGTAAAGGTTTTTTAGCACCCCGTAAGCTAAAATGTATTTGCTATTTGGAGAATAGTGAAGGAAGCCCAAGGAAGTCAATAGCCTTGAGGGTGGACGTAGGAAAGTTTTGGCCGAACCACCTAAAATTGTGGTGTTGTCTCTCTAACTCTACCTCTCTTATTATTTGTTTCATATTCATATTTGTGGTGCATTATGTTTTATCATTTATTGCTTATAATTTACTTAGCATTAAACACATGCATATCTGTATTTTTATTTGTTAAAATGAAGTATTTTTCAGATCTGTGTTTTTATCGAAAAAATGACTAATTTTTTTATAAACTTAATTCACCCCCTCTTGGGTTGTTATTTAGACTCACAAACCTAACTATATTGACCCTATTTTCCAAGATAGTCAGGACCCATATGACCTCTGAAGCTATGTAGCTACCAGGGCTCTGCCGACAAGTAAAACAAAGTCAGTCGAAAGTTACCACACAAGTTAATATTCATGAACAGTAAAAAGACAGAATACTACTCATGAACAGTAAAAGTAAACAATGAAAAGCAGCCAACACGTTCATGTTCATCCACCATCAAAACATGCGTGATTCTACATTATCTGCGTGATCCTACAGTCACCCTTCTGTCTATAAAAACAGAAGTCGAAGTCATTTATAATCGAAATTCCACTTTCAGATTTCTGAACTCTCTCTCCCTCTCAAGTCCTTCTATCTCGATTCACCCAACGTCTATCAACCATGTATTCATCATTGATAGTCTTTGTTAGTTACTCTTGCATGTCACAAGTAACATTTTTATGAAGTAAACTTGAAGTTTTCAGTCATATTTCTGCCTTTAAACTTCTTTATTATCTGCATACATGCATACCGCTAGATTGGTCGGTTCTAAATTACTGATCTCATGCAAAACCGCCTTCATGGATGTTTTAGTCATTAATTTGTAAAGTTAATTTATTTTAGACCACTACAAGTGGACACCAGTTTGACAGGCTTTCACAATGCTGAGTGCTGGTATCAACTAAGCTTGTTCCCTTCACAGGGGGTCTTGAAATCTATTTTTATCTGCTGCTCTTCCATTTTTTCTCTGCTTCCACATTTTTTCTTTCATTATTGTTTATGGCTCGTCTCCATCACTCTCTTTAATCACCGCTTCCACCCTTTCAAAGTAAACACCCTGGTCACACGACTCTCCGTTTTGGTAATATATATATTCCTGATCTAAATGAAAAAATAATTTTATCAGCTTCACACTGCTACATTTTCGAACCAGATTTGGCCTGAAGTATTACGCACTAGCCTCTAACACAAAGAATCCTAATACTAGAGTAGTCCCTCATATGGTTTGTGTTAAAAAGAAAATTTCCCTCTAAATTGTTGCTTAAATTAGATGCAGCGGTCCAATTGAAATAGAAAACTGAAAAAGACAACATATATGCCTTGAATACTATATGATCTATATTGCTAGAATTAAATAATATAAATCACTATATATATGCGGTGTCTATTTTTCAATTAGGATAATAAATTAAAAAAAAATCTTATAAGAGTAACGCTAAAATAAATAACAAAGAGGTAAGTAAAAGCCAACCAGAACCCCAAAAATCTCGTTTTGCAATTAATGCACCTTACTTTTCATGTACGAGCAACGTATTAAATACTTATACGAAAAAGAAGAGCAGCCTATTAATCGAAGGAAGGAATGTGGGGTACAGGATGGGGTAGAGGATGGGGAATAACTACATGCATAATTTCCAACCATACCTACCCGACCGAATTACTAGGAATGATCCAACCAAAAGAATCCATAATAATTGCTAACCAAGTTGGCACAACTAATTACTAGGGAAAAAAACATGATGGTATGTTTAAACCATGCAATATTAGTAAAGGAAAACAATATTGAATATTATAGGATAAGCTATTTGAGAATTAATATTTAATATTTATTTTGTTAAATTGAAAGGATGGAAGTCGTTTAATTAAAATTTGATCTTAGGCTCCAATTAGAACCGATCTAGTCGTGCCTGCAGCTTGGTCATGCATATTGCATGTGAAAGATGTGGTAGGTGGACACTCATGTATATAGTTGACATGCATGCATGGCTGAAATAGAATCATGAATAGTAGCAGCTTCCTGCATTCTGCTTTGGAGAAGCTAGCTGCCCATCTATCATCTATGCATAAATGCACTAAAAGGGCCAGAGATTGGTCACCCTATCATTTTTTTTCTCCAAATTCTTTTAGAGTAGATATTACTCGTTTACCGGAGGTGGGCTACATTAATATTATTGGTTATTTATGGATTGTATTATATTACAATTAATATGTTTAGAATTATCGATCCAAGGGGATAAGTTAGGAGATTGAATCCGATCACAACATGAAGAACATAACTAATAATAAGGTCGTGATTCCCTTGAAAATATCCATCAGTCGATCGTTATAACCCTTTCTTTGGCAAAGCCTATTTTGTATTAAAAGAATAAGGCGACGAACTGTGGGCCGTGGCTACCAAGGAAAGGCTGAGGAAGCGGAAAGTATGCATGGTCTCTTCAACCTACCCAAAAGTAGTCGTGGTTTCTAAGGGGGCGGCTCAACCTTTTTGGGTCGCAAGTCATAAAAATGAGACTTTTCTAATATAAAAAAATTAAATTAAATTTTAAAACAATTTAAATCATAAATTTGATTCTTGAATTTTTATATATAAAATTAGTAATTAAACTTTTGTATTCAAGTTTACCCAATAAATCAGTTTCAGTAGATAAAATTGTTAAACTACTTAATCTACCTTGAGACATAGTTGTTCCTAAATAATTTTTTATAATCTTTAATTTTGAAAAACCTATGTATGTAGATGCAATGATATGGTAAATAGTATTCTATATGTAATAAAACAATTTGTTTTACTAGAATAAGTATTTCAAGTAGAGTACTAATTTCTGTTTTTGTAACTTCTTTTAAAACTCTTAATTCCGAAAATAAATTCAAACCATCAATATCAGAGATCATTTCATGCTTAAGAAATTTTTCAAGATTGAGACTTTTTTTTTCTAAAGCGCAATCATCAAAAGATCTTAATCTTTCAAAACCAAACAAAAAATCAAATATGTCATCATACTTTGAAAATAATTCAAATCTATCTTGCATGAAAGATATTGCTTGATCTACAATATAATAAAAATAATCAATTTTGAAAGATTCCTATGCTGCTTCATAATCTCATCATTTTCATCAAATTGTTTCTTCCTATGACATTTTACAGAATACAGCTTCTATATTCATCTCAACTGCAACTTGTTTAGATAAATCTAAAGCAGATTTAAAACCATTTTCTCTTAATTTTTGAAATAAGAAATAAGTCCCTTTAATTTATCCATAACAAAGATCTTCATTAGCTTCTCTTCTATTTTCAATAAAGCATCTATAATTTTTGGGGTTTGAAATTTTAGAGCTTTGACACTTTCAATGTGACTTCCCCAATGTGTTTGACACATAGGTTTAGGAGTCAAAGTAATATACTCTAATAAAAATTTTCATCTTTTTGTAGAAGAAGCAAATAAAGAATATATATATATATATATTGTACTACTCCAAAAAATGATATTGCTTTAGAGCATGAATTAGTCATATCACAAAGAACTAAATTTAAACTATGGCAGTCACAAGAAGTATAAAATGCTCTAGGATTTAAATCTAAAATGTTCTAGGGATTATTATAATGAATAATAATAATAATAGATAAAAAAAACTAATTGATATCAATAATAAATTGAAATGTAAATTCTTGAACAATAGAACCTGATTTGTTATTAGTTGGGAGGTTGTTTTGTAGATATTGTTAGCAAAAAAATAGGAAATATTTCGAAATTAATTAAAATATTTAGCAAAAAAATAGGTTGTGTTGTAATGTTGCACTATTCATAATAATCAAAATAGTCATAATTGGTGTGCCGGTTTAAAAAATGAAGTTAAAATTTAATTATTTAAGGCTTAATTTGCAATAAATTAGTAGCTGTGTAGATAGTGTCACTGTTAAAAATATTAGGTTAGAATTTAATTGTTTTAGAACTTAATTAGCAATAAAGTAGTTGTGTACAGTTAAAAAAATTACTTTAGAATTTAATTATATGGGTACTTAATTAGCAATAAATTAGTTGTGGTTGTTGGGATTCTAGGTTTTAGGAGTGAAGAATTTATTGTGAATGATACTATTATTTTAAAAATTGACTTGGGTAGTGCTAGTTTCTAGGATGAGTTATTTATTTCTAATTTTTAAATATTTCTATTTTATAGGCCTTTAATTAAGTTTTATCTGAAAAATTTTATTCTAATTTTTTTTCTTTAATTTTAATTTTGCTATAATATAGGCTTTCATCATTTTAAAATTTTAATTTTACTATAATATAAGCTTTATAATAAGGGGTCTTCTTAATTAGAGGGCCTTAGACGATCGCCTCACATGTCTACCCCTTTCATCAGTCTCGTTTCTTCTGGATGAACTTACGGATTATTGATAAAGGTGATGGAGGAAAATCTACATTACCCACATTAGCCACTTTGATCTGACAGGGCTTTCTTAAACTAGACAGCACAAGATGTTCTATGGAGAGAGAGAGCTAACCGGCGTTGTTGTCTTATCTAAATGCATGCTGCAAGTGCTGACACGAGAACAAATTTGGAAATATGATGAATTTGACATGCCTAGAAAAGGTACTTTTTTTCGTTTATTTTCAAGTAAGATCATTTGCTTTGATGTCTGATCCCATTTTGATTTTCAGACTACCTAAACAGAGGAGAACATTATTACCTGCATGAGAACAAGGGGAGAGAATGACAGTTCAGGTCCAATGACTTGTTGGGTCACCAGCAGCCTTTGGAGAGAGCAATCCTTATCCAACTCTAGCCATTCGTCAATGGTTTTGTCACACTGGGCTTCGATGAATCTAGCCCCACAGTCATTGCACTTGAGGTACGGCCGCCCAGACTCCGATTTCCGGAGCCGGCCACAGGTGTAGTAGTACTCATGACAGAACCACTCAAACATGGTTTCCTTTAAGCGCGTCGGGGTTAAACCTTCGGCTGCATGGCTGCTAAAGAAGTACAACCCTTTGACATAGTGGAGCTTCATGGCTAAATCTATGCTACTTGGGTCATGAACCCTGTCTGAACCGGTTAGTCTGCCCGGCCCGACTGAGCAAATGCGATTGCCATACACCAACTTATCTTCGCTAAAAGCCATGGCTAGTCCGAGGAAGAGAGAGAGGGAGAGAAATTAGGTGGGTCTTGCTTGCCTCTTGGTGTCTGATATCTTTCTGCCGAGTGAATTTGTGTCTCAGTTCCAAGACTTCTATCAAATATGTAGTGGGGAGGCAAATTAATGACCGGTGACAGTTTTCACGAGTTTTGATTGCTTGATGTGTACTGCGATCGTTTGGCACATGGATCGGGGAAGTACTTTAGGCCTCCATTTATTGCTTCAGAGGCCACCGGTCTTGTTATAAGAAGGCATATATAGTTAACCATCATTTTTCCACTTTAAGTGCTCACTTCATCATGAGATGACTACGTACTCGATATCCCTTCTTTTTTCTTTGGTGCATGCAAAAAGTGGCGGTCACCTAACTAACCCAAAAATTTGAATATCTCAATTGAAACGACAGATTTGTATTCCTATATATAGGAACGGTATTTGGTTATTTATTAGTGCATGCAAGTCATGTAACATTCTCAGTCTTGTCTTTAAGATTGTGTGAATTACCATTATCTATCTTGTGTTTGTGGATGTGTTATATTCATCAGTTAAGACTTCCTCGAGATCTATTCACAAAGGAGTATTGAGATCATGCGCCCCAAAACACAGAAGCATCGAACTTGTGCGAATCATTTTGGCTTCTACATATACATCAGTACACTTCCCGCCAACTTTCATTAGAATTTATGACCTTTGCCACTTGAGAATGGGACGAGTAAACACGTACCTAGGAGCTGTTTAAGCTCGTTTGTTTTGAGATAAAAGCAACGGAGACTAAGGGAGGAAAGTGCAAGAACATTAATTGTGTTAGTGGATTGACCAAATTGACTACTATGCTAGTAGGAGTCCTATGCGTTTTAAAGACATAGTAAGAATATTGTTACTACTTAATAGAGCATAAGTTACTGTTTTTTATACTAGGATAATAATTTTGCTAATTTTTAGATGTTAGAGAATATAATTCAAATAACAAAATCCACATCTTCTTATCAATCTAAATTTTTGGGATAAATGATATATTCAAATGGTATCAGAGCCAGAGTTCTGAGTTCAAGACATGACTCCTCATTATTGTACTCCAATTAAGAGGAGTCCTAAGCACACGTGAGATTGAATATTATATATTAATATAATTTAAATAATAAAATCTATCTCTTCTTATCAGTTTAATTTTTTAGAATAAAGGGTAATTTCACATTAGAAAAATAAATCCAATGAAATATAAGAAATTAACAACGTTATTTACCATTGAATCTTAGAATGAAGCGTTTGTCATTTTGAGACAAGCGTAAAAGTTGTCATTAATTCCAATACACATGCATGCATGCATGCATGATCAGTAATCTTGGGCGTGTCAGAGTACAGGCAAAAATATCTTCAGCTAGCGAATTGTGACCGGAAGATGGTAAAGGAAAAGAAAACCAATTATGTAATATTGGCTCCATCGGCCTGCCAGGACTACGAGATGATCCCTGGTGATCACCAACCAAGTGTTCGTACGTGCATGCAACATTGGAAAGCCTTAAATAGGCGGTTGCTCTGAATTATTAATTGGATAGTGATAGGGTAGCGGAGGAAGACGATCATTCATCAGTAATTCTTAGAACCAAGTGTAGGTTAGGGCGCGCGCGCAGCTACCGATCGGATCGGTAGGGCTATCCATTCGTTTCCTGAACACTGTGATGTGTTTTCATGATACATCATTTCTCCGAACATCACAATATGGAGTAGGAAAGCCAGCTGTTACTGCCATCAATGAGACCCAACTATATATTGATTAAAAACGTCCTGGTTAAGATACCGACGATATTAGGTGAAAGGCGGCCAGATTGCTCTTTACACGAGCAACTACATGCAGTTGGGAATTGTGTTGGTTCAATTCTAAACGAAATAAATAGTGATTACTGCACTATTTATTGTTATCAATATTACATTTGTATTAATCTAAGGCCCTGTTTGGGATTGCTGTGAAAAAAAGAGCTTTTATCCATAAAGCTTTTGCTTGTAGAGCTTTTACCTGTAGAGCTTTATTAAAAAGCTGTTGTACTGTTTGGCAACTATATGTTTTAAAGTGCTTTGAATCTATTATACATGTTTGGTAGCAAAACATAAAAAGTACTTTTAGGTGTTAAAAATGACCAAAACGTACCTATATCTCATTTTATTCAATTATAATATGTTTTTCTCAAAAGTAATTGAGAAAGTACCCTTCCTCCGCTACTTTTGTGTATCTCATCAAGCTAGCAAATCAGTATTTAATTTCTAAATAAATTCACTTTGTTAGCAAATCAATATTTAATTTTCAAATAAATTCACGATGTATATGAGATTTGTGAATGATTCGAAATCCTAACAGAATATTTCTTCATGCACTTTATAACCAAATTCCACGATTTTCTCCCATTAATCATCAACTAGCCGTTTCTTTGCAAATCCGAATAGAATAATTAGATTACGAGATCCTTTGGTGTGAGACTTGTAAGGCCTGTTTAGCAAAAAAAACATCCAATAACAATAAACCAATGTGTTTAGCGGAAAAAAATTGACAACCATAGATGTTCTTACAAATTTTTAATACTTAAAAAATATAATCAGAAAATTGAAACTAATCCTATTGATGACTCATAAGTAAAGTAGCATTATGATCACGAACATCATTCATTGCATTTTCACTGGTTGTTCTAAATTGTTGCAAGCTTGAATCTTCTTGTACTTCCTCATCCTCCATATCATCAGGTAGCAAATTTTCATCATCATCATATAGTTGAAACTCAAGATCTTTCAATGCATTATTCCTAATGAAATTGTGAATTGCCATAGACGCTACCACAATTTTCACTTGTTTGTCGTAAGGAAAATTTGGCATGTGATCCAATAACTTCCATTTACTTTTCCACACTCCAAATGTTTTTTCAATAGTGCATCTGAGTGAAGAATGTGCATGATTAAATATTTCGTGCATACCCCTTGGTGGGCTACCACATCGAAAGTCTGGTAGGTGATATCGTTTTCCCTTGTATGGACCCATATATCCCTGCATATGAGGATATCCAGCATCTACCAAATAATATTTACCTGCATAAAATATATGAAAAATAAATAAATGGTAAACGTATCATCATGTATATCTTGTAAGTGTCATTATATTAAATACTAACCTCTAGGTGGGTGTGGAAATCGTATTTCTTCCTTTCGAATAGCTTCCAAAAAAATATGTGTATCATGTGCAGTACCTTCCCATCCAGCCCAAACAAAGGTAAAACGCATAAAAAAATCACAAACAACCATAATATTTTGAGTAGGAATTCCTTTACGACCAATAAATGGTACTTGCCTCGATGGAGAAACTGTAACTCGCACATGGGTTCCATCAATAGCTTCAATACAATTTTTAAAGTAAGGCCAATACCGTTCATCCTCACGGATTTTGTTTGGAATATCATTAAATTCTCTGTCAATGGGATTAATAATGTCAACTGCCATTCGTGAAACGGCAGTTAATACACTATTAAAATGTCTACTAACAGTTTCTCTTGAATGTTGAAATCTTTCTTGTACCATTCGATTCCCACACCCATGGCCTAAAGTATTTAAAAACATACTCACCATCTCTTCGACAGTTGTATTTCTAGTTCCCTTTAAATTGTATCTTTCACTTAACTCTTTACAGAGATTGAGGAGCACATGTTTTTCCATCCTGAATTGTTCTTGACATCTAATAGGATGGCCTTGTAGAATCTCTCTGACAAATTTATAACCTGTTTGGGGAGAGGTCCTACAAGGTTCTTTTGCAATATATCTATCATAATATTCAATAGTCTCCATTATTACTCCTGTAGCCACCAAACAATCTATATCATTCTCGTTTTCTTCTTCGCCACTGTAATCATTATCACTTTTATTATCTTCAGATGTACTATCTCTATTATTCATATCTGTGAAAACAAAACAAAACAAAATAAATAAATATATTTAAAAAATAAATTGAATCAGTAACTAGAGTTACAACATTAGACAATGCATAAAATAAAAAAAAACAAATGAATTACACGCCGAAAAGATAAAATAAAAAACAGTACAAGAACTATGCTTTTTACAAACTCATTTGTAACGGACATAATTTCGTGGCTAAAAGACTTCTTTTTGTGATAAAAAAAATTGTCTAATCAAATATAAAATCAAATAAACGAAGGCATAAAAATAAAAATTGATTAAAAGCTGATAAAACTTACCGATTTTTCAATTTGAATTTTGTTCTCCCACCAGCTTTATCAGGAAAAGAGAGAAATTATAGGAAAAATGTACGAGAGGTGAATTAAGAAAAGAGAAGAAAGTGGAATAGGAAGTTGGATGGTTTGGGGGAAGTGAGAAATTGTAGGAAAATATACGGGAAGTGATTAAGAAAGGAGAAGAAAGTGGAATGGGAAGTTGGATAGTTGGGGTCATTTTTGCCATTTAGAAAGTTTCATTAAACTTCAAGTGCGTCGCGCATAAGCTATTTTTCTGCGTTAAGGAAAAAGCTTCAATTTGAAGCTTCTCCTTAACGTGGATTTCCAACTTTTTAGGTATTAAATAAGTACTTTTTTATTTTTAGCCAAACACCTATTTTTATGTGAAAAAGTGCTTTTCATGTATTAAAAGCTCTTTTTGAGCTCCCAGACGCAATCTCAAACGGGGCCTAAATCTTAGAGCATTTAATGGTTGAGTCTAGTTGTTTCTAATTGATATCTCTTAATTGCCTGATGCAATCTAAAAATGAGAGATAAACACAATATATGAGTCTTACAATACTTAATTGTACATATATGAAGTTTCAGGCAATATACAAAATCCTCCATAATTTTATGTTTTACATGGTGCAATTTGGAAATAGATACACACAACAAGTGGACTTCATTGTTGGGCATGATATCCGAAACTTTACCTAGGCATAATTAAATGGTGTGAGGTTCACTTGTTGTATATCTCTCTACAAATTACACGATGTAATTCAGGGAGAAAAATACAACTCATGCATATACGTAGGGGTGGTTAACGGTAGTGTAGGTGACGGTTTGGCAAAAACCGTCACCGTCACCGTAATTGACGGAATCACATAATTGACACCGTCACCGCACCGCTAAGGTACAATAACCGTCATTGCCGGTGACGGTATTAACGGTAACGGTTATACGATAGCCGCTTAAACCGTATAACCGTTGTGCAAAAAAAAAATTCCTTGAGCTTTTTCATTTTTTTTCACTGTTTTAGGCTGTTTAAATTTCCAACATAATATCATAATCAATAATCATATCAAATAGAAAAATATCATAACATATTCAAATATAATATCATAATCATTAACAATCATAACAAATATAAAGTCGTCCAAAAGTATAACATAATATCATATTCAAACATAAAGACTAAAGTCTAATAAAAGTGTCCAACAATGTGACATAAACCAACTAACATATTCCAACAAAAGCCCAACAAAAGTATGTCACATAATCAATAATCATCTCAAGTCTCAACTAGGGGTGGTTAACGGTAGTGTAGGTGACGGTTTGACGAAAACCGTCACCGTCACCGCAATTGACAGAATCACATATTTGACACCGTCACCGCACCGCTAAGGCACAATAACTGCCCTTACTGGTAACGGTAGCGGTAGCGGTTAAAACGGTAATTGCCGGTGCAAATGAACACCCCTACATGTACGCCTTACAACATTAAATGTGCATTTAATGCTTACAGTGTTTATCCCTCTTTTAGTTGACAACAAAATTGTTGAGTATCTCGATCTATTAATTAATAAATATATAATTCAATTGTCTTCATAATACTTATATTAATACACTCACAGTAAAAAAAACATAGAAACATGATAACTACATAAAATTTTTATTACTATATCCATAAAATTAAAAGATACAGTCGTCCCTAAAGAAACCACACGAACATTAAAAGCAAGAAAGGATAAATCCACCCTATCTACATCGATTTAGGTAGCTATACACGGAAAAATGTCAGAATTTGACTTTTAGCGGAACTAAAATAGAATATTGAAATTTGTTGGGACCAATGAAAAAAAATGGAAAAAATACTCTTTTCCGGCCCCGATTATTGAAGTTCTAACACTTTACACCATAAACTATCAATTTCATTACATTTCCTTATCAACTACTAATCGTTTACACTTTATACCTTCTATCGTTAATTTGAACGAAAAATGTTATTTTAATTTAGTAAAATCATGAATTTATCCGACAAAATATAATTATAAAAAAAATATGAGGATACGATCGTCATTTTATTGAATAAAAATAGCAATTTATATTCAAATTAATAATTTGAAGTGAAAAATATAAACGGTTAATATTTGAAAGAAAAATATAACGAAATTGATAGTTTAAAGTGAAAAGCACCCTGTCTAGCAGAAAAGTGTATTTAACTTTTTAAAAATAATAATAATCTACTTTTGACTTCGTCCCTAGTTATGAATATGTGACTTAGACATAGGAAGAATATTCCTCCTCTACCTTTGACACCTTTACAGAAGAATATTCTATGACACATCTCAGCTGGTTTTGGTTTCGATTCGTCATTAAACTTATCAGTTAAAGTAATTAAGTTTGCAAACACGTACATACAAATTTGGGGGTCATTAGGGCTTAATTGTACCCACTGTGGTTTGCCTTTGTCACTAGCTAATTAGGGTTTGAACTTCAACAAGTTGGTCACGTGTTTTTTTGAATTCGTATAGTTTTTCAGATTTTTCAAATTATTATTTTAATTTATTAAATCTTTCCAATATTTTTTAAATTTTTAAATTTTACATTAATTTTTTATATATATAAAATGTCACTTCATGAAATTTCACCAGTGACCCAACAAAAGACTTAAGGGAGAGATCGACTGTATTATCAAGAATGTGAGAATGTGACAAGATGAAGTTAAAACCCCGACCAATTGGTTACAAAGCCAAACCAGGACCGTTGGTACAAGTGTGGGCCATTATTTAATTAAAACAATCGCCCCAACCCCTGGCGCCTCCTCCCCTTATTTTTATAAATTTTAGGAAAATTTACTTTTTAGTCCCTAGATTTTAAGTACTTTTTTATTTTAGTCCTTCATTTTTAAATTTCAAATTTTTAGTCCTTCATTTTTCTTTGTTTGATGAAATGGTCCTTCCGTCAATCTGTCGTTCATGTGCTTAACGGAGCTCTCTAACACGTCAGCAAATTTGAAGAGGTCGACCGCTTCATGTAGAGGTCGACCGCTCACTTTCAACACATATACTAAGTCGACTGCTTCATGTATCGTTAAGCATATAGACGACAGACTGGCAGAATGACCATTTCGTCAAAACAAGAAAACTCAAGGACTAAAAATTTGAAAGTTGAAAGTGAATGACGAAAACATGCATGGAGTCCTCAAACCATAGAAACTTATCTATATAGTCCCCTTTAAAGGGATTTAATAAAAGCATGCACATGGATGAATTTTGTTAATTCGAGAGTTCAATCCAACCAACTTGATAGTTTGAATTTCTAAAGTGACATTCTATAAATAGACTTAATTCCGGGTACAAAATTATTTTTCCACCTGAAGTTTTTATGTTAGTCTGAGTTTATGCTTCCACTAAATTTTTGACAACATTATAATAGCGTAATTTCACAGAGGAGTTTTGTAAATCGAAGTTAAGAAAATAATTTTATTATTTATGTATTTCATTATATATAATACCCGAAACTCAGGCACACATGGGGCAGAGACAGAGTAGTTGTTATTTGTCTATTTTCTAATTTCCTCAATGTGAAGATCAGTCTATTTCGTGGACTCCATTATCTTTCGAGGCAAGCTTTGAGTGCTCTGCTAGAACCGTTAATTTACTTAAACAAGTGCATGTGAAAGTCCCATCCCCAACAAATGAGTAAAAAAAGAACCCGCTGAAGAAAAAGCTCGAAAAAAATGAAAAGAAAAAAAAAAAAGGATAAAAGAGCAAAAAAATCGATTGGCATATCTTGCAGTAAATGAGAGAGAGCTGATTAAAAAATTGAAGTACAGAAAAAAATTGTTCTTATGAAAAATGGCGACAGCTTCACGGGTTAATTATAGATGGAGACCCGAATAGAAAACTGGTATTTTGGTTTGGAAACTAGTCAAAGTTGCTAATTGTCAGCTAATTTGTGCCACGGGAGGTGAATAAGAAAAGGGCTGAACAGGAGGAAAGAAATTTGGAAAAGGAGAGAGATGTTGGGAGCTACGCCATAGAAATGGTGCCAATTAGAATTTAAGCAACCAAGATTTGTCCGGACTGCCAACTAGAGAACAAAAATGGGATCAGAAAGAATGATAAAAGGAGACGTAAATAAATGAATGCCACTAATTTCCTTTCCTCTATTTTACATTTCTTGTAAATAAGAGTTCTATGCTACAAATCAAAATTGCGGCGGGCTGCGAAGACCACATTCTCTCACACTCTCAATTAGAAGAGCTCCTCAGATCAAACAAAAATATACTAAAACTTGCACAAGCTCGTAAATCTCCCTTCCAAAGCAACCTTCCTAGATTCCCTCACCCTGTATGAAATGTTCCTGTTGAATGAATTAGTAGTCTGATATGCCACGAGGCAAAAAAAAAAACCCTCCCAGATCCTGCAATGATTCTCTTGAGCTGGCCATGGGATGTAACAAATGCGTTCCAACTGCCAACAAAGTCCAAGACCGAGGCAAATCACCAACATAGTGCTCAATGCGCAAGAGTGCAGTAACAAAATAATGCAGCAACAAAATTGGAAATTTCCATCTGTAAGTGCCAGATGCCACTGTAGTTTTCCCAGATGCGGCCCTAGGAAGGGTTCCCCGCCTCTGGTAGAGTAGAAGGGTGATATGTGCCCATTTGAATACTTAATCAGTATGGAATAACATACGGCAGGGCACAAACATCAGCAGATTCTATCCTCAGAGCTTCTGCCCATACCTGTGGTGTCTCCTCAACCCCTGAAGATTCCACCTTGGTATGTTCTGATTTAAAACTGTTGCTGGTAAACAGCCATTCCTGGTCATCACAATCAGACCACTCTTGCATTTTGGGAACTGCAAATACCTGGCTTAGATACTTAGAATCTGGGTGGGGAGGTTTGGCAGACGCTTCAGCAATTTGATCAGCTTGTGCAGAGGCAAAGAGAGGTTTCTCTGAGGAGACAGAAGATGACTTATCTATAATGCCATTTATCATGCGTTCCTTATTATCTACCTTAAGATTTCCAGCTGTTCCATGCCTATCTGAAGCATATATGACAGAATTCTGGCAAGGTTCCAATATCCTTCCATTTTCAGAAAATGTGTGGGAGGATGAAGTGGGCCTTGGCAATTTATTGGGCCTAACATCATTGGCTGTAAGAAATTCAGAAAGGAAGGCATCACTTGCCAGCTAGAAAGAAAATATATGATTGCAAAACTGCTTGACAAGATTGATTAAATGTGAATCCAAGAATCACTGGCAATTAAATTAGAGATAATTTTAATGGCCCACCAAAATCATAACAGGATAGTTAGTCTATAACCATCCTAGAAAGGGACTTGAAAGCAAGATGCTACAACAATTCATTCACCACGGGAAAAAAAATACTCACCATGTAAAACTCCATTTGCCTCAACTTCCTTCCGTTTCTTGAGATTTTCTTCAGCAGCAGCACTCTTGCTACTGTCTTTGGGAAATTGTGCGGTTGTAACATTGTGGCCACCTATACGGTCAATCTTGTTGCTTTCTCTTAATATATCCTGCTGTGTGTTCTTATCTTCATTTTTTGCCTTCACTTTCTCCTCCTTTTTTCTCTCTCTGTCCCTGTCCTTATCCTTCCCGTGGCTCTTTTTCTCTTTATCTCTATTCTTGCGCTTATCCCCCCGTTTATCATCACCATCCTTTTCTTTGGCCTTTTCCGTCTCCTCCACCCTTCTCTCAACATTTTTCTGAAATGGTCTGGGCATTCCTTCAACTCTAGTTTGCAGAGGATTTGGGACCATGGAATTTCCACTAAATCTGGCCTCACCCCTGATTCCTTGACCATCAATCTTTCTATCACCAACCCTCTTGTTCTTCCCTTTGTCTTCAGACACAGTGCCAACAGCTTTAGCAACGAATTTGAACATCCCCTCATCCTTTCTTTGGTCCAACTTCTCAACCAACTTGTTCTCGGTTGCTCGATCATCATCATTAATTCTCCTCCCCAACTCTTGCACAAATTTAGAATCCTTTGTGTCCTCTGCCAGAAGGCTCCTCTCACTGAGTTTCGTTGTATTGTAACCAACAAAATGCCCAGCAATTTTCTTCTCATCTTGAATACTATTTTTACCTTTATCCCTTTCCTCTTTTTGAGTGAGTTTTTCTCCAGTTTGACTGTCAGCTTGTCCCAGAAGTCTCTTCTCGTCTGGGGCACTGTTTTTCTCCTTATCTTTATCTTTTTCCTTCTCCTTCTCCTTTTTCTTATCTCTGTGCTTGTCCTTCTTATCTTTCTTCTCCTTATGCTTCCCATCACTTCTCTCTGTCTCTGTTTTCTCTTTAGTTTCTCTCCTCTCTTTGTCCCTTTTCTCCTTTTTATTCTTTTTTTCTCTGTGCTTTTCCTGTAAACAATGAAAACCAACAGTAAGCAAATGCTTCTTTAAGAGATTACAGATACAGGAAAGAACCCATAAAGCTGCAGAATACAATTAATTTTTCATATATGTGCTCTTGTTTCCCCAAGGAAGCAAGCATACCATAGCAATAGAATTTACACTTGGTCATGACACAAGATCATCCTAGCAATGCCTCTAAATCATTTGAGCCAAGGAAGTCGACAGTTATGCAAATTCTGTATTACAGCAGTACTTTCCATGAATCTTACACACAAGTAATTGAAAGCTTCGGTTGCTTAGCTTCTACATTTGAACCATAAACCAATCAACGTTGCTTGCTTTATTTGATTTGTCATATCCCACTGCAAATACAAGCTTGGCTCATGGCCACAAATGCAATGCAGGTAAAACTGGCAGTCATCCCCCCAGTACTAGGAGATGGAAGGATAGATACATGGAATAACCTTTTACTTGGATTAAAAACTTCCAATTGGATTAGACTGAGTAAAGGATCAATGGATAATGATAGAAGGGAGTACTTCTAATGTAAATAAATCAGGTTCTAGATGCCCTAGCAAACCTATTTGCTGGTCGAGGGAAAATTTCAACTTCTCAATCTCCGTTATCCACTTTGACAAGATACAAGTAGAGCCACAAGGAGAAAAGCTACTTGTATTTTACACACACAAAATGAACGACTGTAAGACTTAAATTATTCTATTTTCTTCTGCTGCAGAGAGAAAATGAATAGCAGGAGAAAAAAACTTCCAAGTTTTGGCATTGATTCAATCTTACACCTAAGTTTCTTGCCAAATCTCACCTGCTTAAAAGACAATCCAGTACTATTCCCCAAGCACATTGTTGAACTACTCCTAAAGAAGAAAATGTATACAGTATATATTTTTTCCCCTCCGCCTGTGAACCAAACTTATTGTGAAAATCAAGCCACCAGAGCTTCGAATCTTGGAGAAACTTATTGTATTTAGTGAGCATCTTAATCAAAATCTCTACATACTCAAGGGAAATCTGTACTACATAAACTTAAAGGAAAAGACGAGAACACATCCCTCCCCACCCCAACCCAAAAAAAATAAAAACAAATAAAAACAAAGCAAAACAAAACAAATGGAAGGCAGCCATGCTTGAAGTCATAGCTAGCCAACCATCAATGTCTGCCTTTGAAATGCTGGTCTGCTAACATACACTGCCAATGCCTTCTCCAAATCTTGAAATTGTAACCCTCCAAAGGCATTTTAACGAGTTGGTCACTCTTTATTGGAGGTGTCGTTACACTCTACATGCTCTAGAAAGAAACAATTAGAGATATTAAAACCCTCCGATCGTACCAGAAAGATTTTCCATAATCGAGACAGGAGAGAGTAAATATCCCAAATGCACTCTGTGTGCCCAATAACAACGACGGGAGTTACGGAAGTTAGAAACAGGATGTCAAGGACAACTATCTCTCTCAAAAATTCAGTAGACGCATAAATTCTATCTTCCCAAATCAAGAATAACTAGAATTCCACCTATATTGAGGCCAGCTATACTGGAAGCTATATTTCCTTTTAACTGAGAAATAACTTGAAAAGGTCACCTCCTAAAATATTCCAAAATCAAATCTCTTGACCTCCAACATGAAAAGAAATAAGGAAACCAACAACGTATGGCTTCTGAGAAGGTACCAGTTGGAAAAAGAATTTCCGAGAGTCACACCAATTTTCACCATTGGAAGAAACAGTTGTTCTCCTTAGCAGGCAACTTAGTGGACCATCCAACTAAGAAAATTCAGTCTTCTACCAACAAAATATCTTCTCGAGTAACAGGTCTATGCAACTGATGAGCATGCACAAAAAAGGAGGCAATGGTCTCAAGGACCTTGCTTTCCTTCAACCATCCACACACTAAGATCACAGTGCAGGTTCAAATCCCAGGCTGTCAGGTAACTAATTGTTTTATGCACCTATATTTCTCTGAAAACACCTCGTAAGGATATTCACATACCATATTTCATGAATGTGATATACAATAGTAAATCGAAGCAGTTCTATGAATTCTATGAAGAGCTCCACATAACCAAATTCCTCCCAAAGGTTCTCAATTGAGCAAAAAAAAGAAAAAGAAAGAAAGACGAAATAACAGAACGAAGCTACCTTTCTACACTGCTCGGTAGTGAGAGAACTGTGGGTGCATTTACTAAGTAGCATTGACTACCCTTGGGTCATGCCTACAGGGGTGGGCGAGGTGCTAAAGTGTTGGAAGCGGTCATTTGACAACCCTTTGGCTTTGGCGGTGTGAGAATGATACCTTTATGCATTTGGGGGGGCTTGTGGAGGGAGAGGAATGGCAGATGCTTCGAAGATTCGGAGTTGTCCCTAGAGCTTTTGAGGGGCAAGATGTTGTAGACTTTGTTTTTGTGGGCTAATGCTGTGCTGGGGTCTCCTTTTATAGACTTCTATGATTTTATCAGTTTTCTAGCATGTTTACTGTAGATGGTTCAGTATAGCTCCTTGTACTGTTCTGTCACCTTTTTATTTCAATACAGATTTTCTTACTTATTAAAAAAAAACTCAAGCTCCATGAGTAAACTCTACTGAGGCCACAAAAAAAAAGGGAATACCGTAGCGCCTCTCCAATTACATCTACAAAATAGTGCCTAACAAATTGACCAGAGAAGCGTTGTGCTCTATACGTTCTAGATAACCTCATGCTAGGTCCCAAACTCCTTCCTAAGTGTGCATTGTTTATTCCCCGAGCAGATCATTTTTCCACTTCCTATATTACTCATCATTCAAAACTAAAATCCGACTGAAACCTACAAAATGAAACTCCATATCATATCTCAAGAGAGCATATGTAAAATACGATGCAGGAAACATGGCCAGAGGAGCTGATATACTTGGACATAGACAGAAACATATAGTTTGCAATATCAACAGTCTCTCGCTTCATCAACATTCGCGGAAATTTGAATCCCTCCTAGGTGCTAGGTAAATCGAGTTCAGCTAACAAAAAGAGTACTTTCAATGTATCAGGACCTAGGTTCCTGTGGGGAATCATTTAGGGATTATGATTCCAAAAAGATCTGACATCCAACAGATCATATGTAGGTAAAACTCTAAATTGAAATTTGAGTCCAAAACTTTGCAGCATTTAGATTATTATCTTTATTGCAATCACAAATAGGATAGTGCTGTTGACTACCAACAAGCAAACTAGGTATGATGTTTAAGAATAAGCATACATATGAAGATATTATTCAACAACCTTAGTTCCTCGAGTTTCCACCATCATTTGAAATTCTTCATCGATTGCAGTGCAGATTACTAAATACCTAAATACCAAAACTAACTAAAACATAGGAAACATGGTACAAGAAACTCCATTGCCATAACTTAAATACCAAATCCAAAGCCCAGCCAGAGACCACTCAAAAATATAATAACAAATTACAAACATGATGAAAGTGATTGACAAAGAGAGTCCACCCTAACAAAGCCTGTCCACCATCCTATCTGTCAACTAAAAATTCTCACCCATCAAAATAGTGGCAATAGAGTACCCGCCATTTCATCTTTTCATTATCTCCAATAGCAGCCAAACTTGTACTGGTAATCTCTATTCTTAGATAATCGAATTCTTACCTTTCTTAACAGCCAGTAAATTAATCTATTAATAAAGGTTTTCAGCATGATATACATTAAGATACGTGTTTTAGGTAAGCAGTTACCAAAAGCTATGTAGTGCATGGCATCAAGCTATGACAAGGAAACCAAGATAGTATGATGGTTTGCATGTACGGGTTAAATCCAGTGCTCTACAAACCACATTAATACAGTATCCATGTGCCTAACCAATGCTACACCAATTATGGTGCTAGTGGACAAAAGAAAATAAAATCAACCTTTTTCAGTAAGTCCACATCCTCTGTCCTAGCCTTCTTTTCATATCCTGGTGGTGGGAATGGAAAGCAGCGCGACATTGCACAAAATCCAGGAATACACTACACTAGCAAGATCCACAAACAACAATGCCCGAATTACTTTCCAGTAGAGTTGTTCTGGAAAGGGAACGAACCAGCAACCATGCTCCTGTCCATGCACCATGTCCCCGCATTCATTTCCAGCTTCAATATCCCTCCATACGCTTACCTATCTCTCCAACAAACATCAATTTCAAAACCCACCAACGTTCTTCCCGACAAGCTCAAATGAACACAAGCCCACTCAATCAAAACAACTGTTAAGCACTCTAAACTAGTTCAACAAAACCGAGATAGCAAAACCGAAAAACCTCTTTAGGCAATAATTTAGCTCGAACTATGTTAACCCAAACGGTTTCCGGAGAAGTGAACTGCAATCAGAACTTCTGGGTCGCCTTCTGTGCCAATACAAGATCATCACCACCTTCTTATAAGCAAATCCGAAAGACCAAAATCACCACCTTCTTATAAGATCGATTAAGTGCAATCCTCTTCCATGCTCAGAGCACCAATGGGCAACCATTATTTCTATGCAATCCCCGAACTCGGTAACTGAACCCTAGTAGTGTCAAATCCACAATCTCGATTCACTGGAAGATCGGAGCTCGTGCCCATAGCCGAGCACACTCCTTTACTCTCCAATCAGTGCTCTGATCAAAACCTAATTCAGTTCGAAATTGAGGAATTCAACTAGAGCTCGATTACGATCCGCAAAACCCTAGAATGCAATAGGAAAAGCAAACGTGTTTCTCAGCAAAAACTGGCAGTACAGAAGACGAACCCTAATTTCATTTCTTGAAGAAATTTAGAAAGAAAAACAGAAATTTAGATTTCGAAAGCAGAAAATGAGAGGGGGAGAAAGAGGGGGTGGGGTAAAGAGAGAATCAAAGACTTTATTGGGTACCTAGGCAATTGTAGGGTACCGATCAAAAGCGTAAAAGGGAACCTCGATTCGAAGCGTTAAGTAGAAAATTCTGGAATTTCAAGAGAGACAAGTAGTGGTATTCGTGGAATATAGACTATTTTGTGCGCTAAAAACTGGGAATGCAGGAGAACAAGATCTCTCTCTTTCTTTCTTTATTTCTTAGAGAGAGAAGAAGAAGAATCTAGAGAGGATTGGATGAATGAGAAGTAATTTCTGGGAAGCACCTTTTACATAGGTCTAGATTCTGGGATTTCGTTTGTGTCCACAGGTGTTCTCTTTGTTGATGTCTCAGACTCAGAGAGTGTTATGGTCTAGTATTTCTGTGTTGCAGAGACCCTCTCTCTCTCCCAGTAGGTTTTCTTCGGACACGCGAGAATGAAAGGAAGAAAAGAAGGTGCAAGGGAGGGCAAGGCCCAAATATATGGTAAGAGACGCCACTCTTAGACAGAGAAACTCTTAAGAGAGAGAGAGAGAGCTCCCTCATCATCATGTCCCACGCTCTACATGTGCATGTTTTGGATACTCTCCACTTTTTTTTTCGTTTCCTTTTTCTTCTTTTCCAATCACAGGGTACATAGAAGGTTCTGCACATAAATTCTAGACAGTAAATCCTTCTTCCGTACAGCAACTGCATAACCAGAGACAGATGGAAAAGCTCCACCACGGTATTGATAAACCTTCTAATTGGCCAAAATTATGGAGGTTCTAAGGTGATAGGATCACCCACTTCCTATCACCACTTCTTGTTTTCAAGGTATCGTTTGATATAAAGCATTAAACAAATTCGGGTTTTTAAGTACTATAAATTAAGAGAGGATGATTTTCAAAAGTCCATCAAAAAAAATGATAGGACTATAATATTTTGTAATTTACCGCGGGAATTAGGTTATACAATTTAGAGACATACTATTTAATATTGTCGAGATAAAGTTTCACGGGTCCTACAATAGTGAAAAATCTGGTTTATTAACACCTAGATGGGCGAATAGTATTTTCCAATTTTAGACATGTACTAAAATTGTTGAGCCTATATTGAATAAATATTAACTCAATCAACAAAATAAACAGAAAACATTAAATATCAATCTACAATACACAAGATTTCGTTGATGGAATGATAAACTTTTGAACTTACATTTCAGAGAAAAAATCACTCCGGATTAGCAGTTACTATAAATTTACTAAAAGTAAAACCTTACAACAGTTATTCAGACACGAGCAACCTCAAATTGCTTGACTCTGACTATCCGATGTAATATTCTAAGTAATCCAACTTAGACCTCTATGGTTAACCATCAACCCTATTAGGTTTTTCTTATGAATTCTTCAATAACCATCTTGTTTTTCAACATCCTAAACTAGTTAAATTTTGAAATGAGTAAATATTTCTAAATTGAAATTTTGAAATGATTTCAAAATTTTCTCAGACTATGCTTGTCTGTCTCAACTACTTGTTTTATGGCTCTTCATCTTGAGATATTTATCTTTTTAAACTTTGAAATACTCTTTAATTTTTTGAACACTTTGATCAAACTTAAACTGTAACTCAATTTAAACTTTAAATTTGACATCAAATTTTACCAACACTAAAACAATATCTACTTGTTTTGTTTATGTCTCTCTAAATTATATTGTACAATTTGAACATAAAATTTAGAGGATCCTAATTAGGTAATTCATATGTTTCTACAAAAAGTAGATAGTATTATCAATATTGATTACCGCCATGATTTGATACTAAACACATCTCCGAAAATAAAACATGTTTTGACCAAAATACTTACCATTATAAACAGATCACATTCCAACCAAAGCTCTCTCGTATATCGAAAATAATTGAATACCATATTCTTGTACAGCTTTAATTATATGCATGATCTACTATTATATAAAAATTTATTAAAACATAGATGTCATTGCACAAATAAAAAAGATTAATAATTTACTCACATCAGTCTTTTTTTTCTTGGCAAATTGGGGGCAGGGGATTTGATCCCCGGATCAGGACCCTCCACAAAGGAGGAGATTCCAACCGAGCATCAGTCTAGTTACTCCTTCGTTTGTCACAGAAAGGGACACGTGAATGAATGCCCTTGAGCACGCGCCGAGGACACGCGTCGTACAGAAACAATTGTTCTGAAAAGGCAGAGTTCTACTCTTGACTTAGAGAAGCCCATTTGCTCAAGCACATGTGGGCTTGGTTCCATTGCGCCATATAAAACCACTAGTGCTACATCTCCAGGTGGCACCACCCCAGCCTATAACGGACTTTGTCTCTTTGTAGTTCATATACGTGTCCCTTGGCCACGCTCCTCTTTGGAAAGACAGATTGACCATCTATCAAGGATAGCATCCCTTGTTTTAGAAGCAGACGGCTACAACTACAAGCAAAAACCCCTCCCACTAAACTCTCTCTGTTTTCCCCTCATCGGTTGTGTCCCTACGGAGGAGGGGGGAGCTCCGGCTCCCTCATCCCCCTCCTCCTTCCCTCTCCCCTATCCTCCTATCTAGTTTGATTGGCTGGTGATGTTGGTTGTGTGGTTTGGTTTTTGGTTTTTTTTGGCAGGTGACTTCCAAGCGGCGCACATCGTTTTCCACCGGCTTTCGACACACACAAGCCATTTTCAGCACGTCGAGACCGGTGCAGCACCGCTACTCTGGCTTCGATACAACGGCGTATGTCCATACACGCGCCCCACGCGCGACGCGTGGATCTGACGCGCCGGTACTTCAGACCGGGCGTGAGGCTTCCTCCGACGCTCATCACATGCTCCTTTTCCCAGATCTGGCCTCTATGGCTCGTTCCCTCTCCCCTGGGCCGTGGACTTCGTCTTCCCGCCACCTCCACGGCCGCTGTAGGTCCCAGTCCGACCCGAAATAAACCCGTTTGGGTATGCCCATATGTTTAGGGCTTGTTTTATGTTATACTTTGGCCCGTTTGGGCTAGCCTATATGTTTAAGGCTTGTTTATGCTTTTATGTTGTTTTTATCCTATTTTTAGGCCTAATAGCTATCTGCAATTTGTGGCTTTTCTGCGGTCTGAGACCGATATGCCCCTTGTGGGCCTTTGTAAGACCTTCTGGTCCGTCTGCTCGTTGATCCGCCGGCTCTTCGGAGTGTCTAGTACGCCCTTTAGAGCTTCTCGAGGTTTTTAAACCTCCTTGATCCCGATCTTAATATATATGCTATTATGCTTAAAAAAAAGGACAGCATCCCTTGCTTAGGGCACCTTTGTGCTAAATAGGCCTTTCTTTCCCTAAGTGTGTCTAACGGAATAATGTCTTCTTTTTATTTGGGTATGGTTTGCTTAATCGGGTAAAACCTACTCTCCGAAGCTACCAATTTTCTTTTTAATGAAAGTGGAAATTCTTGTGGTACAGAGTGTCCCAATGGAGTAGTGTGGGCTTTGGTTAGGTAGTAGAGAAAGACTATATAGTTAGGGCCATAGTCTTGAATTCGATTCTCTTCAAAATTAGATCGGTGACTTAAGTAGAAGGACGTGAGTAGTGGTGATTTAAGTGGAAGGACGTAAATAGTGATTTTTTGCGCTAATCTCTTTAAAGTTCACTTATACTTTAGATACGTAGTTGTGACTGAATCCCACATGGAGTGAGAGAATAGAATGAATGAGAGATTAGTTATATAAAGGTCAAGTCTCACATTGAGACCTTACTAAGTTGAACTGATCTTTATAATGATTCAAGAGACTTCAAGGGCAACCTTAACTATTCATTTTGAAGTCAAAGTACAAATGTGGTTAGTGTTTGTTCATGGGTTGTTACACATAGTATCAGAGCGGTCCTAGTAACTATAAATGTGGGCTTGATGAGTCTTGACGAGGACGTCAATAATTTAAATGGGAGATTGTGATGCCTTGAATCCCCACATAGAGTGAGAGAAGAGAATGAATAGGAGATTGATTCTATAAATGTCAAGTCTCACATTGAGACTTTACTAGGTTGAACTGAATTTTATAATGATCTAATGGACTTCAAGAGCAACCTTGACTAGTCCTTTTAAAGTCAAAGTACAGATGTGACTAGTGTTTATCCTTGTGTCGTTATAGTAGCACTAACTTTACCTATAATATTTCACTTGTTACTAAGAGGAAGAAAAACAAAGGAATGAGTGTGTTTGTGAGCCTACTTTCTTAATTCAGGCCAAGTGGGGGGATGAAATTTAAATGAGTGTGCATGGATGTCTTTGACATATGATTGTAGATCATTAAACGAAGATTAAGAGCAAGTGCATGAGTGTAGATATGACACGTGGAATGAGGAGATAAAAAGTGTTGCATTGAGAAAAGATATATTAATGGATTTTCTTCGAATGAATATGATTCATATTCATTACTAAAAAAAAAATTAGTGTTAAATATACTTTGTCTCCTTATTTTTTTGGATAATTTATACATTGGACCCATAAAGTTACACATTTTTTCGATTTGAACATTGTACCGTAATTGGTTGTCAATTTAGACAGATTTCATCCAAACGTGTCTCTCACGTTTACACATTGCTCCATTATCTTTGAGGGTATTTACACATTGCCTCCTTATCTTTAGGGGTATTTATATATCGTACTTAGGGTCCGTCTAAATTAACGTCCAATTACGGTACATAGTCCAAATTTAAAAAATGTTTAATTTTATGGATCAAATGTCTCAAAAATAGTACATCGGAATGCAATATGTAAATACCTCAAAAGATAAGGAAGACAAAATGTATTTAACCCAACAAGTTAACGAAGGCTATCGCAATTTATGGGAGATGATAGTTGAAGGTGAAAATTATGTATGGAGTTGATGATCTCTTTATTCTCTACTCTCCACTTAAGATTAATTAAATATCAAAAAATAAATATTTTATAAATAATAAATAAAAGAGCAGATTTACACTATACCATTCTGAAATATATATATATCACTTCATTTATTATTTACCTCGACCTCTTAAATTGCTATATATTTTCAAGTTATTCTATATGTTAAAAATCTAACTATTGTAATGGATTTGAAAAAAAAATGGTACGAGGCACAACTACAACAGTTTTTGTTTTTTCTGAGCGCAGAACTACAATGTTTAATCTTTACCACGTGGCACTAAAAACCATTTTTTTTTCTTTCTTTCTTTCTATTATGTGGTTATTTTACTCGATAAAGCAAACTGATATCTAAAAACTGATATCTAAAAAATTGTAGCATTCTCATTCCATATGATGAATTTGAAGAGAAAAAATATCATTGATCATGCTATCTACCAAAGCTTATGGATAAGATTATTGAAAAATTATCCTATTATTCATGATCTGTTGCATTTCACAAGTTTTTTTACTACTTCCATTTTCCATTCTCTTTTTTTTTTTATGACGAGGAAATTCTCCAAAGCCGGACCCTTTTGGCCCAACCCTGAAGTACAAACCCCGGCCCACTGGACCGACCCCACAACCCAGGGAGCAGATAAGTCAAGGGCGATAATGGGGATGTTGGGGCTCGAACTTGGGACATATTAGAACCCAAGCCGAAGCCTTACCACCACACCAAACTCTTGGGGGTTCCATTCTCTTTTTAATATCATACAAATTGTTTTATCAAAGTATTACATCATTAGGGATAAATATTATTTAACTTTTTTGAATGATATATAGGATCTCCCTCACAACCCCACAATGAAAAGTTAATCTCTTATAATTCTACTTAGGGTTGTTCAAGGTAATAGGAAAATTTCGATTTTCCAGTACTTGCCCTATGGCGGTGACAGTTCTGGTGGCCCAAAATAATTATTTGCATGGATTTTCTTAGTTACTAGCACTACTAAAATCGGGACTTTATTTTTTTTATTAAATTTAGTTTAAATAATTAATTTTGGAGTTTATTGGATTAGATTTATCGTACTATCTTTTAAGATGTCATTTTTTTTTTGTAGTTTATTGTATAGATTTTATTTGGCTCAAAACATTTATTAATTTGGTAATAAAATAGGTCCAAAAAAAATTGAACTACATTTATTATGGATTTATCATTTTCAAAATGTACTGAGTGACATAACAAGGCATTACAAGTTTACAATAAAAAGTTGGGCCAATGCCCAAAAAATTGCAAAAAAAAAGGTCCATTGATGATGGCGGTAACTGGCTCCCGCCATCGCTAAAATTGTCACCGTCAAAGACCGGTTACTACACTTAATGATGACAGTGACCAAAATTTAAAAACCGGCCTACCTAGTGATGAAGACTTGAACAACCCTAATTCTACCATTATAACATAAATTTAAGGCTTAAATGCACTACATACCCCTGTGGTATAATTTTGTTGCAAATATGCGCCTGTGGTAAAACAAAGTTTTGATTTTAATGGCATGTGATGACGTGGCTCACAATATACACCTGCACCAATATTTTTTGCCAGATTAAGAAAAAAATAGAGAAACGGTAAGCTAAACGATTTTAGCTTACCAAATATCTCCCTTTTTCCTCTCTTCTCATATGTTCCTATACCTTTTGTTTGGGTATCGAGAAAACTAAACAGAAGATATGATATATTCATACGATGTGGCTTGACTCGCGTTCGTTACTGGCTTTTAAGTAATCAACGTCTTTTTCAGGCTTTGACAACGTTAAATTGGCACAAGTCTGAAATTTTAATTCGTTTTCTTTTACTGTACTTTCTCGGCAGCCAAACAGAGCATCAACATAAAAGGTCCTTATGTGAAGTTAAAACTTCATCTTCAAATTTTGAGGATGTCCTTATTGTGAATCTTTGCCTATTTCCCTTTTTCTTTTTCTTTTCACTTAGTTCTACTTAGGGTGTGCGTTCACTAACCAAAATTTTGGCTCTCGCAATCTTAATTTCTGTATTGGATTTAGTATCGACATGGGGTTGGTGAAGTTTGCGATTCTTGCAGAGTGGGCAGCTGGGAGAGAGAATTAATTAAGGAAGATGAAGAACGCGATCTCATATCATAGCTTTTATATTGGATTTGTTTTTTGATTTTTTTCCCTTAATATTATGTGTTTCAAACTGTTTTTGTTTTTTATTTTTTATTTGACGTGACAGTACAAGTGGCAAAAGACACATGTCCAAAAAAATATTGGTCCACGTGTCTACTTGTGAGCCACGTCATCACATGCCATTAAATTATTAGACAGAGAGGGGATAAGGGCTATACATTTGATTAAACTTGCACCTCATGAGTATAAATCAAACTTTTTTTTTACCACAATGACATATTTGTAACAAAATCATACTACAAGGATACGTAGTGCATTTAAGCCTAAATTTAACTTATCCAAAATTACTGCTGCCCTCTATGTATGTATGTATATATATATATATATATGTATGTATGTATGTATATATATATATATATATGTATATATATATATTTCTTATGTTTATGTCTTTATGGACCACGGAATGTAAAAAAATTTGAAAACAAATGATGTATCCTAAAAATCTATTGTTAATTGCAAGTATTGAGGAGTTATTTTCCGCAAAAGAAAATAACCGAAAAGGAACTTCAAAACATGATACATCCTTTACATGGGCCTAGGTCCATTGAATTATTAGGGCCCGTTTGTCAGTTATCTTTCTAGTCCATCTGTGAATTGCGAGATAATAACATTTAAAAATAAAAATTAAATCTTAGCCCTTTTAGACGAATTACAAAGCGCCACACATTTTCCGTAAGACAGCAGCAAAACGCAGCGGTGCGAGCGATTGCAAGATAGTGACACCGCAGGTGAACCAAACCCCACCCAAGCACCCTTATAAAACCCCGAAGATATTTTTTGATTAGGCCACATCGTCTTCCTTTTCTCTTAAACCCTAGCCGCTTCAGTTCTTCTTCCTCTGAGGTGGGCCTTTCGCTAAACCCAACCTCTCTATGTTTATGCGCGCATGTATGTGCATTGGTTTACGATGTGTTTCATAATTTCACATCTCTTATATGTTATGTTAGGTTCTTTTATTTTCTTTCTCATGCTGGTCTAGCTTGTTTGTACTGTTTATTATGTGTACGGTTGGGTTGACGACGTGGACTGTTCTCTTTCTAGAAGTGATTGATCTGTGTGTTCTTTTTTGGGCTTTTCTTTGGTTGCTGAGAATCCTAGGGAGAAATAACAGAAATTTTAGATCTTTCTGGATACCGGAACAAATGGTTGAGTGAAGCTCTAAATAATATGAAACTGAGAGTTAACAAAAGATCTTTCTAGAACCTTGTTTTAGCCTATAGCATGACCTGGAACGGTTCCTGTTTCTCTAATTATCTTTGTGCTGTATGAGACTCTTGAGAACCTGCTTCCTAGCCTGATATTTTTCTGGGTTTGCATAGTTTGTTTATTGCAACATACACTGCTTCTTAGCTAAATTGAAGCTCTTTTGCATGGGAGAGTGAGATTGACACAGCTTGATAGATTGCTGCTGGTCGGCTTGCGCACTCATGCTCTATTCTAAAGAGCATAAAGCTGCAGATTTTACAGTGCCTCTGTTAGTCTTCAATTCGTCCCAATCAACTAATTTTACTCTCTGCAGAGTCGTTGTCATTACAAGTTCTTTATTTTTATGTTTTTTTTTTAAAAAAAATTTATACGAGATAAATAAGAAAGGGATTTGGCAACTCCAAAATGTACTGTCTTGTGGTCAATTGTATTGTTAGGTCTTTGATTATTGGAAAGCTATGTTTAGAATTCTGCATTATTGAGTACATTTGTTCTGACTTTTATTTGCTTTCTTTGATTATCCAAGTAATGAAGTATTAAGCTGATATTGTTTCTTGTCGCTGCTGGTATATATGTGGTACCTGAAAACAGTCCATTAATATGGCATTTTGTAACAAACTCGGGGGGCTTTTGAGGTGGAGCGTTTCTCAGAATGGACAAACACCCATGTCATCTATGCTTAATTCTGTTCGCTGCATGTCATCAAGCAAGCTTTTTGTTGGGGGTAATGCTAAATGTTCTTTCGACACTGATTATAGATGTTCCTTGAGTTTTGCTATGAAAATCCTTGAAACTTACTCTTACAACTGTTTGTGGCTTTTAAAGGTCTTTCATACACCACTGACGATCAGTCTCTTAAGGATGCCTTTGGTGGATTTGGTGACGTGGTTGATGGTGAGTTTTTACTTGATGTGTTGGTTATTGAGTATTGGCATGACAAATAAGACTTTGTTTCTAGACCCACTCGAGATTGCAGATTGCATGAATGATATCGTGGTTTTTCAAATTTTCATCCTATATACATTGTGTCGGTATAAAGATTGCATTTGCTTGTATGCTGTATGAAATCCGAAAAATAGATTTATGTTGAAGAGATTCTTCTTTTACTGAATAATATGTTGGTGAGAACTTTGAAGTGTATGACAATGTAGAGGTCTCATTGCCAAGAGGGCATTTATGGCTCAGTTATTGATGTGGCATTTTTCTTTTGGATATTGTTCATACTAGTATTTACATTTACCTTTTTCGTGGTTTGTAATTGGTTTTGCTGAATAGTATTCGTTTAGTTCTTTTGCTGGATATGTATTCATTGATTGCTTTTACTTCCTGTACTGAATATGCCTACATTTTCCACCGTCATAAGTCTTTTCCTTGATTCTAAATCTCATCTGATTTTAAAGATGTAAATTGTTTTGCCTTCGCATTGAGCTGCAAAGTTGCATGGAATTGAACTATTCTTGTTTCTTAGAGACGGGCAATCTCTGGTATCTTTAGAACCTTCTCTGTTATTGTATGGTATTTGGGTAATCCTAGCCTAATGTACCGTGTACTAGTAGTCTCCAAGTATGTTTTTTATTTTGGTTTCAACTCCTGTTGGGTTTAGATGTAGGAATAAACTTGACCAGATTGTTCTCATATTCAAATTCATATGCCTTAGCAGTACCACTTACATTGATAAGATTGTTTACAGATCCGAGCCCTTCTAATAGGACTGATAAAGAATAATGGAGGACAAATTCTAACATTTTGCTTGAATTTGCTGAGCCAAAAAACGTATCTACTGGCTTGTATTTGGTGGATGAATGAGTGCATGTATCAGGGGAAAAAGGAGGTCTCTTTAGTGGAAGGGAAAGTATTTAGCTTTTTCTCACTTTGTTGTCTATTTATAATTATGTTGGATATTTAATGCAATTGCACATTGTTACAGAAGTATTGTCAATGTAGTGAACAGAAGGAAGGCCTTGGTACTTCTGATGTGGTGCTTTCACATTTTAGTTTATACTGATTACATAACTGGTGAGGGTGATTATTTTCTCCTGTTTAGGGAGTGGGTGTCACATGAATTATTATTGTTTTCAAGAGAGCATGTGTAAATTCTTATTAACGATGAGTGTTGATTTTCTGCACCATTTGAGTTTTTGGCACTGTCTTTCCATGAAAGAAACCAAATAACTGGTTATTCCTATTTCGCGCTTCATGTATTATCATTTCTTGAATCTCTACATTCGATGAAACATATTTATAAATAAGGATCTTTGTTTCTCTCTCTTTCTCTCTCCCGCACCTAACTTTAATTAGATTGTCTTCTCGGTCTATAGTGGTTTATACATCCTATGATTCTCACTGGTGGTTTTGCTTCCCAGCCAAGGTTATTGTTGATAGAGACACTGGACGGTCTAGGGGATTTGGGTTTGTGAACTACTCCAGTAACGATTCTGCCAGCGAAGCACTGTCTGCTATGGATGGCCAGGTTTGAATAATCTGTATGAGAAGCTAACCTGTACCTTTTAAAGCTATGAATGACATCCTAAATTTTCAGGAGTTAAATGGACGAAATATTCGAGTGAGTTTTGCCAATGAAAGACCTGCTGGCCCTCGATCTTTTGGAGGAGGCGGCGGCGGCGGCGGCTATCGTGGAGATGGAGGTTTTGGTGGTGGAGATAATCGCTATTAAGCTGTTGCAGTTGTGCGGCATATGGGCTTGTATCTATTGGTAGTTGGCGCTCCGAGATTGGGGTTGCTTGAACATTGGCATGGATAAATTGTCTGAACTTCCTAGTGTTTGTATGGTTTTGAAACAGATTTTCCTTGGTTGTTGCTCATCATATATATGGGCAGTCAGTAATAGAGCCGTGCATTTGGCTCGAGTTTTACTTGAACGCGGCAAGAAAAGCACATTATTTTGCAGTCTTTACTGCAGTTCCTACTGGCTCTCTTTGCAACCATGTAATTCTTAGTGATGTTCTGCTAATTTCTGAGCTTAGCAACTTATTTTTCTTCTGAGATTTGCAACTTCTAGCCATTTTTCACGTTCGTGTGGTTTTTACTCGGACAGCCTAATTGGGGCCTTTTATGTTTTGGACTCCCAGTTCAGGCAAGTACAGGGTTTTTCATGAGCCTCATTTTTTTAAGGGTGGTCATCGGAACGGATGGAATCAGAATGACTCATTCTAGTTTCGGTACCCATCAGAATTGTAATTTTCATTCCGGAATGGAACCGGAACCGAAAATTCTAGTTCCTTATTTGGGCCTAAAAGATTCAGACTTGATTTGGGCCCATTGGCCCAAAAATAACTTTTTTAAATTTTGTGTTTTCTAGGCCGGAATTAAGGTATTGTGGGAGTAAAAATTGTACCAAAAAGACTCAAAATAACACTGGTATGAGCATCAATTTGAAGACTCAATTGCCAAAATAAAACAGTGCACTGTCGTCCAACTCCAAAAGTTCAAAACACTGTTAAATTAATAAACATTTTCGTCTTGGTCCAAAATAAAATAAACACTGTCAAATAACTCTAAATTAAAATTACAATTAAATTTCAAAACAATATTTCACTATTTCATGATGCCAAAATAAGCTCTAAATTAAAATTATAACTAAACAACTAAATTTAAAAAAAAATAAACATTGACAAAATAAACTCTAAATTAAAATTACAAAAAAAAAATTCTAAATAAATAATTAACCATACAAATAAGTAAACAACTAGACAACTAAATATTCATCAAATAATCCAAATTGAAATAGAAACTCTAAATTAAAATTACAATATTCTTTGAAATTTAAAAAAATTGTACCGAAATTTTTCTAAAATGGGATCCGGTACCGGAACTCCATAACTCCTGAACCGGAATTTGAACCTGAACAAATGCCCACCCTTAGCATTTTTAACAGATACTCTTGGCTAGTGTCCATTGGCACGGGTTTCTTTCTCTTACAAGCTGCTAAAACTTGAGGTTAATTTGGATGGGGATAATAAAATGCTGGTCCTTAAAAAGTGACTTTGCTTCCCAAATTCCCGAAATATGGGGGTGGGTTACTATGACTTTGAGGTCAGAAATACCAATGTTTTCGCTTTGAAAGTTGAGATATTAGTATACAATATAGTTATAAAATATGGGACGGAAGGAAGCCATTTTGCTAGTCTTTGACACTTGGTGTAGCTGAATATTCGTTATTCATGAACCTGAAGCTCACTGATTGATCTTGATGGTTCTATCTACCTGAAACAAGACTTTGGTTTTCCTCGACAAATTTTCTTTTGTATTTTTAGCAGAGCATCACATTAATATAAGAGGGGCCCAATATATTTAGCCTGGCTTTCTCCCATGATAAGAATTGAGGGGAGAGAGCATCAGCCGCTTGTCACATTAATATTGAACCATTTTTTTAGCATTTTACGCACTTGATCCTATGTATTTTTTCTTTTTTCTTTTGGTCCATTAATCACATATCAATAAAATCTAAACTAATGAAATCCAAATTTCAAAATCAATAAAATTAAAGATCATCTTGAAAGATAAGATGAGAATTTAAAGTCCAAAGTAATAGAGACGTCACTGTAAGTAGAAACTATTATCTTTTGAAAAATCCAGTTTAGACCCCTAACAACACTTAAGAGGGGAGAATATGTGTTTTTTCTCTAATTAACAAATCAATAACAATTTTAAAACATGTTAAAAACCTAGAAGGGTTTCCCTTGGTTTCACAAGGAAAATCCAAAAATTCAGCAATTTTTTAAGGCGCTCGAGCGCGGGTCAAACGCTCGTCGAGCGCTTATGTTTCTGTCTGAAATTTGCACTGAGCGCTCGAACGCTTGTCTAACGCTAGTCAAACGTGATGACTCTGTCTGAATTTTTTTAAAGGGCGCTCGAATGCTTGTCAAACGCTAGTCAAACGTGTGACTCTATCTGAATTTTTGAACTAAAATGTAATTGAGTGACTGATTTTGCAAGCATGATATAAATTTAATAGTGATTTGTCAATTTTAGAAATTTAAACAATTTGTTAACATTTCATAAAAACTCTTAAACTAATACATTGATTTAAAATTTTTTGTGGTGAAATCTCGACCTTTTGACTTATATTATGCGATGTACTTACCAAAGTTTGACATTAAACTCTTTAATTATGATTCCAATGCCTTCATATATACCCTTCTAAATACAATAAATTTGTAATTTTTTCTACCAAAATTCTAAATAACTAGTTCATTCACCTACCAAGCTTCTTGGTAACTTGAATGTAAGCATTTGATTAGACAAAACCAACAACAAATCTCAAATATTCAGGTGAAACTAAGCTATTGAGTAAACCTTGTCATGCTTCTAGAATACTACGTCTTGAGGTGAAACTAAAGTTTGAACTATTGAATAGAAACTAAACTAAAAAAAAATCTCGGTTTAACCTACACCGAGAAACCCGGTGCTGGTTAAATTGGGAACCGCCGGTTTTTTCAAAAAACCAAACCTACACCGGCACCGATTAGACCAAAAGTCGGAAACTCGGTGCTGGTGCCACCGGAATTTTCCGGTGGCATTGTACAGCCCTAGTCTCGAGCATGCTAACACAAAGGGGGCAGAGAGGAAGATCAGACTAAAAAGTGGCCAAAATGGACCCCACCAGCACACGGGTAGGGAGGAAATGCCCAACCAGTTTCCACAAAAGCAGCTTGAGTCTAGCATGAATCCTCAATTTCAACAAAAGCTGACCAGGCATCTCCAAAACGAGCATCGAACAAGTATCGAATAATTGTCAACAAAGCTGACCAGGCATCTCCAAAAGGAGCATCGAACAAGTATCGAATAGCTGCCACATCCCACCTCCTAGGATGCTAGAGCATAATAGACAATACAATGGCAAAAGGATCACAGAACACCTATGGGGAACGAGGGAGGGGTCGAAAGAGCGCCACCGAAGGAATCCAAGGATCCGACCATAAGTAGACAGATTCCCTATTCTACACAAGGTAGCACGCTGCCTGGGAGATGAAGGGGGAAACTCCACAGGCGGAGGGAGGGGAGGCGAACCGGGGCCATTGCCCCGGTTGGCTCCCCCCAAAATTTTTTTTTACATGACCTTTTTTTTTATTTTTTTATTTTTTTATTAGGTCTGCCCCCTTTGGCCAACTAAAAATTAAACTCGGCCCCTTGCCTGTCTAGATGAATCAACCCGCCCTCCTTAATTAAGGCCTAAGCAGCCTAGTACCTCAAATTAAACTAAAAGAATAAGCAAAAATATATTTATTTGTGTCAAAACTTGAAATTCTACCTTAACTTGTTGACGTTGTCGTGAATTTTGCGACGAATATTTCTTATACTTCTCCTGAGTCCTGATAATTGTTGTGTGTTGTAATCCTTGAAATAGATGTTTTCGCTATTCTAGTGCTGCTTTTCTTTTTGTTCTTTTGCCTTTTATATTGGACTTGGTTGAGAATTTAGATATCACAAATGCTAAGAAAATGGGTGGTGTGCTCTTGTTGGATAAGTGATAATTCAATTATTCAAGTGTGTTGCGTGTCTATCTTTACCTACTAGAGAATCATTGATTATATCATTTTATTGTCACTATCATCATCTAATTTTACATGTCTGACTTCTCCACATTTTATGAAAATTCAAAGTTGAGGTAAGACTCATTTTCATCTCTCTTTTGTTTGTTTAGGTCTGATTTTTCATAGCTCATTAGATTAACTTGTTTTTAATTGTCTTTCTCTGAAGGTGGAACTTCTTTTCCATTGTAATTTGTGACGTTTGGATCAAGTTATAGATATATTTCTTCAAAATTTTAGCCTTTAATTTAGCCAGGTAATGAGCGTTTTGAACTACGGTTTTTTTGTTTTCTCATTTTGTAAGGGAGTAGAATAGTTATTTGGATGTTAAAATTGAATTTTTTGTCCAAATTTTTTTCTATTATCATTTACCAAGTATGTATTTCACCTTGCAATTTCGGGTTATTTTATTGTTGATAGAGATTCCACTCCTGAGAAGCTTGTGTTCAATAGTACTGTCACACTAAAAAACAGCTATAGCAAGGGTGAAAAATATCTTTATGCCCTTGGAACTTAGATTCTTTTTGAACTTTAGATCATTTGGCTTCTTTTTCCAATATGCTTCGTTTTGCTATTGTTTCTTTCAAGAATAATAGAAACACAGTAATCGTTTATTTTTCTCATTTATCTTGAACAACAAGAATTTAATCTTTAATGTCACCTTTCAGTATCAGCAAATAGTACAGTACGTGTATTTCAATTTTTTTTAGTATTTTTAGTCCTTAATTTTTTATATTTATTGTGTTAAGACATTTTTTTGCCTTACGTATAATTTTTTTTTTTTGTCATTTTTCCTTAAGAATTTACCTCCGATTGATTAGGTTTCTGACTCCGCCACTGGGAAACTCTAACTATCCCTTGCCAAATCCAAGATGAGATCGGGTTGTCGAATGGGAAGGGATCCCTGCTGATTCATCCTATATTTAGCCCGACACAAGGTGACCCACAGATTTGAAGACCGAGAGAAAAAACTGTCAGGCTAACTTGGAAACCAAAGTCTGGTTCTAATGGAAAAGGGAACCCAGACCAAGTCCTCCAGCATCCTTGGGGGTACAAATCGAGGACCACGATTTTAAAGTCAGATTATGAGACTTATTTGGGTCAAAACCCCACCAAAAAATTTTCAGGTGTCGATCCATCATGCTGCACCAACCATGAAGAAAAGAGAGAGAACTCATACTATAAGACGGGAGAGTTGAGGCGACCACTGCAATGAGAGTAGAGGGCCCTGCTTGGGATAGAAGCTTTGCCATCCAGCCATGGATCTTGGACAAAATTCTATCCTGCAGCTCATCAAGAACAGAAGAACGAGCACGAGGCAAAATGAGAGGAAGACCCAGATGACGCTGCTTGGGTGGGAGACGCGACATCCCCAGCAGATCAACCAATCCCATAGCTAGCTGAGGCCGAGTCTTGTTACTGAAAAACGCAACAGACGTGCATATTTAAGGTAGCAGAATTGTTTTTCCATGAGATTGTAAAAATGAACTATGATCTTTCACCGTCCCAAACCATACTGTGGTCGGGAGGTGATGATTTAAACGTAAGACACTGTAATCCCCAAGCGGACATGATGGTGGGTTTCTTGTATTCAAAACAGAGGACACACAATTCTTCTGCTCTCTTTTGCTTTTGGTGGATCTGTACTAGAAGTAGGCAAATCGAGGGTTTTTCATGGGCCGCATTCTTAACTGGTCCACTTGGCTAGTGTCCATTGGCATGGGCTTCTTTCTCGTACGTACAAGGCTGCTAAAACTTGAGGTTTGGACGGGGATAATATAATGCCGGTCCTTAATTACCAAATTATAACATAAAAACCGAATATATGTACCATAACTAATATAGATACATACAAGTGTAATATATATAGGTAATATATGTATTTCACATGACTTTATATATTAGGAGTTTTATTTACAAGTTCTATTTACAATTTTAAATCGAGTCGAGTCTAATTTAATTGAATTTTATTCATTTTATATTCGAGTTCAAGATAATGTTCAAACTCGACTCGCTTGTTAAACGAGTTTATACCAGTGGAGTTCAAACTGTTCATGAACCGTTCGATTCATTGCCTCTCTAATATTTCCCTTTTGTACTTGTATGAATTAAGATAATTGGCCGCTGTATATAAGTTTTCTTTTATTTTCTACGCTGTATATAAGTTCTTTTATTTTAAGCTTTAAATGATAAACATAACTCATTATTTTTTGAATTAAAAAATTCCTGGTGTCTGCATTAGGCTATGTTTGCACACAAAATTTTACACATCCTAAAATTTTAACACAATAAAAAATTACAAAATAATCTTTCTCCCCATCACATCATTACTTTTCACTATAATAAATATTAAAAATCATCTCTCCCTTCACTTTTTCACCAAATCTAATACCCTAAAATTTTAACCTCCCCAAAATTTTAACACACAAACACAACCTGTATATAACCGATTGCGCTATTATTTATATTTATTATTAATATGTCAGTCAGATATAATGTTCCAAACTCTGCTAGAAGTCACGTTACGTCACATCAAAAGCCAGGCATACAGATTTGCAACTGAAGTACGTACGTTTTCTACCAGAAGGAGACAAATTGTCGGTCGATGGTTGCTTTTCCCGGCTATTTTTTTGTTATGTTCTGCGTAATGTTACTATTTCTTTAGTTTTAATTATATTGGACGTTAGTTTTTTAAAAAATACAATTTTCATCTAATAATTATTAAAATTCTTACACTTATCTCGAATTACCATTTTATTACCTTTCCCTCTTAACTAATAGTCATTAGTGGTGTACATAAAGAAGAGTGCAAAGTGTAAATTAAAAATATAATTTTTTGTCTAAATTAATTGAAAAGAGTGTAAAGTGTATATGATTGAGATTAGTAAAGATCTAATAAAATATAACAAAATTAATAATTTAAACAAAAAAATATCAAAATACTAAAAAATAATAGACAAAAAATATATTTAACTCTTAAATTTAAACCTACAAATTTGGTAAATATATCAAGATTGAACCAAAGATAAAGAACCAAGAAAAAAAATAGAAAAGAAAAGTAAAGAGATAGTAATGATGTCGAGGATAAGTTGAGGCTCACATGAGGTGTAGCCCCTTAATAGACCAGTAGAGGTTTTTTATTTTATATATATTTTTAGTTTATATTTGTTTGTATTTATCCCAAATATATCTCTTATAGTGTCGGTACGCATTCCATAGATTTATTGAGAAGTGGGGTCTGCCCACGTGAGAACAAGGTGAGCCAGCATGTCAAGGGTACGTGGGTGTCTGTCTGGACACGGTGGGCTGGTATGTCTTCGTCTCACAGAATCTCCAATAAATCTCTTCACAAACAAACAAACAAACAAACAAACCCACTTTCTTCCAAGTCTCATCTCCAATCACTCAGTAATTCTGTGGTGAAAGATAACATGGTCACCCATTCATGCACTCTCAGATCTCCCTCTCCCTCTTCCCCTTTATATATATATATGAAGATATTGCATGAGAGTGAGTGATATGCAGCTAATGCTGGGACATTTTGCTGTATCTGCATCCTTTATAATTCTCAACTCGAATTCTATAGTAAATTTAGAAGTAAATAAACACAACATGAGAGCTTACACTATTTAATAATGTATTTATAAAATTTAGAGCAACATGAGTTTTACAATAAATTCTATAGATCAAACTTCGTGTTGGAAAATAGTGGCTATAGTTTTGTCCATTTAAAAATGCCTATCGGATCACTCAGTTTGGCACCTTGAGTGGAATCCGCGCAAAAAGAATCAGCAAGCCCATCGTCTTGCAAGGTGGGCTTCTTTTTCTAATTTTTCTGGTTATTGTAATCCTCTCTCCTTACCAATTAGGGATGTTGTCATTTGTGACGCCCTTGTTTTGTAAGCTTAGTTTCTTTAATGATAGTATATTTATTCAGGGAAAAAATTCTCCAAATTGTATATTACAATATAATTATAAAGAATCTTCGTCCCCTTTTACTATGTTCGCTATGAGGTATGAATTATCTCATGTCATATCAGTATCCTTTGGGCATAGCATAATATTGAAACCAAGGACCGAAATAGTGGGGCCATGACTCCCCAGCCCGCAAAAATCAGTAAAAAAAAAAAGATAAAAAAAATTCACTTTGCTCGACATTAGTAAATTTTTTCCAAAATGAATTTCGTATGAATTTTATATTTTGGTTCCCTAAAATTTATTTTTATATAACTGGCCCCCTTAAGTTCAATCCTTCCTTATTGAAACCCGAGCGAATAATAGGCATGAAGCAGTGCAAAAATAAAAAGTTAAGAAAAATATCATGAGAGGGATTTTGATGTCAGTGGTGTTCAACTTAATTATCAGTTTTGTTAGCAATGGCCAAGTACTGCCAATTAGGAGTAAAGCCAATATTTGCCAATGGCCCTCCTCTCCCCGGCCGCTTCCTTTGCCCCCAATTCTCTCGTCCCCTTTCATGGAGATATCATTGCGAATTCCGCCTGGAAATTTTCAAACGCGCAGTGAATTAGAAAACTGTTCACTTGATCTTTTAATTCCGTCTGCTCTGTACGTTGATCGAGCATTAATGTCTTGGTACCCAACTCTCTGTTTGGCTTGTACTGGTTATGCCGCCACTAGAGGAGGAGCTAGGACTTTAAAATTATGTTTCTCATGGAGCAACTGACAGAATATGGCACCTCTTAGCTTTGGGCTACGAAACTCAACAATGCTCGACGCGAAGCACAAGAGAACATAAAGCTCGCCGTCTGCAAGACCTAAATATATAGACTCGTGACCATATTCGATTTCATCCCAACACAAGAGCAAATGACCAAGGATGGGAAAACCTTGGGGGAGAGGGACGTTCGTAAACTAATCAGTAGATGTGTAGGACGCCAACTCATGCAAACAATTGACAAAATGCTTCATTCAGTACTGCTCCAGTACAGCAAATATGTCTCCTTTACTCTCTCTTTTTCCCTAAGTCAAAAAGGCTCAGTAAATGTAACATCGTAAAACCAAGTCCAAAGTCTAACCAACAACCCCTTAAATAAGAAATTTCCACGTGGCGCGTGGAGTACTAGAGCTTAAAGGAGATACAGGGCATGTTTGAGCCTCAATTAATTGGGCTCAAAATTTTAGATTTACTACTAAAAAATTCATCACATAATTTTTTATTATTATAATATTTATTAAAAATCTTCTGTTCATTTTTTCACCAACTCTCATAACATTTCATTACTTTATAATATTTCTCAAACCCCAATACCTAAAATTTTCACCCTCAAACATACAGTGATTTAAATCGTCGTTGGAGCAAATATTGGACCCTAGGCGCAGCTCGCGCACCACTAAACCACCACCTCTGATTGTAACCATGATCCTCTATAATTTGAGAATTTTAAATGATTTAGATCACTCTAATTCGAGCAATTATATGCATGTAACGAAATTGATCAAACATTTGATAAAAATTACTCATCTCTCCATATGTTTGTGGGACATCGTTTTTTTACATTTTAGTTACCCACTATTGATTTTAGATACTTACACCCTCTTGTTTACGTTTTATTGCAACGGAAATTATAATTTTACACCCACGTATTTATTTGTTCCGTATTGAGATACACCACCTATATTAGAGGCTTAATGTTTTGGGAAGAAGTATTTTTTCAGGGATATTAAACTGGTTTTTTTGCTACCCTCCAAAAGTGAGAACCAGAGAAATGGAATACAAAATGCAGAAACTTCATTTTGTTTTCTTGGTTCTTATAAGAAAAAGCTTAGCAAGGGAGTACTGCATGTAGGATATAATATTTGATGACTTCTAGAATACTTGGTCCGAAGTTTCAAAGAAACATGATGGTAAGAAACCAATGATCGGGAAGAATAAAGCAATTACGTACGACAGAAAAATAGGTAAGACATCACTATTCTGCGTATCAATTCAAGGGCCTTCAGACCACTCTATCTCGCCAGAACTCAATGCGTAATTAGACCAAGAGTTTTCTTCTTATGGCAGCTAATTAAGTACGTTAAAAAACATGGGGTCCCTTTGTCTTCCAAACTCTCATGACAATTAGGTGGAAAGCAGCCCAAAAAAAAAAAACTCAGCGTGCCAGCATTTTCAGCGAATTCGAAGTCAAATTAGTGAACAATATTCATATTCTTTCGTCAACTAAAAACAGAACAAGAAATAGGTAATATCTTGTTTTGGATTTTGAACAGACAAAATTCTTTTTGACTGTCTAATTAACATCCTTGTCCTTGTTCAAGTGTCAAGGTGCAAAGGATATGTCGCTAAGCTTCAGCTCGTGGTACCAATGAAACCGTCGGAATTCATGAAAACGATAGAGCAAATCACACCGATTTCAAACAGCAGCATTTGGTGGGTCTTTCTCCCTCAAAATCTGTTTTGACTTTCCTTCTCTTGACTAGTAGATAGCTTTCTATGGTCGAGCTGGTTTATGGCAAAGACAAACAAACAAATAAACAAACAAACAAACAAAAGCAAGTAGCTAGAAGAGTACTGAAACCACCTACGTACATTTGACCTGTCAAGGTTGAAGCATCGAGAAAACACGACGTCCCGATGTGGATGATATTAGCCAGCTTGGAGTAACTCTAAATATACGCAATGAATTAAAGATGCGAATTACCACCGACAATCTTTGTCCTTGGAACTGATCAGATTAATTAGAACTAAACCTCAACAGTTTAAAGCCATTAATTAACCATTGCGGGCTTCCGTAATCCTGGCGCATGTTCGTAAACCTATATATTAACTATATTTCCCAGTCGGCTTGGCTACAAAATCTGCAGAAAGACAGATCGATGTCACAGACCCAAACCATGATACATATACACTGGAGAGAGAAAACAAAAATATAAAATCAAAAACCCTAGAGGCAAAACAATCCGTGGCTTGGGTTCCATGGATTCCTCCAAAATTTGCGGGATTAAAGTCAGAACAGGATCACTCCATTTGATACCTTATTTCGTCTCTATATAAGCCTGAAGTTGAAAGGACATCAATATTCCTCTTTATTTTTTATTTATTTCTGATATATATATATATAAAGGAAATTGGTTAACTTGGCATTGTTCATCAGACGCTAGCTGTATATTGAACCCACAGTGCCTACATTCTATTAATATTTAAATTAAGGTTCTTCATGTTATGCCCTACTCAGCATGTTACAAAAAATATTATATTCTCAAGAGAAAAAAGAATATAGAAGATCTAGCTGATCATGTTCATGACTTGTAAAATTTGGTCAAGGTGGGGTACTGGGGTTAGGGGAAACAAACATAAAGAACGAAAAAGTTGTAGAAAGAATAGGTATACCGACTGTTTGCTTCCCCCCGTCTTCAGCAAGTATTGGGTACACTACGTCTAGTACTAGGTACGTGCTAGTCCCCGGTAAACTGATAGAATCTATTTCCAGATCAATTAACTAATTGTATTGACCATCAAAAGTGTACATTATTTAAAATGGTCATCACGATCTTCACCTTCATAATTTAAATAATAAAATATAACTCTTCTTTTAACCTTTTATTCAAATGATATAAAGACTCTTCAAATAATAAAATTTATCTCTTAATTATAATTCTCTATCAATTTAGATTCAACTGATTTTTTGAGATTTGAAATTAGGATTTTTTCCCTCTGCATATATTTTTTTTGCAATAATATTTTATAAGATGCAAAATCAACAGAGCCCAAAAGATAATTAGTTTCAGTCCAAACTAGTAAAATCTATAATTGGTTTATGAATCATTAAACATCCTAGTTGGAAAAAGTGCATTTCGTTTGCATATATAAATATAAATATATTCTCATTTTTTGTATTGGAAAAACTTTAAGTAGCTAAATAAAAACAAAAAGTCATATACTATATTCCGATGTGCGGGCATCATTTGATTGCTTCCGATGTACAAACACACTGCTATTCTTATCGTTTATCCAGAGGCTTGTTCGTTTAATCAGTATTCTCAGAATTTTTTAGAATTCTCACAATACAAAAAATTCTACAATCAAACATCATTTTTAACACTACATAAAAATAACTACAACATGCATACCAATAAAGTTAACATCACTTAAAAATTCTCAAAACACAACTCAACCGAACACCCTCCAAATTTCATACTTTTCTTATAAGATCGATCACTTCAAGTACTTCTGCTTCCTGTCACATTACAACATCCCACTCCAACGCTTGTTGAAGAAATTTTACCATATTTTCGTACAGATCACTTCCCCTTTCGTGAGCATGCTTTTCTCATAAAAAATGACCAAAAACTCTTATACATACTGAGAAGTTAATTAGAGCATGACCAGATCCTTAATTTGTACATTCATGAATCATTCTAAAAAGGAAAGAAGTCGGTACAAGTTTTCTATTTGTACACGGCATTTAGCACAGACCATATCTTCGGTTTGCTAATTTATAAATTAGTTAATCAACAGAATGATAGAGAAACACTATTATCCAGTAGTGTTGTGCAAGTCTGGTGACCGCCGCCGCCACCAGATGGGTCGGTCCACCACTGCTCATAGCAAAAATTGATCATGTGCGGTGTCAATTTTACCGAGCCTTTCACAGCCTTACTATCAACGGAGGCTGGTTTAGAAACTTCCATCACCCCCCGGTGTTCTGCACTTTTGCTTTCCTGGCACTTTCTTTCTCCTAAATTCCTTCTTTCTTTCTTTCTTTTTCTTACTTGCACCCTGTAATTAGTGCCCCAATTCATATTAACTAACAAGATTTATGGGAAGTCCCTTTCTCTTCCTTGAGACCCACTTTGACCACAGCTGATTCAATTCTAAATTACCTTTTTTTTTGCAACTTTTTATCCAAATTACAATGTAGATATTATAAATGTTGAGAATTCTGGTCCTACACTTTATAAATTACGCCATTTATAGGGAAGCATCTTAAAAAGTGGGAAACCCAAATCGCCTTTCTCCACTGGGAATACATGAGGGCAGCTAAGACAGATGATGACCAGGCAAAGAACAAAGAGGCCAAAGATGATAAAAATAAATAAATAGTAAATAAATAGTAAATAAATAAAAAGGAATTGAAGATTCTTGATGTCATCGCTATCAATCACAAATTTCTCTTTTCTTTTCTTTCTCATATAAATCCAACGGCTGAGATCTGCACCCTTTCTAGCAAACCCCACCGACATTATTACAGCAGTACCATCACCCCATCCCTCCAACCCAGTTCACAGATCCACTTCCCTTTCTTTTGTTTTGATCTATTTCCTTCTTGATCTTCTATAACAAATTCATATCCATATGTTACACCAAGAACAGCTTTCACCAGTTGGATCCAACACATTTAAGGACAACAACAATAATTTAACCCCAAATAATTCTACAGAACATAATTTTCAATTCAAAAAAAATAAAATAAGGGGTGGAGGGAGGAGGAGGAGGAGGAAAAAAAAAGCCACCCTTGTGATGATTTCGAAGATGATCATCATCCATCGAATTCTTCGGAATGCCCGTTGCCAACACTATTTCCCTTCTTTACCCTCGGTTGAATTCCGTAATAATTTACATACCACTTGGCGAACTTCCTCAGCCCGGTGGCCAAATCCGTGGTGGGCTTGTATCCGAAGTCCCTGTTGGCCAAGCTCGCGTTGGCATGAGTGTATGGCACGTCCCCATTCCTGGGCATCTTGATCACGTGCTTCTTGGCCTTGGTGTTCAGTAGGCCTTCCAATATCGACACCAGCTTTCCGACCGGCACCGGAGACGTGTTTCCCAGATTGTAGATCCTTAGCTGGGCAGGTCCCCGCTTCTTGCCGCCGCTCCCAGTGCTCTTCTCCGCCGTGTCCAACGCTCCTAGACACCCTTTTACGATGTCGTCGATGTAAGTGAAATCACGCGCCACCTCCTTCTCGTCGTGTGTCTTGTATATGTCAATGGTCTTGCCGTGTAAGATGTCCTTTGTGAAGAAGAAGTACGCCATGTCTGGTCTACCCCAAGGTCCATACACGGTGAAGAACCTTAAGCCGGTGAGGGAGAGACCGTAGATATGGTTGTAGGTGTGGGCGATTTCTTCACCGGCTTTCTTGGTGGCGGCGTAGAGACTGGCTGGCTGGTCAGTCCGGTGCGATTCGGAGAATGGGTTTTCTGTGTTGAGGCCGTAGACTGAGCTGGACGAGGCCCAAACGATTGCCGGCTGAGGATTCACGGCCTTCGCGACTTCCAATAGATTCACAAATCCGGCAATGTTGGAGCTCACGTAGGATTGTGGGTTCTGCATGGCGTAGCGAACCCCGGCTTGGGCAGCCAGGTGTAGGATGTGCGTGAAGGGAACGACGTCGAAGAGCTTGCTAAGCAATGGGCCATCGTTCAAATCTCCTTCGACGATGAAGACTTGGTGTTTGAGCAAGAGCGCTTGTCTCGCGCGCTTCAACGACGGGTCGTAGTAGTCGTTGAAGTTGTCGAGGCCGAGGACGCCATCGCCGCGTTTCTTCAAGGCGAGGGAGCAGTGCGAGCCGACGAACCCGGCTGCGCCAGTGACGAGTACCGACATGCCGTTGGGGCGGCGTGGGGTGGCGGAGTGGCGGACTTGCTTCTCCCAGGCCGCGCCACCGGTGCCATAGAGGGCGGAGGAGAGGAAGTTGTGTCGGTTGTGGAGATGCTGTGGATTATCGTATAGCGGCGGGTAGTTGAGGGTGAAGTAGAAGATGAGGGCGAGAGCAATAAGGAGAGTGGCGCGGAATAAGATCTTGGAGGAGGCGTTGAGGAGCTTCGTGCTGTTCACTCTTCGTAGGTAGCTGTTGTAGCGCTCCAGCTTTATGGTCTTCCTTGTGTCTGGTGGAGAAGCCATTTGCTAGCTAAAAATCTTTCTGTGTTTTTTTCAGCTTTCTCTTGTTTTGTTGTGTTTGGGAGAGCTGGATTGAGGTTGAGCCCTGAGGCTGAGAAGGGTGTTGAAAGATTAATATAAAGGAGAGAGAGAGATGGGTTGGTGTTGGTTGGAGACCACTTTCTTTTTCTCTACACTCTTAGCGATATCCACTAGAAAGCGGCCTATAAAATTGCCCTAAGTAAGATGGCATTCGCTTCTCTATTTACTATGCTACCCCTTCAATGGACACTGAGCTTGTATAGTCTCTTTTTTTTTTTTTTTTTTTTTTAGGCGAGCTTGTATAGTCTCGATAGGTCTTTTTTAAATTTTTAAATTTTAAATTTTTTGGGATAGCAGGAAAATCTTTCACTTAGGGTTTACGATACTAGAATCATGATAACCTAAAAGCACCAAATAAATTAGAATATTCGAATTCATATTTAAAAAAACTGAGGAGACTTATTAGTTCAGATGACCTTCTTATTCATTTTTTCTACTAAAAACTTTTTTAGAATTTATAAAAAAAAATAATAATAATTCACCAATTATTATAATAAAGAAAAAAGATGGCGGTGTTTACAGAATTATCCTCTCTTCTTCTTTTTGGAGTGTTGAATTATCCATTTCTCTTAATGAATGAAAGTTGTGGGGGAAAGTGGAACATCCGAAATACAATGAAGATCGAAACATAAAACATGTTTGTTTTCAGACTTTTTTAGGATTTGTATCTAACTTTTTAACATTACAATCTTAACATTACTCCTATACGAATACCAATGCAACTTATTATTATTATTTTTACACATATTAATACAAATCAATACTTTCTACATTTACTAATAAAAACTCAAATATCACCTAAATATTCTCCCCATATTTAACCTCCTAAAAATTGTCTGAGAACAAATATGACCCGGGATTGATTTCCACAGTAATTAACGTACACGAGAAAGAAACCACGTGGGAAAGTCCCATTGTTTTATATGTAAAGCCTTTATACGCGTAGAGTTGGATTTTGGAGTCTGTTTACTGTTTAGTACAGAGACCGTTTGTTACCGACACGGAATTTAAGATTTGACAGGTGTGAATCTTTAGTGTTATTTTAAGCATTTTACCTCCAACACAACCTATGCAGGCCACTTTCACGGACCGTCTGGTAGCCTGGTAGGGGTAGTTTGACAGTTTATTCAGAACGATTAAAAAAAAAAGGTCACTCTTTGTTGCCTATCCTCGTCCATCCTGGATGTCACTGCAGGAGATCAAACTCACCCTGGTCGGTGGTCTCAATCATTGGTTTTAAACGGTGTGCTACGTTTTAGTTTTTTAGGTTTTTATTTTCTATTTTTTGTGTAAGTAACTCAGTATCCAATTGCCTTTGTGGATGTTTTGGAACTATCCTATAATCCTAAGTCCATGGCCTCACTTTATTAATTTTTGAAAAATTGGACATTTTAGTCCTTAAATTTTACATCCTTTTACGTTTTAGTCTTTAAGTTTCAAGTTTCAAAATTTAAAATTTAAAATCTCTGTGTTTACATTTTTTTACAAAATGGTTCTTCCGTCATGGATCTGTTTTTTTTCGTCATAGAAGGGTCACATCAGCTGACAACTCAACAGTTGATGTGGTAATAGAAATTGACATTTTAGTCCTTAATTTTTACGTCGTTTTATTTTTTAGTCTTTAGGTTTAATTTTTTAAAATTTTAATCCTTCAATTTACATTTTTTGACTAAATGGTCCTTCCATCAAGAATTACTATTCAAATTTTGAAATACAAATTTTAGCCTTGAATATTGAATAATAACATGTCATTTTTAGTTTTGACAATTTTAATAACTCATTTAATAAGAATAAAAAAATTCAAAATTCAATTTAAATCCTCAAAAAATGCGTATTTTAGTTTTGACACTAGAATATGAGTATTTTCAATTTTTAACAACTATAAATGCGTTACAAAATATATATAGACAAGAAAGAATTTGAAAATACTAAAAGAGGAGAAAACACTCATATTCTTTTTATTTTTAAAAAAATAAAAATATTTTTAACTTTTAGAACTTTTTACTAATCAAAAGATAGAGTTTTAATGAAAATTGTAGATTTTTGAGGATGTAAAACGTAAATTTGAAACCCAAAAATTAAAACGTAAAAAATGTAAAACTTAAAGATTAAAATGTCAATTTCCCTTCATCTTTTTTTTTCTTTTAGTTGCGTAACTGGACTTGAACATCTACGATTCGGTCGCATCGGAAGACTTAATGGCATGATAAAATACGTGCAGCGGTCTCTCACTATACGCATCAATTGATCGACTGATGATACCCCTGATCAATTGGTCCACATACGAGAGCTATTATTCTCACTCTTTCAAAATAAATAAATGTCAGGTTCAGTTTTTCTTTTTTTGGGATGTGAACTTGAGTACTTAAATTGTTCTACACTCAAACACCAGGTCGGCTAGGAGATTCAAACATCTGGTGGTGCTGCCAATTTCAGTGCACTGCATGTGATGGAAAGAATCAAATCTTCTCCATTACCCTCACGGACGACATATCCTACATGCCACTACAAAATAAAATAAAGTTCAGGCAACTGTGTAATTTCCGGGTATTGTTGCCTTTTATTCTATGTTATAATTAATTTCATTATTTATTATTAATTCTAATAAGTAAAAAAATCATAGGGCATGATACTAATAGTAGGTGGGGTCCAGGTAGTGTCGTTTTCCAATTGGGATGGTACGTAGATGGCGAGAGGGAAACTGTAGGGGAAGGTTCGTAGCACACCTTTCTTGGGCACTCTCATTTCCGTGTGAAGTCGGTCTCTTTATCACATGGTGGGGAAGGTGTGGAGAGAGAAACAAATTCATTGCGATTTTTAATACGTGATGTATATATATATGAAATTAATATATTTCTTCTATATGGTCAAAGACTCAAATGGGAAAACCCTGCCTTCAGTGTAATCGTACTTGCATTTTGCAAAAAGCACCTTCTAAGTTATAATTTCCAGGTATTTCTTCTTCTTCTTCTTCTTTTTTTCAAAGTCATCTAATTAATAATTTTTTTGAGTCATCTAATCCCTATTCACTAGGCTACAAAATCTCCATGGGATTAGGACTTGGAATTGAATTTTCTAATCTCTCTTAACAGCGACTACTTAATTACTGTTTACTTGATATGCGTGAAGCTAATATTGTGTTAATTTATATTGTTTTTTCGAGTAACACCTCCTAAAATATGATCAATATACCTTCAGCTGAAAAAGATTTGATCAGAACCATGTATACGTATATGGGGTCAAATTTCAAAGCCGTGTTTTATAAGATAAGTGTTAGAGAATATAAGTAGATGTATAAAATCTATCTCTTCATATTAGTTTAATATTTAGGGATAAATGGTAGATTCAAACGGTATAGAACTAAGGTCTTAAGACTTCATCTCAAATTTCAATTAAATTATGATCCTGATTGTGTTGAGCCCCTCAATAAAAGGAGAGTTCGGCTCACATATGAGGAGAGTGTTGGAGAATATAATTCAAATAACAAAATATATTTATTTATATCAACTTAAACTTCTAAGATAATTGATAGATTTACAATCTTATCATGGCAAAAGCCTCCCTCTCACCCCTAATAAATCTATCAGATCTGTATCAGTACTGCATCAAGAGCATATTAATTATGATCTTATCGTTTGGCCGTAGCTGAAGGTGAAGCATATCTTATTCACAGAGATTTTGGAAGTACTTCATGAAATATAATCTTTTACTACAAAAGATGAGACCAAATCATAGGTTTCTCACTTATTTTATCGACTGCATTCACCAGGTAGCACTTCTTGGTCTTCTTCTATAGGATCAGATCTTATCAGTTCATCTAAGAGATGCGATTTCTGTGGGAAAAAAATAGATCACGACAGATCATAAAGACACTTTCAAAATCGTTTGTTTTAAAAAAGGACGAATCAGTTGAAGAAAAACCTTATCTTCGAGAGGTTCCTTCCAAGGTTCAAATTAAGGTTTTATAAGAGCCTTTTCTGAAGGCATATACAGGCCAAAGCCTAGCGTCGTAAAAAGAAAGCACGAGTCATTATTTCTGAGGGCCAAACAAGAGTACCGCGTCAGGGATATATATATATAATTTCATATTCTAATTACATTTATGCATATGTTTAATAAATGATGGCAGCTCTGACGTGGGTTTGAGGTTGTGGGTAGTTTAATTGGCAACTGGGCAGACATGTACGTTATGCAACGGTAGGGTTAGGGAATAGCTTTATGAACATATAATGCTTGTGAAAAAGCAAAGAAATAAGATGCCCGGAGGAGTACTGGTGGAGCCTCGATTTGACCATTTTGCTCTTCTCGTTTTCATTGAGAGGGATAGTGTGCCATTTGTGGGGACTTTCCATAGCGTAGCATATGCGCGTGTTTAGTCAAATTCTAAAGCTTACTTTCATCTAAAGCTAAGCAATAGGACAAATAGGTTGTCGGCATAATTGATCATCTAAAAGAACGTAGGATACGCTTTGAAGGGATTTTTATTTTATTTTTTCCTTTTTGGTGTTTGTGCGCGGGGGGAGATCATATTGGTGATGAACGTACTCGCTCATATATTCCGGTGAAAGTTCAAACTTTATGATATAACCAAATTTATTATTTTTACCACGTTACACCAATCAACTATTTATTTCAAATATTTTACACCTTCGATTAAGTATACTTAACAAAAATAAATAAAATAACAGACTAAGGCATAATCGTCATTTTATTTTTTAAAAAGTCAATTTCTCATTCAATTTGACTTAAAAATAGACAGGATATAATATATTTGATAAGGCTTAAAAATAATTAATATGTGCTTATAATGTCTCAAACGGAGTACTTTTAAGGTAGAGCTAGAGTGAAAAATCTACTGTAATAAGTAAAAAATATATATTTTTTCTATTAATATACTTCATTGTCCGTAGGTTCTACCTATTCTTAGCTATGTCAAAAAGTCGTGACAAGGAATAAATCAATCCCATCAATATCCCGTCTCTCTTATATTGCCGTTGGCCGGTTGATTATCCTTGAAAAAAATCTTATCCAATTAAAAAAGCATGTTGTAATCTTAAGTGACCCTAATTAAGCATCACCGTCATTTGATAAGGCTAAGTTACAGGAGGGTAGACCATTTCAGGAAACTCTACATTTTAAAGAAAAGAAGCAATCAGTACGTAGTTAATTTCTCCATTGTCTTCTTTGACATAAAAGATACATGATCTATCACTTTTTTCTTCCATTTCCATTCACATTTGAAAGACATTAATTAGTGTTTCATTGGTGGGGAGCATGGCACATGTTTAGTGCAATCGAAAAGCAGACTTTCCTCTAAAGCTAAGTAATAGGACAAACAAGTAGTCTTTGCAATTGATGATAACAACTTATAAACTATATATATATATATATATAATCTTCACTTATAAGACAGGCCGATGCATCATCCAAATTTCATACTAATTTTATTACATTTAAACCACAAACTATCAAAATTCATAAATAATTTCTGTCATTTAATAAGATTTTACGGTTGAATTTTATAGAAATTAAACAGTGTATATGATACAGTATAGACCGTTGAATCTTAAGGAATATAGAAACAAAAATCAAAAGTATTGACCGATAGACCCAATTACGAGAGATTATATATATATATACACGTTTTTGTTTGCCCAAAATTTTGGTACTTAAAAATTTCAAACAAAATAAATACATTTCAAAATTTTTAACTTTTACACATACATTTCAAAATTTTCAGAAATCCCAATAAAATTCAACATTTAAAATATTCCCAAAATTTTAGGAATATTCCCAAAAAATTCGGTAAACAAAAGCCGCCTATAATATTATTTTAAATTTCGTATTTTTGCTTAAACCCTTCTATACTAGGATGACCAGCTTTTATTTTCATGTCTTACACGATTAATATATTTTATTTCAAATTATTTTCTTCATTGGATCAATTATTAGCTCCCAATTATTCCTCTACGTTAAAAACCTAGTGTTGAAAGGTTGCATACGATGACTTCCCTCTTTTTAAAATATTATTTGCTCAAATCTGTGAGCCCCCAATTAATACACTACATTAAAAAACAAAAAATGAAATCTTAAAATGAGTCAATGTAGTAGTCAATTATATGTTGCACATAAGTTCTTATTGATAATTTAAAAATAATTAGCTAGTGATCGAAGATGCTCGCTTCAGTACCGTACGTACGTTCCCTCTTTCAACTTTTGCTTGCCGAATCCTACGATTCCTACGTACGTACATCGAATTTAAAGCCACTTAACGATCGAACAAATATATAATTATATATAAAAACTCAAATTATGTTTAAACTCTAATTTAGTACATAATTATGTTTTCAACTACTAGTTCCTTCTCTTCTTATTTTTTATACTATGTTGGTCCAATTTCATAAAAAACTATAAAAAGAGAAAATGAATTTGGATCACCGAATTATGAGGTTCATCGACCTACCAATTTGTCACATTAAATCGTAGACAAATTGTTGTCATGATTTTGAATTGAACTCTTGGTCTATATTCCAGTTATATGTAGCTAGCCCAGACACTGTACGTGCTGGACCTCTATCAGAGAAGGCACTCACGGAATGAATAGTATTTGGGGCTTCTGCAATTTTTTGTGTTCCAATAATTGCTCAAAAAGGCCTTCTCTGATTTCTTGCTTATTTAAGTTTTTTTTTATCATACGCGATTAGGACTAATCTATTTATTGTAATCAAGCTAAGGCAAGCTTAAATAGTTCAAGCTTAATCTATTTATTTCCCAAACTAGATCGACTCCCCCCACCCCCCTTAATTTATTATACTTGGATGGAATTTTCGACATTGATAGGTTAACAGAAGAACTCTAATGCTTAAGTGCAATTTAGCCAAATTCAAGTCTATATCCAATTATCGGTCTAACCAAGTGGGATGTTTCTTTGCCAAAATTGTCAAGCCCCTTGTACCCATATAAGTGAGTGGGCAAAAACCAAACCATAAGAAAATGCCAGCTACCAAGTCAAAAACTGCACTGTAAATACTTGAGAAATAGACACGACAGAATCATATTACAAGGAAACTTAAAACTATCCTCCGTATGACCTTAAGCCTCATCTGATAATAAATATATAACTTGAGGCATCTAAGGCAACAACAGTCTCAAACAAAAACAACTACTCTAAGGATGCGCTTAGGACTCAGAGCTTGCTCCCAACGACGGTTTGAATCATGGTAACTCTATTAAGTTCTGGTGGTCCACGCTCCATGTAAAATTTCCAGGTTTAAGTGGTGGTAGGCTTCAGCTTGGCTTCATGATTATCCATCCCTTGAGGGCCTTTTTTGCTTAGAAAATAAAATAAAATAAAACGAGTACTCTAACAATAATGGTACATGCCTACAAGGTTTATCTCATGAGGTCATTTTTACCTCTGACTAACGTGCTTGTGCAAACAAATTGGGATTCTGGTAAAAGAAGCAATGATCAGCGTGATTTCACACCTTTCGACTCCTCAATTCCGTTGTCTGCAGCAACTTCTTCCGAGCAGGGGAGGCCTTTTAAGACCTATTTAACGAGAGAAAATTATGAATAGCAAATGTTACAAGAGCTCTTGGTAATCAGAACATAACGCATAGGACATGGGATAGGAGTTTTTTCTTCAATCGAACAAGAAGGTAATGTCACGATTGCAAATTACCTGATAGAGATACCAAGAAGCAAAAGCATCTACGGCAGCATACTCTAATTGCTCCTTGGACAGAAAATTGGTCTCCCAGTTTCCCAGCCTAATTTTGCCAGGCTTCAGAAGCTGCAATATTTCAGAAACTCCAATGAGATCCAACCCAAGCTGTTTACCTCTATGTGCAACAGACCATCGTACTAATACTGTGAAGTGGCCAATGAAACAAGATTCATGTGTATATTATACGCGGTTAAATTTCAGTGAGACATTTGATCTTCCTAAGTTTATGGGAGTCAAGATGTCACACACTTTTCCAAACGGAGGAGAACCATTAACAATGTTGGGGTTAACAAAAATACAAGGGAGGGAAGCAGAGAAAGAGAACATGGATGTCAGAGATAAAAAATATGGAAGAGTATGTACTTGGCATTAACCTCCATTCAGAAAATGACATCGATATATAATCCATGTTTGCCTAAAAGCACAGTTCTAGGTTTGGATTATCTGCCTCGTACTAGCAACTAGAAACAGTGGCTACAAATTTTTGAACTGCTTCATTTCACTAACAAATGGTCACACCTACGATCTAGAAGAATTTTCTCCTACAACCACAATATACGCGGTAGTGGAAAGGGGGTGCCAGAGAAATTTCACGTATTATACATAAACATCCTTCATGATGTTTTTTTTGTTTTTTGTGGGTTGAAGTGCCGTGGGGAGGGAGTGTTCTTGAGGCCCCAGATAAGGATTTGGTACAAAACATATGTGGTCCTCTTATTGAGGATTTGTCAGGAAGAGTTAGTACGTGTTGCACCAGAAGTACGGCTAACAGAAGGTAGGAATCTAGACACATTTATTGCCACAAAACCATTCAGGTTAATAGTCTGAATGCATCTTCTAGCGACATCCTCCTGGATATGATGCAATTGATATCCATCTGTTCAGTCACTTTTTGAGATCACAAAAGATTTGCAGACAGTACGGAACTCAAGTCTCCTGAAAAACCAGAAAGATAAACCTCTTTGGATATAAGCATCTTGGTTAGGGATCCAAGACTCCATTTCTGAGGATCTCCACCAAGCTTTTCGTTAGCTAGAGAAGAAAGATCCTCTGCAGCTTTTATGGATACACAGTAATCTTTATAAACCTTGACTGCATCATTGCGGATTCCAATTCCAACCTGTGCATTTGCGCCAATCATGAATTTTTCAGCTAAAGATTATACATAATCCAGCTTTAAATGATAAATCGTAGAAGGAGAAGAAAGCAAATATGAAGCATATGCAGAGAATTTAGAGTAGAGATTACATGTACTAGAAATTACAGACCTTCAAAAGTGATGGATCCTCAAGAAGAAATTGCAGACTTTGAGGAATTCCGGAATGAAAAATATGCATCACGTGGCAATGACTAGTGCCCCAACATATCTGCATAACTGCAGCCTTCCCAGGTGACACACCTGAAGAGTTAAGTTTGTTTCAAAGATGCCCACACAAAGAAAATCTCCCAGAGCAAATTCAAGGTGTTCTTACTGGGAGCTACAATCCAGGCTAAAGCTTCAAATATCAGAGACGATGTGGGGATATTGGCTGGAGAGGTACCTTTTTTTTTTTCTTTCTTGTTTATGATAATTGGATTATGCTAGTAATTACTATGTGTTAAATAGAACTGTCGCCATATCTAGTTTTCAGAAAAGTGATATGAGACTTCATCAGAAAGAGGAATAACCTCAAGTATACAATGTATATACAAAAGGTCGACGAACCAATTGTAACTTCAAATTCAATGAATCAATAAATCTAAAGTTGATGAAATGTAAAGGCTACAAAAGTATTGATCGAAATAAATCAAGGTATATTTTCTCCCAGGTCCGCTGAACTTTTTTTTTTGATGACGAGGAAATTCCCCAAAGCCGGACCCTTTTGGCCCAACCCTGAAGTACAAACCCCGGCCCCCTGGACCGACCCCACAACCCAGGGAGCAGGTAAGTCAAGGACGATAATGGGGGTGTTGGGGCTCGAACTTGGGACATGTTAGAACCCAAGCCGAAGCCTTACCACCACACCAAACCCTTGGGGGTTCAGGTCCGCTGAACTTCAAAAGCAATAATGCTCATTGCGGGTACATGACAAGGATTAAAATCAATTTATTCAAGATTATCAGTATTAAAATACCGGGTAAAATACCTGATTCTAAGCTGTGTAGTAACCCCTAAGTGCACCATTCAAAATTTAAATATCAAATACCTTACCTTGCATAAATGTGAGTGCTACTGTCAAAGAAAATTATCAATGACCCAGTTAACCTTCGACGATAAGAATATACACCACTGAACTAACCTCTCTTGAAAGTGGGTCGCCACTCAATGTCAAATCCAAGTACGACATGACCCGATTCTCTTTTCCCCGCTTCGAGATTCTGCAACAGCTCCTTTGCAGCTTTGTCCACCTCAATGGCTGTCCTGCTGTACAAGATGCGCCCCCCAAATCTCATCACTGGGTATCCCATGCTCATATTTGCTGCTTCAGAACACAAAAGAGAATAAACATTCGTAGAGCGTATCTTCTCCTCGTACCCCAGCTTTCTCAGAACCAAACAACAAAAGAAATGTAAAAGAATAAACAATTAAAAGAAAGTATCCAACCATCATAAATATTATTTACGAGTACCTCGACAAGGTGATAGAAGGGGGTTTGGGTGTTGGAGGGCAATCAGGGAACTCGGCAATCGACGCAAAGTTCTGGGGGTTTCAGACTCTCTGGCGTCATTTCGGGCGTCAGGAAAGGGGGGACGTTTCTTGTTGAGAAAGGACGAAGTGGCAGACTGGAAGGCGGCATCAATGGCTTGGAGATCTTGCTCTGTCAAGGGTTCATCCCACTCCATCTTGTATCATTTTTCGGTTTGGAGGGAAGGGAATATCTGAACAGCCTGAGATCAGAAGAGCGCGGAGAAGAGGAGGAGACAGGAAGAGAATACAAGGAATGTGTTACATTTCAAGCCATCATGTAATCTGAGCTTCCCTTCTGATTTCCCTTCAAGTGTGATTTTGATGGAAAATTTCAACCGGAAGAAAAATGTTGGAAAAGTACTTCTTTTTTCGCAAATGTTGTAAGGTACTAAGGAGCAGTGGCTACCATCATCCCACTTTTTCTCGAACAGGTCACGGGAAGCCTGTAAGATTTTTATTTTTATTTTTCTATATGGGAAGCATGTAAGATTACAATTATACGCTTACGATAAAGTTTACTTTAGAGTCCAACACTAAAGTCGTAGCACTGAGGAGTGAGGCCTGGCCCATTTGAGTCTCCCAAACCCCTTCTCCCCTGACCGACCCCACGGGAGGGAAGCTCTATTTCCTTCAGACAAGCTAAAACCTCCTGCAAGTCATTTGGCAGCCCTTTCCCTCCCTCCCTCCCCCTTCGACCTCTTTCTTCAGAACCCCAATGTCGCTGCCGGCGACGTTTTGATGCTCTGATTCTATTGGTCATTGGTGCCTCCACTCGGAAAATGATATAGTAGAAACTGGTAATAAGTAAGAGAAAAAAAAATGAGCACGGTGGATAAAATGCTGATCAAAGGCATCCGGAGCTTCGACCCGGAGAACAAGAACGTCATCACCTTCTTCAAGCCCTTAACCCTAATAGTCGGCCCCAACGGAGCTGGCAAAACGGTAATTGTTTTTATCTCCCCCCCCCCTCCCCGCCCCCAAATATGAGTTTCATGTATGTGTGTATGTGTCTGAGAGTTTTGGATTTGATTCTGCAGACCATTATTGAGTGCTTGAAGCTTTCGTGCACCGGAGAGTTGCCTCCCAATGCGAGGTCCGGCCACAGTTTCATTCATGACCCCAAGGTCTCTTTATTTCTCTGCCAGTAGATGTTCGGTTCCCGGAAAACCCGAGGAGAATGAAAAATATAAAGACTATGTTTGTTTTTCTTTTCCCCCTTAAAATTGGTAAATGCTCAAATGTGACTATTTAACTCAGTAATTGTCTCAGGTTAAGCTGAATGGAGATTTTTTTTTACTTGGGGGTTTTCTGCAAGCAATTTTATTTCCCTTGTCTCACACTTCTTCAGCAACCAAAAGGAGATTATTTTCACTTGTTAAGTCTTCAATGTTCCTTTTTGGGTGCGGTTGTAGGTTGCAGGGGAAACAGAGACAAAAGGTCAAATTAAGCTCCGATTCAAGACAGCAGCGGGGAAGGATGTGGTGTGCATAAGGTCGTTTCAGCTGACGCAGAAGGCGTCAAAGATGGAATATAAGGCAATTGAGAGCGTGCTTCAAACAATTAACCCTCACACTGGAGAGGTAAGATTTTAGTGCCCCTATGTTTTCCTCTGATCATAATTGAAGTGATAAGAGGAAGGTAAGCCTTTTTAATTTTTTTGACAAACTGGACAATGGTCTCTTTGATCTACATTGGAGGGTATAATTCTTGAGTTATGGATTTGTTGAATTGAATTCATTCGTCCATCAACATAGCCACACTCAATTGCACTTTCAAGTCTACTATGTGGTCCGGATGCTTGAGTTAGATCTTTTCTTTCTTTCTTTTGTTTCTTGAGAATTTTTAAGTGACAGGGCTGTGTTGATGTTGTATTTGGCTAAAATGATGTCTATATTTATCCAAGGTTCTCACTAGTTTGTGTACATAAATTATAAACTTGAATATGTCTTCTTTGTCCCTGAACTGCAGAAGGTTTGCCTTAGCTATAGATGTGCTGACATGGATCGAGAGATCCCTGCTTTAATGGGTGTTTCAAAGGCTATTCTGGAAAACGTCATATTTGTACACCAAGATGAAGCCAATTGGCCACTGCAAGATCCTTCCACATTGAAAAAGAAGTTTGATGATATCTTCTCTGCCACACGGTATTGTCCATCTTCTGTTAGCATTTATTTAGAAAATGAGGTAAACTTGTATGTTTATACATCATTGAATCATCTTAGTATGGATCGTGATTTGTCTATGAAAATTAGCTCTTTTCTCAGTTTGTGAAAATTTTGGTCAAGCATAGTTGTGAAATATCAGGACGAGTAAAGACTTACATGCCCCTCCGACCTAATATAGAATCTTAGCTTGGTGAGATGCACTCTCTTACTTCCACTCACCCCTGGGTTCAGATCAACACTAATTAGGCATGATATTGTCTTCCAAATCATTGTTCAAAAACTTATATCACTATGGATGAGATATTCATGTAAGAAACTTACAGCTTCTTTTCTTGCTCCATTAATTATGATTATGATTAAGAAATATTTCGAATAACTAGTTGCCAGTTGGCATGATTTTGTGCTCCTCGAGCAAAATTTAATACCTGTAAGCTGATATATTCGTTTTTCATTGTAATTTTTCTTCCTATCTTTGCATGCTTGCTTAAGTTGATTTTGTTAATGACTTGGAAGTACATCATAATACATGGACAATGTTTAAGCAGATATACAAAGGCATTGGAGGTAATAAAGAAACTTCACAAGGATCAAGCACAAGAAATAAAGACCTATAAGCTGAAATTGGAGAATCTTCAAACTTTGAAAGATGCTGCATATAAGGTTTTTCCTTCGTTGTCCTTCTTGTTTCGAGACGCTTGTACGTACACTTTTGCAGGTCTTCGTTTTTCTTTTCTTTTCACTTGAGGATTGTAATGAAGTCATAAGCCTGTAGCTGGACAGGGCAAGTTGGGCAAGTGTGTATTACTGTTTTTAGTATCTATCATTAGGCAAGGGATTAGCTAAGTTTCAAAGTAGAGATTGAGATTCAACTCTCTTTATCATTAGTTTAAAGTTTTCTTTTTTCCTTTGTTTTGGGGAGGTTTTTGGAACTATTTTTTGAGTGTTATGATAGTTTCTTTTTGTCTTTGCTCCAGTTGTTATGAAACTTGATTGTTCTCTTTTTGATATCCAATATCCGTGCCTAGTCTTTAATTGAGTAGCTTTTATGATGAGATTGTGTTCTTACAGCTTCGGGAAAGCATCTCTCAAGATCAGGAGAAAACAGAATTGCTGAAAATGCAAATGCAGGAATTGGAGGGTAGCATCCAAAATTTGGATGCTAAAATTCATCATACTGAAGTGACACTAAAAGATCTACGGAAACTACAGGACCAGATATCGACCAAGACTGCAGAAAGAAGCACATTGTTTAAGGAGCAGCAGAAACAATATGCTGCTCTTGCTGAGGAGAATGAAGGTCTCTCAATGCTTAGCAGTAGCAGGATAATCTGTCACTTGCAATTTATTTTTGCGGGGGTGTTCTCATAACTTTTCCCCCGTGATACTGGTGGTTTTCACTGTGCTATACCCTTATCTCTTTAGTGACCAGTTAGGGATCTTAAACATTTTCCCCTTGTTTTGTCAGACACCGATGAAGAGTTGAAGGAATGGAAAAACAAGTTTGAAGAAAGGATTGCGCTTTTGGAATCCAAAATAAGCAGGTTGGAGAGGGAAATGAATGACACAGAGACTAAAAGTTCTTTTCTTAAGCAGACAATTAATGAATCTATCTGGGAGATCAGCAAGCTTCAAACTGAGGCTGAGGTAATTTAAACTATGCACCTTCTTATCTAAAATTCATCTCATTCATGCGGAATGTGCATCTGATCATACTTTTTACTTCAGGCTCATATGTCCCTGAAGAATGAGAGGGATTCCACCATTCAGAAACTCTTTGAAAAGCATAATCTAGGGTCTCTTCCAAAGACCCCCTTCAGCAATGAAGGTGCTTTGAGCCTCATAAATCGTGTAAAGTCAAGGTTGATGGATCTTGAAAAGGACATGGAGGATAAGAAGGTGACTTCTTTTTGGCTTGCTGTACATGCGTATATCTGTTCTCAACATTCTTATCAGAAAGTAGACTATCAAGATATCAAAATGATTTGAAATCCAACTCTAAAAATGAATTCATTTGTTTCAAAGTCCAATATATATGAGTTTTAATGCTTTAGAGCAACCATTATGAGAAGCATTGACTGGAAGGATATTGGTTCAGAAATCGAATGAGAATGTACTTAAGACAGCATGGGACTGCTACATGGATGCAAATGACCGTTGGAAGAATATTGAGGCTCAAAAACATGCCAAATCAGAGATCAAGGTTCGTGCTTTAAAGTTTGATTTTCAGTTGCTTTTGCAATTGCCAATTCCTTCATATTTCATGTAAGGCTTATTCATTGCAATTCATGCAGAGTGGCATTTTGAGACGCATGGTTGAGAAGGAAAATGAGCGAGATTCATTTGAACTCCATATTTCGAATGTTAATCTTTCTCACATTGACGAAAGAGAGAAAAATATGGTAAGGTGACCTGCTCACTAGTCTTGCTCGGAATTCAGACTTGGTCTGAGTGGACACATTATTATATATTTAGGGAATGCTCTTCCTTGTCATGTAGCACATTGAGGTTGAGAGAAAAACGAATATGCTTGCTGAGAGAGAATTTGAGCCCAACATACGTCAAAAGCAGAGCGAGCTATTTAGTATAGAGCAAAAAATAAAGGCTGTGAATCGAGAAAAAGATGTTATGGCTGCTGATTCTGAGGACAGAGTGAAGCTCTCTCTCAAGAAGGCAGAGTTGGAGAATCACAAGAAGAAATACAAAAAGATGTCAGTCAGAATGCTTTCTGCTTTTTTGATTTAGTGTTCAGTTAGCCTGTATAATTGGTTTTTGAAGCTGGTGGTGCTTTCTTTCCACCTTTACAGATATGATGAGCATAAGGACAGAATTAGAGGAGTCCTGAAAGGTCGGCTTCCACCTGACAAGGATTTGAAAAAGGAAATTACTCAAGCCTTTAGGTTGTTCTAAACCTTTTCTTTTATCAGTTGAACTTTCTATTTTTGGAATGGAATTTTTACGGAATCCCCATGAATAGGATCAAACCTTATTCCATGGGATTCCTTTTTCTTATTCTATTAGCTGATGCCTGAGCAATCAGTCCATCTGTGATGTAAATCTTGACCTGTGAATCTGTTGCTGCAACCAGTATTGGATATGGTACAATTATGTAGCTTAACTCAAAATCCAGCCTTCTGACAAGCAGTTCGTTAGATCTTAAGTTTGAATGTGCAGATCTGTAATGATAATTGTGTACAACAAAACATATTTGGTTAAAATTTATGACGCTTGCTTTTTTGTTTTTGTTTTTTGCTCTTAGTTGTTGGTACTCTCTTTGATTTTCTTGATTCTACTATGATTAAATGATACATAACTGGGACTCTGGATGATATTTTAGTGCTTAGTGCAGTTTTTGCTGTCATGCTTCATGTTATATGTTTTAAGATTATGTTTTGCTTATTTTGAAGGCTTGAATGAATGTTTTGCTTCTTTTCAATATTTTCTTTCATTTTTCCTTTTTTTGGATCCGTTTAAAGTGCTGCATTCTGTTTGAACCGAAGTCTTATAACTGACTCTAAAGAGTTTGAAGATACAATTTTAAAACAATGCAAAAGGAACCACCCTTTTCTGCATTGTCATCTGGCCCAATTGTTTATTTTTCTCAGCAACCTGTTGAAGTCGTATTTGAAAGAGTTACTCAAACCCCAAACAATAAGTAGAGTCATCCAGCCTTTTCTTTCCCCTTGTGAAATATGGTTTTACCATGTTCCTTTTAAATTTGAGTTCAGTTCATTTTCTTCACACGGTTCTGGTTTCATTATCTGATTTCCACTTTTGACTGACATGTTTTGTTGTTGTCATGTGATGGAGGGTTCTCTGCTCATAGGTCAAAGCAGAGGCTCTTGTCAAACTTTCTGGCATTTCTTACTATGGTTATGTTTTATTTGTAACCGTTTATTTTCTTTTTATTGTGCATTAGTACTTCTCTCCAAGTTCATATTGTTCCTGTTGCAGGGCTGTTTCAATTGAGTTTGAGGACTTAAGTGGAAAATCCCGTGAAGCTGAGAGAGAGGTCAATATGCTGCAGATTAAAATAGATGGAGTGAATAATAGTCTGTCCAAACATCGAAAAGATATGGAGTGTAAGTATTACCCACAGCTTGACAAATGTTTAATATTTTGGTGACTTTTTTGGATACTAACAGTTCTTTGAACCAGTGTTTATGTTGTTCTGAGGCATCTCTAGGAGACTACCTCTTTTGTAACAGGGTGACAAATGTTTGTCATCCATATATTGTACAGGAGAACCTCTAGGATACTACGTCTCATAACAGTATGTGACGAACTTTTGTCATCCATATATTTAAATAACTAGATAATTAGATTCAGTCTCTTTTTAGAACTTCTGGGGCTGTATGGTGTAGCCAAAGTAAAGTAAGTCTGGTCTGTGGGGACATCATTTATCTGCTACATTTATATCGCTGAGAACGTTGGCTTCAGGCCCTGTTTCTGAATGCTCTGATGCTGATAGGTATTAGGCATGGCTTTTTTTTTCGATCGGAAAAATGACATTTTAGTCCTTATGTTTTACCACCTTTTATTTATTAGACCCTAGATTTCAATTTTTTCACATTTTGGTCCTTACATTTTAAATTTTTTACAAAAGAGCCCTTCCGTCAGGGCTCCGTCTGATTCCTTAACGGCAGCGCTTGCCAGATCAGCATTTTGCCACATCATTTCCAACTCAGATCGGAAAAATGGAATTTTAGTCCTTAGGTTTTACCAGCTTTTATTTTTTAGACCTTAGATTTTAATTTTTCAAATTTGGGTCCTTAAATTTTTTATTTTTGAAAAAATAGACCTTCTGTCAGGGCTCCGTCTGTTTCCTTAACAGCAGCGCCACAACAGCAACCCCTCCAAACGACAGTGTTCCACTCATTCACATGTATGATGCACACCGTTCCGCTCATTCACTCATTTAGCCCAAATGACACCGTTTTTTATAACTATGATGAGCGTTGTTCCACTCCTTCTCTCTCTTCGTTCCTTCCCCCTTTTCGTAAAAACCCTAAATCCCAATAGCTGGAAAATTTTCGTCCCCGATCTCGAGTTGCACCGTTGCATCATACTTGTGACAAAAACGACGTCATTTTGGGCTAAAAGCGTGAAGGAGCGGAACACTGTCATTTGGAGGGGTTGCTGAGTTATCTGCTGATGTGGTGTTGCCATTAAGGAAACAGTCGGAGCCCCGATAGAAGGGCTCTTTTTTCAAAAATTGAAAATGTAAGGACCAAAATTTAAATAATTAAAATCTAGGGACTAAAAAAAGAAAATGTTGAAAACCTAAGGACTAAAATGCCATTTTTCAGGTCTGAGATGGAAATGACGTGGCAAAATGTTGATCTGGCAAGCGCTGCTGTTAAGGAAACAGACGGAGCCCTGACGATAGGGCTCTTTTGTCAAAAATTGAAAATGTAAGGACCAAAAATTGAAATCTAGGGACTAAAAAATTAAAAGGTGGTAAAACCTAAGGACTGAAATGTCATTTTCCCCCTCCTTTTTTTTTTATTACAGGCAGGTAGAATTGCAGTTTAGGTAATGATGGTTATGGTTTGACTTTCTTTGTATCAGGATTTGAGATTTTCTAGAGACAATTAGTAACTTCGGCCTAATTTGTCATATTAGGAGTGGCAGCAAAGTGTTCTCCTTATTGTCTTCTGATGCTAGCCAAATTTTTCTTGCTTCACACTTGTTTTGGAATCTAGTTCAGTGAGTCAAAATCATTTGCTTTGTAATGCTTCATTTTTTGAATTTTTCGCAGCAAGGAAGAGATTTATTGAATCCAAACTTCAGGCCTTAGACCAGCAATCTCTTCTCATTGATTCTTATCTCAGACTCTTGGAGTCGGCGAAGGAGAAAAAAGATGTCCAGAAAAGGTGCCTGATGCTAACTTCGTAGACTACACGATGCATATTGCAATGATCATGTATCACTTTTCTGATGCTAAAAATACTGCACCTGTGCATCACCTGCAGCAAGTACAACATTGCAGATGGTATGCGGCAAATGTTTGATCCTTTTGAAAGGGTTGCCCGTGCTCATCATGTTTGCCCTTGCTGTGAGCGCCCTTTCTCTGCAGAAGAGGAAGATGAGTTTGTTAAAAAGGTTTGAGTCTTCCATTTGGATTTCTTATAACTCAGGTGCTTTCAGCCCCTTGAACTCTTATAGTTCTTGCTGAATTGGCTTATATTTTCTTGGAATAACAGCAAAGAGTGAAAGCAGCAAGTTCTGCTGAGCATATGAAAGCGTTGGCTGTGGAGACCTCAAATGCGGACTCTTATTTTCAGCAGTTGGACAAACTTCGTATGGTTTATGAAGAATATGTTAAAATTGGAGAGGAAACAATTCCTAATGCTGAGAAAGACTTACATGAGCTGACTGAAGAGCTGGATGAAAAGTCTCAGGCACTTGATGATGTAATTATCAATTCTGGTACATTTTGCTTTTAAATGAGTTGCCTAGTATTGCCAAATTTTGAGTGAAGCATGTGACATGTGTATCATTTACCATAATTCAACTCCAAAAATTGTTCTGTTTGTAAAATGTTATTCTCCTTTCATGCAAACTGCTTCAGTGTCCAAATCTATAGCTTGTATTGGGTAAAAGAATGATCTATCTGTTACTACAAGACACTTGAACGCTAAAGTACCATAAATGCCAAATGTAGGAGTAAAAAAAACTATTAATTGTTTCAGCTTTAACAATATTTTTTTCGTTGTTGTAGGTGTTAGGTGTTGTAGCTCAAGTAGAGGCTGATAAAGACTCAATTGGCGCCTTGATGCAACCTGTTGAAAATGTCGACAGGCTTTTCCAAGAAATTCAAAGTTGGCAGAAGCAAGTTGATGACTTGGAGTATAAGCTTGATTTTAGAGGGCAAGGTGTGAGAACTATGGAAGAAATTCAGCTAGAGCTGAATACCTTGCAAAGCACAAAGTACATGACTTGAACTTGTGAACCTTATTTGAGCCAAATTGATTATGAAACATTATAAACACCTCCATTGTGTACATTATGTGAAATGGACATAGATTTGTTGCATCCATTCTACCGCTATTTTGCTGTACAGTTGTTCTTAATATGTATGCATTATAAAAGTTTTGTTATCTTGGAAACTTTGTTTTTTCTGTCTTTCTTCGATTGTATGAACCATTTGGACTGTCAACTATCAGGGACGGTTTGCATAATGAACTGGAGAAGTTAAGGGATGAGCAGAGGTACATGGAAAATGATCTATCGAACATCCAAATTCGGTGGCACACTCTAAGGGAGGAGAAAGTCAAAGCAGCTAATACATTGCGAGATGTTAAAAAGGCAGAGGAAGAGTTAGAGCGTCTGACTGAGGAAAAAAATCAAGTTGATCTTGATGAGAAGGTAGTCTGTCCATCTAAGATATTTAGGGATCTCATCTTTCATTATCCTGCATTCTGTCTGTGGACATTTCTTGTGCTAAATGTGAGCTATCAGCTTGTAGGTGATTCTGATCTTAAGCTTGAACCCTGTTTTCCTCTGTATTGATGAAACTAATGTTGTTCATGTTCTCTTTTCGTAAATAAGCTTAATAGTAATAACAACTATCAATAAAAATTAAGAGAAAAATGCACCTTGCACCTTCTAACTACATTGACTTTTGCAATTTGCTGTAAATAAAATTTCATTTCTGATGTGTTGTAGAATTGACATGGGTGCCCCTTGGTGTGGGGTTTGGAAGGCGAAAGTCCCTATGCGTCTCTCTTTCTTTGTTTGGGAGGCTACTCATGGGCGGATATTGACTATTGATAATCTCAAAATGAGGGGTGTTTATGTCACAGGGTGGTGTTATATGTGTAAGGGTAATGGCGAATATGTTAATCATCTGTTATTGCATTGGCCGGTTGCTAGAGGCCTTTGGATGTCTGTCCTTGGTACTTTGAATGTTCATTGGATTATGCCTGAAAGGGTGGCGAATGTCCTATCTTGTTGGAGACGGAAGTTTGTGGATCTGTCAGCCAATGTAATTTGGAGGATGATTCCTGCGTTCATTTGGTGGTGCCTTTGGAGGGAGCGGAATAGAAGGTGTTTCGAGGATTCAGCTAGGACGCTAGTGAGCTTGCAGGGAGATGTGTTTCATTCTCTTTACCTTTGGGCTAATGCTTTGTTGGGTGGTCGTTTCTTGGTCTATTTTGATTTTTTTAGTTTTTTTATTTGTATGCTTTGAGTAGGGCTGTCCATGTTCCGGTCCGGGCCGGTGCGGTCCGGTTGGCCGGCCATTTTGTAGAGTATATAGACCGGACCGGACTGGACATATGACCGGTTCGGTCCGGTCTGGGACGGTTTAGGTCGGTTTGGGCCATGCCATTTTGGGCCGGTTTTGGGTTGGACCATGCCATTTTGGGCCGGTTTTGGGGTTGGGCCGTGCTATTTTGGGTCAATTTCCGGTTTGGAGAGGTATACTCTGGTCCGGTCCCGGGTTTTCATGAGGGTAACCCGGAACCGGACCGGAATACACCGGTTTACCTGTCCGGTCAACCCGGTTTCAAAAAAGTCCACCGGTTTTGTCTAAAACCGGTCTGGTCCGGTCCGGTCCGGGTTGGCCAGTCCGGCCGGTATTTTGGACAGCCCTAGCTTTGAGTGATTTCAGTACAATCTTTGTACTGATTTCACCTCTTTCATTTTTTCTTCTTAATAATACTGCTCTTACTTCTAAAAAAAAAAGAATTGACATGGGTGCTTTTGCAGACTTGATGGAAGTTCATATCTGTGCTTGACTAGTTTGGAGACAGCCAACCAGCTAGAGTTTAGTGGATGCAATTGGTGATTGAATCTATGGTTATTAGCTAGATTCCAACAAAGTTGAATGTGACGACCCAAAAACTGCTAAAAGTTTCATAGAAGTTGTGAGGGTCTGAAGTGAAATCTTCCATCTAGAATATAACTTTTTGAGGAGCTTTGATTTCATTCATTGTTTTCTTGTCCAGTTCATATTCCAACAAAATTGGGAGCACAAGGCACTTGTACTTTTTATTTTTCAGAATTTTCAGTTTGAGTTTAGTCGAGTAGGTGGTTCTTTATCATTTTCACATGTGAAAAACCTAGCCAGATACTGATCGATGTATATCTCTAAAGACAACAAAGTCCCGAAGCCCTGGCTTGAATGCTCTCCTTTTTTTTCACTTTTAGTTCACTCTGTGCAGTTATCTGGAAAAGAAGGTTTATTATTATGGTACAGTGCACTGATCACCTTGTTACTTTCAGCATTTGACTGAGGCTCTTGGCCCTTTGTCCAAGGAGAAAGATAAATTACTGAGTGACTACAACGAATTGAAAGCTAAACTTAATCGTGAATATGAGGAGCAGGCTGAACAAAAAAGAAATTACCAGCAGGAAGTCGAGAGTCTGCTTAAAATTACTTTTAGGATTAAAGAGTAAGTTCCATGAGCCCGAAATGTGATGTGCAAAAACCTCCAATGCTATTGATCTCGATCATCATATTGTTCTACCAGGTATTATGATTTAAAGAAAGGAGATAGGTTGAAGGAAATGCAAGAAAAGCAATCTCTATCAGAATCTCAACTTCAAAGTTGTGACTCAAGGAAGCAGGAAATTTTAGCTGAACTAAATAAAAGCAAAGATTTGATGAGGAATCAAGATCAATTAAGAAGAAATATTGAGGACAACCTGAATTACAGGAAAACAAAAGCTGAAGTAGATGAGCTTACTCGTGAGATTGAATCACTGGAAGAAAGAATATTGAAGATTGGGGGGGTTTCTACGGTTGAAGCTGAACTTGGCAAACTCTCACAGGAAAGAGAGAGACTTCTTTCAGAGGTATTTATTAATCCTACTGACATCAGTGTCATATGATTACCTTCTGATTTGAGTGGTTGACGTATGTTTCAGGCATGGGGACTTGCTTTTAAAAAAAAAAAAAAACCAAAACTATAGAAGTGACATTACCATTATTGTTAGATTCAGTTAATTCCGGAAAGCTGTTCAAGAGTTATGCTTATGCACTCTAATCTTATTTTCTAGTTGTACGTGTTGCTCTTTATACCCACTACGATTATCTGTTTTCCTATTTCCTTTGATACTGTAAAATGCCTGTTTTTAGCATTCAAATTCAGCAAATGTTTGAGAGATATTGGTTAGGGGCTAAGGTCAATATGTGGTTAAAATCAGGTGGGCTGTAGCTTTAGGGCACTAAGACGGAGGGCCAGGTGGCTAAAGTGAGTAGGAGTGGGGAAGGTCGGAGGAGCCGCTGTGGAGTGTATTGTCATGTCCTTGTTCGTTAGGGAACAGCTTTCAGTACTTGAACTGCTACTTCCGGAAGTGTCTTATTGCTGAAAGTCCTTTTTGGAAGCCTGACCTTAAGCAGTGTTACTTACAAGGAGATGGGGTGGGGTAGCAAAGTGCCCTATAAGAGTTTAAAAGATTTTAATTCAGAAACAATTGTGTGTGGTAGTCTGTTAGGTAATAAGTATTTCAATATATTTTCAGCTTTTTCTAATTTAGATTAACAAAAAATTTAGATTCGCCTTTTGTTCTATCAAGTCAAGGGTGTGTTAGCAATTGTTATAGTTGCCAGATGTAGGCTGGCTTTGAAGAGTCATTATCTTATTTATAGGTATTTACTTAATTGGCCTTTATTGAATCAAGGAACTTTTATAAGTTTGATGCTTGCAAGATTTAGGCTTCGGGTTGTAGACAAAAGTTAGATATTTTATTATTAGGAAACCAGTTTAGTAATGTGGAGCTTAGTTCATGGTGGTGTTGCAGGATTCTATTCTTTCAGGAATGTTGCCAGAGGAGAGACTAGGCAGATATACCATTAATCTTACAAGAAATGTTTGTTTGAGAGAAGTCTGAATGAATCTTTGTTTGCATTCATTCCAAAGATGGTAGGCGCTCTACTTTTCAAGGAGATGCAGATACAGATACTGTTAGGTAAGCCAACGGATACCAACGGTGTAAGACACTCTGGTAGAGCGATTCCATTCGTTTGTACTCTAGCAGAGAGCTCCTGTTACTTGAGTCACAGAAGATTCATACATGTTTCAGAGCGGTGCAAGACTGGGAAATTGGATCCTTGGTTTGTCTTAATAATGTGTTATATTCTACCCACTTTTGTGGGGAAGGTAAGGATAAAAATGATTTCTAAGCCTGCTAGATGGTGAAACAGGAGGGGGTGGAAATTGCCTCCAATCAGAATACTTGATTTTCCATTTTAGGGATTAAGGATAGTGGTATAAGGATCTTAGTCCACATAGTGGTATTTTATTTATGTGCACTATGTTAGAGCAACGCCGAGAGTGGCCTTTTAACTTGGGCAGCATCATGAGGCAAGAGTTTAACAATGACAATTTAGGAAGTTTAAATTAACTGTAGCGGATTGGTAGTATATGTGGGAGTTGTCTGAAAGACAGCGAATTGTCTACTCTCCACTGTGACATAACTAGAGAATTGAGGTCATTGGTGTTGGGCCTATTTGGGGGTTGCATCGAATATGTATAAGACTATTGCTGTTTGGTGGGCATGTTAGAAGGGACAGTATGGAAAACATTCTACTGGTCAAATTGGATGGCAGTTTATTTGTGTCATGGGTTGAATGTGGAGAGGAAAAAAAGAAGCAAGGAATGTTGAGGTCTTTGAATTACCTTCACTGAAGTTGAGATTTTTGTTTCTGTGCTGTCTTTTTGGAATTCACCTATGACTTGCATTTCCTCTCAAAGTGCGCGGCAGTTTTTGGACCTTTTGAAATATTACAGTGTCAACTTTGTTTAGGGTGTTTTTTCTGTATTCGTTCCATGCTTTAGGCTTTTGCCCAATCTTGTGCTTTTTCATTTAATGAATTGCTTATTTTATCAAGAATAAAGAAGTGAGGAATGGGCTTTGGTTCGTGGTCTTCAAAGTAGTCGATATGTTCTTAAAGCTTTAAGTTTTTGGATTATAAGTCTTAATCTTGTTTGGGAGAATTTCTAAAGTCCTTAATTTTTTCTTCAAATGCAGTGTAGAATGTGGGACTAACAAAAATAATTCAGAATGTTTTGTAGAGTGAACTTTTTTCCTTTCTGATGTTGACTAGGTTTGGTGGATGTATATTTGAGTAGGATCTATAGGCTTGAATTAAACGAAAAACAAAAAGGGATAGTTCAATGCTGTTAGGGTGAGAATCTATCATCCGCTAGTGTCCATTCAAAATTGGGCGTCGTGAAATTTTTGAAAAAGGGTCGGCGAAGGAAAAAACAAAGAGAGAAAGGAAAAGGTATTGTGACACTTGTACATGCGTAAGGAATCACAAGTTAAATTTCTAATTGGTTGCTTGGTTTCAAACAGCTTGCTCAGCCGTAGTGCTTGTGCTTGGTTTGGCTCCCAATTTTGTCCTATACCATTAAAATGACAGCTCTACTAGTGTGTCTATATACGAATTGTCACTGAGAATGAATGATGGGAGGCAAAGTCGATTGTTCATCACCATTTAGTCTTTCTGAACTTCTCTTTGGGACTTGATTTGAATCTCTGCAGCCCAATTGGGGATATAAAAGCCATTTAGTTCTAATTCCGGAGGAAAGAGAGAGAGGCTGCCCGTTGGAGGGAACAACTGCTGGAAAAGCCTGCCAATACCTTACAGATAAGTCTGTTTGGTTCTTTAGGCGAGTTTTGGTGTGGCAGCTATACAGCCGGGTAGCAGAGAGGGAAAATGAGAAAAGTGGAAGCTACGTTTATTGTTTTGGTTGCAAAGTGCAGACATTCTAAGACTCAATGTGTAGTAGTTGAAAAGTGACGTTAAAGTGGCTGTGGCTTGATCTCTTGTACTGCTAAGATCTTTTGAAATTTCTATCATGGACAATTTTTTTTCCACCATTAGAAGTTTACTTCTCTTTATTGGCGAAGAATCATCTTGATGCCATTACCTTTACTTACATGAAAAAAATTAACACCTTGGGGATTTTAATAACAGTTAAACAGGTGCCATGGGACGATGTCTGTTTACCAAAGTAATATTTCGAAGAACAGAGTTGATCTTAAACAGGCACAATACAAGGACATTGACAAGCGGTACTTTGATCAGCTAATCCAGCTTAAGGTTGGATAAATTTTCATAATTGCTTCTCGGCTTTCTCCCTCACTCATATCAGTGTACTAATAACTGGAAAACATTTTGTGACAGACAACTGAAATGGCAAACAAGGACTTGGACAGATACTACAATGCACTTGACAAGTAAGCTTAGTATTCACATGTTTCTTTGTATCAACTTTTATTTTGTAGGGTGAGTTTTTAATTCTTCTAAAATTTTTTTTTGATAAGTAAGCCAATCTTATTAAAATAAAAACACAAATACAAAGCCCCAGATTCAACAGTACAAAAGACTATACTGAAGACACCTAAACACAAACAAAAGAAAAAAAAGGCCCTTCCACCTCCAGCCAAACCCTCAACTCATCTTTTTTGTTATTGATTAATCATTTAATCAATAACAATGCCCGCCCTTCGTTCTTATTTTTCCTAGCACTCGAAGAACCTTCATAGTTGACCGAAGAGTTCAAACCCTTCAATTCCCGAACCAACTTTTTCCCTGATTTTGCAGGCTTTTTTGAACTACTCTGCACCCTATCTTTTTCCAACGCAACAAAGAGCTCCCTCAGCTCCTTCTCATGACCCTCACACGACACCCCAACCAAATGCCTAAAGGAAGGGACCATGTCTAAGACCCAATCCGAACCACCTAATTCCTTAGATCCCTCCATTTTGTCACTAGGGAAACAGACTGCCAAGGGGTCCACATTCACCACTTCCTTCTCGGAATCTCCCAAAAACTCTCCAACTTCCAACTCTGCATTTGAGCTCTCAACACTAACCAAACCTCTTTGGGACATCCCAACAGCTAGATCGGCCTCTTCTGTCGTCGAAAAACCTATACTCGGCATCTCCAACAGTCCAGAAGCATTTCGGGTCATCTCCGGCGCCGGCAAGTCGCCGGAAGTCATCTCTGACACCTCCCCCATCGGCAGACCTCTCTGGGACATCCCATCAGCTAGATCGGCCTCTACTGTACTCGAAAATCCTATACTCGGCGTCTCCAACAGTCCAGAAGCATTTCGGGTCATCTCCGGCGCCGGCAAGTCGCCGGAAGTCATCTCTGACACCCCAGATAGGATCGCCAGAGGCACTCCTATCACCGGCGTGGCGCTTTGGCCAACCTCCGAGCTCCGATGATGGAGATCTAAGCTTCGAGGTTGGCGTCGGATGGGTCCATGCGTCGGATGAGTCGGGTGGGTTGGGTGAGTCGACTGGGTCTCAAAACCAACCAAGCTTTCGGGTCCATGTGTCGGATGGGTCGGGTGGGCCGGCCAGTCCTCAGGCCCACTCGACTCCCCCTTCTCCTTGCAGCCCAAATTCTCTTCTAACTGACCAAGAAATGGGCCCGAGCCCAATCCGGATTTCCCTCCCAAAATATTGGCCAAGCCCTCACTATTTTGGCTCCCCATTTTTAAACCACACGTTGTGCAGCTTAAGCCCCTCCAAGGCCCATCCTCAAACCCTAACGCCACTTTCCTCTTCTTCACCAATCCTATCAAGCCGTCCACCTCATCCTTTAGCTTCAATAACTGCTTCCACACCACATTCTCAAACCCAGCCGCCGAACCAGAAGACTCAACGCAAAACTCCTTCCTCCCCACCGTTTCCATCCTCTTCTCCGGTGTACTTGACCTCGCCATATCTGCAAAAGAAATTCCTTCCTTGATCGAAGCAACCGCACGCACGACCCTCTTACTTCGAAGTACGTTGATGGCTGATAGAAGCTCCTCACAAATTTTACCAAAGGACTGCCACCCACCACCTGACTCCCCCTCCGGTATCATCACTACCCCACGACGTCGTCGCTCCCCGAACTCAAACAGAGCCATGTACCTTCCACTTTTGTTTGACCTCCTCTGAGCAAGGAATGCACGCGAGGATTCGTTGAATCTCTCGGGAAAATCCTTAGAATCCAGTTTTCCAAAGAGATTCGACAACCAAAGCACCACATCCCTTCCAAAGCGAATGAAACTCTGCAAATTCCTATTTTTCTCAGTCAATGTAACCACCCCAAACGAGCTCACAGAGAACTGAAAAGTCTTAGCCTCAATAACTAGACTACGAAAAAACGCCATGAATCTAAGAAAAATGAACAGATCTCGGCTACAGAAGCTGTGTAAAATACAATGTATTCTGTTATTTTAACCACTGCTCCAACTTAAATGGAATCTCCTCCTGTAAGTTCAGGATGTAGGAAGGGGTCACGGATTCAAAACCTACCAGATGCATGTATAACTTACAAACAAAAATAAACAAATTATCCTTGTGCTTTACGCAAGGTAAACTCTTCGCAGTATGGAATGGGCTTCGTACATGTTTTTACAAATTTGATCTATCCATGTGTGGTATGCTTGGATACCTTGTTTCCCCGTTCCTGAGAGTTCAAAAGTATGTGTTGATGGTTCACCAAGAAGGTGTCAGATCCTTGATGGTTGTGAGGTCGTTAGTTCAAGTCCTAGTTACCTCTTCTTGGTTCTTCTTCCACTCTACTATATAATAGCCATATTAGTTCAGGGTTGTTGGGCAAACTTGAAAGGGCATTTGAGTGTGTTATCTGCGATGTACATTTTTAGCCAAGGTCACCGAGGTATTAGAATCTTTTTGTTTCTGAAGTCCTAATCTTTAGTCTTTGGACCTCCTTTCTAGAAATTTTTTTGATTATGAATGGGCAAGGCCCACATTCTTCCAGTTTTTTGGGCAGGCCATAAAGGGGGTCTCATTTGCAGTTTACTTATGAACATTGTTCTTGGACTTTCTGAAAGTTTTGGACTTTTGCACCAATGGTAATGCTACAAAATCATAGGGCATCGTGTGTCTGTTTGCCATGAACTCACCAATGAACTCGGTCAAATGATACTCCATCCCCATCTAAGAACAAAGTGAGGGGTGGAATTGTAGGTTCAGTACATATCGGGTACATTTATAACTTACAGATTGGAAAGGACTCAAGGAGAAAAGGAAAATTGTTTACTGGTTTTAGTATTATCCATCCATTTAGTCCATTACTCTTGCTTCTATGTTTTTTTTCATTTTTAATAAGCAAGGGATAACAAGATACATTTGTAGTTTAACGGCGATCGGGGGGTTCTGAGGAAAGGAATACATGAGGGAGAATAGAGTGGACGGGGGAATGTCTCCTTCTGGGGAGATGGAAGTGCAAGATTATGCGCTATGAAGTTAGCATGCATAAAGTTAGCACTGCAATGAACTTTTTTGACAGTCCAGGAATGCCTTCTTGCTACTATGGTTTTACTGTGCCTATATATCTTATCCATCTTTCCAGGAAAATGGATATCTCCAGTAAAGTCTTAAATTTTGGCTCATGCATCGCAACTTCATATTCTTTCCTCCAAGTATACCTCAGCTTCATCACTGCAGCTCAGCTCTCCTCCCCCCCAATCCCAACCCTTTTTTTTCCTCTTTGATATATCACTCGCCCCTGTCAATGAGTGCTTAGATCTTAATTGTGTTACATTAATTGCTGATCATCTTTTGGTCCTTGGGAAGTAATATATCAATCAGGCTCAGTATCTATATGTAACTGTGCATTATACTTGTAAATGAGCTTTTGATGGTGGGTCCAATAGGATGACCCAGTTACCTGTAGATTCTACGTATCCAGTGTTCAGCATCATATCACAGTTACGCCGACTTTTAAACATGCTTCTTGGCTCCCCTCCCCCTCCTTTCAAAAAACAAAGGAATGGAAGTCTCTTTGGCAATATTCAGCCCGTATATATGTGTGTAAGCCCTTGTCTTCTTTTGAAAATCAGCGGATCAGACAAGGATTTTTTATAATTCTAAATCCCGGTGCTAAACTAGTTGTGAAAGATTTGTTATCTTAGTACCAATGTTTTTTTTGTTTTTTCTTTGATTCATTTCCTTTCAGAGCACTTATGCGTTTCCACTCAATGAAAATGGAGGAAATAAATAAAATTATAAGAGAGTTGTGGCAGCAAACGTACAGAGGTCAAGATATAGATTACATCAGTATCCATTCAGATTCCGAAGGGGCTGGGACTCGCTCCTACAGTTACAGGGTATGGAATTCTTCTCTACCTGTTCTAGTATTTTCTTTTCTTTTCTTCTCTTTTAGGTTTTTTAATTTTTATCTACCGGCAGAACTTTTTGTTCTTTGACAATTAGTATCCTGATGTTCTGTAACATTTTATGTGCAGGTTCTCATGCAGACTGGTGATGCAGAGTTAGAGATGAGAGGAAGGTGTAGTGCTGGGCAGAAGGTGAGTGCTAATTGAAGGCTTTATTTGACTCCAATCCTCATCTCTTTGCAAGGAACGAGAAACTAATAGTCCCATTCAGGTCCTTGCTTCCTTGATAATACGATTGGCTCTGGCCGAGACTTTCTGCCTCAACTGTGGTATACTAGCATTAGATGAACCAACCACAAACTTGGATGCCCCAAATGCTGAGAGTCTTTCTGCTGCTCTACTGAGGTATGAACATACTATATCCTCTCATCACTAGTCCATCAAGAGGATGAAAGCCAGCATTTACCCATCTTTCGTGCTCTTTCTGCAGAATTATGGAAGATAGAAAGGGCCAGGAAAATTTTCAGCTGATAGTGATTACACATGATGAGCGTTTTGCTCAATTAATTGGTCAACGGCAGCATGCAGAAAAATATTACCGGGTCGCAAAGGATGACCAGTAAGGCCATGATTTTGTGTTAGCAGTGCTTATTTTTTCTTCTGCTTTGGAGTTACTATTTTGTTCTTTTTCCTGAACGAGTTCTGTTCAGCATGATCTCATTTATGCACTCGGTCCAATCGTGCTCATTTCTCCCTCTCTTCTTCAGTCAGCACAGTATAATTGAAGCACAGGAGATATTTGATTGAGGTTTCTCTAGAGTCGTCTTGCGCGGAGTCATTTATTGGGATGTAACAGCATATTGAAGGTTCTGTACAATGCTAGAATTCTGTTGTATGTAAGCTTGTATAGCAGAGAACAATTCATTATCGTGCTCCGATGATTGTGATGCACGTTTTTTTCGCTTTCCCTTGAGGGAACCTCATGATTCGCCAATGAGCTTTACTGAAGGCAACATGGAACAAGTATTTTGGCTGCATTGCTTTCCTTTTCTATTTGTGTGTGCGGGGTTTCCTTTTTGGTACTTTTTGGTGTATCAATCGTCCAATATGCTCAACTATTCTGCCCACGAAGTTTTGGACGAATGGAGTTTAGCCATTTTACACTACCTCAAAACATCATTCGATTCTCAATCTTTTATTTTTTATTTTAACTTCTGCACTTGCGCTTTTTTTTTGGGTTGGGAGGATAAAACTGGTATACGAGGAGTGGAGGGAGCAAGGAGGGTCAAAAGAACCTTCTTTTTTGTATCTTTACCATGCACTAAATGATCATGGGAGAGGATAAAGAAAACCCGACATGATTACATTCTGTAAATCAGAGCAGTCCAAGAAAATGAAAACACTTCTTGAGAATTGTAAATTTATTGTTCATCAGTAGGGTCAATGAGCACATAACTTTCACCAATTTCCCCACCGAGTCAAAATATATTTCAATAAGAAAAGGCAACAAAGTTGCTATTGAGAGGATATGACATCAATAGCCTACGGGCCAAAAGCCAAACGACGCTTCTTCTTTTTTTTCCTCTTTCATGGACTTGTGATAACAAATATGACAGCAATGAATAAGCTCTAGATCTAATCCTTGTACTTCATCTCAGACATCAGGAAGCCGGGCATGTCAAATGAGGATGAGAACTTCTCGACATCAATCTTGAGATCCTCAATGTCTTTGTTATTCACCAGGCCCTTGTTAAAGTCCTTCAATAGCTTTCCATACTGCTTTTGGATGTTCAAGGTGATGGTCACAGCCTGGTGAAGGAACTCTCCTATCTGCTCGAAGTCCTTCTCAACCAATCCTCTTGACGTCATCGCTGGGGTACCTGTCAAAGGAATACGCGGGGTTAATTCTTCAGGACAGATAAACCAAACCCGATTGTTGAAATAAAAACTGCCTCAGAATTTATCAAGTCAAAAAAAGTTGTAATTTTAACAAAAACACACCCAATACCTGAACTTGGTAACCAAAAGAAGAAAATAAGGCCCAAATGCATGAACGATTCATCTCAAAGTAAAAACAGAACCCGAATCAAATTGTCTTATCCTTCCAAAGGGTGAGTTTGACAAGTAACCTCAAAGGATGTTAGTTTTTTCTTTTTCTTTGAGGAAGTCCAATTGATCAAGTTCTCTCTCAAAGTCATTATTCCCACAAGTTATGCATCCGACTATTAAACCCAACATCACATTCATTAAAGACCCCTCGCAAAAGAGCTGAAACTCCAATTCTAGATAGCAGCTCTTACCAATTCGTACTCCTCCGGGAGCCAAGGCACTGCTGTCACCGAACACAGCATTCTTGTTCACAGTAATATTGCACAAGTCACAAAGCTTCTCGACCTTATTGCCTGCAAGAAGCAAGAGTTGTGTAACAAATGAAACAAAAGCCTACAACAGTTTTCTTTCTAAACCAAATACATAATTTCTTTTACCAGTCAACCCCAGAGGACGAAGATCCCACAGGACAAGGTGGTTCTCAGTTCCTCCAGTGACAAGCTTGTATCCCTTGCCCATCAGGTAGTTTCCAAGGGCAACTGCATTGGCCTTGACTTGTTTGGCGTAGATCTTGAACCCAGGTGACATGGCCTGTTTTAGAGCAACAGCCAGGGCACCGATCTGGTGATTGTGGGGACCACCCTGAAGGGAGGGGAAAACAGCAAAGTTGATCTTGTCTTCAAAATCGTAAACTGCATCCTCTGGCTGACCCTTCTTGGCTGGTTTAGGACCCTTCCGGTAGAAAATCATACCAGCCCTAGGACCCCTCAAGCTCTTGTGTGTTGTGGTCGTGACTATATCACAGTATTCAAACGGGTTTGCAGCTTCCTACGCCAATAAGAAAAGAACAAGAAAAAAAAAAGTTATTTAGACAGGAAACATGCATGTAGGTCTTGAAAAGTTATGTGAGATCCACACACTCGATAGATATATGGAGACGCAAATAGTTTGAAGCTCCATTATATGCAATCCAAAGATACTCTCCTTGGAGGAGAGATCCAAGAAGCGCATTAATTATTTGCATAAAATATTTGAAAACCGAAACTTTCCTAGAGCTGAACGTACTTCCGATCCAGAATTCCAAGAAACAATTTAGATTCGACTTAAAAGTCGAGGTCTGTACCATATGGATTGAATAAGGAAGTTTCGTATTATAGTCGCATTCATAATAACCCCATAGATCGCCACTTTCTGCAAGCGACCCAAATGAATCAATACACTTCGCAACACATTTCATCTTCGCTTTCTTTAGATGCGATATTACCAAGGCAGGTTTGAACTCGCATGTCCACAGCATGCAGCCGTTCAATAGGTCAATAGGACTCACAACCTTCAAATTGAGAGTTAAAAAGTCCAAACATATTTGCTGAAGATCCGGCACTACCAACAATCATGCATTACGAATGCAGATCTATAATACCAATAACCGAAAACTCAGGTCGATGAACCTACAATTACGCTTGAATAGGTAAAAGCCCAGATCCAGAATTTCCGAAATCTGTCCTCCTTAAAACAACGGAGCAGCATGCAGATCTAATCCCAGAGCTCAGAACAGCACTCAATGAAATTCATATACAAATTGGAAAGAGAAATAAAGAACAAGAAGAACATCAATAACTAAAAATTTAAACAAATATACCTGAGCAGCAACAAGGCCACTAATGTGAGCCATATCACATAGCAAGAGGGCACCGCACTTATCGGCAACAGAGCGGAACCTGGCGTAATCCCAGTCCCTGGGATACGCACTCCCACCGCAAATAATCAACTTAGGCCTGAAATCCAAGGCCTTCTCCTCCAACTTATCGTAATCAATATACCCAGTGGTGGAATTCACCTTGTAAGGCAAACTCTCGAAGTAAATCGAGGTGGCGGAGATCTTCTTCCCTCCGGAAGTATAGTATCCATGGGTAAGGTGACCGCCGGAAGGAAGATCCAAACCCATGATGCGGTCATGGGGCTGGAGCACGGCCGTGTAGGCGGCGAAGTTGGCAGGGGAACCGGAGTAGGGCTGGACATTGACACCCCACCCGGTAGGGTCGAGGTGGAAGGCCTGGAGGGCGCGAGACCTACAGAGGTTCTCGATCAAGTCGATGAACTCGTTCCCACCGTAGTACCTGTTCCCCGGCATACCCTCCGAGTACTTGTTGGTCAGGGAGCTACCGAGGGCCTCGATGACGGCGAAGGAGGTGAAATTCTCCGACGCGATCAGCTCGATGCCGCGGCATTGCCTGCGCTTCTCCTTCTCGATGAGGTCGTGGATCTCCGGGTCCACGGTTACGAGGGGTGTGTTTCCCCAGACGCTTACGGCTTCCATTGGAGAAAGAGAGCGGCTAAGAAGAAGAGGAGAGTGGAAGACAAAGGAAATGCAGCGCTGTTGATGGTTGAAGTAGGGAGGGTTTATAGGAGTTTCTATGGGTAGGGAAAGACGAATATAACCCTTCGTTATTTTTGACTAATTACTTCTATTTTGTTGGTGGGAGTTGGAGTCGTTGGTGTGTGGTGGTGGCCAGGCCACAACCGGAGGGCATAGATTTTCTATGGGGTTGTTTTTGTTGTCAAAATTTTAGGAATATTTTGAAATTTTGGGAATCTTTGCTTTAATGAGATTTATTGGAGTTTGTGAAAAGTAGAGTGTGTAGGTGTAAAAGATAAAATTGTTGGAGTTTTTTTGGCTTGCCCGAATTGTTGAGACCCCAAATTATGGGGGAAACAAACATGTCCTACATATTCTATGGGTTTTTTTTTTCCTTTGGGAGACCAGTTTCGGTTCTTTGTTTTCCACTCACGTAACTATTTTTCTATCCAAATTAGGCGTATGTTTTTTGCTAAAATTTTAAAGAATATTTTTGAATTTTTTAGAATCTTTACTTTATTTAAATTTATTGAAATTTGTGAAAAGTAAAATGTGGGTAAAAGTTAAAAAATGTTAGAATGTGTTTTTTTTGATAAAAATTTACCTGCCTCGAATTATTGGGGAAACAAACATATCTAATATAATAAAATTGTTTAATTATATAGATTCTAGGAGTCTATTTTCCAGGTTTGTGTTATAATATTAACTAAGCTATGCAAATTTGGGGGTTATTATGAAAGTATCTATTATCTCTTCATATATTTAGTCATATAAAATATATTATTTTGGATAACGCCAAATATTGCACCAAGTATCTCCGTCCAAAACGGAATCTTAGGATATTACGGTGTTATTTGAGTGTGAAAATTTTGGGATTTTGAAAATATTAGGTATTAAAATTTGTGAAAAAGTAAAGATATTTTATTAGAGTCAGTGAAAAAGTGAAGAGATAACATTTAAATAAATATTATAATAATTAAAAAATTATTTGATAAATAAAGAAATATTTTTTAATAATTTTTTAATATTAAACACAATTACTTGGAGGCCAATTATTCGTGCCTCAAACAAATCTTATAAGTCATTAAAATGGAGTATTTTAAAACATGATTTTCTAAATTTTTTAACCATTATGTTTAAACTGAATTATAAAAATTTATTGACAAATTTGACAAATTATCAGTCGCTTGTATTCACCAAAAAAAAATATGTATCACTTTTACCAACTCACTTAAATATTAAAATATTCTAAAGAGTTACAAGTATTTGGGGTCTCAAAAAGGGTTCGCAGACTTCGGTTGGATTCCAAATCCAATACAACCAATACCAACATATCCTATCCGGTAGGTGAATGTTTTGGACCACCTTTGACTCACGCATTGGCTTTTGTATCTTTAATATTGGGACCAAGAAGCTTTCCCAAAAGGTGTCTTCTTTTTTCTACCCCGTAAATTTTCTTACAATATTGGGCACTTGTGCAGTTGTGCATTTCTGGACCGCCTATCTTCTCTGTATAAATCTGTTGCTAAGCTTAGCTTTAAATGAGATATAATTCACCACTCCCTATCGGTTTAAGATTTTAGAATAAATGGTGTGTCTTGCATTTGCTTAAATTATTCTAACAGAGTTTGCCTAAGTAATATATTGTATTTACTGTCAAAACCTAACGAGTTGAAAGTTTTTTTTAACCCACTGAGATTTTTAAAAATTGAGTCAAAACCTCGTGAATGAAATTTAAAATATAATTCCTTCCAATTTAATTAAATAATAAAGTTCGCATAATCTATATTCTATTTAAAGCTAAATCGTGCATGGAAAATATCATTGGGTTAAATAAGTTTTTTGCTCCCAATTATTAAAGTTCTGACACTTTACACTCTATATTATCAATTTCGTTATATTTCGATCCTCAACTACCAACCGTTTACCCTTTATAACCTCAACCGTTAATTTAGATGAAAATTACCATTTTTGTTTAGTGAAATAATTATTTTTAAAGTACTTTCAAGAGAATGGTTAGACATTAAATAAATAACTAAAAGTCAATCATTTCAGTCGACTTATATTTTTAGGCTAAATCACAAACTTAACATGGTACCAAATAAGATGACATAGAAAACATGAAGAACTGTGATCGGACCAAAACATATTTTGTCCATGTAACCCTATACTAGTGTTTTTAATAGTATATTGAAGAAATAAGTAGAGAACATTTTATGAACATAAAAACCATACTATTTTAAGTTTTGTGGAATTTATTTATTGGTTTAATCTATCTAAATGAAAGAGGAAAAACAACCAAAAAAACATATCAATGGAACAAAAAAAAAAGCATACAGACACGTGTCAGAACGGGGTCCTTGTACTTCTTAGAGTTGGTAAGGGGTTGGAGACACTGGTTTGGAAAAAAGGGTTGGTGAGAGGTCATTTGGTAATTTTGAGGACACCAACCCCAGCTTTTTTTTTTTCCTTTTTTTTCTAGGCGACACCAACCTCACCGGCTCACCCCAGCTTGATAGTGACTTTTTGCAGTCTCTGTGGTTGTTGTGCACTTTCAAGTTTCAGCTAGGAGGGGAATGAAAGCCACGTAAACCAAATTAGGATCCGAAACTCATGAAAATTTTCATGCATGTTTTCATAAAAGAATCAATCACCTACCGCTCACCAACCCACGCTGGAATTTTGGACGATTCAACACTTTGGGCGCATAAAAAAAAAGTAAATAATAAGCGTCACTATGGTCCAACTCAACTCGACTCAATTCTCTTACAAAGGAAGCATATTTATTTTTGAAGCTTTTGTTCATATTTTCCGAGAGAGTTGGTGTGAGATAGTTGGTACTAGGAAGAGAGGTGCTTATATATTTGGGGCTATTAAAATGAAGTAGTAGGCCTGCTTAGATTGTCCCTATCCATAACTACCCCCATGGACCAAAATAAGCTATGTATGGCTCAAATGAAAATATAATACATGGTGAGCTACGGCCATGTGAGTTAGGTGTACATATAGGGTTTAAATTACCATTTATGCAAACAATTCGTGTTCATATCGTGCGGATACTGGATCAGGTTAGTCTGAATCAGATGCACATGAATAAATGTCTGAATTTTTCTCATATCTAAAAATATATATATTACATGTATTTTTTTTAATGATTGGACCTTAGAAAGGTTTAGTTACACAAAAATAAATGTGCGTGGGCGGACAAAACATAAAAAATAGAATAAAATCCTTTAAAATTTTCCTTGAAGATAGATTTTGTATTGGATTTATAGAACATAAAATATTAATTTTTTAATTAGAACACGTGTTTTTATTTTCCTCGAGCATAGAAAACGTGATTCGAGTTTAACACAAAAGCATATTAAAAAAAAGGAATTCGCATTTTGAAGTAAGGTCTGAAATTAAATGGATTTATATGTTTTTGTAATACTACTCTTTTTTTTCTTGTACTGTACGGTAGTTCCAAGAAAAGGTTGTCCCTCAGGCCTCAAGCCAGAAAGATACCGTCGGTACGTGCACCCCACAGACCCACTCCCACAATGGCAATATTCTCCTGCTGCCGCTTGCCAGTAGGACCATCTTCAGACCCGCCCACGTCTTCACACGATCTCTTACACCATTTCTACAGATTTTGTTCCCCTGATTTTTTTATAGCCAGCACTTAGTACAATGTCGTCGACTATTTCCATTTTCCTCTTATAATAGATTGCGCACTCCAGATGCTCGATCTAAAGACTAATAAGAGCACCGACGGCAATTAAGTACTTTGCTGGACCCACCAGACCCAACCGACACGATCTTCTTGTGGCCAGACGTATTGTATTGGCGCAGCTTGAAGCAAAGATAGTTCGAAGGCGGATCTTCCAATTTTTTTTTATTTTTTTTCTAAGTTGTTGATCTTTCGAGTACTTGATAGTAGCAGAGTAGTACCAATACATAACATGCTGTACATAGATAGACCGCCTTCTAAGTTCTAAGAACGTGATGGTGTTTTTTTAGAGGTTCTATAATCGCGACAGGTTCAGTTAAGGCAGTGCGATTAAACGCTGTCACCGGCTACATGCTCTTTGGCTATTTCCTTTGGGTTAAAGACCCTTTTCGTCCATTGGGCTACAGGCTTTGCAATTGATCATAGGCAGTCGTGGAGTTTGGACAAGACTAAAAAAAGGATCCTTCCGTTTAGTTTGCCATCCAAAGGTAACGGGATCTTTGTCTCAGTTTACCGTCTAAGTCAATGGATTGGCACATCATAATTAATAAAATTACACCACATGTCCAATTAACCAAATCAGAGACTCCACTTCAAATAAAAAATAAAAAATATTTATTTTTTTGTAATTTAATTTTAATATTTTTTATTTGACTTGAAATCTATACTTTGATTAATTGGACACGTGACCTAATTTTATTAGTTATGATGTGTCAATCCATTAACTTTAAACAGCAAACTGACACAAGGATTCCGTTAACTTTGTATGGCAAACTAGTGATGGAGTGAAGGATGCACACATTCCTCTTAGAGATCTTCCCTCACCTGTTAGTATATTTTGTAATTTTCTGTTCGAATTATATTATGTAATTTTGGGATGAACACAATAAGTGAATATTTTATTATTTAATATTGTCCATCTAAAATTTCGACAACTTGAACTCTACAATAAGATATATCTATGTTATTTCTCTCCAATGACAATAAATTACGGGAGATCCTGGTCTCTCGCTCACAACAAGTGATCTATAGTAAGTGAATATCTTAAAAGAGTACCTTCATCATAATGTCGCCATAATGTTAAAAAAAGAAGTATGTTGATCATAATGTCAACATAATGTCATCATAATGTTAGAAAAAGAAAGAGTATGTTCATCATAATGCCGGACCAGATTTGAATATCCGAACTTATTTAGTGCGCAGAAAAAAAAAATCTGTTATAATATATACGTAATACGTCTAAAATTATCTTATCTTTAGATTTGTTTATAAGTTCTTCCGTATAACTCTTCGATTATTACGTGTAAACATATCTAATGAACTCTTTTTTGTGGATGGAAAATGCTGGGCGTCCCGCCCCACGTCCCGCTAGCTGACGTGGCAGTGGGGCCCAACGTGGGGCCCAGCATTTTCTTTTGGGAGAAAATGTTGGGCCCCACCTCCACATCAGCCAGTGAGATGCTGGCGGGACGTGGGGCGGGACGCCCAGCAAAGCCCTTTGTGGATAAACATATCTAACCTTAAAATTCGAACATGCAAAGAAGGAAAAATGATAACGTTAATTATGTTTCTTTTTTATTTTAATACGTAGTTGGTTTGGTCACAAATAGATCATCGCACATAATAGTTTTATTTCTTCTTCTCCTTCTATTGAAAAAAAAGGTGTCAAATTCAACCATTAAATTTACAGTGGCCTTAACGCTAAGTAAGTAATTAAGGTTGAGATTTCAAAATCTCTCAAAATATTATTAATTTTTTTAGATCCAAAACTATTGATCCCATTTGTGTGAACCCGAGAGAGTATACAGGTCAGATTAGTCTAGATACGTAAAAAAAATCAACATTGGCACATCTGTCGAGCTAGAGATAGCCAAATAAAAAAAAAGAAGGTAGTTAGCCAACCATTGCTGTTTCTGGGTGGTAGGCCGTAGGGTGTATGATGCTACATGAGGTGAGGAACCTTGGATTCTACTTTCTAGTGCTCTGGGTAGGGTCCAAATATGAGAATAGGGGAGAGTGTTTTTGTGGTCTTATATAAAGATTTACACTGAAAATAGTTCTATGCTCACATAGCCCTATCTTAAATAACGAGATTCTAGCAGTGGGTTTTGGTAATTTTGTTTTGGGTCCATTATGTTCCAATACCGTCTTTATCCTTCATAACTTATCTGAGGTGTGTTGGGTGAGATCCTGACACATGCTCTCAGGTTGGCTTGTAGGGTCGGGTACACGAAGTGGTCCTACCTTAAGAGCTCCTGGGTTATAAACAAAATTGGTGATTTGGATCTCTAGGAACATTAGTCATATATTTTTAAAAGCACAAAAACTTTCATTTCAAGATAATAGTTTTAGATAATGAGAATAAATTTTTTTAAAAAAATCAAAATTTTAAAGCACCCTAGATGCTTTTGCTATTTTGCTTTTATCTTTAAAATATGGTACGAAATAATTATAATCCATGATTAGTAAATCCTCTATTTGGTGACAAAGAGGATAAAACTGATTGTTACTACCAAGAGTAAAGGCTAAATATCATATTTCTAGAAGGGAAGAAAATATTGTCAAATATATAGGGTTTGGTACCCGTCACTCATATTGAGTCTTGTCTTTTAAAGATTGTGAATATTTTCTATAAAAAAAAAGTGTTTCATTTTTTAAATCATGTATGTATGATATGAATTGTTGCAGGTAAATCATCAAGTGGCTTGGTCAGAGGGATGTAGTCCAGTTGGTAACACACACAAATTCTCTAGCTCTAAGGTCAATACATAAGTTAGAATCGCTTGTGAAAGTAAAGTATGCCTTTAGGCTTAGTAGCTCGATTGAGACCAACTGATGGTCTTACTAGTGCTGTGGTGACGTGCTCACCTAGTGGACAATAACTATGACTGAAATTAGACGTCTTGCAACAGGGAGTACTTCTATGGTCACACCCAGGGAAGGCTGATATGCTAGTTGCCCCGCTCCTCTCTTTATTATTAAAAAAAACTTCAAGGGGCTTGAGCTGGCAATAAGGATCTCCATATCTAAAGCGGATTAATTGTGTGACAATGTAAAGTTTGGGTATTTTTCATAGTTGATGATCTTAGATGAAACTTATGTTCTAATTTAAGTTTATCAATATCTTGTCATTGTGATTCTAATAAGATTGAGGTTAGATTAAGACTTAAGTTGTATTATGTGGAGGCCTGCAAATATTTCCTGTTTAACAATTTGAACTCACTTAACTTATCTCGTAGGTCCCTCCTAAAGGATTTCCTAGTAAGTCATGGCGTTACCATATTTGTATTCAAATTAAAAAAATATATATATTTATTTATAACCCCAAATTGTTACCCAAATGTCATTAACAAGTTTGAATTATAAATTTCATTTCAACTTATAAACTAACAAAATGTATCAATGTTCTGTCTCTAATAAGATCACACTCTTATGATGTACAAAAAATGTGGCACAATATCGTTGTGAACATTGATACATTTTGGTAATTTTAAGGTAAATTGTGACAAAATTGATAATTCAGACAGTTAAATAACATTTAAGTGATAATTTGAAAGTTAGAAGCGGATATTCTTATTTAAACCATGTAGGGAGTCTAAACTTTCGACCTCCCCTTACCTCGTAAACCTTAAAAAGAAGGAAAAAAAACTAAAAATAGTATATGTGAATGAAACTTTGTTTTGCAATTCAATTTAACTCTGTCCATAACCACTAAGGGTTATGGTGTGTTTGCCTTTAATGCTAGATTATGCACTTGAAGAAGTAAACAGAATAATTTCTTACCTCAAACTCTCATTCATTTTTGTGAGATATTACATGGCTTTTAGATGAAAAAGCATATAACTTTTCAAATAAAAAAGTGTTGGCACTAACGATATCTATGCGTTGGTGGTCTTTTTTACTACAGGGCCATAATAGCATAGCATAGTTTTACGAAAGAAATATATATATATTTTCGTTAAATAAGGAGGAATGGTAACCCGCATAACAACTCTTATCGGTCTAAGAGCACTAATGTTGCAAAATATTCCGTTTGAGTTAGGGCTCTTTAATCACTGGTTCGGTCCGGCGGTCAAATCGGTATGTTTGTAGAGTGAATATATCGGACTAGATCGGACCGGTCCAAATTGGACTGTTTGGACCATGATATTTTGGGCCTTTTTGGTTTGGACTTCTTAGCATTTTTACTTTTTTAGGTATTTTTGAGTTTTTTTTTACCGATAAGGACCGATTTGGAGTCGTATACTTCGGTCCAGTTTCGATTTTTCATATAGGTAATCCAAAACTGGACCAAAGTACACCGATTTCAGTCCGAATTGACCAATCCGACCGATTTTTTAGATAGTCCTAATTTGAGTCATAATTATTGTTCATTAGACAACAACACGAACAAGATCGTCAACCTGAGTCCATCCACTAAGGTTGTGTTTGCCAACATAAACATCCCCAAAATATTATCTCACTCCTAATAAAATAATCCAATATAATCTCTCTCTCTCTCCTATCAAAAAATATAAAAAATATAAAAAAATACCTCTCTTCACCTTTTCACTAAACTCAATACCAACACATATTCTTATACCAAAAATATTACAACACAAACACAACCTAAATCCAAGGTCGGACTTTTTTTTCGCAAATAATTTTAACATATTTTAGGACTCGAACTCCCGCTCGAAGACAATGCCCCTTAGAATAAAATATTGACTCAAATTATTTTTTTTGTGCGATCGAGATATTTGTATATTATGGCAGTGTCTTACAAAAAAAAAATCTCATTGCTAGCCAAGAACATAAATTAGTGGGAAAGATTAAAAAAGGGTAAAAGCTAGTGACCCAGAGAACAAAGGCTTTATTGGGCTATGTGTTTTTGATTAATTATCCCTCGTTAAACAAAGCAAATATACCAAAAGAAACAAGATCAGATTCAATACAGAAAGGTGCACAGCAACTCCAAGAACCTGTAAGAATTCAACCAATTAGAACCCACCGCGTTTGGAACGGTCTGAGAACTTCGTCGAGCATCGTCGTTCATTTCTTCAACCTACCCGATCCCGCATCATCTTCCGTGTCGTACGTTTCGCTCTCATTTACCAAATCCACCAACCCGATACGGCAATCCCTACCGTCCATCTCTGCTCTTGAACCTATTTATACAACCTCTGGCACTCCCACTTCCCTCGCTCACAGCCTCCAACTCTCCCTCCTTTGTTCCAATCTATCCATATCCCTTAAACCTTGTCTGTGCCTCGGCTAAATCCCTTTGAAAATGGCTTTGCAGGTGGAGAAGACCACTAGTGGCCGCGAGTACAAGGTCAAGGACATGTCCCAGGCCGACTTCGGCCGCCTCGAGATCGAGCTTGCCGAGGTCGAGATGCCGGGACTCATGTCCTGCCGCGCTGAGTTCGGTCCCTCCCAGCCCTTCAAGGGTGCCAAGATCACCGGCTCGCTCCATATGACCATCCAGACTGCCGTCCTTATCGAGACCCTCACTGCTCTCGGCGCTGAGGTCCGCTGGTGCTCTTGCAACATCTTTTCCACCCAGGACCACGCTGCCGCCGTTATTGCTCGCGACTCCGCAGCCGTCTTCGCCTGGAAGGGTGAGACCCTGCAGGAGTACTGGTGGTGCACCGAGCGGGCCCTCGACTGGGGCCCAGGCGGTGGTCCCGATCTGATCGTGGACGACGGTGGTGACGCCACACTTTTGATCCACGAAGGGGTCAAGGCCGAGGAGATCTACGGGAAGACCGGTAAACTCCCCGACCCGGCCTCCACTGACAATGCCGAGTTCCAGATTGTGCTCACTATTATCAGAGATGGGCTCAAGGCAGATCCCAAGAAGTACCACAAGATGCAGGAGAGATTGGTGGGTGTGTCAGAGGAGACCACCACTGGGGTTAAGAGGCTCTACCAGATGCAGGACAACGGCACTCTGTTGTTCCCTGCTATCAACGTTAACGATTCTGTCACCAAGAGCAAGGTAAGGGTGCTTTTTGGTTCACTGTTTATAGTTATAGATCCCGGTAATTTTGGTGCAGATCCGGACGATGTTCGGTTTTTCTTTTTCTTTTTCTTGTCTCTCGTTTAGGTATTGCGACTTTGCTTCAGATCTGTTGGGTTTTTATCCTTGACCGAGTTTCGGTTTGATCGAAACCGATTTTAGCCAATATCTGTTCCTTTAGCGTCAGATCTGATGCATGGAGGCTCCTTTTTACTTTATTCAGCTCCCTTTGTTTTTCCATTTTGAGTCCATTAAACATGTTCCTCGTTAGTAATTGAAGCCACAATAAACAGAGTAGAACATTGGTGTTGTGGAATGTTGAATCTGTGCTGCATTTATTTTGTTCTTAGGGGATAAGAAAGCTTCAAGTAGAATTGTGCTTATTGTAGTGGATCTTCTGAATAGTATTTTGTAGGATTTCGAATCTAATATTCTATGTGTGCTTTGCTTTTATGTTATTTTTTCCTTCAGAATTTACCCTTTCTTAGTTTTTCGTGTTTGCAAACAATTATTGGTCGGTCCACAACTATTTTTGGACTTCTTTTCCACTAACTACCAGATTTGTATACGCTAATATGTGTTAGTGGGTGGCAAGATCTAAATCAAATTGAAGTCATAGAAGAGTTTGAAAAATCATTAGTCTCGAGTTAAAGTTATGAAAATTCAAAGTTCTTGCTGCTAGATTCCGTTCTCATGTTGGATCTAATATGGCTGTATTCTTGGTCGATGCAGTTTGATAATTTGTACGGATGCCGCCACTCCCTCCCCGACGGTTTGATGAGAGCTACCGATGTGATGATTGCTGGCAAGGTCGCAGTTGTCTGTGGTTATGGTGATGTTGGCAAGGGCTGTGCTGCTGCCTTGAAGCAAGCTGGAGCTCGTGTGATCATCACTGAGATTGATCCAATTTGTGCTCTTCAGGCCCTGATGGAAGGCATCCAAGTGCTAACCCTTGAGGATGTTGTCTCCGAGGCTGACATCTTTGTCACCACCACCGGTAACAAGGACATCATTATGGTGGACGACATGAAGAAGATGAAGAACAATGCCATTGTTTGCAACATTGGTCACTTTGACAATGAGATTGACATGCTCGGGCTTGAGAACTACCCAGGTGTGAAGCGCATCACCATCAAGCCTCAAACAGACAGGTGGGTCTTCCCCGAGACAAACAGTGGCATTATTGTGTTGGCCGAGGGTCGGCTCATGAACTTGGGTTGTGCCACAGGGCACCCTAGCTTTGTGATGTCTTGTTCATTCACAAACCAGGTGATTGCACAGCTTGAGCTGTGGAAGGAGAGGAAGAGTGGAAAGTATGAGAAGAAGGTCTATGTGTTGCCCAAGCATCTTGATGAGAAGGTTGCTGCACTTCACCTTGGCAAGCTTGGGGCAAAGCTCACCAAGCTCAGCAAGTCACAGGCTGACTACATTAGCGTCCCTGTTGAGGGTCCTTACAAGCCTGCTAACTACAGGTACTGAGAGGAGAAGAGGACTCAAGAAAGTGAGGAATTTGAGGAAAACAATATATATATGATATTGGGAGGCCTCGTTGTTTCTTTTACAATTTCATAATTTGTAGTAGGATGGTAGGTTTGGTTTTGGTAGGATTTGTGTGTTTGGACGGCGGAATTGTATGGGAAGGAAGATAATGATTGGTCTTTCTGGAAAGAAGACCATCTTGGGTTTGAATGAATAAGGCTGGATGGATAGACTGTTTTTTTTGTTGAGTTTTGCTGCATTTTTCTTAATGGGAGAAAAGAAAAGAAAACAACTATTTTCCTCGGTTTATTGTTTTGATTTGATAGCTGTTCGAGTTTCTTGATCTTTTCCTCTATTATGGGTCAATTTAGTAATTTCTTTTACTTTTTTCGGTAATGAAACTCTCCCGCATCCCTAAAGGCTATAATGTTTAGCAGAAAATGAGTATTCATGCATTCCAACGACGCAGTAACGGTTTTGACCAAAATGTACTTAAAAAAAGAAACTTTAAAATATTGCATTCGAGGAGAAAAAATTATATGTAACATTTAATAATTTTTAGCGTATCTTTGTCTTTTATAAATTTCACAAACCATGAAAATACATTATATATAAACCATTTAAAGAACCAAATAAAATAAAATTTAAATGTATTTCTTTTAAGGTAAAAGAGTGAGTGGATGTGAGGCTAACAAACTTCAGACGGTTAAGAGTAGAAAATTTGGGTTATCTTTCTTAAATTTTTTCAAGATTCAAATACATTCACAAAATTACCACTAAACATATTCAGAATTCAAACACAAACACCAATACATTTTACACAATCTTTAACAACTATTTACTTTTTTATTCAACATAAATTTTCTCTCTCTATTCTTTTTTCACATAACTCCAATACTTTTTTATTAAACAATGACATCAAATCATTTCTCTCCACTTTACACAAACACCAATAAAACACTATTCAACATAAATATTCACAACTTCTCTAAAATCCTACATTTTTACTCAAACCGAACATATCCATGGTATTTGGAAGTTTTGAAAATGGAGTAATTTCATTATTTTTAACTGAGTAAAAACTAATGTCGTCTACTTAATTATCAAAACGGATTTTTACGAACTCTTAAGTATCCAAAATTATCAAACTATGCTCTCTGTCCAAATCTGTTGGTAAGTCAAACGAAAAAACGTGAGTAATGATTGAAATGCCTTCCAAGCCAAAATTTTAAAAAATAAGTAAAAATTTGAGAGATAAATTAAGAATAAATAGATTATTTTTTAAATATTGCATTTTTTTGTTTTAATAATTTTGGTAATTTTTGTCTTACATGATGTAATTTGATGATTTTGGAAACTTAAAAGATAATAAGGAGTAAACTATGAAATTACCCCTATGAAAATTCCTCAAACAAATATTCTACTAGAAATGAAGCAACAAGATCATATGTTAATTTGTTTCCTATTGATATGTGCACTGAGAGCTCCAACTGTTTGGGTTTACTGCGGTATTAAAATCTCTAATCTAGCCAAAAAGTCTGCAGAAGCATTTCTTTCTCATAGAACGTACTTCATCGAGTAATCAAAACCTATAAGAAGAGATAAAATAATCCTCCAAATCCCAGACTTTGTAGCTTTTCCTCAACAACCAATAAACAACTAAATTCAAGCCAGTCTCTATTATAAAAAAAATTGATAATTGATACCAAGCTGGAGGCAAAATTCAAACTATGAAAAACACCTCTACTCAGCAGCATTATTAGTACAAGCAAGAGGTCTACTTGATCATCTCTAATAACTCCACCCATCCGGACCTGAATTTCCTGAACTACTATCATCCACATTAATTTATGTACGTAGACATGAAAACAGTTTCATCTAACTAACCACTCTTATGTAATTCCTAGGATTAAGGCAATCTAAGAGGGAGTGAATTGAATTTCCAAGTTTTTTCTCTTTTAACCTCCAAAATCGTGTTTGCAAAGTAAATGATGATTTAACATAAATATTAAGCAAATATTGACACAAGTAAATAAATGCTAAATGTAAAGAGTAAGGTTAGATAAACAATCACAATATTTTTAGGTAGTTCAACAAACCTTTCCTACATCCACCCATCAAGCTTCTTTCCAATCCTTGAGGTTTTCCCACTATCTTCCAAATAATGTACATTTTAGCTTCCGGGTGCTAGAGAACCTTACAAACGCTTTATCGGGCTTAACACTCACAACCCAAGTAATTTTTCGGGCTCACCACTCACAACTCAACCAAGTTTGAGATATATCATTTCTAAGCTTCTTCTTTAGTGAATAACCTTACTAAAGAAATCACCTCTTTTGAATAAGAAGATACAAGTATTTAACTCTCTTAAAGAGTTGATAAGAAAATGGAAAGCTATATCTATTTTGATTCACACAATGAAAATGATATGAAAATGTAATATGTGTGAATTATATGAGAAATATGAATAAAAATGGTTTTAAATATTTCTCAAGCTATAAAAATGATATATGATCGTTCTCTATCTTTTAAAGACCTTAGGAATGTACTTATATAGACCACATATCAAAACTAGCCGTTTGAGTCGATCTGACAATTTTGTCGTTGTACCAGTTGACTGCTTTAACTAGCCGTTGCCCAACGGTCGTAAAATATGAATGCGGTCAAATTTTTTACTACGCGCCCGGTCGACCGCTATAACACTGTTCATCATCTGCTATAATTAAAAAGCCTGTGTGTTTGACAATTTTTGAAATCTTAATTTCAAAAACCAACTCTCCAAAAGTATAACTAAGGCTTGAGAGTTTATATAGGAATGATTTGAAAACACTTATGGAGCATTTCAGTTGTCAAACTTGTGATAAGAAGATTATGCACAGTTTGAAATATATGCAAGTGTATGATTCAAATCTTTGTCAAAAGTGAAGCTAAGAGTTATAAGGTTATACCCTATTATCTTGAATCTTTACTTTCAAGCTCCTTGCATCTTCTTGTATTTGACTCTTTAATAAAAATAACTTTTATCTTTGAATATGTCAATTTTGTAAACTTAATCTATGTATTGAAATCATCAAAATATCTATTGTGAACAAAAGCCAACATCTTATAGGAGTCGATTTAATCGGCCTAACCGGAAGAACTAAGAATGGACTCATCGTCTCTTATACTCGTTTTAAGCTTAACCAAATTTTAGGCCGCAACTGAGAGCCAATAGCAGATTGAGTGTCAAATCGACTCAGTCTACTCAAAAATTCCCTCCATTCTTGCTTTACACCTCTAACCCATAATCTCCATGTAACAATTGAAGGAATCAACTCAAAAAGGGCTCCTCACTGGGAAGATCACGAAGCAAGGCAAAATGATCAAAGCTCAATAGTCTCCCTCCAGCTTTGGTTAGGATTAAAAGGCAAACCTAACTGGTTAGAGCATAAAGGCCAGACCTCTGAGGCTATCTCCCCTTGACACAGGACATGATTGAGATTTTCATAATTTCCGGCCCCACAACAGTCGCATTTAGAAACCATAACTACAATTATTCTGCGAACACGATCATCAACACTCAGATAATTGTTTATTGCTTTCCATGCATAGAGATATTCTTCAGTAAAGAAGAATGCCACACCCCCTTAGACCGTTAAACTTCTGGAACTTGCACACAAATACATTCTCAGGCACTTTTTGTCGAGAAATCCCATCAACATTCTTAGTACAGACAAACAGATCTTTTCCTTCTTCGTGACTTTCAAGAAATTCTAATAAATTTTCCAGTTTCTCAACCATACCAATTTTTTTTGGGTGGGTTACGAGCCAATTCTATGTAAAATCTAGCATGACGGTGGCCAATGGGTGATCAACAGCAAGAAAATCCTGTAGTTTGAGTTGGACCAATGGGTGATCAACAGCAAGAAAAATAAAATACAAGGCTATTACATATTCGAACAAAAAGGGAAAACGAAGAGCAGACAATAATAGAAGAAGAGGACGTTTAGGTTTTGATTGTGATTATTACAACCTGAAATTAATGTTCCACTAAGTGGATAACGTAACAAATGGGAGACACACATACAAATCACTTGCAATGTGGAAAAATGAATCTGGACAAAATGACCTGGACCCACAGACTTCACCTTTCTACGAAAAAACAAGCAAAAAAGTAGGCAATTCCGCTATCTGTTTTGGAAGTGGTGGTAGGTTAAAATCTTATCTTGTGGAATTTTGTTGGATGCTTATCTCTTTGACTCGTCCCAATTGAAATATCTACTAATGGATCCCATTACTTCAAATCGTTCTCTGCTTCCTTTCATAAAAACTTCAGCCATAGCAGATAAATTATATTTGGAAGCATAATATTGATATTGGTGAACTGTTAAAAACCTCATAAAGAGATTAGAAACTCTGTGACGGATGATCTCAACTCAATGTGAAGGATTTAAAAATTTATGTTTATATTGACAATCTCCTCCGAAGCTTCCAAGTTTACCTATATGCTTAACGCCTACAGGCTACAAGCAACCATTTCAGAGAGGGATTTCGTGCAAAGCAGTAACCCACCAGAGTCTGAGAGTTTCCAAGGGCTCCTGGACAGTGGCTTTTGGGGTCTTTAAGCTTTGCATCTCTCAATATAGCCAGCTTGAGACTCAAGCTTGTATGTGCATCAGTGCATGATTCAAAATCCCTGTACTATTTTATCTCTCATGAGTCATCTATTATATGGAATAGAAGATTGTAGGAATGAGCACCTTGAATCTTATCACATGGCTCCTACTAAGCGCTTCAATCTCACGAGTCTCTTGCATTAGGATGATGGACGCCTGAAGTGTCTCATTGAGCAGATTGTTTTTAAATATCAACCATGCATATGTATAAGATTTCAGATAAAATTATCAAGAAACAGCAGCTGTTAGCACTGGCAATGTTGAAATATGTCAACAGAAAAGAAGGAAAAACGAAAAAGAAGTAGGCAGTCCAGGAGAGAACAGATATTTTTCTCAAGGGTTAGTGGTGTCCTGAAACTGGGTACAAATGATGACATTCACCCACAAGATTTGTAAATAGAATAGACTAACTTAAATACAAGGCGTAGATATTCTATTCTGTGATCAACATAAACCACCTGCTCAATTAGGAATTTCATAACCTCATGCTCTTTGAGTTCTTTCTGTAGCTTCTCTAGGCTAGTACTTCATGCACCAGCTCAAATGCTTTAGCCAAGCTGCTGCCTTTTTTACGCCATGAAGCTCATTTTCACAGAAAAAACCTTATTACACAGTTTCTCCGGATCCACGCTACACGATGTAAGTCTCATCATGCTTCGGAATGTGGATGATAGTTTCATGTATCTTTTCCAGGTTTGAAGAATGAGTGGGGAATCATGTTAGGGGCAAATACAACGAAATTTGCCATGGAGATGTATTACTAACGAGGATGACGCAAATGAAACTGTGACTTCGTGTGCCGCCTGGTAAATGTGTTGGAGTTCTGTATTATATCAACAATGAATATAAAAAGGCTTTCTGTAAATCACCATTTTCACTAATCAAAGCCAATAACCATAAACTTCTGTTTTATGCTGGTCCCTTCTAAGAGACAGGACACTGGTGGAGCACAACTCCTAGCATCAGACACTACGAATCACTGATATGTTCTGATCAAGTTTAAGATGCTAATACCCAATTGAAGGCGCACCTACAAGCTATTGGTATTGTCTGCAGAACGACTTCTTCTCAAACTAGTCAACAAAAGAATTCAAGAACAAACCTAAAAGAGTAAGTTCTTTAGCAAACACAGTTAAAGTGACATAGGTTGTTGGAAGACCACAAAGAAAGAGAGAACAATAAAAGAAAAGAAAAGAGATCAAGAATGCTTGAAAAGTGTAACTTTGTTGCCATGTATAAAGTTCTGCAGATTTAATGTTATAGCTATATTCAGCCTAACAAAAACATCATTCGTATGCCTCACATTTTTACTGAAAATCAGACTTCCAGATCCTCAATTTACCAAGCACAAAGCATCATATTAGGTTCCAGTTACTCAAGCAAGGTAATGAACAAACGACAAAAATGAGGAGAAAATGCATTGGAAAGGAATAACTAAAGGCAAGCATTCTATCTCTATCCTTGTATCTGTTTGTCTGTCTATTTGTGCATCTTTCTCTCTCTATTTCCAGTAATTAGCCATAACTTTAGTTATGGAGAAGGCCAAGAGTCATTTTTCTCATGGTTTGATCCTGAGATTTTTGTCGCTATTTTCAGAATGGTTTCTTCATATTAATATCTGGACCAAATTGCTACTTGAAGCCTCTTATCTCACACGGTATCTGTTAAAGGGCTGGGACTCCCTCCAAAATCCGAAGTCAATTCCTTTACCATAATAAACTGAAGTTTAGTTCATACATAAAAATTCCGGAATTAAGTACCACACTTTTTGGATTTAAGTAAATATTTTCCAATACAACATATCCTTTGCAAATTAATGTGCTCAATCTTAGCTATAAAAAGAAGTTGGTGATATATCATTAAGTCCAAGTTTGGTTATGTATCCACATCACAAGCTGGTAGGAGTTTTCCATGGATGAGGACATATTAAAACACATCGTGTAGAATGATAAAGGCCACACCAATACTCTGTCAAGGAGAACAAATATTGCAAAAGAAAATCTACAAGAACTCAAAATCAAGTATCTCGAAGAAGCTGCAGCCCTTTCCTAGTTCAGTTAGCACTCAAATGGTTCCGGTAGCTGCTGTCTACTGTATCCTACCACCGCTTTCTCTGCCCGGCATAGAGTATTTGTGGTATCTCAACCCATGTGGGTCCCCACTAGTCTTATTTTGCAGCTTAGTTTGCTTGGATCTATAGTTGTTCTAGTTCTTTATTGTAACTTGTTCTATGGATTCAAAATGCAATGAAAGCCAACCAGCATTATTCAGAAAAAAAAAAATATATATATATATATATATCAAAGAAGCTGACGGTTTTGGGATCCTAGGACATGCATGAGTCCTGGGAAATCGTGTGGGGTTGCTAATGAGGCAGCCTAAGGTACAACTAAATACAACATCATTGGGAATTATGTACATCGTAGGTGATGCACAATGTAGGAAACAATGGATCATAGTCATCAATTGGGCCATTAATTTATCAAGAAAATGTGATGGCAAAATGGTGATTATGCAGCAACATTTTAAAAACTTGGGAAAAAAGAAAGAAAGAAAGAACAAGCAAAGACGACAGTAACTGTGCACAACAAGCAATATTTTCCGAGTCAGAAAAACGTTTTTGCCAAAAAGTACAGAAAGCACAGATGAAGGTTGGGTTCAATAGATGTTAGTTGCACTGTGTCAAAGCCGGAGAGCATTATATGCGAACAAAACAAAATGCAGCAACTCTTGCTATTGCAAAGTATAGGATAGCGCTCAAAGTTCTTGCGATTCAAGAGTCAGGAAAAGATAAAAAACAAGCAACAATGATTAAAACCCATGGTCTACATGTGGCAGGTAATCACTACCAGTCATGTTATATATCTTTCCTAAATCATTAACACCCCACATACAAAAAGGGAAGGATGTTTGAGTCAACAGAATCTCATTATTATACCTTACCATCCGAATCATGCAAAGCTTTGTAATCCCCTTGGTAACACCCAAAACCTAGACCTAGAATCCACCAAGAAATGCTACCATCTGAATGCATGACCAAGTTTTCAAAGACAATTATCAGTTCTTCTGAAGTATTTGTATTAGCTAAAGCAAGAAAAAAAGGAAATTGCCGCTGAAACTAGTGTGAGAAGTTCAAGCTCCCTATTATTTAGGATTAGGCATTTGAGAGCATAATTTCGAACTCATAGCAGGAAGTTAATTCTTTGAGGAGAGTGGAACGCAGAGTGAATCATAAAGCAGCGCAGCAATTTCCCGTCACTTACATGTTCTGGGGTAATACTGGATTATATTATGGGGAAATGAAACAGCTTTGATTTCGGCATGGCCTACCCTAACAAGGGCAACCATTTGTATATTTCCCAAAGACACCCGAGGCTGTTGTCTCTGACCATGAACATGGCTTGTTTGAAAAGGAAAAGGATGGGATGGTGCAAGGTGGCATTGGATGTTAACACTAAATTGAAAAAGGCAGAGGCCAGCTAACACTAGTCTAACCTTCCCCCTTGAAAACTAAAGGCCTCTCCTTTCCACTCTGAAAATACTCCTTAGAATAAAAATATAGAACAATGTCTAAATGGAGGAATTCATCAGAAACAATCCAAGAACCAGTTCAAATCCTCTCATCGTATTCATGAAGTTTTACTCCATATAAACTGCAGGACCAAATCCTTTAGAAACCTAAAAAGAAAGGAAAAACAACTCGAAATTTCCGCCAGTAAAAGTGCCGAGAATAATCCACGTGGCTATGGTCATCACTTTCCCTAACAAGAATTGCGTCTATATTCATGTAATCCAGAAACATCACACTGAATCGCCCTAAAATTAAGTTAATCATACATTTATATGGCATGCCAAAAGAAAGGTCTTCAATGTACAATCATAGCTAATACCCAGACAATCACAGAGTACAAAAAAACATAAGAGAATTACAAGCTTTTCTCCAAGCTAATGCATCTAGCATTATCATCAAGTTCTGATGATACCTCTTGCACATCCAGTAATGACCTCGCAACCTCTATTGTAAGGATTTGCCTCTTTAGCATGACAATTGTAGTACGAAGCCCCTGGTTTTTCACAAGGTGTCGTGTCCCTCCTCAGCGTCTCATAGCTTATATACTTCTTCTGCATCACCAGAACTCTCCTACTGGTCTCTGAATCCATTTCTGTCTCTGTTAGGCATTCCCCAATCTTTCGGGTGCAAGCCCTTTCCACCATTACACCAATTTCACTATTTCCGAGCGAATCCAGGCCCAGAACAGAGACCCCATTGCAGATTAGAAGTTGGGTGTGGAGGAAAAGGAGTACCATACAGAGGGAGGTCAGAGGAAGGGGGCTGGGTTTGGACATTTTTGCTTTTTTCTGTTTGCTGTGGTCGAGTTTTGTCTGTGTTGTTGACTGTTGAAGTGAGATTCCTGGTTGTTGGAGGGTCATAAATGGGACATGCCTTTGCGTTCTGTTCCAAATAACAGAGGTAGTTAACTCATAACAGAGGTAGTTAACTCATCAGTGAGGAAGTAATGTCATGAACTGTAAAGCATGAAAGGGATAACTGTAGACTACCGCCCCAGTGGTGTTTCTAGAAGATCAATACTACAGAGGTATGCACTCCGGCTATCTTGGCATTAAATGGAAAATGTCGACTTTCATTACTTTTGAAGAGAATTTAGAGACACTAATAATTCTTTTGGATGAAGTTTTGTTTGTCTTCAGATTTGTTCCAAGACATGTTCTGTATTAAATTTTTTCAAAAATAATTTATTTTGACCAATGACCAACCCATACTAATAGGAAGATTTTATTATTTAAATTATATTCTTAAATAACTTTTGATCCTACCTAATTTCAATAAAAAAAAAGAAAAAAAATCATTTACTCCATCAGCACATCTTTTCATCCTATCTACCCTTTTCAGAAAATCAATTATAGGTAAAGAATTTTAAGATTGTACCCATTTGTTTCGTTAATGATTTTTTAAAAAAAGATCTAAAAAAAATCAATAACGAATTAACGATACATGAGATGAGTCAATCTTTGACGCTAAAGAAAGTCCTTATTCAAGGGAATATATTTTTTTTTGGCCAAAATAATGCTTTTTAGTAGTTTTTAGAAATATTGCAATTTAAAGTAAAGAGCCTATGATAGTTTTGACTGACATGGTATTTTCAACTCATGAAACCTTGGTATTTTCACCTTGTTATGAATACTAGTTCAGTTGTGTTATAAAAAAAAGAACAGAAAAAGTTACACCTTACCACCTTAAACTACATCATTTATAGTTTGCAGTTTGCCCTTAAATTACTATTCTTAGAAGTTAACCTCCATCAAATGACCACTTCTTTACAATTTGTTCCCTATTAAAAATTGAATGGTTAAAATAGAGAAAAGCTATGTTACATGGTATAATCTTAATGGTTAGATATTTAATAAAAGTCAGTGGGCCGATCAATCTCTATGGAATTTGCCGTAACGTCGAAATCCACTCATACAGATAAAAAGTTAAGTCTGTCTGAACTCAATGCACGTGAATAAGTGTTCGAATTTTTTTCATAGAAGTGATAATTTGAGAATCAATTGTTAAAAGCAATAATTTGAGGTGTAAACTGTGTAAATGAGGGTATAAAGTATACAATTTTTCAAAGGAAAATAATACGCCATACATTTCTTGTTGTTTATGAAATTGGGATATTTTAGAAAAGTCGCAATTTTTTTTTCTCTCGAAAGGAATAAGGAGTTATACACGACTTCTTCATATTATAGTTAATGTAAGTTGTTCCAATTATTTAAGCCTCTTACCACGAGCTCCAAAGCCTTTTGATTGATGTTGACAACTTCTTTTTCACATTATTATCCCGACAGAATATATATATTTTTTTCTAAGCTCCCGACAGAATATTTAACTCCTTACATTATATGAAATCGCGTGGGAACAAAGTTGGACAGTCTTAAATACATATGTGGCGGTATTTGTCTTTAGGCTCACTTACCCAGCTGGCCACTTGGGAATTGGAGAGGGACCAACCACCATCAAATCATCAATGGTCATTTCTACAGCCAAAAGCAGCCTAAGGTTGTGTTTGTGTTGTAATATTTTTTGTATGAGAATATGTGTTGGTATTGGGTTTAGTGAAAAGGTGAAGAGAGAGGTAATTTTTTATAATTTTTGTAATTTTTTATAATTTTTTATGGGAGAGAGAGATTATATTAGAGTATTTTATTAGGAGAGAGATAAAATGTTTGAGATAATTGGGTTTGCAAACGCAGCCTAAGTATACTTTTCCTTTTTCCCGTGGGAATAAAAGGGGGTCGGTTGGCCTCCGGCAAGAAAGCAACTTTACCTCATTAAATTATGATATTAATGTCATGTTAAGGCTTTAAAATATCAATAAAATTAAATTAGACCTAATAAATTTTAATTTATCTAATTAAGCCACATCAGTTTTAAAAAAACATCAATCTTCACCTCGAATGGTTTTTAAACCTCATGAAAATTGACCAAAATACCCCTTAAAACAAAATTACTAAAATTCTGCGAATCTCCTTCAATGGTTACATTGTTCCATTGCTTCTTACTGCAATTTGGGCTGCAGCCAGTCGCCTCTCCATGAAGTGGGTTTCCTAACATGACCATCAAACTACGATTGCCAGTAGGTATCAAATATATGTCCATCTGTTCGTGGGTAAATTATTTAACTAGCATAGGTATACAATAGTTTTCCTTTCCATTTCAACCTAAACCTTCATATGTTTTTGCAATAACCTTTAATAAATGACTAGACAAATGCTTTCTGTTTTGGCGCACTGCACAAAAGACAACGAATCGTCGCAATTCCATCAGCAAAGTAGGAACATAGGTATTTATACCAACACATATGCCAGAATATATCATAAGCTCAGAGTTGTGGCGATCAGAACTTTATCCAAGATGGATCATAAGGAATTTATAAACCAGCAACTGCTTTGGCGCCCCCCTCCCCTTCTTTCATTCCATTGTAATTTTCCACAACGTCAAACTTCTTATACAGAGAAGATGATAGCATTGACACACGATACAATAGCAAAAGATGGCTTGAAGAAAATATGAATATAACTGATCTAGTGCTATAAAACTATCTGCATAAATCCTCGGTGGACAAATAAAGATGCACATCAAGTTGAACACAGATGGTAAATAACTTTCCCTACCGAGTGGAGCAAATGGAAACTACAAAATTATAATCTGAGACATCGAATTGGCTCGTCTGGCAATTGAAAAGTAGAAAACTAAATTATACAACCAAATATCTTGTTTTTACATTTTGCATCAAGGACTTAAGTTAATGCAGTCATTTTGGGAAGGTGGCACTACATGCATGAAAAATAACCAGCAGCAACCATGAACCAGTGCCATTTTGGCCCTAATTTGCTCAAACCAATAACAAACAGTTTCATGGAGCATTTTGTATGGAGTGACTTATCAAAGTGTAATCTTTAAACCATGGGAAGAACTGGAATAACAACACTTAGTAAGCATTCATTGGGCTCATAGCAACACTGATGCTCAAAGAGTGAGCTGTTCCATGTTCTTGGCGTTTCGGGACATTCCAAAGCCTGACCTTCCATCATCTTGATCATCATATGGGTTTGCTCTATATGTAGAACTTGCTTCTTCATTGTCCGGACAACCTGGTCTTTCAGTTAGGAATTGTTCCCAAAAGACATCATTTACTCTTGCAGGAGCAGCTGCGGGCTCCTTGCTTTTTGGAGCCCTTTGAGAGGAAGATACAGCTGTGTCGTCAGCTGGATTTTTGGTCTTTGAAAAAGATACAGTATCAGTGTCATTACCATTAGTATCAGACACTGAGTCAGGGGATTTACCAATTTCCACAGCTAGTTGGGGCATCCTTGCTGAATAAGGACTTTTGTTGACTTGCAACGGAGAAGAGGACAGAGTTAGATTTAAATGACAGGAAATATGACCATCACATTCTTCATTAGAGGCCAAACTTGGCTGCAAAGGGTAGGGCCTTGGGCCTTCATTAGTTGGCATTTTTCGAGACAATGTGGAATCCATCTTAAGAGTAAAAGATGTTCCTGTATCCGACAGCTCTAATGTTTCAAGTGGAAATACAAAGCCTTCGGTTCTCATCTGCCGACCTTTTGGTTCGCCCTCAGATATTTTTCTTGGCGGACTTCCTCCATCTTCATTGGAACTCTGCGTGCTATGTGAAACCAAGTTCATGTCTGAAACGGCTGGTGATAATTCTAATCTCAGTTTATTTGAGAAATCTTGATTAAAAACATTCCCAAACTCAGACCTACAACTGCTATGGTTATCCACAAAACTATTCTCTGCAGCTGGCTGTGAGTGCTCAACTTGAGGCAGTCGTCTTTTCTTATTATATGCAGAGAAATCCATAGATTCAATTCTTTGGGCAAGATTTTCACCAAAAGTTGGGTTCTGGAGAGCCTTCTCTAAGAAGGTCAGCAACTTCGTCTGCCTCTGCTCCATACTATCCACTCGTTGCTTTAGGTCTTCAAACTGAAGCTTTGCAGCTGAACGCTGCTGCTTTGACCTTAAAACATTTGCCTCAAGTGCCAATTTCTCACGTGAAAGCCTCTCTATCTCTTCATCTAGAGCTGCTCTTTCTGGATCCACCGCAGAACCTTGAGCTTGAGGAAGACTGTGACTGTGAATAGGTTTTCTACGATAGATATTTTTAAGAAGATGTTTTTGATCTTTAATGAAATCTTCATTGGCAAACTCCCATCTCTCAGGATCAATCTTCCGAAATCCCTGGTCACAAAAGCACATAAAAAACTTGTCAGTTAATTCCACTAAACAAACATGGTAATGCCTCTTACTCTTCCCAAAAAAATTCTGGAAATTCCTACTAACAATGGCTAAGAAGTAAAAGCAAAAATCCGTTCCTACCAGATGAAGGAAATTGTGGATGATTAGATTCTATGATAAATATGGAAAAAAAGTCAAAAAATTTCAATTCTTAGGTTCGATTGCTATGTATTTGAAATGGAACTTCACATTGAAATTTACTCCCAGTTCTTAAGTTGAAGTAAGGTTTTTATCTTACTTAAGAAGTAAGATTTTTTTATCCATTACTAGGAAAAAAATAAAACATAAAGAAAAGAATCATGGAAAAAGCTGCAAATAGCACTTGTGAGAAAAGATTGCCAAAAGATGTCACTGAAATAGAAAGCTGGAAACCAGTATTGGACAATGTTGGCAATTATGATTCAGCACGAGGAACAAGAAGAACTGAAAAGGAAAAGCCAAGTGGTGAGAGAATGCATTTCAATCAAGAATGCAAATCAAGTGCTTTAGAGTCACAGTAAAGCCCTGACAATAGCTTCAAATGGATGATTATTTATAAACTACAGAAAAAGCAATCAATCAAAAGGAACAAATCTAGTCTTCTATACTACAAACAAGTGAATCAGAGTTAGGAGGTCCATCTCCAATGACCAATACTTAATTCTGCCTCCAAGCTCAATCACCAATCTGAGTTAGCATCCTCACCGCAAATATTCTATCTTTTCTCCTGCCTAGAGCATAAAGAACAGCTATAATGGACAAAGCTCCTACTCCGATAAACCTCACAGCAAATCCTAGACACAAATGAAGAAAATTTCCTGACCATCTCATTCAACTTAATTAAACTTGATTCCTTATCTGCACTGCTTTTTAAATTAATCCAAGAAAACAAACCCGAAGGTTCCTATCTGTCATCAAACGTGCAGCCATCCCCCACTATATATCTTACATGACTCTTAAGCAATCAGAATTTAGTTTTGTCTAGTTAACTCGGTCCACGAAAATCTCTGTACAAAACTACTTGACCTAAATTACAAACTTTAGCAATCAGAGCACTTGAAAAATATGCCAACGCATAGCTTCTGTACCTCCAGGAGAGAATGTTAGTAGGAACAATACAAATCAGAGACAACATTACGAAGTCCGCCGCATAGACAAAATAGATTTCGGAGGGAAAGCAACGACGAAATACAACTTCTTAACCAACGGATTCGACCATTAAGTATCACCCAAGATTTCAGCCAACAATTATTGGAAACTATAACATGCTTCCCCTTTCCAAGGAGCTCGACAATTACAACAAAGAAACCTAAATTCAATCAGGAAATCCTAACAGAAACAAAACCAGAATCGGAAGTAGAATTGGAACAAGAAGAAAGCGAATTTAGAGAGACTAACATAGGTATTGAGCTGGCGGATGAAGCTGGAGAAGTTGTTGTGCTTGAAATAGGTCGGAAGGAGAAGGCGGGCAAACTCGGGTGGGTTCCAGACCACGAAGCTGGCCTTGCTGGAGGTCCACGACACGATATCGTCAGTCCCCGAGTCGTCCACCATCTCGTACGTCTTTAAGAGAAACGGCGCCGGACCACCACCAGTCCCTCCCGCGCCCGCGCTCCCGCTCGTTGTCGGAGTTCCATCCATCTATGGGTTCCGGTTTCCTAGTGCGGGGAATTGGGTCCGACAAAATCTTTCCGCGAAATTGGAACCCGAAAAAAAAGTTGAGAGAGAAACGAAGGTTTGATTAATATACTAAGATTAGAAATGGGCGACAAGCGAAGAGAATTGAAAAACCTGTCTGGCTGTCCAAAGGCGGCCGTTGGAGTTGTTGACTTTCCACACGGTTCTAACCTTACGATTTGGAAGGTTATTTCGTTTTTAGCATGAACATTTTGAAGATTAATAAAGTAAATAAATTCTTGAGACTTTAATTATTAATTTCCCAATTGGCTTTTTTAATGTCTCTACCATATTGTCCCTTGATTTATTGCTTAACATCGATTGCTTTCTTTGTACAAATTTGTCACGTGTTGTTGGAGCATGAGGTATTTTCAAAAGTTTTAGTAATTATAAAGAAAATATAGTAATTAGTGTTTGAGACCATATTAATATTAGTAAGATGAAACCCGACTCGATGAATCATTACTGTCCGAATGTATCTTGTTTATGTTTATCACCGGAGGTGGTGATTTAGGATGGGTTTGTGTGGTAAAATTTTTGGTATTGGGTTTAGTGTTGGTATTGTGTTTAGTGAAAAAGTGAAGAGAGAGGTAATATTTTATAGTTTTTGTAATTTTTTATATTTTTTGATGGAAGAGAGAGAGATTATATTGGAGTATTTTATTAGGAGAGAGATAAAATTTTGAGTAAAATTTTAGTGACAAACGCAGCCTAGTGGTGTTGGGCTAAGGTTAAGACCTAGGGGTGACACCAAGAAAGGTTCGACTAGTAACAAGCTCATTCTGCCGTGGTGGTACCCTCGTCATGTGGAAGTTTCTGAATTACAGTAGATGGTCTTCGACCTGACTCGATGATGATTCACTTCTAACTGTCTTTTTTTGTTTATAAAGGCAAAAATCAAAATCACTATCCGAAAGCGCATATTTTTTTTTTGGGGTAAAAACTCAATAGTAATTATTTCTTTTGCATGAATTTTACTTTTAGGGTCTTAATTAACGACGTCTTCAAGGACAATATTCAGTGTGATAAGCTTTTCTATTTTCGGATTAGGTCAAGATCCTTTATAAAAGGCCGTTGGAGTGGATATTTCTAGCTGTCGCCAAGAATAGCCATTCTTAGTGGAGACTCTGTGGCTGCAGGATCCTTCCCAAACAGACGACTGGCATCTATTCGTTCGCTTGATTGCCTTGGGACCCTTTTCATTATTAAGTACTTTTTCTTAATTGATTGGTCGAAGAGACATGGAAATCAACTTGTTGACTCTATTCTTTTTCACTGACTTCTCCTTCTTGCATAATAGTAACAGTTCTATATTGTTCACTGGCTCTCTCGTCCAATCATTTTGTACATTTAATTTTGAGTAATTTGCATTTTTAGCTTCCGAATTATCATTTGTGTCATTTACCTGTCTGATATACTTATTTGATTATATTTAGTTCTAAAACTACCAAAATTCTTCAACTTTAGTTCGTCCTGTCATAACTCATAGCATCCAACACAGCCTATTTATTGTACATTTTGATATCACTAGAAGGCGGATATTAATGCATTTTGATAAGTAGACTAAATGTGATGAAATTGATAGTTTAGATTGTAAATGACATGAGTGATATTTCGGAAGCTAGAAGTGATGTTTTCCATCGTTTCTGTAGCCTCTTTGCAGTACCACTGCTATGGCGCTAAGCAGGTTGAAATGTGGAGTACTTCATTTGGATTCCAGAGGCTAATAACTCTCTTAATACATAGAATGAGAGTTAAAAAGCAGTACTCTGAGTTTCATGCTTTAATAGGTCAGTTTCTAATCAAATTTTAGGCTTAATGAACTATAACTACTCCAATTAGCATATTAATAGCTCATGATTTATATTCTGTTTAAACATGACAAGCAAATATGAGCCACTGACTTAACTAACAACTAGTTATTTTTTTATATTGTTTTTAATATGAAATTAAATGCACCAACAGAACTGATACAAGCAAAATAGATATTTTCCAGGAATTAAAATTAGGAGAAAGCTTGAATAAAATGAAGTGAGAAAGATGAAGGATTGCAACAGTCTCCTACTCAAAGAAATGATAGGGTTTAATTCCCAACTTTTTATCCCCTGCACAAGTGAGGTGTCCAGGGGAAGCATTGTACAAGTCACCATAATTCAGATTGAAATAACCCAATCAAGGAATCCTTCGTTTAGAGAGGGTGGAAAAAAGCAGGAAAAGAAGAATCAGAAGACCCTTTTTTGAATCAGAGAACGTCAACCTCTTCACTTTTTTAAGTCCTTTCATTCTTGTGCTTCAGACTCCAACCTCAACCTTCTAGAACAATTTTCCACAGTTTCATTGCTTGGTCCTGCCTCATTGTCATCACGACCTCTCTTGACACAAATCAGATCCAGTGCACCTTCTGCAGCAGTATCAGAATGGCTATATTCGACCAAACTTCCATACTCATTTATTGTATTGGGCTCAAGAAGTAGATGAACTCCACACTTTGATACTTCAATGGCATGCCCAGCTCTGATGGATACCTCAATTTCCTCTTCACTTTCCATCTCGAATCCGTAACTTTTAAGTGGTATATGGCAGACACAGTAATGATCCTCACAGGTTTCAGGAACTGGACGGAATGTTGGCCGAAAAGTTTCTTGGTGGCCTCTAGTTTTATTATTGACTATTGCAAATGGAGCAGAAGCCGTCGCCTTATTTCATCCTTGGCTGCATAAACTGCACAAATGAGCAACCCCTGGATTTCGCCTTCTGCAAGTGAAGGTACATGGAAAGATATAGAGGATCCAATTGCCTGATGGTTGAACCAATTTGGAACCTCACTACCAGGGAGGAAAATGGCACAAGGCTGATCAGCCTTGGACAGAACCTATTTTCAAAAAATCGTTCAGATCAGAAATTAAAACCAAGCGTACACACTTGCACACACAGAGAGAGAGAGAGAGAGAGAGAGAGAGAGAGAGAGAGAGAACCTGGATAAGACTCTTCCTAAAATCATATGCTAGATTGTTGCAGCTTTCCATGTGAACTAACTGTGAAGAATTTGAAGTGTCCAAGCCCTGAATCTCAATCAGTTTGTGGCAGTTAGTAAGGATGAAATATGATGAATGTCTTGAGGACAGATTCGAAATTCTTTCTAATGACGTGCAGTCAGTTGCAAACAGGGCTGTTAAACTTTCAGGGAGTCTGAAATTGATTGAAGACTAGTACAAAATTCCAAAATTAAGTTCTCTAATTTAGGAAGGCGGCTGACGCCATGAGGCAGATTACGAAAATTGTTTCCAGTTAAATCCAAGTGTATGAGTGAAGATAAACTTCCAATATCACTAGGAATCCCGTCTTCAGACAAACTGCAGTCACTTAGAGTTAGTGTTCTCAAAGTGGATAATCTAGAAACAGAAGCTGGTAGCATATTTGTGGGATTTGAGCATTTTGACAATACCCATGATGAGAAACGAGAGAGAACCAAGATTTCGATGATTGTTCACATCCAGAAAATGACAGAGTTTCCAGATTCTTCAAAAAGACAATAGAGGGTGGAAGTTGTTTAATAGCAGTTCCATCTGCAAATAGCTCTCTTAAAGCCACCATATATTCTGTTTCCTCTGGTAGCTTGTCAAGTTTTAAACAGCCAGACAACTTGAAAGTTTCAAGAGACTTTAAGTTAGAGATGTTTCTCGGAAGATTCCTCAAGCTCTTGCATCCTTCTAAATTTAGTAAAACAGGTCCTTCCAAATGTTCAATCGAGTCATGAACCTCAACCAAGCTTGTGCAACCTTCTAGTATAAGTATTTCTAGACTTTGGACTTGTAAAAAGTTCGGAGATGTTGTGAGGTATTTGGAATAGCTGAGATTCAGAACTTTCAATCTGTTGAGTTCCTGTCAAAATGAAACAATATTTAAAAAGAAAAAGAAATTTTTCGTAAGAGTTACATATTTAATATTAGTAAAAAAAGAGAGAAAAGAATAGACATTGTAAGATTCGTCTTACTTTTTTACCCCTCCACAATTCTTTGAGATGACTTTCTTGCATATCAAGAACAACAATGCTATTCAGATGGAAATTTGGTGGTAGAAATTTCAGAGGACACTTGTGCCAACAAAGCCATCTCAGCTCTTGAGAAGTGTGTGGCCCATGGTGTTCTTGCAGTGCAGGATCTCCACAAGCTCCTCAAGGCACCATCGGGAAGAAGCGTAGTCTTTAGAGAAAACTACAACCGAAATCCTCGACTCCCGAATTGCCTTGAGCAGTTTGGTAGAGATGTCCTTCCCCCTTGGAAGCTCGTCGTCATCCCGGAAGGTGTGAATTCCGGCTTGCACAAAAGCATTGTAGAGGTGATCGGTGAAGTTTTTCCGGGTGTCTTCGCCTCTGAAACTCAAGAATACATCTCGAGTCCAGCGAGGTTTCGAAGGCGATGGAAGGGTTTGAGTAGCCATGGGCAAAGAGGTGCTAGTGCCTTGTCGCGGTTGAGATTGACAAGGCTGAAACAGATCCTGTGAGTTAAGAGGAAGAGTATGAACTGAACTGCGAAAAAAGAGAGGAGATCCTTCCCCCTTTTATTTTTATTATTTTTATTTTTATTTCTGCATTTGACTTTCTCGGCTTTACGGTCTGCGGAGTGCTGACTGCTGAAGGAGATTCGGTGAGGTTTGATTGTTAAAAAGGTTTAGGATGTTGGAGTGGTTAAAAAAAAAGAAGAAAAAAAATTATTTTGATGAATTTTTAATATTTATTTGAAGTAAAAAGTGACGATAGGATGAAGTAAGAATTTTGAGATATGATTTTATTGAGGTCAAAATTTTGGGAGCCCAACATTAAGACTTATCAGGTTAGCTGGGGCTGCTTAGTTTCATTGGAAAATTCCGGTGGCACCGACACCGAAACCGGGTTGCAGGTATCCTGCGTCACCGATGCTGGTGCCGGTTGAGGGTTTTGCCAAAAATTCGGTGATATTCCCGGTTCCTGGAACACCGGGTTATTAAAAAAAACATGTTTTAAGTTTTTAACCCCCCCACCCTGGCCCCCTCTCGGCCTCCCAGACTCCCACATAATCTTTTTCCTTCCTGGCCCTTCACCCTGGTCCCCCAACCCCTAGGCCCCATTTTGCATTTTCCAATACCCCCTGGACCCTTGGTCCCCCAAGCCATTTCGCATGTTTTTCCCCGGCCCCACCCCCGACCTCCCCCCCTCGAGCACTAGCGCGAACCCCATTTTCCCCTGGCTCTGGCTGTTTTATTTTATTTTTTTATTTTTAAAAAACAAATTGTTTTGTTTGAACTTTAAAGGAATCATTTTGTTTAATTTTATTTATGCTTTTGTTAGTTTATTAGTTTGAATAATATTTTTATTTTTTATAAATTATAACTTGATGTATTTAAATATATTGTGTAGAGTTACCCATAAACCGCCACCGTTAAGGTCCAATTTTTGCCCTTAACGGTGTAGGTGTAAGTGACATTAATTATTTAAAAATCGGTTTACCAGGTGTATGTGCCGATTTTGGTCAAAACCGACACCTAGATCGGAGTTGAGCAGCCCTAAAGTTAACTTGTTTGAGGAGCGCTGACTGCATTTGTCATTCAAAGGAGTGCAATTGGTTCTCAATTGATTAGGAATCGTAGTGATAAAAAAAATATTGGTAGTTCCAACTTCTCCAAATTCGGACTACTTCAGAAAAAGCAAAACAAATGTGATGTTCGGACACCCAAAAACAATTTATTTATTTTTAGCTGAATATTTTAAAAGCAAAAAAATTCATAACCAAACAAAATCTCAAAAAAATCAATAATTGTCACAAATTCCAACCACTTTTCATACAAAATTTAATATATATTAAATCTTTTTTTTTTTTCATCAAATTTCAATAAAAATTAATTTACAATAAAATATTTTTAAAACTTTGAACCAACTTTTTACTGAAACCAATAAAACTCAAAATTACCTAAATATTTACACTTACTGTCAAATTTTCAACAAATTTTAAAGAACTTTTGCTACCAAACATTGAGACAGTTCATCCCAATGAGATTTGAGAGGTGAAAACGGTGGAAAGGGAACGGTTGTCTTGGATGAGTGTCACAATGGTGCTTTTGAGGTGAAAAATGGGTGGGTTGTTGGATTGGGAGAAACAGTCTGGAAGGTCGAGCCATGCTGGACTTGAACTGTTATGGTAGATATGGCATGCAATGGGCAGTGGCGAAACTAGACCAAAATTTAGGGGAGTCGAATTTTAAAAACGAAATAACAAGATTTTTTTTTTCCTTTGTAATGTTAAAAATTATCTTACAATTACAATATAAAAAATTAAGAACTATAAGCATTAAAAATATTATAATACATGTACATAGGTGACAATTGCATCCTACTCATCAACTTTTTTTTCTCACTTTACACTTTTGTTTGTAGTTACGCATGCTTTTGATGATCTTTAACATAGAATTTAGCCCCTAGTGGGTGAATAGATACTCCAAGATTTTAATTCACAAACTCGCACAACAAAACCAGATGTAGTCAAAGAAAGAAAAAAAAAACAGAAGTAAGTTCCCTCCCTCCCTCCTTTTCAATATTATGCCAAGAAGGAAGAAATATCTGGCAAAAGCTTAAAAGACTTGTCGTTCTCATGGTCTCTCAATAATGTTTTCAATAAAAATCTGTACAAAAACCAGGTTTAAGTTGTGGTTATCTAATTAAGCACATAGTCTCTATAATTTCCGTTACAGATTATAGGCCTTAGGGAGGTAGTCTTTTGAGTATCAATTCCTCTTCATTTCAGGTCACAGGTCAGAAATACAAGCTGTTACTTATGCAAAGCTACGACTGAAGATGCTGCCCACTTATTTCTTGAATGTCCACTGGCTAGGATTATTTGGAGGACTTCCTCTTGGTCGATTAATCTCGATCGTCTTCAACCACTCTCCATGCCAGAATTTATTCGTATCATTCTTCATCCATATAAAGAGCTCCAAATACCTCAGGAAGAAGCCCAACATTTTCAATTATTTGCCGCCATTACATGTGACCAAATATGGGCCCTTAGGAATAGGATTCGGCTTGAGGGGTAGCGGTCCTTATTTTTTTTAAAAAAATATTTATATTTGCATGTAAGAGTTCTTTTTTGGTGGCTTGAGGGGTAGCGGCCGCCCAGGACCGCTACCCCTTTGTTCCGCCACTGGCAATGGGTGATGTTTTTGTCTATGAAATTGAGAATCCACAACAAAACCATATCATTGCAGCGTTACCATAATTGAGTTTTGGCCATAAAAGTGGCGTAGAGGGTCATTTTCATGGCAAGCCGCCATTTGAGATGGTTGTTGCCGTGAGGGGGGTAGAGTCCAGAATTGCTCCAGGATAATCTGAAGAGTGGAGATAATATGGAGCGTTGAGGTCCATTTGAGTTCTCGATTGTGAAGAGGCGGCCTCCGAATTGGAGGTTGGAGAAGAAGGTGACATTAGATGCAAAGGAGAAAAAAGGGTTAGGCTCGGATACTATGTTAAGGTTGCAAAGTTAGAGGCGATCAATGAAGAAATTCTGTTCGTATATGCTTGTAAAGGTTAAGCGTACAAGTTAATATATATTACAAGAGGATGGGAAAGGATCCCAATATTCGGTGCTACATCTAATATCGAATGGAACTAAGCTCTACAATTCTAACCATCTAATATCGAATGGAACTAAGCTCTACAATTCTAACCATAAACAAAAATAGGAACGTTCGACAGCTAATAACCAAGGACTGAAGGACATGAGTTTATTTCAAGTTCTGGAGGAATCCTTGTCTCGAAGGTTAATCTAATTTGTTAATGTTATTGACAGATTCTGTTTCAAAATTTGAATTGTTTAGATAAGAGTTTGTTTAAGGGGATGTTTGAGTGTGGAAATTTTGGGTATCGGGGTTTGTGAAATATTATAAAGTAAAGATATTTTATGGGAGTTGGTGAAAAAGTGAAGAGAGAAGATTTTTAATAAATATTATAATAATAAAAAATTATGTGATGAATTTTTTAATATTAACCCCAATTATTTGGGGTTCGAACATCCCCTAAGTGTTCAAAATGTCTCGTAAGAAGATTAGGATTGAAAAGCGTTTGAATCATGATGATAAAGATGAAAATCGTTCGAATTTTGAAAGAAGAGTTCAAATTCGCGAAGTGTGATCTGTTCCTAAAATCTCTTAAGTGTATCTCCGGAATATGATTTTCTCTTGATCTTCGCTTGACCTTAGCTCGAGCGAAATGGACATTTTTCCATACAGTAAGTTTCGCTCTATTTTCTCCCTACATTAGCTCGAGCTAAATTGACATTTGTTCATACAGTGTATTTCGCCCTAGCTTCGCTCGAGCTAAATTGTCAGTTTTTCATAGTGTATTTCTCCCTAGCTTAGCTCGAGCAAAATTCTCTGATTTCAAATTTTCTTATATTTTTCTATTTAAACTGTGAGAAATTCGTCCAAGAGTTTTACCCAAGTTATTTCCTTCCTTCCTTGGCGTCTTATGCTTGAGAGAAATATTCTTTAAGACCTTTGCACTTAAAGTGTTTATTATTTCTCTCTCCTACATCAATCATCATTGAAACCAATATCCTAAGCCTTTAGGGAGCTTTAGGAGATTGACACCCGGAGTTACCAGTGTTGAAGAGATTTACAAGAAGAACCTCAGAAGGCTGAGGGTTAACTGCAAGAGAACGGGTCTAGGTTGGATTACCTAGATTATTACTTCGGGGTTGTCAGAGTCAAGCAACTGGATGTTGCCCGTGTCTGAGTCACCAGGTTTATCTTCTAGTGAATTTTTGATGGCTGCTAGCCCGGAGTGATTTTTTCCTTTGATAAAGTTTTCCACTTCGTCATCAAATCTCTTATCTTGGAGTGTGATTAATTTATTATTTCTGATTGAAATTTTCTTTAATATTTGTTTTAATATTCCTCTGCATATTTGTTGATTGTTAAATACTTTTCACATCTAGATGAAACTCTTTTAGGACTTGTTCTAAATTTGTCTATTCATAGAAAAAGAAAGTATCAACACTTATTCACCCCCTCTAGGTGTTCTTTAGGGTCTAAACAGATTTTTCATGATTGAATCAGAGGCCGTCCACTTCTTCACTCTAAAGTCCTTTCATTCTTGTTCTTCAGACTCCAATCTCAACCTTTTAGAACAATTTTCTACATTTTCATCGCTTGGTCCTGCTTCTTTGTCATCACGACCTCTCTTGACACACTTCAGATCCAGTGCAGCTTCAGCAGTATCAGAATGGCTATATTCAACTAAACTTCCATACTCATTTATTATATTGGGATCAAGAAGTAGATGAACTCCACACTTCGATACTTCAATTAAATGCCCAGCTCTGATGGATACCTCAATTTCATCTTCACTTTCCATCTCGAATCCATACCTTTTAAGTGGTAAATGGCACACACAGTAATGATCTTCACGGGTTTGAGGAATTGCACGGAATGTTGGCCGAAAAGTTTCTTGGTGGCCTCTAGTTTTATTATTTACTATGGCAAAAGGAGCAACAGTTATCCTCTTAAAAGTTTCCGTGGCTCCATAAACTGCACAAATGAGCATCCCCTGGACTTTGCCTTCTGAAAGTGAAGGTACATTAAAGGATATCGAGGATCCAATTCCCTGATAGCTGAACCAATTTGGAACCTCACTGCCAGGGAGGAAAATAGCGCGAAGCTTATCACGCTTGGATATATCCTATTTGCAAAAAAATATTCACATTGTAAAATGAGAAACACGAGTATATACATGCACAGAGAGAGAGAGAGAGAGAGAGAGAGAGAGAGAGAGAGAGAGAGAGAGGGAACCTGGAGAAGACTCTTCCTAAAATCAGCTGCTAGATTGTGGCAGCGTTCCAAGTGAAGTATCTGTGAAGAATTTGAAGCCTCCAAGCCCTGAATCTCGATCAGATTGTGGCAGTCAGTAAGGAAGAGATATAATGAATGTTTCTCTGATAGATTAGAAATTCTTTCTAATGACGTGCAAGCACTTGCATACAGGCTTCCTAAACTTTCAGGGAGTTCTGAAATTGATTCAAGTCGAGCACAGAAATCCAACCACAAGGACTGCAATTTAGGAAGGTGGTTGATGCCATGAGGCAGCTTACGAAAATTGTTTCCTCCTAAATCCAATTCTCCGAGTGAAGATAAACTTCCAATATCACAAGGAATTCCATCTTCAGACAAGTTGCAGTCCCTTAGAATTAGTTTTCTCAAAGAGCATAATCCAGAAACAGAAGCTGGTAGCATCTTTGTGGGATTTGAGCGTTTTGGCAATATCCATGATGAGAAACGAGAGAACAAAGATTTTGATGATTGACTTTCACATCCAGATAATGACAGAGTTTCCAGATTCTTCAGCAAGACAATGGAGGGCGGAAGTTGTTTAATAGAAGTTCCATCTGCAAGTAGCTCTCTTAAAGCCACCATATTTCCTATTTCCTCTGGTAGCTTGTCAAGTTTTAAACAGCCAGACAACTTAAGAGTTTCAAGAGACTTTAAGTTAGAGATGTTTCTCGGAAGATTCCTCACGCTCTTGCATCCTTCTAAATTTAGTAAAACAAGTCCTTCCAAATGTTCAATCGAGTCATGAACCTCAACCAAGCTTGTGCAACCTTCAAGTATAAGTATCTCTAGACTCGGGACTTGCAAAAGGTTTGGAGATGTGGTAAGATGTTTCGAATAGCTGAGATTCAGAACTTTCAATCTGTTAAGTTCCTGTCAATACGGGACAATTAAAAAAAAATCGCAAGAGTTTAATATTTAATATAAGTAAAAGAAAAAAAGGGTTAATACAATTTTTTTCCCTCAAACTATCACCTGATTCTCATATACCCCACAAACTTTAACTCGAGCAACTCGTCCCCACAAACTATACTTCTCGTAGTGATTTCATTCCCAAACCTGCTGAAGTTGTTATATCGAACGGTTTTTGTCTCACGTAAACAACACGTGATCTTCTCCTTACTTTAAAAGACAAATTTGACCAGCTCGATTCTAAATGAGTCATCTTTTTTTTTAATAAAAAAAATCAGATAATACATATTATTTTTTGGCTCTACAAATTGCTAGAAGCACTATAGAAGAAGACTATGGAGGACTCAAACGAGGGTAAAATTATCTTTTCAGGTAAGGAAAAAGTCACGTGTATGTTATGTGGGATATAAACCATTTGATATAACAACTTCAGTCGGTTAAGGGATGAAATCACAATGAGAAGTATATTTTATGGGGGTGAGTTGCAACGAGTTAACATTTATGAGGACATTTGTGAATCAGGTTGTAGTTTGAGGGAAAAAATTGTATTTAACCCAAAAAGAAAAGAAACGAGAATGTTATAAGATCTTTCTTACTTTTTTCCCCCTCCAGACTTCTTTGAGCTGACTTCGTTTCAATTCAATAACAACAACCTCATTCAGAGAGAAATTTCGTGGTAGAAATTTCAGAGGACATTTGTGCCAACAGAGCCATCTCAGCTCTTCAGAAAGATCTTCGTAGCATCCTTCGAGATGTACACTATTGATTTGAAGCAATCTCAAGTTTCTCATTTTTCTAAATGTTTCAGTTTTCAAATGTGCATCTCCATGAACAGGTAGATTAAGAACAAGACCTTCCACTGCATCTGATCCCTAGCAATATAAACAACTGGATTAGTAACACCCAAACTCCTCTTGTGTAAGATATTTAGTAACTTGAAACAACAATAGACCAACATATTCTCACCATAATTGAAAAACAAAAAAGCTAGAACTCTCCTAACACGATTAGAAGTGTAGCCAAATCTTGATATATGAAGCAAATTTTCATGAAGATAAGACTCTGGAGCACACTTACATAGCATTTATATTAGGTGATGCTTCTATATGTGCACATATTAGCTAGGTGTAAATGCATATACCCCTTACCTTATGTTTGCTCAGTACATTTAAGACATCTTCATGAAACCATAATCTACTGCGTCTTCCCAGATCAGTTGGTGACTTTTCACGGACAATTTCCCTTCCCATATCTCGAATCAAATCATGCATCCTCAATTCATTTCCGATTATTGTCACGAGTGACCTCTGAACAAGAATACTTATACCAATATTTGGATAGAAACCACATCCATCAAATATCTTAATTGCGTATTCTCTATTCATACCAATGAAAAAGCACGCAATATCAAGAAATATGTCCTTTATTGTATCATCATCTAATGAATCAAAGCTTATTTGAAGTATTTTTTGAATTTGGTGATTAGGAAATTTCTGTAATTTTTCCAATGCAGTTCTCCATTCAACAATGCTTCGTCCTCGCAAATGAGAGCCCAAAACTTCAAGACCCAAGGGAAGTCCTCCCACATATTTGACTAGATCAGTTGTAAGATCCAAGTAATCTTTTATTGGATGAGTCATCCTGAAGGCATGCCAACTGAAAAGTTCAAGAGACTCTTCTTCGAGATTCAATTCATCAACCTCGTATTTTCCATGAACTCCTAGTGCATTTAGCAAATGTTCGTCTCTAGTTGTTATAATGACTCTGCTTCTTGAACCAAACCATTCTGAGTTTCCAGCTAATGAATTCAATTGTTCCAAGTGATCCACATCGTCAAGAACAACGAGAACTTTTTTGCGACAAGCCCTTTCTTTGATCAAATTGATTCCTCGAGGAACATTGCCAATCTGAAAATTTTTCTTTCCCAATATTGCAGAAAGTAGTTGTTCCTGTAGCTGAACTATACCACCAGGCTGTTTTGAAGTCTCTTTAACATCTAAAAGACAGCAGTGTCCTTCAAATCCATCTCGTAATTGATTATAAACTGCTTTTGCTATGGTTGTTTTGCCTATACCACCCATTCCATATATGCCCACAATGCGAACGTCACTTGTTCCAAGGCTTAATAAAGCCTTCAACTTGTCAACACGAGACTCTATTCCTACTGGGTATGTGGCAATACTCAAGTAAGCACGGTTCACCTTACAGAGAACTTCTTCGACAATCTTCTTGATGAACCTTGATTCGTACCTGATCATTATTATTCAAATAATTATACATTTTTTGGGAAAGAATATAATTATACATTTTGATCACACTCTTAAAATAGAAAAATACAACAAAATCATATTAAGAAGGGGAAACTACACTTTATTACTTTCAACTACTACCTCATCTGTTCTTGACAATTAACTCCTAAATTATCAATTTTTACAAGTCCCCGGTAAGTTAAGATCTAACTGCAGAGATTAGACATATATCAATTTTTTTGTTCAGTTCAAAGGTCAGATTTTAACTCATGGGTAACTTACGAAAGGTAATAGTTCGAGGGAGTTAATTACTTAATTAAAAATAATAATGATAATAATAATAATGGTATTTTATATTTTTCCTTATACTCTGAAAACTGAGAATTTAATTTTGCTCCGAAAAATATATGGAAAAGCACAAGAGACCATAGTGTCATACCCATTTGCAACGTTCTGGAGATCCCAGCCGGAATAGTTTGCAGCTTCCGTAAGAGCTGCTCTCCACTTCTGCACCCTCTCCTTCTCCGCCTGAAACCGCTCTTCATGCCTAGCAAATGCTTCTGCAAAAATTCCAGTCTGTTTTCGGACATCCGAGGGGTTAACATCATAAAATACCGAAAGAAGTGTGTGGCCCATGGTGTTCTTGCAGTGCAGGATCTCCACAAGCTCATCAAGGCACCATTGGGAAGAAGCATAGTCTTTAGAGAAAACCACAATCGAAATCCTCGACTCCCGAATTGCCTTGAGCAGTTCGGTAGAGATGTCCTTCCCTCTTGGAAGCTCGTCGTCATCCCGGAATGTGTGAATTCCGGCTTGCACCAAAGCAGTGTAGAGGTGATCGGTGAAGTTTTTCCGGGTGTCTTCGCCTCTGAAACTCAAGAACACGTCTCGAGTCCAACGAGGTTTCGAAGGCGATGGAAGGGTTTGAGCAGCCATGGGCAAAGAGGTGCTAGTGCCTTGTCGCGGTTGAGATTGACAGGGCATTTAATGATGGCAAACGTGGAACGGTATGATCGAAAAACATGAATGCTGCGCAGGTTTATGTCATCCTGATTGGGTACGTACTTAATGCAAAGCGGTACGTACTTAATGCACCGACTTCCACAGTGTGCGTTAAAATTAACAACTGCTGTTAGAATTAAGACAATTTGACATTTTAGAACCTGTTCGGTTAATGTTTTTTTGTGAAGATTTTTTTCGTGTTATGAGAATTTTTAAGTGATGTTAACTTTATTGGTATGTATGTTGTAGCTATTTTTATGTGGTGTTAAAAATGATGTTTGGTTGTAGAATTTTTTGTATTCTGAGAATTTAAAAAAATCCTGAGAAAACTGTGTAACCGAACGTCCTCTAGTCCCAAAGTTGTAGTCACTTTTTTATTTTAGTTCTTTATTTTTAAATTTTCAGTACTTGAGTTTTTATTTTCTGACAAAAGTACTCATCTGTCAGTCTGTCGTCCATATGCTTAACAGAGCTCTTTGATACGTCAGCAAATTGTAACAGTCGACCGCTTCATGTACCGGTCATTTACCGGTCGACCGCTTCAGTATTTCAAAACATATACCGGTCGACCGCTTCACCAATGAGAACTCCGTTAAGTATATGGACGTCAGACTGACAAATGTGTGCTTTTGTAAAAAAAAAAAAAAACTTAAGGACTAAAAATTTGAAGTTTGAAAGTGAATGATCCATTTGTAAAATGGGTATAAACCCAAGGACCAAAATGCTAAATTCTCTAAAATTAAGAAACTACCATAGGTTTTGTACTTTGCACCCTAAACTACCATTTTTGACACAATGCACCCTCTAACTACCAATTTTTGATACTTTGCACCATTTGTCAAATTTTTAGACTAAAATGACGATAATGCCCTTGACCCATTTTGCATATATTGAAGATATTGTTATCAATTCATTAATTTCTCAAGGGTATTATTATCAAATGGAGGGTGTAAAGTGTTTAATATTAGTAGTTAGAGGGTGTAATGTGACAAAGTGGATAGTTTAGAGTGCAAAATGTCTAACATTGGTAGTTTGAGGGTGCAATGTCTTAAAGATGATAGTTTAAGGTGCAATGTGTCACTACCCCGGTTGTTTGTGAGTGAAAAATGTATTTTCCCCTAGTAAGAAAATAGTTTTGTCATCGTTAAATAAACGAATTCAGCAAATCAAACAATAAAAAAGTCTCAGCCATGGTACAAATATATGGTGTTTGTTTACCGAAATGTTGGCATTCTAAAATTTTGGACATAATTAAAAAAGTTATAAAATAATCTATCTCTTCTTATCAAATAATTCTTTTTCATTATAATATTTATTCAAATCTTCTCTTTTTATTTTTTCACTGACTCTCAACAATTATCTTTATTTTCTTACCAATTCCAATACCCTAAAATTTCCACTATCCCAAAATTTTCACAAACAAACATCAAACAACTTTCTTTACCAAATAGGCATATCAATTTAAGAATACCACTGAGGTACATTTAAGCCTTTATACTTCAAAGGAGTGCAATTGGTTCTCAAATTTATTTATTTATTTATTTTTTTGGCTAAGTACAATTGGTTCTGAATTGATTTGTAATCGTAGTGATAAAAAAAGTATTGGTAGTTCCAATCTTCTCCTTTCGGACTACTTCAGAAAAGCAAAACAAACACGGTGATGTTCAGACACCAAATTTTTTTTTAATCTTTTTAGCTGAATATTTTGAAAACAAAAAAAATTCACAACCGAACAAAATGTCAAAACATTCAATAATTTTTAAACACTCCAACAACTTTTCATACAAACCTTAATATATATTTTTTAAAAAACTTATATCAAATCTTCTCCTTTTTTATTTTTTTGACTGAGCTCTAATAAAAATTAATTTACAATAAAATATTTTTAAAACCTTAACCCAACCTTTGACAGAAACCGATAAAACTCAAATTTACCTAAATATTTACACTACTGCCAAATTTTAAAGAAGTACTTTTACCGCTAAACATTGAGATGGTTCATCCCAATGAGATTTGAGAGTGGTGAAATAGGTGGAAAGGAAATGGGTGTCTTGGATTTGTGTCACAATGGCGCTTTTGAGGTGGAAAATGGGTGGGTTGTTGGATTGAGAGAAACGGTCCTGAAAGTCAAGCCATGCTGCACTTGGACTGTCATGGTAGATAAGGCCATAGGTGATGTTTTTGTTGATGGAATTGAGAATTGACAACAAAATCATGTCATTGCAGTGCTCCCATAATTTAGTTTCAGTAAGAGAAGTCATTGGTTTGGTGAGGGAGCCATCAACGAATCGAAGTTTGTGTTTGGCGTTAAGGGTCATTTTCATGGCAAGCCGCCATTTGAGATAGTTGTTGCCGGTGAGGGGGGTAGAGACCATAATTGCCTTGGGATAATCTGAAGAGTGGAGATAACAGGGAGCATTGAGGTCCATTTGGGTTCTGGATTGTGAAGAGGCGGCCTCCGAATTGGAGGTTGGAGATGAAGGTGACATTAGATGCAGACAAGAAAAAAAGATTAGGGCTCTAATACCATGTTAAGGTTGCAAAGTGAGAGGCAATCAATGAAGAAATTCTGTTCATATATGCTTGTAAAGGTTAAGTGTACAAGTCAATATATATTACAAGAGGATGGAAAAGGATCCCCATATTCGGTGCTATATTTCATATGGAATGGAATTAAGCTGTACAATTCTAACCTTAAACAAAAATATGAACGTTGGACAGCTAATAACCAAGGACATGAGCATATTTCAAGTTCAGGAGGAATCCTTGTCTCGAAGGTTAATCTTGAATCAGAGGCCGTCCACTTCTTCATTCTAAAGTCCTTTCATTCTGATTCCTAGGCGCATCCGACAGAGTAAGGCAACCTAGGAGGACCTCGACCCTAAGACGCATCCAAAGGAAATAAGACGACCTCGGAGGACCTCGATCCCTAGGCGCATCCAAAGGAAATAAGACAAACTCGGAGGACCTCGATCCCAAGCGCACACAAAGGAAATAAGACAAACTCGGAGGACCTCGATCCCTAGACAAGTAGAATCTTTTAATTTCTCTTTGGTTGTTAGAATACCGTGGGGAAGATAAGAGTTTTGATTTTGGTCTTGCCTGATTATATTGGTTGGTGGCACTGGTACGCTCAACGAAGTGGAATTTATTCTTTTTGAGGTTCCGATTTGATGAGCTTTCAATGCACAAATGTTGACTTCTTTTCGATTCTCTTTTTGCAACCAAAAGGGGCATACTTGTTTCATCTGTTGGGCTAGACCGTTACGTTCTTGTGTATGTTTACCAGATATTTCTTTTTTCGGGGCCAGTAAAATCCGAATTATCAGATGCTTCATCTAAAAAATTGATCTCGTTGTAGTTGGCCTGGGCCTGGGCCTGAGCCTGATAGGTGTCGGCCCAGGTCAATTTATTTAAAAATAATAATAATAAAAATAAAAATACATGTAATTTTTTTGGGGGGAAGGGTATCGGCCGATACCCTTCGCACCCCCTCCCTCCTCAACAATGGGGATTCTCCAATCTTTTGTCGGGGATAATGTTGAATGACTGAAATAACAATCTCTAAATCACCTTCCATGATGATGTTCCGAAAGCCATGTTGATAATCTAGTTCCACTCACATCTTTGTAGCCCCTCCCCAAGCAAAGGCTGAACAACACCGATTCGAACAGTTTTAAATCATGTAATAGACCCTGGTGATCGCGTATAATAGCTGCCACCACTGCAAACTCATTTCTGTTAGCCACATCAACGTTTACCTTCATTACATCAGCTGGTGGTAGCTGCCAAGGCTGAGTAGAAGAGGGTTTAATTTTTGTTTCCAAGTTGTACGATGCTCCTAACTCAACTTGCTCACATGCACTACCAAGTCGAAAACCTCACATTTCCGTTCATGCACCACGCGGGTCCTACAACTCCATAACATATCAACTGCATTCACGGCATACAGTTGGTACAGGTGTTGCTCCTTCAGCGGTATCCCGATACGCTGATGCGGATGTAGGATTTTTTTTACCCAATTCACATACAAAGCCATTCATTGCCAAATGCTACAATATTGATTTGCCATGGGGACTCACTCCGGATGACACGGCTATATTAAGGGCATATTAATAATAAGTGATAAAGGGTCTCGATTCCTTCTCCACAAGTGAACATAGCAGCTCAGATTCCACATTCATTCGACTCCCTACACGCTCGGCTACTTTGCATTTTGTCGGGAAGATATCTCACACCACTTTCCACAACAATAATTTGAGCGATCATGCATCTTAAGACGCCAAAGTTCCCTCCAACCTCCCTACTGCATGTTACTCGTATCAGCACATCGACTTGCAACTAGAGTACGATATACTAACTTTACAGAGAATTCTCCAGTGGGTTCAGTGGGCCAAAAGAGATGGTCAAACCGGTCCTCAGCTGGAAGTCGAATCTGTAAGATGGCCTCTGTCGATTCCTGGTTAAACATCCGCCTTAGCTTCGCTTCAACCCAACGTCTACCATCCATTGTCATGAAATCACTAACCTTTATATTCTCCTGCTCAACAATAGCTCTTGTAGAACTAGCTTAAAACCAGCTACAGAGCGTACCACGGATCCCTTAAAGCTGATATATCTCGGCCAGTCCCCACTTTGTAACACAAACCTCCCATCAAAGCCTCAAGGTGATGAATGATACTCTTCCAAATCCATAAGTCATGGGCTGTCACCTCTGCTTCCTGAAATGTTTGCCCTCTCAAGTATTCCCACCTAGCACTCGAACCCATAAACTATCTCTTTGGGTCATCATTGTCCAGGCTGACACCAGTGCGGAATGGGATCGGTTATTATACTAATTGAGTGTGTGTGACTGTGTGTGAATGTGTGGCTCATATTAGATAAAAGAAATCTAATGGTTGAGCTAATGCCACATTATTTAATAAAGTAAACCCTGAAATCGATTCGTTTTATGTGAAAAACCTAAACCCTTTCAAATTTCACTCTCTCTGCTTCACTACTTCCTCGTTCCCTCTCTTTCTCTCAACTTCGACAGCTCTCTCTCTCTATCTTACAGAACCATGGCAGAAATTAAAATATTGCAGAAAACCTTAATACCTGAGAGAGAGAGGTGCGATAGAGGGCGATAGACGGAGACAGAGTTGTGCCTATGCGATAGAGAGAGAGAGAGAGAGAGTTGTGAGATAGAGAGAGAGTTGTCGAAGTTGAGAGAGAGGGAGGGAACGAGGAAGTAGTGAAGCAGAGAGTGAAATTTGAAAGGGTTCCGTTTGTTCAAAGCATACACTTTTAGTCTGCAATAAACAAAGGAAATGTTTCATTAATCATTTATTCAAACTTTATACCCACAATGTAACCTCACACGTTCAATATCCATCTATTGTTTTGATATGTTAGAAAATTTCACAGAACCATGACAGAAATTAAAATATTGCAGAAAACCTTAATTCCTGAGAGAGAGAGGTGCGATAGAGGGCGATAGACGGAGACAGAGTTGTGCCTGTGTGATAGAGAGAGAGAGAGAGAGGGAACGAGGAAGTAGTGAAGCAGAGAGAGTGAAATTTGAAAGGGTTCGGGTTTTTTCCACATAAAACGGGTCGGTTTTAGAGTTTACTTCATTAAATGAAGTGGCATTAGCTCAACCATTAGATTTCTTTTATCTAATATGAGCCACACATTCACACACTCACACACACTCAATTCATATAATAACCGATCCCGGCGGAATTGACCTCTGAAGTAAGTCTCATGCCCAATCCTCCCTCCCTTTTCGGTGTACAGATTGTCTTCCATGCTTTAAAGGAGAGATTGCGAGATTTCTCCACCTTGTGCCCCACCAAAAATTCTTGAGTTCTCTATCAATATCCTTGCACTAGGATTTCGGCATAGCATAAAAGCTCATCAACTAGGACGGTATTGCACCAGCTACCACCTTTATTATCATTGTATGTCCAGCATGAGATATTACCTTTGCTTTCCAACCCGTGATTTTCTTCATAAACTTCTCCTCATTCTCAACAGCAGCGCCATCCTTCGCACGAGGAATGATCAGCGGCAGTCCAAGGTGCTTGGCTTTTTTATGATAATTTCTGCAGTTGCAGCTGTTCCAGGATAGGGATCGGAGGAGTTCTTAAATGGAATGGATGGGGGGTAAGAATAGCGTGTGAAAAATCAATAACATATTTTATGTAGCGAATAGCAAAAAGATGAAAATTTCATTAAATATTACTCTAAATCCAAACGGTTTCTAACTTTATACGGATCTGTCGACTTCTCCTCATTTAATAAATCAAAAAATGAAAGAAAAAAGGTCGTTTGGGTCCTGTAACAACCTTAATTATTATTTTTAGCTAGGGATACATGGTAAGCATTGTGACCGTTTAAATTAGAGCCAAGGGTTAGCTTAAGTTGTTAAGGTTTGAATTTTAGTGATGGTTCTATTCAAAGTTTCAAGTTCAAATTTTTATTGATGTTATTAATTTTTTAAAATTATTTCATTATATTTGACTTAATAATTTTTGAATGAGACGTGAGAGATTCATTAATATCAAAGTGAGTATAAATTTGTTTGGATATTTGATTAAAAAAAAGAAAAAATTAAGCAAAAGTTAAATGTCCTTAAAAGTTAGTATATCACCTCTTCGTGAAGTCCTCAATTACACTTTGACCCCAACAAAACGAGATGACTACCCCTACAAGAATTGTTGTCTTCAACGACGGATATAGTTGTCGTTGAAAACTCTTATTTCCGTCGAGCTTTGTCCATGGGATGGTAAGCGGTGGTCGGAGAACGGTTGGCGACTATCAGTGACTGTTTTCTTCGGTGGTAAAAAACAGTCTTTATGTTGGCTTTAATTGGTGGTGGTCAATGTTGCAAACTCAACGCCAACAACCTCATTATAGTCCACAGATTATCTCAGACGGTATAAGAGTCGTCGACCCATAATCTCCGACGGAAAAAATTGTCGAGATCTGTTACAATCGTCACATAATCTCGACGGAAATATTTTTGCACTCTGTCTCGATGTCCTCTGTCGACTGTCGTGGAAAATATTTTCTCACTCTGTTCTCCGTCGACGTCCTCTGTTTTTGTCGTGGTGGGAGATATTTTATCTCTGTGTCGACGTCCTCTGTATTTGTCTTTATTGGATTTGCATTTTGCATTTTGCGTCTTCGTTTTTGTTATTCTACGTTGCATTTTGCATTTTGATAACAACAACTTTCCAACTTTATTTGTCGTTAATGGATTTGCGTATGTCTTCTTTTTTCAGCTAAAGAAAAACTGAAAAATAGCTTTATAAAGTATTTGGTTTTAAAGTAAAACACGCAAAAATGTAAAAGTGATAAACTTATTTTGACATTATTCTTCCTAAAAATCTGGTACATAAGGTAAAAGAGGCATTTGTGCATTAAACAGGTGCACAATACATTTGGAACTTAAAAGATCATTTAAGTTTGCATAAATAAAATTTCAATCAGGTATATAATATGACACTAATACTCATTCATTAATCAAAGAGAGTTTGGCCACACAATTAACGAAATTTGTTCAATACTCAATCAAAAACTACTAAGTACATCTAGTCATCAACATCACTAATTTTGCACCCATCGAAAAAACATAAATCAAACCAGAAGATGGCCTTCATAACATTGATCCAAACTCTTACCGTGCGTTCATGTCATGGGATAGGGCTTCGGTCTCCTCGTTGGAGAACATTTGTGATTTATTGATCTCGACGAACTTTTCATCATAAGATTCAAACCGCGCCATAAACTCTTCCAAGGTCGCTTTAACATCCAAGTATTGCTCCTTGAATGTCTCCATTTCAGACTTATACTTATCCACTTGTTGTGTTAGGTGGGTGACATGAGCTGACCGCGATGTGATAGATGGTGTGAGGATCACTGAGTTTCCTAAACCCCGAGTGTATCCGGATTTATGCCCCAACACCTCATGGAAAACATGTTCAGCCACTTCCAAATTTGTTTTAGTAGGATCTCGCTCTGCAAATAGCTTCATCTCCTCCTCCTGCGTAGTCAATTTAGTGCATGCACAAATGACAATTAGTGTTATTGACCATATGATAAATAAGCAAGGACTAAATAACACCATGAAGACATACATATGTATGTTCAGCCTTGTCATTTATGAAGTTGTCATCTTGCTTTGTGACATGAGAGCGCTTGTAGAACTCAATTAGGCTCTCCTCCTCCACGTTCTGCACATCGAGAACAAAATAATTCAATTATATCATCTAATAAAATTATCCAATGGACCCAAACAGATTACACAAGAAATGTTTGTATACCTTTTCAGCACGAAGGTTTTGTAGTGACTTTGATCCCAATGTGTGGGGCACAATGAGCTTGCTCCGATTAACCGTGTTCCTCTTGCACACGCTCTAAATAACATTCAACCATTTTGAACAAATTCATGTGATGCATTCAAATTTAGTGTGCATAAATTCATGTGCAATAGAATTTTAGCTCACTATACAAAATTGCTGCTCTTACCTTGTATTTCTCTTCATCCCATTGTTCGCACATTTGCTTCCAAGTTTCTTCACCTATTTCTTCGGGAGCATTGGACAAGGCAACCTCTTTCAATGGATATTTCTTATAAACTTTGTGTAGATTGTACCTGTATGTTTTATAGCTGTAAGCCAATTTTGCTTTGATGCATTCGCGATCCTCGAATCGTTCCCAATCCATCTCGAAGTCTCCCTAGAACCACAGGTAAGCTATTACAAAACATAATAACTAGTCCCCGATTACTAACTCAATATTTATACCATAGATTCAATATTGTCACACATTAACTCAATATTCTTATACGCACCAACACATGGTTATACAACTCTTCTTTGTCCTCTTTTGGCACCAATGACCAGCACTTGTATCTCATATTTGTAAACCGTTTGACAATGTATGTCACCCTTGATGCAAATACAAGGCAATTGTCTTTCGAGGGCCCTCTTGAACCATCTGGTACCCTCACTGGTACACGGCATAACTTGAGTAGTTTAAGGAACTCCATTCCCTTCGCCTTGCCTCGTCCCCGTCGCTGGATTTGATTATCTTATGTGGTAAGCGACATGCATAAAAAACATGACATTTTTAGTCAAGCTGAGTTTATTGATAACCAAAAGTCCTACTTGGATATAATTTTTCAATCCTTCCATCATAATGTGCAAAGAGTACATACAAATAACACATACCTTCCTGGCTGTCACCAAGAACATGTTGGTTCAGAACTGACCCTCCTAAGTCTGATTGAAAATTGTCAGGTGCTTGGGTGGAATCACATGTGGAGGCAAGGGGGCAAACCGGGGCCACTGCCACGGTTGGCTCCCCCCAAAAATTTTTTTTACATGTAAATTTTTTTATTTTTTAAAGCTTGCCCCCCTTAATATCCATTGAATTTCAGTCTGCCCCCTTTAAGCTCAAGCAGCCCAAGCTAACTCCTTTGAATTTTCTTAGAAATTTGCCCCCCATTAATTATATCGCTGGCTCCGCCACTAGGTGGAATCATCGGATCCCACCGGAGAAGACCCTCTGAATGCATAACGTGTTGTCGGTTGCGAGTTCTCCACTTGGGCCCTTCTGTTAGATTGCTGCATACGGCTACACTGGCCTCCACCTCTTGCAACTCTTTGAGCCATCGAATATTGCGTGACTACGGCTACACTGACCACCACCACTTGCAACTTTTTCACATATGTTTTATATTTTCTTTAACAATTATATATATATATATATATTCTATCCTCGTGGTCATGGATCAATTGCTTACCTGATTTTGAAAAAATAAGGGTAGGTTTATGTTTTCCCTTGTACTAGTTATAGGGCACAAGAAAATGCTTTTAAGTGGCCGACAAGATAATTCAGTTATCCTTATTTTTTTTCTATGCTCGTAATCATGATGTGCGTTGTTCGATGGGGAGACAAGGTCCTACTCGCGTTACAGAGGTAAAGTTGGTAAAAAAAATAAAAAAGATAAAAAATTTAAGTGAATATTATAATAATAAAAAATTATTTAATAAATTTTTTTTTTTATAATATAATTTTTTATAATAGGCCGAAATGTTGCAACAAACGCACCATAAATTGTCACAGTTTGTGCTGCACTAGAAACTTTCGAGATCAGTAATATTGCGAAGATTGGAGATCAGAAAATTTGTTTCAGTTTGTGCTGTACTACTATTTCCCTTGTAGAAGGAAGCTATAGATTAGAGATTGGGCCAGGGAAGGAGGAAGAGCTAGCGAGAAGGTCATTGGAATTTGTAACACAATTTTAATGTTTCTCCACGAAAAAAGCTTCTTTATTTATGCTATTTACATTCAGCAGTAGTACATAAACAAAAGGCAGATCCACATAAACGCAGAAACATTACATGAGAAAACCATCACACACGAGCATCAACCACTTTCTCACAATCTAAACCAAACAGTTCCCTACACGACATATTTTAACGAACACCAAATGGAGTTTCAGCTCTCTGACTGGTGCAAAGAACACGTTATTTGCTAATATCAAGTAGGTGGTGGAGTAGTTTGCTACCCTTCGATCAGTGACCGTGTTTTTCATGTCCACCACGACCATGCTCCGCATGACCGGGGCCTCCAATTCCATGGCCCTGTTTTTCATGTCCTCCGCCTTGCTCACCTTGATTTCCCCCTTCATGAGTACCGGGGCCTCCGTGGTGCCCCGGCCCCTCAGGTCCTTTCAGAGCATGCCCATCTTGATGTCCGCCTTGGTGCCCTTCACCATGGCCGAGTCCGCCTTGATGCCCTTCACCATGTCCGAGTCCGCCGTGGCCGTGCTGATCACCCTGAGGTGTGTGCTCATGATGTCCCTCGCGCGACATTTTTCCCAAGAAGTTGCCAAGATATCAGATTTGTACTGTAGGGAATAGAAGAGAAGTAGGCTGTGAAGAATTATCTAAGAACCCCTAGGAGTACTTATAAGATGGGTGGTGGGAATGGGATCAAGTTTGCTATCATTATATCATACGCATGGGTTCATTTGGATTTTTCCTGGTTTTGTTGTGACAAGAAAAGCAAAAATTACCTTTGATCCACCAGCTTTTTGCCACATCACTTAACCAACGATGTTGCGGATTAACCATCCAAGAAAATAATTGCACAAATAAAATCCACGCAACAGAAAATATTTAAGAAAAAACAAAAGAAATATTAACTAGTGCCCTTGTCAGCAGTCGGTGCGTCCCTTCTTCCCTCTTCCATGTCTCGGTTCATTTACTGGATCATCGACAGCCGATGGGGCCGCCCGGCCGGGCATCTTGCCTTTTGTTTTTTTTCTCTTTCTTTTTCTTATTTCGTTCTCGAGTCTGTCGGCAGAACCTTGTGTGATTGTGTCCGTCCACTAACTTTTAAAGCTGGGTTGCCACGTTGCAGATTTGGATAAAGAGCTGTGTACTTATGAAAAAAAGAAGAAGAAGATAAAGAGCTGTGTACTGTTGAGGAGCCAATGGGCCGGATAAGATACACACACGTGCTCTTTTACTGCCCTGTCGTGGCGACGAGTCATCTGAGATCACAAATCCTGAAATCCAATCCACGGAGGAAAACAAACAAACGGGGGAAAACGAAGATGTAGCAGTCAATCGCGGGGAAAAGCTTCAGTTCAAAGGAGTGTCTTTAGAGTTTTTGAAAGCAAAGGGATGGTCTAAGATTTAAAACAATATATCTGAAGCTCAAAATTTTACTATAAAAAAACGGCCTATAGCAGCGGTCAGGCCAAAAAACCGCTGGTATAGGTCATTTTGGCTTATACCAGCGGTTTTTTAGCGGCAATCGCGCTCCGTCGGGATAGGTATATAGCGGCGGTTTTCGGAACCGCTGGTGAAGACCTCAGGTCTATAGCGGCGGTCGTGGACCTGAAAATAATTTTTTCTTTCCCGCGGCGTTTCTCGAGGAAAACCGCTGGCACAGACCTATAGCTGCGGTCGGTTAACGGCGGTCGCGACCGCCGCTATAGGTCTGTGCCAGCGTTTTTTTTTTTTTTTGGTTTTTTCTAGCATTTTAATACATTACTAATGTTTTCCTATATTTTCATATAGAAGCTTTTTTAATCGGTGATACAAATTTATTTTAATAATTATAATTTATTGGATGTAAAAACTTAAAGACAAAAAATAATAAAACAAAATATACTTCATTATTGATTAATACCGTTTTACAACAAATACAAGAATCTAAGAGATGAATATAGACCCAAAATCACAATTCTCTACCCGTCTCTTATAGACCCAAAATCACACTGTGGTAAGGTCAAGTAGAAGCTGCTGCTGGGGCTGCAAGGATGACCAAGTAGACGCAAGGGTAGCTGGTGGTAAGGTCTGCTGAAGCTGCTTTAGCAGACTAATCATCCGGCTTGCAGTTTGTTCTGTTGCTAGATCCTTCCCAGCACATAGAACCTGAGAAATATTCCCCCCAGTCAGAAAAAAATATGTTGCAGGCAGTTTTGACTAGTATATATGCACTTGATCATGTCCAGTGGTTGCTCAAATCATGTTAATGTAGGTAGCATTAAATAAATTAGTGACATTCAATAGCTGTCTCTAGTACAGGGATTCAAGATGACATTTAAGTAAGACCACAACATAACTTGAATATAGAAGTACAGTAAAGGTAATTACCATCCAAACAAAAATTAACAATCATTAAGTAAAAGGACCTGGAACGGTTGGCCTAATAACTGGATTAGCTTTCCTTTATGTTGGAAATTACAGTTTATTAGTTCTCTACCTGTTGCAGCCTAGAAAGGTTTGGCATTCAGAGAAAATAGGTTTTGGAAACGATGAAGACTACACATTTCTTTATTGCTTGAGTACACGGTTTGGGTAGTCAATCAAGATTGAAGTCCTCACCTCTCCACCATTGAACAAAGCTGCTCATGAACAACGTTGGGGACCGGCATCCTTTCTTAAGAATGCGTCCAGTACTCTCTCATCCTCTTCATCAATCTCCTCCTACAATTTGAAACACACCAATTAAGTCAAAGGAGATGAAATCAAACCCACTATATCTAGAACCAATCGGTAAAAATATGTTTTCTTTTATCATCAAATTGAAAACTCCTAATAAAAGCTTAAATGAGGGTGGTTTGATACAAAAGAGAAAGGAAGACTTACAACATCAGCAGTTGCACTTTTGTCCATTCCCTCTTTTCTTTTTTTTATCCATTCCCTCTTTTGTCCTCTCTTTTTCATTTCTTCCTGATTACAGATTAAAAGAATCAACTGAAGTAGAGAAAAGATTGGTTTTACATCAACAAAAACAAAGCAATATCTACATCACATACAACAAGATGGTATAGTGTGTGGCCTAACAATAGAAAATTGATAATGCTTTAAGCAATGACTGCACCCCAAAATCAAGAAACCTTATCAGTCCATGTATGTAAACAATGAAACAAACACTTCAGTATGTGCAAATATGTAAATTACCCATAACCAAAGTGTCAACAGATGGGGCCTAGTGATCGCAGGACCAACAATAGTAGCAAAGCCAAGAAACAGAATCTCAGCAGGTGAGCATATTCAGAAGTCAACCCAAACGGGGTAGCATATCTATACATGTTAACAAGCAAATAAGAATGCCCAATAAGCAACTAAAAAAAAGATTCTTACAAAATTATAGATTTGATAAAGTGATAAAGTGATTTGTACTTGGTAGACCGAGATGGCAGTTTGTTGAAGAGCTGCATCAATTGAACAGGGCTTTCTTTGGTAGACCGAGATGCCAGTCAATATCAGAAATACTCTCATTGGTTAAAAGATTTGTCACTGCCTCCACATAAGCTTGAAAGGAAAGAAGGTCATTGCTCAATGGTTAAACCTTCCATACGTGTCTTTCTAAATTACAGAAGGCCATATGCAGTGGCTTGACGGAGATGATGGTTTGAATCAAGCCAAACAAACTTAGATGGTTTTTTCAAGCCATTAATGAGAAATTGAACCTTGTTGTTTTTGTGTTTTTTTTGTGACTTCAAAACTTTTGGAACCATTTAGAAATAAGAGAGACATCCACAACAATAGCTACAAAAGGGGAAGAAGAACTTTACGCATAGCAATACGAAGAAACTGAACAATGGCAGCCCAAAGAGAGGTCAAGCACGCGGAGCAATCAACTTAATTTCAAGAATGCGTCCATCTTCTCATTGCAGTTCTCCCTGTAATCCCTCACATTGGAGTAATCAGCAAAAATTGGAAAACCTAAGTTGTTAGACGAAATATATGGAGATACTTTGGGTCAATACAAAAGCAAAATTGCAGATCTAAAAGATCACGCCCATCACAGATCTATAAGCATAACCAACTTTGTGGCAGTGGATTCACGCAATTCAGCTCTAAAAGATCACACCCATCACAAAATTTCCAAAAGTAAAAGCTTACAATCGCAGTGGGAATGGTGGCCTGGCCTCTGGTGCAGAAAGGTTGAGTCTTGTACATGCTGCTCCGGTCGTATGATAATCTTTATGCCAGAAACACCCATATCTTTATGCCAGGCCAACAGTTGTTTTGGAAGAAAGGAGGGCGGGTCTATGCTGCGAGCGGCTTCTACCTGGGCGAGAGCTAGGGCACGACATCAGGGGAAAAAGAGATGTTTTTTTCGCTGAGAAAGGCGCGCGAGGGAGTTTTTAAGAAAAGGGGAGAGGAGGTGAGGGAAACGGCAGCGTTTTCACTTCAATGTGTTTTTTTTTTATTTGTAGTTTTTTTTAATAATAATTTTTATATTTTGTAATTATATATTTTTAATAAATTAAAATCAGTTGTAAATTATAATAGTATTTGAAAATATTTATATTTAGTATTAGATACATAGCATATTATTTAATACATGATTTATAACTAGTGTAATAATTTTAATTAAAACAAGTTGATAGTAAAATTCTTGAAATATAATTATTAATTATGATCAATAAAATATTTAATTACCATAACAACTATGACCAAAATATTAACTAAAATAGCTAAAACCATATTAATTACCATATTAAACCACAAGCCGGGCTAAAATAACTAAAGGAAAGAAAATCATAACTATAAATAGGTTTTTGAGAGGGAAAACAGCGGATTTAACATATAAATAATTTTTTTTATTTTTTTCGCATATACCTATAGCAGCGGTTCGATCAAAACCGCTGCTATAGGTATATCTTTAGCAGCGTTTTAAATAAAAAACGCTGCTAAAGGTACAGCCTACAGCGGCGGTCATGATGATCGCCGTTGTAGGCACCATATTTCTAGCGGCGGTCATGATGACCGCCGCTATATAGACCGCCACTAAAAGATAGTATCTAGCGGCGGTTATAGAGACCCTATAGCAGTGGTCAGTGACCGCCGCTACAGTGACAGCCGCTATAGGATATTTTTAGCCGCACTTTCCGAAAAAACGCGGCTAAAAACACCTTGTAGCGGCGGTTTTTGCGACCACCGCTACAATAACCGCCGCTGGAAGTCCTTTTTTTTGTAGTGTTTAGCGACTTTAATCTAATGAGATAAATACAAATTCTAACTCTTAAATGTATTATTTTAAATCTTGATCATCTTTTTTAACACAATCTCAACTCATCAATTAAGTAGGCCATCAGTTGTGGACACTCCTTTCTCCTTTGTGGATCAAATCCTCTCGTACCAATAGATATGCCTAAAATAATATATTTTTTTTGTGTAAGATAAAAAAATATATATTATTTTAAGGCTAAAATCATTCACTAGTTTATGGAATATAGACATTTCTCAGTTTAATCCCTAGGGAATTTTTTATTTTTCCAATGCCCCGGAGGTATGACCCATTTCTCATGTTGGTTCCTCATCTACCTTCTGTCTATTTCTAGACAAAATCCATAGGAGTAAACTGGGAAAATAATAAACCCCCATAAACTAGTGGATGATTTTAATTAATATTAAAAAATGAAACAAATAAATTAATGAAAGAATTATGAACTAAAATATTGAGAAAAAAATGAGTCAAATTGATTAGTTTAATAATTAAAGACTATAATATTAAAGAAAAATAAAATTAATAGATTAATAGAAGAATTATATAGCAAAATATTGAGTTAAAATTATCTAAATTGATTAGTTTAAAAAATAAAGACCAAAAAAATTAAGAAAAAGAGGCTAGTTGATTAAGGAAGAACTATAGTCCAAAATTTTGATTATAAATGGGCCAAATATTTATTTGTTAAAAAATTAAAGACCAAAATATTGAAAAAAATGAAACGAATAGATTATTGGAAGAATTATAGAACAAAATATTGAGTAAAAATGAGCCAAATTGATTAGTTTAACAATTAGAGACCATAATATTGAAAAAATGAAGTTAATAGATTAATAGAAGAGTTATAGACTAAAATATTTAGTAAAAATGTGCCAAATTAATTAGTCTAACAATTAGAGACAGTAATATTAAAGAAAAATAAAATTAATAGATTAATAAAATAATTATGACCCAAAATATTGAGAAAAAGAGACAAATTGATTACTTTAACACTAATCGTCGAGGTTTGACTTTTTTCATTTTAGTTCCTATGAATTTTCGGTGTACGTGCATGTTGGAAAAAGGACATATTTGGTGCATTTATTAAGCGTGATGTGGTTAATACCAGCAGATTCTGGCTGGAAATGGGCGATAAATGAACCAACATGAGAAATGGGTCATACTTCGGAGATAGCGAGAAAACAAAAAATTCCTTAAAAACTGAACTGAAAAAAAATCCAAACCCTAGAAATTAAACTATTGGATGATATTAGCCTTACTTTAATTTGGTTTAATTATGCCAACGGTGTGACAAATTGGTTTATAGAAGTCAAATTATTGGTATCCATCCTCCGGTGATAATTACGTTTTGAAGCGTGTGCCTCTACAACACGTCTTCAGGTCGGTTATGATTAGTAATCCTCTTTATTTTCATACTCTCCCGTCTCCATGTGATTGTGATTGTGTTTGCTTAGGGAGGAAAATGTCCATGTGAATACACATACAATAAATGGATTATTTTCTTATCATCCAAGGAATATGTAGTCGGTGAAAGGACGTAGTTTAACAAGTGTTCCCTCCGTGCATATCACATGTCATAAAATAGTCCACTTAGGTGTCATGCATATTTGGTCAAGTAATTGTGAGAATAATAAAAGATATGAAGCTAATTATTTACAATTAAAGATATGAAGCTAATTATTTACATGATTCCTTAATCTGAACCTCTATCTAATTATCTATTTTCTTCCTAGAACATGGTATTTCCTTTTCTTTAAAGGATTTGAAACTCGTTTCCCCCCTACTTTTCGTAAGACTAGACTCTGGATGTTAGGTTTATAAAAATTTGTAAGATTTTTAGGATTTTGATAGAATTGTGAATATTTATATAGACTTGAGTTTTATAAGTTGTTTTTTTTTTGTAAAAATTGCTGAAAAGTTTTAAAGATATTTAATTTTTATTGGAGTTGGTAAAAATGTGTAGAGAGCTATGATTTGATGTAATTTTTTAATAAAAAAATATTGCGAAAAAGTATAGAGAGAGAAAATTTGTTATTATATATATTTTTTAAAGATATTGACGTTTGTGTGAAAAGTTATTGAGTTTGTATAAAAGATATTGAAGTTTGTTTATAATTTTTTAAAATTTTGGATGTTAGTTTTATATATTTTGTTGCATTTATTATATCTTAGAATACTTTTGCAGACGAGCATGCATGAAGAAAATAATTAATCTACAAAATAGGACTTATTATCCATATTCTCAAAAGGAAAAAAAAAGAAAAGAAAAGGAAAATTACATTTTTCGCCCCCAACTATGGGGGTACTCGCACTTTGCACCCCATATTATTGATTTCGTGACATTTAGCCCTCCAACTATCATTGACTGACATTTCGCACCCCGCCGTCTGCTTTTCTGTCAATTTGAACGAAAGCAGTACACATGACACACACGTGCGATTGACCACTTTTTTCTCCCCTTTTTACCCCTCATATTGGCATTGAAATGATTGGACTACCCCTTCATAACGGAAGTGAAGGAAAAATTACAATTTTCGCCCCCGACTATGGGGCCACTCGCATTTTGCACCACGTCGTCTATTTTTCTGTCATTTTGAACGGAAATCATTGCACGTGACAAACACGTGTCTCACCCCATTTTACCCCTCATATTGAGAAATCAACAAATATACGTTCACAAACCAATGCTACAAAATATCCACGCGTTTACGTATACGTTTAGAGAAAGAGAGAAATACCTCTCACTTTCATGACGAAGAGAGCATAACTTGAAGTGGGAGTTTGGGGAAGACGGACATCAAGCATAGGCTTAGCTGCTCTTTCTTAGGGTAGAGGACGAAGGAATGGATGAGAGTATAGTCTGTAGAGAAAGAGCAGAGCAAGAGTGAGATGAAGTTAAAAAGGGTAGCACAGTAATTTCAGTCTCAATATTAGGGGTAAAATAGGGAAAAAAAATGGGGTGAGACGCACGTGTTTTTTACGTTCAATGATTTCCGTTGAAAATGATAGAAAAGTGACGGCATGGTGCAGAATGTGGGCCAGCAGTAGTTGAAGGATTAAATGCTACGAAATCAATAATATGAGGTGCAAAGTGCGAGTGGCCCCATAGTCGGGGGGCGAAAAGTGTAAAGCCTGTAAGGGGGTAAAAAGGGGAGAAAAAAGTGATTAGTCGCACGTGCGTGTCATGTGTACTGATTTCCGTTCAAATTAACGGAAAAGTAGATGACAAGGTGTGAAATGTCAATCAATGGTTGTTGGAGGGCTAAATGTCACGAAATCAATAATATGAGGTGCAAAGTGCCATTACCCCATAGTCGGGGGCGAAAAGTGTAATTTTTCCAAAAAAAAAAATGAAGAAAAAGGTAAAACTAGAAAGCAGTGGATTGAAGCTGAACTTCGTGGTCACATTGCATGTTTTTTATATTTGTTTTTGTTAACGAAAAACACACAAATCACTTGCAGTTGATAAGAACGAAAAATTGTACTGACCCCCAAGGGTTTGGTGTGGTGGTAAGGCTTCGGCTTGGGTTCTAACATGTCCCAAGTTCGAGCCCCAACATCCCCATTATCGCCCTTGACTTATCTGCTCCCTGGGTTGTGGGGTCGGTCCAGTGGGCCGGGGTTTGTACTTCAGGGTTGGGCCAAAAGGGTCCGGCTTTGGGGAATTTCCTCGTCATCAAAAAAAAAAAAAAGAACGAAAAATTGTACCATAAAAGGCAAAGTTTCTAATATTTATTCTGGATAGGTTTGCACCCGACTTTTATACATTGGGCTCGAAGAGACTGAAAAAGAGAAAAAAAACACATCAAAGGTCTTTAGTAGCTTTACGGTCTCGGCACTTTTTTGTTCCACTGAGATCGAGTGAAAAAAGATTGGCAGACAATATTTACGCCTTGAGTCTTGGCTACCAAAAGAATAAAAGAAAAACAAATTTTGTTTACATACCCGTTTTGATATAATTTTCGTTTTTGCAAGTGCCCTGTTTTACATGATCTCATTAATAATTGGATTAATTACACTTTTTACCTACAATATATGGGAGTCTTGACATTTTGTACATCGTTCTTTCAATTTTAATACATTTCACTCATATAGTTCTGGCTTACTTCGATTTGCAACCTAGTCAGTTTATCATTATTTCGAACGAAAAAATCAGAGTTAATTACACTTTACACCCACGTGGTTTGGGGGTCTTGACACTTTGCACCCCGTTCTTTCAATTTTGAGACATTTCACCCACATGGTTTGTACTCTTTCAATTTACGCCCTATCGTTTATTATCCATTATTTCGAATGGAGAAGTCAGTTACGTGTTTTGCACGTGGCTCATTTGTTTATTTTGTCCTCAATATTCAAAAAGGCTTAATTACACTTTGCGCTCACATGGTTTGAGAGGTCTGACACTTTGCACTCTGTTCTTTTATTTTGAACTCCAAACTACGAGGGCGAAATGTCTTAAAATTAAAAGAACGGTGTGTAAAGTGTCAAGACCCCCAAACCACGTGAGTGTAAAGTGTAATTAACCCAAAATCAATCATGTGCAGAACACGTGGGTGCAAAGTATCTCAAAAATAAAAGAACATGGTACAAAGTGTTAGATCCCCAAACCACGTGGGTGCAAAGTGTAATTGATCATTTTTGAATATTGAAGGAAAAATGGTCAAGTGAGGCAAGTCCAGAACACGTGACTGAGATTTTTGTTCGTTTTAATAGATAAATAAACGGTCGGGTGCAAATCGAAAGAATTCAGAACCACATGAGTGAAATGTGTCAAAATTGAAAGAACATAGTGCAAAGTATCAAGACTCTCCAACCACATAGGTACAAAGTGTAATTAATCCTTACTAATTTCGGAAAAATTAATGCGTCATAGGCTACACAGCATATCTTGAATTTTATATTCCATAAAATTTCAAAAAATTCCCCTTATTGGTATATTTTCATATTTGATTAATTATTCATTGAATATTTAACCTTACACCTAGTAACGGTGGAAAAGTTGAATTGTTAACGTTTTCTTGTTGCATCCGTATAATTAGTAATGAATTAATTCTTTTATTTCTTAGTCTTTTATAGCTTTTTAAATAGTCTGTCTTACCGTTTGCTATAGAACAGAAAAACACGCCAATTTCAATTGTTTTAGAGAGAACTTGACTGAGAAAGATATTGTTCTACTGGTAGAACTTTGAGTTCATCATCTTGTGTATAGCAAGGTTCGAGCTATACGACGAGCAATCGGGCTGTTGGATCTTGAAGGAGACAAGTCATAGAGAATATCTGTTGCACCCGTTCTAGGCTTTGCCAACCGTAGAGGGCTTGAATATCCTTAATTAGGAGCGAAATTTTCGTGCCCCAAACGTTGTTTGGTTCTAGTTTTTCTTTTTATTGTAATTTTGACAACTACATCCAACAAATATTCAGCCACATAAAATGGCTTATTGAAAATTATAATTACCAGTGCCATTACTTGTGGCCTGATTTGAATTGGGGGTATATATTGAAGATTTTCAAAAATTAAAGAAAATAAATTGCCGTTTTGACAGTGGAGAGGTCGAGATTGATTTTACGGCAAAGTATTACTGTTCTCCAAATTATAATTACAAGTGACATTACGAAAGTGATCTTATAGTCCATTTGCAGTCTAGGAGATATAAATTGGAACAGAGCTGCTGCTATCAGCATGAACCACGTAGTTGCTTCGAACGATACTAAAAGATATATGGTCAAGTTTATATTAATTAGGTAGGGTACGTATAAAACAGCAACAGCACGTAGCTGCTTTGACAGTTCTATTACAATATTTGGAGAAAAGATCAGATCATATGGTTCAACTAAAAGTACAACCACATTAAGATGCCTCCGTTTAAAACAGATAATGATCAGATCAGAACAAAAGTACCAATTTGGTCTACAACCAAATTTCAGCATCCAAATACACTACACATCAACTTCTAAATAACATATATCGCCCACGACTTCATCACTAAAATGTGGGACTTAATTATTAATCATCGGCTTAATAAGGCATCCAAAAGCTAATGATCGCCCTAATGACCACCGTGTCCACCACCATGACCATGTGCATGATGTCCTCCGCCATGACCACCGTGTCCCCCACCGTGGCAGTGTCCGCCATGATGTCCTCCACCGTGGTGAGGCGGCCCTCCATGATGCCCTCTTCCATGGGGATCATGTCCATGCCCTCCGCGATGTCCACCATCAAGACCGTGCCCTAGTCCTCCTCCATGACCATGTCCTCCGTGGTGCCCTCCGCCGTGCCCGACATGATGTCCCTCGCCTTGAGGTGGATGATGATGATTTCCGTGATGAGACATTTTCCCCGGCGTTCAGATGGCAGATGTTCGGATGCTAAAAACTTCGATATTTTTGAGATTGGCTTGAGAGGCATAGGCGTATATATAGAGTATCATGAGTGATGGTTAGGTAGAGGTCAACATTGCCATCAACTAGCGGCTAGAAGCGTGTGCCTCCACAACACGTCTTCAAGTCGGTTCCTATTGATTTCCTTGTTATTGTATTGCCTAGGAGGGTACAATCCACGTGAATAGGCTGACAAAGAGATATATTCTTTTCTTCTTTTCCAAGGAAAATGTGGAGACTCTGAGACAAATTAAGCAATAAACGAACCGACGGATATGGTCGGTGAACTGACCCAAGTTTTTTCTCATAAAAGTGCAGGCCACGAGGGTTGACAAAAATACATCAAGTGTTCATACGTTGGTATTATGCATCTATTAAAATGACAAGTGTGCACCCGTTGGTGTTATGCGTCTATAACTATGACAAAGTGTTCACATCTAAATTGTTAAGTGATATTTGACAACCAAAAATTTAAAGAATTTTGAGTTAGTTTAGAAAATTGTCTCAGTTTGTGCTGTAGTACTATTTCCCCTGTAGAAGGAAGCTATAGATTAGAGATTGGGCCACGGAAGGAGGAAGAGCTAGCGAGAAAGTGATTGGAATTTGGAACACAATTTTAATGTTTCTCCACGAAAAAAGCTCTTTATTTATGCTATTTACATTCAGCAATAGTACATAAACACAGGCAGATCTACATAAACGCAGAAACATTACTTGAGAAAACCATCACACACGAGCATCAACAACTTTCTCACAATCTAAACCAAACAGATCCCTACACGACATATTTTAGATCCTCAAACCATGTGAGTGCAAAGTGTAATTGATTCTTTTTGAATATTGAAGGAAAAATGGTCAAGTGAGCCAGGTGCAGAACACGTGATTGAGATTTTCGTTCGTTTTAATAGATAAATAAACAGAGGGGTGCAAATCGAACGAATTCAAAACCACGTGTGTGAAATGTGTCAAAATTGAAAGAACATAGTGCAAAGTGTAGAGACTCCTAACGACGTGGGTACAAAGTATAATTAATCATTACTAATTTTGGAAAAATTAATGTGTCATAGGCTACACAACATATCTTGAATTTTATATTCCATAAATTTTCAAAAAATTCTCCTTTGGTGCATTTTCATATTTTATTAATTATTCATTGAATATTTAACCTTACACCTAGTAGCGGTGGAAAAGTTGAATTGTTAACGTTTTCTTCACTACAAAAAAAAATAGGCAACAACAGCGGTCGAAAAACCGCTGGCAAAAGACAAAAAAACGCCGCTAAGCTTTTACCGGCGTTTTACGACCGTTGTCTTTTCTTGGTCGGGAATGCCTTCAACAACGTTTTTCAGAAACGCTGGTGATTCCCTACCTTTTAACAGCGGTTTTTAGCGACGTTTTAAAAGAAACGTAACTAAGCTTTTACCGGCGGTTTTCTAGCAGTGTTTTAAAAAACTCTGGCGTTTCTCCTGATTTTCAACATCGATTTAAATAAGTGCTGGCATTTCTCCGCTTTTAGCAGCGGTTTTTTAGACAGCGTTTTTTAAAACGTATGACGTTTCTCCTGATTTTCAACAGCGGTTTTGTAGCGGCATTTTAAAAAAAACGTTGGTATTTCCTCGCTTTTAGCAGCGTTTTGAAAAACGTTGGTGTTTTCCCGCTTATAGCAGCGGTTGCGACCGCTGCTATAGGCCAAAAACGCTGCTATAATTTTTTTTTGTATGTGACGACATTTTTAAAACACCACTAATTTTTTCCTATACATCTTTTTTTAATCTGTAATACAAATTTATTTTAATAATCATAATTAATTGGATATAAAAACTTAAAGAACAAGGATAATAGAAAAAAATATACTTCATCATTGATTAATAATATTTTACAACAAACACAAGAATTTCTACAAGTAATCTAAAAAATAACAAATTTCTAATATAAAATAACAAAAAGTAATGACCAATTAAAATATTCAAATACAACACAATAAGCAAGGAAAAATTAAAATCTTCCTCATTTTACACATCAACGTCCTCTAGAATTCTTGTAATTGAAAACAAATATCACATGAGAAATAGAAATAGATTAACTCATTATGCATAATCTCAAACCCAACTTACAAGCAGTCTCTAGTAATAGACGAGCAACCAAAAAACTGAATCTGCAACAGTAATAGACAAATTTCTTAGAGTGCAAGCTTGTGTTCTTGACGGCAAGCAATAGACGAGCAACCAAAAAAACTGAATCTGCAACAGTAAAAGAAAAAATAAGACAAGAGTTTCTATCAAGAGCAGCCACCTCTGTGTGTTTTCTGCAGTCACTTGAAATCACATATATTCACTTAAAAGCGCATGCTGCAGAAAAATTAATACAGTTCATTTTTTTGAGCTACTTGAAGAGCCACTTAAGTCCAGTGGCAGATAAATGCTTTTCTTGTGAAGCATGAAAACATGCACTTTGTGGTAACTACAAGAATGCTAACATCTTATAGGCTCTCTTCATGTCGCTAACATGTTTATGTTTTTTTATTCACTTCATAAGACTACCAATTCTTTTGTGGAAATATTCATCATCCAGGGTTGGGTTTTCTCTCTAAGTCACTAATATGGGCGCTTTAAAACTTTTGTTCTACTATTTAACAGGATTCATCCCTATAGTTAATATGGTTCCTAATCCAATAAAAACATGAAGAAGAATTCTTGGCACCATTATAGGCCAGTGAGAAACGTAAGCCAAATTCTCGATACATATATAGAATCTATAGCAATTGCGAAATTAAGCCCCTGTTGATATATATCTATTATGGATTGAATCCCTTGTTTACCGTTAAAAAGAGGAGAAAAAAAGTTACGAAGAATAGTCAAATTAAAGGATTGGCTAGCTTGATCAATCTTCACAGGCCGAAATAATTAATGATGGAGACCCACGAGTAATATTTTATCTATTAATTAACCTAATTAACTCGATCGTTTACACATGTTAATCGCATTTTAATTTGCTGACTCCTCTAATTATATGTTCAACATAAATACTTAAAAGCCAAATGACCTATTTTCACATGGAAAAGTTATTTATTGCATTAATTTATAGTTAATTTCTCACTGTTTTCTTAGTATATAACATATATATTCAACTACAAGCTGCACCACTTGCATTATGCTCATGCCCTACAAACATTTATTGACTTCCTGATTATCATCCAAGTTTAAAAATTTGCAAACAGAACCATATTGTTTCATCGACAACGGATCATGAGAATCTGAAAAGCAGTAAGAGTTCACGACCACGAAGGAAGCATTTCACATAGGGAACCTTTGTTGCCTATACGTTGAAGGGAAAATTTGAACATGAAAACAAGCAAAAATTAAACTCCAATTCAAACAATTTTAGGGAAACAAAATCAGTAAAAACGACGCTAAATGTCACTTATAGCGGCGCTTTTTGTGACCGCCGTTAAAAAGACCGCTGTTAAAAGACAACGAAGTTTTTAGCAGCGGTTTTTTAACGGCGCTTACAAAAAGCGCCGCTATAGGTGACTTTTAGCGGCATTTTTACTGACCGCTGTTAAATGACAATGAAGTTTTTAGCAGCAGTTTTTTAATGACGCTCACAAAAGCGCCGCTTATAGGTGACTTTTAGCGGCGTTTTTAGTGACCGCTGTTAAAAAGACTGTTGTTAAAACCCGATTTTTTTGTAGTGCTTGTTGCATCCGTATAATTAGTAATGAATTAATTCTTTTTTTTTCTAATGAATTGATTCTTTTATTTCTTAGTCTTTAGAGCTTTTTAAATAGTCTATCTTAGCGTTTGCTATAGAACAGAAAAACACGCCAATTTCAATTGTTATAGAGAGAACTTGAATACCTTTCAAGATAGAACAAAAAAAGATGTTCTAGACTAAGGCTATGTTCGTTTCGGTAAAGAATTCACATTCATTTTTTCTACCAACTATATCGAACATGATTTTATGTAGGATGCAGCTAAAGTTTTTCCTTATTTGCCCTGGACAAACTGATGAAGAATTACCGAGCTATCCATCAGTAATGCGTTGAGGACATAAGACTAGAAGGGTAAAACAGGGTTGCCGACAACATGTGGCCCCCACAAGTTCAGTAAATTAAATGCGAAGGGCTTGTGAATGGACGGAATAGCCCTTATTGATTTCTTCTGTGTAGAGGGTGAATATCGCCATTTTGTCATGACCAAAGCTGACTGTCGTCTGTTTTCGAGCATGCCCTGACTCCCCTGTTGACGTGAAACAAGCACAGCATCTCTGGCAACCGTACGAGCAACGACAAGATGAGAAGACCTCTGCCTGGAGGAGTGTCCTCCCATGCAGTCTAGGAGATATATATTGGAACAGAGCTGCTGCTATCAGCATGAACCACGTAGTTGCTTTGAACGATACTAAAGATATATGGTCAAGTTTATATTAATTAGGTGGGCTATAAAACATCAACAGCACGTAGCTGCTTTGAGAGTTCTATTACAATATTTGGAGAAAAGATCAGATCATATGGTTCAACTAAAAGTACAAACACATTAAGATGCCTCCGTTTAAAACAGATAATGATCATATCAGAACAAAAGTACCAATTTGGTCTACAACCAAATTTCAGCATCCAAATACACAACACATCAACTTCTAAATAACATATATCGCCCACGACTTTCACAACTAAAATGTGGGACTTAATTATTAATCATCGGCTTAATAAGGCCTCCAAAAGCTAATGATCGCCCTAATGACCACCGTGTCCACCTCCATGATTATGTGCATGATGTCCTCCGCCATGACCACCGTGTCCCCCACCGTGGCAGTGTCCGCCATGATTTCCTCCGCCATGACTACCGTGTCCCCCACTGTGGCAGTGTCCGCCATGATGTCCTCCACCGTGGTGAGGCGGCCCTCCATGATGCCCTCTACCATGGGGATCATGTCCATGCCCTCCGCGATGTCCACCATCAAGACCGTGCCCTAGTCCTTCTCCATGACCATGTCCTCCGTGGTGCCCTCCGCCGTGCCCGTGCCCGACATGATGTCCCTCGCCCTGAGGTGGATGATGATGATTTCCGTGATGAGACATTTTCCCCGGCGTTCAGATGTGAGATGTTCGGACGCTAAAAACTTCGATATCTTGTTGATTGGCTTGAGAGGCAGAGGCGTATATATAGAGTATTATGAGTGATGGTTAGGTAGAGGTCAACATTGCTATCAACTAGCCGCTAGAATTGCGTGTGCCTCCACAACACGTCTTCAACTCGGTTCCTATTGATTTCCTTGTTATTGTATTGCCTAGGAGGGTACAATCCACGTGAATAGGCTGACAAAGAGATAGATTCTTTTCTTCTTTTCCAAGGAAAATGTGGAGACTGAGACAAATTAAACAATAAACGAACCCATAAAAAAAACAATAAACGAACCGACGGATATGGTCGGTGAACTGACCCAACTTTTTTCGGATTGGTATACCCTGCAATTCCTAGGGTATTGCAGGGTATGCAATTAAGAGAGGGAGGGACTCATGACCCACACTGCCCGAAAATACTGTTCGGGCAGGGGCAGTGTGGGTCCCACAGTGGGACCCACACTTTGTGTTCCTCTCTCCTAATTGCTCCCCCTGCAATACCTAGGAATTGCAGAGGAGCCGGATCCACTTTTTTCTTCGTAAAAGTGCAGGCCACGCGGGTTGACAAAAATACAAGTGTTCACACGTTGGTGTTAACTGTTATGCATCTATAAGTTTATAACTTTGACAAAGTGTTCACATCTAAATTGTTAAGTGATATTTGACAATAAAATTTTTTGAGTTAATTTAGAAAATTTTGAGTTTGACTTTTTATGGAGATTTGTAAAAATGTTGGCGAAAAAATTTAAAGAATATTTAACGGTAGAATAATTTTTATTGAAGTTTGTTAAAAAATAAGGTTAATGAAAAAGTAATGAAGTTTGTTAAAAAATAAGGAAAGAGACTATTTGATATAATTTTTTTATGAAAATATTGAAGCTGACTGTTGTAATTTGTGTAAATTTTGTGAGCTTTTAATTTTTTATTGTAATTTTATTTTATTTTTTGAAAAAGTTTGATTAAAAATTTAAAATATTTCATATCCAAACATCATCAACTATGATGCCACTGCCCCCAAAATTTCAAAAAATTATGGTACACTATTAAAATAGAAATTTTGTTTTCATAATTTGTTTAAAAAATATAAAATTAGACATAAAATTCTCACAAATAATATCATAAAATGAAACACTACTTAATGACTTTATCTTATCTTTATCTCTTTAAAATCACATTATTTATTATAGTTTTTTTTTATTCTTAAAATCACCATTAACCCATTTCAACTGAGAATGTTTTATTCAAAATTATCTTTTCTCCAATAGAAAAAATATTGAGCTAAAATCACCATTTTAACCAAAAAATATTGAGTGTGTAATTCAAAAGAGAATATTATACACTATTATATAATTTACGGTGTTTGTATCACTAGAGACATAATCTCTAGGTCAATAAATATATTCAAATTTGTAATATATATTTTTTATTTTAAGAATTATTATTATTATAAATTATAAGATATATAATTAAAAAATAAAAAATAAAATCATTAAAATATTCACCCCTCCTAAGACAAATTACTGGCACAACCACTGTATGGTCAGGTAGGTTAATCATCTTCCACGAATGCACTACTACTTCTTTCTTCCTCAATATATTTTTCTACTTTTTATGTGAATATTTTCATTCTAAGTAATTTTTAAGGTATTGAAGTGACTCCTAGAAAGTTTTTTTTAAGTATTTTGCAAAAGTAAAGTGACTCGTTGAATTTTAGAAAAAAATGTGTGGAAAAGAAAAAATAATTTTAAGTTGAAGCCAATGTTGAAAAATGGTAAGATTGAAAAAGATTTTAGCGTTACAAATATATTTACATTAAAAACTGTTTCGAAAACAAATTTTTTGTTTCGAAAACAGGATCTCAAGATCAAAATGATGTTAGTTTGGAAGAAATTTGTAAGATTTTGATAAAATTGTGAATATTTAAGTGATGTTAAAATTGTATTAGTATACGTGCAGAAGTTGTTAAAAGAGATTGATGTTTGTAAATAAATAATAAAATATTATATTTAAATACTTATATTTTATAATATATAACGTGTAAATATAAAAATAATATGCAAATAAAAAAAATCAACCAAACTTGTCTAAATTGAAAGACAAGGTTGCACTTTGTGGTATCCAGACGACTTTATTTAGGTTGTGTTTGTGTTGTAATATTTTTGGTATGAGAATATGTGTTGGTATTGGGTTTAGTGAAAAGGTGAAGAGAGAGGTAATTTTTTATAGTTTTTGTAATTTTTTATATTTTTTTATGGGAGAGAGAGAGATTATATTGGAGTATTTTATTAGGAGAGAGATAAAATGTTGAAAATTGTTAGGTTGGCAAAAGTAGCCTTAAAATGTTCGCATCATTCGAGGGGGAGGAAGGGTCATTTTTGGGTTTTTCCATGCAAAGGAAGGGCGGAAGGGTCAGATTACCATCACTATTCTGCCGCATTTAAGGAAATTTTATTCATATGTTTTCAGTTTTCACTGCAGCATGGCCGTAATTTGAGCGTTACTGTTACCTGCCCACCGACATCTTTTTTCTGAAAGCTCAAACCTTTCTTGTACGTTTTAATATTGGTGCCACAATTAACGGACGCGGCAACCTTTCTAATGGACGGATAGGCATCAGATAGGAGCAAAAGAAGGGTATAATAATAAAAGAAATTAAAAAATTATTGCATACCATAGAAAGAATGGTGGCGCTGTCCCACGGTAATCTCTGTACTTATATTTTCTATCTTCCAAATTCCAAACTCAATCCCTAATCGTCCATGGACGCCATTAGGATAAAGCTCTATGAAACATTTAATATTAGGTTAAATACATTTTATCTCCTTATTTTTTTATCATTTACACTTTGCATTTCAAAATATTAAATATTATTTTTGACACAGTATACTTCTTAACTTCCACATTTTTCAATTTAGACTCCGTACTCAAATTGTCCATCAATTTATATAGATTTGGTCAAAATATTTATACATTGTCCCGCTTATCTTTGGAGGTATGTACATATTATTCTCTTTATCTTTGGAGACATGTACACATTGCCCTCTTTATCCTTAGGAGCATTTACACATTGCACCCTAAGTTTTGACGAAATCCTTCTAAATTGACGAATAATTTGGGTACGGAGTTTAAATTGAAAAAATATAGAAATTAATGAATCCAATGTGTCAAAGGTAATATATCGAGATGCAAGTATAAATAACCCAAAAAAATAAGAGTTCAAAATATATTTAACCACGTAACATTTCTTAAAGTTATTTTGCACTGTAATATTCTTTTGGGCTTAACACACTCCAAATTAATGCTTTGTTGTGGGGTTTTGTACAACAAAACATTCTTTCCGACTCACTACCGCTCGTTGTTTCTCGTGCTATATGTTGGCATTGAGATTCAGCTGACCGGAGTTTTTGGTTCTGGAAATCCCTCCAAGATCACATGGAGAAACAAATTACTGGAAAATGGTCCCATCAACTCTGGTTAGTCATTCTCATCCTCTTTGTTCTCTGCTTTGTATTGTTCTGCTTCGATTATTCAGCCATGATGGGCACCGACAATGAAGTCGCTTTTTCAGTCGAACAAATGAACCCATTTGTTATTTTTGAGAACGAAACCAGTTATCCCAGTAATCAATCCGCCACAGACCAAAGTGTAGGTGGCAAGATCTACATAGATCCCTGTCTGGGTAGATACATATATGTTCATAATCTTCCTAGCCGATTCAACTATGACTTGCTCAAGAATTGTCGGTCACTCACCAGAGGGACAAACTCTAACATGTGCCCCTACATGGTGAACTTAGGTATCGGGGCTGAAATTGAAGATTCCCATGGGGTTTTGTCCAACAAGAGTTGGTTTTCTACAAATCAATTCATGTTAGAAGTCATTTTCCACAACAAGATGAAGCGGTACGAGTGCTTGACCAATGATTCATCATTTGCCTCTGCAATTTTTGTGCCATATTATGCCGGTCTAGATATTAGTCAGTACCTTTGGAGCTCTAATCTATCTGTGAGAGACTCTCCTGGGCTGGACCTTCTCAGGTGGCTAGCAGAGAGACCCGCGTGGAAGAAAATGTTGGGCATGGACCATTTCTTGGTTGCAGGGAGGATTTCTTGGGATTTCAGAAGACAAACGGACAATGTTTCCGACTGGGGTACTAAGTTTAGGTTTCTGCCTGAATCCAAGAATATGACCATGTTGTCGGTTGAATCAAGCTCTTGGAACAATGATTTTGCAGTCCCATACCCAACAAACTTCCATCCTTCAAAGGACAGAGAAGTGTTGAAGTTGCAAAGCCGCATGAAAGCCCAAAACCGGAATTATTTGTTTACTTTTGCTGGTGCTCCACGCTCTGACCTTAACGATTCAATTAGAGGTGTGGCCATTGAACAGTGTAGAGCTTCAAGAGCTTGCAAATTCATTGATTGTAGTAGTTCTGATGGGAACCACTGTGACAACCCAGTCAATATTATGAGGGTGTTTCAGAGCTCAGTTTATTGCTTGCAGCCTCCAGGGGATTCCTACACCAGGCGATCAATTTTTGACTCAATTTTGGCAGGTTGCATTCCGGTTTTCTTTCATCCGGGGACTGCTTATGCGCAATATCTATGGCATTTACCAAGCAATGGCACAAACTATTCTGTGTACATACCGGTGAGGGATGTGAAAAATTGGAAAGGTAACGTGGAGAAGATATTGCTTGGGATTTCAAAAGAAAAAGAATTGGCCTTGAGAGAGGAGGTTGTAGGGCTCATTCCGAGGATAATTTATGCAGATCCTAGGTCGAGGTTAAAGACTTTTGAGGATGCATTTGATTTAACAGTGAAGGGAGTTCTAGAGAGGATAGAGGGAGTTAGGAGGATAATTAGGGAGGGGAGGGATCCCAGTGTTGGGTTTGCGGAAGGAGATGACTATAAGTATACATTTTCTCAGTGGGAGAAATTCGAAGAGGATCCCTTATTTTGAGGAAACATAAGGAGTAGCAAAAGAACAAGGACAGAACCAAATTTCAAAGCAATAGCAGAATGTAGGTTTACACAAGTCAAAGCTCTCAGGCCTTGGCTTAAGCGTACATAGATTCCCTCTGCCTATGAACTTCTTATTTATTTTTTTCCCTTCATATTCTTTATATTCTTGTTGCTTTTCTTTGTTCCAATATTTGTTTCTGGTGAGATTCTGTATATGGCTGGCTAGGTGATAACTTCTGCATCTCTCAGAGGTACTTCAAATATGTGTCAATGCTATGGAACCTCTTCAAAATATCTGGGTATCTTTTTCCATAACTTTGTTTATTGTAAAATGTATCTCAAGTATTGAGTAATTCAATTTTTGGCCAGAGCATTCATCTGGTTCAGCTAGTCTTTTAACTTTGTCAGGATTATCTTGCTCCGAGGTTTAAGACATGATATTAATAATCTGAAATTTGATGTGTTGAATCCTTGAGATTTGAGAACCAAAATTAAGGACCTAAACAATGTGGTTCCCTCTTCAACTTCGCTTCTTCTTCGGGTTTATTAACGTAGCAGTTCATATGACTATCAGATCAGGATCACCAAGTGATGACCAAACGGTCAAAAACAACAGAAATACCGTCTGCCGACACTTGCAGGGGACCCATCATGTGTGGATGTGAGATGTCATCTGTAACTTGCAAACTTAAGGCAGAAGTGACCTTTTAGTAGATAGGGAACAGTGCTGGGGCTCCTGTTTAGCGCCTTAATTGATGGAGTCTCTGGTGTTGCGACTTGTCCAAATAAATGTTTCGTTTGTTGTCCATTTCTTGTTCTTCTTTGTAATTCTTTCCTTCTTTCTTGTTTTCAGCTTCCCTTTTACAATTATTATGTTTTTACGAATTTTAACTAAAAATTCTTCCTATTAAGATAGATGCATTTTAGGCCCTTCCGTTTAAGACTAAATAGCAATTCAATCTTCGAGAAGTTGTGGACACGCAGACACTCTTTAAAAGCTCCTCCAATACAATTTTCATAATTAAGCACGTGAAATAGCCGAGTTTCAAAATTAGGCCCATGAGATTGCCCTGTTCCTTTGCAAATCTTAATTTCACGATCAAGAAAAGCAGCAATTGGGCTATGAAGTTTATTATCAACTTCAGAGGAATGAAGAACCGGAACCGAGGTTGAATAGGAACGTCTAGAAGAGGTCGGTGTGAGATCATTAGCCTGCACTACGACGAGAGCAAGGATCATAGGATAATCAGCTTCATTTAATACCACCATGAATTTTTCCATACATCTGCCAGCCATCACTTTTTCTCCCTTAGTGAAAATTATCCTAGTGTGAAGTTTATTATCAACGTCAGGCTTTCCTTATATATACCTATATAAGGTGAAAGATTAGATGCCCTTTAGAAAAGATAACGTTTCGATTATTTGTAAGCTTTTTTTAAACAGTTATTTGTATTTTTTTATGGATATATTCAATTTTCACCCATTGGCTTTATACAATGCACCATAAATTACCAAATTTAATAAATTGAACCAGATACTACCAATCTTATGCAATTTGCATCCTCAACATTTTTTTTGTCAACTTGGACGCAAATTGAGTTTTTTATATCTAAAATTACGATAATGTCTCTACTAACTTATTGAATTGACAACAATACTTTATATTTGATATGAACATATGCAAAATTGGTCAAGAGTATTATCATGATTTCGATCTAATTTGACAGATAAATTTCATAGTGTGAAGTGTATGCTATTGATAATTGAATGGTACAACGTATCAAGTGTATAATTTATGATGCAATATTGTATCAACGGTGAAAATGTATTTATTCTTTATTTTTATTTGAAGAAGTGTTGTACACTTCAACTTCAACTTGTGACGATTAGCTTTTCTAAAGTGACTTTTGGGTTTGGGGTTACGCGATACTTTTTTTATAATAGCTAGGGTCATAGATTTAAGACGTGCACAAGACAAAAAAAAAAGAGGATAGGTATAAGAAGCTGATAATACATAAAGTTTAGATTCTTTAAAAGTTAATTTTATTAAAGTGCTGTTTATAAAATAAAACTGTAATTTTTGAAAGTGTGGTCACCCTTCACTTAATTTAGGAAAATTGGCATTTCAATCCCTAAATTTTTCCCTTTTTAGCGTTTTGATTCTTAAGAATTAAATTCTAACAAAATAATCTCCAAACTATCATCTTTGGACAAAACCATCCTTTCGTCAGTGTCAGTATACTTGTTTACCGACAACTATTGACACGTAAGCAAGAGGTCCATTTGGCATTTAACTAATCCATATCAGTTGTTTATCACAACCCACGTTCATCAGAATAAAAAAAAAAAACAGAACAGAACAATTCTTCGCCCTCCACCTCGTCGAACTCATAGGCGCTCATTCGCCATGCTTATTGTCCGGAAACAAATAATAGATCTCATTTGTACTAGAAGAAGCTGTGGTGGTGGAAAACTTTCTTCTGCCGAAGACTTTGACTTGTTGTCCGGAAACGAATCTATCCACGAAAAAGCCTCTTACGGGGCTTTTTCGTGGATAGAAACTGACCTCATATGCCTTTAGAAAGCTTGAGCCTCATGCTCCCTCTATGGTGCTTGCCTTTTTCGGCCCATAAGTTCACTTCTCAGTGCTCACCTCTCTCTCTCTCTCTCTCTCTCTCTCTCTGGCCTCAAAATCTCCGCAATAATATTTCTTTCACTGTTCTTCTAGGACAGTTGAGTTTTTAATCTTATTGTTTCTGGATCGAGGTAGACTAACCTGATTATATTCTCGTTGCTTAGCAAGCAGAAGTTCTTGATGAGCTCTATCTCTCAAAGTATTTAGCAAAGAAAGAGCTCCATCTCTCACAAGCTCCATGATTTGCTTGGCCATCATGGCAAACATCCCAACGATGAAGACAATGCAGGAGGCCAAAGTAAGACATTGTACCCTATGATGATAACATTAATGTCATGGCCAACGAGTCCCTCCCTGACCCAACTTAAACAAAGTTGTTTAAGGAGAAGAATCACCTCTACTTGGACGAAGTAGATGAGGAGGACAGTGACAAGTACCCAGACCTGACCCACTCACTTTTCGAGTCAGGGGATTTAGACTTTGAAGATCCAGAAGATTCCTGATAGACCTGGAATTCTTTCCATATTTCTTTCTTTTACTTCCTCTCTCCCACTCATTCGTACACCTTCCCGGAATCTCCCAACATTTTATCCCACTTAGTCCCAGTTGTTTTAGCGTCCCTACTGACCCCATATCTTTTGAAGAAAATCAATAACTTCTCGATCTGTATCAGCTTTTTTTACACCGAGTTTGACCACTTTCCAATTTCTATGCTCTTGAAGATGACCCATACCAATCAGACCCGCCTAAGTATTGAATTCTCCAAGCTCTAGAGTGTGGAATAGACGATAAGCATGGCGGAGGAGTGGCATGTGCGTGAGCTCGACGAGGTGGAGGGCGAAGACTGAGAAAGAACTGTTCTGTTTTTTATTTTTTATTTTTTTTATTCTGAGGAATGTGGGTTGTGATAAACAACTGATATGAATTTAGTTAAATGCAACCTGGGCCTCTTGCTTGCGTGTCAATAGTTGCCGTTAAACAAGCACACGACAACCTGACGAAATGATGGTTTTGTCAAAAGATGATAGTTTGAAGATTATTTTGTTAAGGTTTTAATTCTTAAGCATCAAACCGCTAAAAGGGAAAAAATCTAGGGATTAAAATGTCAATTTTCCTTTAATTTAAATAGACTTTTGTATTTTGTTTAAGCAAAAATTGTTGGCTAGCATCTAAAAAACTTTTATACACTAAACTAAGAATTTAGCGAGGGCTGTGATTACCATGGACAACTAAGAGAGATTGTTTACTTAAATGGATTTTGGGTTTTGGTTCAAGCAATAACTTTTGGCTAGGGTCATAAGCTTAATTTCAAACTAATTAATGTACCTTATCATAAGAAGTTACCAACGGTCGACCATGGTAAACAACTCATGACGGATGGTTCTTTTATAAATAATTTATTAAAGGATACACCCAAAAAGGTTTTGGCAAAACTAAAAAAAAAAGCTTCAGAAAAAAGGCAAACACGTCTGATGAAGCCATTTTCAACCTGTCTATCGCAAAGATCCATTGGGCAAGGACCTCGAGGGAACTGGGCTAGAGACCCAGCATAAAGAATGGTAACAAACCTGCAAAACTAAGGAAAAAGTTACCTGAACTGTCATGTGGGTTAGCCTCCAAAGCTCAAATTAGTTTTCTGTGAAATCATGAGATAAATGAGAGGAAAGAGATGAGTTTTTGTCTTATTCATTACCCTTGGTCCCTATCGCCAGCAAAGGAGACACTCTTTTATAAAAAAAAATATACTTTTTCATCTTTCCATACGGAATGAGCTGATTGGCTGTCAATGGAGTTGATCTATTTGTAGGATGATGTGATTTTTGGCCAATGAGACATGACACTGCAGATGAGGAGATTTCTTGGAAATCTGTCCAGGGCCCCACTTTCGTGGCCTTTTACGGCTAAGCCTCATTAAAGCGTTTTGCGTCTCACTTGGGCTGGGTCTGCCAAATAGGCTGAAAAATAATACCCCATCAGTAGCCCCCCATTCTTTAGGGCTATAGGTTTGAAGAGGCCTGGAGAATGTCTCTAGCATGTGGCTTACTTGGCTCTTGTGATTGATACATCATGTATATTTCATTTAAGCTCTATTTGTCCTTTACATAATAAAAAGAGGTACATAAGTCTATTATGAGTATGAGAACATGATAAAAGGCGTGAGGGCCTATCCGAGGCGCAAAGGCCCATTAAGTGGCATGAAGGCCTGATAAGAGGCTCGAAGTCCGATAAGAGGCACAAGGGCCTGTCTGGGGTGCAAGAGCCCAATAGATGTCATGAGTGTCTGTCGAGGGCGCGAGTGCCTAATATTCAACATGAGCGCTTGATATATGACATATGTGCCTTTCCTGGGCGCGAGGGCCTGATATAGATTACATGAGTTCTTGTCGAGGGCGCAAGAGCCCAATAGGTGGCACGAAGGCCTAATAATTGGCATATGTGCCTTTCTTGGGCACGAGGGCTTGATGTAGATGACATGAGTATTTGTCGAGGGCGCGAGAGCCTAATAGGTGGCACGAAGGCCTAATATCCGAAGGCAATTCCGTCTGAAGTACCAAAGGGATGGCTGAAAATTCAACTTTCAACCATCCAACTGTGGAAAATGGGAGGGGTGTGGGTCTCGCCCGGGACCCACACCTGCCCGAGCTCCATTCCCATTTTCCACCGTTCCCCCAGCAGCCATGGCTCTTGATCACTATCGTATTGAGAAGTTTGTGGATGAACGATAGTACTTAAGGCTAATTCCCATATAGGTGAATGATTAGATATTGCATTGCCCTTTAGGAAGGATACACATATAACATTTGGGTTATTCATAATAATTTTTTTATAATTAATAAGTGTTAATGTTGTTATTGTGGCTTTTGAAAGTCATGAATTGTTTCGTTTAGTGAAGTTTGGTTTTTGGTTTAAACAATATAAGTATTTAGCAATTAAGACTGGTTATCGTGAACAACTCAGAGAGATTGATGTAGTACTTAAGTGGCTTTTGGATTTTGGTTAAAGCAACAATTTCTGGCTAGGGTCATAAAATCTCAAAACATATTTAAATACCTGTTGGTTGATCATCTGGAACAACTCAGAGGCAAGGCGTTCTTTTGTAAAAAAATTATAGAATAAGGACTCACCTAAAAGGTTTGGGCTAGGGCTGTGCATAACCGGTGGCGGTTATGCCCTCCACCGCCACCGCCACCGCCACCGCCACCGCTATGGACGGTTGTCTAAAAATGGACACCGCCCCCGCCACCGTTAAGGGACGAAACCGGCCCTTAACGGTGGCGGTAGCGGTTACCGCCACCTACACCCAAATCACAAAAAGCACCCAAAAAACAAAATCAGATCACAACCAAATTCACAAATCTCCATTTTCTTCCATTGGCAGGTCCTTTCCGGTTGATCTGTCCATAGTTTTGTGGGTTTTGTCGTGGTGTTTTGTAAGATCTCTTCTCTGGCGGGAAGACTTATGATTTTCGTTCAGTGGGTCGCCAGCCGTCCTTTGTGGCTTTTATCCGGGAGCAGATCTATGAGCCATGATGATTTCCTCACAAATTTCCTCAGCAACAAACAGAGAAAGAGATTGAATTAGTACCGTGAAGTACCACCAAAGAGACAGAGTGAAACAGAGAGCGAGTGAGAGAGATTGAACTAGTACCATGAAGGACCACCGAGTGAGAGAAGGCTCATCGGCCATGGGCTTATAAACGGGCGAGTGCGAGTGCGACTGGGAACAAGGAGAAGAAAAGGAGAGCTTTTCGGGATCCTCTCTCTCTCTCCCTGTCTCCTCTCAGTCTTAGGCGTGCTGTCTATTGTCACCCCCGCAAAACACCACCTCTGCAGCCACTTAAGGTGAAATGCGGGGGAGGAGGAGCAGGCGGCTGGAGGGCCGGAGGCCAGGGTGAAACGCGGGGCGGCGGGGGGAGGGGGAAACCCAGCCCTAAGTGAAGATGTGATTATGTGAAATGCTCGAGGGGGAGAGGGGGGAAGTAAAAGAAGGGGGGATTCTTACTTAAAAAAAACGACGTCGTATATATATATATAAAAAATCAATACGGTGGGGCGGTGAATCGCCCAGCGGTGGGCGGTTTCACCGCCACCGCCATTTTCACCGGCTTTTGGTGAAAATGGCCACCGGCACCGCCCCCGCCACTAGGCGGGGGGCGGTTGCCGGTGCCGGTTAATCGGCCCACCGCCGGTACCGGTGAACAGCCCTAGTTTGGGCCAAGAAAAAGAAGAAGAAATAATTGATTCGGAAATATGTGGCAAATACATAAGATTATTCATTTCTCTGGAGACAATTATAATATCCAATAGAGAAAAAAGTTAAGTTTTACGGTCGGTTTCATTAAATGACGTGACATTTTTTCAGTCATTAGATTTCTCAACTTCTAATCTCACCCGTCCACTCACACACTCACACAATAAGCTCACTCACACTATAACCGGTGCCGCCTCTTACCATATGTTTGCTCAGTACATTTAAGACATCTTCTTGAAACCATAATCTTTTGCATCTGCCCGGATTAGTTGGTGACTTTTCACGGACAATTAATTTCGCTTCCCATATCTCGAATCAAATCATGCATCCTCAATTCATTTCCACTTATTGTCACGAGTGACCTCTGAACGAGAATACCTATACCAATATTTGGATAGAAACCACATCCATCAAATATCTTAATTGCGTACTATTTATCCATACCAATGAAAAAGCACGCAATATCAAGAAATATGTCTTTTATTGCATCATCATCTTATGAATCAAAGCTTATTCGAAGTATTTTTTTCAATTTGGTGGTTAGAAAATTTCTGTAATTTTTCCAAAGCAGCTCTCCATTCATCAATGCGTCGTCCTCGCAGATGAGAGCCCAAAACTTCAAGACCCAAGGGAAGTCCCCCCACATGATATTTGACTAGATCAGTTGTAAGATCCAAGTACTCTTCTATTGGATGAGTCATCCTGAAGGCATGCCAACTGAAAAGTTCGAGATTCAATTCATCAACCTTGTATTTTCCATGAACTCCTAGTGCATTTAGCAAATGTTCGTCTCTAGTTGTTACAATGATTGCTTCCTGAGCCAAACCATTCTGAGTTTCCAGCTAATGAATTCAATTGTTCCAAGTGATCCACATCGTCAAGAACAACGAGAACTTTTTTGTAACAAACCCTTTCTTTGATCAAATTGATTCCTCGAGGAACATTGCCAATCTGAAAATTTTTCTTTCCCAATATTGCAGAAAGCAGTTGTTCCTGTAGCCGAACTATCCCACCAGGCTGTTTTGATCTCCCTTTAACCTCTAAAAGACAACAGTGTCCTTTAAATCCATCACATAATTGATTATAAAGAGCTTTTGCTATGGTTGTTTTGCCTATACCACCCATGCCGTATATGCCTACAATGCGAACTTCATGACTTGTTCCTCCGCTTAATATAGCTTTCAATTTTTCAACACGAGAATCTATTCCTACTGGGTATGGGGCAATACTCAAGTAAGCACGTTTCACTTTAGATAGAACTTCTTCAACAATCTTCTTGATGAACTCTGATTCGTACCTGATCATTATAATTCAAAAGAAGAACATCAACTCTAGGGAAAGGAGATCAATAAAGAAGAAAATAATGAGTACATGCTTTTTAAAAATTAATTTTCAAGGTGTTGCAGCTCATCACAAGTCTTGAGTTTTTCATTGTATCATGATTATATTGGATGCACTTTATTGTCTCAGTTCTTTTCTTTGGATGTTTATGATATAGAGGTGGAATTGAAAGAAAAGACAGTTAGATTTTTCCTTTTTTGAAGAAGTTATTTGTCTGATTTTTTTTGTTAATAATAATAATAATTTTTATATTTAAGTGTATTTTCCCTTTAAAAAAATATGGAAAAGCACAAGTGACCATCGTATGAGTTCGGTTAATATGTGAAGCGCAGGTGTGTGAAGCGAGTGAGGCAGCTGTGAGGATAAAGCCGCTGCCCATCCGACGATCAATTTGCTGCCACCGAATAAATGAGTATCTGACCGGTCCAGCCATGTTATAAACCCGGTCCTCAGCACAGCAGATCGAAATTTAATCCAGCCCCTTCCGATCCTCCCCCATTAGGTTAGGGATTGCAAATTTCATTCCCCATTTGGCCTGCTCCATGCGATTTGGAGACCAAGACCAGCACCCGGCGGATCTGCTCCTCCCGTTTAGGAGACCAGCTCTCAGCGTCCTCTGCTCCTCCCGATTTGGAGACCAGCTCCCGGCGGATCTGCTCCTCTCGATTAGGAGACCAGATCTCGACGTCCTCTGCTCTCGGAGGAGCAGATTTGGCTCGGTTCGTATTTCTTTTTTCCATGTCTTTCGTGTTTAATTGTCTCTTAGTAGAAATAATGGCATAAGGTTTTGCGACAATGACTTCTGACATAAGGTTTGTTCAAGTAAGAGAGAACTTACCTCGCAAGAAATTTGTAAAAGCGAATTATCAAATCCTGATCATTCTCATATACCATATTCACTTTCCCCAGGCATGATAAGCCAAACCTTGAATCTGCATCGGAAAAGAAGACACTTTTTTTTGGGTAAAAGGTGAAATTAAAAAAAAAAGAGAAAAAAAGAAGTCACTTCAACATACTAAAAAACAATTCAATATTCTATGACATTGTAACTTCCAGGGGAGATGGCCAACAAAATTATTGGTTGATCTGATTGTGTCTACAACAATGTCTGTTTCATAATACAACTTCATAGTAAAAACTGTCATAGTTTCACAACTAAGGGCTTCAAATTACATAAATATCACCAACTCAAGAAATGTGGAATGTTATGCTCTCTACTTTCTTCTTGGCAAGTCATGTTGGATAACAAAAAGCTAAAGTCAGACTAAACATATCAATGACCACAAATCTAAGCTGAGTTCAGCAACCAATCACTTTTTGATGCAGAGTGTTGTACGTCAAAGACTACTATATAAGGCAAACATGAAATAAAAAAAAATTAAGTTTCAAGCAAAATACTGAACCGACTCTCTAGGTAAATGTGTCTTTGGTAGGCAGCACATGCCTATAGTATAGAGAGAAAGATAGACTTTCTTACTTGAACATGACTTCACACTATAACTAGTGGATTTCTACTGGCTTCCTTTATGTTGTGAAAACCAGCATCACATGATTTTCTTATTCTCTCATCTTTCACAATAGAAACAAAAGCAAAGAAAATTTGAAAGAACTTAATTTAGTTGGATAGACTTACCAACTCCCATCTCTAGAAATATCTCTTCCTGGATTGCAGTAGTTAAAGCTACAGCTTCCTGCATGATGTGAAAGTGAATAAAAAACTAGAGCAAGTAATTTATGTGATGTCAAAGCAGAGAAACCACACTTGACACAATGCATAACCTACTTCCCTGAATTGCCGACGAAAAAATAGATTCAACAGAACAGTTATAGGTAATGTTGTTTAAGATCAACTATCACCTGCTTGTCCATAGTGCCAATCAAGAGACTGGGAAAACAAACATGTGCCTCACCTTCAAAACATGCTAAAGTGCAAAAGGTATTGAACACTGCAGATGGCTCATGGCCTTGTGACACATGGGTACTTCTAGACCAAGCCTGATGTGCATTTCCAATCAGCAAAAAGACCCTATCATTCTCATATCAGAAAACTGAGGTCCTAACTAGATACTTGTAGCAGTCGCATTTACAAAATCCCATCTACAAACAACAAAGAAAGCTCACAGAACTAAGCCAAATACTTGTATCACGCGTAGCAAAGAGAAAGGTTTAGTTTCTCAGGTCCCATATAAGGACATATTCCGAGGTTAAAATCAAGAGAATATCGAGGATTGATAGAAAAGTCGACTATTGAATAGAACATACTAAACCATTCAATTCGATGAGAAAACTGCAATCAAATAATCAAACATATCATGTAAACCAATTCTGCAAACTCATTTATCAAACATATTTGTGGTACTCAGATAGCAAATTCTCTACTTTTGTTTGATACTCAGAGTCTGTTTACTACATTAGATATATCATATTCTCCGTTTGTTGTGTTGTGCATGACTATGTTTTCCTATACAGCCAGATACAACCATCTATGTTGTTCTGGGCAGCGTATTTAAATTGATAGGAAACCTGGATTAATGTATATATTTGTCTACCCTAATCTATCTTTTTGTTTTATGTGTAGGAAAATGACCCCGTCAAGCAGTAGTCGAAGGAGTAGATCCAGTCAACATAGGGGAACCCCATCCTCTAGTTCTGCGACAAGATCATCTGTGACAATGGGTTCTGCAACAGATAAGAAGTGAGTTTGTATTACCATTTGGATTCCTAAAGTTTTTGTGTATAGCTACAGTTGCTAATAACTTATCCCAATAGTGATAGCTCAGGCACACGACCCCAAACTTATGTGAAGAAACCCGTGTGCTTCTGTGGAATTGAAGCTGTCCAGAAAACCGCATATACCCCAAACAATTATGGAAAATAGTTTTATGGATGTCAAAAATACAAAGTAAGTAGTTTCTTGTTAAACAATTTTTTTGCTCCTCCCTCTACTTATGTACTTAAGTTTCCATAATGAGGAATGTGTTTGGTGTAGTATGGGGAAAATCACCATTGCCGCTACTTTGCCTGGTGCGATTGGTGGGTTAGGCAAGACAGGGCACAGGGGGGGGGAGAGATGGCACACCATCACTTTGAGAAGGCTGAATTGGAAAGCACGAAGGCTGAGCTGGTGTTGTGTTGCAACCGAGTGGTGGAGGAGCTCATTTTGGACCATGTTGTTGCGATGGAGCATGAAGCAACGCGACATCGGTTGGCAATGGTTGCTCAACAGGATAAATATGAGAACCTCCTGAAGAAAGCGCAGGTCGATATTGATGGTCAGAGGGCGAAGTACGTACAATTGAAGCAAAAGTACATCAAAATGCGTAATTCGAACCGACGGGCAATAATGTGGTTGTGGCTCTTTCTTTTTTTCGGTTTTGTTGTTGCCTACTATGCTTCATCTAAAGGGAAGCCAAGCGGATCATTATTAATGCTAGTGTAAATGCTAGTGTAGTTTCTGTTTGTTGCAACTTGAGATGTACTCCTGTAATTACTTATTGTAGTTTCTGTTTGGAGCTGAAGAGACTGGGGTTATAATGTGTGTTGCTGATATAGTTTTATACTGTGATTTTGTTTGGAGCTGAACATTTTTTGCATGTTCGGGACCTTCAAGATCCTCTCTAGCCTTCGGCAGTTGGAATCAGTCTTCGATAATCCAATATGTCTTTTTCCGATATGTGTCTTCTCCAAACTGGGATAATCGAAAACTTGTTTGGGATTTTCCTTCCCTTTTCTTTTTTGTGTAAGATGGATATATTAACAATGAATTCAGTTACTGTACGAGGATTACATTCACTCGTACAGTAACTCGGATGGAGATACCTGGCAGTCTAGGGAATGAAATATAGATGAACACACTTCCAGGAACTTATGGAGCACACATAATGATCCATCACCTGCGAATGATCCACAAAGAGGTTCAAACACACTTCCAGGAACTTATAGAGTTTCCATGTGTTGGCCAGTTTCTTGTGTACTGGTTTCACATCCATGTACTTTCTATACTATTTAGGCTAAAATGAAGAATCCATTTTGTTTATTTCTCCCCATCACAGAAATTCCCCAAGCAGTGTTGAGATGCAGCTGAGATTCAAAATCTGAGTGGATAAATCACTCATTAATAAAGAACAAAGGTAATCTTAATGATTCAATTGCACTAAATGGTTTGAAAAGGAAGTTTTCAGTAGATTATAATGATATAAAAGGGTTGCATCAGTACTGTGCAATGAAGTTAGCAGCAGATCAGAAGGAAGCACCAACAGGCAACAGCTGAAGATCAATGAACTTAGACCACCATCAATGCTTCCAAAGGAAACTCTGGCCTATCTTCATTTCATTGGATTATTTATTCATTTCTAGTTGTTATACACTGAAAAAATTATCATAGCCGACAAAGTTATGCGTGGTCACATGAATAAAACTTGCAAATATCTTGTGGAAGTCGCATATATGACAAACTCGGTGCTATTAATCTATTGGAACCAGGAGAGGGTGTACAAAATTGCTCCTAGGACTGCCTTTCAGTGAAACGCGCGAGACAAAGAAGCCCTCCCAAAAGAATAAGATGATTAGAGATGGCCATGACACTTACAGGAGAACCACGTAGGGATGGGACCCAGAGAATAAAAGCTTTTCTTCTTGTAGTGGCAGATAAAGGAAATAGGAAAAGCACAAAACAAAATATATTTAAGTCGACAGAGAAATATGCTTGCAAAAACATTAAAAAAAATCAGACAAAAACTTTTTTTTTTCTTTTTCTGGACTATAACTCTGTTTTAAATTCTGAGTCAACTAACCTGTAAGCTAAAAAAAAAATTATTCCCTGGAAAGGGTGATATGCATGCATCTCATACAGATAAGATTTGTCTATCGTTTATCAATCTTCCTCTCCTGTTAATTACAATCAAAGAATCGCATAGGTTCTCCAGCCAACACAGAGAAAAAGAAGATCACACATTTCCTACCAGAGTATTCTATTTGATCAAGTGCGAGGAAAGTTCCTTTGTCAACTCCATTCTTAAAAAAAAAACCCATATATGGCCATTGCTAAACCACTCTGACTTAGAGCTGGAAGTAGATGAATGGTAGGGCATGTGTAAGCATGTTTCTTGTATGGGATTGCACATGTTTCAATCCCAGTGGGAGTTGAATTTTGAGCAATTAAAGTTCCAGTAGAAAACTCTGATTAGTCCTTTGTTGAAGAAACATATAATAGATCTATGCATATATAGAGTTTCCATGTGTTGGCCATATCTGCCTTCACAGGCGATTCATTTCAACAGGAGGTGCTTTTTGATATGTACAAGCCAGCAAAATGACAGGAATATACACTGCCAAAACAGCCCTCATAGTGGAAAATGAGCACGTGTAACTAAACAGAGTCAAAACGTTCATCAGTAGTCTTGTCCTGGATACATTTTTTTTTTTTTAGATTTTATAACAAAAAAATGCCCACAGGTTCCACCAGCATATAGATGAGAATGCCAGAGTACATTACAGGACCACAGATCACCCAAAAAGAGATCACACTTTGGAAGAGGTCCTATTTAAGCTATCTTTGCCCTTGAAAAGTCCATCTCCGGATGCTGCAGCAAATGAAAGGATAATTAGCAGACCATTGTACAAATTGGGCACTGAAGGGAGTCCAACATTCAAAGACTCAAAAGCTCGTGTTTACCTCAGACATGAATTTCTTCAGAATCTCCTGTTTCTGCATCTCCTCACTAGTTGGAAGTCCCATAGACTTCTGCCTCTGATCAAACTGGACAAAAAGCTAAGATGAGGAGCAGATTCTGTAGTATTTGCAATTGCTCTTTAAACATCATTTCAGTAACCTTCTTAATGGAAAAAAAATCGTTAATATCAATATATTTTACGTAACTAATTTGGGGAGACAACTACCCACCTACATTCGTCACGAAAACAACGCTACTAGTATGGTCAATGCTCAAATAGAAAGCACAACCTCCAATTGCTCTTTTCTATTCTTTTTTGTATTCAGTTAAATGAGAAAACAGCAAAGAACAACGTCATTCAAATTTAACTATGTATACTAAGTCTAACTTTGTACAACCAGCATGATTTTCGATGTCACCTAGTTTCGTTGGACATTTTTATCAACAATGCTCCCCTAACAAGCAAAATTGTAACTACTAATAAAGCAGCAAATGGTGGGGAGGGGGGGTTTCATGTTAAGTGATCTTGAAGGTTAAAAATTAGTTTAGAAGGGGAGATTTTTCCTCACACTCCTTCCACAAAAGGATGCGAGACTAACCTCAGAATTCCTCCTTCACACATGAATCCTGACAATTATAAAACTAACAACTAGTCCATTCCATAAACGATGCACATTAGTCTCAATATTTCAATGCAGTTAACATGCGTACATAGTCATTGAAATTCAATCAGAAATAGACTAAGGAATACTAATTTATTGAGCTCCCTTTTTATTGAAAAAATTGGCACTCAGAACCGGTTTTGCAAATACTTTGAATCACAGTAAAAAATAACTAAGGCTAAGATCAGAACATGCTTCAAGGTCTCATCAGTCTCCCCTACTCCAGTTACTAACAATTTATTCAATATCTACACAATAACATCTTGTTCCAAATATGACTCCATAATGTTCAGTCAATTTATCGTGATGCAAAACAGTAGCTGCGATTGGTGCTTAGAATATACCTCTACAACTCATCAAGGCTCTTAAATCGGCCATTTATCGATTCGTCCTCGCCGTCCTCCTCTTCGTCCTTAGCATCAGCCTCGTTTGATACCTACGAATAAATAATTCAATGTGAAAACATTAAAGGTAATAACAATAAGCAATGAAGCTGTAAGTGCATCAAATTAAGGGCAATACGTCCAACTCATCGTTTAATTGCAAACGACGAGCAATTGGTTGGGACGACGCACGGGCAACCCCACGGCCACGACCTCGTGATCTCCGTAGCTCAAGTCCGCTCTGCAATCGCTTATTCCCTTTATGCCTCGGTTCAAGCATCTTGAAACCTTTTGCAACAATTCACATTTGTACCCCCACTCCAGAAGCTACGCTGACGGGGCCAGAAGCGCTCCCCATCCCAGAAGGATCGTCGTCGTCTGACAATGACTCAAGTGTTTTTTCTAGTTCGTCATTGTAACGATCAAATATTGGCCAACATTTCGTTCTACCCCCGTAACGCTGACACAATGAAGCAATCATGTTTACACATTTCCTGCTGTTGACCACGTTCAGGATGGCCGGATCAACTGTACTGATTGACCTGCTAATCGACGCGACTGATCGCCTAGCATCTCGCCTCCACCTCGGCATGATATAGACATCAGGAATAGCGAATAGACCCTTTCTGTTTCAACACCCATATAATGTGACTGCATAGGACACCTACAAACTCAAATCCTTTGCAACTACACTGGTGAACCCCTTTTTCCGTTCTGATGACATGGTGTCGTGCCGTTAAACAGTTATGTGATGGGTCCCGACTGCATTCGTGTACCTCAACCTCTTCAAACCCAGTAGTTTCTCTACGACAGTCAAACTTAAGCCATCCAGCTTTCATATATTGCTCCATAAAAGCACGCAACATTGTGGGAGTATAGACTTCTGCCGCATGATGACAGAGCGGTTCCATCCGTTCGGTTACTTGCACTGTGTTAAGCATATGAAAATCTGCCAGTGACTCATTGTAGCGCAACTCATCTACTGCTCTTTGGAAATTCTGCAGGAATCGATCCATATTCATCACTACGCTCAAATACCGGCGCAATACTACATTGAAATATTCACTTAATTGGGTTGTCTTTTTCCCGGCACAAAAAACATTTCGTACATACTTTGGCGCCCATTGCTCCCGCTTCTTATATATCTTCTGCAACCATCCATTTTCTTGGAGTTCATACTCGTCAATCATTTTACTCCAACACTCTTCAAAATCATCCACCTCGTGGTCAAATAAAAGCCTCATCAAGTTACTTTTGAAGCCCTTGTTCCCCAGAAGTGACCCCAGATTCTTCAATGCATTTTGAGATATGTGCCAAACACATAAAAAATGATGCGTCTCTGGTAGGGAACGTGGGATTGAAACCAGCATAGCTGCATCTTGATCTGTGAATATAGATTTGGGAGTCTTCCCATTCATACACTCAACAAATGTTTCAAACAGCCAATCGAATGTCTGCGCCGTCTCGTCATACAATAAACATGCCTCGAAAACAACCGACAATCTATGGTGATTAACCCCAACGAATGCTCCCAATGGCCTGTGCTCATTGTTTGTCCTGTAAGTTGTGTCAAAGGATACAAAGTCCCCGAACATCGCATAGTCATTTCGCATTACGTGGTCCGACCAGAAGACGTTAGTAATGTGCTCATCTCCATCCATCATCACCCGAAAGTAAAACTCGGAATCCTTTTGAAATTGATCACCGAACCAGTTAAGAAGAACACCGGCTACACCAATTTTCATGTGTTTTGATCTTATACCATTTAAATAATTTTTGAGGTCCTGATGAGTGAATCCCAAATTTTGTCTACCCCAAGCTTGCGCTGCCTTGAAATCCAAGGCCAGTTTAGGCCGAATGCCCGCTCTATCTGAATGTATAGCTTCCATACGCTGCAGCTCACTCATTTGTCTTTGAGAACGGAGCATGTGAACTTTCGAAGGAGTCGCCACATCATGATTATGTTCCGGATGCCATTCGGAGGTCCAATACTTCCCATTACGCTGCCGCTGAACAGTAATACTTGCGAGACACCCACATCTCGTATCCGGTCGTTGTCGCTTCACCGGCACAAGTGAATCTCTCTCTTTTTTCTTCCCTTCTCTACTACAAGCAAAAACTTTTGATGTCCAATACCCATATTGCCTATGCTTGAACCCGGTATGTCTACGAATGATAAAGTCTTTCATGGTTGCATATCGATTGTACCATTCGTACACATGGTCAACATCCGCCCACTCTAGGCTCCAAACCATGTCACCTGCACGTACCAACCAAGAAATCCAATTGAGAAAAAAATCATAATCACCAACTTTGTTGTTCAAATTAAGAACACCCAACTCACCTTCGGGGTTAACATTACTACTAGAGCTTCGGCACACGATATTGGGATTCATGCACTCCATTTGGGCTATATTGAGAGGTCCTACATATAAATAGAACGAGTATCAAAAAGGGAAATCAAGCACCTAAGGAGTCATTTCACCTGTGCACCTTGACTAACCCTTATATCTGTTCCTTTGCTGTCTATTGATATGAGAGCAGCAAAATCCACCTCAGATTCAACTGACAAGAGCTCTTTCAAATGGATGATAATCTCTTTTAATTAAGCAAAATTTTATTGGGCCTTTCATATGGATCCATTAGCAGTTAATATCTTATTATAGGGTGATCAATTTAAACTGTCACCTGTAAGGAGTAAATGGTTCCTTAAATATTTAATTGTCTCTTTTTGAAATAAAAAACTAGTTATAACTCTATACAAATAATTGAATGAGGAAGCTTTTAAGTTCATTTTTTAGTCTTTCTATAATATTAGACATTCTTTAATAGAGCCTATTGAAGAAAAATTTAAATTTAAAGGTTCTAACCTGGAGAATTACTAATAACAAGTCGTGTGCCCCTTTACTTGTCAACGACGCATTCCTAAATTCAATTCAACCTGCAAATTCAGTGCTAATTAAATTCTCCTACTTTAATTAAATACTGATTCACATTTCCACCGCTTGGTCTTCTCTAGTGATTGCTCAGTGACCTGACTCTTTTCGGTGGACCACATTTCCTGGCTCACACGGATTAGCAACCACGATGAACACTCTTTTATTCAAGTGGGCAAAAGAGGAGGAATGGGACCTGATGTTTTCAAAAGAACAGCTTTAAGCATAGGGAATTTATTCAACCAACGCCTATTCAAATCTATAGTTGTGGATGCTTAGTTTCTTCTCCTCTAATACAATCAACTTAACACATTATATCAGATTCAACTTACAATTTTTCCATGTCGAATCATTTTTATATAAGAATGTTATATGCAATTTGTACATATGGGAAAACAACATATACCTGAACGAGAGAGAGAGCAGGTTCCAAATCGGAGGAGCAGGTTCCAAATCGGTCGGGAGCTTCCAAATCGGTGGTGGTTTCCAAATCGGGAGGGGGGAACGGCAGCGGGGGGGGTGGGTTTCCAAATGGGTTCGAATCCCCCCCTCCCGATATCTATAAACGGCCGCAACACACCCCGGTTTAATGAGCACCGGTTTCTATCAAACCGATGAATATAAACCCGGTTTGCAAGCAGATTCTCATTTATTCGGTGGCAGCAAATTGACCGTCAGATGGGCAGCGGCTTTATCCTCACCCCTGCCTCACTTCGCTTCACACACCTGCGCTTCACATATTAACCGAACTCCCATAGTATTGCATCCATTTGCAACGTTCCGGAGATCCCAGCCGGAATAGTTTGCAGCTTCCCGTAAGAGCTTTTCTCCACTTCTGCACCCTCTCCATTTCCGTCCGAAACCGCTCTTCATGCTTAGCAAATGCTCTGCAAAAGCTCCGGTCTGTTTTCAGACATCCGAGGGGTTCACATCATAAAAGACCAGAAAAAGTGTGTGGCCCTTGCCATTCTTGCAGTACAGGATCTCCACAAGCTCATCAAGTCACCATCGATCGGGAAGAAGCGTAGTCTTTAGAGAAAACCACAATCGAAATCCTCGACTCCCGATTTGCCTTGAGCAGTTCGGTAGAGATGTCCTTTCCTCTTGGAAGCTCGTCGTCATCCCAGAAGGTGTAGATTCCGGCTTGCACCAAAGCAGTGAAGAGGTGATCGGTGAAATTTTTCCGGGTGTCTTTACCCCTGAAACACAGGAACACGTCGTGATTCCAGCTAGGTTTGGAAGGTGGTGGAAGGGTTCGAGCAACCATGGTCAGAGAGGTAAAGATGATTGACAGGGACTGATTTGTATGATTTTTGTGTGGTTAAAATTTTAAGTATTGTGTTTAGTAAAAAAGTGAAGAGAGAGATAATTTTTTATAGTGAAAAATAATGATTTGATAGAGGACAGAGAGATTATATTGTAATATTTTATTATGTTAAAATTTTAGAATAACACAAAACCAGCCTCAGTTGAGTAAAGCGTGGGAAGTCAATGAAACCTGTCCTTTCGAGCCATTCTTTTCTTTGTTTTTGTTCTGCTAAGACTTGCCCTTTGTATAATATCTTTTATTCTTTTCAAGAGGCATGTGTGGACGAGGTTGGTTGGCTGTTGATAGCCTCAGGAGTGAAGAAAAAGATCAGTCCTTGAAAAAAAATAAAAAAAATAAGAACTTCATGTCAACTCGTTAGCGGTCCGACAAGCTAATTGATGCACTGTTGTATTTGTACAACGATGAATATGACAAAACTTCTATTATTGCATCTGCCGAAGAGTATCATGAGTATCCATCAACGTGCAGTGGCGGAATTAGGATTAAAATTTATGGATGTCGAATTTTAAAGGCGAAATGACAAAAAAAAATCTTTTATAATGCAAAACATTGTCTTAGAATTACAATATCGAAAATTAAAAACTAAAAGTATTAAAAATATTGAAATACATGTACTGTAATATGTACTGCGAGAGACATAATAAACACGAAAAATGACTATTTTGAATCGCGTTTCGGAGTCAACCACTTAAAATGCCAATGTGACTCAAATATCAAGCAAACTGTATACCAGAGGCACAAAAATGGAGAGTTGAATTTAGGCCTGTCTAGCATATCACACTGGCCAACCAAAATTTGCAAGCCATGTGGCAATTTATGGATTCCTCAATCCTTATAACTTGATTTAGATAGAAATTATCACAACAAATCCCTTTCTTAGCGTTTAAAGTTTCTATTATGAATTAGGATCACATTCTTTACGGTAAGTGTGAAAATATGAGTGAACTATACAGGAACTTCCTACACTTGGGCAATCAATTTACTTCAACTAGAATAGTTTACTGGAGATACAGGAATAAGTAAGAGACTAAGATTGATACCACTTTTTTACATGAGGAGTCACTGTCCAACAACCTGAAATTAAAAATGTAAGGTGGTGTCATTAAATAATCATCATTAAACATCAAACTTAAAACAATAACCAAAGTCACATAATAAATAAATGATCCAGATGTATTATAAAATCACTTTAAACAAATGCAAACAACATCTGAGTCTAACAACACAAAATGGAGAAACAATGGACTTTGTTTACTTATGACTAGTTAAGGTCATTTTGGCTTAATCTGATCATCAGAGCGTGAAGGCTTTTGTCCTTAATACGGCGTTGGTTTTGGACAACATTTGGCATGCTAGGAACCTTCTCGTTCATCAACAGGTTCTGTGGTGGTGGGTAAGAACATTGCTAGTCTTCGTAGGCGTTATGCTTTTTTTTTTTGTGTGATTTTCAAATATATCTGAAGGTGTGATATGCATGATTGGCTTTGATCGTTTTTTATTGGAGGTTCGTTTTCAGCCAAAAAAAAACACCTTGTTGGACCGACAAAGGGGAGAAAAAGAATTAGAAAAACGCCTCCAGGACCAGATACCTGAGTCCTTATCATATGCACGTGACGAAGGTTAATTCACCGTGTGTTGTCCCTCCATTCCCTGAGAGAGCAGTGAGCGCGTGTGGATAAGAGTCCCCTCGGACTTCCACGATGCTATCCACCTCGCAATTCATATAAAACGCAGAACCCCGTTGAAGACAGAGTTGCAGAGAAGCTGTAAAATGGAGGTCGGTATGTCTCTGAACGATTTGGTTCGGCTTCCCTTTGAATACGAGAACAAGCGAAGATGGGTTAGTCAAGCATTCGCTTTCTTCCTCTGCTAGAACGATTCAAAGGCCTCATCAGAGGCAGAAGAACATATTTGTGGTTCAAGCGAAGGGAAAGAGAAGAATGCAGGCTCGTCAGTTTCAGAGGCCTCCTCCTCTTGCCTTGCCCAAGATTGAAGACGATGGCAACCCCAAATTTGTGATCTTCATCCGTATGGCCAATGTGTGTTATCTGTCTTCCCTTGAGCTCTTGATTACTATGTCTTTTATGTCACTTTTTTTTGTTATAAACAAAATTTCCAAGTAGAATCTTTTAATTTCTCTTTGGTTGTTAGAATACCATGGGGAAGATAAGAGTTTTGATTTTGGTCTTGCCTGATTATATTGGTTGGTAGCACTGGTACGCTCAACGAAGTGGAATTTATTCTTTTTGAGGTCCCGAATTGATGAGCTTTCAATGCACAAATGTTGACTTCTTTTCGATTCTCCTTTTGCAACCAAAAGGGGCATACATGTTTCATCTATTGGGCTAGACCGTTATGTTCTTGTGCTTTCTTTTTTTGGGGCTAGTAAAATCCGAATTATCAGATGCTTCATCTAAGAAATGGATCCCGTTATAGTTGGCTTGGGCCTGAGCCTGATGGGTGTCGGCCAGGCCAACTTATTTAAAAATAATAATAATAAAATAAAAAATACATGTAATTTTTTTTTGGCGAAGGGTATCGGCCGATACCCTTCGCACCCCCTCCCTCCGCCACTGATCTGTCAATGGGGATTCTCCAATCTTTTATCGGGGATAATGTTGAAGGACTGAAATAACAATCTCTAAATCACCTTCCATGATGATGTTCCGAAAGCCATGTTGATAATCTAGTTCCACTCACTTCTTTGTAGCCCCTCCCCAAGCAAAGGCTGAACAACACCGATTCGAGCAGTTTTAAATCCATGTAATAGACCCTGGTGATCGCGTATAATAGCTGCCACCACTGAAAACTCATTTCTGTTAGCCACATCAACGTTTACCTTCATTACATCAGCTGGTGGTAGCTGCCAAGGCTGAGTAGAAGAGGGTTTAATTTTTGTTTCCAAGTTGTACGATGCTCCTAACTCAACTTGCTCACATGCACTACCAAGTCGAAAACCTCACATTTCCGTTCATGCACCACGCGGGTCCTACAACTCCATAACATATCAACTGCATTCACGGCATACAGTTGGTACAGGTGTTGCTCCTCCAGCGGTATCCCGATACGCTGATGCGGATGTAGGATTTTTTTTACCCAATTCACATACAAAGCCATTCATTGCCAAATGCTACAATATTGATTTGCCATGGGGACTCACTCCGGATGACACGGCTATATTAAGAGCATATTAATAATAAGTGATAAAGGGTCTCGATTCCTTCTCCACAAGTGAACATAGCAGCTCAGATTCCACATTCATTCGACTCCCTACACGCTCGGCTACTTTGCATTTTGTCGGGAAGATATCACACACCACTTTCCACAACAATAATTTGAGCGATCATGCATCTTAAGACGCCAAAGTTCCCTCCAACCTCCCTACTGCATGTTACTCGTATCAGCACATCGACTTGCAACTAGAGTACGATATACTAACTTTACAGAGAATTCTCCAGTAGGTTCAGTGGGCCAAAAGAGATGGTCAAACCGGTCCTCAGCTGGAAGTCGAATCTGTAAGATGGCCTCTGTCGATTCCTGGTTAAACATCGGCCTTAGCTTCGCTTCAACCCAACGTCTACCATCCATTGTCATGAAATCACTAACCTTTATATTCTCCTGCTCAACAATAGCTCCCTCTTGTAGAACTAGCTTAAAACCAGCTACAGAGCGTACCACGGATCCCTTAAAGCTGATATATCTCGGCCAGTCCCCACTTTGTAACACAAACGTCCCATCAAAGCCTCAAGGTGATGAATGATACTCTTCCAAATCCATAAGTCATGGGCTGTCACCTCTGCTTCCCGAAATGTTTGCCCTCTCAAGTATTTCCCACCTAGCACTCGAACCCATAAACTATCTCTTTGGGCCATCATTGTCCAGGCTGACACCAGTGCGGAATGGGATCGGTTATTGTACCAATTGAGTGTGTGTGAGTGTGTGGCTCATATTAGATAAAAGATCTAATGGTTGAGCTAATGTCACATCATTTAATAAAGTAAACCCTGAAATCGATCAGTTTTATGTGAAAAACCTGAACTCTTTCAAATTTTACTCTCTCTGCTTCACTACTTCCTCGTTCCCTCTCTCTCTCTCAACTTCGACAGCCCTCTCTCTATCTTACAGAACCATGGCAGAAATTAAAATATTGCAGAAAACCTTAATACCTGAGAGAGAGAGGTGCGATAGAGGGCGATAGACGGAGACAGAGCTGTGCCTATGCGATAGATAGAGAGAGAGAGAGAGAGAGAGAGAGAGAGAGAGAGAGAGAGAGAGAGAGAGCTGTGAAATAGAGAGAGAGCTGTCGAAGTTGAGAGAGAGGGAGGGAACGAGGAAGTAGTGAAGCAGAGAGTGAAATTTGGAAGGATTCCATTTGTTCAAAGCATACACTCTCCTGGTAGAGTAAACAAACAGTTAATCTGCAATAAACAAAGGAAATGTTTCATTAATCATTTATTCAAACTTTATACCCACAATGTAACTTGACACGTTCAATATCCATATATTGTTTTGATATGTTAGAAAATTTCATAGAGTGATAGAGAGAGAGAGAGGGAACGAGGAAGTAGTGAAGCAAAGAGAGAGAGAGATAGTGAAATTTGAAAGGGTTCGAGTTTTTTCACATAAAACGGGTCGGTTTCAGGGTTTACTTCATTAAATGATGTGGCATTAGCTCAACCATTAGATTTCTTTTATCTAATATGAGCCACATACTCACACACACTCAATTCATATAATAACTGATCCTGGCGGAATTGACCAAGTAAGTCTCATGCCCAATCCTCCCTCCCTTTTCGGTGTACAGATTGTCTTACATGCTTTTAAGGAGAGATTGCGAGATTTCTCCACCGTGTGCCCCACCAAAAATTCTTGAGTTCTCTATCAATATCCTTGCACTAGGATTTCGGCATAGCATAAAAGCTCATCAAGTAGGACGGTATTGCACCAGCTACCACCTTTATTGTCATTGTATGTCCAGCATGAGATATTACCTTTGCTTTCCAACCCGTGATTTTCTTCATAAACTTCTCCTCATTCTCAACAGCAGCACCATCCTTCGCACGAGGAATGATCAGCGGCAGTCCAAGGTGCTTGGCTTTTTTATGATAATTTCTGCAGTTGCAGCTGTTCCAGGATAGGGATCGGAGGAGTTCTTAAATGGAATGGATGGGGGGTAAGAATAGCGTGTGAAAAATCAATAACATATTTTATGTAGCGAATAGCAAAAAGATGAAAATTTCATTAAATATTACTCTAAATCCAAACGGTTTATAACTTTATACGGATCTGTCGACTTCTCCTCATTTAATAAATCAAAAAAATGAAAGAAAAAAGGTCGTTTGGGTCCCGTAACAACCTTAATTATTATTTTTAGCTAGGGATACATGGTAAGCATTGTGACCGTTTAAATTAGAGCCAAGGGTTAGCTTAAGTTGTTAAGGTTTGAATTTTAGTGATGGTTCTATTCAAAGTTTCAAGTTCAAAATTTTATTGATGTTATTAATTTTTTAAAATTATTTCATTATATTTGACTTAATAATTTTTAAATGAGACGTGAGAGATTTATTAATATCAAAGTGAGTATAAATTTGTTTGGATATTTGATTAAAAAAAAGAAAAAATTAAGCAAAAGTTAAATGTCGTTAAAAGTTAGTATATCACCTATTCGTGAAGTCCTCAATTACACTTTGACCCCAACAAAACGAGATGACTACATAGAAAGTCGATCTTTTTCACATATGTTTTATATTTTCTTTAACAATTATATATATATATATATTCTATCCTCATGGTCATGGATCAATTACTTACCTGATTTTGAAAAAATAAGGGTAGGTTTATGTTTTCCCTTGTACGAGTTAAAGGGCACAAGAAAATGCTTTTAAGTGGCCGACAAGATATTTCAGTTATCCTTTTTTTTTCTATGCTCGTAATCACGATGTGCGTTGTTCGATGTGGAGATAAGGTCCTACAGTCCTATAGAGGTAAAATTGGTGAGAAAGTAAAAAAGATAAGAGATTTAAATGATATTATAATAATAAAAAATTATTTAATATAAACAATTTAGAGGATTTGGTAACTTAGTCTCTGAGTTTATACTATTTGGTAAATCGGTTCTTAAATTTCAAATTTCAAAATTTTAGTCATTGGGTTTTCGTTGTTTTACAAAATGGTCCTTCCGTCAGGGATCCGTTAGTGACAACTCAGCAGCCAAAATGGTCCTTCCGTCAGGGATCCGTTAGTGACAACTCAGCAGCTGATGTGATAATGAAAATTGACAGTTTAGTCCTTAAGTTTTACGTCGTTTTATGTTTTAGTCCTTCGGTTTAATTTTTTAAACTTTTAGTCCTTTAGTTTACATTTTTTGACTAAATGGTATTTCAAAATTTGAACAGTAATTTTTGATGGAATGACCATTTAGTCAAAAAATGTAAACTGAAGGACTAAAAGTTTAAAAAATTAAACCTAAGGATTAAAACATAAAACGACGTAAAACTTAAGGACTAAACTGTCAATTTTCATTGCCACATCAGCTGCTGAGTTGTCAGCTGATGTGGCCTTCCGTTAGGAAAACTAACGGATCCATGTCGGAAGGACTATTTTGTAAAAAACGAAAACTCAAGGACTAAAATTTTGAAATTTGAAATCTAAGGAACCATTTGCCAAAAGGGTATAAACCCAGGGACTAAGTTGCCAAATTCCCAAAAATTTATTATAATAGGCCGAAATGTTGCAACAAACGCACCATAATTGTCTCAGTTTGTGCTGCACTAGAAACTTTCGAGATCAGTAATATTGCGAAAATTGGAGATCAGAAAATTTGTTTCAGTGTGCTGTACTACTATTTCCCTTGTGGAAGGAAGCTATAGATTAGAGATTGGGCCAGGGAAGGAGGAAGAGCTAGCGAGAAGGTCATTGGAATTTGTAACACAATTTTAATGTTTCTCCACGAAAAAAGCTTCTTTATTTATGCTATTTACATTCAGCAGTAGTACATAAACAAAAGGCAGATCCACATAAACGCAGAAACATTACATGAGAAAACCATCGCATACGAGCATCAACAACTTTCTCACAATCTAAACAAAACAGTTCCCTGCACGACATATTTTAACGAACACCACATGGAGTTTCAGCTCTCTGACTGGTGCAAAGAACACGTTATTTGCTAATATCAAGTAGGTGGTGGAGTAGTTTGCTACCCTTCGATCAGTGACCGTGTTTTTCATGTCCACCACGACCATGCTCCGCATGACCGGGGCCTCCAATTCCATGGCCCTGTTTTTCATGTCCTCCGCCATGCTCACCTTGATTTCCCACTTCATGAGTACCGGGGCCTCCGTGGTGCCCCGGCCCCTCAGGTCCTTTCAGAGCATGCCCATCTTGATGTCCGCCTTGGTGCCCTTCACCATGGCCGAGTCCGCCTTGATGCCCTTCACCATGTCCGAGTCCGCCGTGGCCGTGCTGATCACCCTGAGGTGTGTGCTCATGATGTCCCTCGCGCGACATTTTTCCCAAGCAGTTGCCAAGATATCAGATTTGTACTGTAGGGAATAGAAGAGAAGTAGGCTGTGAAGAATTATCTAAGAACCCCTAGGAGTATTTATAAGATGGTTGTTGGGAATGGGATCAAGTTTGCTATCATTATATCATACGCATGGGTTCATTTGGATTTTTCCTGGTTTTGTTGTGACAAGAAAAGCAAAAATCACCTTTGATCCACCAGCTTTTTGCCACATCACTTAACCAACGATGTTGCGGATTAACCATCCAATAAAATAATTGCACAAATAAAATCCACGCAACAGAAAATATTTAAGAAAAAACAAAAGAAATATTAACTAGTGCCCTTGTCAGCAGTCGGTGTGTCCCTTCTTCCCTCTTCCATGTCTCGGTTCATTTACTGGATCATCGACAAAGCCGATGGGGCCGCCCGGCCGGGCATCTTGCCTTTTGTTTTTTTTCTTTTTCTTGTTCTTATTCGTTCTCGAGTCAGTCGGCAGAACCTTGTGTGACTGTGTCCGTCCACTAACTTTTAAAGCTGGGTTGCCACGTTGCAGATTTGGATAAAGAGCTGTGTACTTAGAAAAAAAAAAAAAAGAAGAAGATAAAGAGCTGTGTACTGTTGAGGAGCCAATGGGCCGGATAAGATACACACACGTGCTCTTTTACTGCCCCGTCGTGGCGACGAGTCATCTGAGATCACAAATCCTGAAATCCAATCCACGGAGAAAAACAAACAAACGGGGGAAAACGAAGATGTAGCAGTCAATCGCGGGGAAAAGATTCATTTCAAAGGAGTGTTTTTAGAGTTTTTGAAAGGAAAGGGATGGTCTAAGATTTAAAACAATATATCTGACGATCAAAATTTAGCCACTTTAATCTAATGAGATAAATACAAATTCAAACTCTTAAATGTATTATTTTAAATCTTGATAATCTTTTTGAACACAATCTCAACTCATCAATCATGTATGCCATCAGTTGTGGACACCCTTTCTCCTTTGTGGATCGAATCCTCTTGTACCAATAGATATACCTAAAAGAATTTTTTTTTTGTGTGTAAGATAAATAACAATATATTATTTTAAGGCTAAAATCATTCACTAGTTTATGGAGTATAGATTTTTCTCAGTTTAATCCCTAGGGGATTTTTTATTTTTCCAATGCCCCGGATGTATGACTCATTTCTCATGTTGGTCCCTCGTCTAACTTCTATCTATTTCTAGACAGAATCTATAGGAGTAAATTGGGAAAAGAATAACCCCATAGACTAGTGGATGATTTTAATTAATATTGAAAAAATGAAGTAAATAGATTAATGGAAGAATTATGGACTAAAATATTAAGAAAAAATGAGTCAAATTGTTTAGTTTAATAATTAGAGACTATAATATTAAAGAAAAATGAATTAATAGATTAATAAAAGAATTATATACTAAAATATTGAGTTAAAATTATCTAAATTGATTAGTTTAAAAATTAGAGACCAAAACATTTAAGAAAAAGTGGCTAGTTGATTAAGGAAGAATTATAGTAAAAAATTTTGATTAAAAATGGGCCAAATTTATTTGTTTAAAAATTAAAGATCAAAATATTGAAAAAATGAAGCTAATAGATTATTGGAAGAATTATAGAACAAAATATAAGGAAAAAATAAGCCAAATTAATTAGTTTAACAATTAGACACCATGATATTGGAAAAAATGAAGCTAATAGATTAATAGAAGAGTTATAGACCAAAATATTGAGTAAAAATGTGCCAAATTGATTAGTCTAACAAGAGACAATAATATTGAAGAAAATGAGGCTAATAGATTAATGGAAGAATTATAAATCAAAATATTGAGTAAAAATGTGCTAAATTGATTAGTCATTGGCATAAATACCAATATAAATAGGCCATCAGTTGTGGACACTCCTTTCTCCTTTGTGGATCGAATCCTCTTGTACCAATAGATATACCTAAAAGAATAATTTTTTTTTGTGTAAGATAAAAAATATATATTATTTTAAGGCTAAAATCATTCACTAGTTTATGGAATATAGACATTTCTCAGTTTAATCCCTAGGGGATTTTTTATTTTTCCAATGCCCCGGAGGTATGACCCATTTCTCATGTTGGTTCCTCATCTACCTTCTGTCTATTTCTAGACAAAATCCATAGGAGTAAACTGGGAAAATAATAAACCCCCATAAACTAGTGGATGATTTTAATTAATATTAAAAAATGAAACAAATAAATTAATGAAAGAATTATGAACTAAAATATTGAGAAAAAATGAGTCAAATTGATTAGTTTAATAATTAGAGACTATAATATTAAAGAAAAATAAAATTAATAGATTAATAGAAGAATTATATAGCAAAATATTGAGTTAAAATTATCTAAATTGATTAGTTTAAAAAATAAAGACCAAAAAAATTAAGAAAAAGAGGCTAGTTGATTAAGGAAGAACTATAGTCCAAAATTTTGATTATAAATGGGCCAAATTTATTTGTTAAAAAATTAAAGACCAAAATATTGAAAAAAATGAAATTAATAGATTATTGGAAGAGTTATAGACCAAAATATTGAGTAAAAATGTGCCAAATTAATTAGTCTAACAATTAGAGACGGTAATATTAAAGAAAAATAAAATTAATAAATTAATAGAATAATCATGACCCAAAATATTGAGAAAAAGAGCCAAATTATTTACTTTAACACTAATCCTTGAGGTTTGACTTTTTTGAATTTAGTTCCTATGAATTTTCGGTGCAGACGTGATGTACGTGCATGTTGGATGAAAGGACATATTTGATGCATTTATTAAGCGTGATGTGGTTAATACCAGCAGATTCTGGCTGGAAATGGGCGATAAATGAACCAACATGAGAAATGGGTCATACTTCGGAGATAGCGAGAAAACAAAAAATTCCTTAAAAACTGAACTGAAAAAAAATCCAAACCCTAGAAATTAAACTATTGGATGATATTAGCCTTACTTTAATTTGGTTTAATTATGCCAACGGTGTGACAAATTGGTTTATAGAAGTCAAATTATTGGTATCCATCCTCCGGTGATAATTACGTTTTGAAGCGTGTGCCTCTACAACACGTCTTCAGGTCGGTTATGATTAGTAATCCTCTTTATTTTCATACTCTCCCGTCTCCATGTGATTGTGATTGTGTTTGCTTAGGGAGGAAAATGTCCATGTGAATACACATACAATAAATGGATTATTTTCTTATCATCCAAGGAATATGTAGTCGGTGAAAGGACGTAGTTTAACAAGTGTTCCCTCCGTGCATATCACATGTCATAAAATAGTCCACTTAGGTGTCATGCATATTTGGTCAAGTAATTGTGAGAATAATAAAAGATATGAAGCTAATTATTTACAATTAAAGATATGAAGCTAATTATTTACATGATTCCTTAATCTGAACCTCTATCTAATTATCTATTTTCTTCCTAGAACATGGTATTTCCTTTTCTTTAAAGGATTTGAAACTCGTTTCCCCCCTACTTTTCGTAAGACTAGACTCTGGATGTTAGGTTTATAAAAATTTGTAAGATTTTTAGGATTTTGATAGAATTGTGAATATTTATATAGACTTGAGTTTTATAAGTTGTTTTTTTTTTGTAAAAATTGCTGAAAAGTTTTAAAGATATTTAATTTTTATTGGAGTTGGTAAAAATGTGTAGAGAGCTATGATTTGATGTAATTTTTTAATAAAAAAATATTGCGAAAAAGTATAGAGAGAGAAAATTTGTTATTATATATATTTTTTAAAGATATTGACGTTTGTGTGAAAAGTTATTGAGTTTGTATAAAAGATATTGAAGTTTGTTTATAATTTTTTAAAATTTTGGATGTTAGTTTTATATATTTTGTTGCATTTATTATATCTTAGAATACTTTTGCAGACGAGCATGCATGAAGAAAATAATTAATCTACAAAATAGGACTTATTATCCATATTCTCAAAAGGAAAAAAAAAGAAAAGAAAAGGAAAATTACATTTTTCGCCCCCAACTATGCGAGTACTCACACTTTGCACCCCATATTATTGATTTCGTGACATTTAGCCCTCCAACTATTATTGACTGACATTTCGCACCCCACCGTCTGCTTTTCTGTCAATTTGAACGGAAATCAGTACACGTGACACGCACGTGCGATTGACCACTTTTTTCTCCCCTTTTTACCCCTCATATTGGCATTGAAATGATTGGACTACCCCTTCATAAAGGAAGTGAAGGAAAAATTACAATTTTCGCCCCCGACTATGGGGCCACTCGCATTTTGCACCACGTCGTCTATTTTTCTGTCATTTTGAACGGAAATCATTGCACGTGACAAACACGTGTCTCACCCCATTTTACCCCTCATATTGAGAAATCAACAAATATATGTTCACAAACCAATGCTACAAAATATCCACGCGTTTACGTATACGTTTAGAGAAAGAGAGAAATACCTCTCACTTTCATGACGAAGAGAGCATAACTTGAAGTGGGAGTTTGGGGAAGACATACATCAAGCATAGGCTTAGCTGCTCTTTCTTAGGGTAGAGGACGAAGGAATGGATGAGAGTATAGTCTGTAGAGGAAGAGCAGAGCAAGAGTGAGATGAAGTTAAAAAGGGTAGTACAGTAATTTCAGTCTCAATATTAGGGGTAAAATAGGGAAAAAAATGGGGTGAGACGCACGTGTTTGTCACGTGCAATGATTTCCGTTGAAAATGATAGAAAAGTGACGGCATGGTGCAGAATGTGGGCCAACAGTAGTTGAAGGATTAAATGCTACGAAATCAATAATATGAGGTGCAAAGTGCGAGTGGCCCCATAGTCGGGGGGCGAAAAGTGTAAAGCCTGTAATAGGGTAAAAAGGGGAGATAAAAGTGATTAGTCGTACGTGCGTGTCATGTGTACTGATTTCCGTTCAAATTAACGAAAAAGTAGATGACGGGGTGTGAAATGTCAATCAATGGTTGTTGGAGGGCTAAATGTCACGAAATCAATAATATGAGGTGCAAAGTGAGATTACCCCATAGTCGAGGGCGAAAAGTGTAATTTTTCCAAAAAAATGACGAAAAAGGTAAAACTAGAAAGCAGTGGATTGAAGCTGAACTTCGTGGTCACATTGCATGTTTTTTATATTTGTTTTTGGTAACGAAAAACACACAAATCACTTGCAGTTGATAAGAACGAAAAATTGTACCATAAAAGGCAAAGTTTCTAATATTTATTTTGGATAGGTTTGCACCCGACTTTTATACATTGGGCTCGAAGAGACTGAAAAAGAGAAAAAAACACATCAAAGGTCTTTAGTAGCTTTACGGTCTCGGCACTTTTTTGTTCCACTGAGATCGAGTGAAAAAAGATTGGCAGACAATATTTACGCCTTGAGTCTTGGCTACCAAAAGAATAAAACAAAAAACAAATTTTGTTTACATACCCGTTTTGATATAATTTTCATTTTTGCAAGTGCCCTGTTTTACATTATCTCATTAATAATTGGATTAATTACACTTTGTACCTACAATATATGGGAGTCTTGACATTTTTCACATCGTTCTTTCAATTTTAATACATTTCACTCATATAGTTCTGGCTTACTTCGATTTGCAACTTAGTCAGTTTATCATTATTTCGAACGAAAAAATTAGATTACACTTTACACCCACGTGGTTTGGGGGTCTTGACACTTTGCACCACGTTCTTTCAATTTTGAGACATTTTACCCACATAGTTGTACTTCTTTCAATACACCCTATCGTCTATTATCCATTATTTCGAACGGAAAAGTCAGTTACATGTTTTGCACGTGGCTCATTTGTCCATTTTGTCCTCAATATTCAAAAAGGCTTAATTACACTTTGCACTCACATGGTTTGAAAGGTCAGACACTTTACACTATGTTCTTTTATTTTGAACTTCATACTACGAGGGTGGAATGTCTCAAAATTAAAAGAACGGTATGTAAAGTGTCAAGACCCCCAAACTACGTGAGTGTAAAGTGTAATTAACCCAAAAATCAACCACGTGCAGAACACGTGGGTGCAAAGTATCTCAAAAATAAAAGAACATGGTACAAAGTGTTAGATCCCCAAACCACGTGGGTGCAAAGTGTAATTGATCATTTTTGAATATTGAAGGAAAAATGGTCAAGTGAGGCCAGTGCAGAACACGTGACTGTGATTGTTGTTCGTTTTAATAGATAAATAAACTGCCGGGTGCAAATCAAAAGAATTCAGAACCACATGAGTGAAATGTGTCAAAATTGAAAGAAAATAGTGCAAAGTATCAAGACTGTCCAACCACATAGGTACAAAGTGTAATTAATCCTCACTAATTTCGGAAAAATTAATGCGTCATAGGCTACACAGCATATCTTGAATTTTATATTCCATAAATTTTCAAAAAATTCCCCTTATTGGTGCATTTTCATATTTGATTAATTATTCATTGAATATTTAACCTTACACCTAGTAACGGTGGAAAAGTTGAATTGTTAACGTTTTCTTGTTGCATCCGTATAATTAGTAATGAATTAATTCTTTTATTTCTTAGTCTTTTATAGCTTTTTAAATAGTCTGTCTTACCGTTTGCTATAGAACAGAAAAACACGCCAATTTCAATTGTTTTAGACAGAACTTGACTGAGAAAGATATTGTTCTAGTGGTAGAACTTTGAGTTCATCATCTTGTGTATAGCAAGGTTCGAGCTATACGACGAGCAATCGGGCTGTTGGATCTTGAAGGAGACAAGTCATAGAGAATATCTGTTGCACCGGTTTCTAGGCTTTGCCAACCGTAGAGGGTTTGAATATCCTTAATTAGGAGCGAAATTTTCGTGCCCCAAACGTTGTTTGGTTCTAGTTTTTCTTTTTATTGTAATTTTGACAACTACATCCAACAAATATTCAGCCACATAAAATGGCTTATTGAAAATTATAATTACCAGTGCCATTACTTGTGGCCTGATTTGAATTGGGGGTATATATTGAAGATTTTCAAAAATTAAAGAAAATAAATTGCCGTTTTGACAGTGGAGAGGTCGAGATTGATTTTACGGCAAAGTATTACTGTTCTCCAAATTATAATTACAAGTGACATTACGAAAGTGATCTTATAGTCCATTTGCAGTCTAGGAGATATAAATTGGAACAGAGCTGCTGCTATCAGCATGAACCACGTAGTTGCTTCGAACGATACTAAAAGATATATGGTCAAGTTTATATTAATTAGGTAGGTTACGTATAAAACAGCAACAGCACGTAGCTGCTTTGACAGTTCTATTACAATATTTGGAGAAAAGATCATATGGTTCAACTAAAGTACAACCACATTAAGATGCCTCCGTTTAAAACAGATAATGATCAGATCAGAACAAAAGTACCAATTTGGTCTACAACCAAATTTCAGCATCCAAATACACAACACATCAACTTCTAAATAACATATATCGCCCACGGCTTCATCACTAAAATGTGGGACTTAATTATTAATCATCGGCTTAATAAGGCCTCCAAAAGTTAATGATCGCCCTAATGACCACCGTGACCATTTGCATGATGTCCTCCGCCATGACCACCGTGTCCCCCACCGTGGCAGTGTCCGCCATGATGTCCTCCACCGTGGTGAGGCGGCCCTCCATGATGCCCTCTTCCATGGGGATCATGTCCATGCCCTCCGCGATGTCCACCATCAAGACCGTGCCCTAGTCCTCCTCCATGACCATGTCCTCCGTGGTGCCCTCCGCCGTGCCCGACATGATGTCCCTCGCCTTGAGGTGGATGATGATGATTTCCGTGACGAGACATTTTCCCCGGCGTTCAGATGGCAGATGTTCGGATGCTAAAAACTTCGATATTTTTGAGATTGGCTTGAGAGGCATAGGCGTATATATAGAGTATCATGAGTGATGGTTAGGTAGAGGTCAACATTGCCATCAACTAGCGGCTAGAAGCGTGTGCCTCCACAACACGTCTTCAACTCGGTTCCTATTGATTTCCTTGTTATTGTATTGCCTAGGAGGGTACAATCCACGTGAATAGGCTGACAAAGAGATAGATTCTTTTCTTCTTTTCCAAGGAAAATGTGGAGACTCTGAGACAAATTAAGCAATAAACGAACCGACGGATATGGTCGGTGAACTGACCCAAATTTTTTCTCATAAAAGTGCAGGCCACGAGGGTTGACAAAAATACATCAAGTGTTCACACGTTGGTATTATGCATCTATTAAAATGACAAGTGTGGACCCGTTGGTGTTATGCATCCATAACTATGACAAAGTGTTCACATCTAAATTGTTAAGTGATATTTGACAACCAAAAATTTAAAGAATTTTGAGTTAGTTTAGAAAATTGTCTCAGTTTGTGCTGTAGTACTATTTCCCCTGTAGAAGGAAGCTATAGATTAGAGATTGGGCCAGGGAAGGAGGAAGAGTTAGCGAGAAGGTGATTGGAATTTGGAACACAATTTTAATGTTTCTCCACGAAAAAAGCTCTTTATTTATGCTATTTACATTCAGCAATAGTACATAAACACAGGCAGATCTACATAAACGCAGAAACATTACATGAGAAAACCATCACACACGAGCATCAACAACTTTCTCACAATCTAAACCAAACAGTTCCCTACACGACATATTTTAGATCCTCAAACCACGTGAGTGCAAAGTGTAATTGATTCTTTTTTAATATTGAAGGAAAAATGGTCAAGTGGGTCATGTGCAGAACACGTGATTGAGATTTTCGTTCGTTTTAATAGATAAATAAACGGCGGGGTGCAAATCGAACAAATTCAAAACCACGTGGGTGAAATGTGTCAAAATTGAAAGAACATAGTGCAAAGTGTAGAGACTCCCTAACCACGTGGGTACAAAGTGTAATTAATCATTACTAATTTTGGAAAAATTAATGTGTCATAGGCTACACAACATATCTTGAATTTTATATTCCATAAATTTTCAAAAAATTCTCCTTTGGTGCATTTTCATATTTTATTAATTATTCATTGAATATTTAACCTTACACCTAGTAACGGTGGAAAAGTTGAATTGTTAACATTTTCTTCACTACAAAAAAAAATAGGCAACAACAGCGGTCGAAAAATCGCTGGCAAAAGACAAAAAAACGCCGCTAAGCTTTTACCGGCGTTTTACGACCGTTGTCTTTTCTTGGTCGGGAATGCCTTCAACAACGTTTTTCAGAAACACTGGTGATTCCCTACCTTTTAACAGCGGTTTTTTAGCGACGTTTTAAAAAAAGCGTAGCTAAGCTTTTACCGGCGGTTTTCTAGCCGCGTTTTAAAAAACTCAGGTGTTTCTCCTGATTTTCAACATCAATTTTTTAGCATCGTTTTAAATAAGTGCTGGCATTTCTCCACTTTTAGCAGCGGTTTTTTAGACAGCTTTTTTTAAAACGTATGACGTTTCTCCTGATTTTCAACAGCGGTTTTGTAGCGGCGTTTTAAAAAAAACGTTGGTATTTCCTCGCTTTTAGCAGCGTTTTGAAAAACGTTGGTGTTTTCCCGCTTGCGACCGCTGCTATAGGCCAAAAACGCAGCTATAATTTTTTTTGTATGTGACGACATTTTTAAAACACTACTAATTTTTTCCTATACATTTTTTTTTAATCTGTAATACAAATTTATTTTAATAATCATAATTAATTGGATATAAAAACTTATAGAACAAGGATAATAGAAAAAAAATATACTTCATCATTGGTTAATAATAGGGTTAATGTCCTTTTTAGTCCCTAGGTTTTGGGGCGGTGTTCTTTTTAGTCCCTAGGTTTTATTTTTGTTCAAAACAGTCCCTAGGTTATTTACGTTTGTCTTTTTAGTCCTTCCGTCCAATTCCGTCACTCCCGAGCCCAGTCAGCTAACGGCGGGACACGTCACACCCAATAGAATTTTGCCACGTGTATTATTATTTTTTTTTAAAAAAAACAAATTCCACATGTTTTTTTAAAAAAAAAAAAACAAAAACCAAAAGAAGGGAGCCGTGGCCACCTCCCCGTCGCCGGCGAAGGGTGGCCTCCCTGGCCACCACCGAGCGACGGGGAGCCCAGATCTGGGCTCCCCGTCGCTCGGTGGTGGCCAGGGAGGCCACCCTTCGCGCGAGGGAGCCCAGATCTGGGCTCCCTCGCGCGAATGGGGGTGGCCCGACGGGGAGCCCCCGGCCACCACCGTCGACGGGGAGCCCAGATCTGGGCTCCCCGTCGCTCGGTGGTGGCCTGGGAGGCCACCCCTCGTGCGAACGGGGGTGGCCAGACGGGGAGCCCTGATCTGGGCTCCCCGTCACCGGGGTGAGTGCCCCCGGCCACCCCCGTCGACGGGGAGCCCAACTCTGGGCTCCCCGTCACCGGGGTGAGTGCCCCCGGCCACAGGGGTATCTCCCTTCTTTTGGTTTTTTTTTTTTTTTAAACATGTGGAAATTTTTTTTTTTTAAAAATAGTACACGTGGCAAAATTCTATTGGGAGTGACGTGTCCCGCCGTTAGCTAACTGGGCTCGGGAGTGACGGAATTGGACAGAAGGACTAAAAAGACAAACGTAAATAACCTAGGGACTGTTTTGAACAAAAATAAAACCTAGGGACTAAAAAGAACACCGCCCCAAAACCTAGGGACTAAAAAGGACATTAACCCTTAATAATATTTACAACAAACACAAGAATTTCTACAAGTAATCTAAAAAATAACAAGTTTCTAATATAAAATAACAATAAGTAATGATCAATTAAAATATTCAAATACAACACAATAAGCAAGGACAAATTAAAATCTTCCTCATTTTACACATCAACGTCCTCTAGAATTCCTATAATTGAAAACAAATATCACATGAGAAATAGAAATAGATTAACTCATTATGCATAATCCCAAACCCAACTTACAAGTAGTCTTTAGTAATAGACGAGCAACCAAAAAACTAAATCTGCAACAGTAATAGACAAATTTCTTAGAGTGCAAGCTTGTGTTCTTGACGACAAGCAATAGACGAGCAACCAAAAAAAACTGAATCTGCAACAGTAAAAGAAAAAGTAAGACAAGAGTTTCTTTCAAGAGCAGCCACCTCTGTGTGTTTCCTGCAGTCACTTGAAATCACATAGATTCACTTAAAAGCGCATGCAGCAGAAAAATTAATACAATTCATTTTTTTGAGCTAATTGAAGTGTCGGTTAAGTCCAGTGGCAGATAGATGCTTTTCTTGTGAAGCATGAAAACATGCACTTTGTGGTAACTACAAGAATGCTAACAACTTATAGGCTCTCTTCATGTCGCTAACATGTTTATGTTTTTTATTCACTTCATAAGACTCCCAATTCTTTTATGGAAAGATTCTTCATCCAGGGTTGAGTTTTCTCTCTAAGTCACCAATATGGGTGCTTTAAAACTTTTGTTCTACTATATAACAGGATTCAGCCCTATAGTTAGTATGGTTCCTAATCCAATAAAAACATGAAGAAGAATTCTTGGCACCATTATAGGCCAGTGAGAAACGTAAGCCAAATTCTCGATACATATATAGAATCTATAGCAATTGCGAAATTAAGCCCCTGTTGATATATATCTATTATGGATTAAATCCCTTGTTTACCGTTAAAAAGAGGAGAAAAAAAGTTACGAAGAATATTCAAATTAAAGGATTGGATAGCTTGATCAATCTTCACGGGCCGAAATAATTAATGATGGAGACCCACGAGCAATATTTTATCTGTTAATTAACCTAATTAACTCGATCGTTTACACATGTTAATCGCATTTTAATTTACTGACTCCTCTAATTATATGTTCAACATAAATACTTAAAAGCCAAATGGCCTATTTTCACATGGAAAAGTTATTTATTGCATTAATTTATAGTTAATTTCTCACTGTTTTCTTAGTATATAACATATATATTCAACTACAAATTGCACTACTTGCATTATGCTCATGCCCTACAAAAATTTATTGACTTCCTGATTATTATCCAAGTTTAAAAATTTGCAAACAGAACCATATTGTTTCATCGACAACGTATCATGAGAATCTGAAAAGCAGTAAGAGTTCACGACCACGAAGGAAGCATTTCACATAGGGAACCTTTGTTGCCTATACCTTGAAGGGAAAATTTGAACATGAAAACAAGCAAAAATTAAATTCCAATTCAAACAATTTTAGGGAAACAAAATCAGTAAAAACGGCGCTAAAAGTCACCTATAGCGGCGCTTTTTTTGACAACCGTTAAAAAGACCGATGTTAAAAGACAACGAAGTTTTTAGCAGCGGTTTTTTAACGGCGCTTACAAAAAGCGCTGCTATAGATGACTTTTAGCGGCGTTTTTACTGACCGCCGTTAAAAAGACCACTGTTAAATGACAATGAAGTTTTTAGCAGCAGTTTTTTAATGACGCTCACAAAAAGCGCCGCTTATAGGTGACTTTTAGCAACGTTTTTAGTGACCGCCGTTAAAAAGACCGTTGTTAAAACCCGATTTTTTTGTAGTGCTTGTTGCATCCGTATAATTAGTAATGAATTAATTCTTTTTTTTTCTAATGAATTGATTCTTTTATTTCTTAGTCTTTAGAGCTTTTTAAATAGTTTGTCTTACTGTTTGCTATAGAACAGAAAAACACGCCAATTTCAATTGTTATAGAGAGAACTTGAATACCTTTCAAGATAGAATAGAAAAAAGATGTTCTAGACTAAGGCTATGTTCGTTTCGGTAAACTTTCAAGAATTCACATTCATTTTTTCTACCAACTATATCGAACATGATTTTATGTAGGATGCAGCTAATGTTTTTCCTTATTTGCCCTGGACAAACTGATGAAGAATTACCGAGCTATCCATCAGTAATGCGTTGAGGACATAAGACTAGAAGGGTAAAACGGGGTTGCCGACAACATGTGCCCCCACAAGTTCAGTGAATTAAATGCGAAGGGCTTGTGAATGGACGGAATAGCCCTTATTGATTTCTTCTGTGTAGAGGGTGAATATCGCCATTTTGTCATGACCAAAGCTGACTGTCGTATGTTTTCGAGCATGCCCTGACTCCCCTGTTGACGTGAAACAAGCACAGCATCTCTGGCAACCGTACGAGCAACGACAGGATGATAAGACCTCTGCCTGGAGGAGTGTCCTCCCATGCAGTCTAGGAGATATATTGGAACAGAGCTGCTGCTATCAACATGAACCACGTAGTTGCTTTGAACGATACTAAAAGATATATATGGTCAAGTTTATATTAATTACGTAGGGTATAAAACATCAACAGCACGTAGCTGCTTTGACAGTTCTATTACAATATTTGGAGAAAAGATCATATAGTTCAACTAAAAGTACAAACACATTAAGATGCCTCCGTTTAAAACAGATAATGATCATAGCAGAACAAAAGTACCAATTTGGTCTACAACCAAATTTCAGCATCCAAATACACAACACATCAACTTCTTAACATATATCGCCCACGACTTTCACAACTAAAATGTGGGACTTAATTATTAATCATCGGCTTAATAAGGCCTCCAAAAGCTAATGATCGCCCTAATGACCACCGTGTCTACATCCATGATTATGTGCATGATGTCCTCCGCCATGACCACCGTGTCCCCCACCGTGGCAGTGTCCGCCATGATGTCCTCCACCGTGGTGAGGCGGCCCTCCATGATGCCCTCTTCCATGGGGATCATGTCCATGCCCTCCGCGATGTCCACCATCAAGACCGTGCCCTAGTCCTTCTCCATGACCATGTCCTCCGTGGTGCCCTCCGTCGTGCCGGTGCCCGACATGATGTCCCTCGCCTTGAGGTGGATGATGATGATTTCCGTGACGAGACATTTTCCCCGGCGTTCAGATGTGAGATGTTCGGACGCTAAAAACTTCGATATCTTGTTGATTGGCTTGTGAGGCAAAGGCGTATATATAGAGTATTATGAGTGATGGTTAGCTAGAGGTCAACATTGCTATCAACTAGCCGCTAGAATTGCGTGTGCCTCCACAACACGTCTTCAACTCGGTTCCTATTGATTTCCTTGTTATTGTATTGCCTGGGAGGGTACAATCCACGTGAATAGGCTGACAAAGAGATAGATTCTTTTCTTCTTTTCCAAGGAAAATGTGGAGATTTTGAGACAAATAAAACAATAAACGAACCCATAAAAAAAAAAAAAAAACGAACCGACGGATATGGTCGGTGAACTGACCCAACTTTTTTCTTCGTAAAAGTGCAGGCCACGAGGGTTGACAAAAATACGACAAGTGTTCACACGTTGGTGTTATGCATCTATAACTGTGACAAAGTGTTCACATCTAAATTGTTAAGTGATATTTGACAATAAAATTTTTTGAGTTAATTTAGAAAATTTTGAGTTTGACTTTTTATGGAGATTTGTAAAAATGTTGGTGAAAAAAGTTAAATAATATTTAATTGTAGAATAATTTTTATTGAAGTTTGTTAAAAAATAAAGTTAATAAAAAAGTAATGAAGTCTGTTAAAAGGTAAGGAGAGAGAATATTTGATATAATTTTTCATGAAAAATATTGAAGCTGACTGTTGTAATTTGTGTAAATTTTGTGAGCCTTTAATGTTTGATTGTAATTTTATTTTATTTTTTGAAAAAGTTTGATTAAAAATTTAAAATATTTCATATCCAAACATCATCACCTATGATGCCACTGCCCCCAAAATTTCAAAAAATTATGGTACACTATTAAAATAGAAATTTTGTTTTCATAATTTGTTTAAAAAATATAAAATTAGACATAAAATTCTCACAAATAATATCATAAAATGAAACACTACTTAATGACTTTATCTTATCTTTATCTCTTTAAAATCACATTATTTATTATAGTTTTTTTTTATTCTTAAAATCACCATTAACCCATTTCAACTGAGAATGTTTTATTCAAAATTATCTTTTCTCCAATAGAAAAAATATTGAGCTAAAATCACCATTTTAACCAAAAAATATTGAGTGTGTAATTCAAAAGAGAATATTATACACTATTATATAATTTACGGTGTTTGTATCACTAGAGACATAATCTCTAGGTCAATAAATATATTCAAATTTGTAATATATATTTTTTATTTTAAGAATTATTATTATTATAAATTATAAGATATATAATTAAAAAATAAAAAATAAAATCATTAAAATATTCACCCCTCCTAAGACAAATTACTGGCACAACCACTGTATGGTCAGGTAGGTTAATCATCTTCCACGAATGCACTACTACTTCTTTCTTCCTCAATATATTTTTCTACTTTTTATGTGAATATTTTCATTCTAAGTAATTTTTAAGGTATTGAAAAAATATTTAATTGAAGTCTTAAATCAAAAAGTAAAGTGACTCCTAGAAAGTTTTTTTTAAGTATTTTGCAAAAGTAAAGTGACTCGTTGAATTTTAGAAAAAAATGTGTGGAAAAGAAAAAATAATTTTATATAAGTTGAAGCCAATGTTGAAAAATGGTAAGATTGAAAAAGATTTTAGCGTTACAAATATATTTACATTAAAAACTGTTCCGAAAACAAATTTTTTGTTTCGAAAACAGGATCTCAAGATCAAAATGATATTAGTTTGGAATAAATTTATAAGATTTTGATAAAATTGTGAATATTTAAATGATGTTAAAGTTGTATTGGTATACGTGCAGAAGTTGTTAAAAGAGATTGATGTTTGTAAATAAATAATAAAATATTATATTTAAATACTTATATTTTATAATATTTAACATGTAAATATAAAAATAATATGCAAATAAAAAAAATCAACCAAACTTGTCTAAATTGAAAGACAAGGTTGCACTTTGTGGTATCCAGACGACTTTATTTAAAATGTTCGCATCATTCGAGGGGGAGGAAGGGTCATTTTTGGGTTTTTCCATGCAAAGGAAGGGCGGAAGGGTCAGATTACCATCACTATTCTGCCGCATTTAAGGAAATTTTATTCATATGTTTTCAGTTTTCACTGCAGCATGGCCGTAATTTGAGCGTTACTGTTACCTGCTCACCGACATCTTTTTCTGAAAGCTCAAACCTTTCTTGTACGTTTTAATATTGGTGCCACAATTAACGGACGCGGCAACCTTTCGAATGGACGGATAGGCATCAGATAGGAGCAAAAGAAGAGTATAATAATAAAAGAAATTAAAAAATTATTGCATACCATAGAAAGAATGGTGGAGCTGTCCCACGGTAATCTCTGTACTTAAATTTTCTATCTTCCAAATTCCAAACTCAATCCCTAATCGTCCATGGACGCCATTAGGATAAAGCTCTATGAAACATTTAATATTAGGTTAAATACATTTTATCCCTTTATTTTTTGGATCATTTACAGTTTGCATCTCGATATATTATTTTTGACACATTATACTTCTTAACTTCCACATTTTTCAATTTAGACTCCGTACTCAAATTGTCCATCAATTTATAGGGATTTCGTCAAAATATTTATACATTGTCACTCTTATCTTTGAAGGTATGTACACATTATTCTCTTTATCTTTGGGGGCATGTACACATTGCCCTCCTTATCTTTAGGAGCATTTACATATTGCACCCTAAGTTTTGACGGAATCCTTCTAAATTGACGAATAATTTGAGTACGGAGTCTAAATTGATAAAAATATAGAAATTAATAAATCAAATGTGTCAAAAGTAATATATCAAGATGTAAGTATAAATATCCCAAAAAATAAGAGTGTAAAATATATTTAACCCTTTTAACATTTCTTAAAGTTATTTTGCACTGTAATATTCTTTTGGGCTTAACACACTCCAAATTAATGCTTTGTCGTGGGGTTTTGTACAACAAAACATTCTTTCCGACTCACTACCGCTCGTTGTTTTTTTTTTTTTCTAGATACACTACCGCTCGTTGTTTCTCGTGCTATATGTTGGCATTGAGATTCAGCTGACCGGAGTTTTTGGTTCTGGAAATCCCTCCAAGAGCATATGGAGAAACAAATTACTGGAAAATGGTCCCATCAACTCTGGTTAGTCATTCTCATCCTCTTTGTTCTCTGCTTCATATTGTTCTGCTTCGATTATTCAGCCATGATGGGCACCGACAATGAAGTCGCTTTTTCAGTCGAACAAATGAACCCATTTGTTATTTTTGAGAACGAAACCAGTTATCCCAGTAATCAATCCGCCACAGACCAAAGTGTAGGTGGCAAGATCTACATAGATCCCTGTCTGGGTAGATACATATATGTTCATAATCTTCCTAGCCGATTCAACTATGACTTGCTCAAGAATTGTCGGTCACTCACCAGAGGGACAAACTCCAACATGTGCCCCTACATGGTGAACTTAGGTATCGGGGCTGAAATTGAAGATTCCCATGGGGTTTTGTCCAACAAGAGTTGGTTTTCTACAAATCAATTCATGTTAGAAGTCATTTTCCACAACAAGATGAAGCGGTACGAGTGCTTGACCAATGATTCATCATTTGCCTCTGCAATTTTTGTGCCATATTATGCCGGTCTAGATATTAGTCGGTACCTTTGGAGCTCTAATCTATCTGTGAGAGACTCTCCTGGGCTGGACCTTCTCAGGTGGCTAGCAGAGAGACCCGAGTGGAAAAAAATGTTGGGCATGGACCATTTCTTGGTTGCAGGGAGGATTTCTTGGGATTTCAGAAGACAAACGGACAATGTTTCCGACTGGGGTACTAAGTTTAGGTTTCTGCCTGAATCCAAGAATATGACCATGTTGTCGGTTGAATCAAGCTCTTGGAACAATGATTTTGCAGTCCCATACCCAACAAACTTCCATCCTTCAAAGGACAGAGAAGTGTTGAAGTTGCAAAGCCGCATGAAAGCCCAAAACCGGAATTATTTGTTTACTTTTGCTGGTGCTCCACGCTCTGACCTTAACGATTCAATTAGAGGTGTGGCCATTGAACAGTGTAGAGCTTCAAGAGCTTGCAAATTCATTGATTGTAGTAGTTCTGATGGGAACCACTGTGACAACCCAGTCAATATTATGAGGGTGTTTCAGAGCTCAGTTTATTGCTTGCAGCCTCCAGGGGATTCCTACACCAGGCGATCAATTTTTGACTCAATTTTGGCAGGTTGCATTCCGGTTTTCTTTCATCCGGGGACTGCTTATGCGCAATATCTATGGCATTTACCAAGCAATGATACAAACTATTCTGTATACATACCGGTGAGGGATGTGAAAAATTGGAAAGGTAACGTGGAGAAGATATTGCTTGGGATTTCAAAAGAAAAAGAATTGGCCATGAGAGAGGAGGTTGTAGGGCTCATTCCGAGGATAATTTATGCAGATCCTAGGTCGAGGTTAAAGACTTTTGAGGATGCATTTGATTTAACAGTGAAGGGAGTTCTAGAGAGGATAGAGGGAATTAGGAGGATAATTAGGGAGGGGAGGGATCCCAGTGTTGGGTTTGCAGAAGGAGATGACTATAAGTATACATTTTCTCAGTGGGAGAAATTCGAAGAGGATCCTTTATTTTGAGGAAACATAAGGAGTAGCAAAAGAACAAGGACAGAACCAAATTTCAAAGCAATAGCAGAATGTAGGCTTACACAAGTCAAAGCTCTCAGGCCTTGGCTTAAGCATACTGAAGGACACAGATTCCCTCTCCTATGAACTTCTTATTTATTTTTTTCCCTTCATATTCTTTATATTCTTGTTGCTTTTCTTTGTTCTAATATTTGTTTCTGGTGAGCTTCTGTATATGGCTGGCTAGGTGATAACTTCTGCATCTCTCAGAGGTACTTCAAATATGTGTCAATGCTATGGAACCTCTTCAAAATATCTGGTTATCTTTTTCCGTATCTTTGTATATTGTAAAATGTATCTCAAGTATTGAGTAATTCAATTTTCGTACAGAACATTCATTTTCTAGTCATACAAGCCAGCAAGGAAATTTCACCATGTGCAGATTTTAGCTTGGCTTCCATGGCCAGAGCATTCATCTGGTTCAGCTAGTCTTTGAACTTTGTCAGGATTATCTTGCTCAGAGGTTTAAGTCATGAAATTAGATGTGTTGAATCCTTGAGATTTTGAGAACCAAAATTAAGGACCTAAACAATGTGGTTCCCCCTTGAACTTCGCTTCTTCTTCGGGTTTATTAACGTAGCAGTTCACATGACTATCAGATCAGGATCACCAAGTGATGACCAAACGGTCAAAAACAACAGAAATACCGTCTGCCGACACGTCCAGGGGACCCATCATGTGTGGATGTGAGATGTCATCTGTAACTTGCAAACTTAAGGCAGAAGTGACCTTTTAGTAGATAGGGAACAGTGCTGGGGCTCCTGTTTAGCACCTTAATTGATGGAGTCTCTGTTGTTGCGACTTGTCCAAATAAACGTTTGGTTTGTTATCCATTTCTTGTTCTTCTTTGTAATTCTTTCCTTCTTTCTTGTTTTCAGCTTCCCTTTTACAATTATTATGTTTTTAAGAATTAAAACTAATAATTCTTCTTATTAAGATAGATGCATTTTAGGCCCTTCCGTTTAAGACTAAATAGCAATTCAATCTTTGAGAAGTTGTGGATCGAGCATCATGGAATACATAAGAACAAGCAAATAGACGACGATAAAGCATCAAATTTACGATGGATCACTGATTTGCCAACCGAACATGTCCGATATGACGTCGTCAAGACCTTCCGATGATGAAATTTGTTGTCACGAAAAGTTATTCTTGACTTAATAAATTTCGTCACGAACTTATGTTGATGGTTTGGATCGCGATGATTATGTTCATGGACTCGCAGACACTCTTTAAAAGCTCCTCCAATACAATTTTCATATTTAAGCACGTGAAATAGCCAAGTTTCAAAATTAGGCCCGTGAGATTGCCCTGTTCCTTTGCAAAATCTTTAATTTCAAGATCAAGAAAAGCAGCAATTGGGCTATGAAGTTTATTATCAACTTCAGAGGAATGAAGAACCGGAACCGTGGTTGAATAGGAACGTCTAGAAGAGGTCAGTGTGAGATCATTAGCCTGCGCGCACTACGACGAGAGCAAGGATAAGCAGCTCCATTTAATACCACCATGAATTTTTCCATACATCTGCCAGCCATCACTTTTTCTCCCTTAGTGAAAATTATCCTAGTGTGAAGTTTATTATCAACGTCAGGCTTTCCTTATATAGGTATATATAAGGTGAAAGATTAGCTGCCCTTTAGAAAAGATAACGTTTCGATTATTTGTAAGCTTTTTTTAAACAGTTTGTATTTTTTTTATGGATATATTCAATTTTCACCCATTGGTTTTATACAATGCACAATAAATTACCAAATTTAATAAATTGAACCAATACTTACTATCAATCTTATGCAATTTGCATCCTCTAACATTTTTTTGTCAACTTGGACGAAAATTGAGTTTTTTATATCTAAAATTATGATAATGTCTCCAATAACTTATTGAATTGACAATAATACTTTATATTTGATATGAACATATGTAAAATTGGTCAAGAGTATTATCATGATTTCGATCTAATTTAACAGATAAATTTCATAGTGTGAAGTGTATGCTATTGATAATTGAATGGTGCAACGTGTCACGTGTATAATTTATGATGCAATATTGTATCAACGGTGAAAATGTATTTATTCTTAATTTTTATTTGAAGAAGCGTTGTACACTTCAACTTGTGACGATTAGCTTTTCTAAAGTGACTTTTGGGTTTGGGGTTACGCGATACTTTTTTTATAATAGCTAGGGTCAGAGATTTAAGACGTGCACAAGACAAAAAAAAACAGAGGATAAGAAAGATAAAAGTTTAGTTTTGCAATCATGAATAGGTATAAGAAGCTGATAATACATAAAGTTTAGATTCTTTAAAAGTTAATGTTATTAAAGTGCTGTTTATAAAAAAAAAACTGTAATTTTTGAAAGTGGTCACCCTTCACTTAATTTAGAAAAATTGGCATTTCAATCCCTAAATTTTTTCCTTTTTAGCGTTTTAATCCTTAAGAATTAAATTCTAACAAAATAATCTTCAAACTATCATTTTTGGACAAAACCATCCTTTCGTCAGGGTCAGTATACTTGTTTAACGTCAACTATTGACACGTAAGCAAGAGGTTCATGTGGCATTTAACTAATCCATATCAGTTGTTTATCACAACCCACGTTCATCAGAATAAAAAAAATAAAAACAAAACAGAACAATTCTTCGTCCTCCACCTCGTCGAACTCATAGGCGCTCCTCCGCCATGCTTATTGTTCGGAAACAAATAATAGATCTCATTTGTACTAGAAGAAGCTGTGGTGGTGGAAAACTTTCTTCTGCCGAAGACTATGACTTGTTGTCCGGAAACGAATCTATGCATAAAAAAGCCTCTTACGGGGCCATCTTCATGAATGGCGTCCATGGTGCAAGGGACCATTGTATCGTCAAAGAAACTGACCTCATATGCCTTTAGAAAGCTTGAGCCTCATGCTCCCTCTATGGTGCTCGCCTTCTTCGGCCCATAAGTTCACTTCTCAATGCTCACCTCTCTCTCTCTCTCTCTCTCTCTCTTCGGCCTCAAAATCTCCGCAATAATATTTCTTTCACTTTTCTTCTAGGACAGTTGAGTTTTTAATCTTATTGTTTCTGGATCGAGGTAGACTCGCCTGATTATATTCTCGTTGCTCAGCAAGCAGAAGTTCTTGATGAGCTCTATCTCTCAAAGTATTTAGCAAAGAAAGAGCTCCATCTCTCACAAGCTCCATGATTTGCTTGGCCATCATGGCAAACATCCCAATGATGAAGACAATGCAGGAGGCCAAAGTAAGATATTGTACCCTATAATGATAATGCCATGGCCAACGAGTCCCTCCCTGACCCAACTTAAACAAAGTTGTTTAAGGAGAAGAATCACCTCTAATTGGACGAAGTAGATGAGGAGGGCGGTGACAAGTACCCAGACCTAACCCACTCACTTTTCGAGTCAGAGGATTTAGACTTTGAAGATCCAGAAGATTCCTGATAGACCTGGAATTCTTTCCATCTTTCTTTCTTTTACCTCCTCTCTCCCACTCATTCGTACACCTTCCCGAAATCTCCCAACATGTTATCCCACTTAGTCCCAGTTGTTTTAGCGTCCCTACTGATCCCATATCTTTTGAAGAAAATCAACAACTTCTCGATCTGTATCAGCTTTTTTTACACCGAGTTTGACCACTTTTTCCAATTGCTATGCTCTTGAAGATGACCCATACCAATCAGACCCGCTTGAGTATTGAATTCTCCAAGCTCTAGAGTGTGGAATAGACGATATGCATGGCGGAGGAGTGGCATGTGCGTGAGCTCGACGAGGTGGAGGGCGAAGACTGGGAAAAAACTGTTATGTTTTGTTTTTTTTTTATTCTAAGGAATGTGGGTTGTGATAAACAACTGATATAGATTTAGTTAAATGGAACCTGGACCTCTTGCTTGCATGTCAATAGTTGTCGTTAAACAAGCACACGACAACCTGACGAAATGATGGTTTTGTCAAAAGATAATAATTTGAAGATTATTTTGTTAGGGTTTTAATTCTTAAGCATCAAACCGCTAAAAGGGAAAAAAACCTAGGGATTAAAATGCCAATTTTCCTTTAATTTAAACAAACTTTTAGTATTTTGTTTAAGCAAAAATTGTTGGCTAGCATCTAAAAAACTTTTATACACTAAACTAAGAATTTAACGAGGGCTGTGATTACCATGGACAACTAAGAGAGATTGTTTACTTAAATGGATTTTGGGTTTTGGTTCAAGCAATAACTTTTGGCTAGGGTCATAAGCTTAATTTCAAACTAATTAATGTACCGTATCATAAGAAGTTACCAACGGTCGACCATGGTAAACAACTCATGACGGGTGGTTCTTTTATAAATAGTTTATTAAAGGATACACCCAAAAAGGTTTTGGCAAAACTAAAAAAAAAAACTTCAGAAAAAGGGCAAACACGTCTGATGAAGCCATTTTCCACCTGTCTATCGCAAAGATCCATTGGGCAAGGACCTCGAGGGAACTGGGCTAGAGACCCAGCTTAAAAAATGGTAACAAACCTGCAAAACTAAGGAAAAAGTTACCTGAATTGTCCTGTGGGTTAGCCTCCGAAGCTCAAATTAGTTTTATGTGAAATCATGAGATAAATGAGAGGAAAAAGATGAGTTTTTGTCTTATTCATTACCCTTGGTCCCTATCGCCAGCAAAGGAGACACTCTTTTATAAAAAAATATACTTTGTCATCTTTCCACACGGAATGAGCTGATTGGCTGTCAATGGAGCTGATATATTTATAGGATGATGTGATTTTTGGCCAATGAGACATGACAATGCAGATGAGGAGATTTCTTGGAAATCTGTCCAGGGACCCACTTTCGTGGCTTTTTACCGCTAGGCCTCATTAAAGTGTTTTGCGTCTCACCTGGGCTGGGTCTGCCAAATAGGCTGAAAAATAATACCCCATCAGTAGCCCCCCATTCTCTAGGGCTATAGGTTTGAAGAGGCCTGGAGAATGTCTCTAGCATGTGGCCTACTTGGCTCTTGTGATTGATACATCATGTATATTTCATTTAAGCTTTATTTGTCCTTTACATAATAAAAAGAGGTACATAAGTCTATTCTGAGTATGAGAGCTTGATAAGAGGCGTGAGGGCCTATCCGGGGCGCAAAGGCCCAATAAGTGGCACGAAGGCTTGATAAGAGGCTCGAAGGCCGATAAGAGGCACAAGGGCTTGTCTGGGGTGCAAGAGCCCAACAGATGTCATGAGTGTCTGTCGAGGGCGCGAGAGCCCAAAAGATGGCATGAGTGTCTATCGAGGGTGTGAGTGCCTAATATTCAACATGAGCGCCTCATATATGACATATGTGCCTTTCCTGGGCGCGAGGGCCTGATATAGATGACATGAGTGCTTGTCGAGGGCGCAAGAGCCCAATAGGTGGCACGAAGGCCTAATAATTGGCATATGTGCCTTTCTTGGGCACGAGGGCTTGATGTAGATGGCATGAGTGTCTGTTGAGGGCGCGAGAGCCTAATAGGTGGCACGAATGTCTAATATCCGAAGGCAATTCCATCTGAAGTACCGAAGGGATGACTGAAAATTCAACTTTCAACCATCCAACTGTGGAAAATGGGAGGGGTGTGGGTTATTCACCGAGCTCCATTCCCATTTTCCACCGTTCCCCAGCAGCCATGGCTCTTGATCACTATCGTATTGAGAAGTTTGTGGGTGAACGATAGTACTTAAGGCTAATTAATTCCCATATAGGTGAATGATTAGATATTGCATGCCCTTTAGGAAGGATACACATATAACATTTGGGTTATTCATAATAATTTTTTTATAATTAATAACTGTTAATGTTGTTATTGTGGCTTTTGAAAGTCATGAAGTGTTTCGTTCAGTGAAGTTTGGTTTTTGGTTAAAGCAATATAAGTATTTAGCAATTAGGACCGGTTATCGTGAACAACTCAGAGAGATTGATGTAGTACTTAAGTGGCTTTTGGATTTTGGTTAAAGCAATAATTTCTGGCTAGGGTCATAAAATCTCAAAAAATATTTAAATACCTGCGGGTTGATCATCCGGAACAACTCAGAGGCAAGGCGGTTCTTTTGTAAAAAAATTATAGAATAAGGACCCACCTAAAAGGTTTGGACCAAGAAAAAGAAGAAGAAATAATTGATTCGGAAATATGTGGCAAATACATAAGATTATTCATTTCTCTGTAGACAATTATAATATCCAACAGAGAAAAAAGTTGAGTTTTACAATTATCACGAATCGATATATATATATATATAACAGAGAGAAAATTATCAAATTCATGGAATGAAAAAGCAGAACCTAAGTTGAATAGATCAGATGCAAAGAGGTAGGAGCGAGATCGATCATTCGATTGATCGTCAACAATCATGAGGATAAACGTAAAACTCAATAAAAACCACCATATATTTTCTTAGATATATGTCACAGTCATCAATTTGTTCGCTCTCTGAAGAAAAAGTTCGAGTTTTAAGGATATATATACATGTAGTCAAGGCTAGCTTCTTGTATATATGCAAGTGAATAACTAAATGCCCTTAATTAGGAAAGATGACGTTTCGGGTATTTGTAAGTTATTTTGTTAATTGAAATCGTGTTTAATTAAGCGTGGCTCAAGAATTGTGACTTTCGAGAGAATGGAGGTTCTTCAGTTTTTTTTAATCATAATAGCAGCACCTTTCATTAATAAAATTAAGGAGGTTGAAAAACCTCAAGAACACGCTCTAAAGGGCGAACCAGACACTCCGAAGAGTCGGCGGACCAACGAGCAGGGTGTCCAAAAGGCCATACAAAGACCCATAAGGGGCAGAAAAACCTTATCAGGCAGCAAACTAATATGATTAGCAGAAAAGGAAAGACAATGGCGAAATATGGTAGCACGAACAGCAGTTGGAGGCGTTCTCCAGTTGGCCGGTGTAGAAAGTCTCTTCAGTCGATGTAGATAGCGTCTCCGCCGGTTGTGGTATTCAAAAACCTCCAGAATAGCGTAGATCTAGCTATCAAATTTGCCGAAAAAAAACTCCTAAAAGTGGCCGAAAATGGAGATTTATTGACAGATTTAAGTGCTTGAAGCGTGTGCTCCACAGTCCACACCACGTCTCCAAGTAAGTTATCTGGTATTGATTAAGCGTTCTACATATTCATATTCTACATGTGATTGTATTGCTCATGGAGGATAATATCCATGTGAATACGTTGACAAGAATCAGGTACTTTTCTTCTTATGGAAAAACGTTTGTTTTCCAAAATTTTCACCCCTCAAAATTTCCAAACAATCATAAAATAATCCATCTCTCCTCATTAAATTATAAAATAATATTATACTATTCAATTAAATCTTTTCTCTCCTCACTTTTCTATAAAATACTATACTTTTTCACAAACTCCAATACCCAAAATTTCCAAAACCCCAATATTTCCACAAACAAACACCACCAAAATATGGTCATTTTGTTTTGGACAGAAAAGACGTTACACGAGGGTTGACGAGTGTTTCCCACGTTAATCAGTGTCTAAATCATCAAATAGTTTGTGTAAACATATTGAATTGGGCATCAATTTTTGGGACAAATATGTTTAGGAAGAACCTTAATGAGAGAAAAAGGTTGGGAGAAAGGGAAGAGTGTAATTTCGAGTGGAATGAGAGTTTTTCTCTCTAACAATTTCATCTGATTGCTATATCAACCAATAATTTTTTCTGCTGTTGAGAAATAAAACAAAATAATAAAAAGGGAAAGTAATTTCCCTCATAATTTCTGAGTTGCCAATAAAAAATAATCAATATTGTGCAGCTTTAATTTCTATTATTATTGTACAATTTTATTTTATATTCACTACCATTTTTTTCCTGACAAGTTCCACATTATTTTTCTTTTTTCTTCTCAGAGAAAATACATTTGTACTCTCGATTATCTACCACTTTTTTTTACCTTGGTACGAAATTTATTAAACTTTTAAGCTTATATATTTTCAACTAGCTAAATTTATGAGATGCACATTTGATAAATATTGGATGGCTAAAGCGAAAAAAGAAAATAAGTTGACGCTAACAGGCAAAATTAATAATAATTAGATGTTTTTTTGGTAAGAAATAAAATTTGGACATCCATTCACGTGCATCGAATTTAAATAGACCTAATTTAATATCTGTACGAATTGAGTTCAATATCACGACAAATCTTGACCGTATCAACCCCAAATCATACATGTCAAATAAGCCAATTTTACCGTACTCAAAGATTGAAAGCTCATGCCTCAGTAATAATACACACATTTAACACTCCGGATCTTGACCAGCAAAGCCAATATGATTTCGGTATTACTGTACAAAGCGTTATGCTCTTTATTTTATTTATTTATTTTTCTTTTCTGATCAGTACAAAGCCTTATACAGAAGTTGATGTCTTTAGCACTAGGAGAATCTATAGCCAAACTCCCAGCGGCCGAAAGAAGACGCAGTTGGCACTGGCACTGCTGCCGCGGAGTCTAGCTCAGAAGCAGCGCGAGTAATGGCCGCAAACAATCAGGTGAGCTCAAACGACAGTCTCTCGGTTGGATGCGTGAATGTACTTTACGACGTTACTGAGCCCTCCATAAACCTCGCTCAGAAACAAAGTTTCGAGACGTTTCGATTAGTCTCATCTTCGGATAACACGGGTCTAGGGTTTCTTGATTCTCCAGAAACGACTCTTCCACCTCCACCTCCACCTCCTTCCGTGGAAGTACTTCCCTCGGAGGTATTGTCCGTTATTGTGCTTTATTAGCTATTACCAGCAACGCACGCAGTCTGACCGAGAAATTTTTATGTCAAAATAGGTTTTTGCTTCTGCGAAATACACCGTGGAGCCAGTGAACTTGGGGGGACTTACTTTGCTTAAGGTAACTGTTCTCTTTCCCTCTTTTTGGTATCCGAGAAATTGAAGGTAAAGAAAAAGGGCAAAATGAAAAAGAAAAAAAGTGATAGGTGCATAATTTACCTAGCATAATTTATGTTACCTGATTGTGAAAGAGCAAAATGTTTTCACTTCATATGCATTGTAGCCTCGTTTTCCAACATCATTTAAGAACATCTCATAGCCAAACTGAATGGTTTTATTAGGCTGCACATGAATGTCCCGCATAATGGAAAGCCTATTTTCTTTTCTTTTCTTTTCAGTTTTTGCATTGTTTTCTGCCTAGTTGCTTGTGAAGAGATTTGAGGAAAAGAGAATTCGAAAAAATAAATGCGCAAGATTATGAGGGAAGAAAACTCAGAATCTGTTTTTTTTTTTTTCTGACAATTAAATTTCTGCAATACATAGAAAATTACACTGTAAAATGGAAGCATAATTTTTTTTTTCATCAAGTTCCAGTTAAATGGAAGCTTCTTAAAAGGTTCAACATTTTGATGTCTTTCATTCTTCAAATTTTATGGGAGCTGCATAAGTACTTCTCTTTAAGCTTGATATTTTCCTGGATTTTAAATTATTAGGATGGAAGTATTGAAGGAGAAGGATTTAGATATCAGTTTTCAGTTTAAATGGATTGAATATCTGGAAAGTGCATTTTCTTTTTTCTTATTTAGTCGTGGATGGATTTATTATTTGGATTTAGAATGATAAGGTAAAGTGATTTTGTAGAGCAAAATATCCTCAAAGCTAAAATCCATCATGTATTGTTAAATTCCATAATATTGACAATTTTTCCTCAAATATATTTATTTTAAATCCTCCAATCCAAACACCACGTCATGTCATATGGCTAATTTGAGTATTGCTTCTCTTCAGGGCCGAGTAAATACTCGCGAGGTCTTTGGTTTATCAAACTCTGACTTAGTCCCGGGGAAATATGAAGGTATGCAGGATTCTACGTTCTCTCTCTCTCTCTCTCTCTCTCTCTCTCTCTCTCTCTCTCTTGTACCCCCTTTTTGTGGTGAACATTTCTCAAAATTAGTAGTCGGTGATTGAATAATGCTTGTGGATGTATGCGGTTTCATTTTGGGTGCAGGGGGACTGAAGTTATGGGAAGGTTCACTGGATCTTGTTAAAGCCCTCCAATCTGAGGTTAAAAATGGCAATTTGACATTCAGTGAAAAGCGAGTTTTAGAGGTGGGCTCCTAATTTACAGGTGATTCTATACTGTTCAATTATGCAGACAGAAAAATATACGTTGATACATGGGATGATGATATCTGTTTAGTTTTCGTTTTTATTGAAAAGGGAACAACAATCTCTGTTGTTTATGGATGAGAGCTAGTTGACAAGCATTGCAATTTGAGTCTCATCAAGGTTCTTTGACACAGGGCATTCAAATCTCTCAAGTCTCATTCCTGATTTTGCCATCAACTTTAACTGTCAAGTGTTTAATACAATAGACCTGTTTATTTCAAGCATTGCTCTAACCAATAAAATGGCTGATCAAGGTTATGAACTTCTATCCTAGTTAGGAAAATTTTATTAAACATCAAATGAAAAACATATATAACCCCTCAAATTATGCTTCATTAGCCATGTCATACCAAACTACCAATTCTATCTATTGGACCTTAAATAGCACCATTTTTTCTCTTTCTTTTTATTTTTTATGAAATGTGAACTTTTAGTTAAGATGGATGAAAAATAACTCCCGTGATAGGCTCTTAATAGAGAGATCTTAATTGAAGGGTCCATTGGAAAGAAGTAGTTTAGAATTCCTTTTGCCAAAATTTGTTGTTTTGGTGGTCAAAATCCAAATATGATGATTAATAAGCTTTAGGCATATATGTACTTACAGTAATGGAAAATCTTAAAGTCTAACTTTCTTATCAACAATATTCTTAGATGCGCCAGGCACACTGATGCCCAAAGGCCTCATAGAACCTTGCAACAGGCATGCCTAAGGGGTTGCTAGATAGGCGTTAGACTGTTCATGTTTTTTTGGATCCTTATTAACCATAATGCCATATAAATCAACAATTAAAGTAATGTTGTAGTCAGTATAAACCAGTGTTTAGTACAACTGAACTTTTAAACTGCCAAAAAATTAGAAACAGGAAAATACTGGATTGAAGCTTTACTTTTGGGTGAAATTGAGAGCAAACAAAGTAATGGTTTGTTGTTTCATTCTGCTACAAACCTTTTATTTGAGGGGGTTTGTCTAATGTGGTTCTTGAGAGTTGAGGCTATGGGGTCTTCTTCTAGAATCTATCCGGATCTAGATATACAAGATATAACATGTTTATATTTGGTGTTATAAACTGTAAGAACATAATTGGAATAATAATCAACAATAAGTTTTAATTGGTTTCAGATCCAACAGTTATTTCCATTCTGTTATATTTCAAAATACACTATCCAAACGAGTGCTTTGTCAAAGATGCACCTTTAGACGTTTTCAATTACACGTGATTTATATCTGCTCACATTGTTCATGATATACCTTATCTGAATTACTCTCAAGTTGATGGAATTATTTTTAATGATAATTTTCTTTTTATTACATCACCAACATTGGTAGATTTAAAAGTTTTCCAGCGATCCAATTGTTGTATTTGGTTAAACTTTGGTCAGCCCATAGGGAGTTACTTTGTGATAGTTTATGTGGACTTGAGTGATCTGCCTGTTTACCTATTTTCTGATGTCTCTGTCTCTTGCCTTTTCAGCTTGGATGTGGTCATGGACTTCCGGGGATCTTCGCATACCTTCAGGTGTTGCTTCATTGGTTGCTGTATAAGAGATAACTGGAAATCCAATTGTGTATTATCGTTATCTGTTTGCTGTGTCAGGGTGCAGCTGCCGTACATTTTCAGGATTTCAATGCTGAGGTGATACATTGTCTAACCATCCCCAATGTAAATGCAAATCTCTCAGATAAAGAACAACCCTCCATCGCAAACGTAACAGGTTCTAGTGGTGAAGTTCGTTTCTATGCTGGTGACTGGAGTGAAATCCATAAACTTCTCCCCCATGTAAAAGACAATAAGAAGGATCAAAGCCATAGCTCAGGGCACATTCAAGTTGCTGGTTATGATATTATCTTAATGGCAGAGACAGTTTACTCAATCTCCACTCTCCAAAGCCTATATGAACTTATGAAGAAGGTAACTCTTTTAGGATTATAGACCAACTATATTTATCGTTCTGAGATTAAATCGTTGCTTGAGCTCTATAAGTTTTTAATTTACAGTGCACAAGCCATCCTTATGGAGTTGTTTACATGGCAGCAAAGAAACATTATTTTGGAGTGGGTGGGGGATCACGGCGGTTCCTATCAGTGGTAGAGAAAGATGGTGAGCAGTGAGCTAGTCCTGAAATATGTTCAAAACAATTGCAAAGGAATTATATAAACGCAACTTCTTTTTTTCTTCCCTTTCCTTATAGGTGAGAGGAAGGAAAGTTTACAGCATAGAACTGTAATACTCAGGTGGCCTTTGTCATCAGAACTATTCTTTTATGCTTCAATTGTTGTCTGCAAAATCCAACAAAAAAGAAGAAGCAATTATGGTCTGCAAAAATTATTTCCCGGAAGAAAATTATACTGATCTAGAGCATGAAGGCTTTGTTTGGATGGACAAATGGATCGTTTTGTTGGTCTTGTGCTCTGCAGCTCTGAGGTGATAGATCCATAGTTAATGTTCCATGCATCCTATGTGATTTCAAGAGAAATGCAGTTCATGCTTAGAATGTGATTCTTGTTGCAGTTTGTTTGTAGTTTTATAATCATACTGGGCTTTAGTGGTATTAACTGACGTTATACTGATTACTGGTTAATTGGAACTCTTTTTCCTCCTCCAGGTGTTATGACTGGTAACCTGGTTGCTGAAGTTGCTGATGGTTCATCCAATGTCCGAGAGGTATGGAAGATTTCATTTAGGTAGATCTTGGGTTATAACTATGTATGTGGAGAAAATCGATGTTCGGTTATCCATGATTCAAAAAGATGGTACCCCCCTCCCCAGGCGAAATGCCCTATCCTTTCCTCCTTCAGAGCGTATTTCTTGTTTTGTTCTTTTTTAATCCTGGTTTTCTTTTCTTGGTTGTAATTTTTGCTGTTATAAATATCTGTCATCGTAAGTATTATTATGATTTTGAATCTTGGTATTCATCCAAATCTTCATGATCCTGGTTGAATTCAATATAGGCAGTTTGCTCAGTTTTGTTACTGATTTGCTGTGATGTGCCAAAATGTGTTTCTGCTTGCGCGAGACCATACATGTGTTTGCTAATATGGTTAATTTAAAGATAATGTGCCAATATGGTTGATCTAAAGATACTGATATGCAGATATGGTTGGTTCAAATCTAAGGGATGTTCGTTTGATAAAAAAATTGTAAAATTTTTAAGATTTTTGATAGAATTGTGAATATTTTTGTAGATTTGAGTTTTATAGATTTTTGAGTAAAAGTTGGTGTAAAATTTTGAAGATATTTAATTTTTATTGGAGTTTGTAAAAATGTGTAGAGATAGATGATTTAATGTAATTTTTTAATAAAAAAATATTGAAGTTTTGTGAAAAAGTATGGACAAGATTTTTTAGATTTTTTTTTTTGAAAATGTATCCAGTTTGTGTGAAAAGTTGTTGGAGACTGTGTTAAAGGTATTGATGTTTGTGTAGGATTTTTTTTTTTAGATTTTAGATGTTACGTTTTGTTGTATTCTTTTTTTTTTCCTGAAAACGATCACTTCATTAATAAAAAAACTCCTAAAACAGTGGAGTATCAGTCACAGTACAGGATATGAAAAGGATTGCAATTTAAATCACAAAAGCCAGTACGATTCGAACGAGCAGCCCTTGCGTTCATTTGTAGCCTAGAATATTTTCGAAAACGAACATCCCCAGTGTTTACATACCAAAATTTTGGTTCATGTGAGTCGGTAAAAAAAGTAAATATAGTTTATCGGAATTGGAGAAAAAAATGAGAGTTGGTTTTAATGAATTTTTATGTTTAAAACTTTAATGTAATGAAAATAAATTATTTAATGGAGAAAAAAGATTATTTTATAGTTTTTTTAGAGAAATATTCAAATATCACACTAGGTTTTAACGATTTTTGTGAAAACTCACCGGATTTTAAAAAGTTTCAAATTGTTTACTAGGTTTATCATTTTTGTTAGTTTATAGTATCCAAATTGTGGTGTTTGATTGTTTGAAGAGAAATGATTTGAATTAATTTTTATACTTATTTAAAGAGAAAAGTGATGATTGGATCGAAAAATAGAGTTAATTTATTTTAGTGAGACCAAAATTTTGGGTCTAAAATTCGTTAATCTTTGTGATCAAAGGATGAATCAAAATGTTCGATGCTGTGACTCTTTTCCCAATTTACCAGGTTTCAAAGATTCGAATCACCCTTTCGACAGTTCCCCCGACTTTTAAGTGGAGGCAAATTTTTCCTCGAGCCGTGATGACGATGATGATGGGATGTGACTGGGGTTACAGGAGTTTGATGGAAAGGAGGGTAGTAGGAAAAGACGGTATATTTTATGCATATTCATGTGGTCGATTTGATACAGAAATCAGCATCAGTTATGATGCAGGATGGTCCAGTGGAATTTGGCATTGGAGCCCGAGTGGACGCCAGTAATATATGAAGACCACGTCATTAGAGTACTCCCAAGTGATACGACAGCTTGACATAATAGTGGGAAAATCGGATAGAGTTGAGACATTTGGTCGGTGGGAAATAATACGAAAGTGATTCACTGTTCTTTCTCTACTGTGTTTGTTTTGTAAAATTTTAGTGTTGTTAAAATTTTAGGTATTGGGTTTAGTGAAAAAGTGAAGAGAGAGGTAATTTTTTATATTTTTTTGTAATAAATAGTAATGATTTGATGGGGAGAGAGAGATTATATTGTAATATTTAATTGTGTTAAAATTTTAGAGGAGGTAATATTTTTGAACACAAACGCACCCGTAAACGTAATTCAACAGAGAAACGTAATTCAACATAGTGGGGAAAAAAAAACTGAGGCAAAGAAATGGAGTTGCGCAACAGGAATATAAAAAGCTACATTAAGTTGCTATAAACAGAGTGATCTGAGGACTGAGGGGCATATAGAGAAACCGAGATTACAGAAAGAGTTACAGAAATCATCAATTGCCACACATAGATTACATCCAGCGATAGTTTTTTTTTTTCAGCGATAGTTGGACAGTTTGGTTGTCATCTTGTCAGTGGCGGAGGGAGGGGGGCGAAGGGTATCGGCCGATACCCTTCACCTCCCCCAAAAAAACAATTTTATATGTAATTTGTGTGTTTTTTTTTTTGTTTTTTTCATTAGTTGGCCTGGGCCCGATACCCATCAGCCCAGGCCAACTAGAGTTTTACTGACAGATGCTGGCCTTTGCTTGTCACTAATACCTGTGGTTGGACTGGCTGGAGTGGTGTGCAATGCGGTTGCTTCATCCTACGCTGAAATCCAAACCCAACATGCCAGCGTCAAAGCAGACCACATGACACATGAAACCCACCAGACCCTCATCCAAGATTTATAAGGAAAAAGTTTCATCCTGTGCTGGCTGCCACGGCAAAAGCAGGCACCTTAAGTGCAAAACCTGGGCCTTGTTGGGGCAGAGAGTTCTTTCGGCCCCACATCCCTCCGCACGTTTTGAGTTTATGAAAGTTGAAGATGGATCGAGCTTGACAACGACAATGTGGCAAGTTCAAAAATGTTACCGGTTTAACCGGGAATTCCAATCTCATCTGAAAACTCAGGCTTGACCAGAGGATGGTTTTGCAACTCATTAAAGAATTCTCCTCTATTCTCATTATAAGAGTACAGGATCTTCACAGCAACGTAAATTTCATTGGAAAACTTTCCTTTGAACAATGTTTCTTATTCTAACTTCTCAGTAAATCTACTTGTCATCCTTTTAATATCAGTATACGCAGGGGCGGAGGCAAGGGCACCCCCCAAAAAAAAATTCTTTGTTTTTGTTTTGTTTTTCTTTTATAAATTAACTAGGTCCGATACCCATTAAGTCCAGACCAAATAGACTTAATAGGTATCAAATCTAAAATATTTTTTTTTCTATACATTGATTTTGTTCTTACTTGTCATCCTTTTAATATCAGTATACGCAGGGGCGGAAGCAAGGGCACTCCCCAAAAAAAAATTCTTTGTTTTTGTTTTGTTTTTCTTTATAAATTAACTAGGTCTGATACCCATTAAGTCCAGGCCAAATAGACTTAATGGGTATCAGATCTAAAATTTTTTTTTCTATACATTGATTTTGTTCTTAGTGCTACATAATAATTAAGGCAAATATACAGTTATTATAATTTTTTGTTTTGCATCGATTACAAGTTCTTCAATCGAGGGGTAACTTCCTGCCATCTTACTAAATTTATGTTAGTAAAAAATAATTTACTCTTTGCTCCTATTTTTTCACAATCAAGACCACTTCATTTTTTTCTCTATGTTGATTTGTTTCTTCATTTTTATTAGATACCTCAAAAAATGTTGTGTTTGTTTAGGATCCTTGTATAGGCCAAATCAAAGTTCTGACCACTTTTTGGATATGTTTATCTAATGAACTCTTTTACTAAATCTTGCTTATCCTGAAAATTTTGTTTTTATTATTCAGAGCATGGTTTGTCATTAATTGTTACGCTCTGTGTGAAAGTTGCTTTGGAAAATGTGAATATCTTTCAATTCCAAATCCATAGAACCTAGAGAAAGTAAATTACAAATACATCCTAGTAACTTTTTGTCAAAAGATAAAAAGAAGAAAAAAAGAGAGACTCTAGGTAGTAACCAAAAAATGTAAGAAAGACAACCCCTAGTGACATCAAGATCTCAACCATCATAAATCATATGTAATTTGTTCTAAAGTTTAGTAGGGAATTAACTTGGATTAAATCATAAAGAATGATTTGCGTAATAATATAAGACATAAATGGATGAATGATTGCATGTTAGTGTACATCGAGCAAGAAGTTTTTAAAACTATTGAGAACGAATTCATTTTGCAACTTTTTCAGAAGATGTAAACTCGTATGATCCAATTATCACCTCTCAGTCGCAGTACATATTACGGTACATGTATTCCAATATTTTTAATGCTTTTAATCCTTAATTTTTGACATTGTACCTTTAAGACAATATTTTGCATTACGAAAGAATTTTTTTTTTGTCATTTCGCCTTTAAAGTTTGACACCCATAGATTTTGATCCTGGTTCCGCCACTGCATCTTGTCGAGTCTTTCAGCAAAACTTGTTTAAACAAGTAACAACACACGAAGCGGGAAACAGATTTGAAGCTTCGATCGTCTTGTCTTAAATAGCAGCTATGGAGTAGTTCAGATCATGAGCCCGACCTACAACGGTAATATTTCGAGCACCCTCTACTCGGAGGGTTGGATGGGGGAGGAAGACAGCCTCCACTTGTGCTATAAGATTCACCAGCGGCTCCGCCGCTGCAGACTGGCTGGTTTTGGTTCAGAACCCTATATGATATGGTCTTCTGTTGCGCAAGAAACCTTCGACTGATCTCTGAGTCCATCAACTGCTCGTTTTCTTCATTGCAGTCCGCAATCGAACCGTTGCATGTTGGGTAAGCAGAGGTCGTGAAGGAGGCGGGGTATATGAGACAAACAAGGCCCAGGGCAAGAAGGAAGTGGAATTTGAGAGACTTCATGCTACTTTGACCTTGTCTCTCCAATATTTCTTATGTGCTTTTCTACTGCTCCCTCTTTTAAGAACGTACCCATCAAACCTTTTTAAAAAGCTAGTGGAAGCCGCACTATAGCGAAGGTGATGACTCCACTTCACCAAACCTGCGATCTTTCTGCATTTTATATCTTAATTTGCTTTTATATGTACTGTTTTCCCATTTGTACATCATAGCTTAGTTTGCTACTTCGTTTATTGATGTCAGAGAAAGAGAGCAGGTATCTAAAGTCTAAAATCTATCGAGTACAATTACACACAGAGAATTTTGTACCACAGGGGACAGACGGTAATTTAAAATTACAAATACAAATTTTTAAGACTGAACATGTCATTTAATGGCTTAAACTAAGGTTACGTTTATGCTGTAAAATTTTTGGTATTGGGTTTAGTGTTAGTATTGGGTTTAGTGAAAAAATAAAGAGAGGTAATTTTTTATATTTTTGTAATTTTTTATATTTTTTTGGGAGAGAGAGAGATTATATTATAGTATTTTATTGGAAATTGGTGAAATATTTTGTAAAATTTTTACCGCAAACGCACCCAGATTTGGCTACATTTTGGACGCATTTGAAAAACACAAACCAACATAAAAATTTTCATTATTTCAAAATTTGCCTATGTTTGGCTATCAAAAAAAAAATTCACAATCACTTTTTTATCAACTCCAATACATTTTTACAAACTCCAACAATTTTTAACAAATTTTTGATCAATCTTAAAAGAGTATACACTACTTTTAACAAAAAAAAAAAAAATCATCCAAACACTAGCTTAGTTTGTGTGATATTTGACTTGCCACTGATCCCGACCAACCTTTTCCAAAATCAATGAAGTAATCGATTGGTGCCAATGGAAGTATATATTGACACGGCTTGTGGTGCGGTTGGAAGGTAGATTAAGGGAATACATAGGTGGTCCCAAGATGAGCAGAACTTGTCCTGCCATTACTTACACAGTACAAGAGGAAATGGAAGCAATCACATACGGCTTGGGGAAGTATAAAGAAAAATGTTGGGGAGGATCCCCTGTTGGATCATCGTAACGTACGACAGGCGACTCAACTGTATTTGGAGAATCGTACAACCCAGAATTGTTTTCTCTTTTGGTCCCATCTGCCATTTTTGCATATGGAAGCAAGCAGATGTTGTTATTTTGGCTGTTTGTGGAGCCACCCATGTCGTCAGACCTTCTTTCCTAAGGTGACTCGCTTTCATGAGTTATCTCAGCTATTTATGCGCCTCACTCTCATGTGGATTAGCTTATTATGGCTCTTGTTGTGTTTATCCAACTAGCATTATACGTCTCCGGCCATTCTCAAACAAGAAACTCAAAATTTCTTTAAATTACTGAATCCACTTATAGTGAATCACGTCCAGCATCGGCACAACATTAGCAGGTGTTACCGTCTTTGAAAATTTGGGAAAAATTCACTTTACAACCCTGAACTTTGGGATCATTTTTAAGTTGTATCAACTTTTATCAATTTCACTCTAGACCTCAAATTGTCGTTACTTCTAGGGCTGAACAAATTCGGACCGCAGACCAAACCTGACCACAAAATCGGACCGAATTTGTGGTCCGGTCCGGACCGGATTTATTAATATAAATAAAAAATATATATTTTTATATTTTTTTAATACAAATTACAAACTTAAAAAGTTTAATTTTAACTTAAATTAAAACTATGTGTTTTGTCATGTCCTTCTCCCTTCGAAATTAACTTTAAAAAATTAAAAATAATTTAAAAATGGAAAAAAAAACCGGTCTGGACCACTTATAAGTCTCACAAAAAATCTTATTTTAAACTGTAAACACTTTCATCAAAAATCAGGTCGGGTACTATCTGGGTTGGATATAAAAAACCGAGCTCCACATGATAGCCTAAGATTTACAAAAATCAGTTCAATGCCCGGTTTATGTAAGTGAAGGACGCAAGATAGTGGGCAGCAGAAAAACATAGAAAATCAGGAAGCATGCATTAAGCTATAGAAAAGAAACAGTAGATACAAAAAGGTTGAATACAGCAGATACTTACTGTTAAGAGTATTGAAATGCAGACTTCTTTGCACACTGCAGATCTTAAAAACTAAAGATGACTGTAATTTATTTAAAAAAAACTAAAGATGATAGTGTAAAGTAACATAATTTGACTTAGAAAGAAATATATAAATAGATTCCGTGTTTAGTGTAGAAATACATTCCGTGTTCACTGCTACCTTCTGGTCGAGTTATACACGGATCAGGTGCGAATAGAGAAGACAATCAGTCAGTCAACGTGATTTATTGATTGTTAAAATCAACAGAGTAAAAAAGAACAAAAACTTTGTCATAGAGGAAGATGATAACACATAGAATTCCGTAGCTATAGACGATTTTTCTTGTAGGGTAACGTCGCATCAACATGTAACATATATAATTTAGTTCAAATTTTAGTCTAAGGATCTTCATCAAGAAGGTTAACTACAATTGGTTAGCACATAGTTTTTTAATCCACTTAATAACATCCTTTTCTATTAATATGTGGTAGCTTGCATTTTGAGTTATATATATATATATGTGTGTGTGTGTGTGTGTGTGTGTGTGTGTGTGTGTGTGTGTACTAACTTAAAATAAAGAGATTACAATAAAATTGAGTTATTCCTTTCAGGTATATATGGCTTTATAGGAGTTTTGTGTTCTCTTGTCGCACAAAATGATGCCAAAATCAATATGGTAACCTTCATGAAGGCTCAGGGATTCTGATAGATTTCTAAGATTTGGGCTTGATTTCGTATGTTTAAAAGAAAACTGTCTTCTACAAACATGAAGACTCCGTTTATGGTTTCAAGTATAATCAACTAAAATCCAAAAAATTGTATGACGGAGATTGGAGAAGGCATATAATGTTGGATTGAGATTCGTTATCTATTGAATGTTGTAACTAGGCCTGGACATGAATGGGCCGAAAGCGATCAAACCGACTAAAATTGACCGAAAATCGACTGTGCCTTGCTGGCTTGGTTGGTTCTTTGTGTGTATTTGGTTGCCAACGATCTATCTCTCTTTGGTTGGTTCTTGTGTTCTTTTGTTGGGAAAAATTACAAATTACTAACTAAGTTGTAGTGTCTTTTTAAAAAGTTAATCGAGTTAAAAAAAAACTCACATTTGTCATTTTGGTAGGAAACTCACTCGACTCAATACCGTTAGACTCATTTAACAGGAAATTCATACCGCTCCATCGCAATGTGACACGTGTCATTAAAATTAAAAATAAATTAAAAATAAATAAATAAAGTATAATTTAATACTAAAATTAAAATCTTAAATCTTAAAATCATAATAATATTAAAAAAAAACCAACATGACTGCCCGTCTCTTACTTTGAGACACACTGTGCGGTGGATACTAGCTGCCTGTAAAATCCCTTTTGCAGTGCCGGTGTCTCAAAATCCTGGAGAAACCAACATGACTGCTCAGCTCTTGCTTGTGGCTGAAGAGCCTATAATCCTGCTTCTTTCATATACGATAGTGGGGTTGCAGGAGACAACGACCTTGTATGCGCTGAGATACGAAGGTAAAGCCTTCTTGAGAGCCATCAAAGACCCAACTGCGAAGTTTGCCGGTTCATTCGGATATTACCCGACTTTGTTTCTTATGGCTTGTTTTGCTTTAGTAATCTTGATAGCCAAATTTAGTCGGTCTATCACGAAATTCACTAGGCTGAGAACTCGCGGGAGCTGGCCAGCGATCTGTTACAGGGAAGGAAGTTAGGGCTGGAAAGTTGGAGTCTTGATTGAAATTGGGGGAGGAGAGATGTTGTCGGCAGTTCACAAGGACTTAGAAGAGTTCGAAGTTTCGGGAGTTGAAGGGGAGCTTGCCAGCTTGGTCGTTGGTCGGCTATAAGGGCCTTGAGCCTATTAGTTCGAGTGGGCTTCGGGCCTATTGAGTGGGCTTTGGGTCTATTATTTGTTTTAGTGGTTGGTTGTTTGTTTTATTTCCTTTAGTTGTAATTCCTGGCCCAGCCCGTGTGAGGGTGGAATGACCAGTTATAGGGCACCTGAGTTGCTTTAGGGGGTATCGAATCTGTTTGTTAAGTTGTTAGACGATGGAGGCTCGCCACCTCGAATTGGCTTTATCCTTTCCGTTTCTATGAATGAATTGAAGTGTTCTCAGTACATCTTTTTGATAGCTAAATCTACAGTTACAATTTAGAAATTTGTAACAATTTGGTATCAGAGCATCTTCCTGGAATGGCAGAGGGTACTCGTTTAGTGAAGTTAGCTGAAGGGTTGGAGGAAGTCCGAGCAGAACAAGAAGCCCAACGAGTGGGTATGGAGGAGCTGATGCAGCAGTTGGGAAATCTGACCGTGGGTCTCCAAGCTGTGGTCCAGACGCTGGATCCAAAGAAGCAGGCACCACCTGTACATGAGCACCATCCTCATCAAAATCAGGAGGTAGGAGGGGTCCAAATGAAGTCAGTACGTTTGGATTTTCCCAGATTTGAGGGTGAGGATCCCACAGGTTGGCTTTATAGGGCCAATCAGTTTTTTTCCTTCAACCAAACAACACCACAACACAAGATTTTCATGGCCTCCTTTCATATGGAGGGTAAGGCAATGATTTGGTTTAGAGAGGCAGAAAAATCTGGAGCTATTACAAGTTGGGAGGGATTTGAGAGGGCTCTATTAAACCGATTTGGTCCTCAAGTTTATGATGATCCCATGGAAAGGTTAGTAAGGCTCAAACAAACAGGGACAGTAGAGGAGTATACTAGTCAGTTTGAAATTTTAGCAAACAGGTTGGGGGGTTGGATGAAAATCATAAACTAAGCTGCTACGTCAGTGGCTTAAAGGATGAGATCAGACTCTCCATTAAGATGCTGAATCCCACCAGCATACAGAGGGCATTTGCTTTGGCTAGGATGCAAGAGGAATATCTAATGGTTGGAAGGAAGTCAATGAGAAGCGGGCCAAGCAATTTTTCTGCCCCTAACGTGGCCCAACAAATCACCAATGTTGTGCCCAAACAGAATGTGAAAGTTCAGCGAATTTCACCTCAGCAAATGAAAGAGAGGAGGGACAAGGGCCTATGTTACCACTGTGACTCCAAGTGGAATCCAGGCCACAAATGCCCAAACTTAAAGCTGTACATGGTGGAGGGCAGTGAAGAGTTCATGGAGACAGCTTCTTTGGAGGAGGAAAACGAGGGGCAGCAAGTGGAGAATGAGTTGATAGAGGTGGAGACTTGTGAAGAGAGACCAAACATCTCTCTCCATGCCATTGTAGGGTCGTTTATGTCCAGCTCTATGAGAACTATGCGGGTCAAGGGCAGCTTGTACAACCAAGACATAGTGGTGTTAATTGACAGTGGGAGCACCCATAACTTTGTGGACCCAGCAGTAATTAAAAGATCTCAATTGTCCATTAACTCTAGGCACAAGCTGAGTGTGACCGTGGCTAATGGAGAACGTATAAGCAGTGAAGGAAAGGTTAATAATCTGAAGGTTAAAATGCAGGGGAGACCTTCTCTTTGGATGCTTTCGTGTTGGTCTTAGGGGGTTGTGACATGGTGTTGGGAGTCCAATGGCTGAAAACTCTATGAACCATTTCCTGGAATTTTAATGACTTAAGTTTGCAGTTTGAGCACAATTCAAAGGAAGTTCTATTGCGTGGGCTGGTAGCAACCCAATTCATGCAAGACACTATCAATTTAAGAATGATTAAGGGAGAAAAAAGGGGACTGTTCTTGCAAATGGTGCTGACCGACAGTAAAGACAAGGAAGAGCAGATTAGCAATGTTGTAGTGGGAGAGCTGCTGCAACGTTTTCCTGAGGTTTTTGAGGAACCTAAGGGCTTCCACCAAAGAGGTCTCATGACCATGCAATAGTGTTGAAAGAAGGAACTCAGCCCATTAGTGTGAGACCCTACCGCTATGCATACTACCAAAAGGATGAAATTGAGAAGATAGTGCAAGAGTTGCTGGGGTCTGGTGTGATTAGGGCTTCCCAAAGCCCTTTTTCATCCCCGATTTTACTAGTTCGAAAGGCTGATGGGAGTTGGCGTCTTTGTGTAGACTATCGGGCCTTAAATAGTGCTACGGTTAAAGACAAATTTCTCATACCAGTCACAGATGAGCTGCTGGACGAACTACATGGGGCAAGGATCTTTTCTAAGCTGGATTTGCGATCTGGTTATCACCAGATCAGGGTAAAAGAGGAAGACATCTCAAAAACAGCATTTCGAACGTTTGAGGGACACTATGAGTTTTTAGTGATGCCCTTCGGGATCACTAACGCCCCTTCAACATTTCAGTCCCTAATGAATGAGGTTTTTAGACCGTACCTTCGAAGATTCATTTTGGTTTTTTTTATGATATTTTGGTTTATAGCAGGAGCATGGAAGAGCATGTAAAACATTTGGAAGTGACTCTAAGAGTGCTGCAGGAGCACCACCTCTTTGCTAAGAGGTCCAAATGCAAGTTTGCATGTGATGAAGTAGACTATTTGGGGCATTTAATATCTGCCCAATGAGTAAGGGCAGATCCCTCCAAGCTGCAGGCCATGTTAGATTGGCCCATTCCTAAGTCTCTTAAGGCCTTGAGGGGTTTCCTCGGTCTTACGGGGTATTATCGGAAGTTTATTAAGGGGTATGGAATGTTAGCTGCCCCTCTCACCAACTTACTCAAGAAGAATGGGTTTCATTGGGGTGAAGAGGCACAAACGGCCTTCGCTAAGCTTAAACAAGCTGTGACTAATCCTCCGGTATTATCTTTGCCAGATTTTACTAAATCCTTTGTAATAGAATGTGATGCTTCAGGCAGTGGAATGGGGGCTGTTTTGATGCAAGAGGGGAGGCCACTTGCATATTTCAGCAAGACATTAAAAGGGAGGATGCTATCTATGTCGACTTATGAGCTGGAACTCCTAGCTCTAGTGAGTGTCATTCGTAAGTGGAGACCATACTTGCTTGGGCAGACTTTCAAGGTTTGCACGGATCAGTAAAGTCTGAAACACATGCTTGAACAGAAGGTAGGAACACCTCTACAGCAGAAGTGGGTCACTAAGCTCTTGGGATACGATTTTTTGGTGGAGTATAAGCAAGGGCGAGACAATAAGGTCGTTGATGCTTTATCTAGAAAGTTTGAAGCGTTGGAGGGGGAGGAAAAAGGAGAGCTCAAGGCGATTTCATTCCCTATTGCTACATGGTTGGAAGAGGTGAGAAATACTTATGTGACTGATCCCCACTTGCAAGATCTCCTTGCAAGGTTTCAAGAGGGAAGGTTGGATCCCCTCAAATATCAGATTGTGAATGGACTGCTGTACTACAAGAACAGAATTTACATTGAGGATGATTTGGCTATTAGGGGAAGGATTCTACAGTTGGTCCATGACAGCCCTATGGGTGGACACGCTGGATATGAAAAGTCCTACCAGAGAGCTAAGAGGGATTTCTATTGGCAGGGAATGAAAAACGATATCAGAACATACATCAAACAGTGTTGCATTTGCCAAAAAAATAAGTATGAAAACATGCTGCTAGCTGGCTTACTTCAGCCACTGCCCATCCCTCAAATACCTTGGACCAGCATCTCCATGGATTTCATAGAGGGATTACCGAAATCACAAGGTTATAGTGTGATTTTTGTGATTGTGGATAGGCTTACTAAGTACAGTCATTTCTTGCCCCTCAAACACCCCTATACAGCCAAGCTAGTGGCTCAGACATTCATGCACAATGTTTTCAAACTACATGGGTTTCCCGAATCCATAATCTCAGATAGAGATCCAATTTTTACTAGCAGTTTTTGGCAAGAACTATTTCGCATGCAAGAGGTGAAACTAAATCTTACCACAGCATACCACCCACAAACAGATAGACAGACAGAGGCCATCAACAAATGCTTGGAAGGTTATCTAAGATGCATGATTGGGGACAAACCTAAAGGCTGGGTTGATTGGCTAGCATTGGCCGAATGGAATCACAACACAAGCATGAATTTTTCAACAAAGATGACACCTTTTGAGGCGGTTTATGGCTACTTACCTCCCCGGTTTCCGACATATGAACCGGGTACCACAGCTGTTGCAGCCGTAGATGACACCCTGCGCAACCGTGAGCTCCTTATGTCACTGCTTCGGGAGAACCTGCAAAAGGCACAAGCAAGAATGAAGAAATATGCTGACTTGAAGCGCAGGAAGAGAGAATTTAAGGAGGGCGATCTTGTTTACCTCCGATTGCAACCCTACCGGCAGCTCTCGGTTCGACAACGCCACAATCAGAAGTTATCTCCGCGGTACTATGGGCCCTTCCCAGTGCTCCAGAGGATTGGATCCGTCGCATACCGCCTTGATCTGCCCCCGGAGTTAGCTATTCACCCGATTTTTCACGTGTCTCAGCTCAAACCGCACATCGGCAGTCGTGTCTCGCCCATCGCAACACTACCACCCACTGATTCGCAAGGGGAGCTCCGTCCGGAACCAGTAGCGGTGCTTGACCGTCGTCTCACCAGATCAGGCTCGCGAGTGGTGACCGAGGTGCTTGTCCAGTGGCATGGCCAACATCGAGACGACACCACTTGGGAGAAACTCTTCCATCTTCAACGAGATTTCCCACACCTTGCGGGCAAGGTGTTTTGAAGGGGGGGGAGTATTGTTACAGGGAAGGAAGTTAGGGCTGGAAGTTGGAGTCTTGATTGAAATTGGGGGAGGAGAGATGTTGTTGGCAGTTCACAAAGGACTTAGAAGAGTTCGAAGTTTCGGGAGTTGAAGGGGAGCTTGCCAGCTTGGTCGTTGGTTGGCTATAAGGGCCTTGGGCCTATTAGTTCGAGTGGGCTTCGGGCCTATTGAGTGGGCTTTGGGTCTATTATTTGTTTTAGTGGTTGGTTGTTTGTTTTATTTCCTTTAGTTGTAATTCCTGGCCCAGCCCGTGTGAGGGTGGAATGACCAGTTATAGGGCACCTGAGTTGCTTTAGGGGGTATCGAATCTGTTTGTTAAGTTGTTAGACGATGGAGGCTCGCCACCTCGAATTGACTTTATCCTTTCCGTTTCTATGAACGAATTGAAGTGTTCTCAGTACATCTTTTTTATAGCTAAATCTACAGTTACAATTTAGAAATTTGTAACACGATCCAACACTTGAGACGGGTTGAAAGGCTCAGATGCTCGTTCCTTCTTCCTACAAACGAAGAGAACAACCTAGGACATAGGGTCCTTTCCGTAAGAAGATTTTTTCGATGCCTTTGTTAATAGTCATTCTTGAATATCTTTTATTTTCTAGTTTTTTTTTAGTCTGAGAGAAAATTGATTACCTTCATCCGAATCATCCCTGATTCCCTATGTGTCCCTCCTTTTAATTCTCTCCCCCACTGTTTTTCGTTGGGCCTAACACCCCTTTCCTTGCTTTTTCATTGGTCCTGAGGTGTTATTCCCTTATTGGTCTTGGGGATGAAGGTCCCTGTTAGGCCTCCTCTGCCTCGCATTTATTAAGTTCCTGAGTTCATCCCTCTTCCCTATCCCTATTGGCCTTGGGAATGGCGGTCTCTGCCCGCTTATTAAATGAGTAGCTATTATGCTCCACACTATCATTTCTGTCAAGAAATCATATGATTAGTTCCCCCCCCCCATGACTTGTCTATCATGCTGATTTGTAGAGGGCGTGGGTTCATTAAATTCGAGATGGCCTCAACTTTTACCTTCACAGACACAACTTCCATTCCAACTAAAAGAACAAAAAGAAAAACACATAAAATTTAACTATTTTAATTTTTTTTTTTAAGTAAGAGCCTATGTGGATTTTGAGGCTGCTAGAGAACGAAATATAAGAGTGGAACTTCGATCTTGCCCCAATTCTGGAAGAACCCAGATTGTTTTCACCTACGTATTCATCTGAGATTGGTGGAAAACATATATAAAATGACAATTTCCGACGCAAAACGCAAAAGACATTCACCCTTTTACCACGTAGGCGGCTTATTGTTTCTTAGCAAACTCGGACCAAAACCCCAGCAAGTTGAAGAAGGTTGGACGTTTTCATCAAAGAAAATGAAAAAATTCTCTTGAACCAGTCAATGGAAGAGTAACCATATTGGTTTCCCTTTTTTTTTTTGAGTGGGAAACCAAAGACTCACCGTTTTAAGGAATTAGCTAAAAAAACTGTGGATGGAAAGTTGTAATCATTATCTGAGATGGTTCCATACATTCCGAGTGTCCAAATACAAATTAGGCTTAAATGCAATACATACTCACGTGATATGACTTGAGTTGCAGGTACGCCTCCGCGGTACAAACAGTTTGATTTATACATTTGGGTTGCAAATTTAATCCTCCTCGTCTTCGAAGCTCAAAGATCAGCCACCACCCTCCCTTTCTGAGAACCAATCCCAGCTTTTATTCCAGGTAATCCCCAGAATAACGCTGTTGACATCAATAGCTTTTCCAAGGTTCAGGTTTTGGGCTTGGTTATGATCTCAACCAGATTGGAGGATTTGATTGTAGCGGGTTTGAAGATGTTGGGGTAGTCTACAATAACCCGATGGTTGTTTCTGTGGATGAGAATTTTGGGTCTGGTTCTGGGTCGGAGGGGGCTTATTTATCAACTGCGTTGCTTTGTGCTAATGGTCACGAGGTGAAGGCTAAAGTGGGAGAGAAAGTAGTAGAAAATGCCGAGGAAGAGAACGAAGTGCAGAAGCTGTCGGAGGAGCTAATGGCGTACGAGAACTACATGAACTTCTATCAGATTCCATACTATGATGGCCAATCGGCACCCCCAGCTCCCACAACTGCACAGGAAAACGTGGTGGCTGATCTCTGGAGCTTCGATGACGAGGAGGAAGTTCCTGCCTCAGTGAACGGGGGAGAAGGAGGAGAAGCTTCCGTTTCTCTGTTTTTTAGTTTTTTTCTTTCTTTAATCTGACGTGACAGTACTCTGGCAAGAAGACGTGTCCAAAAAATACTGGTTGAGCTGTCTATAAGTGAGTCACGTCATTGTTTGTCGTAAAGTTTCTAAACAGGAGGTGGACGGAAAAATATATAATAGATTAAATTTGCACCCCCACAAAGTATAAATCAAACTTTTTGTATACTATAAAGGTATTTAATGCATTTAAGCTTAGAAATTATAGGATGAGTAGTCTGTCAGTATTTGTATTCCTCTTACATGACAAAAATATGTTTTTCATTCACGAAATATCACATGCTTTTTTATATACAAAATATAATTTATGGCCTTAAAAAAGTCACATATTATTACGTTTAAAGGCATAATCGTCGTTTTCTAAAAATTAATTTCTATTCAATTGGACAGAAAAAAATTTGAAAAAGGTGCAATGTATCATATCTTTATGAGTACTAAAAAAATGAATAATTTATTAGTACAATATTTTAAATGTGATAGTTTATGGTATATAATATAAAATTGGCTAAAATAATAGACATGTCCATATGGCTTGATGTTTTCTCAAAAATGTCTTTTAAGATAAGTTTTTTTTTCCGTCATCTTTATGGTATAACTCGTTTTCCAACTATGCCCTTATGTTAACCTTACTTCTATAAGTTTATGGAATTTATTGACATGGCCAATACTAACCACATCAGTACCAATAAAAATGGTGTCACATCATTCATAGCTTGTTAAAATGGCTAAAAAGCCCACTTCCACATCAATTAAAATAAAAATCATCTTCACTGGTACCCACATTTACTACTTTATAAATAGTTGGTGAATATCTCAATAAATTTGATGAGCACGTCAGCAAATTTAATCAACTTATGGATGGAAGGTCGACTTAGAGATATAACTGAAAAATGAGTTATACCACAAAAATTGACAGGAAAAAAAACTTATTTTAGAGATATTTATGAGAAAACATCAAAGTACATGGATATGCGTATTATTTTAGCCTTTATGATAGTTCGCGAGTCAAACGTGTATTTTTACTAAAATACGTTTTTGTAACAAACTCGACTGATCTCTTAAAACTGTGAAGAGGTGAAAAAAAGTGATGGGTTTCCAGCCCTTCGATTTTGGTTGTAACAACCCCACAAATTCCCCCTGCCTTTACTCTCACGACAAAGGTGGCTTATCATTGTTTAGCAAACCCAACAACAGATTGTTCGTTGTTGGACATTTTCGTCAAAGAAAAAAAAAAGTCTTTTGATCCAGTCAACGGAAAGGGGACACCAAAGGCTCCGCTTTGTCTGTAGTGGGGCCCTAGTCACCATTTCTTACGCGATATCCACGCTACCCACCGTCTTCCTGGTGCCTTCTGAGAAAGGAGGTATCGGCAGCTGTGTCTGTCAAAGTAAGACCCAGCAAGGCAAAGGAAATTTCCAGCTAGCTAGGCTAGTTGCCTTGAAATTTCATGCAAAACTGGTAGCTAGCATATATATGGGAGGGAACAAAGTGATAGTTTGAACTGATAGGGGGGAGGGAATTAGAATGGGTTTCTTGTCAGTATTCGATACACAAGAAAAGGTGATCGGAAGAGAAGGGGTAGGAGCAATCTGCCCATATTGTGCTGGACCTGTGCTGGCCTGGGACTACGACGCTCATTTAGTCTTTTGTTTCCTTCCAATCTCCCACAAAACCAAGAGGAAGTTCTACTGCACTATTTGCTCCAGACGCTTAGTTCCTGCCCGTTGATTTTTTCTTAATTTGTGGTCCTTTTATTTTCTCAAAAATATGAATTGCCGAATTATTATTGTTACAATACTTAAGATTGTTAAAAAACAAAAAAGTACAACTCACGGGGCTCATTTGATGCACGATCATTGCCGCATGAACAGAACCCAGCTTTTGTACGACATGACTTGTGTTTCTTTTGTTTCTGTGTGCTTTCTAGCAATCTTTGTTATGTAAAGCACATGTGATTCAAGCATGTTACAATACAATAATGTAGACGCGTTGTTGTTGTTTTTTTTGTGCATAATAATGACAGCTCATTTCATTGATTTAAGTAAGTTCAAAGAGCTCCGTTATATGTTCTTAGAAACTACGACAAATGTTAAACTCTTCGTAGAAGCGACGAGCCAACAAAGGTCAAACGAACGTACAAAACCAAAAGGGCGAAAAGCTAAAATGACCCATAATGGGCGAAAAGCTGAAAAAACCAACGGAAATATAAATCCGATAGCAAAGGGGGGCAGCTGAATCGGTAGGTATAGGAGAGGGGTTGGGTAAGGGGGAAAATGGAAGTATGTGAGTGGCGACTCCTAGTTGGGCCTGAATGGACACTCTGGAGGTGCAGAGGCCAGCCACATGGGGCTTGCCAACCGGAAAACACCACAGGAGCTCGGATTGGAAAGAAAAGAGGTCACGCAGGTGAAACCATTCATATTGGCCGGTCAGCTTTCGGTTGGGGCAAAAATAGGTGTTGGTCGATGTCAAACCCATCCAAGTCGGTTTGTGTCCTCTAGAGACCTCCAAAAACACCAGGATCTATGCTCCAACTTTGCAAGAGTAAAATCTCAAAACAGGGCCGAGATGGGCGTGTTTACTACAAAACTCGACCACTCGAGGCCACGATGGAATGGGAGAGGAGCCGGAACTCCGCCTGCCACTGGGAAAAGTGGAGGTGGGACAGACGAGGGAGAGAGGATTTTAGAGAGCCTCTCTCTTAAATAGGGGCTTTAACTATTTAGCTTAAACATCAAAGTGATCTATGTGATATCTGTTTTTTTAGGGGGAACATCAGGCCACATATCAACGGCATAAATCAAATTACACCCTGTAACTTCTAATTTGTCTAATTATGCCTCATAGGTTTCAAAATACATCCATCCTCGCTCTTCGTTCTATTTGGTTAAACTATACGAAAATTGATTAAAATATTCCTTAGACAAAATTACTAAAAACATTGAAAATAATAATAAAATATAAGTACTAAAAATATGGGACATCATCGATCTCATTCAAATTATAATTTCTAAATAAAAATATAGAAATTTTATTTTATATTTATCTGTTATTTCTTTCAAGCCACATCACATGTCACATTTAACGGCCAAATCGAAGGGAGAGCGAGGATGGATTCTTTTTTAAATTTTATGGAGTCCAATTTGAATTTTGTCCATAAATATGGGACATATTATGATGTTTTCCTTAAACAAACATCTTGATTTCAAAAAGTTATAGCGAGGATGGGATATCTGTTTTTTTAGGGGGAACATCAGGCCACATATCTACTGGCATAAATCAAATTACACTTTGTAACTTCTAATTTGTCTAATTATGCCTCATAGGTTTCAAAATACATCCATCCTCGCTCTTCGTTCTATTTGGCCATTAAACTATACGAAAATTGATTAAAATGTTCCTTAGACATAATTACTAAAAAATTGAAAATAATAATAATATATAAGTACTAAAAATATGGGACATCATCGATCTCATTCAAATTATAATTTCTAAATAAAAATATAGAAATTTTATTTTATATTTATATGTTATTTCTTTCAAGCCACATAAATGTCAAATCGAATGGAGGGCGAGGATGAATTCTTTTTTAAAATTTATGGAGGGTAATAAAATAAATTAAAATTTATGTAGTCCAATTTGACTTTTGTCCATAATTATGGGACATACTATGATGTTTTCCTTAAAAAAAAATCTCGATTTCAAAAAGTTATAACAACTAGTTTTAAAAAAAACATCTTGATTTCAAAAAGTTATAACTAATTTTTTAAAAAAAATCTCGATATAAAAAAGTTATAACAACTAATATTGTATTTTTCAATTTTGCGATTTCGTCCTTATGTCTAATGGTTTAACAAAAAAAATAGTTTTGTTTTGTGAAAAGTCAAAATACTATATATCGAAAGGACGGATACAAAACCACACGCTTACGGTAAAGGAAAAAAAGACAAACTGACAACAAAGTAGGAAAGGAAAGCAAAACCAAAGCTAAACAGGAAAAAGAAGAATCTAAGGTGGCATAACATCGTTGAACTTCCATAGGCCACGGTTGAGAAGAAAGGAAGCGGGAACATCTCCAATGAAGGAGTGGGCAGCCGCCCAGGCTGCTAAAGAGTGAGCGTCCAAATTTTCCACTCGAGGATTTTTTGAAGGACAAAATAAAGGGATAGAGAAAAGGAAAGTATCGAGGCTAAGAATGAGAGAGGCAATCTTCCACGGAAACCATTTGCTAGCAAAAAGAACCTAAAGCTGATACAGGAGAATACATTCCATGACTGTTGCCTAGTCTCCTTGAAAAAGCAAACTGAAAAGTTTCAAACCAGCCACCTTGGATAACGCCAAAAGAGTTGCGGCTTCTTCTCCAATTAAAGGATCACTGGTTTTAAAACTCTCAGTCCATGCTCGAAGAATCTCACCATTGGAATGATAGAGAATAGCGGCACCCATAGAAAAAGTAAGGCGAACAACAATCTCAAAAGTCACCCGGTAGTAGTGCTCAGGAAGAAATGAGTGCAACAGAACTGTCTTGAGAAGAGTAGGAGAAAACCTCCATGCAGCTAAATGTTCCTGCTGAACTTGTAAAACTTGATGTAGAATCGTCGAAGGTACATAACAAATATTATCATGCAATAGCTTATTTCGAGCCATCCACACAAAATCCAATAACAGAACAACAAAGAGCTGAAAAGAATGGCAATCTCCAGCAGGAATTATAAGAAAACGAGACAGGTCTAATATGCAATGAAGCCAGTTCGAAATAGATCCTTGCTGGAAAAAACCAACATTCAATTTCCATGGGGAGAGGCGCCAAATCTGCCTAAAGTAAGAGCATGAGAAAAACAGATGATGTGTGGATTCCAAACTATCTCCACAAAGTAGGCAAGATGAGTCTCCTTGAAAGGAGGAATGCAACTGTTGTGAAATTTTCTGGCGAGTAGGTAAAATATCACAAGCCACCTTTCACAGAAGGAGCTTTAATCTCTCATGCATATTAAGTCGCCATAATTTCTTCCAATCCATAAATGGACCTAGAGCCAGTGTAGACAAACGTTAGGTTGAGATTTGTTTGTATGCTAATTTGACCATAAAGAGACCTTTTGGAACAGGAGTCCATACCATATTATCATCGGTACCAATAGGAGGTATATGGATTTGGAGAATGCTATCAACTAATGCACTATCAAATGTGTTTTCCAACAGATTGACATTCCAAGCAATTGGCGAAGGGATTATGAAGTGACTGACCAAAGAAGCCGAGTTTAGTTGAGATAGTCCACTTTTGGGTCTGGGAATAAAAGTTGGAAGAGACGGGACCCAAGGATCCTCCAAAGCGGGGAATGGTGTCTCCTTAACCTACCACAAAACAACGCCCTTGAGAGATATGGGACGAGACTTTAGGATCCCTTTCCAAATCCAAGAGGAGGAGGCCCGACGCTCCACTTTAAGAAATTCAGAATTAATGAGGTATTTGGCACTTAAGCACTTAACCCATGGTCTTGCATGAGGAGAAAGCATCTGCCAACCCAATTTCGAGAGAAGGGCTACATTCATTTCTTGGACTTTTTTAATTCCCATACCACCTTCTGATTTAAGAGCGCAATTTTGATTCTAGGAATGAAGAGAAAGATGTTGCTTCCCATCTAATTTGTAACCCCACCTAAATTTGCATAGAAGTGAATCAATACTCTTGCAAATAGTTTGAGGAATCAAGAATGATGACATACTGTAGATAGGAATGAAAGAAGCAACAGACTTAATCAACATAGTTCTTCCTATTTAAGATAAAAGTTTTCCTTTCCAACCCGAGACTTTACTTTTAATACAATGATGAAGATCTTTGAAAGCGGCTTATTTCAACCTAGGCAACAGAAGTGGAAGTCCCAAATGACTAGAGGAGGAAGACATTGGTGGAAATCCAAACAAATCACGAATTGATCTAGCAGAAGAGTGATATGTATTTGTAGTAATAAGAATGGAAGACTTTTGAGAATTGAGAGCTTGTCCTGACCAAAGAGAGAATAATTGTAAACAACGATTGATGTTTGTTGCCTCCAACTGAGAAACTTGGTCAAAAATAAGCAAATCGTCTGCATAGAGGAGATGAGTGATTGTCGGACCATTCCAATTTAAGCGAATTCCTTGCATCAATGAAAGAGAATTCGCTTTATTGAGCAACCGTGATAGAATCTTCATCCCAATGACAAACAAAAATGGTGATAAAGGGTCTCCCTGACGAAGACCACGAGTAGGGGTAACACTACCATGAGGACTGCCATTGAGGAGAATCAAATAGGAAATAGAGGATAAACACTCTCGTATCCAATTTATCCATCTAAAAGTGAATCCAAACATCTTGAGAGCAAGAAGGATGAAAGACCATTTCATTCTTTCATATGCTTTGGACACAGTGGCGGAACTAGGACCAAAATTCAGGGGGGTCAAATTTTAAAAGCGAAATATCAAGAATTTTTTTTCCTTTGTAATGTTAAAAATTATCTTACAATTACAATATCAAAAATTAAGAACTATAAGCATTAAAATATTACAATACATGTACATAGGTGACAATTGCATCCTACTCATCAACTCTTTTTCTCACTTTACACCTTTGTTTGTAGCTACGCCTGCTTTTGATGATCTTTAACATAGAATTTAGCCCCTAGCGGGTGAATAGATACTCCAAGATTTTAATTCACAAACTCGCACAACAAAACCAGATGTAGTCAAGGACAGAAAAAAATAGAGGTAAGTTCTCTCCCTCTTTTTCAATATTATGCCAAGAAGGAAGAAATTTCTGGCAAAAGCTTAAAAGACTTGTTGTTCTCATAGTCTCTCAGTGATGTTCTCAATAAAGATCTGTACAAAAAATAAGTTTAAGTTGTGGTTATCTAATTAAGCAAATAACCTCTATAATTTCCGTTACAGATTATAAGCTTTAGAAAGGTTATTTTATATATTAGTAGTATATGCAGAATTCGTACTAGAGAAGATTATCTTATATTTTCTTTCAATTGGAATATTGGCCTGGGTGAAAGGTAGCAGCACAGGTCAACTTATTTTATTTTTTTTTCTATTTACAGGTCAACTTATTTTAACAAGACAACTTTTTATATATACTGAGGGAGTGATTGTAAAAGTACCATCCGGCTAAAAGCTTAGACAGATTAGTTGAAGTCATTGACCATACAAGTGTGTGGAGTCAATAGTTAAAAGTTACAACTGTCTCCACCTAATAAAAACAATTTCACCATGTGAGCACGATAACCGAGCATGGTACGACGTACTTGTTTCTAGTTTTTTTTTAATCACTTGTTTCTAGTTTCTTTTATTATTCTGTAGCTCTCTTTTTCTTTTTTTAATCACTTGTTTCTAGTTTCTTTTATTATTCTGTAGCTCTCTTTTTTTTTCTAAGAAACAGCTCTCTTTTTCTCTCAAGTGTCTTGTCTGATGCCTTTGCTCGAGTGACCTGGGCTTCTCCACTGTTGTTAAAACAAACTTTGCTGGCTTTACTGTCGGAACTCTCTCCTTCCCCTCTCTCTCTCCGCGAGGTATCTGCCAAAGATATAAAAGAACCCACAGAAGTCTCTCGAAAAGCTTTTACAAAACTTTTGTCTCCACGTCTACAGAGCACCGAACTAAGCTATATCAAAAACCAACCAAACCAAAAGCAACCGATTTAAACCCATCTCTGTCTCTCTTCTCTCTCTCTCTCTCCATGGACTTCCATCTGAGCAAATGGAGAAACCAGCATGAGTCAGAACTACAACATTCTGTAAAGATACCAAAACTTCTTGTTGACCCCCATCAGCAGCAGCCACAACCACCTGGCTCTGCTTTCCCTTTGTTTGTACCTGAACCCAACAGCAAACTCAGCACCCTGTCAACATTTACCGATTCTGACTTCTGTATCAGCTGCTACCAGATTTCCCAGTAAAATTTCTTTTCGATCTTTTGGTGGCTTGAGGGGTAGCGGCCGCCCAGCACCGCTACCCCTTCGTTCCGCCACCGTTTGGACATGTCTATTTTGAGAGCCAGATTACCTTTTTTGCCTTTTTGAGCTCTTAAAAATTTCATGAGTCAAACTCATGAGAAAATATTGACAAAATGACAATTCTATTTTGACTCCGGACAAAATAGAATTCTATGTGCCGTGTAGGACAATTCTATTTTGACAAGTCAAAATATTGTCACGTAAGAATTTTGACTCATGAGAAAATATTGACAAAATGACAATTCTATTTTGACTCCCGACAAAATAGAATTCTATGTGCAGGGTAGGACAATTCTATTTTGACAAGTCAAAATATTGTCACGTAAATTGAAAACCCATTAAAACTGAACGCTGGGGTGGTGGCCGAGTAGGCTAAGGTTTTCTCCTCTCAGGAGTCAGGGGTCGCGTGTTGCGGTTCTCGACTTCTCGTCGTTGCATAAAATACTCTTGAAACAAGAGTTTTATGTTGACTCACACTTCGCACAAGCTGAGTTATAACTCAAGACTGATTCCTCTGCTGGTGGTATCTTCCCGCCCTCTTAATGAAAAAAAAAACCACTTAAGACTCTTTTTTTGAAGTGTTATTTTTTTTCTTAGCAGCTCCTCTTTTTGCTCTCTGCCACCCCTGGTTCCTGCTGACGCTCCCTCCCACCCTCCTACACCCTTTGCTGCCTCCTGCCGACTTCCTCCACCTGCTGCCGCCTCTGACTGTCGCTGCTCCGCCACCCTCCACCTGCTACCGGACTGTTTTGCTTCCTCTGTGGGTTTTCTTAGAATTTTTGCAATGTTTGTTTTCTGTATTTACGATTGGGATTTGCTTTCGCTACAGCCCCGATGCAGCGGTCGTTACTATTCATGGACTTTCGAACCCTCTAACCGCAGGCTTGCTCATTTTCCATGCTCCTTAGAGTGCTTCCGTGGGCCTTCGCGCTCACCCCTTAAGGTCTTGATCATCAAAAAAAATATATCTTTTCACCCGTAACACGCGTATCCTCTAGCTCAGCACGTTGAAAGAAGGTATCAAGCTCATTCTTCCAGAAAGCCACTATTAGAGACCAAGATTTGCCATGACGCAGACCTGTCCTTCACCGGGCAATGAAGCACTTGATCCGTGTACCAACCTCCAGCAAGTTCATTGTTCGACCCTTGCCAAATTCTGCCATTTGGTGAGTCCACATAGTTATCCAAAAAATTCCAGCTTTTTGCAGAGTTTGAATCAATTCTTATTTACCAACTTCACTCTAGTTTCTCCAAGGCCAATAAGAGCCAACTGGTTTCCAAGGATGAGTTTGCAGTCTTGCAGACATCCCTTCTGCTTTAAATGGTCATTAATACCTCCTTCATTCCAACATCCGAAGTTCATTGACAAAAAATGGTCAAAAAAAAAAGGTAGCAGCTCAGAATCATTTCTTCCTCCACCCGGGGAAGGTGAGAATTTTTTCTTCAGGTTAGCCAACCTCTGGTATTTGGTAAGTGAGGCCTTGGATTCTTTCATTTTTTCTTCCAAAGCCTGCCAAACCAATACCGATGTTGGCTAACGGAGATGAAACTTCAGTGGAAAACTGCATGCAACAAAGCACTGGAACAAGAATTTTTGCCTCAAGTGTAAACCCTCCACATCTCACGGTAGAAAAGAGGACACAAGATGGCTTGCGGGCTATGGCGGAGACAAGGGGGCTGCCCGCCACCCACCCAAACTTAACAATCTTCCATTGAAAATTAAATTCTGCCCCCAAAACTGAAAAAATTCCCATACAAATTACATTTCCACCCACCTCCCGGGCAGGATCGTTTCAAATATAATTTTGATGGTGCTGTGCAAGGGCAGTTCCCAAGCATAGCCGTCTCGTTTGGAGACTCGGATTGCTCCCTCCGTAGAATCTACAAGGGGGCGCATTCAGTCGTTTTAGGACATGTTTGTTTAGCCAACACGTTGAGGCACGGAAATTTTCAGCAAAACAAATACACTTCAAAATTTTTAACTTTTACACCTATACACTCTAATTTTCATAAACCCCAATAAATTTCAATAAAGTAAAAATTCTCAAAATTTTAAAAATATTTCACAAAATTTTGACAAATAAACATCACCTTAATTTCCTCGTGGGTCGTGGGGAAGGCTCTCGCCATGGCTGCTCTGAGGATTGCTGAGATAGTGAGATGCGAGAAAAAGACTTTCATTTACTGTTTTTATTATTAAAAAAATGAAATACAATAAAAGAAATAGTAAATTCATTTTCCTTTTTTCTGACAAATAAAAGTAAAGTGCATTGTTTGCTTTGAACCGTGAACGATATACTTTCAAGTTGTATATTTATATGAAAAAATATAAAGAAAAATAAAAGAAAATAAAAAATGAAAGTATAACGAAATAAAATATATGACACTATAGTAATTTAATATATATAGAAATTATAAGGAATACATAAAAATAAAAATTTTTATCAATCTCACGAGCAAGATTGAAGAAGAAGATTTGTTGATCTCTTGGGAGGAGGTGGACTTTAGAAACTGACTGCCAGGTTCTGCGGAACATTCTGATTTCACACGGGCTGAGCTTTTCTTGGGTTCCTGGAAAGTCAAAATATGTTGGCCCTGCCTTGGCAAAATGGGCACTGAAGCACCAGGAATATGGAATGTCTCATGTACCAACGCCTACAGACAGGGCCGGCTATGGCTATAGGTCAGCATAAGTGATTGTCTAAGGTCTTAAAGGTAGGAGGACTCTAGAAACTGACTGCCAGGTTCTGCGGAACATTCTGATTTCACACGGGCTGAGCTTTTCTTGGGTTCCTGGAAAGTCAAAATTTGTTGGCCCTGCCTTGGCAAAATGGGCACTGAAGCACCAGGAATATGGAATGTCTCATGTACCAACGCCTACAGACAGGGCCGGCTATGGCTATAGGTCAGCATAAGTGATTGTCTAAGGTCTTAAAGGTAGGAGGACTCTAATTTAAAGAAAAAATTAATGATATATTTAAAAAAAAATTAATATTAAGACTTAAAAAATTTAATGTTAATGAATATATTGATTAAAAAGACCTATTAAATCTCCTTACTTGAAGGAGCATTAACTTTTTTCCAAATCTAAGAGACCCAAATTTTAAATTTTATGCATATTTAAAGAATATTTAATATTAAGTCATAAAAAACTTAACGTTAAAGAGTATATTGATTAAAAAGTCCTATTAAATCTTATTAATTGAAGGAGCATTAACTTTTCTCCAAATCTAAGAGACCCCAACTTTTCTCATTGTATTTTACATTGTATTTATTTTAATTATCATTAAAACTATTAAAATCTTACTTAAGATGGAGTATGACCCAAGAAAGATTATATGAATTAGTAATATTATCAATTGAAAATGATATATTAATAAATCTAAAATATAACACTTTCATAAATAATTTTGCATTCCAAAAAGCTATAAGAATACTTTTAACTAATTTTTATTAAAAATTTATTTTTTAAAAATATATTATTTTATAAATTATTATAAAAGGCCACATTTTAGAGTTTGGCCTAAGGCCCCAATTACCTTAAAGCCACCCATGCCTACAAAGACAAAAGAAAAACTGTTAAAAACCAGATGTATGATTATTTTTTACAAATTTCAGTAAATTTTCACGAATTTTAATATCTTTTTATAATCTCAAATAATTATTTTCACAAATCTTAATAAAATCTAACCTACCTCTCAACAATTTTCATTCATTTTTTTTATATATATTTTATACTCTTTTCACCAAATTTATTGTGCCTTCTCTATTTATAGTAGTCTCAGCCAAACAATGAATTACAAACAAAAAATAAAAGAAGTTGCTCCCACTCAATAATGTATCCTTTTTATTCTGACTAATATAATATATTTTTTTATATCTATATATTTATGTATTTATAAAAGGTATTCATTACTAACCTATCATTCACTTTATATTTCATTTTATCAGCCATTTATGGCTAAAAATATCTTTACACAAAAAGAAATTTTTTATTCACGACTTTTATTTATGATGAGTCTATACCTATGAATAAAAAAAAGTATTGTTATATATCAAACAATATATTGTTAACACATTTTAATACATTTTAATAAATAGTCTTTGAGTTTTCAAATTGATCATAAAGGTCTGAGTTTGTAATTTTTATCAAAGAAATTCTTTTGTTAAACTTCTAGGTATAAAGTTAATGATTTACAAGTTAATTTCAATACACATGTCAACCAAAACTAAAATCACGTGATTTATAATTTTTTCTAAGTTTTTTAGTAATTTTTTGTTTTTTAAAAGATAAAACAAAGTAAATTATTTAAAAAAGTAAAAATTAAGAAGAAAATTTTAAAAAAATTATAAGTCACATTATTTTAGTTTTTTGGTTACGTATGTGAACTTATGATTGGTTAAAAATTGTCAAAACTTAGGGATGAAATGATTACTTAATCATAAAAAAAATGGTATTGTGCTTTTTCGATATATAAAATTAAATTGTGCTTCGTTATATCACGTATTTTTATATATTATTTGACTATTTTTAATAAATTTTCTACTCTTAAATTCGTCCTCCAAGAAAAAAAAACTCTTTGCGCGTAAACTGGAGTTGCGGGCATGTCAATCGATAATGATGTTAATGGAGCTTATCCGTCTGAACTTGGTTATGCTCTTTAAGTTCTGCCGCACATTAACGTTATCTATGGACTATGGGATTCATTAAGCTTGTAAACGTCTCCATCAAGAATTTCATGAATAACAGAAGCTGCAGAGTAAGAGAAACGTTGATTGCTTCCCTTCCAATGCGATAATCTGAAAGGTCCAATATTGAATGTTTTTTTTAATCTTCTTTCTTTGTTTAATCTGAGTCCATGCTGTATATTCTCTTGGTTTAATTTTTGGATATCTCACATCTTGAGTGAGAATAATATGACAGCAGATCTATTAATTAAAGAATTTAAGAAAGAATGTCAATTTTGGTAGCGATGACGTTATTAAATGTTTTGAGTATGCTTGACGTTATAGTGTATGAGAGCTATTCTGTTCTTTATAAGCTTAGCTTTACTAATATTAAATTGTAGGCCTGTTTGCTTTATTTTTGATTTGCAGGTTTCTTTTGGTTATTTTGAATACTTTTATTGAAGAAGCTGTATTTTATCAGGTTCCTAAAATGCTCAGAAGTCAGAACTTCATAGCTACTTTAAGAAAGGAATATAACCGAGCAACAACATCGATATCTCCGTAAAATAAAGCGATTGGACGCTGGCTCTCAGACGCAGATCATAGATTGGATACTGGATTGATTGAAAGTAGACATATTTATTTATAATCCATTAAACTCTTTATCTTGCTTCCACATTCATTGTCTCCTATTATAAGTTGAAAGATGGCCTTTATTGCTAGAAAGAGGTCCAAGTAGCTCAAATCCATATATCTGAAGTGCAGTCACCACCAGGATATCTCATCTCATGAGCTAGTGAAGGGCCATCAGGTTCAGCTGCGAAATCGATGAAGAAATTTGGGTTTATTGCCAGACCACCTTTCTCTGAGTTGACATCGATCTGCAACATATGGGATCCTTTCTCCACAAGTTCAGGATAGAATTGACGATCCCATGTACTAAAAAGCGAGTTGGTGACGTAGAGCCGCTTCCCATCTAAACTTAACTGGATCATTTGAGGTCCCCCTCTCAACCGATTTCCCTGAAATGAAAATGTGAAGCAAATAATAAGGTAAATTATGGTTGTACTCCATCCAGCAAAAATAGTGTCATTATTAGGATGAGTAACAGAGGAGTCTGCACCCTAAAAAAAAGATGCACATACGCCACATAATTATGCTCAACATGAGATATAGAAGAATGCTCAAATAGTTTCTATTTTGTTGCAGCCTATCAGTTCAATGGTCTGGCTCAATTAGGCATTCTACGGTAGGGATAAAAGTAGTTCAAGTGATCACTGAGACGTATCAGAACAAGTTTGTATGCTGTCTCGCCACCTGCATAAACACATCCGACGTTTTGATGGTTGGGTGTTTCTGTTACAAGATTAGCTAGTGAGAATACTGGTAAATAATTTCTTGAAAGTGGAGATTTTGTCACTGAATCACAATGTCAACCAGAAGGAAAAAATACATCTTTGTGTAAAATGCTTTTAGTGCAGTGCATGTTTCAAAGGTTATCTGACATTCGCATGAGGAGTATTCCAAACCAAGATGCTCGTTAAGGAAAGTGACAATCAGAGCACCGAAAAAATCCTCAAGTAGGTAGCAAAAAACTAGCTCAGGAAAGAGTTCTAACATTAGAATAGAGATCATACAAACCTTAATCTCTGGAACGTCAAACTGCCACGTTTTCCCATCTTCTCCCTCAGCCACTATTGGGCTGCCCTTTTGTAAGAGTCCCCCAACCCATACTTGCCCTGTCAGTAAAGGATTCTGAGGGTCCTCAATGTTATATTGCCTCACATCCCCATGAAGCCAGTTCACAAAATATAGAAAACGATCATCAAGAGAGATCAGAAAATCAGTTATAAGCCCAGGCATTTCTGAAAGAATCCAGTTTTGCACCTTCAATGGCTTCACTGCTATTGCAACCTGCAATTATTGATCAGGGTACTGTGGGTCATGATGCCTCTGAGGAAAACAATACAGACCAAACTTCACGGTGGGCAGACTACAGCATATATAGATATATAGGTATCTTATCTGTGCATACCTCGTGGCTCCATGAGCCATCTTTGGTCTGGAAAAATCGTACCATATTACTTGTCAAGGCACACCCAACAAACCCTGTATCTTTTGAAGGATCATGCAGGAATCTTATCTGCAACATGAGTTAGATCGAGAGAAAATAGGTCCAGAATTACAAAATGCTCATGGCAACAAAGATACGAACAACTCAATTAACTGAGAACATTGGCCAGATCCTAGATATTGGGAAACAATGTTGTAGATTGTCTATGCACTTACCTCCAAAGGTAAGAGCCCTGTGTCACCAAGATCCAGTGTTTGTCTCAGTTCGCCCCCTGGCCAGCTGTAAACATGCAGATGCCTCCCATAGAAACCATTAGAAACATCATCAAGGTTAAAACCTTTGGTGAAAGCAGCAGGGGCACCCCATGATGAGCTTATCATTGTCTTATGTCGTGGTTGGTACCAGAAATCGTAGCCAAACAGTGGACTATGCCCTGGTTTCTCCCACCTGATGGGACATCCAAGAGAGTTACGGGGTCCTATTATAACCGTGCAAATGGTCTATTTACTATTCAGCACTTTATAAATGATATTAAATTGTAACCATTACACTAAAAGATTATATCAATGTGTAGGTCTCAAGTTAGACGAAAGCAACACTACCTTCCTTTCACATTAAATTCAGAATCGAGGAGAAGAAAGCCATTCCCTGCAGCATTTCCCTGTTTATCTCCAAGGCATGAGACCATTATGTCTCCAGAAGCAAGGCAATGGGATGTGTGTGGATAAGCCAAACCAGTCTTCTGGCTGATATCTTCAGGCTCAACAACTTTATGCAATGATGGAGCCTTTGGATTGGTTTTTGTGTCAATCACATATATGCGACCAGATCTGGAAAAAAACTCAAATTAGCAAGGAAAATACACGGCAGACAGTTGATTGATCTCTTCAAATGATGAATCATCAGTTTTGGTAGTCATAACTTCCTGAGAACAGTTGAGGAAACACTTTAGATTTCATTTGGTCTCCTAGGGAAACAAAACTATCCATGGCATCTTAAACATATCCATCTTAAAGCACAGATCCGTTGGAAAAATGAAAATGAAAAATAAAAGTTGACATAACAAAAACAACAATTGTCATGATTTAGAACCATAGTATTTCATCAGATAATATAAAGCTACAGCTACATATCCCTCTTCAAACTCGTCCACAACTACCCTGAGATAAATTTAAGCAGTGTTAAAGCATTCCTAACAGCTTCTCTATTCTAACATTTTGGTTAGAATTGAGAACCAATTTAACAAAAAGACCTAAAAACACTCTTTCGCAGCTTCTCTATTTTAACAATTTTTAACAAAAAAATTTAACATGTAAACAATGGTTCTTTATTTTTAGAGAACCACTATTCACTTCATCATCTTAAAATATTAATATCTCTTTTTTTCCTTTTCTTTTCTTTTCTTTTTAAAAATATGACCTTTGGAATACGACAAATTTTAAAAAATTATGATCGTTAGAATAAGACAAGTATCTAAAAATATAATCGTTAGGATAAGACAAATTTAAAAAATTCCGACAGTTGGGAAAAGACAAATTAAAAAATCTGAGTTTTTTTAGGATAAGAAAAATATTCAAAAATATGACTGTTACAAATGTTAGAGAAAGAATAAAGAAATCTTTGAAAATAATATTTAAATGGAATAGTAAAAGTAGATGGCTAAATTATAGAAGCTGGTGGGGATATTTTTAAAAAGTTGGTAGTTAAAATAGAGAAGTGTGATTTTTGGTTAAAGTAGAGATTCAAATTTGAATAAGCTACTAGGACTGCTCTGATAGTTACATGAACCCCATTTAACTTCATCAAATGGCATAATGGAAAGGGAAAAAGAATTAGAATCAATGTAGTAAGAAAATGTTAGTCACAGTACTAGTAGTTGAACAATATTTTAATGTTAGGTGAAAATACACTATTCCGCTACAAATTACCATAAGTTTTGCACTTTGCACCTTAAACTACTATATTTGAGATATTGCACCTACAAACTATACATCCTTAATATATTACACCCTTAGTCTATTTCTTTTGTCCAATTGGACAAAAATTGAATTACATATGAAATGACGATTATGCCCTTAAATGTAACTTACTATTCACGCTTTTTTAGGGGCATAATCGTCATTTCATTTTTTAAAAGTCAATTTTCGTCCAATTGGATGGAAAAATAGATAGGGGGTGTAATGTTTTATAGATGAGTAGTTTGTGAGTACAATGTCTCAAACGTGATAGTTTAGGATACAAAGTAGTTTGATAGTTTAAGATACAAAGTGTAAAACATGTAGTAGTTGGTAGGTGAAAAGTGTATTTTCTCCTTTATGCCAAGAATCCTTTTTAGTCCCCAAAGCTAATACTACATATATTTTCTATGTTTGGCTAACCTGTCTTCCCCGTTCCAATTGGCCACTGCGGTCATTTCTTAACCAAATTATATCAGCCATACCCACCAACCCATGCACCATACACTTTAATTGTACTACTGATATGTAGGCATATCTATGTGTTCGTGTACGTGAATAGTAATTATCACCTTAAAAAAATTTGGTCTCTTACACTAGTGAAGGTAGGATCAGAAAACGTCGATTAGACGATGGATCTCCATGGCAAGAGCTGCATGAATTCCACCCTGAATGATGTAGTTCGTCGCCTATATAAGGCACAGGCAGCCTGTGGATAACTTTTGAATAAGTAGGAGAGGTTGGATCTACGTCCACTGTGGCCAGGTAGTCTGGCTTCTCTCTTCCCGTTCCTGTTTATACGTTGGACCATTAAACTAAGTCAAGTACTTCAGAATGATTGCTTACCTTCCCAAAAGCAATAATATATAAAAAGAACAAGGACCCTAATTAATTGGTGCATTTGTGCAAGCAAAGTAGAAGTGGTAGCATGACATGGAAGCTTTGCTACTCGAGCATGGTAGTATGAGTAACAACTCATTTTAAAACCTGAAACTGCAGATTACCTAAGACTCCATCGCCATAATCTACAAAGATTCACTAGTTTGTCACTGAACCGTTCGGAAGTTAGGGAACATAACACGATTAAATAGAAGAGGAGAGGAGAAAATGAAGATTTGGATCCAAATTTAGAACCCTGATATTTTTTTTCATTATTAATGAAATGAAACACTAATCGAGGATAAAGCCATAAGAAGGATGTCGTCGCAAGATGAAGAAAGATTTGTCTTAGTGGATTTGGGCTTACAACCAATTACTAAACTAAGGAACCTACACCCCTGCCCTCTAATTCGTAAAAAAAACGAAGCATATTATAGGAAAGCCCAGGTTCAATTTACGAAATTGGAATTTAGTATGGGCAGCATTTAGTCCGCGACTAACCGATCATTCTCTTACAGCTGAGGAACCAACAGAAAAGTGATTAGCAGAGAAAATAAATATCTTAAAACGATGCAATCATTTCAATGCAGGAGAAGTGAATCAAATCATAAAGATCACCGAGTGAACTGCCTTTCATTCGAGTGACAATTCAAAGGTATGAGGCTGAGAAAATTGGGACCTAAAAGGATCTACGAGTGATTGCGTTATCTACATCATAAAATTGTGTAGTGCGAGATGAAAAATGTAGTAAACGAGAGTATGATACTTGAATTGGATATAAGCATTTAAATTCAAACAAAATTTTGTGGATTTCTTGAACGGTTCGCAAGCTTCAGGCTTAAACGAATTCCCCCTCGCGTCCGAACATGTCATTTCCAGGAGGACATTAAGCCGCGCTAAATTTATTACGTTGTTCTCGTTATCTTGAATCAAGAAAAATTGGATTATTATGTGGACTACATAAAGAAAAAGTTGAGGAGCCTTCATTAATTCGTGCTCGTTCCTAGATAGAAGATCTATCCAGATGTAATAGATCCTTAGCTGTCACTCCTCAGTAAGAGCATTCACATCCGCTCGTTCAGTAATTACAATTCTCATCCAGAACACACGACAATGAGCACAATCTTCTCAATAAACACAACTTCGTTAAAAGCTCAATCTAACCAACCGAGTCATACATGCATCTCGATTCAGTCACATGTTTCATTCGGCCACAACTACTGCTGTTACTCCGCATAGTCAAATCGCTACGCAATGCAAAAACCAATAGAAGTTAAAGAGAAAGACGGAGCTTTGGTACCAGCGTAAACGCATGTGACATAGAGCAGAGCCTCTCTGGAACCAGACATGGCCTCCAGCGGGGTGGCATACCCCGGTCCCTTCCGGCAGCACGCGCCCGCGTGCGCATCCTTCACCCGTATCTCTGCGTGGTTGAACACAGCGACATCCGTAGCCATCTCTCGCTCTTTATGACACAAACACAGCTCAGTTTAGTGAGGGAGCAAGCAAGGGGAAGATGAAATCGGAGGCTTACTTGGATTGGGCCTTGCACATTTGCTTTTTTCCGGAGCTGGTGTAGCTTTATACTAGTATACTACTCTACTGGACAGTTTGTCGTGGCTCCTGAGGTGGCAGCTTACTATGCATCCCGATTGCCCCTGCGATTCGGTTCGGGAAAAATACAATTTCATCCGCAAATTAACTAAGTTTTAAATTTTACACCTTAAATTATCAATTTTGATACATTTAATTACTAATTTTTTACACTTTACACCTTATGTCAAATTTGTAGACTAAAGGGCTGTTCGGTCAAACAAAATCCTCAAGATTTTTTAAATTCTCATAATACAAAATATTCTACAACTAAATATCATTTTTAACACAACATAAAAATAACTACAACACGCATACCAATAAAGTTAACCTCACATAAAAATTCTCAAAACATAACATAACCGAACAACACTTAAAATGACGATAATATCATTAACCTATTTTGCATATATTAAAGATATTATTGTCAATTAATTAATTTATTAAGGGTATTATTATCAAATGGAGGATACAAAGTATTTAATATTAGTAGTTAGATGATGAAATGTGTTAAAGTTGGTAGTTTAAGGTGTAAAGTGTCTAATATTGATAATTTGAGGATGTAATATCTTAAAAATAGTAATTTGAAGTGAAATATATCAATAAACTGGTAATATGTTGTATTTTTTTCCTTCAGTTTTGTTCGTAAGCGGTCAGGGCTCACGGGCTTTGTCCAACAATGTCCAGGGGGGATGTATCGGGAATTTCGCTTGCTCTGAGTCTGACGTTGGGATTGGAATCCATATCCTTATCTTTACAAGGCTAATGGACGGTTTAGCGCATGCCACGCATCATGATGACTTGCGCGGCAACATTCCATTCCGTAGGACCTAGAAGACTGGTATGAGTGCTATATAGAGGGGCTTTATTGAATTTTGGCAAAGTATACAGGCGAAAAGAGGATAAATATGATCTGTATGTCGGCAGAACTGAAGCATGATAATAAATACTTTTAATTTCAAAATTTAAATAATAATAATAATAAAATTTCAAAATCATCTCTTCCTCCTTTATCAAATTATTTTTTCAATCAAAATAAACATAAAAAATTCAATCAATTCACATATTTTTTTTTTTTTCACTAATTCCTATAAAACTTCAAAAAATTTGCAACATATCCCAAACATATTACAAAATTTTCATACTTTTCAACAAATCCAAAAACCTTTCAATATACCTCAAATTTTACACCACCAAAATTTTCAAAAGATTTCTAGATGGAACAAGACTTTTGGTCCCACGACAATTCATATTAGAGAAAAAAAGGGAAAGGATATAATTGCACTGTAAACGGTGTGGAATGATTTTGGAATCTCTCCAAAAGCCAAAAGGTTGAAGGTGTGGGGTGTGCGGAAATTAATAATATAAGAATACTTTTTTCATGTAGAGCTACAAGAGGATATTAAACTATGCATAAAATCACAAATCATAAACGCTCTCCCTTATGGGATCCGATAAGATTCGACACGTTGTGTTTGGCTGGCCCGGTTCCACGTAAATCCCAGTTCTATAGATCATATCCGATAATCTTAATGTATATCTATCCGGAACTGGTCCTGGCGACAGTGGCTTCCATATCTCCTTATTTTTTTAAGGTTTTCTGATTAGATTTGTCCATAAAGTTCTGATTCGGGATGAACTTTGGAGTGTTTTATGGGATTCTGGCGGAGTTTTGTACACAGCAGTGAGCTGGACGTGGCCATACCTGTATATTTTGGATCTCACCCTTAAAAAAAATCTATTAAATGTAATTATAATAAATATAATGATTTTCGTCTTACTCTCTATTCTTCATGCCTGTCTAATGGGCAATGCATGAAATAGGATGATGTTTATTAGTTAGTTACTAGGACAAAGACGGAGAAATATAAAAGGAAAAAATATATACTTTTCATTCTTGATTATTGTAGTTTTGACACTTTACACTCAAATTATCAATTTAGTTTACCTTTCGTCTCTCAATTATCAAGAGTTTACATCTTGCACCTCTAACCGTTAATTTGGACGAAAAATACTATTTTGGTTTAGTGAAATGACAAATTTATCACATACAAAATATAATTATAAAAATGAGAAAATACATTTTTCACCCACAAACTACCATAGATTTTATACTTTGCACCCTAAACTACCAATTTTGATACATTCCACCCTCTAACTACCAATTTTTAACACTTTGCACCCTATGTCAAATTTGTAGAATAAAATGACGATAATACCCTTGACCCATTTTGCATATATAAAGATATTATTGTCAATTCATTAATTTATTAAGGGTATTATTGTCAAATGGAGAGTGCAAAGTATTTAATATTAGAGGGTGCAATGTATCAAAATTGGTAGTTTAGGGTGCAAAGTGTACCTATGGTAATTTGTGGGTGGAAAGTGTATTTTCCGCTTATAAAAAATATGAAAGTAAAATTGTCATTTCACTGAACTAAAATAGTAATTTTCATCCAAATTAACGATTGTGTGTAAAGTGTAAACGGTTGATAGTTGAGGGGCAAAATGTAACAAATTAATAGTTTGTGGTGCAAAATGTTAGAACCTCATTAATCGGAGAGCGAAAAGTGTATTTAATTCTAAAGATAAACATAAGAGAGCTTTTGGATAAACAATGGGTTGTTGATAAAGTTTGATCCGTAAAGTTCTTCTTTTTTTCATAATTATCTTTTGGGAAAATTTCACTTTTCGCCCCCCGACTATGGGGTAATCGCACTTTGCATTCCATATTATTGATTTTGTGACATTTAGCCCTCCAACTACCATTGACTGACATTTCGCATCCCGTCGTCTGTTTTTCCGTCAATTTGAACGAAAATCAGTACACGTGACACGCACGTGTGACTGACCACTTTTTTCTCCCCTTTTTACCCCTCATATTGGTATTGAAATGACTGGACTACTCGTTCATAAAGGAAGTGAAGGGAAAATTACAGTTTTCGCCCCCAACTATGGGGTCACTCGCATTTTGCACCCCGTCGTCTATTTTTTTGTCATTTTGAACGAAAATCATTGCACGTGACAAACACGTGTGTCTCTCCCTATTTTACCCCCTCATTTTGAGAAATCAACAAATATACATTCACAAACCAATGCTACAAAATGTCCACGCGTTTACGTATGCGTTTAGAGAGAGAGAGAGAGAGAGAGAGAAAGACCCCTCACCTTCATGACGAAGAGGGCATAACTTGAAGTGAGAGTTTGGGGAAGAAGGACAATAGGCATATGCTTGGCTGCTCTTTCTTAGGGTAGGGGACGAAAGAATGGATGAGAGTATACTCTATAGAGGAAAAGCAAAGCAACAGCGAGATGAAGTTAAAAGGGTAGCACAGTAATTTCAGTCTCAATATGAGGGGTAAAATAGGGAGAAAAATGGGGTAAGACGCACGTGCAATGATTTTTGTTCAAAATGATATAAAAGTATATGGTAGGTTGTAGAATGTTGGTCAGTAGTACTTGAAGTATTAAATGTTACGAAATCAATAATATGAGGTGCAAAGTGCGAGTGACCCCATAGTCGGAGGCGAAAAGTGTAAAGCTTGTGAGGGGTAAAAAGGGGAGAAAAAAGTGGTCAATCACACGTGCGTCACTATGTAGTGGTCACCCCAACTTGACAGCGCCTTTACACTCCACTTCAGATCTTAAATTCCATCCACCAAGGTGATCCTTTCCCTCCGGAAGATGTGCCTATTCTCCTGCAATGATTGTGATATGGAAGATAAATGAACAAACAAGATAATCCTTGTATCCAAAATATCTCAGTGCTTCCTACACATTCTGTTTCATCAGATCAGTGACACTCAATTATAGTGAATGCTTATGTTTAGATAGTAATACATACGACAAGACCCAAAAGAAACAAATAAAAGGAGAGAAACCAAAAAGGCAAAGAGACAGAAAGACTAAGAAGACTACGACAAGGAAATACATACCCCAGAATTGGTAATAAAATATATGAGGGTTCCACAATTGTAAATCGTCATTTACCATCCACAGCAACACAAATGTACTCCTTGGATTGGAGTTGAAGACCTGGTAATTCAACAATATATGGAATCAATCACATCGAAAAGACTGAAACACAAACCTATATTGGTGCTGAGAACACAGGTTAGGCACTTAAGGATAAATGTGTTCCACTAAAACTATGAAACAAAAGAAGGTAAAAATAAAAAATGAAGAAAAATCCTAACTACAGTGCGCTTGAATAAGCACCTAACTGGGAGATTAAATCATCGGCCTTGAGTCAGACATTGAATCTATCTTCAGTTAAAGGCAGCCACAAGCTGAATCACGGAAGCAATCCAAACCAGAGCCACACGTCACCAAAAGTCATAGCATGAACACTTCCCCTCCTTAAAATGGTGATACCTATTGGCATCTCGGATGACGATTTCTCTCATCATAATGGTGCTTATGAATTTCAAAACAGTGTGGCAATCTCCACAAATGTGAAGATTTTTGACTACCCGAATAACTGTCCCGGGAACAGCCTTAAGCAACCCGTAAGCTACAGCCAACCTCTTACTATGCCAAAATAGTTGTCTTTCCTTTTCTTGCTGCTCCATGTCATGTAAGACACAACTAATATCAGGAGCATAACCTCTTCTCCTCATCTCTGCATCCAACTCCTTAAGAAAACCAAAAATCTCATCCTTCATAAAATGAGTGGTTTCCCCAGCATAAAACACTTGGCTTTCCCTTCCAAGTTCAATGCAACTATAACCAGGTTGCTTTTTAACTTCCATGGCTGCCATCAACTTCCTCACTTTTGACATCTTTTCACACAATGCAGCACCAGCATAAATATTAGAGAGTAGTATATAGGTTGATGGATCCTCTGGTTTTAAACTTAATAGATAATCAGCAACCCTAATTCCCATCTCAATATTATTATGGTGCGTGCAGGCACTTAATAAAGTTGCCCAAGTACAAAGGCGGATCCGGGGGGCGGCCGCCACCTATTGGACCAGCCAAAAAGAAATTTAACATGTAAATTTTTATTTTTTTATAAGTTGGTTTGAGCCTATGGAAGCCCGATCCCCATAGGCCCAGGCCAACCCTGGTTTTAAGCTGTATTTTTTAATATGCAGAGGGTGAAACGACGCCGTTTCACCCTTTGCCTTAAAAAAAATCGAAACGAAAAAACGACCCTCTCTCTCTCTCTTCGATTTTTCCCTCCCCCTCTCTCTCTCGCCCACTGTCGCACGGCCCGGCCTTGCACCATCGTGCCCACTGCCCCGTTGCCCACTGCCGCCCCACTACAGCTGCACCGCAGCATTAACGACCAGGCCCAACCACACCAGTCAGTGCAGTCACCACTGCTGCAGCTGCTCGGCACCGCACGGCGCACCAGTGCACCAGCGTCGGTCCAGACGACCACCGGGATGACCGTCGACCAGTCACCGCACCACGGCCCACGGAGTCACGTAGGCCGCAGCACGCAGTCACGGTCCACGGACCCAATGCCTGCAGCTGCCCTGCACCGCACGACGCACCACCGCAGCCCGCAGGTCCGCCGTCCGCAGCACCAGCGTCGCTCTTTTGCTCTCTACGGCTGCCAGCTCTGCATCTAGGGCCTCTCTCTCTCAAGTTGAAAATCTCGGTCTCTGCCTCTCTCTTGACTCCCACTCTCTCAGCTCTCTGTCTCTCTCAAATTCTCAATATCATTATTTTTATTTTTGAATCTTGACAGTTTCAATTTTTGCAGGCAGCAGGATCTGAGGATCATCGAAATTTTACACTTGAAAGTTGTTGGACCTCTGACCCTAGTACATCTCTCTATTTAAGTAGAAAAATTCATTTATTTAGTATGCTAAAAATGTTTTAGGGTTTGGAATTTTATGATTTGTGAAATTGTTGGAGGATGAGATTGAATTGGTTTTGATATTTGTGGGTTGTGATATGTTTTCATTATAGTCGATTTTTGCATGACTCTTTTCCTTTATATGTACTTGTTATGCATTGTGTTTACAAAGTTTATGGTTAGGAATAGTGAGTCATCAGGACAAATTGATGTTGTAGTGCCTACAATGGGCATTCAGACTGTAATGGTTACTCAATGAGTTTTGGGATTTTTCCTGAAATCACTACATGGCCATTAAATTGTTCGCTGATGCATGGTAGTTTCCATCATTTTATAATTTATATGTATTGTTTTCATTTACTTAATTATACTTAAAGCAGGTTGTTTTCTTTTTTATTTGCTCAATCTTCTATCAAACATACTGCCTCTAATCGTCCACCTGACAAAACATAGTAAAGTCTCAATATGCGTCCCTCCATCTCATTAGTTATAAATCATTTGAAGTAAACTACAATCAAGGGGTATACCTGAAAGAAACTCTCTTGCAAAACCTCTATGGTCTTTGTCACTTGCCATTGCAACAATAAGAGCCAATGGTGCCTCTGGAAATGTCATCTATATTGTGTTCACCAATGCATTTGCAGACTCCTTGGTATGGGCTGGAAAATTAAGCATTCAAGGACCCATTAGACTTTTGCCGTGTAGTGCTAATGCTTCAAATCTAGAAAATTTCCCCTACAATACACTAAGGATTCTGCAAACACTCAAACGAAAATGACAACTGTAGAGTCATACAAAATAGACGATAAGAATTATCATGGAGATTGGAGAACAATGTACTCATGACAGCAGCAACACCTTAGCTCAATTCATTCAGAATAGTGCAATCAGAAACAATGTGAACAAGGAATCAGACCTCCATCCAGCAATAATGTCACTCCATGTAGTGCTAATGCCTCAGCTTCTTTCAATGTTAGGAATTGACTTCTTCCAACCAGGAATGTATGCTCTAAACCATCTCTAATAGATACATCTGAGATTCTCCATCATTAAAGGTGAATGAAAGCATAAAAAGGAAATAGATGAAAGATTGCCTAAAAATTCATAAACCACTTTTGAGCCAGCTGCACTAAATTTTTTAAACCTTCTACAATATGTCACATTTGGCACACAATACCATAAAGGTTTGGTTCCTATAGGAGGCGATCACAGGGTTAACTTCAGGGAAAAACAGCTAAGTCCCAAATGGCTAGCACAAAAACTACGCCTAGTAACCTTATGTGGTAGATAAATGAGTTATTAACTGTAACAAAAAATTAGTGTAGGGGTCACAACCTATAGAGTGAAGGTATGTAACGTGTATTCTAATATTTATAATGCATTTAGTCTTTAATTTTCGTTATTGTAACTCTAAGACAATTTTTTGCATTATGAAGGGAAAACAATTCTTGTCATTTCGCCTTTAGAATTCGACCGCCATAGATTTTGATCCTGGATCCACCACTGCCCAAGTAGGTTCATCAGGCTTAAACGACATCACAGTTATTAGACTCTCAGCATCATCAAGGTAGCCAGACCAACCTAGAAGATCTAAGAAGCATGTATAGTGCTGCAGAGAAGGCCTGATTGCATAATCCTCAGACATGGATTTCAATAGATGACGACCTTTACTGACTAACCCTACATGGCTACAAGCATAAATCAATCCAACAAAGGTTACTTCGTTGGGCTTTACTCCAGCTTAAAGCATCTCGTCATATAGAGCCAATGCCTCCTGTGCTTGGCCATGCTGAGCTGCCCCAACAATCATTGATGTCCACGAAACGACATCTCTTCGCTGCATCCTAATAAAAATTTCTTTTGCAGCCAGAATATTACTGCATATAGCATACATATCCAGAAGTGCATTACTGATAAATAAGCAAGATTCATAACAAAGAGCAATAATTAGTCCATGAATCTGCTTCCCAACCTCCAGCACTGCTAGATTAGCACTAGCACCAACTATACTTGAAAGAACTAATGGGTCTACTATATCGACCCCTTCTCTTCGCATTCCAATAAATAAACAAAACGCATCAGCCCCATTCCCGCTCTGTACCAGCCCATAAATCAAAGCCGTCCAAGAAAACAAATTCCTAACAGGTATCCTGTTGAATAGCTCAATAGCATCCGATTTCCTTCCACTTCGGGCATATCCGGAAATCATGGCAGTCCAAGAAACTGGATTTTTCAATAAAATTGAATCGAAAACCGCATGTGCATCATCCGGTAATCCAAATTTTGCATACATATCAACCAAGGATGACTTAACAACATCGTCATCTCGAAATGGTGATACCACAAAGAGAGCATGCACTTGTTTGCATTGCCAGATAGCACCTAATCTAGCACATGCCTTGACGAGGCTAGCAAGCACAAAATGGTCAGGTACTAAGCCATCATGCTTGAGCATCTTAGGGAACATGGAGAGAGTTAAGTGGGAAAGGTTGGCCTGGTTGTGAGCGGTGAGGATTGAAGACCATGACACATGATCTATGTGGGGGGTTTCGTCGAACATGTGAAGGGCGTCTTTCACTAGACCGCATTTGCCGTACACGTCTATGAGGGTGTTGGGCAGAGGACCACATTGGTCTAGGCCAGTTTTGATGATTCCAGCATGGAGGTTCTTAGTAGTCAGTGGGCTTTGGCGCCGGACGCAAAGTTGGAGTTGCTGGAGATAATAAGAGATAAGAATTCATCAGCCCCTGGTTTTCTGATATGCTGTTATCTTTGGACAAGGAACTTTTTTTGGATAAATTAAGAAAACCTTCATAAACTATCACTATTATCTCAATTACCCTTAAACTATTATTGTTATGTATTTATTGCGATTTCATCCCTCAACTGATTTAGAGCGTCAATTTGAACATAATCCGTCCTAAGTATGTTACATGTGAATAGAACAAATTACAATAACTCTCTACGAATTATCATCATTTTTCTCAATTATCCACTAAACTTTCACTCTTTGTAATTCACCTTCTTAAATTATGTTTTTTTTTTTTGCAATTCTATCCCCCAACCAATTTGAGGAATTAATTTAAATGGAATCCATCCATGTGCGTTACACGTGACCCTTAACCCATGTTAAAAGATCATTTTGCCCAATAAAATGGGAAGAAAAGAAAACACAAGCTATCTGAAGACCATCAACGCACGTTTTGAAGCCTTCATCATTTTCGTTCAAATCCAATTCACACATGAGAACTCTAGAGGTTGAATGAAAAATCGCAACTCTTTATTGCATGAGGGAGCATGATTTTATCTATTTGAGCAAGAAGAAGGAGGTCGAAGAAACAAAAAAATTTTGTACCTTGTGGATCGGGTTTCCGTGTGCCCTCAGCTTTTCCTTTAAAAGAAAACCCACTATGGACTATTTGTGCTCCCAAAAATTCTCCAAGAAGAAAACCGTACATACGATGATTCAAACACTAGCAAAACTCGTTTTGCTGACTCTAATAACACTAATGTGAGACACTGACAAAAATCTTTTACTGACTTTGACAGCCCCAATATCAGACATTGGCAAAACTTATTTTTTTTACTCTGACAATCCAATATAAAAATTAGAGTAATGTTATTTAAACCCGCTCTATGTGGCAACCACCTCAGACCGATGAGGTTCTTCTTATGGGCTCTTTCGCGAACAAACTCATTTTTCAACACCGAAACTCTGACAACCAAATTTCTTAAGTACTCTGAAGACTTTTACAATTGAGGGTCGGTATCAATAATGATTGAATGAGAGAATCTAGTCAATTTAAGTTTGGGGTTGCTAAGGTACTTTTCTCTCTCAAAATAGAGGCTCATAGGATGTTCAATTTGGGCTCTCTAAGGTTAAGTGACAGCTACACAAGGTATGTAATGGTTACCTTAAATTGCACCCCAAATAGAACTCTGAAAGGTAGAGTTTTCTAAAAATCGTCGGTTCTTGCTCAGGTCAAGGTCGAGCAACAATCGAGCGAGGCCAATTTGTGAAGGCTTGGCTTTAGCCAAGATCAAGCGTCAGGCAAGCGAGAACAATCTGTAACTCATCCACTAACTTCGCTTGAGCCAGGGTCAAGCGATGGGCAAGCGAAAGCACTTTATAACTCATCTCAAGTGTCGCCCGAGCCAAGATCAAGCGGCAGGCAAGCGAGAAGATTTTAATCTCTTTAACACTTTGATTAAACAAATTACAACTCAATTTGGATTTAGTTTGGCACGAAATTTCGTCAACATGCGAATACACTAACCAGTTTGTATTATGTTTCATTAATGAATTGGGTTAATTACACTTTGTACCCACGTGGTTTGGGGGTCTTAACGCTTTGCATCTTGTTCTTTTAATTTTGAAACATTTCATCCTCGTAGTTTTGGGGTCTTGACACTTTGCACCCCCGTCAATTTATCCGTTATTTCAAACGAAAAAGTCAACTACGTGCAAAATGCGAAACTAATTTTTTGAGTACCAAGTGTCTCAAAAATAAAATAACGAGATGCAAAATGTCAGACCTTCCAAACCACGTGAGTGCAAAGTGTAATTAAGTCTTTTTAAATATTTGAGGCAAAATGAGCAAGTGAGTCACGTGCATAACACGTGACTGACTTTTCCATTCGAAGTAATGGATAATAAACATAGGGGTGCAAAGTGAAAGAAGTTCAAACTACATGGGTGCAAAGCGTAACTAACTCAAAAATTTATCTACAAACATCTTAAGGATTAAGCTTTTTCTATATTTTGTTTGATAAATTGTTCAGAATGCAGTGATTTTAATGCGGGATATTTTTATTAGGAAGACAATTTTATTAAGAAGACCTATATTTTATAGATTTTGGACAAAATTGTTACTACAAACAATTTTAAATACTAATTAAATTTTATTTTTAACAATATGATTTTATTACTCCGTCTCCCCAAGGAAAAAAATGCTTGTTCCACCACTAGTTGAAAAGGTTATATTAGAAAATACTCTTTGTTCTTTTCGGAACGTCTAGCTTGTAGAGACTTCTGAGTCTAAAACGGAGGTTAAATGCCTGAAGGCATCCAACCCCTACTCAATTTTTTTATTAGGAAATTTTGGGACGAGGGATAAAGAAAGAGATATTTCTTCGTTCAACTATAAGATGGAGGTGGTTATTACTAACGTAAAGACTGGAGAATGTATGGATCAATGCTTCTGTAGATTCATTTGTGGTTTATAATTATAGCTTCCATGCCTATTGATTCTAGATCGTGGCCTCGATAAGATCAGAGAGATGAATATGAAAGAGCCATTCGAATCGCTGCGCAGTACTTATTTTATATTAAATTGTATCCAGTCACAAAACTAAAAGAACAAATATCATTGTTTTTATTCATATGTTGCGACTTAGAAGAAACTTTTATTGGGATCAAGCGCTGTAATTGAGCCAAAGATTAAGCCGATAGCTAAGTTGCACTGTCCCTATAAGACAGTGATTGAGTCAAAAGGTGATTGCTGATCTCCATAAAAATAATAACTTTCTTCCAACTATTTTCACTGTATCATATTATTCTATTTATAAAACCATTGCTACTTGTGCAATTTCAAAGATTTAGACATGTTTTGACCTTGAAAACTTAACAATAGTTTTTCAAAGTACTTTTGCTTTTCTAAGAATGAGAAGAGGTACTTGGTTTTCTTAGCAAAGGAGAAAAGAAATTTAAAGAACAAGCATCAAAGTCACTTGCAGAACCTTCAGCTTGTTGAGTAATGGGTGTACATTAAGAAGATTGAGAAATTAATAAGTTGTACTCACCACTTCGAACTACACCACCATTTTGTATTCTAGCTACTCATTTTGTATTTTCCATTGAATCGCAAACTATGGTTGTCCATACTCTTTCAGCCTAATTTGGCTAAATTGGTTTTAGCCAAAACCAGAAGAGAGAGTTGCCTGTGAGGGTCTAGCCTAATGGTAAGGGGCAATCGCTGGTGTGAGCTGTAAACTCGAACGTCCTGGATAACTTGGTGCCTTCACCTTTAGTTTTTTCTAAATCATGTGTCCATTAGGAAACCGAGGAGTACAGGCCAAACTACAAAATCATAACAGATCACATTGGGAAATAAAGAACGGGATCTCATCTAATCGGATGGTGCCCAATAAAGACGTTGTTGATGCCCATTGTGCCAGCAGGTGCACCATCCTATTAGCCTTCCTTGGGATCCAATTGAATCGCCAAAATGGTGGTCTTGTAAAAACTTCTGAATAGCAGACACTTGCTCAACAATACTCCACACTGAATCATCAGAGCCGTTCTGTACTGCTTTGCAAAGTAAAAGGTAGTCACTTTCAAGAACTACATGCGACCAACCATGTTGTGAGGCCTGTGTCATTGCAGTCAAGACTGCCTGTGCTTCACTTAAGTGCAGCAGTATTCTTGTGAGCAGGTGTGTGTTGAAGGTTTACCGTGCTCTCCAAACCATTCACAGTGCACTCCCTGCTTGCTTCAAAGTTCCGTCCTGCTGGGCACGAAACTGTTGAATGGAAAAGAAAAGGAAGAAAAAAAATATCCATAAAAAACGAACTGGGATTTTCATTTTTCAGATAAAAGGTAGTTCGGATATTTTAGACCTTAAAGGGAAAGGCCTAAAATATAATATGAAATTTACGGTGAAGAAATTATGCACATAATATCAACAAAAGAAAATTCGTACACGCCCAAAGGAGGCTCATTTAAGAATTCCTCAATATACACTGGAGCTGTTTCTTTAGCACATTTTCCCACTGACCCACGCTTTCAGCATTCGATCTCTCCCTCTTCCAAATCAAAGCATTAGAAAACATAAAACAAAAAGTGTTCAAAGACCTCTGTTCTGCATAGGAGGCCCCTGCAGGTATAAAACCATAGCCAGACAGATACCAAATCCTAAAACAGCTGCAAGTATGAATGCCTCTCCCTTTTTTATTTCCATGGCTACCCAGAATAAAAGGTAGGCTTTTTCTCTGTCCACTGATTTCAAAGTCGTACATTAAAGAACTGAAAACCTTGTCTAATCCACAATCAATAAAATGACTTAAAAACAATAAGTGGCCAAAACAGGCATATTGTCACGCCCCGAACGGCATCCCGCAGGGACCGTGACAGCCGCGAGCTATCCCCCGGATGGCTCCAGCGTTCTTACTTATTTTCTTACTTGATTACGGCGGAAACGTACAGGATCGCGAGGGGTTCAAGCAAATTCTTACATAAACAGGGTTCTCATTAAGTTCAAACAAAACATATAATTAACACATTAGAACCCAATTAGTGACGCTCGTGTCACTATCAACAAAATGCGAAACATAATATCTTGGGCATCTAGGTCAGGTAGTCCTCCTGACTCTCTTCACCTGATACATCTGGAATGACACAATTTTAAAAACGTGAGTCAAAAAGACTCAGTAAGGGAAAAACATAAAATTTAAATCATGCTCTTGACTTATGCCCGCTTAATCATGAAAGAAAGAAAACTTGATAATTGATGCATATGCATGCTCATGAATTATGCATATGCTCTTGCTTAGTGTTTTCGGCCCCAGGCCCTTGAAAACCACTTTCTTTCATACTTGCTTGTAAAACTGGCCCTTGGCCCTTAAAAATTGCTTATTCGTACTTGTGCCCTTGTTGGCCTTATCATAATTATTTCATGTCTTTTACTTGTGGGCTCGCTCCATTTGACCCCTGAAGTCAGGGTTGTGCGTTCCCTTCGGAACCGTCCCCGAATTCCCTTGGAGACCTTAACATCTGGTCGAGCTAGCCCTTGAAGTGGCCCCAGGCCTGATGGCTAGACACGACCCTTGGAGGCACCACACCTTCTCAATGTCCTTCAGTGTGGCTTGCACAGCCTCTTGGATTCACCCATCATTCTCATAATTGTCCTTCGGTATGAGAGTCCAACTTGATGGTACGGTACCGACTGGTGCCCCTTATCTTAACTTATCGTTTCATAAAACTTCTCATATTCTTTCCATAAAAATCATTGCATAACTTTCTTCTTGAAAAATTCATGCAATGCACATGTCATGTCATGCTTGCTTAAAATTCATACTTGCTTAAAATTCATGCTTGTTCATGAAATTCATATCATGTCATGCTTTCTTAAAACCCATACTTGTTCATGAAACGATGCAGTGTGTCATTCCAGTTTTGAAAAGAAATACTTACTGTCCACTTACAGTATCCACTTACTCTTGGTCTTCTTGTTCGTGTATACAGACACGTGGATCGCCTACAAGCGATTCAAATATTCTTTTAGACTTTAAGAATTATGAAATCATTTCTTTTTGAAAATCAGTCATCAATCGAAGATATATATATATATATACATATTACTGAAATTCATTTAATTACAAAATAATTATTTTATCCTTTTCCTTAACAAATATTCAAAACTTAGCTTATTAAATCATTAATATTTTTATTGAAATAAAAATATATTTATGCATGTACATGTCTCGATTAGGGTTAAATAATACTCATAGGTTTAGACTTAAACCTAAGTCTCTTTTTATTACACGTACTACATTAAAATCTTATATCTAACTATTAATAAATTATTCATGATTAAATCTTAACTTAGACTTTAAACCTCAAATAAAACCCGAGTAAAACTTAACTAGGGTTCCAATAATATTTAATAAAAGATCATGGCTCTACAATATTATTCCAACTAGCCTAACCCAAATTTTCTTATCCCACACAACAAATGAAAATCCATAAATCATGAATTGCACTTAGGGTTACCTCTTCTTACAATATTCGGCCACTACCATTTATGCACCAATTAATCACAACTTTTTCTCCAAGGGTGATCCCATCCTCCAATCAACAATTTCACAACCTAATATCTATAAATCAAAGCACCAACACCATACACCATACTCATGGCATTCGGCCAACACATGTTTTTACCCAAATGATTAGTTTCTTTTATTTCCTTCAATATGCATGCTTCCAATACTTAACATAATCATCTACTATGCATTAAGGTCATAAATCTTGCACATGTTAAGGCTAATGTCCAGATCTACACATATTCAAAACTATACATGAAAATCCACATAGCTCATTTTCGGCCATACCCCAAATGTTACATTTTTATGCTAAAAATCATATCATGCATATGCTTTGCATTTGTGACCTAACTAGCATGCATACACTTAATCTTTTCATCAAATAATTCCATCAGCAATAGATCTACTCTTTATTCACACTAATATCCGTAGATCTAAATAAAGATATCATTTTTCATCAACCCAACATATCAAAACTTAGATCTAACTTCCTTTAGCTTGCATTGTTCTCCATTTGCATTTTTCTTCACATACAACCTTAGATCTAGGGCTTCCATGGTTGGATCTAGCATGTAAACAACTTAGGGTTCTTAAGCATCCAAGATCTAACAACATCAAGGCATTTATCAAACTAAAACTTCAAGATCTTATACATAGGCCATTCGGCCACTCATGCTAACCCAACAACATCACATTAGCCTTACCTTGTTGTTTATCCAAGCTTGAGCACCTAGAAAATAAGGTATCTTTGGTTAGTACTTGTGAAACTCAAGGCAAAATCATCAATGAAACTAAACTCACCTTCAACCTTTACCAACCCTTCATATCCTTTCTTCCTTCAAAGATTCGGTCCACCCTCCTTAGAAATGACCAAGCTTGATTTAAAGGAAGTTCTTTGGTGGTTAAGAGAATATGGTAAGTTTGAAGAGAAATGGTGTCAAATGACTAGGGTTTTCAAAGGAGGATTTTTGTTAACAACAAGAGAGATTTATCTTGGCTTTTAGAATGAGTTTTGGCAAGCTAGAAGGAAGTGGTTTAGGTGCATGATGAAATGAACAAACCTTGAACTCTTGAGTGTGAGGTTCGGTCAAGGCTTGAAAATGGGAGAGAATGGAGAGATTTGCAATATTCGGCCAAGGCTTGGAATGGGAGAGAGTTGAGTGAAATGAGGGGTTCGGTCATGGCATTTGCAAGGGGGTTGTGTGAGATTGAGTCTCCCAATGCAACCCTAAGGCTATGACATAGGGTTTGAGAGAGAGAATGGTCATGAGAGAATTTGAAAGAGGGAGAGGGGGATGAATGGAGGAGTTGGCCGACCAAGGCTATGTCCACATCCTTCTCTCTCTCTTTTATTTCCTTTCACTTCTCTCACTCTCACATCACATGTCTTCAAAATTGGCTTGCATTTAAATTCTTCTCTTTCTCTCCTCATAAGCTCCAACGTAAATCACTCCCTCTCTCTCTTGCTTTTCTCTTCTCTTTTTACTTCCATGAGTTGTCTCATCATCTTACACAACTTACACATCTCTTACTCTTCACATGGCCTTGCTTTATGGCTTTTCATCTCCCTTACACCACTTACACATCTCTTACACTTCACATGGCCTTGCTTTGGCTTTTCAAATTCATCCCATAGCATTTACGTAGATGGCTTGTATCTTACTTAGTTTGGTTGCTTTTCAACCAACCTAGTTACTTCCACATTAAATGGCAACCAACTTTCAACTTAGTTTCATTCTCTCCTAACTTATCACTTTATAAGCTCTCTTACTTATCTATCCATTCCAATAGCTTATCACCTTACAAGTATGATATCTTATCATGTGATAATGGCCTTAGCCTATCTCTACAATAATCACAAGGCCTTATCACTCTAAAAGTTTCCTAACTTATCATGCTTGCTTATCACTATGATAAGCAAGTGTGCTTATCAATTAAATCATTTCTAAACTTATCACATAACTACATAGCTTATCATTGAATATTCAAATGGAAATTCTATTAATAATATAGAACACATTATAATATTACATGTCACATATAAAAGATATACAATATTTAATCCATGTATTCACAAAATATTCATCATTTAATCTATTATAATTTTCGGCTTATACAAGGAAATAATTAAATCATAATTCAAATTCTATGGTCCATGAATCATATTAAGCAAATGAAAAATATAAATTTGCAAGAGGGAAACCTACTTGAAATTTCGGCTCCTAATATGAATATAATTTATACTTGCATAAAATGGCATTAAAATTATTTAAAGAAATTTTATGAAATAAAATCTCATTTTAATTGAAATACCATAACATAAGGATTAGGCCATACATTGGCCAAAACATAGCCCCATAAGAAATAAAAGCTATTACATTGGAAAAATAAAAATAATACATAAGGAATTACGTAGGAGAAAATCGGGGTCTCACACATATTGTGTATTGCGAAAGACATAGCAGGAAACTAGGCTAATACAAGGACTTTGGAGTATTGGACTAATCTCTTCTCCCTGCGTTGCCATGAAGTTTACTCGGTTCATTGCCTTTCTGTGAGGAGGAACTTGAAATTATTTTTCCTTTCCGCAGGGACCAGGGATTAGATCTAGGCATAACAAGAAATGCAGGGAATTTTACTTGTAAAGATTGACTATTTGCTCCATATAACGAGCTACAACTTTGTCTCTTTGAATTTTCAAGGTTGGAGTCATTAAACCGCTTTCGATCTGCAATTAAAGGGTAGGATTAGCCAAACCTCATGTCTTCATATTAAATGATAAATCTGATGGCATTTAGACCCTGAATGCCACCATGAACATCTTACCGTGAAGGGCTCGTCCACAACAAGGATCGGTCCTATTTGAAATGAAGACTTCGAAGTCCTGCACAGCAAAGGAATTAAAACTTTGGTACACTAGACACAATCACCAATTATTCCTCAATATAATTTTCACACCTCAAAGAAAATGAGAAAAACAAGTGATTTCAATATCTATGGTTCAACAAAAAAGCTGAATATAATTAGCCACATGCATATTTTTTATCGTCAATAATCCTCTCTGTCGCCTCTCCATCTATTTTATCCTCGTCTACTATGTCTACCTAGCTGTTTTACTTCTTCGTCTACAGCTTCTCACTCCAGATTGAATATCTCGATATTTCTTCCTCATATTAAAATCTCTTCAGTGCATAAGGCCAACATATCTTCAGAACTTTCCCTCAACATATTGTCTCAACTACTTATTCTCATCATCTATTGCACTTGCTATCAATCTTTCACTTACAAATGAGCCTCTACCACATCGATGTAATTCATCGTTGTACATGAGCCCTTCGCAAATTCAAGAGTACAATGCATAAGATTTGTGCCAGGTGCAATGACCACCAAATGCAACTCACTCCAAGGGCCATCCACACCCAAGACAAAGCAAAGACCAAGAAACTCATCTAAGCGGAAGTTGAGGCAACAACTCTATTGCCAATTTCTTGTAATATGGAAACTCCAATACCATGGTTTAGGAGATAAATAGCAAAGACATCCCAAAGTGAAGCCTTCATATTACATTTTATGTACTTGGCCCAAAAACTTAAACCTCATTATTTCTACTTGACACGGAACAAAACTCAAAGACATGGTCAACACTTTCTAAGAAGTTAGCCAACTTAAGTAGAAGAGAGAGATTCAAGGGTTTGTTTACTTAAAAACAAAAGATTAAAAAACCAGAAAAAAAAAGACCAAGAAAAGTAAAGATAAACAGCTCAAACTATTTTGTCACATTAGTGAGTTGTCGAGTTCCTCTCTTCAGACAACAAAATGAAGGAGAACGAACAGTCATTTTCTATGCGAACTACATACTAAGAAGACAGAAGATAAATTAAATAAAAATCATACCTTTGACACTCCAATAGCAGAGTGAATTTTACTATAAACCACTTTCTTTGCCAACATATGCACCGGCCATAATATCATCGCGATAGATCTTGCCCATAGCCAGTCCAACATGGAAACAAGATGTGAAGTTTGCTTCCGATTCTTTGTCAGACATTTTCCCTTGAGCCAAATTGAAATCATTCAAGCAATAAGCAATCTTGATATGGTGTTAGTCACAAACCAAAACTGCAGGCAAGCAACTAAGCGAGAGAGAACTAGCCATTCTGCAGTTTAATGAGAAGTGTAGGCAATAAAAAGTGATGGGACAGAGTAATAGAAAACAATTCAAAAACATTTGACTGTAATTGTTCGATAGTATTTCTGTATACAACATGGACACCAATCAACCAGTGGTTTGCAACCTTTGTACTGAGGGCAATATGGTAGGTTTTATTGGATACTGAATTATGATGATGAGAAAGTATCAACAGCTTAAGCATGATGAACAGTTGCCTCAAACGACAGGTTATCTATGAGGTTTCTTGTCTGATTCCACTGCAAAAGTTTGCATGTGAGAGGCCTTCTTAAAGGATGGGGGATTTCTTGTATGACAAGCTTGACATTAATTGTCTGCCCACTTCCTAACAGCATTAATTTTTGGTATGATGGCTCCTCAAAACATGTTCACTATTCCCTGGACCACAACAGAATTGGTCAATGGACCACATATGTAAGCAATAGAAGTTCACACAGTGACAATTAGATAAAGTGCCACTGGCGTTGCAGGAAAGCTGGGAGCAGTGAGCAGATTTTTAGGATCGGCGTGTACTGAAAAGCAGAGGATACTTTGACAAAAACATTATACACAACATTCATTAAGTTAATAATTAGGACAAAGTATGCGGATTGAAGCCGCGGACCTGTTACAGATTCCACCACTAATGATTTCGTTCCTGCAGTCTTTGTTTCAAAATAGGAGGCATAAACCTATAAAAAGGCGATGGCTATTGGTCAGAAGACCAGTATATAGTGCTCAACGATTTTTATTAACCCCTGCAATGATACATAGTATCAAAAGATTCCGTGATACTTCCAAACATTCAGACTGTGAGACAACTGCCAGCATAAGCATGTTAAAAAATGATCAAACCTTATAAATCCTCTTCAATTCCATGTATGTCAAGCTGACCCTTATAAATGCCAGAGCAATAAGCTTCCGCAGAATGGAGCTACTAGAAATTTGCTTCTGTATCCCACTGCAAAAAGAACAAATAATTTGAAGGAATGCTCTAAGAGCAGATACTTCCCACAAGAAAACACTAGATAATACAAGAAAGCCAAGCAAGGGATTCATTGTTGCATCAGTCAAAAGAAAAGTATATATGAAATTGGTGAACTGCAAGATTGAGTAATCAAGATCTCATTGGTGTCTGGTTAGCATGTGTTAGTTTAATATGCATGGTTTAGTAAACACCTTCTCTGACTATTTATTCTATTCCTCAGTTTAAGGGAAAAATGGCTTGGATCATCACCACATGGACATGTGGCTGGGGTGCGTGTGTTTTAGCTTGATACCAAGTGTCAAGTGTGTTTCAAACATCAATTTACTGCACCAATTTGCCATCCCAAAATTCTCACATCATTTTAAGCCAAAATCTAAGTTCTGATAGCATGCCTGTAGAACTCAAGTGACAACCCCATAAAGTAATCATGGACACGGAGGCACAACATAAACCTCGATTAGTTTGACACAAGAAACGTATTCTAGTTTTCACATCAGAACATCAACTAACAAGCACCACCATCCAATATATGAGCATAAACCCAAGTTCCCACAAATAGCATCCTATAAGGCCCTAGTTCAGCTCCAAACCAGTAGAAGAGGCCGAAAGTGATTTACTAAGAGACCTGGTAAGAAAGGAGAAGTTCAACTAACTCAGTGGGCCCAACAGCTGTGTAATATCTACAGACATGCATACGATACACCAGTGTCATCAATGTCATTGATTCTGCTGGTTCTTATTCTGCATGGTTTCAAAGCTTTCTCAGGTTTGGTGGAGAGCATGAAGGGAAAAAAAAAGTAGAGGAAAAGTGAGAACCATACTTAAAATCAAAGGTTTTGTTAATTAGCTCATTCTATGTAATGAATTGATGATAAGAAAGGATAGAATGCGAGAGAGAGCAACAATGAGCTGCAGAACTCTCTAAAGATCATCACCTAAGAGGAAAATGAACAAGATTTTCCTCACATAATAAATAATAAGTAGATGGATAAATCATATATAAAATGCTTGCAAAGATCACAGATTACAGGCACCTCCATAGGGCCAATGTGTTATGGATTTAAGGGACAATTTCATCGTCTCTCAGTAGTCTCCAAGTCCCTTGAGAGTTAGATAGACTTTATCATGCCCCTCACCGAAAGGGAAGATAAAATATTATCACAAGAATAAGGTTCAAACAGGCTGTCTTCTGAATAGAATCATGAAGGGCTAGTATTTGCAATCAGCCACTCATTACATTCGCCAGAAGATTCTAATATATGTCCTTGAACTTGATGAATAAAAAGGATATTCTAGCAGTGCAACAGAATCAATATTACTCCCAAGCAAAGGACGTACCTGTATAGCGTCTCATACACTAATGGAACAGAAATCATGTTTTGTGGTTGATAACGTTGCAAATCATCCTATCCAAACCCAAATAAATAAATAAATATCTTGGAAAAGAAACATGTATGATACAAATTAGGGAAATTGTGAAACAAGTCCCTGAGTGATCAAAATCATAAAACTAGTCTGTGTTAGAACTTCAACAAATAAGTCCCTCCATTTGGGTTGCATCCAAAACCTTGACGGATTCTGACATAGCATGCCACGTGTTTGTCACACAGGCCATGATCGACATTTCACATATTACATGTCAAAAACAATAAAATAATAATAATAAAATATTTTTAAAAGGTAAAAATAATAACCAAAAGAAAAATCTAAGAAAAAAAATCAAAACTTGAAAACAAAAGGAGGGAAACCTATTGGATTGGGAACCCTCCCCAACTCACTGCTATTTTATGTCCTAGATTTTTCTTTCACTTTTTGTTTTTACAATTTTCTTCTTGTTTTTATTTTATGTTATTTTATAATTTCAAATCAAGCCTGTGTGAAAAACACATGGCTATCCTCTGAATGGAACTCTGACGAAGGGACTCATTTATTAAGGTCTAAACTTCAAAGACTTATCTTACGGACTAATTTTATTTTGAATCAAAACTCTTATTTAAAATGTTTTCTAAGCATTACTGAACAACAATTCTACAATTTTTTTTCTAAAACAGCAAAAGTACTCACTCTTAAATGACCAAGAAGAAGAATACCTTCAAGTTTCTTATAGTTGTGTATACTTGCTCAGCTCCACCGGTGAAGATGAAGTATTCAGAAACTCGTTCATAAGCATGCCAAGTTGGAAGCATGCTTACGAACCTATCACCAACTTCAACAGGTAAAACGTCCCAAAAGCTTTTTATCTGGAAAACGATTAACAAGAGATGGCCACAAAATTACCAAGTCAAATATTGCCTTCAGGGGTCATAACATGAAAATGAGGAAGGTTAAACGCTGCATACAAAAAGAGCTGCGAAGAAACCAGTCGCAATGTTATAGCTTTGCCAATATCCACCACAAATCCCTAAATAAGAAAACAGGCAATGCCTCTTTTCGTCTAAGCAAACAGCCAATGCATCTAATACAATATTTTCAAATTCCAGGAAGTTTTAAAGATGAATCCACCAAATGTTTTAGAAAGTTCAAGAGTGTGGAGGTTCACGTCCCCTTCAAGAGCGTTCATTCATAGTCCTCGCTATAATTCTCATGCATATCTGCACGGGCACCCAAAAATCTACCAAATCAGGATCCAAGCAACTGGCCTTGAAGGCTTGAGCTATCCTAATAGCCACCACAATAGGTTGAATTAGAATAAAGATTAAGAGATCATGATGACAATGACCGCATGCTTAGGGATATTATTGTAGTCCAATTAAACAGCTTAGTCCACCACATTTACAATTTATATCAATAACTCAGTAGCTTAGGGAAAAAAAACGAAAATATCACTAACACCAGTAATAGTAATTCAGTAATTAGATTCATACTGCCAGAACAGGAACCAAAGTTAGGGACCCATACCTGGTGCAGCAGATTCCGATGCGTAAGCATAACACCTTTCGGATTGCCCGTGGTTCCACTTGTGTATACAAGGGTAGCTACATCCTCAAGGCTGATGGCTTCATATTGAAAGTGCTGTCCTGCAAACAGAATAGCTATTTCAGAAGCTGCAAATTCCACATAGTAAATTTGTATGAAACTGAAAGATTCGTACTTATGTTCCAAAGGAAAGTACAGAAATTTTTTAAACCCCAGCATGGTGGATCAATGGAAAGTTCACCACGTTTCCTATCTAAGCAACACATTATTGACTCCCTGAATGGGGGGCCCACTTGTTCACTCTTATTCTTCTCCGCAGAGACGCAGGACACTTTTTAAGCTGCAGCCACAGTCCTGTTTAGGCTTTCAAAGGCTAGACATTCCAGCTTTAATCATTGCAATGCAAATTCTACAAGACTATACATGATATCACAAATCCCAGCTAACATCACGGAATACTCCTTGCCCTAATACGACATAATCTCAACAAAATGAAATCCAAAAAGAATTAGCATTAAGATGAGGTAAACTTGAGATTTCCCTATTTTGATCTGATAACAAAGACACATTTCTATGTTTCTAACTTGAAATGTGTAAAACCTTTTTTCATAAGTTGTAATTGCACCAAACAACATTAGTGTTTAGCCCATCGCCTTTGTTCAGTACTCCCCAACATACATGACATAATTCACTTGGAACCCTTTTTCTTTTCCTTTTCTTTCCATTTGGATAGAAAGATTTATCAGCAAAATAAAATGGATGCACAACAACGCTCAAAACATGAATAGAGGTCTCTAAGCCCTAAGCACACCAAATTTAATTGCACCAGCAATCTACCTGAACATTTATCTGAAAAATATATCATAAGAACCAATTCCAAAGTCCTAGTCAATTAAGAGAGCTACTCTTTAATTGTGATCTCTATCTAGTTTTTTGTTAAATCTTTTTCCTCTTACCTAATCGTCTTTTCTTCTACATTCTTGAAAAATTATTTCCCTACATATGGCAACAAAGATGTGAATCAACCACTCATCCCAAAAGCTTAAGCTTATGGGAAGATGAAGATTTTATTATTTGAATTATATTCTTCAACACTCCCCTCACGTGTGGGTCAGACTCTCTTTTAATTGGGAGGCCCAACACGTGCAATATTTAATTGAAATTGTGATGAAGTGCGGAGTCAGGTCTCGAACTTTGGACCTTGGCTTTGATACCATGTGAACCTACCACTCATCCCAAAAGCTTAAGCTTATAGGAAGATGAAGATTTTATTATTTGAATTATATTCTTCAACAAAAGTCATGCAACTTTAGTTACTTAAACTTGAACAATTTTGGTTGGCTGCATGCTAAGATTATCTGGCTCAGGTCATGCTATGGGAAACCATGCGGCAAAAGCATATCAGCAGTGAAGGTTTACTTATGAACCTTGGAACAAAAAAGTTGGCGTAACGACAGTAAGAAGTGTCCTCAAGTAAAACAATGGGTCAACTGTGTTTAAATGCAGTTGCTTGACTTACTAGCATCATGAGAATCAAAAAGAGACCTGCGACTCTCTCGTCCAAGATCTACAATTTCCTTGTAATTAAAAACAGGCATCCACTCTAATTCATCACAAGCCAGGGATAACTTCTCCCCCCAGAGTAGAATAACAAACTTCATTGCAGCCTTCGAACAGAATTTCTCAGAAATTTTATTGAACATTTCAGGACTGTCCACAGCAAGTCCAACACTAGAGAAACAAAAAATTAAAAAATAATCAACCATGTGCAGTAGAGCAGTTAGGAACAAAGAGAACCTAACCAATCAAAACTCTAAAGAACAAGTTATAGCACACAACTAGAAACTGTAATTTTTACCTGGAATGTGTTAAGGAAAGGATACATGAGGATAGGGGTGAACGGATTTGGGCCGGGACCGACCGGGCCGACCGAAACCGGCCCATAACCGACTGGGCCGGTCGGTTATGGTCCGGCCCGTTTCGGCGGTCGGTCCCCCCAAACCCAGAACCGAACCGAACCGACCCACTTTTATTAACGAACGACGTCGTCCCCCCCTTGCAAACAAAACCTCTTCCCCGACTCTCCCCTAAAACAAAACCCCAGATCCCCTCAGCCCTAGCCGCACCCCTCCCCTCAGTCGCCCCGCAGCCCTCCGCCGTCTCTCGGCTCTCTCTCTCTCGGCGTCTCTCGGATCTCTCTCTCTCGACATCTCTCGGCATCTCAGTGACTCAGTCTCTCTCTCGGCGTCTCTCTCTCTCTCGGCGTCTCTCAGGTCTCTCTCTCTCCCCGACTCCCCCCCTAAAACAAAGTTTTGGGTAATGTGAGATGTTGCATCCTTCTAGTACACAAAGTGGTTTATAGCTGGTGGTGCATGCTTGTGTAATAGCTCCAAAGTGAACAGATTGGATATATCTTCACAATCTGATATAGATGTATTTTTTATTATGGATTTTTCCGAAATGCTCATTCCATGTTCAATAGCATTAGTACATGTTGTGAGCATATATATGTCGTGCTCTTGCATATCTTCTACATGTTGCCTTGTGCTGTCGTATGCAATCCCCCTTCCATTACGTTCATAGATTTTAGTTCAAACGAGAATGGTATGGATTTGCTTTCAAGTGAAAGAGATTAGCGTCAATCACTATTTTCTCCTCGCCTACAGTATCACACTGAAAATGGAAATCTTACTATGATATATAGAAGCAACTGAAATCTCTTTCAATTTACAGTATCACACCGAGAATGGTATGGAAATCTTGTTGTTTATCTGGTTGTCTGATTATGTTTGCTGTGACTTGTTTAGTTTATTTAAGATTTGCCATTGAGTTTTTGTTTCTCTGATTTATGAATTGAAGTTAGCTAGGGATTGTAGTTTAGTATTTATTATTGAAGAATATTAATAGATTTGAGATTTTGAATATTTGCATTTTACAGGGTGATTTACAAGGTTCGGCTAATAATTTCGTGTACTACTGTGCTGTTGCCGAGAATCAAATTAGGTTTGTATTTCCCATTTTACTATGTTAATGTTAGTTTATGATAGAGATTGGAAGTTAGGATTATGTTGGTTCTGTGGAGATCGGAGGTCAGGGCTGATTTGGTGTTGGATTTGGATGAATTTTTGGTTTTGTTTTGTTGGATATTTTTGCTGATTGGAAGTTAAATATTTGCATTTTGTTTTGTTGGATATTTTTGCTGCTGGACCAGACTTGTACATATTAGTTTAGCTTGCGTACTTGTACGTAAGTTCTTAAAAGAAACTTGCTGCTGCATCAAACTTATACATATTAGTTTAGCTTTGCTTACTTGTACATAGGTTGTTAGAAGTTTGATGTCATGTACATAAGGTAGTTAGCTGGAGTAGAATCCTTTCGGTGCTTCTATGTGAAGATTGAGATCAATTCAGTTTTTGTGTGAAGTTTGATGTCATGTACATAGGTTGTTAGAAGTTTGATATCAATTCAGTTTCTGTGTGAAGATTTAATGCTGATTTGTTGTTGTTGGATTGTTTGTTAATTAGTGTTTTATTTTTATTTTTAATGTGATCTAGATGGAAGAGACTCCAACAAGTATCCCTGATAATGAGACTTCCAATAATGTGATTGATATTAAAGATGAGATGGATGAGGTGCATATTGATCTTCATGATGATAACCCTAGTACTAATACTGCCCCTAGTCGACCTTTTGCTAAAAGGAAAGAGTCTAGAGATTCTTCATTAGTATGGGAACATTTTACAAAGGTTGAAGGTTTGCCTGCTCATTCACCTAAAGCTGCGTGTAACTATTGTGGGAGACAATATTATTGTCATTCTAAGAGAAATGGAACCTCATCGATGATAGGTCACTTGGAGAATCAGTGTAAAAAATATCCTTATCGGTTTGGGGTGGCTGATAAAAATCAGCCCACATTGAGCTTTGATAAGAAACCTGAGGGAGAGGGGAATAGTTCTAGTTCTATGATCATGCATAGGTATAATGCTGAGGACCTTCGACAAGCAATTGTTGAGTGTGTTATTGGTGATGAACACCCATTTAGAGTTGTTGAGGGTCGTTGGTTTAGGAGGCTTTTGAAGAAGTTTGAACCTAGATTTCAGTTGCCATCTCGTATAACGGTTGCTAGGGATTGTTTCAAGATCTACAATGTAGAAAAAGCAAAGTTGAAAAAATCTTTGAAGTCACTTTCTAGTAGAGTTTGTCTCACTACCGACACTTGGACTTCTAATCAGAACTTGAATTATATGTGTCTCACTGCGCACTTCATTGATGATGATTGGAAATTGCACAAGAGAATTATCAACTTTTGTTTGGTTGCTAATCATAAAGGAGATACACTTGGGATGAATATTGAGGCGTGTCTTCTTGAGTGGGGTATTGCTAGTAAGATTTTCACTGTCACGGTTGATAATGCCTCTTCAAATGATGTTGCACTTGAATTTTTAAAGAGACGCTTGAAACCCAACATTGTCCTTGATGGACAATTTCTACATATGAGGTGTTGTGCCCATATTTTGAACCTTGTAGTGAATGAGGGATTGAAAGAATATGATGAATCTATCATAAGGGTGCGCAATGCAGTGAGGTATGTGAGATCTTCTCCAGCTAGGATGGATAGGTTTAAGAGATGTGCTGAAAAAGATAACATAGAATGTAAGTCTATGTTGTGTCTTGATGTTGCCACAAGATGGAATTCTACTTATCTGATGTTGGAGAAAGCAGGGAAATATGAAAAGGTCTTTGATCGACTCCATGATGAGGATCCTTTATATAGGAGCTACTTTACTGAAGGTCCTAGTGACTCACTGCAGTTGGGACCTCCTGAGATGTTGGATTGGGAGAAAGTTAGGATATTTGTTCAATTTTTGGAGTTGTTTTATGAGGCTACTTTACAATTTTCAGGATCTTCATATGTGACTGCCAATATCTACTTTCAAGAGATTTGTATTATCCAAGAGAATATTTCTGACTTGTGTGAAAGTGGTAATCATATTTTGAAAAATATGGCAACGAGTATGAAGAGAAAATATGATAAGTACTGGGGGATATCTTCGAAATTGAATATGTTGTTGTTTGTTGCTGTAGTGCTTGATCCAAGGTATAAGCTGAGTACTTTAGAGCTTTGGTTCAAGCAAAACTATCCAACTGATGAGGGGGAGGTAATGTTCGCTTTCATAAAAAATGTGTTTGATCGGTTGTTTGCGGAGTACGCTGATAAGTTTGGTAAGGTTGAAGCAACATCTCAAGCTTCTCGTCCTACGCATAAGGTTGGAGAGGGTAATCAAACTCGCCGGTTGAAGTTGGCTCGTATCCTTGAAAGGCTTGAAGAGTCTACATCTATGGGTGATGGCAAATCAGAGGTAGAACAATATTTTACTGATGGTCGTGAGGCAAGAACTGAGGAATTCAATATTTTACAGTGGTGGAAGTCCAATGCATCTAAGTATCCTATTCTTGCTCACATGGCTCGGGATATTATGGCTATCCCAATTTCTACAGTATCTTCTGAGTCAGCTTTTAGCACCGGAGGACGTGTTCTAGACCCTTATCGGAGTTCATTGGCTCCTCGAACAGTGGAGGCTCTCATATGTGCACAAAATTGGATAGGGGAAGACTCTATTGCTGAGTCAGTTGTTGATTATGAGTTGGTGGAAAATGTTGAAAAATATGAAGAAGAAGCAGGTATTTTAATTTATATTGTCAATTCTAACTTATTTTAATCACAATTTATATTTATGTATACTTAACTTGCTTTGATTTCCTATTTGTTTTCAACAGTGGAGATCCTTGGGCCATCCGAGAAGCGCCCAGTTGATGATTAAATGTTCTAATTTTGAAACTTGGTCTAATTTTAATTTTTAGTGCTATGTTGTAATTTTAATATTTTTTTTGTTGTTGTTAAATGTTAACTTGTAGCTTATTTTTATTTATTTTTTGATACTTGTTATTTGTTAGGGTTGGATGTTAAATACCCCATTTAGATTTTCTTGTTTTGTTTTTTTAAGTATGTTGTTAATTGTTATTTATTAGGAGTTAGAACTTAGAACCATGAAGCATGCATAGTTAGTACTTAGTAGTTACAAGTTAAATCGTGTGAAATATTTCAAAATGTGGGTAATTTTGGGCCATCGAATGGGCTGAACAAAGAGATATTAGAGCTTCAAAAAAAATAAAACGAATTGGGCCATAGTATAAACGTTTAAAAAATTTGTAAATTTTGGGCCCATTTTTTGGCCCAACCGACCGAACCGGACCGACCAGGTTCGGTGGTCGGCCCGGCTGGTTCTCCCAACCGGCGGTTCGGCCGTCGGTTGGGAAATTTATAAAACCGACCCAGTCGGTTCGGCCCACGGTTTGGGCCCAAAACCGAACCGACCGGTCGGTTTTCACCCCTACATGAGGATATCAATAGTTAGAGAAAAATCTTATTGTCATAAGAAATGAGTCAATTTTATTGATGCTCCTGAATGAAAAGAAACATTTTTTTCTCCTATCATTATTTGTGCCAAACTATATTCTTATCATGCGCTCAGGCAACTAGGATTTATAAATTTTCTTCTTCAAGCCACATGTTTTTTTTCAATTTTTTTTTTCTTCCCCAACTTTCTTCTTCGTATGTGTTCTCTACATTGGCCGATTTTGTTCCTTCACAGTGGTGTTAGTGGCGCCACATTCTCCATGACACTGGGATGTGTATGCCATCATCGTGGGTGTCTGAATGGCTGCTTGTGTAGAGGTATTTTTGTTGCTGTGTAAAATGATTTCCATGGTTTATGTCGATGTAAAGAAGTTGGTTGGTGTCGATGGCACTTAAGGTGGCTGGTTCTGTGATGTTCTCCCATGGTGCAAGGATTTGACTCGAGTTTTGTTATTGTGATTCTACAGTCTTAATATTGTTGTTTCAGTAAGGACTGGCTCAAATGATGTTGCAGTGGTCTTAAAAAGAGGTCCAATGTGAAAGTAAGTTATTGGTATATACGCTTAGGAAAAAAAAAGTTGTTGGTATATACACAAAAATTACGGCAAATAGCAAATCTAACAACCAGAAGCAGATAACAAACTTTACACGCCAAGCATGGAGATGAATCGAACTGAAGATGCTGATTTACATGTAATCCAATCTATATCTTGAGAATGACACTATTAACTGATTGAAATAACCAGAACACGGTCTGAAATGGTTGTCAAACCTTTCCGAGTGATTGTATATATGCAATAGCTCTTCAGCTGATGACCTTGAACCCCTTACCACATTGATTGCTCCAGTGGCCATTATACCTAGACCAAACGAAGCATGAAACGAGTTTAAAAATACAGAAATTCTGCTCCAAGTGAATAAGATGACTGCTGAAAATAAGCAATTGATTTTAATCTTTTGCATTTGAAAAAATACACAAAATTCTAACAGTACTGAGTAGATATCCATAGAAATTCGTGATATATACGTAGAGAGAGAGAGAAAGAGAGAGAGAACTCTCGACCTATTACTTCTGACAGTTCAGAAGTGGTGCCATATAGCTTTTTGCTTCTTAAAAATTGAGCCATTTCACCAAAAAAAGAAGAAGCTCATTTGGGAATTTTAAACTACAAAGTATTTAGTTCATGAAGCCAAAAGAGATAAATTGTTGCACACCTTGATCTGCAACAAGCCACCGGCATGAGTTGTCAGCAAAAAGTGCTAGCTTTTCCTCTGGCATTACTCCAATAATCTTATGCCTTCAGCAAAGTTTAATATTTCCTCCTCCAGCTGCAATTTGAATAGGGGAAAACATTTCAAAGGAAAGATAAAACTCGAAACAGCGACTTGCCTGCTCATAAAAGTATGAAAAAATGAATGTATGAATGTTGAAATCTTAAAATTCTACCACAAACTCATGAGTAGATATAAAAAATAGAAACAATAAGTATTTTCGAGAGTTTAAATATATATTGATCAGATAGTTTAATGCTTTTCTAAAGCATATAGCTCCTTTACTGGTGGAGTCCTGTTTATCTTCTTTTAAATGTCCATAGAAATAGCTACAAAGCTCAAAGTGAGAACATGGAAAACATGAAGAAGAAAAATACAGAAAATTAGTGCAGTTGATGAATTTTGGCTTGGATTTGGAGCATTTAAAAAAACACAAGGTCTATCGTGGAGTCAAATGTTTTCATTTTCCAAGTTTCATAAAAAAAAAAATCATTCTGCTAAAATTTACTACACCTCTTCCATTTCTTTCATGAGTTCATTTAAATGTCTTCAAATTCTTTTCCACATTTTGGACGGATTTTACCCGTAATCCAGATGAAAAAATCTTGCATGCAGTAGATGTTCATTGTAACCATCACGTTATTGATCTTTTTATCAGCTAAATTAAATTAATGCAACTCAAGGCAGATAAGGGTTGTCATTCTTTTATATCTCAGATAACTAAATTCAGAAGCGATGTTGAGTTTTTACAATGGCCTTCAACAGATAAAACAATTCCTTTCATGGTTTTTCCAAATCAGTCATAACTATGAGGCTTTAAAAAAAAAGTTATACTTGTCCATGGAGAAAATAAAAAAGATAAAGAAATATAGCTTTGTCCGGCACCAATAAGTTAAAAATTGGCCAAGTGTGATATCTTCATTAACCCAGGGCAAAAGCTCAACTAGTGCATCTAAGTCTCTAAAGGCTATAAGTTATCCATACAATGACGAAACCAACAATGTGCATCAAAAATCTTGGAAATTGAGGCAAAAATAAATATCCAATAGGGACAAGTACTAATGCAACATAGAATAGATTAGACCTATATAAGGTATCAGTTAGAAAAAAGAGAAGGAGAACAAAGTTTGACCTGTTTATAAGTCATTTGAGAAGGTGGAGAATGGTGTGGATCTACCACTGCTACCCGATCACCAAATTTTTCTGCCGAAGACCTCCAGATGTCAGGAACCGCTTTCCACTCATCACAGGACAAGGCACCATTGCCGGTCGTTAGTGAACTTTCCAGGAAAGGAGAGTACCTTCTAATCTGCATTTCCTCTGTCTTTAACATGGGCTTTTTTACACAACTTACTGTTAGTATCATGAACATATTTCCTACAGAAGTTACAAATCTACCAAGCTAAATTATTATATGCTTTTTCAAGCTTAAAAGAAGCAACAATAATTTCTTTCACACCTCACGAGAACATCGCTAACCCTATGTGCTCAGTGAATTGTCGAGCCTGCCAATGGTACTCGCAAAGATCTAGTTAAGGATAGTCATGAAGCATGTATCCCGAGTATAATCCAAGCAAATGGACCCGGGCAGTCACGCGGGCACAAAGACGTAAGAAAATCAAATATAGTATTGCCATGATGATTTCCAAGGAAAACAATGCAAAAGAATTAGCAAGCATTTTTTCCGTAAAATGGCTATTAGTAAGACCATATGATGGTATTATGAAGGTGCAAGTATATTCCTGAATGGCTTGTGAGGTAAGAAGCAGTTTTCTTCCAACGATCAGGGTGCAGGTATTTTGACTTCACGCCCGATTGAAATCCTCAGTTCCCAGGACACAATTGTTTTTTACCAGTATGTTCCTTGGGAAAGAAACATTTACACTACTTGAAAATAGACTACTATGAACAGAGGAAAAGCGAACGTACAAGCAAGACCATTTTAAAAAGAAAGTGATAGAATAAGGATGCATTGGATTCAACAAAGGAAGTTCAAGAATTACCTGGGATTGGCAACAAATTCGTAAATGAAGGTTGAGAGGAAATCGACTTCGGCCTCCACCCAATTTCCCACATTTCCTCTGGATAATTCTGGTCCTGGTGAATTTGTAGGACAACAGGTTCGACGTTAAAGGTTTCGTTGACATTTGGTTCGCCGCAGAAGAAGAAGAAGCAGCGAAAGCAGAGGAAACAGTGTAAAGAGGGTTCAAAACTCCTCCAGACATGATCACGAGAGACAAGAGACAGAGAGAGTGGAAGCTACGAGATAAGCGAGGAGTGTCAAGAAGGATATCTTTTGTAGAGCATTAAATAGGGGAGTGAAAGGAAAGCACAGGAATGGGAACCTGACAACGTAGATGGTAGATGTTGACTTGTTTCTTAGCGCGGGTAAAGTGACGAGGGAAATGAGTTTATAGATATTCATGAAGGCTAAAAATCTTCTTCTGGTTAGAGCCTGTCCGCTACACCTGAGCTGGAGGTCTCGACAAGCTAAATTATTACATCCGGATCTCTCTCCCTCTCCCAAATTGTCGATTTCGTAATTGCATCCCGAATCAGGATTTTTGGAATTTTCTGTTCTGAATGATTACTCTCGCCTCTCATCTATCCTAATTCCATTCAACTTTTTATTTTCCTTCTCAACAGTCAAAATTACATCTTTTATCACAATCCATACTTTCCCCACATTAGCCTTTATTCTTCCTAATTTTCTCTTCAAACTATACAAAGAAAAAGACACAAGTCATATTAATGGTATGCTACAGTATTCAATCTTAACAGTAAATACACTTCTCACCAATTAATTACAAACGATTTTTTTTGTGTAACTTGACAAATCCAAACATTCATTCACGTACACCGATTTCAGACAGACCTAACCTAATATCCATACGAATTAAATTTAATGTTATAGCAAATTCCAGACGTACAGAGATTTGATATATTTCGACACATTACATCAATAAACTACTGATGTTATACACTTTTACATCCTTCAATATATATTTTAGATGTACATAACTTCAACTTCCATCCAATTTAATAAAAAACTTAAACGGAAAATGCATCAAATTAAATCATCTATAATTATCTCTTAATCTTAAAAGAATTGTCCATTTCTCTAAATTGGTACACCAATAATGAGAGAGTCCAATATTAAAATTTTGATGTGATCTATCCCATTGAATTTCCGTTTATTACTATTTTTTTTAAAAAAATCTCCAATTTTTTTGTCAATTTTCAGGTAAGTACCTCGAGTATGACGGTGCCTAGGTGGCCTTACTAGCCTATATATGTAGTATTTAAAGCAGCCCATGCACTTCTTAATTCATTAGAAACAAACAAACAAATAAAAGTGAGATCCTGCAACGGTACCGGATGTTTCTATAGATTTGCTGATTCTTTGGCTTTAAGGATGAATCAGATAAAATATTTCTCTTATATCAGGATAGAAAAAAATTGTTAGATATAATATAGATTTTTATAGGATTTATAAACAAAAATTGTTGAATTCGTTTAAAATATTAAAGTTTGTAAAAAATTATTAGAATTTGAAGAAAATATTGATGAAATTTGTAAAAAAAAAAAAGAAAATGATTGCAAAAAAATTCCTATATCGAAACAAGGGATCTTAGGCAGCTACGCCCACTAGTTAATTTATTATTCTTCTCCATCATTTCCCTCTCTCATAATAAGCTAAACTTTTCTCCGCATCTGGCTAATTCTTCATCCAATTAGATCGAAATTTTCTCCAATTCTTAAGGTGGCCAAGACTTTCCTATGGAACAACCTTGAATCTTTATAATTATTATTAATTATTATCAACTAAAGTATATAGCATGCTCGTACACTGTTCTTGTAGTCAGATTTATGTGTTGTTTGTTTGTGGAAATTTTAAGGTTATGGAAATATAGGCTATCGGAGTTTGTGAAAAAATAAAGATATTTTATGAGAGTTAGATGAAAAAGTGAAGTGAGAGAAGATTTAAATAAATATTATAATAATAATAAATTATTTAATGAAGAAAGAAATAATATTTAATACTTTTTTAATATTAACTCCAATTATTCGAATGCCAACTATTTACAACAAACAAGTCCTAAGTTGTCACTTGAAAGAAAAGAAAAAAAAATTGAAGGAAAAAAGTGAATATATCATGTACTTTTAAATCAGATATAAAGTACTATATTATAAGTTTGAGAGTAATATGCATGGAGTTCTTTAATTAATTTATATATATATATATATAAGAGTTCATAATTATAAACGCCATTTTCTTCGGGTGATTTATACATGTTCATGTACTTTGAGTCTACTAGCCACTGGCCCACTAGGTTTTGGAATCTGGCAGTTGTTTTTATGGCGACTTTCCATGCATATGTCTTTCTTCGCTGATCAAGTCGAGATAACAACTATGAATTATAAGTTTTGATCTGCTGCCTGTAGGCTGTGGGAATAACGAATTAGCTACAGCTTGGCATGTGGTACCAGGTCAACAACATTTGTATGAAAGAGGACAGATATGATATATCAACAACCATAGCGGTTACCAGTTGTGATGATTAATTAATGTTGTTCATCGTACGATAATGCAATATAGCGTGCTTGTGGTCCTAAAAGGTTTGATATATGTTGTTGGAACTCTTTTTCCTATCTTAATCATTAGAACATGGCATTCTCATTTATATGTATTCCCAAACCCCTTGTTTAGCTTAATCTCGTACCTGCATTTTGTCTTGTCTAAAATGTCTCCATGTATTGTTAATGGATGAAAATTCTCTCTAATTTGATAATTAATTAGATCATTTAATTTAAAGAGAAAAAAAAAGGCATACAACGACCCACGTCGCCCAATATATTTGGACACTACCTCCCAATGTACTTTTTTTTTTAATCAAAACATCATCTCTTATTCATGAAAAAAGAACCCCAACAAAAATAATGTTTTAGGGGATCAAACCCCTCATACAACCAAGATAAATCTGAAAAAATGTTTAATGCTACAAGGATTGCCACCTGAGATCAACTCAGTGGCGACTCAACGAGCTAACTGGTGCATTGCCTCATTAGCACCACAACGAATATGACGAACTTGTCAAGCTTGCAACTGTCGCAGAGAGCTGTGAATATTCATCACAAGGGGCTGGATTTTCCAGTTTGTCATCTGGGGATAGTTTTGGACAGCAGAAATTACAGTTTCAGAATCACCTTCTATCACCACATTCCGGAAGCCAAGATCAAGAGCCATCTGGACACCCATTTCGGCAGCTTCGGCCTCCCCTACCATGGGTTCAACAGCCCCAATCTTGGCCGTGTTGAATCCACATAACTGCCCCTTAGAGTCACGAATCTGTGGCTTTGGTCCCACGGATCCTGAAAGAGCTAGAATAGCGATGCCATTACCCACCTTATAGCATAAACCTCCCATCAAAGCATTACGATGCTTGATTATACTCTTCCAAATCCACGAATCTGTGGCTTTGGTCCCAACTTCTTTAAAATTCCGCCCACGTAAATATTTTTCACTCAACACCTTGACCCTCAAGTTATCTTTCTTGGTCAACATCGTCCAAGCAAGTTTCGCCACAAGTGCCGAATTAATATTAGCTGTAAGTCTCATGCCCAATCCCCCCTCCCGCTCTGGTAAACAAATCGTCTTCCAAGATTTTAAAGATAAACTACGAAATTGTCCAGCCTTAGTCCCCCACCAAATTTTTTAAAATTCTCTATCCATCTCCTTACACCAAGAATTAGGCATAGAATAAAAACTGAGAAGGTAAGATGGTATCGCCCCAGCCACCACTTTAACCAACATCGTGCGTCCCACTTGTGATAGGATATTGGCTTTCTACCCCGTAATTTTCTGCAAGAAATGTTCCTTTAGTTCACTAGCTACAAAAGCTTTGTTCCGAGGAATAATCAAAGGCAAACCAAGGTGCTTTGCCTTGGATGGAAGTTTCTTTAAATTCAGTTGGTCCAGAATGGGAAGAGTATGCTGGCCTCGTAAATTCTTACTAAAGTGCACCGACGACTTATCTCGATTCACTTTTTGCCCCGACCACTCCATGTACTTACTAAGGCAATCATCCAATGTGATAGCTTCTCTTAATATAGCTTTCCCGAATAACAATAAAATCATCCGCAAAGAGGAGGTGTGAGATACTAGGCGCTGCACGACTAATTTTGATGCCTTTCAGCCTACCATTAGTCTCGGCACGAAGCAACAAGCGAGACAACACTTCAGAGCAAATGATGAAGAGCAAAGGGGAAAGTGGGTCAGCTTGACGAATACCTCTCAAAGGTCGGAATCGATCAAACGGACTACCATTGATAAGGATAGAGAATGAGGAAGTCGAAATACACTGCCCCACCCATTGAATCCATTTGGAGTAAAAGCCAAATTGTTCCAACACCTTCAAAACGAACTCTCATTCCACCCGATCATAAGCTTTTTCCATATCCGTCCCAATGTACTTTGATTGTGTACAATCCATATTGCTGCATAATTAATACGTGTAATATTTAAATTTTTTAGAGCTCACATATTATGTTTATGCATGTTGACCCTTCAATCCTGATATCAAATTCGAGAGGATTCATTGAGAATAATGTTTATTTAGTTTGAGTTTGTATTGATGACAATAATCAACCGATAATGTAGGGTGATATGATTTTTATAAAAATGTAGATGAGATGATATTTAATTGTAGTTAGGAAAACTAGGAGAATGTCTACTTTTTTATCTATTTTTAAACCTGTAACTTCAAAAAAAAAAATTCTTGAAAAAAAAAACAGTATCTATGGTCCATGATCTTTCATTATCATAGACATGTCACTCTGTAAGTCCATGAACATCATGTTGATACTATTTTTCCTATATTGAATTACATATAAAATATCCAATGCTCTTTCCGAGATTATTGGATGTAACAAGATATATAATATGAAAATATTAACAATTATTTTTTAATTCCAGTGTTATTTTCGCCCCTATAGATAAACATGGCCTTTGCAAAATTCGTTAATTTGGAAGTAAGCTTAGTTTTTGCTCTTTAAGACGACGATTTTCCTTCACGAAAAAATATCATCCCCAAAAAATTACGTGTAGACATAATTAATATTTCACGCGTAAAAAATACACTTTTCTTCTAAATAGATAGAGAATTCGGACAAGTTGTGAAAATTGTTTAAAATTAGTAGTTAGTAAATGACTCATAATAAATAATAATAATAATAATTTAGAGTGAAAAATGTAAAATAATAATAATTTAGATAGAGCTTGGGTGATACTAACAAATGGGTAATTTTTTTCAATTTGTGATGTAACATTATTATTTTTTTAATTCAAATATTTATCATAATATTACGTGTTGTGTTTAGGATATTGAGTACTTAAGTTTTTTTTTAAAAAAAAATGCCCAGATTCATATTTTCTAGGCAAATACATGCTCTGATTAAACCTAGAAATTCTAGGAACCTTAACCTACGTTATGATGTGTCAAAACATTTACCAGAACTAAAAAGTAGCTTGCACCTCCGCGCGAGCCAGTCTTGATCGCTCACAACTACCCATATTGGACCACTCTTTAGGCCGCTCCTGCACGGCGTGGTTGGGCTAACCATGCACCCACCCACCCCTTCACATTTGCCCAAACATTTATTCTTACCATTCAATGCTGGACAACTTAGTTGACATGGGACGTGAAAACTACGTAATTAATTATAACGGTGAATTCTCATAAAATTTTAGGGTATTGAATTTGATTAAAAAATAAAGAGAGATAATTTTTAATATTTATTATAGTGAAAAATAATGATATGATGAAGAGAGAGATTATATTATAATTTTTCATTGTGTTAAAATTTTAAAAAATGTAAAATTTTACACTTCAAACGCAACCTAGTAAAAGGACGTTAGAGTACTGTGTTAGGCGTTTAGATGTGCAAAAACATGGTTAATTTTTTTAAAACAATATTGGATTAAAATTTGCACAACCCATAATTTAAGACATTAAACTGATTAATATTAATATCCCTTACAATCAAGAATGATTTTTTTTTTCCAACCAAGAAAAATTTATTGAAGTGAAAATAGTGATGCGCGAGCACAACTAATTCATTATACCCATAAATCCTCTTGACCTTGACAATTCTATTCTCCTAATGATCATTTTTCTTGTAATTTTCATTTGCATGCATAAAAATAGGTTAATATTTTCTTCTAGGGGTAGATTTATAGTTATGGTTCTACTCGTTTTTCTTCTATATATTTTGATTGGGATCGAACTAATTGATATGCTATTAACCCAAATTCCACAATTTTTTTATCATTTCTCGTCACATCCATGATTGGAAAGCAGGAATTTTTTAACAGTTATTTTTATTTTACAAAAGTGCGGCTATAATCCAACACCCATTTGCATTTGTGTGACAAGATATATAATTAAAGAACCCTAGAGCGTAAGGTGAATATTAGCAGTACACCCACTTAGCCAAATCAATACTAGTGCAAGAAAAAATGAAGAGGAAATGGAGCACACATACTCTTTAACCTCCTCTAAAAACATCTTATCAGAGCATAAAGAAGAGAGAGAGAGAGGCAATGAACCATGCAGCTCCCATTGAAAAAAGAAAAGAAAAAAAGAGAACCATGCAGCTCCCCTTTACCTCTGCGAGCCCAAGTGCCAAAGTCTGCGTGGGAGCTAAACGATCTTCAAATATCCACATTTGGGAACTTGCAAGATCCACGACCTGCCCAATTAAAGCAAATGCAAAATCAGAAAAAGAAATTCAGATTTTCGGGCCTTTTTTTTTTGGGCTCCACGGTTCCCATGTACTGAAAGATCCGTTCTTTTTTTTTCTTCCACCCACAAGAAAAGCTCTATAAGTTTGGACTGGGCCTAGGTCAGTAGGGTTTTTGGTTTCTTCTTCTTCTAATTCGTTTACTACTAAATTATGTTGTAACTAGACATGTTAAGTGAAGCAATTGGTTGAGAAAGCTTACTGGGATTCCTAGTCGTTTGCCTGGCGAGCCCGTTGAAGAAGCAAGTCGCACCACGACTCCGGAACTTTGCCCAGTACGAACTGAATGCATAACTCGCATGCCGAATCACCGAAACCGGTTCGTAACACTCCCTCCCCGGGGCGAGCGCATCGCACGTCCCGTTCCCTTCACCGCATGCATACGACAACGCCGAGCCTAGCTTCATCAAATTCGCCCCTCTGGCCACCACGCACCACGCCTTCCCTTTATACGGTACGTTATTCTTCGCCACCGGGAGCTGTGCATACTCCGACAGAGGTCTCTTCCCGGTCAGGTCGACATCGTAAACCGGGGTCCCGTCCGGTCGCAACAAGCCCCAGTTCCTCTCTGTTCCCGGGCCACTCTTTTGGTTCTCGTTGTACAATGCAAATATGAATGTGGGAATAGCGATGCCAGGCCTAGCTGGGGTCCCAATGGGTGGTTTTGTCGTCATCCTTTTCATGAGATTCCGGTTGTAGGTGGCCGCGTTGTGTATGTTTGCTCCGGGTTGTTCTATGTCGCCTGCCGTTGGCCAGCCCGTCTCCGATATCACGAGCCGGATGGCTGGGAACCCGAGCTTGGTCATGGCGAAAATCAGCGAGTCAAGCATTTGGTCAAGAAGATTTGTGTAGTTTAAGCCATTTACGGGGTCGATGAATGGAACACTTCCTTCGAGCAGTGCGGAATCAAGGCTAATGAGGGCGGGATTGTCCGACCATGGGAAGTAGGGGTACACGTCGATGAAGAAAAAAGATTTCGTGTTGTGTAAGAATTGTAGCAGCGGTACCATCACGGTGTTCACTATATCGGGCCTGAAGACCCCGGTGGACGGAGGGAACGTTGATCCCATTACGTCCATGGCAAACGGGGTACTGACTTTGATGTTTCTGATGTCATGGGCTTTGAGAGACGCCTTGATTTTGTGCAAGGCCGGAACAAGATCGTACCACATTTGCCGATCTTGGTCTGCATAGCAGCTGAGGACCTCGTTTCCAACAAGGAGGAAGCGGATCATGGTGTCGGGGTAATAAGGAATGACATTGTTTCGGACCCATTCGTCGGCCACGGTCTGGTTGGAAGCAATGCTTGATATTTCATGGTTTGGAACCATAATGGAAACTGGGATCTTGGTTCCCGATAGAAGTCTCAATACTTCGGGGTTGGCATCGTAGAGTTTTACGCGGCCGGCTTTCAAAGATTGAATATGCACCAAAGATTGATTTAGAGAGGGCAAATTGTTACCCAGCATGCCGTAGTTTATTCCTATCTTGCTCGAAATTTCTGCACCTGTCACAAACAAATTAAAGTGGTATTAATACATTGATATTTGTAAGAAAAGGGAAACTAAGATGGTCTATATATCAATTTGTTTGAAGAAACTTACTTGAGAGATCACCGAGAAGAGAAAGGAGGAAGAGAGCAACAAGTCGACCCATATCTCTTGTTGCTTTGCTCGTGGCCTTATGTGGTAATTGTTATGAATTGCAAAGCTCTACTGGATATGGGCGGTTTGATTCCTTTGAAAGAAGAGAGAAAGAGGAAGACATATATAAATATGCCGGGGGTGTAAATATTGTAACGAAGAGGAAAGTAGCAGATATTCGGGTACAGCTTTGTATAGCTCCATGATCTTTGTGAGAGCATAAAAGTAGAAATTAAATCCTGAGATTCTATTATTTGCCGTGTTCACAAGAAACCGAAGGAAAGCATCAGGCAGAACTGATCGAGTGAGTGATTACAGTGCAGTACTATAAAAGAAAAAGGCAAAGGCAAATATATATTATCAAATGAAAGAGGGATGCATGGGGTCTTCTTGGATTCTATTTGTTTCAGTACGTTTTCATCCTTCTTTGCCAGTTCAAGGAATTAGGTAGTTACGAGGTTATCAGGAAGCAGACGTTGGGCATGTCAAAAGCCATGAATTGTGTAATAAAAGAGGGAAAAGGCCGCTATTATGATATTCACATACCATATTTGTGAAGTTCTTGGAACAGGTCTGATCTCGAGACGACATTTTGTTCTCTGGAGTCTGATCAACAAGTTTCGTTTCGGGAAAAAAATAGGTATTTTCCGTTTGTTTATTGGTTTTCCTTGGACGGGGTTGTTAATACTTAATTAATTTGAATATGATCAGTCGCTAATTAAGGATCTTGTCTTCGACTTGCAAAGTTTGTGGATTCCATTCAAAAGTGTAGCAATAATTACTAATCCTCCGGTAAGAGATGGTATGAAAAATGCTCCTCTATCGATCACTTGTAAAACGAAGACGGTGACTTTTGCGGGTCGAGATTCAGTCCAGACCGTACGGGTCCAGACCTGTCCAGACGCACGGTAGAGATTGAATCTCAACCACATCAGACGGCTCACGGGGCGAGTTTAGTTTTAGTGGTCCGACCACTAAAACTAAAAGAGCGCACGTGAGCCGTCTGATCTGGTTGAGGTTCAATCCCGACCGTGGGTCTGGACAGATCTAGACCCATACGGTCTGGATCGAATCCAGACCCGACTTTTGCCTTGCTGGCAAGCAATGCAACACAGTAAGCTTTTATCGGATGTTCTTGCAAAAGTATTTTAGATTACAACAAGCAATAAAATTTATAAAATAAATATTTAAAATTTCAAAAATACTACACAAATATCAATATTTTTAATACAAAATTCATCAACTTTTTCACATAAACTCCAACCTCTAATATTTTTATTAAAAAATTACATCAAATTATCTCTCTCTACACCCTTTTACAAATTTTAATAAAAAATAAATATCTTTAAAAATTGTATACTAATTTTGACACAAAAACCTAGCTATAAAACTCTAATCTTACAATCTTTTATAAAACAAATGTCCCCTTATTTGATCAAATGATGAATGGTTTGTAGGATGAGTGGCGTAGACGAGTGCCATATTTCAACATGGAACTTCTTGATTTCTTTTCTTTTTCTGGGCAAATGTAGTTTATATATTAATATTTGAGAAGAGGAGTCCATCCATGAGGCTGCACACTGAAGACCATCAAAGACTCCCAGATTTGCCTCCTTTGATTGCGAAAAAGAGGACCAAGAGAGAATCGGAAAAAGAGAGGAGCCGGAGAGCTCCTCCCTGGCCGGCAGAGGGGGTGGGGATTGGGTTCAGGTGGAGGGGGAAGGGGGGACTCTAGAGAGAAGAATCGGGTTGATGAAACACAATTCCTAAGTTTGACATAAGAATGCTTGATGAGTCTTGGAGGATGAATTGGAGGGCGGAAAAGAATATAATCCATATATCTTTAGTCTTGCCGTCGTTATCTTGTCCTTCACAGGAAAATAAGAGGCATGAAATTCAATGTAAACATGGTTGTCATTGGAAACTGGCTCACATAAATAAGGTTCTTTTGTATAGTAGGAACATATAAGATATTTCTCAAAATAAAGGAATAATTAGGGCAAAAAATTATGTAGACCTAACATTTAAAATTGAATATCTACCTTTAAAATTTGGATATCTGAGATTGAATAACGATATCACATTTAAACTTGATATTGTGATAACAATAATATCATAATCAAATATACATCTCTAACAATTATGATTGAGATGGTTGGTAGAGCCTGTGTCCGGATACCAATTAATTTGCATATGCAGATCTAACCTTCTTGTTGAGCTGTCAAATAAGCAGCCATATTGTTGGAATTACCCTGAAATGAGTGATCAAAACGGTAAAAACATTTGAGGGCAGTATGAGTCTTCCCACAAATTAACTTGGGAAACGGGACGTACGTGGATTAGAGCGAGAGGAGCCGCGGTCTCTACCTCATCCACGATTAGCATTACTGTGAGAAGAGCGCTGATGATAATTGGAAGTTTCACCACAGGATTACGAGATTCCGTTTTGGTGGCAACATTAACAGATCCAACAACAGCTTCAAGAGTTAGATTACATGGACGGCTATGAGCTGTTAGATTTCTAAGACTAGAGAATCCTCTCCATCCAATTAGACTCCTTCGGAAATGAGCCAACTTAAGAGAGAATCCAACCCCAGTCAATTCCAGCCGCAATTCAAAATTCAACATATGGCAGTAGATATCTTCCAGTGGCATCGGATCAATTCTGGTGGAAATCGAAGTAACCAAAGGATCATGTGATGAGTCTAGGCCAGCCAAAAGGCAAGAGACCGCCTCAAATTCTTGGAAGATTCTGACCGATTGCAGCAACTGTCAGCAGCAAGGACATCTGCATGTTGCTTCATTTTCTGAAAATAATCAGAAATGGAAAGGTTGCTCTTTTTAATGGTGGACATCTGATATCGAATTTGCATTACTCGTGCCTGGAAATGAGAGGAGAACATTCTGTCCGAGGCCTTCAGACAAAGAAGATACGGGGACAGTCAGGATGAACAAGCATATCCAAAACATGTTGATGTGCATCACCTACCATTAGCTTGAACAAGCATATCCAAGCTGTTATATTTAGGGCTGCACAACCAGAAATTCGGTCCCATTTTTGGACCGGAATTTGGTCGGACGAAATTTCCGGTTGTGCCTAAATTGAAGGACCAAACCGGTACGGTTGGAGTACTTATAAGTGGTCCAGACCGGTTTTTTTCCTCTAAATATGATTTGCATAATATTTCTAACACCCTAGATCTCATATGACAAAAGTAATGAAAAAATATTTATAACACCTTAGATCTCATATTATGATCAATTATGAAATTAAAACCTTATTAAATTGATCGAAATAAAATTTTCATTAATGGATTTCCAAATACATGACTTGCAAATAAAAAGTCCATCAATAAATTTTCAAATACACTGTGATCAATTATAAAATAAAATATTTATTAATTAATTAATTGACTATATATTCAAAGAAACCATCAATATTAATTAATAGACATTTTAAAATTATTCTTCAATATAAAAAATAGTCAATCCAAAATTGATTTTGTGGGAATTGATAAGGCTTATTTCTTGAGTTCAAGATCAGAATCAAGATCCTTTAAAATTCTTAGACTAAATCTTTTAAAACTCCATGTACATGCAATAGACTTCAATCACATTAATGTACGACATCAGACCCAAAACAGATTAGTAAATACCATGTTGATGTGCAGTGGCAGATCCAAGATCCAATTTGAAGGGGGTCGAACACATATGGTGAAATGACAAAAAAAAATTTCCAACATCATGTAAAAAATGTCTTATAGTTAAAATATCGAAAATTAAGGATTAAAAACATTAAAAATTTTAAAATACACGTACATAGGGCTACACAACCCCGGTATAAGTGCCGGCTTTTAAATAATTGACACCTACACCGTTAAGGGTAAAAATCGACCCTTAGCGGTGGCGGTTTCCTGTTATCCTACATTAATCTTCGTAATAATAAAACGCGACAAAAGGAATGAATTGTCCTTTGACAAAATGAAATTGTTTTAGCTTCCAATTTGGAATGTGTGCCCGTGGGAACTTTAAGGACTAGTCTATTTGAGGGCCGCTAGTGTACTGTCAAGAAGCAAAGAGTGCCTCTGAAAAGAATGAGAAGAAATTTTTTTTCTAGATCATGGTCCAAAAATAGGACCCGAATACAAACAGCGGGATCCTAAAAGGATCAGATAAAGCTACTATATGTTCATTGCAACGCAGTGAGAGCGGTGACCGGACATAGTAGACAAATCTACCAAACCTAGGTTAGCCAGTAATGACAGCACCACAACCTGATACAGAAGCCCAATCAAGAGCGGACAAGATCCACAATGGATCGGAAAAGCCCCTAAGGAGTCGGATACAACCAACAACAAAACAAGCATCGGTCAAGAACACACACCGGCCAAGAACACAACCAACAGCAAAACAACAAAACCAACAGCAAAACAACAAAACCAACAGCAAAGCAAAAGAAAAAACCAACAACCGGAATCTGCAAAAACACCAGGCGAGCGGAATAACCATGCGCCGACGTCCCTCGCATCGCCGGAAAGCCACCGATAACAAGCCGGAGCTGAAACCGCCGGGCGCTTGGACTCACGCGCAGCGCGTGTGGCGCCACGCGCCACGCGCCACCCAATGGAAGCCGGACCAAAGCAGCAGCGGTCGCCTGGAGGAGCAGAAGACATTTATCAAGGGGGTGGCCACCGGTGAGACACAGAGCACCGGGATCTAGCCTTCTAATGAGAAGAAAATTAAATGTGGGTCTTTCTAAAATCTGTTTTGCCTCTGCCGGCTTCTACTAAAGAAGTAGAGTGGTTGGACTTTTTAGCCTTATTAGAATATGTAGTAACAGTGGATAAAGGGGAGCATAGGATTATGGTGGAGGAAAAAAAAATATGTACCCTCTGACTTTGTGCTCACTAACATCTCGTGGTTTCTGTCCTTAGTAATTGACCAATGAATCTATGAAAGCTTTTGAGGGTGAAAGTAATTGAAAAGGCACTATTTTGGTCAGATATGGAATTCGGTTTGGAAAGGCACTATCATTCAATGAACAAGTTAGCCATTATATCCCAAAATCTTCACGGGAAGTGCAAGGAGTGAGCTGGATTATTAATTCCTTCAAATAAAATAGGCGAATAATAAAATGGTCAACAATGGACAAGAAACCAAAAGGAGAGGTTTTTACTGGTCACTTCCCCTTTTTAACTCTTTTAGCATGTGAACCCTCGGGATCTTTTTTGTTTTCGCATTCGGACAGAACTGTAGAATAGGAACGGGTTACGGGGTAAAGAAACGACATCAGATCTACCTTTGGATAGCCCAAAATGACGAACACATTTTGGGCTTTCTATCAAGGCCCATGCTATCTCAGGTTTACCTGAAGTGCTCTCTGCTCATAACGTGGGGAAAACAGAGACACCTTTGCCTTTGGTTAGCCCAAAAGATGTAATTCTTTTCGGGATTCCCTCTCTAAATGGCCCACCCTATTTCAATATTGGGCCTGAAGGGGGAAATTTTGGATGGTCTGGGTCAATGGGGTTGGGCTCCCAAAGGCCCAGACGCTACTAGCTAAACACCAAGGTTGGTTTGGGCCTATGGGGATCGGGCTCCCATAGGCCCAGACTAACTTATATATAAAAAAAATCTACATATAAATTTTTTTTGGCCGGTCTAATGGGTAGCGGCCGCCTAGGGCCGCCCCTGTTGATGTGGATCACCACCATTTGAACATCGATTCTCTAATATCAAAATTTCCAGTATTAGCCTCCTTTTAAAAAAAGAAAAAGAAAAAGAAAATATGATTGAATTCAAATTTTGAGGAAGTCTAAAAGCCCACAAAACATGTAGAAATATAGAAGCTATATTCACATAAGAGATTGACAAATGGGTCTAAGAAAGTGGAGGCAGGTGGAAGTCCTCTGGATAAGAACTAGTTAGGTAAAAGTTTAGGTACTATTCCCTTCACTCCTAAGAGTTCGCTTCGAGCTGATGGCACTAGATATGAGTAGGAGCGACCCAATATAATTTGAGACCTTAACTAAATATTTAAATTTAGATTTTTTATTTTATCAACACATTAATAAATTCTATTAATGGGTTAGATTACATTAAATAATATATTAACTACAGATTAAATAGCATTTAATTAAGAGATTAATACAAATTTGTCAACTACCCTTGAAAATGCCGTACGTATGTGTCTCGCCCTTTCACTCGTTGGCGACAACAGTTTCGAGATTTTCTTTGGTCATAAAAGTCTAAACCATAAGATGACAACAACGTTAACCCCTTCAACGTGCAGTTTTTTTTTCTAGAGTTCAACGTGCAGTTTGGTAGTGAGGTAAGCTTCCCAAAAATAGATTTCCAAGTGAACTAACTCTTCTATTCCACGGTATATCTTCCTCCACAAAAGCACGGTCGGTCGCTTTCATTCAAATCCATTAGCTTTGGAGGTAACCAACTCTTTATTATTGAATCAATTGATGGGTGATCTTCTCCTTTTTGGCCGCAATTGCGTATCTAAATTCTGAAGCATCAATAATCAATTCCATCTAATTATATACCTACTCCCAAATGAAAAGAAGTTAAAGAAGAAAAGGGCCCACGTTGCATGTGCTGCATTGCAGAAGTCGTCTAAAGGAAAGAAAGGTCCCACTTTTCAAATACCCTAACATGCGCAAATCTCTCTTAGCTGCTTTTTCTCACACCCACATGCGACGGTACACTTATAGCTACAACCCCACCGAACCCACATTATAAAACCTTTTGCCCTTTTGATTGCTCCAAGTAGCCTTTTTGTTCGAAAGGTATGGAAGTATCCTATGTTTTCCTATGAGAGTTTTATGTGCGGAAGAAGATTCTAGCGAGTTCAATGGAACTGGACTCCCAAAGTCTTTACAGACTCAGATTTACTTTCTGCTAATCTGGGGCTTCGCAGGCTGCATCGTTTTAAAAAATTCTGAGTCCAATCAGCCGCCTCCAGTTGAATCTCATCGCTTTACAGGTTTCTGACAGCTCTTTACATAGAAGAGTTGAAAGGAAATGTATGCCAATTCGTTTACCATATTGCCGTATCTTAGAAAATCGGTTCAAATATATTCCAACTCTTTCGGCATCAAAGCTAGCCAAAAAAATGTTTTGCATTCTGCCTGCCAATGACATTATTGTTGTGTATCACATCATTTCGGACTTAAAGTTTGGGTTGCAGGGGAAATTTCACGAGAACTGAAGTTCCAATTAACGCTTGTTTTCAACTCCATGCTGATCTAATTTTTCTTTTGTGGCCTACTCACCTGATAACTTATAATATCTGTTGTGTTGTCATAAGAACAGATCTTGTACACAACGTGACCAAAAGGAAATTACAATTACTGCGCCTTACTCTGTACAGATTACATCTTAGCCATGAGTAGATTCTATTCAATGCAAACAGTTTCAAAGCTATATTAATTTCCATCCAGGAGTTCCACACTAGAAAAGTAAACCAACTCAAAGAACTGATCTTAGCCCCAAGAAAAAAACTATAGAAAAAATATATATCTTACAAATCTGTACCCTTTTCCTTTCTTTCTGATACAGACCGTCACCAAATGAATTGGTCAGTTTTAAAGAAAAAAAATAGTAACAATAACAGACAAAACAGGGAGACTCTTTGGTAACCAGCTGGATCAAACAGCCTGGCAACCTGCCCTTTTTTCCTCATATCCACCTCAAACCAACTTTTCCTCTTCCACTCCAATTCTAAAGTCTTTGTGTTTGTTTATGGGTTTTACCTTCTTCTTTTTTTCTTCCCCCTCATCGGCAATCCATTGAATCAAATGAGTCCGCAAATCCTGAAGGTTTCGAGGGAATGCTCGATTGAGATTGGGAGTACGATATATCATTAAACATCGTGGAAGTACCTTCATTTGCTTGCCATCTTTGTAGAGCTTGAGGAAGGCTCATGTCTAGGTCAATGCCACAGTTCTCCTCTGCTTCTTGACTAGTTGGTTTCCACAGCTCTACAAGAGGACTTAAGATGTTGACTGCATGCCCCATATCTGGTCTCTGGTATGGCTCGCGAGCGGTACAATGTCCTGCCAGCTCAGCCACTTTGTATATGCTATCCATGGTCTCTTCGTCAGGGTTAAGAATTTGATCAATGGCCTTTGGGATGTTCTCCTTGTTGACTAGGACCCTACGGAACCAAGTGACTAGATGAGACCTCTCATCTGGCATAGTATCATCCAGTGCTTTTCTACCAGTAATGATCTCCATCAAAACCACCCCAAATGCATACACATCCACTTTGGTGGTCACTCTTCCAGTAGCTGTTGATAAACAAAAAAGACTATCAAGCTAACTTCCAATGGTGCAATAGACGCAATAGACTAAAAACAAAGAAAGTGGAAGGGGATCAAATATATGATCACCTCTTTTGAAGACTGTCTTGATGCTTTGGAAAAATTAAATATTCTGAGCAAGTTAAACTAGTGGAGTTTATCAAAGCAAAAAATGATTATTCACAAGGAAACTTAGCTAACCAAAATCCATACACGTGCTTATAGTATTTTCTGGAACTAGGAATTTAAAGTAACACTCAGCAGGAAAATGTCATGCAGAGAAAATCCTTGTCATGAGGAAATGAAAAGAAAAGCCAACCGAAAGAGAAAATATGAGTGCTTGTGAGAATAAATATACAACAACAATCATGAAAAAAAAATGGGTGGGGGAATAAAGTGGACAAGGTAATAATGCTAAATTGGTTCCTGCCATGCAAAATAATAGATTTCTATGTTCTCCAATTTTCAGGGAAAAGTACAGTCTACAACCCCAAATTACCACCTATTTTTAACATCCCATCGAACATTCAGTTTTGATACTTCTTAACTCTCAAACTGCCAAATAATTGTAATGTGAATCTTCTAAGAACATACTTTGGACATTGGATTTCAAGTAAACAAAAATTCCATATTTCAGTGTACGTTGCAATTTTTGATAGTTTAAGGTGATGAATAACAAAATTGAAACTTTAACAGGCACATTAACAAAGGAATAGCTAGTTCACGTATGCAGAGTGTATGTTCTCAGATTTTATAGTGAGAATTATGTGGCTACAAGATATAGATACTAAAAGTAAAATATATCATGCTCTCATTAAAAGTAAAATATTCCTGCTCATTCTCATTCTAATCTTATTTGTAGTCCTTCCCTCTTCTGGGATTTTAGGATGTTGTCAAGCAGAAAGCAGGACTTTTACTTTCTTTCCTAAACAATAAAATGAATAAAGATGTGCAAACAAACTGTTATAAGTTCTACAAGTTGAGCAGAATTTAACAGAAATTTCACAAGCCTACGGAAGCTACACATCTAAGCTAAAATTACCACAGTTTGCTAGTAAAATGACGGCTAGGTAACCCAGATTGATTCAACTGAAACACTAAAGCATAACAACCTAGAGCTTTTCTTACCTGCATACTCAGGTGCGAGATACCCAAATGTCCCTGCCAATCGTGTCTCCACAGAGTACTTCCCATCAGGTGCATTCTTAACCAAACCAAAATCCGCAACCTTGGCCCTCATATCATCCCCAAGAAGTATGTTCGAGGGTTTTAAATCTCTATGAATGAAACTCTGTTGAGCTAAGCTGTGGAGATACTCAACTCCTCGAGCCACATCCAATGCAATTGTAATCCTCTGCTTCCAACTAAGAGGAGAGTAGCCTTTCTCTTGCCATTCAAACAAATGCTGAGTTAGCGTCCCCTGAGGCATGTACTCGTACACCAAAATCCTCTCATTGCCATTGATACAGTATCCTAAAAGAGCAACCAGATGCCTATGCCTCACTTTTGTAAGGACCGCAATCTCTGCCTGAAATTCATTCATTCCTTTGTTCCCCATTGCCACGGATTCCATTCTCTTGACAGCAATCTTGGTCCCATCATGCAATTCCCCCTTATAAACAACTCCAAATCCTCCCCTACCCAAAATTTTATCTTCACTAAAGTTGTCAGTCACTTGTCTAAGTACTTGGATCGAAATCGCAACATTTCCACCCTCAAAAACGTGAAGATCACTACGGTCTCCGCTGCTCTGGCTTTGCAGTTCACTTGGCACTCCTCCATAACCATTCACACCACCCATTACCCCGTTCTTAACGATTTCTGTCCCATTTTCTGGATTCCCCGCCTTTCCAAACTTCCTATGGCGCTTACCAACATAACATTTAACCGAAACAAATAACACAACCAAAACAAAAACAACCACTGCGACGACTATACCAGCAATCATACCAGGTGAGGCTGAAGTGGTCACACTTCCAGCCGAACTCCCACTAGGCGTTGTGCCATTCGAATCCGAGGAGGGTCCGGCTCCACTTCCAGGGGTCGGAGTAGTTGTCCCAAGCAACGGATTACCGGCCGTAGTTAACTTCACCGTCGGTGCGAAACTCGGAATCAACCCCGTCAGGTTATTATTGGAAACGTCAAGAGCCTGAAGGCTCGGCAAGCTGGCCAAACTCGCCGGTATCGAACCGGTCAAATTGTTATCACTCAGAGACAGAGTCTTCAACGATGTAAAATTTGCAAAGGCCGGCGAGATCGTCCCGACAAAGCGCTGCTTCGCGAAATTCACAGTGATAATCTTCTCCAGTGAATCGCAGGTAATGGAACTCCAACCGGCGCAAGCGTTGTTACCTTGCCAGGAACTCGCCAGCTTGCTCGGATACCCCAACGCCGCTGCGACCTCAAGCAATGTCGTCACCTGTGAATCACACGGCCCTGGGGTGCTCTTACAGAAGCTATTGGTATCGCCAAGAGTGACCTCGGTCACACTCGACGGGAACACTGGGTAAGGGCCCTGGAGCTCATTGTTATCCAAAGAAATGTTCTTCAGACTGGAAATCGACATCAATGAGGGTGGGACGATGCCGGTGAACTGGTTGTCTCGGAGCTGCAGATCAAACAAGGTTGTGCATTTAGACAAGTCCGGGATCGGACCCGTGAACTGGTTCTTGTGGAGCCAGACCTGGGATAGTTGGGTCATAGAGGACAACAGGTCGATGGTACCAGACAACCCATTTAGCTGGTTGTTGAGCCAGATGTTCTGAACACCCGAACCTCCTAAAGATTTAGGCAAAGGGCCAGTGAGATTGTTGTAAGAAAGCCGGAGATCCTGCAAACTAGGGAAGGAGCCGAAGATATCCGGCAAGGACCCGATAACATTGGCATTGCTGGCATACAGTTTGACGAGGCTAGTCGCCTGAGTCAACTCGGTGGGGATGGTCCAGGGTGCAAGATTCAAGTTCTGGCTCAAGCTCAAGGTCTGCAGGCTGGTGAGTCCTTGGAAGAAGCCAGCGGGGATGGAGGAGAAATTGTTGTTGTCAAGGAAGAGTTGTTGGAGGGAGGAGAGGTTGGCAAGCGAAGGTAGGGGTCCAGAGAAGGAGTTCTGTTGGAGGGAGAGAGAGGTGAGCTGGCTAAGAGAGCCAAGATCGGAGGGAAGAATACCCGACAGAGACTGAGAAGCCAAGTTGATGAAAGTGACCCGGCCGCTGCCGTCACAGTTAACATTTTTCCATTTGCAGCAGTCAGTGGTGGCGGTCCAGCCAGACGGGGCGAGGCTGAGGGCGGCGAGGAGCTTAGACATGACAGCGGCGTCATCGGCGGCTGCGAAGGATGAGAGAGTGAGCAGGAGGAATAAAATGAGGGAAGAGAGATAAAGTAGGGTTCTCAGCCGACCCATTTTCAGAGAACCAGTGAACGAGAGAGGCGGGTGGGATCTTTGTCCAGTCAGGAGAGGCGAGGAAGAGAAAAGGGGCTCGCCTGTGCCTGCGTTTGCAATTGCGCGTTTAGGGAAGAGTGTTTTTTCGGGTTGGTGGTTTGTGCTATAGTGACAAGGAGGTGGGGAATATAATACTGTCATGGCTCTGTTTGTTGGAGTTTTGTTTCAATAGATATTGATGTTGATTGTTTCTTAAAATTTTGTGGAATATTTTCTAAATTTTGAGAATTTTTATTTTATTGAGATTTATTGAGGTTTGTAAAAAGTTGAGTGTGTAAGTGTAAAAGTTAAAAATTTTGGAGTGTATTTGATTTGTCCGAATTGTTGAGACCCTAATTTTTTGAGAAAACAAACATGTCCATTATGATGTGGACCCGAGAATCTTTAAAAATAGGGCAAGTTGCTCTGCTGTTGTGGCTTTTAGGCTGCGTTTGATTCATAAAATTCCCGAGAATCTTTAAAAATAGGGAAAGTTGCTTTGCTGCGGTGGCTTTTAGGCTGCGTTTGATTCATAAAATTTTAAGCTTCTTAAAATTTTTAACACAATAAAAAATTACAATATAATATCTCTCTTCCCATCACATCATTATTTTTCACTGTAATAAATATTAAAAATCATCTCTCTCTTCACATTTTCACAAAATCCAACCTCCATAAAATTTTAACACTCAAACACAACCTTAGGATTTTAGGTGGTTTTTGTAAACTAAAATTTTCATGCGGTCAAAATTTTAGTATAAGAGGATTGATTAGAAAAATAAAAGGAAAGAAATTGAATGATTTTTTTTTTATATATTTATAATTATAAAATAAATAATTTATAAAGAAACAAACTAGAATTATTATAATAGTTATTTTTATTTTATAATATTAGTTTATTATTCAAGCTTACATTAAGATTGTCACCACAGAGTTTATACCTTGTCGAGGATTATATCTAATAGACATGTAGTTTTTTTTTAAGGCAATGCAAGCCATAGCCTGCCAGGGGAGGGGGTGGGGGTATTCGAACCCCAGATCAGGACCCTACTATACGGAGGAGGTGCCACTTGAGCCATAGCTCATTGGCCTAATAAACATGTAGTTGAACAAATTATTCTTCATCTTAACATATACCTAAATTCACATTATATAATTTTTTTTATAAGCCGATGATCAATCCTACATTATATAGTTAACTTGAAGGAAGAGCTTAAAACTATGGCAAACCCCATATACATGCAATCTCTCCTTAATAGGGCTGCACAGAACTAGATAACAAACTGGACTGAATCGGACAGGATTTGTGGTTTTAGTGGAACAAATTCGATCCAGATCAGATTTGGAAAATCGGTTATATCCAGTTCGATCCGGTCAAGACATTTTGAAATCCGGTTTGGATCAGAGTGGACAGGACCGAATTAATTAATATAAATAATAAATATATATTTTTAATTGTTTTAATACAAACTTAAAAATTTTACCCTAAAATTATGTGTTTTGAGTTATTTGATCATGCCCTTCCCCCTTCAACTAATTTTTATTTATTTTTTATATTAAGATGTGAGCTTAAATGAAAAAATAAAATAAAAACTTATGAAAAAAGAAACCGTAAGTGGTCCAACCGGATCGTTTTGGATTGGATCGGACAAGACCACTTCCTTAATCATCCCATCATTTAAGTTGCTAATTTGTTATAGAGATTCTACCTAGAATTAGCTAAGAAATTGATTATACACATGGACAACTCATCCACACTCGAAGACACCTATATATGTTGTCTACTCTAAGAGTTGAATAGGAATAATTGTTTCATGAGACTATTTGGCATGCATGTTACCCTTCTTCTCTTTATATATAGATATATATGGTACTTTAGAATATTTCCTTTTTCGGGTTACTGATTACGAATTTTTAAAAAATATTGTAATATTTTGTACTTTATTAGAGGCTATTGGAGTCTTTAAATATTATTATCGGATAATGACAACTTTATAAATAAATCCTCTAAAAATAATAACTCCTCAATTTGTGATTTCGTTCCTAAATAATGACCCTTGAAAGAGATCTAATTGAGGTACAGCGAGTTTTCTCATCCATTACCACATCAAGTTGAATTTAAAACATAGGAAAATGGTTTTATTAAAAAGTACGCTTTCTGTATAAACCATAGTACCTTGCGTATGAAACTACTTAATCCAGTTGTAATTGCGTGGATGATTTTATAACGAGGGTATAGCTAGCTTCTAAAAGAGAAAATGTACAGACAATTATCAATGAATTTTCTTTATTTTATTTCATTGCCAACTAACTACGAAAGTCTAAAGGTCTATTTTTTGTCGGAGCAATTACGGAAGGTATATTTGTCAAAAAAGAAGGAAAGGGTAGAGCGAGAAAGCGAATTCCTTATTCATGTTTGTTTAGAAGAAATTTAAAGAATTCTAATAAAATTATAAATATTTAAGTGAGGTTAAAGTTGTATAGATACATGTGTAAAAAATAAAATATTATATTAAAGTACTTGTATTTTATGATATTTATCATATAAAAATAAAAACAGATGGAAATTCTAAAAAAAAAATACTCAACCGCATGCCCGAATTTAAAGCATTTCTCGAGCAATTAGATGCCGGAAGTGGGTCCTTAGCAAGAAGTAAAAGGGTTAGGTCCTCACAGGCCAGCGATGCTGGATTTGAAAATGGCGGTCGGGGCCAGCGCATTACAGCTAGAGCTTAGCCGATGTCCGCGTGGTTGCGGCGCTGACCACAGAACTTTGGGCAGTTGGTCACGGCTAACTGATTGTGGGTTTATCCACTGCAAAGTTCCCGATTTTCCGCTGGGTCAGTCTGGGAAGGTTCCTGACTTCCTTCTCGTCTCGCGAGGCAATCCCCGGCCCCCGACACGTACGTAAGTGCTAAACCTAAGAAATATTCCAAGGTGCCGGTTTTGTTCGAGAATTCCAACCAACGCTTGCACTCGCCTTGAGGATGAGGATGACCCTTCATGTGGCTCTTTGGGTTGCCTAACTTTAGAGGCGGGATATGTCTTTTGCCACAACAACTCAGATTGAATTGAATGGTTCCGAGATGGCCGCTGGAGCTAAAATGCAATAGTGTTGCAAATGTTTTGTTTAATCTTTCTGCTAAAATGCTTGTCACTGAACGTATAAGTAAGCATTACGTGCAGTTTTCTCTAAAGAGACCTGATAACTTGCTCGATTTAAAGGTCGCGCTCGCTCGCTTGCTTGGTGTAAGCGAGGGAGTTCCCTGATGCCAAACTCTAAATGCGGACGACTGTTTCTAAACAAAAGTTCCCAATTGCTAAGGTTGACTAAGTCAATATATATCGGCACCCCGCTGAAGCCTGAAAATATGGATCAAATTGAGTCGAGCATATCCCTATGGATTTCTATCGCCGGGGGGATGGGAAAGGAAAACAAAGCCCAATGATTCAGAGATGGCTCATGGCCGCTTGAATTTTGCAGCCCACGTAGAGCACACAACTTTCGTTACGAGCAAAGTTACCGGCCGAAAGATTTAAGACTAGGCTTTTCAAAACAACAGTTGGGCTATAAGTTTGGGCCCTAAGCCCGTATCGTTACTGCCTATGCTAAATATGCTTATAGTAGGTTTGTTTGAGCGTCCGATATTTATAAGAAAAAGAAAAATATATAAACACACCAAAAGGAAATATAATAAAAATCATAAAGGAGGAGGGCGAGAGAGAGGACCATAATCATACCCCCCCCCCAAAAAAAGACCATAATGTAAATAGAAGGAAGATAAGGACGATTTTTTTGAATCTGAGAAAATTGAAGGGCATAAAAAGTTTGATAATCTTGCAAAAGTTGTGATTCGCAAAGGGTAGAAAAAGAGAAAACAGAAAAAACTACAATTTGAAACCATGAATATTAATCATTAATAGGAATTATTTGCATAAAGTGGCCATCAGTTAGCTAATCTAAGGTCTAGAATTGATGCGTTCCTAATTTGCAGACCGTGCTGGATTGAGGACCTTGGCTACTGTCCCTCCTAGCTAGTTCCTGTAGAAAATATACCTCACTCCAGTATGAAACCACAGCTCGAAAGCTAAGAAAACAGGGAAGAAAAAAGGAAGAAGGAGCAGCTCAAAAATTAAAAGTCCAGCATGAAGATTACAAGAGGTCGAAATATCAGGCTCCCATACTGAACAACAAACCCTTTCTTCTCCAAGTTGACAAACGTACTTTTCACTGATAAAAAAACGGTCATGGCACGTTTGGAGACTTCCTCTCTCTTCTTTCTCTACGTAGCAAGTTGTTCTCCTAGACTACAGATCGACTGTTGACTGGACTAACATTAACTCGACAAACTGCGAAGCCAGACCGCATCATCCATGCATTTACGTGTACATTTTGAAGAAATTTAAAGTCTTCATGCATGTTAAGAACAATAGCACGACTAGTTGATTTCCAACACGGAGTTAGATTTGATGTGATCATGTGCAAGTACTTGTTGCTTGGGGCATAAAATATTATATTCCAAGTGATATGTGCAGTTGAGGTAATTAACATTTTTGACCCTTAATTGTTGCTTACATGCAATAGTACTCTTCCTTTATATAAAGTGACATTCTCTTGTAGTACTTGTCCAACGTACACACTCGTCCAAGATTTTTCTTTTACGCGTTCATAAGACTTGAGGTGGTCCTCCTAGAAGACTTTTAGCTTCTGAAATTACTACTTCATATTAATAAAAATATCACCTAAATTTTTTTTTAGTGATAATAATATTGTCACAGTTATATGTAGTAACAATAGGAAAGAGGATTACAAGGTCTATGGTGGGTCAGACCCAATGAATTTTCATGCATACATGGTAGAAAACAAAGAGTTGGGAATGCCTCACACAAGTTTGAATCTCGCTTGATTTTCCTTGCAGTCCATAAATTCGAGCTAGAAAGATGTTGACTGGCAGCTTGTTCAATATACTAGTTTTTGCTATTTTTCAATATTCCATTGAGCTGTTCAGTTGCATGACCAAAGCCAAATCGCCTCTGTTGCTAGAAGGGCTCCTTCAGCCTCACCCGCAAGGGGATCTTCTCTGGGAAATTCTTGGTGGCTGCTGAAACTACGGTGTTCTCTGGGTTTTGACGTACAACACTTCACGCGGTGAGGGGTCTTCAATAGTGGTGGAACCAGGACTCAAGTTGAGGGGGAGAAACTCCTAAGGCGAAATGAAATTTTTTTTTTCTACATAATGCAAAAAGTGTCTTAGAGTTATAATATCGAAAATTAAGGACTAAAAGTATTAAAAATATTAAAATACATGTACCGTACTATTTGATGAGACTGAGATGTGGTAATTGGATACATGTAACGTACTATTTGTTGTCAGGCATGTGACAATTCATTCATAGTTCTCATTATATTCCTCAACAAATGCAAATTGAATACAAACTCGAAGCTTTGTATCTTATTCATCATACTTAGAGCCATAGATTTTTGTTCCTTGCAAGTGTCATCCTCTTTTACGTTTTCAAGCACATATAACACTGCTGACCACATAGTGAAGAGACGAATTATTGTAATGTAATATGAACCCCAATGAGTATCCCCTGGTCGTGTGAGACTAGTTTGGTCACTTCCAGGATATTTGGCTTGATAATTTTTCGATTTATGTGATTCAACACTCGATTAGGAAAAAAAATGCTAGATTCAAATCTCTAGAAACCCCTTTGGAAAAATGACACACACACATTCATACGTGCCCTCAAGTTCTTCTTATGATCTTAACAATAGTTTGGCCATGGTTTGAGATATCAATAACACCTTATAATATTATTTAGATATAGGGTTAATTACACTTTGAGCCCCTTATCTTTGAGGTAATTTTCAAATAGTGCCCCAATCTCCCAATTTTAAGACATTGAGCCCACTAACTTTTAACTTCAGACAAATTGCACTCCAGAGGCAAAATCGATGTTAAATGAAACGGTTCTCGTCAACACATGAGTTACACATGATTTCTTTCGGTGCGAAGTTACATTTTTGCCCTAAATTTGTAAAGCACGCTTCTTTTAAAAACTCCAAAAATATAACTTCGCACGGAAAGAAATCACGTGTAACTCACGTGTTGACGAGAACTGTTTCATTTAATGTAGATTTTGCCTCTGGGGTGCAATTCCTTTGAAGTTAAAAGTTAGTGGACTCAATGTCTTAAAATTGGGAGATTGGGGTGCTATTTGAAAATGACCCCAAAGATAAGGGGCTCATAGTGTAATTAACCATATATCTAACTTTCATATAAATTTCAAAAGCCGTCTGTGTTTTCTTTTTCAAACTTCTTCTAGAATTCTGGATCCTATTCTATATGGCAATTTCTCTCTGAAAAATTCGATTTAGACCCTAATAACACTTAGAGGGAGATAATATGTGTTTTCTATCTAATTGACACATCAATAACAATTTTAAAATAAGTTTTAAAATTGTTCAGTCTAGATATGCAAAATAATCAACTCAGTCAACAAATAAACAACAGAAAATTAAATCAAAGTTCAATCACATAGAGAGATTAGGAGACATGATATAAATGGACAAAATTACATATATCACAGTGTAATTGGACTTTCTGCTTAATTTGAACTTAACAGTCACGAACGTAGAAAAAAAAAGAACTTAACAGTCACGATATAAAATTATAATTTAATGACTTAAATGAAATTTTATTTATTTTAATTTCTTGATGGGACATGTGAACCCATCTGGTCTCTAGGTCAGGCTCATGAGCTGGTGAATGTCCTGCTTCCAGTTCAGCCACTTCATCTAATAGCTTATTCGGCCACAAAAAATTCTCAAGATTTTTTTGAATACAAAATATTTATAACCAAATATTATTTATAACCCTATATAAAATAACTACAACACGCATACCAATAAAGTTAACATCACATAAAAATTCTCAAAACACAAAAAAATCCTCAAAATACTGTACAACCGAACAGGCCCTAAACTTCCTTTGGTCTCTCTGCCAGGATTGGGTTGTTGGGCTGGGGCCAGGGACGTTATTACCATTTAACGTCTTTGATTGCAATCTTTGTAGAGATCATCGACCAAGTGTAAGGCTCATGTCTTGTAGGTCAACGCCGTGGCTCTCATCTGCCTCTTCAGTAGTTGGTATCCACTGCTCCACAAGAGGACCTATGATGCGGACTGCATGCGTCATTTCAGGTCTCTGGTTTCGGTTGGAAGCAGTGCAAAGTACTGCCAGCTCAGCCACTTTGTATATGCTCTTCATGGTCTCTTCGTCGTCAGGGCGGATAGTTTCATCAATGGCTTGCCGGAATATCTCCTTGGTGATTGGGACCTTACTGAACCATGCGACCAGATCACAACTGTTATCTGTCGTATCTGGCAGATAATTATGCTGTGCTTTTCTACCCGTAATCAGCTGCTCCAAAATCACTCCAAATGCGTACACATCCACTTTGGTTGTAGCACTTCCAGTAGCTATTGGGAAACAAAAGAAAAGATCTCAAGCTGACTTCAAGCCTTAAAGGTGCAATAGACATAACAGAGAATATAAGAAGAAAGTACATGAGAATCGAATGTATGGTCTCCTTTTTGAAGCCTGAGTTGGTCTTTTGGAGCGCCGAGTAAGTTTAAAATCTATTCAAACTTTGGTCCACGGACCTTTAAAGGGAAAAGATTTTAAATCTTAAGGACTGATTTGATGATTTTTAACATTTACCGACGTATTATTTTTGTGCAAACATTGTAATTATTTTCTTTTTTTTTTCTCCGTCACACCTGTGGTTGATTGAATAAGACAAAAAAAAAATCTCAAGTTTTCATACTTGCATACTCGGGTGCCAATACCAAAATGACCCTGCTAATTGCGACGTCTCAACAAATGATTATAGATTCCACAAGCTAATTAAACAGCATTTAACAGAAATTTCAAAAGTCTACTAGGGAAGCTACACATACACATCTAAGATAAATATGACGGCTAGGTGATCCTGATTGATTCAACTTATAGGACACTAAAGTCTAAAGCATTGAAATGTGGAGCTTTTCTTACCCAACTCAGGTGCGAGATACCCAAATGTCCCTGCCAACTGTGTCTCCACAGAGTACTTCCCATCAGGCACGCTCTTAACCAAGCCAAAATCCGCAACCTTGGCTCTCATATCATCCCCAAGAAGTATGTTGGATGGTTTTAAATCTCTATGAATGAAACTCTGTTGAACAAAGCTGTGGAGATACTCAACTCCTCGAGCTACATCCAGTGCAATTGTAAGCCTCTGCTTCCAACTAAGAGGAGAGTAGCCTTTCTCACGCCACTCAAACAAATGCTGAGTTAGCGTCCCCTTGGGCATATACTCGTACACCAGAAGCCTCTCATTGCCATTAATACAGTATCCTAAAAGAGCAACCAAATGCCTATGCCTAACTTCAGTGAGGACTGCAAGCTCTGCCTGAAATTGACGGATCATATTGCTACTCCCTGCGTTAGATTTCATCTTCTTCACTGCAATGAGAGTCCCATCCCTCAATTCTCCCTTGTAAACATCTCCAAATCCTCCCCTACCCAAAATATTTTCTTCACTAAAATTCTCTGTCGCTCTCGCAAGAACTTGGAACGAAAAAACCTTTCCACCTGACATCGAATTTTCAGGGTTCTCCACCCTCTCATTTTTTCTGTGGCGCTTAACAACAACATAACATCTAATCGAAACAAACAACAATAGTATGACGAAAATCACCACGCCAATAGTTATACCCGCAACCGTACCGCGAGGACTAGAGGGTGGAGTAGTCGCTCCAAGCAACTTATTACCGGTCGTAGTCAACTTCACTGTCGACGCAAATTTCGGAATCGACCCGGTGAGGTTATTAATCGAAACGTCAAGTACCTGTAGGTCGGGCAAGGTGACCAAACTCTTCGGTATCGAGCCGTTCAAGTGGTTATCGCTCAGAGACAGAGTCCTCAACGACGTCAAATTCGCAAAGGCCGGCGAGATCGTCCCGACAAACCGCTGCTTCGCGAAATTCACAGTGATAATCTTCCCCTGCGAATCGCAGGTAATGTAACTCCAACCGTTGCACACGTTGTTACCTTGCCAAGAATTCGCCAGGTTGATCGGGTACCCCAACGCCTCTGCTATCTCAAGCAATGTCGTCACCTGGGAATCGCACGGCCCTGGGGTGTTCAAACAGAAGCTATTGGTACCGTTAAGAGTGACCTTTGTCACACCCAACGGGAACGCTGGGTAAGGTCCCTGGAGCTTATTGTTATCCAAAGAAATGTTCTTCAGGCTGGACATCGATACCAATGAGGGCGGGACGATGCCGGTGAACTTGTTGTGAGAAAGCTGAAGATCCTGCAAACTAGGGAAGTAGCCGAAGATATCTGGCAAGGACCCGATAAAATTGGCATTGCTGGCAGACAGTGTAACCAATCTAGTGGCCTGAGTCAACTCGGTGGGGATGGTCCAGGGTGCAAGATTCGAGTTCTGGCTCAAGAACAAGGTTTGCAGGCTGATGAGTCCTTCGAAGAAGCCGGCGGGGATGGAGGAGAACTTGTTGTTGTCAAGGTAGAGTTGCTCGAGGGAGGAGAGTTTAGCAAGCGAAGGTAGGGGTCCAGAGAAGTTGTTCCCTTGGAGAGAGAGAACAGTGAGCTGGCTGAGAGAGCCAAGATCGGAGGGAAGAATACCCGACAGATTCTGAAGAAACAAGTTGATTATCGTGACCCGGCCGCTGTCGTCACAGCTAACATTTTCCCAATCGCAGCAGTCAGTGGTGGCGGTCCAGCCAGACGGGGCGGGGCTGAGGGCGGCGAGGAGCTTAGACATGACAGCAGCGTCATCACCGGCTGCGAAGGATGAGAGAGTGATCAGGAGAGATAAAATGAAGGAAGAGAGACAGGGTAGGGTTCTCAGCCGACACATTTTCAGAGAACCAGGTTACCAGAGAACGAGAGAGGCGGGTGGGATCTTTGTCCAGTCAGGAGAGGCGAGGAAGAGAAGGGGCTCGCCTGTGCCTGCGTTTGCAATTGCGCGTTTAGGGAAGACCGTTTTTTGGGTTGGTGCCTGGTGGTTTGTGCTAGAGTGACAATGAGGTGGGAATATAATAATGTCAAGGCTCTATTTGTCGGAGTGAGATGTTCATTTGTATTAAAATGGTAGGATTTTAATATAACTGAGAATATTTAGGTGATTTTAGAGTGATATTATTATGTCGTATAAAAATTGTTGAATTGTATTTGTGTGTAAAAAAAATATTATTAAATTATATTGAAATGTATATTTTTATGATGGTGAGATTCTAAATATAAAATGTAGGATATAAATTCTAAAAATTTGTAGAAACAAATATGATTTAATAGGTATTATGACGTGGACGCGAGAATCTTTAAAAGTAGGGCAAGTTGCTCTGCTGCTGTGGCTTTCCGGATTTAAGTGGTTATTGTAAAGTAAATTATTGTGTAATCAAAATTGATTAAAAAAAAGAAAGAAAGAAAGATAAATTAAATAATTTTTTATATTTATAATAATAGAAACAGATAATATGATAAGAAAACATATTATATTTTGTATAAGAGTTATTTTTATTTTATAATATTAGTTTATTGTTCAAGCTTACATTAAGATTGTCACCACAGAGGATACACCTTGTTGAGGATTATATCTTATAGACATGTAATTGACTAAATTATTCTTCATCTTGAAATATATCTAAATTCTCGTTAAATAATTTTTTTATAAGCCGATGATCAATCCTTCATTATAAATTTATATAGCTAACTTGAAGGCCATGGAGAGCTTAAAACTGTGGCAATAGAGAGCTTAAAACTGTGGCAAACCCCATATACATGCAATCTCTCCTTATTAGACGCATCATTTAAGTCTCTAATATTTTAGTTATAGAGAATCTACCTAGAATTAACTAAGAGATTGATTGTACACATGGACAACTCATCCACACTCGAAGACACCTATATATAATGTCTAAGAGTTGAATAGAAATAATTGTTTCATGAGACTATTTGGTATGCATGTTACCCTTCTTCTCTTTATATTTAGATATATATGGTATTTTAGAATATTTCCTTTTCAGGGTTACTGATTACGGATTTTAAAAAAATACTGTAATATTTTGTACTATATTAGAGGCTATTGGAGTTATTAAATATTATTATCGTATAATGACAACAATAAATATAATCCTCTAAAAATAATAACTCCTCAATTTGTGATTTCGTTCCTAAATAATGACACCCTTGAAAGAGAGCTAATTGAGTTACATTGCCACATCAAGTTGATTTTTTTTTAAAAATAGGAGGGAAAATGGTTTATTAAAAAGAATTTTTTTATAAACCATAGTACCTTGCAAATGAAACTACTTAATCCAATTGTATTTGCGTGGATGATTTTATAACGAGGGTGTAGCTAAATCCAGTTGTTTTCCTCCTCCATATGCACGTACAATCTTATGCTGACCCGATTCTTTGTCGAGTCTTTTCCCTCACTCTAAAAGGACCCACACAACAATGGTTCTCTGGTCTTCCCCCAGGATCGGTGCCTGACTTTGATACCCTCAGTGCGTTGTTTGCGAGTCACTTCATCTTTAATAGGAGGCTCAAGCGTCCTTCTTCCTATCTCTTAAGTGTTAAACAAGCTCCCAAGGAATGTTTGCGTACTTATCTCTTTTGGTTCAACTGTGAAGTCGTCTCCATTTCTCGTGTTACCGACGAGACCAAGTTGATGGCCTTCACCACTGGCTTGCAGCCCGACGACTTCTTGAAGTACCTTCTCAAGAAAAACCCTAGCAACTTTGGGGAAGCAATGAAAGAAACCCAAGAGCATATGGATTGTGAAGACAGGTTCTCTGCTCGAGTCATTCACCCTTCGCCAGAGCAGGTTCGATCCGAGAAACGTGATCGGGAGCCTGATCGTTCACGCTACCGAGATCAACGTCAGCCAGAGACCATTCTCCCCGCCCACATACCGATCCTCACCCCGCGCGATAATCGGGTAGCGCTGGTGTTCACCGCTCTCAATACAACTCCTCGGAAAATACTCTTGCAGATTAAGCACGACCCGAGCATCAAATGGCCACTAAAGATCCGCGCGCCTCTAGAAAGACTGGATCGCAGCAAATACTGCGAGTTTTCACGAGGACCATGGTCATACAACTGATGACTGCTGGGAACTGAAAAGACAGATCGAGTATCTATTATAGGAAGGTAAACTCCGCCGCTTCATTTTGGAACATGACACTCCTCACGCTGGTCTGGCTCGGGGGAGAGAACGAGAGCGAAGCCCCAGACGAGAGCGACAACCTTCATTCAATGACCCCGTACGACTTGAAGATTTACCCCTACCTCCACCATTATAGCGGGGCGAAGTTCGAACGATAATAGGTGGACACAATATTAGGGGTACGAGCTGTAGGGCTTAGAAGAGTTACGTACGCACGAGAGCGAAGCCCCAGACGAGAGCGACAACCTTCATTCAATGACCCCATACGACTTGAAGATTTACCCCTACCTCCACCATTATAGCGGGGCGAAGTTCGAACGATAATATGTTGACACAATATTAGGGGTATGAGCTGTAGGGCTTAGAAGAGTTACGTACGTGAAGCTCAACATCAACATGTTTTTCTTGCTGAGCAACACTCTAAAAGACCTCAGACAGACGATGTCCCAATTCCCTTCACTGAGGCCGACGCTGTGGGAGTAATACAACCACACAATGACGCCCTCGTCATTTCCGTCATGATCGCCAACTGCAGTCCATAGGGTGCTGGTTGACAACGGTAGTTCTGCTGACATCTTGTTTTCTCAGGCTTATACGCAGGTAAGCATGAGTTCTTCTGCACTCATCACATGCACAACCGAATTGTTCAGCATTGCGGGGGACAAGGTCAGTCCTGAGGGTTCCGTGAGGCTTCCCTTAACCATAGGAGATCATCCCATGACTGCCACAGTTTTAGTCTATTTTCTGATCGTCAAAAGGCGCTTGACTTATAATGTTATTATTGGTAAAACTACGCTGGCTGCCCTCTATGTCATTTCCTACCCCTGCCAGGACGGGTGTGGTTAAGGGTGACCAACAGATTTCTTGAGGATACTATTATACTGCCTTAAAGGACCAGGATGGACCCATGTCGTGCCAGATGGTCAGCAGCAACGATGGTGTGATCGTTGATGTGGAATCTTTGGCCGAAGTGATGCAGGACAAGAGTGCAAGTCATCGATCGCGGGTTGCCGAGGAGTTGGAGGAAGTTTCGGTGGGTCAGGATATAACGGTACGAATCAGCACTTCTTCTCGGAGGCGATCTTCACCCGTATCTCGTCCTTTGGCTCGAGCTCGGGTTCCAGTTTGGCTGCCGATGGAGCATATTCAGCTAAAGCTAACATGCTCACAAAGCTAACGTATAAGTCTAGTTGAGACTTTACCTCGCTAAAAGGGAGATTGTTAGGGTCCCCTGTTAAGGACTCCACAACAATCACCAACTCCTCCACGCGATCCGCTCCAACACTGCAATCGATCCTCCCGAACCATTTCTAGTAACACACAAGCATAGTATTTAGGATCAAACACATAAGAAATGAAGAATACCTCACTCTTATTACGAAGAACGTGGTCTAAGGATGATTAGTCCTTCGAACCACAAGAACACTCGTACAAGGGTTATTAGCCCAAACACGCCCAACTTAAGAGGTTATTAACCCCCCAAGTCTACTGGCATAAACATGCCTATGCCTGGCCAACACTCACAAGCTCTTTAGCTCCCAATACTCAACTCGATGATTGAATGAATTCTAATGCTCTTGAGGAGTGCTTATATTGGCCTTCTCAGGAGCTTACAAAACCTTAACCGAATTAAATCAAATCAATCTAAATCAAATGTTCAATATTCTAAGGAAACAATTCCTAGAATCAAGGAGATTTGATGATACATTCCTAAAACATCAAAACTCAAAAGGAAAGATAATCTTCTAAAAACATCCTAATCCTAGAAGATAGGATTTATTCAATCAATACCATAATTGAAACCAATCTCTGAAGATGCTATCATGAAAAATTGATCTCACTGTCGTCCGCCGCCCAACACGGTGGCACCGCCACTATGCTCCTCCTTGGGTGGTCATGCTCTTCTGACTCCCAAGGTAATGCTCGTCACTTCCCGTCCAGTCACCGGTACGGTTGATGGTGCTCCGCCGCCGGCGGTGGCTGCTGTGGGTAGCCATTATTGGTCAACTACTGCTGCTTGGCTTGGTTGGGGGCCAAGGTCTTGCTATGACACTAAGTCAGGGCAATGCCATGTGGTGCCTATGAGCTTGTCGTGGCATGTCTGCGGCTGGCTGACTTGCATGCTGAGCGTGGGCATAGCTGGGCTGCCATGGCTTGTCTGTGGTACTTTGGCTGTGCGCGCTGTGGGCGTGTCAAGTGCTCATGCCGCGCGCTGATTGCATCACAATTTTGTTAATTAATCACTTGAGAAATTTCCAAAATTGCTCCATTTCCACTAGAAAATGAGAAAATTATGCTTTGGGCATTAGTAAGGGGCAAATTGTTAATTTTGACAAAAGCAAGTGCAATTCAGTAAATTTAACTGTTTTCTCTCCTCTCACCATATTTCCATGTTTCCTTTTTCATATATATAATTGGAATATTTTCTATAAATTTGAATTCTCATTTTTTACGTATTGCATATGAACAATGGAAATGAAGTGAGCCCATGAAAGTGAAAGGGAGGCTGAAATCAAAGAAAAAAAGGTTTCGCTCGAGCGGCGGGTCGAGCGTGAAGAGTCTGTTTGAAAGTCTCCAAGGGCGCTCGAGTGGCATGTCGAGCACTGGTCACGCATGACGATTCTGTTTGATACACAAGATATTATATGAAAATTTTCTCCACCTGATATGGGTGACCAATTACACTGACCACAAATCTATACCCAACAAGTCATTTCTGACCTGTTAGCTGCATATAGTTTGATAGCTGATAAGTATCTCTTGTTGTACCTAACAGTAACTAAAACTATGCAAGAACTGCAAATACATTCCCATTATTCTTCCAGGAAAAAAAAGCCCCGATTGAAAAAAGTTGTCTCCAACTTGTGGTCCCAACCAGCAGTAGCAGCAATTTTGTCATCTGGTCGAATTGAGGTGCCTGCTATACCAGGTCGTTCCAAACTAAGTTCTTTCTTGGCCACACAAGACCCCTATTTATAAAAGGAACAAGAAAACATGATATAAGCATAAAGACCCTCCCAAACTGACATAAAATAACATAATAATGGCCAGATTTATTGTGTCGAAAGTCTACACATTCAGCTAACTCTTGAAAACAAGGTTAGTTGTTTCGCTAAATTAACTTTTTGAGTCAACAAAAAGAGCAATATGCCAAACTCCAAATAAGTTTGATGGATTTACAGACATGTGTTTACCTTGGCATGATCCAAACTGTACATCACAATTTTGTCATCTGCAGCTCCTGAGATACCCCCACTACATGCCTTGTCAATGCATATGCTTAGAACTGCACATGAAATACCAAATGGTCACAATCTGCTTTTAAGGAAGAAATTGAGAAACAATTAATGTGTATCCTCTGAATACAGAGTTCCCACACTTGGCTCCAAATGGAACTTCACAGAAGTTAAAGGAACTCCTGGATGCCGTATATCCCACCAAAGCATGGAACCATCTTCATAACTACCATATGCAACCAAGGAACACAATTATGGTCTTAAATCACCTCATCCTCCCCTCCACTCATTCTAACCCGTTTTATTTTGAGTCTCCTTTACCAGGGCATTTTGGGGAAATCGAAAAGGGCACTAGGGCATTGTTGCTGAGTCATGACAAAAAGGCTACCAAAAAAAGAAGACTGAAGGAGGAAGATTTTCATGCAAAAGGGGGGAGTCTGAAAGTTTTTTTTGGTTGGTTCGTAGGTTGCTTTTGGGTGGCTGTTGAGTCTCCCAAAGAATTTTCTCCCAAGACTTTTTCATTGCTTTTTGTAGCTGCTCCTTTAAAAACCAAAAGCTTGAGAGCTTTTGGCTTTGTTTCCTTTCATAGCTTTTGGAGTTTGTTGCTTTCGGTTCTTTCTCCTCTAGAGCTTCTTCATTGCTTTTTCTCTTGCTGTTGTTTAGACCGAACTTCCATTTATTGTTGCACTTTCATTTCAGCTTTAGAACTTATTTGGACCGAATGCCCTCTTCCATTTATATTTCAGATTTAGGTTTTGCTTTCTTTGGATGATTAAATGTTATGTTATATTTCCATTTCACTTCCTTAATGTCAGAATAGTGTTTGATTTTGTTTTTGTTAGTTGGATTGAGTATGGGTATGAATGGATTGTGACTAGCTAGAGATTGGGTACAAAGTGTTCGATGAAATGTCTCTTAGAGCAAGAAACCATGGTGTTGAGTATTTTCCATGGGTGATTGGGTTAGATGATGTTGGTTTTTGACTTAGATTTTCAAGCAAGGATAGTCTTCATCATTTATCGCACGTCCATCGATTCGATCACTTTATTAGAAGACGTGGATTAATGCCAAACGATGTTTATTCGACAACTACTTGAGTTTATCTAGTTTCAACTCCATCTTATGCTACGTTTATTATCATGTTTTTTTCTTGTTAGCTCTTTATTAATCTTTTAGCATTTACATTAATCATAATTCAAAATCTTAGTAATCATGGATGGTATCCAAGAACCCGACCTTTCCCCTCGTAAATACCATTTTAATTGTAAATAGAACATAGTTTTTTTTTATTGTAATGGTGGTTGGAATGAAAAATTGAACACATTGTTCCTTGTAGAGATGATCTAGGACTTCCCTAGTATTACTTGACAACCTCCTACACTTCGGAGTAATTCACTAATCATTTTTAGTCGAGTCACGCGCGCTGTGGTGGTGTCAGAGGTGCCCATGGTCACTGGCGCCGCATCTTGCATCTTGTGGAGCCAGACCTGGGAGTAATTGTCCCAAGCAATGGATTACCGGCCGTAGTTAACTTCACCGTCGATGCGAAACTCGGAATCAATCCCGTAAGGTTATTATTGGAAACGTTGAGAGCCTGAAGGCTCGGCAAGCTGGCCAGACTAGCCGGTATCGAACCGGTCAAATTGTTATCATTCAGAGACAGAGCCTTCAACGATGTAAAATTCGCAAAGGCCGGCGAGTTCGTCCCGATAAAGTGCTGCTTTGCGAAATTCACAGTGATAACCTTCCCCTGTGAATCGCAGGTAATGGAACTCGAACTGGCGCAGGCGTTTTTACCTGACAAACTCGCTAGCTTGCTCGGATACCCCAACGCCGCTGCGACCTCAAGCAATGTTGTCACCTGTGAATTACACGGCCTTGGGGTGTTCTCACAGGAGATATAGATAATGCCACGAGTGACAGCGATCAAACTCGATGGGAACTCTGGGTAAGGGCCCTGGAGCTCATTGTTATCCAAAGAAATGTTCTTCAGACTGGAAATCGACATCAACGAGGGTTTGACGATGCCGGTAAACTTGTTGTCTCGGAGCTGCAGATCAAACAAGGTTGTGAATTTAGACAAGTCCGGGATCGGACCCGTGAACTGGTTCTTGTGGAGCCAGACCTGGGATAGTTGGGTCATAGAGGACAACAGGTCAATGGTACCAGACAATCCATTTAGCTGGTTGTTGAGCCACATGTTCCGAACCCCCGAACCTTCTAAAGATTTAGGCAAAGGGCCAGTGAGATTGTTGTAAGAAAGCCGGAGATCCTGCAAACTAGGGGAGGAACCGAAGATATCCGGCAAGGACCCGATAACATTGGCATTGCTGGCATACAGTTTGACGAGGCTAGTCGCCTGAGTCAAGTCGGTGGGGATGGTCCAGGGTACAAGATTCAAGTTCTGGCTCAAGTTCAAGGTCTGCAGGCTGGTGAGTCCTTGGAAGAAACCAGCGGGGATGGAGGAGAAATTGTTGTTATCAAGGAAGAGTTGCTGGAGAAAGGAGAGGTTGGCAAGCGAAGGTAGGGGTCCAGAGAAGGAGTTCTCTCGGAGAGAGAGAGAGAGGTGAGTTGGCTAAAAGAGCCAAGAGCGGAGGGAAGAATACCCGACAGAGACTGAGAAGCCAAGTTGATGAAAGTGACCTGGCCGCTGCCGTCACAGTTAACATTTTTCCATTTGCAGCAATCAGTGGAGGCGGTCCAGCCAGACGGGGCGGGGCTGAGGGCGGCGAGGAGCTCAGACATGACAGCGGCTTCATCGGCGGTTGCGAAGGATGAGAGAGTACGCAGGAGAAAGAGAGTGAAGGTAGAGACGCAAAGTGGCGTTCTCAGTTGACCCATTTTCAGAGTGTGCGATACAGGGTGAATCTGTGTAGAGAAAGACAAGGATCAGAGAAGGAAAGCGAGTGCGTTTGGATCTTTGAGAAACAATTTTTTTTCTCGAAGCTGTTGACTGTGTCAACTTTGGTGTTCTCAGCGCCTTTTTGATTTCGATTTCAAAATATGTTTGAGATCGATTTTTTTTCGTATTTGGTGCAACTAGATCTATAGGGTTGAAAATAATTTGGGAAGTGATTTTGAAAAGTGTTTTTTTATTGTTGGAGTTGGTGAAGACCATAGTTTGGAAACTCTAAAATAATTGAAATGAAAACTGTTTTGAACTGCTAAATATATATCGCATACTCATTAAACTATCTTTTCAACAGTTAGGTTAATTTCAATTCTCGATATTTCAAAAATTTTGAAGCACCTTATTGGGCCCGCCAAAATTGAAATTTGACATGGCTAAACTTCCTAAAAATTTCGAACCAAAATCACTTCATTGCGTTGCAAGCATATTTATACTAATAAACATTTGTATTTAATTATACTATAATCACAGCATAGTTCATAAATAATTCCCCATACATACAACAATACTGGATAACCATTTATCCAGTATACAATAAGAGATATCTCCAGCGGCCTGGGAGCGATATATTATTTGAAATAATATATTGTGGAGCACTGTAATTTAATTTGCTGGCCATCGCGCACGCAGCCTTGCGCGCGGACGTCGCGCGACAATGTCCTGGGGTGTCATCATTTTAATTCAAGGTGGCAAAAGGGTTATTAGGTTATTACTTTTTGGAATAAGTGGTGGAGGAAGACTTTGCTCACGTTTCTCCAGTGTGTGCACAACTTTCAAGCTTTAATAGAAAAGAATGCCAGACAATAAAGATATCAATTGCTCGTCTACTTTAAATTTTACACAAGAAACTTTTTGTTACGTTCCTTTGTTTTGGATGTGTCTCAATTCGTATTGTCCAAGCAAACATAGTAAAAATTAGAGTTGACCCACCCACATGCTGTGTGAACTAACCCCTGATAATTGGCTTCAGCTAAAATCCAGAAGAGACCAATTTGGCCAGGTTGGCCTAGGAATTGCCGACTGACCTTTTTCTTGATTGTGGTGCTAAGTGACACATTATTATAAAGCAGAGGCGCACACTAAGTAGGTCAAAGTTGGGGCAAACAACAACATGACAATGATCTCACTTTACTCAAGACTTCATTACCTCCAAACTCTCAAGATCTATTCATAAACTAGATGCTAAAATAACAGAACCGAAAACAAAATTGTATTTCTCACCTCATTCCCCATCAATCTGCCTAACAATTGGTGCCTCTCGAAGAGCTGGAAGACGGACAGAGATCACAACATTTCGTAGATCAAACATTGATGAAGCTTCATATTCAATACTGACATAAGTTTCATTTCCAGAAGAAGAGGGCCAGCAATTGACTGCAACATGCATTAATACATCATAACAATTTGAGCAGAGAACACAAATTCTACAAGAGGAAGATGAAAAGTGGAAGAATTTGACTTACTTGTTAATGGAACCACTGACTCATCTGTACTTTGCATTCTCCATTTCAAAAGGCCAACACCAGCTGCGTCACTGCCTGCCGAAGGGTGGCAGTTCCGGGTTCAGTCACTATGCAGGAGGCAGGAGTAATTCAGGGTTCAATCACCGTGGAGGAGGCAGGAGAGTTCCGGGCTCACTGACTGTGCAGGAGGCAGGAGAAGGGCCGGAACAAATGCGGTGGTAGGGCCGGAACAAATGCGGTGGTAGGGCCATAACAATTAGGTTGAAAATGATGCAGTGGTAGAAATTGGGGGAATTGTTCTGCGAAGAAGTTAGGTTGAAAATGATGCAGTGGTAGGGCCGGAACAAATGCGAATTTCTTTTACTGGAAATGATGCAGTGGTAGGGCCGGGAAAAAAATTTCGTAGGCCATAACTCTCTGTATGCGCTAAAATTATTTGTTTGTCTTTGAAAGGGTGTTTCCGAGATTTAAAACATGAAAAATTCACTTAAAAATAACTCTCAAACACAACCTTTTCTTTCCAGTTAATGTCGTTTGCGTTTCTTCTTAGCAGGCTCCGACCATGGGCCAACATAGTAAACGGTATCATGGCTAATTTTCAAGTTTTCGTTTATGCCTTTTTTTCCCACTCCCTCAGCCGTATATATTTGTCTCCAATTTCAACGGCCAGTAGTGCACATGTAGCATATAGTGATGATATGCACACAAGCAAGGATTACGACACGAATTGAGACATGATGGCTCTATTCTAAGCTCCAAATCATTTACTTTCATGGTCTTTTGACATGATGGCTGACCACCACCTTATTTCCATTTGAGAAGTGTTTTATTTAAGGCAATTAGGGTTTAGTTCGGCCTTGTTTTAGGAGAGGGACGTCCAAGCTTTCTTTCCTAAGTTAGTTTCTTATTTTTGGCTGAGTGTTATCATTTTCCATAGTTAGATATCTATGTTAGGCGTCCAAGTGTTTTGTTAGGCAAGCAAGGAATTATTTCCTTAATTGCATTATCTGTTTTAGGTGTTAATTAGTTTCCTTTTGTACTAGCTTTAGGCGCCCATTTTTGTTACCTTAATTAGGTGTTTCGAGTTAGGGTTTTCTTGACATGGGCAGCCTATATATAGAGGCCTAAGCTTTGTATTTGGGGATACAGTCAAGATACACGAAAGTTGTGAGGATTTTAATTCTCTTTGGTTCTTTGAAGAACTTCTCGAACTTATCGAGATTTCCCGTGGCGTTCACTCTGACTTATCAAACGGATTTCCATCACCGTTTGTGGCGTCCTCATCAGACCGAGGTTCTTGCTTTCTTAAGCAACGGGTCGAGGTTCCATTCGAATCAGTCCTAGAAACGATCTTGGGTTCCCTATAGTTGTTGGGTCTCGTTACGGGATAACGGGGTTCACATCATTTTGTATCAGAGGTTTGGTTCTAGTTCAGGTTTGCTTATCTCTTTTTATTTTTGTTCCTTTGTTTCTTCTTTACCGTTCACATCCTTTGCCTATCTTCAAAATTCGTTTCTTTGTTTCTTTTCAAAATTCGGTTCACATCACCCTTCTATTCTTAGCCGAATTTTCTTTATCCCTTCCCTTCTAAGTTTGGTTATCTTTGTTCATGACTAAAGGTGTGTTCTTGTTTGACATATCAAGTTCTTTCGAGATCTGGTGATAATCGTCTCAAAAGCTAGTTGCTGACCATCAAAAGGAAAAGAGAAAGAGACTCGAAAGGAAGAAGAAAGAAAGGAGTTCGTAAAAAAGAGAGTATAAAAGTGATTCAAAAAAAATTTCGTTCGTTTCCATATATTGGGGTTCCTATTAGTCCGAAAATCTCTTTACCCCTAGCAAGAATTTTTTTTCTCTCTAGTAACAACTCTCTATTGTTCCAGTTTCCAAGATTCCAACTAATCGTGTTACTTATATTCGTGTTCTCTTGAACTTCTTGATCTTATTGCTTTATCTGAAATTCCTTGATGAGTTCTTGGTGAATCGTTGCTGGACATCTTTGAGTTGTTTGTTTAGTTTTTAAAAAAATCGCAAGAGAATTATCGAGTGGAAAAAGGCAAGAGTTGTGAGAATATCAGAGGGTAAAAGCCATAGATTTGAGAGAAAACACGAGTGACGAGTGATCTCTATTCTTGAGTGTAAACACGTTAGGGAGCGATTTGGGAGGTCCTTGTTATTTCTTTTGTTCTAACATTGTTTTTGCAGTAATCATGTCTCGTGATAGTGGAAAGAGAGTTGCCAACGATGATACGAGCATTGCTGAACATAGATTACTTATGGAGGCCTTGGTGAGTCGGCTGGAGAAATCTCTGAATGTGCAAATAGAGTCAGTCCACGAGACGATGGAGCGCACAAACGAACGGGTAGCTCAGCTGGAGATGAAGCAACACCAAAAAGGCCCAAACTTCTGTAGACGGGAGAGAGCACCACGGAGGGAGGAAAGAGAGGACGAAGAAGAGCCTTATAGATCTGAATTTGAGGAGGAAGATGAGCTAGGAATCGAGAAGATAACAACTTCAGTGGAATTAAGATGAAGATTCCGTCCTTTCAAGGTAGATCTGACCCAGAGGGCTATCTTGAGTGGGAGAAGAAGATGGAGTTCGTGTTCGATTGTCACAACTACTCCGAAATAAAGAAGGTAAAATTAGCCTTCATTGAATTTTCTGAGTATGCTATCACTTGGTGGGATCAACTTGTGATAAATAGGAGGCGGAATAAAGAACGACCAATAGAGACGTGGGAGGCTATGAAGGCGGTCATGAGAAAACGGTTTGTTCCAAGCTACTACTACCGAGAGTTGTACAAGAAGCTACAAAGTCTGAGACAAGGAAGTCGAAGTGTAGAAGATTACTACAAGGAGATGGAGATGGCCATGATCCGTGCAAATATTGAGGAGGATCGAGAGGCTACAATGGCTAGATTTCTACATGGCTTGAAACGGGAGATCCATGATAGGGTAGAGATGCAACATTATGTGGAGATGGAAGACATGGTGCATATGACTATCAAAGTGGAGCAGCAACTCAAGAGAGGGAATGGGGGATATGCCAGCCAAAATTCTAGTTCTGCTTCCTTGAAGCCGAGTTATACCAAGTCCATGGACAAGTCACAAATGTCCAAACCCGAGCCCAAGACCGCAACCACCAGCCACATTCCTCAAGGTAAAACCGAAGCTTCTACTTCTAGGAATCGTGATATTAAGTGTTTTCGTTGTCAAGGCAGGGGACACATAGCCAGTCAATGTCCAAACAAGCAAGTCATGGTGTTAAAGGCCAATGAAGAGATCGTGACCGATAGTGAAGAATCTAACACCGACGACATGCCACCCTTGGAGGATGTTTCCGAGGATGAATACATAGCCCTTGATGCGTTGACCCTGGTGGCGAAGAGAGCCTTGAGCTTGCAAGCAAAAAGTGATGATGACGTACAGTGGGAGAACATCTTTCACACTAGGTGCTACATCAAAGATAAGGTATGTAGTGTGATTATTGATGGTGGTAGTTGTACTAATGTTGCAAGCACAGTCATGATTGAAAAGTTAGGATTGCCCGTGTTGAAACACCCTAAGCCGTACAAGTTGCAATGACTGAATGATAGTAGAGATATAAGGGTGAACAAGCAAGTGTTAGTTGTTTTTCGAATTGGTAAGTACGAAGATGAAGTGTCGTGTGATGTAGTACCGATGTAAGCGGGACACTTGTTGCTAGGGCGATCGTGGCAGTTCGATCGACACGTGAAGCATGATGGCTTTACGAATAAGTACTCTTTTGTACTTAATCAGAGGCCAATCACTCTTGTCCCCTTGACACCACAACAAGTATATGAAGATCAAGTGAGGTTGCAGCAAGAGAGTGATCAAAAGAAAGAGAGTGAACACAAGAAAGAGAGTGAGAAAAAGAAAGTGAGTGAAAATTCGAGAGAGGCCGACAAAAAAAAGAGACAAGGTTCGGCCATTGAGAGAAAATCAGAGAGAAAAGAGAATTTCGTTGCAAAAATGAGTGAGATCAAGCGAGCAATGTTTCAAACCAGCCGAAGATTGTACCTTTGTACAAAGAGGCATTTTTCAACACTAACGAAATTGATCCTTCTCTGCGTAGTTCTATTGTCTCTCTTTTGTAGGAATATAAGGATGTGACGTGGAGAATGAGCGATAATTACCAAGTCATCAACAATATAATGGTAAAGTATCGGCATCCTATCCCACGATTAGCCGTAACCCTTACCGATGTGACCAAGAAGAATGTTAGATTTCGATGGGGAGAAGAACAAGCAAAGGCGCTGCCATTACTCAAACAGAAGTGCACCGATGCTCCTTTATTATCTGTACCTATCCTTTCTAAATCGTTTGACTTTACATGTGGTGCTTCAGGTATTAGCATAGTTACAGTTCGTAGGCAAGGAGAACAACCAATGGATTATTTTAGTGAGAAGCTAGGGGGGTCAGCTTTAAAATACCCAACTTATGCAAAGAAGTTGAATGCACTGGTGCAAGCCTTAGAGACGTGGCCAAGTCGTTCCAATTTGCTTACAAGGGGCGGTGGCTCTTTCCAAGTCTTCGTGCACATCAATGGCAACATTTACAAGATGGAGTTATCTGGTAAATGTCATGCAAGTGCTAGTTTTAATATTTCTGATCTAAGTCATTTTTATGTAGGTGAAGATTTGAGGACAAATCCATTTCAAGAGGAGGGGAATGATGAGAATACGAGCAAGGCGTCAAAGGTGCTAGTTCAAGTTCCCGTAGAGCCGATTACGAGAGAACGAGACAAGAAGTTCAAGGACGTACTCGACGAACTCATTGAAGAGATATGGGCTCAAGCAATTTCGTGGAGGCCCATTCAAGATGATCCACGTCCTATAAGGATTCGGCCAAGAGACATTTATGGCTCTATTCTAGAAGATTCGGATTGCATGGCTATTCTAAGCTCCAAATCATCTCCTTTCATGGTCTTTTGACATGATGGCCGACCACCACCTTATTTCCATTTGAGAAGTGTTTTATTTAAGACAATTAGGGTTTAGTTCGGCCTTGTTTTAGGAGAGGGACGTCCAAGCTTTCTTTCCTAAGTTAGTTTCTTATTTTTGGCCGAGTGTTATCATTTTCCATAGTTAGATATCTATGTTAGGCGTCCAAGTGTTTTGTTAGGCACGCAAGGAATTCTTTCCTTAATTGCATTATCTATTTTCGGCGTTAATTAGTTTCCTTTTGTACTAGCTTTAGGCGCCCATTTTTGTTACCTTAATTAGGTGTTTCAAGTTAGGGTTTTCTTGACATGGACAGCCTATATATAGAGGCCTAAGCTTTGTATTTGGGGATGCAGTCAAGATACACGAAAGTTGTGAGGATTTTAATTCTCTTTGGTTCTTTGAAGAACTTCTCGAACATATCGGGATTTCCTGTGGCGTTCACTCCGATTTATCAAACGGATTTCCATCACCGTTTGTGGCGTCCTCATCATATCGAGGTTCTTGCTTTCTTAAGCAACGAGTCGAGGTTCCATTCAAATCAGTGCTAGAAATGATCTTGGGTTCCCTATGTTGTTGGGTCTCGTTACGGGATAACGGGGTTCACATCAGTTTCCATATATGTTCTCATTAAGTTAACACGTGTTGTGGTAGTTTTTTATTCACAATGTCATCAACTTTCGTTGTATTTAAGGTCCATTATGGGGGGAAGTTTGACAGATCGGCTGGATGCGAATACGTTGGTGGGAAGGTGCCGGTACACGACCCTTACGACACTGACTGCCTATCCTTCATAGTGGTTGAAGGTGTTCTGAAGGAGTACCGCTATTAGTCCGGCAACCTTGTTTTTTACTTGGAGGTAGAGAAGACCCTCCTCAATGGACTGCGAATTATATTTGGTGACCCCGATGTGCTGTAGATGGTTGCTGCATATGAGGGAAAGGATATCATATCCATTTACATAGTCGGTTTCGAGACTGCAACACAAGTTAACCCGGTTCACGAAATGGATGAGGAAACTGAGAGGCGCCGTCTTAGAATTGACACAAAGTGGTGGGACAATGCATTGAGCTCCGATGACTGCCTCTATGACGTAGATGTCAATGGCCATGACGAGGCTGGACTTCACGAAGAAGCTGCTGACATTGGTGGGTCTTTAGTTCAGAAGGAAGGTGGGATTCCTTTTGATGTCGGGGTTCTTCTTTCAACCATGGTGGTTCGTCATTTGAGGTTGGTGGGCCTTCATACATTGCTGGTCCATCATTTGATCACCAAGGGCCTTCTGGTGGGTCAGCTGCTGACATGGATTCTCATCATCATTTGAGGTTGGTGGGCCTTCATATGTTGCTGGTCCATCATTTGATCACCAAGGGCCTTCTGGTGGGTCAGCTGCTGACATGGACCCTCATCATCATTTGAGGTTGGTGGGCCTTTCTTTATTATTTTGTACAATAATGTTCATTGACCATGTATTATGCAATGTCTAATAAACTTTATTTATGTATGCAGGGTCTTGTACCGGCCTTCGATCAAGCTATCCCAAGTGCTGACCACCGTTACTGTGTGCGACACTTGTACGCTAACTTTTGGGATGCTGGCCATCGTGGGATAACATTAAAGAATAAACTATGGGGAGCAGCAACTGCGTATACAGAAGCTGAATTCAACAAGAAAATTGAGGAGCTGAAAAGGTTGAGTGAACTTGCCCATGATTATCTACGGAAGATTGACCCAAGTGTGTGGTCTCGCTCGTGGTTCCATAACCATAGTAAGAGTGACTTGGTGGTGAACAATTTATGCGAGTGTTTCAACTCGTATGTGTTGCACGCACGGGACAAGCCGGTATTGACCCTAGTTGAGATGATATGGAAGAAGTTGATGAGGAGGTATCAACTTAAAAGAGAGAGAATAAAGAACCACACGGGTCGACTATGTCCACGGGTGGAAGAAAAACTGGAGCAGATCAGTGAAGAGGCAAGCCACTGCCTTCCTACGTATGCAGGAAAAGGATTCTTCGAGGTTGAATGCCACTTGAAGTAGTTTGTGGTCAACCTTCATCGAAGGACTTGCTCGTGTCGTAGATGGGATATGATTGGGATCCCTTGCGCGCACGAAGTTACAGCTATTATTTATGATGGAAGAAATCCGGAAGATTACGTTCACTAGTTTTACACCACAGATGCATACCGGAAGGCATATGCACCTGTTATTTATCCTCTTCTTCCGAGGAACAGTGGGTGTGAACAACTTATGAGGTTATGAATCCCCCTCCTTCAAGGGCTCAACCTGGTAGACCGAGAAAAGTGAGGAAACGGGGACATGGAGAGTCAACCCCTGCTGGTCAGATTCGGAGGCGACAATTGGGGGTTATATGTTCAGAATGCAAAGTGATGGGTCACAATAAAAGAACTTGCCCACGTCTGAATAAAAGGAAAGCAAAAGGGACCGTGCAAAGTGTCCCACGTGCACCTGCAACACCGTTTGGGAATGAACCTCCACCTTCACAGCCTCCACCAGAGACCCGGAGCACTAGACAGGTAATAGTACCAATAAAATTATATCTAGGATTTATTATCAGTTTAAATATGTTACTGATGTTGCTCTGATATTGCAGGCCGCCCAGAGACGACAACTACGTGATGAAACACACTCTCAGACCACTGCCGAGGCACACAGTATCCAGATACCTCATCTACTTGATGAAACACTTTCGCAATCTGACGATGTCCCACCTCCACCCATTGTACCAGTAAGTTACTGGTCTCCTTTGATTATAATATATTCCATGTGGTCTGAAAAAATTAAAACATTTACTGATGTTAACACGTGTATTGCAGCTTACAAGAAGTAGGCGACTATCACAGCTATTAGGGGACAACATTGGAGAGAGTGAAACTCGCATCCGTCAATGTAAGTATATATGGACTAAAGGTTCAATTTTCAGTACTTATAATTTATATGTACACAGTAACTTAATATTCAAATATTCTTATTTGTAGGCATCGACGAAGAATACAGCACGAGCTTCAACTCCATACCGCAAACCCCCCTCTACGACATCGATAGAGACACACACGGTTAGGTTGAATAGGAGGCAACCATCTACCAGCAGCAGTTTGCATGTGACTGGGGTTGCTTCTCGCATACAGATGCGAAGATCAAGTCGGTTGCAAGGAGGTACATCACAACAGAGCAGTTCAAGCAGAAAGGTTGTAATCGACCTCACTGCTCCAGAAGCAGGACACGGTGTTAGGTGCTCTTGGGGGCCCCCTGGTCGGGGCAGAATTCAATTCAGGGTTTCAGACATAGCACCTCCGGGCCTTGGAGCATCAGAGAAGGGTAAAGCTCCAGCTACAGAGCGTACAAATGCGAAGGACAAGGGGAAAAACCCCCGATGACAAATCTAGTTCTGTTTTGGATTACTTTAATATATATAGTTAGTTCTTGTGTATTGTTGGTTGGGTATAGTTTGTGGTTTTTGGATTTGTGGTTGGACAATTTGTTTGTGTAGTTATTGGCAGAGGGTAATTTTTTGGGATAGAGGGTAAACTGTATTTTGATAGTGCCAGTGGTTGTATGTTAAGGTGACACTCTATTTTCAGCTTCTGTTATGTCAATAGAACTCCCTTATAGTTCTTGTCAATTATAAAGAGATGCATATGGACTTGGTTAAAAAAAAACAGGTGGTAATGTATTTTGTTTATTTGATCAAGATGTTGTTTTGATAATAGCAGGTTTTTTTGTCTTTATACTGAATATGTCTTAAGCAGACATGTATTTATCTTGACAGGTTGTAAACTTTACATTTTCATGACAGATAATGATCATCAAATCAATTAGAAGAAACTAACAGTTAACACATTAATGATCACCAAGATAACTAACGTTCACAAGTTCCAATTACATTGAATATGATCAACAAAATATTACACAACAGAATTACTGCTCATGAAGCTAACATAAGCTTTGAAGTAGTACACAATACAATGCTAAATAAGTGAGCTACTAAAATTCAAATGACAAGACACCAACTGAAGACCAATGCAACCCTATAACCACTCATCTGAACATTTGATGCCTTTTTCACCACCTCAATCTGTAGAAGATGATCTGCAATCAAATCATCAAATTTATTTCCATTTTGCAATTTCAACTCCTCGATTGTTGCTGGATGTTATGCAGCCAAAACCTCAACTTCTAAACAATGTTATGCAGTCTTGTTTGCCATATCTTCTCCATGCTTTTTATCATTGTCATCATAGACTCATTTTGTCCTCGCAACTCTCTTTGAATTGGCTCCCAAGAAGATTGTTCTTCAAGCATCTGCCCATGCTTTGCTCGTAGTTGCCGAAGTACCCTTCGTCCATACGGACACATCTTAGGATCTCTCCATGCAAAGTAATTACAATGACCTCCCTCCTGCCATGTAATTAAACATATTCGTTATGTAACCTAATTAAACTAACTAACTGTCAACTTAATTTAAATATAGTCAACAGGTATCAACTTAATTAAAAATTGAAATATACTCAACCTCATTACAATATAGTACCCGGTTCACAATTAATACAAGCTATAACATCTCCAAATCATCATTGACCCTAGTAAATACAGTACCCATTCAACAACACATACAACATCTAACATTGCACTTCACACAACCCTAAAAAACATCTGTCAAAATTTTCATCTGTAAAGGCAAAAGTGGATATTGCTCTCAGATTGCAAAAACACGTTGGAACCTCTATAGACTCTACACTTTGTTGACTTCCGAAGCTACCATTGTGTGATTCAGACATTTCATAAGTTGAAAATATATTGCACTTAATAAGGAAAGCAAACAATGGCAATTGGGTCTTCATTAAATAACATCGGCAACAGAAATAAACAATAAAACGGAAGTATTCTATGGGTGGTAAAAACCTTCACCGGATCTATGAGTGGTAAAAATCAGCTACCAGCGGCTGAATGTGGGAGCTCACACGATCTGGGCGACGGGAACAAGGTAATCTTACTTCCTGCGACGACAAGAACGAAAGAAGGCGTCGATTTGCTATGGAGAAGGAGAAGACAATAGAAAAGGAGAAGACAATATCGGCGAAATATGAATTACAGATTTAGGGGCGTATATGTATATAGGCAAACATCACGTGGGGGAAATTTTCGTCTATTTTAACGATAATTTTAACCGGGGGCGAGGATTGAAGATTTTTGAAACTTAAGGGTCTTAAATCGTGGTTTTTGAAATAGAGGGTACTGGTTGGATTTTTACCCAAAAATATGAGGCTAACTATGACTTTTCCCTCATAACTAAACTTAATTTTGTATATAGAAGGTTAAGATTAGAGGAGTTCCTTATCGTGGAATAGTGGATAAGTGTTAAGACTCCATGCAACTCTAATTTAATTAATAGGTTATGTTTAGTATACCTTAAGACATAGAGCAGTCTATACTTGATGACAAATGTACCATTAAGATTTTATGGAGTCAAAATACAATTGATATTATCGTAATTCATAAGCTAAGAGCAACATTTATCTTTAGGAATAGATGTCTCTACTATTGGCATATGTTAGTTATACTTTAGATAATAGATTTATAACTTTTATACATAATTACATGGTAATGATGAGAGAGATTATTTTGTAATTTTTTTAATTAGAGCCAAAAATTTGAGTGCCATAAGTATGATAATTTCAAATCTTGAAAATGTTTTACCTAATTTTAAAAATACAAAACGAGCTCGAGTCGAGCTGAGCTCATTTGTTTGTTTTGTGTCAAGCTCAAGCTTAGTTAAAATTTAACGAGTTGAGTTCGAACAGAGATTTTCGAGTTTTATTCGAATTGGTGCTCTTATATGTGTTAAACAAGCCGAGCTCGAGCTCAACATATGCATCATTACTCGGCTCGGCTCGGCTCAGCTCATTTACAGCTTTAGAGAAGAGAAGAGAAGGAAAGGGCAGGGACGTTGCATGAGGAATATCTTGTATATTATGTCTTGGGATTGATTTTGAGTCATTTTTTCAGATTAATCAATTTCTTCCGTATTTTCTTTTTGTTTCTAATGTTTCTTCCAATTCAGTCTTTCAGAAACGACGTCACTTACTTTTCAAATACTGAAATTCTTCATTCTGTTTATCAGATCAAATTTTAGGTGAAAAAGTTATAAACCATTTTGTTTAAAATGTACTATCTGTACAAATACACAAAACCCGTATTCGGCGTAGTGAAACCTTTTTTTCTTCTTCTCTTTTTTGTAAAGCAAACTACTTTATTGGTAGTAAAGGAAGAATTACAGGGGGCAGGGGCCGGCCTTTCTCGCTATGAAGAGGAACTAAAAAGTGGTCAATTGCAAACTCTCAAGAAAAGGGGACAAAGTTAATGTGTCTGTCCGTCAGAGAAGAAAATTCTGTCTCTTTTGCTGCTTGCTTTGTGCGCTCTGCCCTACGTGGATGTAGCTCAAAGTGAACAGGGCGTTGTTAGTGATTGAGGAGCTTAGCTGATTGGTTCAAGTCTCCAAGGGGGAATGCGGACTGGTTTTGGATGAAGGTCTAGTTCTCACAAAGGAAGCTATAAAAGAGGACCACCATGCTAGGTTTTGCTCAGGTAGAATTGGGGACGGTGCCAGCATCCGACAGCTGGAGCTGGAGCTTTTTTTGAATCTTGAATCTCGTCAGATATGTGTTGCTGTTCAAGGTTTGACTCATGGCAAGAAAATGAAATACTTACGATTATTTTCATTCCTCTACTCCACAGGACTGGAAAGGACCCCCGAGTTGATGACAAAATTCATGAGTAAATCTGATTTAATTAATTATTCTTAATTAGGGACATACTTTCGCGGAGCACAAACCTTATGTAATTCTAAAGAGTTGAATTGGGTGATTAAGACTTGTACTTTGGGGTGTGATTTCTATGAGGTCTCAAGTTCAAATCTCTTCAGATGTAAACAATTTTTTGTGACCACTCCTACAATAAAGCTGGACTTACTTAGCATGTGTGACTTTAAAGATTATACGCCTCGAGATTTGTAGTGACATTGTACCCAACTCGTGTGGATACTGAGTTAGGTCCATCCGATCTTGGAGCTCGTACACGTGACTGGGTGTCTAAATTTTCCTTAAAAAGAAAAAATCCTCATGTTGTTAATTAAATTTTAGCGTTGTCGGGGCATTGTACCCAACTCGTGTGGATACTGGGCTAGGTCCATCCGAGTTTGGAGCTTGTACACGTGATTGGGTATCTAGATTTCCCTTAAAAAAAATCCTAATGTTCTTAATTAAACTTTAGGGCTGTTCAATTGAACGAATTTTCTAAACCACTTGCTGCAATTCTAGAATGTTGGAGCCAAGAACGATTAATCGGGAGAGCTAGACTAATCGACGGAATTGAGAATAATTGAGCTTCCATTGATTGAGCTGTTCAATTGAACGAATGATCTAAACCACTTGCTGCAATTCTAGAATGTTGGAGCCAAGAACGATTAATCGGGAGAGCTAGGCTTATTGACGGAATTGAGAACAATTGAGCTTCCATTGATTGAGCTCCTAGGCCAATGGCGGAGGCCGAAAAACAGAATCAAAGCAATTTAAATCCCCTCCCCCAAGAGAAAAAACAGTTTTCTTGTCTTATTTCAATTTTCTAACTCAAAAATTTTAAGTCGGGACCTTTTGTTTCTTCCAGTTCACGAGTCCGTATATAATCAGCGGATATATTACTATTGCATGGGCAAGTTGTACGGCCATTCAGATCCGACATAAACGCAAGCAACTTGAATAGACTGAAATCACTCTTTACTAATTTATGTCAATTATAAAATAGTTTGCGTTTCGGAAGCGTCATAGACCAGTTCACGTGTCCGTAATCAGGCGATCTATTACTACTGCATGGGAAAGTTGTACGGCCATTCAGATCCGAGCGTAGACAAAGGGGTAGAAAAAACTAAAAAGAAGACAGAAGTTGATTCCGAGGACACCTTTGGCTTTGAAAACAAGTAGAAATATTGAAAGAAAAAAAAGTCTTGCGTAGAAAAAATAAAAAAGAAGAAAAAAATTCTTGCAAAATTTCCATGGTACATATGTTGGAGAAGTCCAAGTACTGTAATTGGCAGTAGAAAAGACTGCTTGAAGAAGACCAGTATTGCCAATATTAATGAAGATTGTCGCCAGTGACAGTATCATTGTTAATATTAATTAAAATTTTGATCAAAATTCTCTCTGTTTTAAAATTTTCATTTACAAATATTACTAACTTAAAATTTAAATAAGAAAACAGGCTACCTGAGAAAAGATTTCTTATCCTTTTTTTTTTCTACGTAAAAAGATTTCTTATCCAATGACAAAATAGGAGGGAGAAAGGACATGTTTATAACTTTAGAAAGGCAGCGCAAAAGATGGCCCACCAATTCATGCACAAAACGATATTTTAATGTTTGCAAATAAAAAAAAATTCAAAATTTCGAAAACATTCTGAAACATGAGGTAGATTAGAGTTTTGTAAGATTTGAGAGAAAATAGAAAAAAAAATATATAATTTTCTCAGAGTTACAAAGACTCGAAAAAACATATTTTAAAATTTTTTCTTAATCATTATAAAATATAATTTTAAAAACACAGACAAATATTGTGATGTGATTTGCAGAATTAATTTTGAAGATAAATTTTGAGAAGTCACCATTTTAAAGGAAATTTAATATTTGATAACTAGGTTTTCGCCCATTTTATGAATTAATCATGATTTAGTTTTTACTTTTCAATTATTGAGTTTTTTAACTAGTTATTAACATGTCCTTCCGTCAGTGAACTGTTAGCTCTTCTAACGGGAGCTCCAGCCACGTCAGCTGCTTTTTGCAACCTCACTTCTAATTTTTCCACCTCAGCCTCTTTCCCTAAAGTGTTTCTTCTTCCTTGCGCAAGTTACCCATGGCCATTTTCGAAGGCAGAAGCTCGTTTTCAATCTCTGTCAACCTCTGCAAATGGTGGTGAGCCCCAGCGACCACCAGCCTCTTCCTGCAATCGTGGCTGCTTCCTCCACCCATCATCGCTGCCGCCACCATCACCGGAAACTTCTTGCAACAGTTCACCAACCATGCAGATGGAAATATCACCGGACTCGTGTGCGGCATCACGTCATTGGCGGCTGAAGCTGGTCTAATCCTCGTGACAGAGGCGAAATAGCATGCAACTATACAACACTTGGCCGAGTCTTCCAGAGCAAAGCGCAAAGGAGGAAGAAAATCAGACGCGAATATGTTCGTTTTTATAATCATTAAAAATATTTATTCAATTTTATTTCAATATTTTGATTTTGTTGTGCAATTTCTAGCTAGCGATAGCCCGCTTGGCGCTTGATCCCCTTGCTTCATCTTAATGTGTGTGTAAAAGATCATAGCTGCACTACTGAACTTCTAAGCCCAGTACTCCGCCGTTTTGAGTTAGCAACAACGAATAAATGGTACGGCGGTGATGAATCCACTTTTTCTCGTAAAAACCCATTCGCCACTGTATTATAGTTGAGTACGGTGGGATCTCTTAATGTAGTGGCTGGTGAATCACTGCGTTCCAGGGGAAGAGTTTAGCCGGTAAGCTGGGAAAGTTCTTGTAGTTGAAAAAATGGACCTCCTGATTATGATATGAATGCAGGTGACTGAATTGATGATGGATGGAATAGGAGATCTTCAATCTACGCAGGGTTCACCACAACAAAATTCATGTAAGATGACGGGTGGAATGGTCGGGCAAAGTCCAGTTTTGGTCAGCTTTGGATGTCCGGAGACGACCTGTAGTGGTTAGACGATGGTCACTCGAACCTTGTGATTTAAGATTTTTGTCCACCAAAATCAGTTTCGTCGTTATTGGCAACTATATTGACCGATCGTTTGGTCATTGGAGGCATGGAATCTTCCGTCATTAGAAGATACCGTAAAATCTTATCGGTGGTCGTTCTTTATGTTTGCTAACCAAATGTTTCTGGTTGCCACTTATTTTCGTTGACAAAACCTGTTTGGACGAGATCACAAAACTAGTGGTCTAATTTTTATTAGTCGTGACGAAATACCATTTGTTGAGAGTTTTTGGCTTTGACGTAATGTTGGTTGTCGTTTTATGTTTTATTTTGACGATTTGCCTTGGTTGAAAATTGACTTCTAGTAACACCTTGTACTGGTTAGTACTTTTTTATCCTTGACCACAAAATCATACTTATAGCCTCGATTTCAAATTGGTAGTTGTAGTTTTAAACATACAAAAAAATATCTTTCGTCACTATATCGTATTTTCCACCAGTTATTTAAGTGGCCTTTTGTAATGGCCAACAAAACAAAAATGGTCTTAACATGTTTTTTGTCACCCACAAACTGTCATCAGTAGATAGTTTTCACCACAAAGGCATATCCTGTTGTCATATAATTCTTTTCACCAACTATTATCTTCATAGCAAATATTTACTGTTTACGAAAATTCTGAATGTAAATATTGTGTGCTCTTGACAAAATGGATATCGTCATTTTATTGAAAATTCCTACAAACATTTTTTGAGCTAGTAATCCATAAATGAACTTTTAGCTAGTCATGCACCATCCGGAAAGGATTATCTAAATCCCAAAGCATTACTACAGAAAATTAAAATCAGAGTTCCACCATATAATTAAAATAAAAACTGGAAATTTAGAAAACATAATGTGCCAATCTATTCTGTCTCATCCCCATCTGCCTCATTCTGGTTATCACTTGGAAGTTGTTTGTACAAGTACTGAAGCTTCTCATCATAACTAGCATACCTTCCTGCATAGTCGTTGCAACGTTCATTTAATACTTTAACTTCATTTGTTAAACCTTCATATGCGTTCTTGTAATACTCCAATTCAGACTTGTATTTGTCAACTTGCTTCGACATTTGTGTAACTTTTGCTGAACGGGACTCACTTACAGGAGGTGGGATCATTGACTTACCCATTCCTCTAACATATCCAGATTTGCGTCCAAGCACTTCGGTAAATATCTCCTCAGCAATTGCTTCATCTTTTTGATCTGGGTCCCTTTCCTTTTGAAGTTCAATCATTTTTTGCTGAAAATTATATCATTAAACACATTCAATATATATCCTAAAATCATATTAAATCTAACATTACAATCCAAAAAAAAAAACAGTCTTCCAAAATAAATTTAAAAAACTTACATAAATCTGTAAAGCTTCTTGACAAACCCATGTACCATCCTTGTGTATGCGACTTCTTTTGTAGAACTCTATTGTCGTTCCATCCTCTTCTTTCTGTACCCAAAATTTTAAGTAGTTACATTATTTTCATATATATATGGCAACTGCTAGATGAAAATTCTATGAAGAGATAATACCTTTTCCAAGAGCAAACGATGAAGCGATTTGGAGCCAGATGTGTGATTTATTTTCAGTTTATTTCTATTGGCAGCATTTTTCTTACACAGCTTCTGCACATGATACAATTATTTGGTTAATATAACATTTAACCAAAGAAATATTGTGCTGTTAATGGAAACAATTAAGTTCCTGCACTCATATACCTGATATTCTTCACTTTGCCATATGTCACATAGTTTTTCCCACGCCGCGGCTGAAACATCATCAGGTGGATTTGCTCGAGCTATGTCAACATTGTTGAACTTCTTATAAATTCCATGCAACTTATATCTGTACTGTCTAAATGAGACTTGCAGTTGAGTCTTCACACATTCTTGATCCTCAAAGCGATCCCAATCAAGAACAAAATCACCCTGTAGCAATTTCAATTTCATTAATGTTAAATTTGTATTATCCTTTATGCACATTATACTAACCATACAATGAAACGAGAAATAAAATAAGTACACATAAGTTACCAGCACACGGGTATATAATTCATCTTTGTCTTCCTGAGACATATGCATCCAACTCCTGCATCCCACATCTGCAAAATGTTTTATTATATAGGTGCATCTCTCGGTAAATATCCTTGTGTACTCACTTGAATCCCCTCTTGCATTTTCCTTGACGCTAAGTGGAATCTTTGCAAGTTTTCTCAGTTTATCAAATTTTGTACCCTTCGCCGGACCACGACCTTTTCTCTTAGGTTGTTCTGGTACAAATTTGAAACAAACACATACCGTTATACACACAACAATGAAAACTAAATAAGGAGAAAAAATTTACCCATATTTTTCATTCAGACTTCATTCAGAACAACCTTCAAATATAAATAATAATACCGTTTATTCGCTGCATATCTGCTTTTAGTCCAGCTATTTCAGTGTCGTCGGTGTCTGGAGCCGGAGTGTCATCTACACAATCAGAAATCAAGTTACGTCCTTTTCTCTTCTAACGGAAAATAATTTATAACTTCATGAATGAACAATGGTACACTTACAGTCAAGTCCTTCGGTTTCATCATCATCTATTGTTGAATCCAGCAGTCTGAAGCGATGTATTGATTGGTGAACATCATTTCCCTTCCCCTTACGAGCAGAATTTCCATTGTACGCAGAAGGACGTTGAGGATTTCTAGAATATCCATTAGACTCAGAAGTACGTTGAGGAGAATTTTCATTGGACTCAGTAGGACGTCGAGGATTTGCCTTTACTCTAACGTTCCTGTTCATCGGGGTCAACCAACCGAACTGCTTCTGAACTGTTGAACAGCCTTTGTTCCCAGACGGAGCCATCTTCCATAAACAATCACAATAATAATAATAATAATAATAAAGAACAGATTAGTTCCTTAATCTTTCGTACACAAAGAGAACCTTAACAAAAAAAAATATGTGGCTAAGGAAGACGAATCAAACCTCTTCGTATACTCTGTTCTTCTACTATGTAAACAGAGATATGTTGAAGAGAAAAGAAGAACAAATTTGTAGATGACGATTTAGAGGCTGCCGTAGGTCCCATATATACTATACTTCTGAATATTTCTATTGCGATGAGAGGCGCCATGTAGTCCCACCTATGGAAAATTTCAGGATTATTTCTGCGGGACTGAAAACTGCCCTCTGTCAGCATGTCTCTCTTGAAAAACCAAGCGCCAACCTTGAATGATTATCCTTGGGCGCCGTATCGTTTGATAAAAATTCAAACTCAATTACTTTTTAGGTTAATTATCGTTTCCTGATTTCTAGTAACAAGAATCGTGTTATTTGAATATTTATGACTATCCTTTTCAGAATATTTTAAAGATGTTTTTCCTTTAAAATATTTAATGATGTTTAGCACACTTAATAATTAACGGAATTGCATAAACTTAAAAGATTACACATTAGATATGAAAGAAAGCGATACTAATTTTCATAGAGTACTGGAATTCAATTGTTGGGCAATGTGATAAAAAAATTTAATAAAAATTTTCAACGAACTAAATTGTGCGGAAATTGCTGGATTTTAGTCCAGCAAATTCCACAGCACCTGCGCGCTGCTCGCGCGCCAGCATGCTCGCGCGAAAATTGCTGCACTAAAATCAGCAATTTCCAAACTCACTAGCACGCGCAGCACTCTGTCGTGACCATTGGAGAGACCTTGCAGGCTGAGACCATACCTTATAATTTACTCCACCTACTGCTGCTCGTTTTAGAGATTTTCCGCAGACAAATAAATTAAAATGGATAAAGAGCTGCACCAAAGAGTTAAGAGTGACCCATAAAAGAAAAAACATGGACCTCCTGTTTCCCAAGACTAGAAAATCCAGAACCACGGATAAAGAATCAAAGAGCAGGAGCTGCTCTCTTCATTCATTCATTGTAAGTTCTAATGTCCTACATTTTAAAAGATACAGAATTGCATATTCGTCATCAGCCAGTACATAACTTTTCGTTCAAAATAAATTAAGATGGAAAAAGTCTTCACAGTTGAAATGACATATACATAAACAAAACAAAAACTGTGTGGAATAAGTAATATAATTGTAAGAGTTTTGTAAGATGGAATTACTACTAACTGTAACTGAACCATGAATGTATCTATTATTCATGCATCTTCCAACTCATCATTGGAGCTTGAGCTGCCTCCGTCAATCGAAACATGATCCTCAGCATCCGAGTCATTGTCAAAATCAAACTGAAACTCTGATTCAATTGATACATTACTGTCAGCCGCGTTGGTTCCATCAACCAATTCTGGTGGAATATCATCTCTCCGTAGTTGTTGGTGTTCTTGAACAATTGCTTCAATTGGTGGAAGACCACCAAGGCAAACATCCTCCTGAACAATTTGCTTCTTGACACTATTGTATGACCACCTCGGTTCATTGCATATCGGACACGTATCTAACTCTGCGTTGTCCTTCCAAAATAAAACACAATCGTTTCTGCATGCTTCAATTTTTATATAGGTGAAACCCAAGCCCCGGAGCAACGATTTTGCTTCATAAGTGGTACTTGGCACTGTGTTGCCTTTGGGTAGTAACTTCTTCAGGAACTGTAGCCACTTGTCAACGGAATTGTTACTCCAATTGTGTCGCATCTTGTAATAAAGTAACCTCACTGTGAATGATAAGGTGGAGTAAGACTTGCATCCACGATATATTGGACGATGGGCATCTTCAACCAGTTTCTCAAAGGCACGCATATTGAAATCAGGGATGCTATTGAACTGATCCAATTCATCGTCGGCGTCTTCCATTACATAACCATTCAGAATATCTCGCATCATATCATCAAAATTCTCTTCTGTTTGACTGTCATTTGTTGACTGCTCTTCCGTCGTTGGTGGTCCATCATTTTCAAATTCTTCATCAACAATGTCACTATAACGTACCACACCACAATCCACAATATCCTTCTCCCCGTGGAATGTCCATATTTCATACTCCTCATCAATACCTTTCTCCCATAGATGGTCTTCTACTACATCTATTTTTTTGTACAAGCAATTCTTACAGCTAACACAAGGACACAAAACTCTATTCAGTTTATCTTTGTGTTTTCTAGCCGCCGCCATGAATATCTTCATTCCATCTTCATACTCCTTACTGCGGAATCGATCTTTAATTTTCATCCACGATCTATCCATCCTTAAGTCCTGGTAAACACAACATATACAATGTCATGGAAACTAAGTTATTAAATTAATATGTAAAGAACATAAATGTTCTGCTACTGAAGTAATAGTTACGAATTGACATGGTACAGATCAAAATCAAACTCAGTTAACACAAATAAATGTTCTTGTCCCTGCATTCCAAAGGCTTATACTCCCTTTATGATCTGCATGGAGCAACATACTGCACGACCAACTTGGTCATTGTTTATCATATAGGCTGTAAAGCAAGAACCAAGAGAAACTAATCTACCTACAGCCTACGGGCCTGTGATGAAGCTGTGATTTGACAGATTGTTGATGCTGAGGCATATAAAACAGAGAGATATCTCAGATTAGAATCCGATAAGGCCTTCTGTGTATGGCGTCTGTGTAAAAGAGAGATGCTGACTGTGTTGTCATATTTTCCCATTGGCAAGGAGAAGAAGATCATATCATCATAACAATCACTCCCATCCCCAAAACAAGATTTATAACAGTACAGTTCGAAGGATGATGCGTTTACAGACCCACCAAATCTTAGACTTATTGAAGCTATAGTGTTGGGTCGAACAGAACATAACAGAACCGAACCAAGTAAATTGCAAAAGGTTGAAATCCAAATGCACATGCATATAGTATTAAAACTGTTGCATATATATTATAAATACTTACACAATGGCAAAACCAAAAAGAAAAGAATAGAAACATAAGTGAACAAATGCCCTTTGAATGTTTCACAAGACAAAACTTCAGACATTTCAAACTTTGTCAACTAGAGTTTTCTGGTTGAACTAAAAGTACACAACAGAAATCCTTCAGATTTCAAGATGATATCCTTGAAGCTAATATGTTATTACAGAAATTTCACATGTCCCCAGTTGATAAAATCCATACAAAGCTCAGAAAAAGAGAGCAGATTTTAAGACCAGAAAAATATAAGAAATTGTCCATATTCACTAATAGGCCTACTTATTATCTTCCTTTGAGATAATGTCGTATTCAAAATAGAATCTGTATGACCGTATACTTCATCAGAATATTCAAAATAGAGTCAGAAACGTTTAGGTCAAGAATTCTAATTTTGGATTGCTCATGTACTTCCAACTCCACTCCTACCATTTTAGGCATACTAGTTATTATTGATGCTTCTGAAAGCACAACTTTGAAAGAGTGCTAAAAAAACACAAAGCATGTGTTTGTTGAAACTTGAAAGGGGACCATCTTGAGAGATTGAAGACATGAGAAATAAGTATACAATTGCAGAAATAACTGGTAAACATAAGGCGACTACTGTGCTGTACGAAATTGAGGTCTATTGGCAAGTCAGAGAAGGCATGAATTAGATCTGAAGATAAGAAAAGGCAAAGAAGTTACATCATTGGAAATTCAAATACAAGCTCAGATAGACATTACCCACTTGGCTGAAAATCGGGTCGAAGGATGTGGAGCCGTTCGAATCAGATTCGCCCTAATATGCAGAAATTGCAGAAATTGGTACACCGTATTTCCCAGATTTAGGCACAAAACAATTTCAAGTGGTTAGAATAAATCAACCTCAACGAGTGTAAGGAATCAGATGCCCAACTTTGTTTTTAATTTTCTGATCTTTCTCGACGGAGGAAGATCTCCTGTGGGCAGAAGTCTTCAACCATCAAACTAGAACAGATGCAGATATTCCGAATATTTCGACGACCAGAATCGTAGTTAAACACACCTGATTTTGATATTTCTTGACGGAGGAGAATCGAATGTCCAAAATAGTTTTTAATTTTCTGATCTTTCTCGACTGAGGAGAATCTCCTGTGGGCAGACGTCTTGAAGCAACGAACTAGAACAGAACCCGACGGAAATTAATTGTTCCGAAAAATTCCGACGGTCACACTCGTAGGTAAACACCATCTGATTCCGTCAGGATGTGAGTGGAAAAATGGTGACGACAGACTCCGACGAACAAGAGGATGAGATCCGTCACTCCATACCAGAATAACTCCTTTAACCACGATACTGTGTGACAAAGCAAATATCGTTGGGCTAGAACGATTTTGAAGTTTTTGGTGGATAAAGACCCACTTAAGGCGACGACCCAATACCCGTTATAATAAAAATGGTCGCCTAAGTGGACTTTTGTTGTAGTGGTTGGAATGCTTCTGATGCATATATATATACTTCCATTAGGGAGGGGAAGAGTAAACAAGCTAGAGAAAGAAGCTCCAAAGCAGAGCTTCCTTCCAGAGCACAAGGAATCTGCCACTATGACAAAAACCGGGGTAGGCTCGTCGGTGATGTTGCTGGCTTAAATACAGGAAAGAAATAAGGAATCTCTTGCTACAGATGGACCAATACGATCGCCTAGTTCATGTTTGCTTTTTTGTTGAGATTTTTGGTTTGTATTTGTTGAGCTTGAGATGCTTCATTTTCTTCCTATTCTGACTATTACACCAGCAACAATTACATGAAACATTGGATGTGCTCTCTTCTTTCCTCTTCTTTTCTTCTTCTCTGGTTTAATTTGAACTTTTGGATGTTCATCTGGAGGCATCGTTTACTCGGGAGAACTTATTCGTACGTCTAATGTGATTGAGTACATGTCTCATTTACAGGTAGATAAGAATCTGGTTATTTGTGATATTCCTGAAATCTCTAAAAAGCATGTGGTCATTAGATTGTTCATCAACATTTTGCATTGAGATGAAGGTTTCATTTTCATCTCGAAAACACAGAAGCTACTGATAGAGCAGAGACAAAATTTTGTCTACAAACTACTAAACTAAGACTCAATATTTTTATATGCACTTCTATCTTTGAAATTAACCTAATTTTTTTTAATTTCTTTTAAAAAAATTAAAACCTGTCCGGACCGCATTAACTAAAACCGGACCGGACCACTTATAAGTGGTCCCGTCCGGTCCCCTAAAAATAGAGGACCGGATATCCGGTCTGAAAACTGGACCGAAAATCCGGTTTTCACCCCTAGTTTGCCCCCCCTCCGGGACTTCGTAGCTATGTCAAAAAAAAAATAGTGCTGGCTTTTGTTTGCAAGAGGTTTGCCCCCCTCCCAAGTCTCCTATTATTTATTTTCCTCTATCTTAGATAAACTGCAGCGGCAAGAACTAGCTTTTTGATAGTATTTATTTGGGATTTACTAGAATTCGCAAAGGTTGGTGTCAATTCCTTTTGTGATCATTTGGTCTTGTTAAAGTATTGCTTTATTTGGTTATAAAAGAAAGTGACCGATATTAGTTATTGTTCTCCGCCCTTTCTTTTGTTTTTCCTTCTTAAAATATCTTGTAATAACTTAGAACTAACTCTATTTTCGTTTTAGGTGAAGTTACTGAGGACAAAGTGTCATCAAAGCCAAGGTAAGGGGTAGACACTTGTGATTTTTGTTTGGGATAAATGGCTTGGATGTTTAGTCATCTTTTCCATTTATATTTTCAGCTAATATGAAATATCCATGGTTATTTGTTACAGTCTTTGCTATCTGCGAGGTGAACATGTGTGGGGTTGCTCTAAGATATGAAGATTTTGGCAACTGAGGGACAAATAATAGCTTGATTATTGGTACTTGAACTTTGTGGCATGTGGAGTTGTAGTGGCTATTAGTTTTTGGGTTTCTGTCCCTGTAGCGTTTGTTAGTATCGTCATGGTTCAAGCTTGTCTATTTTAGGATTTTGTGCCGATGGATGTTCAGCAATTGCTGACTCTGGAACATCTTTGTTGGTTGGTCCGACAGTATGTACATCTCTCCATATGTAGCTGCAAAGACGTGTTATGGATATGCAATAATTTTTATGCATTCTACGTGCTATTATGTGCACTCTAAGTGTTTGTAATTATGCCTGAGGATGAAAAAGTTTGAATTACCTGCTAATTAGATTGGTAGGTGCTGTCTACCGAGTGTTTATTGTTGGTTTTGGAGTTTTGTCAAGTTTATCACGGGTTTTGGGTAGCCTACTATGATTTAGAAATGTCCAGGGAGACAATTTGTGGTAGTAGTTACTCTGGCTTTAAGTTGTGGTTTGCAAGTTGGGGTGCCAAAGGAAGTACAATGTGGAAAATCCTTTTGATTGGTCAGAGTTCATTTCTTTGCAGCATCTGTTGGGATTTAGTTTGTTCCTCACATATATAATTTATGTTAGGCTATGTAGAGCTTGGTTTTTTATATCCAACTCAGATAGTACCTGACCTGATTTTTGATGAACAGTGTTTACGGTTTAAAATGAGATTTTTTGTGAGGCTTAGTCCCGGGGAACATTTTTTGACCCATTTTGACATGGAGAATCTAGAGTTGCTTATAGCTTTATATACAAGTAGATATTTTATTTATATAAATTTTTTGTTTATTTTTATTTCTAATGTGATATTTGTTTTCAATTACAAGAATTCAAGATCGAGGATGTTGATGTGTAAAAGGACGAAGATTTTAATTGGTCTTTACTTATTGTGTTGTATTTGAATATTTTAGTTGTTTATTGCTTATTGCTTATTGTTATTTTATATTTGAAATTTGTTATTTTTTAGCTTACTTGTAGAGATTCTTGTGTTTATTGTAAAATATTATCAATCAATGATGAAGTATATTTTGTTTTATTATCCTTGTTCTTTAAGGTTTTACATCCAATGAATTATGATTATTAAAATAAATTTGTATTACTGATTAAAAAAGCATGTATAGGAAAAAATTAGTGGTGTTTTAAAAATGCTGGCACATACAAAAAAAAACGCTGGCACAGACCTTTAGTGGTGGTCACAAAAACGCCGCTAAAAGTTTGTCCCAATGTTTTCATGAAACGCTGCAAAAAAAAGCCGAATTGCGTTCGGGTCTATAGCTACGGTCGCGATCACCGCTAACAGACCACCGCTATAGACTGCTGGTCTTCACCAGCGGTCGCAAAAATACCACTATAACCTATTGCGATGGTCATATAGTGGCGGTCACGCTAAAAGCTTTAGCAGCGGTTTTCGACCGCTGCTAAATGCCATTTTTTTTTGCAGTTTACGAATTATTCTTCTTTCACTAAATAATTAATTAAAATAGGAAGTTGGGGATTTTCCTATTTTGGGGGCCTTAGGCAATAGCCTAGGCTGCCTATGCTCAGAGACGCCCTTGCCTGCGAACACCATGGCACGATTAATCCTTGTTCTTCTTTTTTCAACATGTTCTTTATCATATCATCTGCTTCTTGCCCTCCACTAAGCTCGGAAGATCGGATCACCCACAAGAATTGGCGGCCACAATCTACTAGTCCATTCAACATCTCTTCCATTTGCTTTCTCTGCATCGCAGCCATGCTTCCGAAAGACACATAAACTACTGAGTGATTTGGCTTTGAGTTCAGCCAATGAATATAATCCTTACCGCTCTCGAACAAGTCGCATCTGGACGAGGCATCCGATCGGCCGTCTCCTCCATGAACATACAGGATGGAACCAATGGTCCGATTGCTATTGGGTTCATATTATCAACGGCTCTGATTGCAGCTTCTTCTAGAGCATCAAAGAAGCACGCACGGTTTAGGATCCTTTTCCAGGGTTTGGATGTGCTCTTGAAAAGTTGGGACGACTGAAGCGTGTGGACTAGTAGGTAAGAGAAAGGAAGGTAGGTCTGTGGCTGCAAAAGGTGGCAAACCATGCAATTGTACCGAACTTGGAGGGCTATGCAATTGTACCGAACTTGGAGGGCTATTCAATTGTACCGAACTTGGAGGGCTATGCTTATACTGTCGAAGTAACGGTGGAAGATGGCAAAAGCCGCCGTGGACTGGATGCAGAGAAAAGCAGAAGGAATTCCCATATCACGTGCCACGTCTGCAGCCCAGGGGAGGAGTACGGTATAGATTAAGAAGCTGACTCCGCGCTGCTCTTTCGAGAGGCTCATAATCAAGCTGGCGAGTATTTGGGACCCGACGCGCTTGAACTCGGACATTATGTAGTTGGGGTCATCAGTGGGCTTGGTTCCATCATCGAAGCCATCGGAGAAAGAAGCATATGATAGTCCCTAAAGGGAGGGAAACATTTTTATTTGTTGGAGGCCATGGACGGTGGTGACGAAGGTGACAAGTGCACCGGCGTTTATTAGGCGCATGGCGAGTTGGAGTGTAGGGTTGAAATGGCCTAGGGCAGGGCAGGATGTGAGCAGAAAGTGGTGGTTTTTCATGGTGCCTTTTCTTTCTCTTTTGTGATTAGTGCTCAGCAGCTGATACCATTGGCTTGCCTTTATTAGTGGATAAAAAGAAGTCCTGTACAAACCTGACCAAAAGAAGCCCTGCATGATTCTATGCATGATGCGATGGCTGCAACCTTAATCTTGTCTTTTCTGTTGGGATCAACATGGTATATCTAAAAGGCATTAAAGGAAGTAACACTGTCCAGCTGAGAAGCACGGAAACTTTTTGGGCGATATCTATAATTTTCAACTAATGGTGCTTGAGTAGTCACTCCGTAAGGGAGTTTTCGTGAGCTTGTGTGCTCTCCGTACAGCCCTCTTGTTATCTGTCCATTGTCTGGGTACTATGACCCCCTGCGTCCCTTTTCGCTGTTTTTGTTGGGCGGCTCCTCCAGCATTCCCTCCTGCTTGGGCGGCGCTATCTTTCCTGTCTCTAACTCAGCCAGCAGCTTGGGTGCTGCTTTGCCTTGTTCTCTTCAGCCCTTCTCAATCCATGATTTCTCATCTCCTTCTCTTCACTATTTACCTGAACCTGCATCCCCGATTAGTTCTCATGGAGGTGGAGCAGATCACTAAACGCACAGCGGAGCTTAACTGGAGTTCTGGGTATCCTCAGGAGGTGCATCCCTCGGCTGACGCTGATGCAATCTCAGGGAGTGTCTTGGTGGGACGTATCATTTGATTCATTTCCCACAAGCACCTGCCCGTCCATGCTGTCTGTGGTATTCTCATCAAAGCAGGGGCTTTTGCTGCCAAGCTCGAAATGGAAGAACTTGCATCCAACATTTTCCTTTTCGTTTTTAGTTCGAAACTCAACCGTGAAAAAGCCCTGGATCGTCAACCATGGAACGTTAAAGGGTATTCTCTCATCCTTAAAGTTTGGCCCTCTGTTTCTACCTGGCAGGAGATAGACCTCATGACGTTTCCCATTTGGATCCATATTCATGGGCTTCCTCTGGAACGCTCCACTGAAGCTACTGCCCGGGCTATTATGGCGATGGTAGGAGACGTTTTGGCCATTGATGGCAAGAAGGAGAAGCAGGTTTGGTGTGTGCCATTCATACGTGTTAAGGTTTTACTTGCCTCCCGAAAACCTCTCTCTTCTGGTCGTCATCTGCAGAGGTCTGAAACTGCGGAGTTACGGCTCCAGTCCAAGTTCGAGTGGCTTGCTGGTTTTTGTTATGCATGCGGTATGTTCTTGAAGGCACCCATGGTATTAGCTCCTCAAGTCTCTCGTCTCTAGGATTCATCTGGAAGCAGCGGCCAGCCAAGGCCAGCCAGTGGGCTGCCAACTAGGGCGATGCTTTCGTGCCACACGACTCTGGACTTTACAGCCTTGGGAACAACGATATTTGAGTTTGGCTCTGCTCGTACTGTAAAAGACTCTTCCACACGCAATCTGCACCGAATGGCTATAGTTGACATGCGTGCTGATACGACAATTGACGAATGGATGATGGCAACCTGGATTTGGACCAGTGGGAGGATAATGAATAACAAATTTCGGCTGGGGTGGCGGGCCTTACCTTGCCCCCACCTCAACCATGAGGCTAATTCATTGGAACTCTTGCGGTCTCGCCTGTCCGGCGGCAGTCCGATCTCTTCGGGCGGCAATAAGGAGGCTCAATCCCGATTGCTTATTCTTGGTAGAAACAAAATTATCTCAGGTCAGTTTGGTTCTTCGTCGTATTTGTTTTTCGCATGTTGATCAACCTCCTATAGGTAGCAGGGGAGGTCTTGTTTTTGCTTGGAGGCTCGGTTTAGACTTTGAAGTCACTTTCACTTCTCACCATATTCTCAATCTGCTATTTTACTCTAATCCGGGCCATGTTCCATGGATGGTCACTCTGGTCTACGGCCCCACGCTTTGGCATGATAAACGGAGATTTTGGGAGCAGCTTACTGGAATTGGAGATGCCTTTGGAGGTGCTTGGTTGTGTCTAGGCGACTTTAACTCGGTTACATCTCAATCGGATAAGAGTGGAGGGCATCCGGTTTCTGAGTCTTCTTCAAGGGCTATGTGGCAATTTATTCTAAACAATGGGTTGGTGGATCTGTGTTTCACAGGTCCGAAATTCACTTGGAGTAACAATAGATCTGGAGCTGCTCTGATCAGAGAGCGATTAGACCGAGGACTTGCTAAAGGCGAATGAAGAATACTCTTTCCTAGGGCTACCATCTCACATGGATCAAGAACAGCTTCCGACCATGCCTCTTTGCTCTTTGACACTTTTGGTGATCAGCATGTTGGACCTAAGCCTTTCCGGTTTGAGGCATTCTGGGTCAAATCTCCTTCTTGTAGAGATGTAGTGGTTCGGGCATGGGGAGTTCATTCTCCCGGATCCCCTGCTTTCTAGCTTTGTGGTAAGATTAAAAAGCTCAAGCATGAGTTGCGAATCTGGAACAAGTGACAAAATTTGATATTGTGAACTAGAACTTGCTAGAATCCAATCTTTGTCACCATCTCCTCTATTAGAAGTCCAGGAGGCCCAACTGCAAGTGGAGCTTCATGATGCTTTGAAGAATGAAGAAATTTTATGGAGAAGCAAATCTCGAAATCAATGCTTAGCCACTCCCGAGCTTAACACTCGGTTTTTCCATGTCTCTACCATCATTCGTAGACGTAGAAATTGCATTGAAGGCTTAAAATCTGAGGATGGGCAATGGTTAAACTCTCGGGCAGCCATTGGGGCATACTTATGCACCAATTTCCAGACTCTGTTTGCCACCTCTTCTCCTACGCTCCCAGGTGATATCAGTAATCTCTTTTCTCCAGTTATTTCGGCTGCTGACAATAGTTTTCTTTGTCGTGTCCCTGATGAGGCAGAAATCTTCTCGGCAGTCCGGTCTATTGGTGCCTCTAAGGCACCAGGGCCGGATGGTATTACTGCTCTATTTTATCATTCTTATTGGGATCTTGTCAAACATGATGTGGTGGCTACTGTGCAGCGATTTTTTGAATCTGGATATCTCCTTCGTTCCATTAATCATACTAATATTGTGTTGATACCAAAAAAGGACAATCCTACTTTAGCCTCTCACTTCCGACCCATAAGCTTGTGTAGTGTCCTTTACAAGTTCATGTCCAAGATTTTAGCTTCTAGACTCAAATTATTCCTACCTCAGATTATCTCTCCCATGCAAACCGACTTTGTTCCTTTCAGCTCTAATTTATCCTCACATGAACGTTCAGCTATATGCCAAGCAATTGGTATTCGTGCTGCTGATCATGGTGGCAAATACTTGGGCCTTCCTCTTCATCTTCCAAGATCTAGAAGAGCTGCTTTTAATGATATTAAAGAGAGGATCACAGCAAAGTTGGAAGGATGGCAAGCAAAATGTGTATCTCAAGCTGGCCGGCTCTCTTTGATAACAAATGTAGCTGCTACCATGCCCTCCTATGCTATATCAACCTTCCTCTTACCCAAAAGTTGGTGCAAGGACATAGATCGTTGTTTTAAAAAAAATTTCTGGGGGTTTCAGAATCAACGGAATGGCTTTTCTCCCATTGCTTGGTCCGCTGTTTGCCAGCCAAAGGAAGCGGGTGGGCTGGGTTTGAGGCGCATGTATGATTTCAATCGAGCTCTTATTGCCAAACTTGGATGGTTCTTGCTCACTAAACCCGAAGCTTTTTGGGTCCAAACTCTCTCTGCTAAATACTTAAGGAACACACACCTTCTAGAGGCTGAAAATATCAACAATAGTTCGTGGATTTGGCAGAGTATTATTGCTACTAAGGAACTACTGAGGGCAGATATTCTTTTCGTCATAGGAGGCGGTGGTAGTGTAAAAATCTGGACTGATCCATGGATACCAGGTCTTCCTCTTTTTCAGGCCATACCAGCTTCGTCGAGTGTGAACATTGCGGAGCTTAATTTTGTCCAAGACTTATTTATTCCATCTACTCGGTTATGGAACACTACTCTCATTGAATCTCTTTTCACTCCTGAATGCGCCAGAAGAATTCTTAGTATTCAGCCCCAACATCATTTGCAGGTAGATCTCCTCATTTGGAAACCTTCTACTGATGGTCAATTCTCGGTCAAGACAGCTTTTCATTTAGACCAAGCTTTTCGAAGCAATGAAAGTGCCGCTAGCCCCTCTTTTAATTGGAAGCAACTGTGGTCTTTCAAAATTCAAGCTCGCCTCAAGTTGTTTATTTGGAAAATCGCAGCAGGGGCCTTATCAGTTCATAGCAAAATGCAATTCTTGCATGATAGACTCCCTATGGAGTTCTTTCTCTGTCCTCTTTGCAAAACTGAACCGGAGACAGTGGAACATCGTTTTATTTGATGTCCATTGGTTTAGTGTCATTGGCGTCATGCTAGATGGCCCATTTCACTGTCCAACTTTCAGCATTTGGACATTCAATCGTGGATCACCTGCCTCATGAATCCTGCATCCTCTCTAGGCCTTCATCATATCATCGACCGTGACTTTTTCATCCAGGCTGCTGTGATTTGTGACTCTATCTGGTTTTCTCAAAATCTCCTAGTACATCAAGAAAAGCTTATCATTCCTCAGGAGATGTTTTTCAATATGAATCGGAGACTGCAAGAACACCTTGTTGCTTGGTTTCTTTCGGATGTTGGCTCCCGATGGTGCCCACCTCCCCCTGGTTGCTATAAGGTGAACTATGATGCTGCATTGAGAGGAAACACTGCTTTCCTAGGGATAGTTTGTCGTCCACCCGAGGGAAACCTTATTCATGCATGGGGCAATTTTGTCTTCTCTTCGAACCCTCTTGCTGCTGAACTTCATGCTGCTATATCTGCTTGCCAGTGGGTATCTAGACTTGGCTTGGAATCTGTGATTTTTGAAGGAGACTCTCAACTGTTGTTGCGCTATTTGTGAAGCTGATTTCATTGTGGAGGGTGCTTTACTAGGAGCTATTGGACTCATCAGAGCCTTTCTCATTACTCACAAAGATTGGAAATTCTCATGGGTGCCTCGCCGTCAAAACCAAATGGCGCATCATCTTGCGCAATGGATTGCCCGTTACTCTTGTTTTGGTCCGCTGGACCTTGTTTTGTTGCCTCCTTTCATTTCATGTGTTGACCTTTTTGAACCTGCTTAAGTGGACGTTTCCCTTTAATAAAGTATTTGTTTAGAAAAAAAACTAATGGTGCTTGATTTGGCCATTTATGGAAGGGTCGGTGGTTTCTCCTTACAAATCAATTTGCCCGTGGATTAAAGGAGTAGAAGAAGCATGCAGTAGCTGTTGTCATGACTTCTCCTAATGAGGATTTTTCTACTTGCCAGATTTGTTTTCAAGCAACTGAGACTGCAGAGCATTTGTTTTTTCATTGCCTTCTTTCTCGATTTATATGGAGAGAAAGTCCTTGGCCGCTTAATATTTCAGCTCTTAATTCAATCTCAATCTCACAATAGATTCGCATGATTTATTGCTCTCATCGGGAGTTGGGGATAGATAAGCGTGAAGAGAGATCATTTCTTTTTTGGGCTGCAATTGTTATGGATTCCTTGTGGATGTTTACAAAATTTCTCGGTGCATAAGGGTCTTAAGGTTGAACCCTTGGAAGTTACCCGAGCTATTCATAGGAGGTTCTTGGACCACTCCTCAGCATGGATGGTTAAAGAAATTGAACTTCAAGTTTGGTGGTCTCCTCTTCCCCCCTCATGTGTTAAGATCAACTTTGATGTTGCTTGGCGCCCATGTTTCTCAGTTATTGCTGTTCTTTGTAGAGACCATGAGGGCAATTTACTCCAGGTTTGGACCAGTGTCATCCCTGCTGTCCTACCTCTTTGGAGTGAAATTAAAGCTGCTCTTCTAGCTTGTCATCTTGTTGAGAATTATGAAAGACTGACAGTCTTTCTTGCAGGAGATCTTTGGTTTCTTGTTCGGCCATTCACTAGAATCCTAAGGACTTGGAGGGGTACCTAGTGGAAGATTTCAAAGCTTTCCATGCTACATTTACATTACACCCTTTATGGTCTCTGTCTTGGATCCCTAGAAAGCAGAATCGACTTGCTCCTAAAAATTGCTAAGTGAGCGGCAATGACTAATTGATCAGGGATTATAGATTTGACTGTTATTCCTCCATTTATTTTGAATTGCGACTGGGTTTATAAGCCCCCAAGTTGTAACTATATTCATCCATAGTTGTGGATGATTTACACAGCTATGGATGTTTATATCTTGGCTCAGAAAAAAGAAGAAGCATAAGCATGCAGTATTCAATGGTACTGAAGCACATCGTATAGAAGTTTTGATCACTCAGTACTTAATTACTCTTTCATCTGGAAATACAATGGGTATGATCATGTACCCAACATAACTCTGTAAATGTTACAAAATGTAAGACCCTAGAGATAAAAAGAAGAAGAAGGGAATTAGAGGATATTGGAGCAGAATATTCAATGACGCTTGCAAGCCTAAAACTAGTAAATGTTTTTTTGATGAAAACATCACTACAAGAAAATCTGGTTCACCCGACATGAAATTCCATCACAAAAAATGCACAAAGTCGTCACCGGAGCCCTTTAGCCACGGCTTTCGGTCGTGAAGCCTTGGTCAAGATTGCCGCTTGCGACGTTAAGCCTTGAATGGTGTCAGAAGAAGGGTTGACCAGTTGTTGGAGAAGGGTCCCTCTGTGAATATACCACTCATCCCAAAAGCTTAAGCTGATAGAAAGAGGTAGATTTTTATTATTTGAATTATATTTTCTAACACTCCCCCTCACGTGTGGGTCGGACTGTCTTTTAATTGGGAGGCCCAACACGTGCAATATTTAATTGAAATTGGGGTAAAGTGTGGAGTCAGGTCTCGAACTTGGAACCTGGCTCTGATACCATGTGAATCTACCACTCATCCCAAAAGCTTAAGCTGATAGAAAGAGGAAGATTTTTATTATTTGAATTATATTTTCTAATACCCTCATTTTGCACGGATCGTCACTGTTGCTCCGTGGCCTACGATGTTCAAGTCGTCAAGGATTGTATACCTTTTGCCGATGATGTGCAGCGCGTGAAGGATTCCTCATCCTTCAATGATGATGGTTAATGCATGAAGGGTTCCTCATCCGACGATTTACAGTGCGTCAAGAACACTACAGGAGATTTTCCCTGTAGAGGCAAGACGACGCTGGCATCAATTTGCGTCGCTTGTCAATTTGCTTTCGTTGGTATTGTTTTTTGGGTGCTCTGGTTATCAAAATGCTCTTTTTAATTTTTTTGGGTAATTATTTTCAATGTTCTGTTCTCATGCCGGAAAACTGTTGACTTATGAAAGCAAAATGAGATGAAGACAATGTATAAATCCATGAACCGTAACATAGTTTTTACATCCATGGTGAGCAATCAAAAACTGTTCTCAGGCAACATGCCTCACAAATAAAAAAAAGAAAGCGAAGTCCTGTATACAAAAACTTGACAAAAGCAAATTTCCTTTTTCACTTATCGTCCCTTTGCACCAGTAGAAACTGCCACAACAAAGCGACCTACTTTTGAAGCTTCTAAACTATAGCTCCTTTTGCCTTTTCCACGACCATGTTTCTTAATAGATGTTGCTGTCCATATAAAGGAGAAGTTTCAATACATATATAGAGGCGGCTATGTTTGGTTTAGATCTCAAAACAGTTTTTGTTTTTTGCTCTTTTTGGAAGTAGTGTAGATTCTCTTGAGATTGGTGAAAAGTGTGTTAAAAGTTGTTGGAATTTGTAAAAAATTATTGGGATTGTTGAAAATGTATTGAAATTAATGAAAAAATTATTGAGATTGGTGAAAAGGTATTGGAATTGATGAAAAAGTGAGTGAGAAGTTTTTGAAATTTTTTTGAAATATGAAATAAACATAGCCTAACATTCGTGGGAACCAATCTAAACACACAGAAAACAGTAAGCGAAAATATAGGTTTGCTAAATTCCTTACTCGTTTCTTGAAGCTTCAGTAGCATGCTATTCTGGGGTTATGTGGGATCTTTGGCAGACAGCACTGGCGATATGGTTTGAGGTTGGACAGGAAACTGCAAAGCATGAGTGCGCCCCGAACTTCTGAGTTCTTGGCTAGCAATTTGTTGTCCCCGTTTGCGTGAAGTGCCTACGGCCATGATTGTTGGAATGGAGAGGATTGAGTGAGAAATAAGCGAGATTCTGTGTTAGACAAAATATACAGAGTGCTTTCAAAATAAAATGGTGGGAAATAAGCACTATTTAAAATTTAGTGGAATCTTGCGCAGCTGCACACGTCTTCCGTTCAAATATTTGATTATAATGGTTATTTATCGGTAAGAAATAAGCGGCTGCTGCTATACGTCATCAATTGTATATTGCTCATTTCGTTTTCAAAGCCAAATTTTTGTTCCTAAGCTTCAAAGCCAATGATATAATTCATAAGTGCAATTGCTACACTCTAATCGATCCCTTGTTTGGTGCATACCTCGAAAACACAATTTTTCCTGTGATTGTTGCAACTATGTTCATTAGATTCAAAGTTATCTATGTCAATGGCGCACAGCTTGTTCGATTAAAAGCCTATGTTGGGATAAATTGCAGAATATAACCATCAAAAACCTTCTTATTGTGATGGTCACTCTAGTTTGCTATTGTTTAGAATTGGCTTATCTATGGTTACATGTAATTTTTTATATATTTTCAAGTAGCAACATTCAAGGCTTAGAAAAAAGAAAAGAAAATAAAAGAAAAGGAACAACCTTCGAGGACTCTGTTATATCTTTCTCTTTCCATTTTAGAATGTCCGATCCGGGGAAGATATGTCCCAAGAGAAATTGCCATCAACGATCTCTATTTCTAGTGGTACTTTATAAAGAGGGGTTTTTGGGCCAGGATAGAACAAGAAATTTTGGACTTGACAATCAACGTGTATATGCCTCCCAGTTCCATGTATGATTGCTGCAAACTATTTGGGTGAAGCACATTGGATCTTGTCCAGTTATAGTTATCCCTTTTTTTTAAGTACTTTATGGAGTTTATTTTCTTTGTCCAGTACTTAACAGGCGCAATTGACATGATCCAAATGGGAATTTATGATATAATTTGCCAAATTGCTTGTAGAACTGGTGTAATCTTTCTGATACATAAAGACAAAATGTCCAACAAGATGGAAGTGAAAGCTGGTAGAAAACTCTACCGCTAATTAGTACTGTAATTGTTATCTTACATATGGTGCTTTGAAGACTTTTGCACTAAGAGAGACCATTGGTTCTGGGATTTTATACTGGATACTAAGGAAAAAAACCTCTCCGAAATAATTAGACAACAAAATCACAAGAAAAAAGGAAGAAAAAAAAATGTTCATTAGACCTAAAGATGAGTTGGCTTAGTAGTTCATGTAATGGTCTGAATCAAATCTCTTGTATATACAGCAGCCTCTGTTTCCTTTGGGCCAGCTTGAATTATAGACTTGAGAAATTAGAGCTCAATTTTCATCTAGGATGCTAAACTTGAGCCTGCACGATAAGAGTACTTTATCATGAATCACAAAATACAGATACCAAATTACATGTTGGTGTGTCTACAAATTAGAAGTGCAAACAAAGAAGAATTGAATCTCTATGTCATAACAGATCTTTCTCTTACTAGAGTTGCTACCTATTCTGCAAGTGATAGTTTATTTGCAAATCAACTAGATCATACACAAAGATCATACCCGGGAAGAATTGCTCATTTTCTCGGATATATATTGAAGATTCTGGCACTAAAAGATTGAAGATAGTGAGTTAAATTTGACATACTACTGGCACTCACTACAAAATAACCGACCTATAGCGGCGGTCGGCAACCGCTGCTATAGGTCAAAAAACCGCTGCTATAACATATAGCAGCGGTTTTTTAGCGGCGGTCGTGACCTCCGCTATATACCCGTCGGCATAGGTGTATAGCGGCGGTTATGGTGACCGCTGGTGAAAACCTGTGGTCTGTAGCCGTGGTCATGTAGCTGCGGTTTAAACCGCCGCTATATGCCCAAACCGCTGTTTAGGTTTTCCGCGGAAGGTCTTTAGCGGCGGTTATCAGACCGCCGCTACAGGTTTTAGCAACAGTCAGTTGACCACAGCTGTAGGGTTATAGCGGCGGTCACGTGACCGCGGCTATAACTGTAGAGCTGCGGTCATATTACCGCTACTATTGCCCTTGACGTTTGTTACATGTTGTTAAATTTAATATTCAAATTTAAATTTTGTTATAGAATTTAATTGATTAATGCAAATAAAGAAAAGTGTGATAAAACATAATATATTTCGTTGTAACCCTATCTTACAAGTTTTGCATCAAACAAAAATAAGTTAAGGACATTTTCTCAATAGTCTAAAACCTAACAAGTCATGACATTTAACAACAAATAACCATAAATTTAATCATCTCCACCTTCATCAGCACCATCTGTTGCTTCACTTTCTGCATCATCGGAATTGTCTGCTATTGCAATATTGAAAAATTAACAAACAGTAATGACATGAACAAAGATAAAAGAGCTTAGTACACACTTAAATTAAATTAATGGCAATATTAATTTATATTAGTATCTTACCAGCACTCGTTTTCCAACTTGCATGAGATGATCTATGAATTACTAGTGAAACCTGATTGTTATTGGCAACATCTTGGTATTGACGTTGCTCCTTCAACGGTTAAACAAACATTAATTAATTACGAAATATACATAAATAGAATCAATAGTAATATGTGAGGATAAATAAATTAAACTTTTACCCAAGCTTGTGCCATCATTTGTATTGTAGATTTAAGCGATGCTACTTCAGACTCCAACGTCTGAACTCTATTTTCCATATATATCGTTCTCTCGTTACTAGAGGATGCAGACTGACTGGATCTTACATTGGCATTGGCAGGATACGATGAAGGAGTTGGTCCTAATCCAACGCCGCGAATACGACCATATCGTTCTGGACCAATCACTTGTGCATATCGATCAGATGGTGACCAACTGATGCTGCCATCCACTCTAAATTGGCTCTAAGTTTGTAAACTTCTTGAATCGTTCAGTCCAATCTCCTCCATTTGCACATTCGCACATTCAAATCAAAATTTATATTTTGTATAGACATTCGCACATTCAAATCAAAATTTATATTTTGTATAGACATTCGCACATTCAAATCAAAATTTATGTAATAATGACATAACATTTTCTCTGCTACGTCCGGATTTATTGGAGATCCGTCAGAACGTATATGGACGACTTTATATAACTCTGCTCGATCGATTGGAACTTGTTTCTCTTTTTCCTGCATCACAAAGACGAATTCGTAATGAAATTTTAAATTACAAATAAGAATGGTAATGACGAGTACTATATCATTAAACAAACTAATGAAGTACTACATACCAATTCGTGAGCATAACGTGCGAAGCTCTTTGATCCTGCAGTTTTACCAAATAATAGTTAGTCATACCCTCCGCCTTCCAACAAACACCAACATCATAAAGTGATCAGAACATGAATAAAGGCCTCGGTAAACTATAATTAAACAGCATACAACATTATTAAACTTAGAGATCCATCGGTAAAGAGGACTGGCTTCGTTTCACCTCAAGTTAGACCTCTAACGTCAGTGTAGAGGTATCCACCAGGAAGTGATCTCAAAAGTTAAAAAATAGATAAACAAACAAACATTAAATATTGAATAACACAAACCTTGTCCTCCAATCTCCAACAAAAACACATAATCAACATCATATAACAATTACCCCTCCAATCTCCAATAAACTCCACAGGATCAACAACAAATAATAGTTAGCCATACCCTCCGCCTTCCAACAAACACCAACATCTCCAATAAACTCCACAGAACTAACAACAAGTAATAATTAGCCCTACCCTCCGCATTCCAATCAAATCCACAAACTCCAATCCCCAAAAACAAAAGAACAAACAATAGTAATTAATGAAGAGAGATTAAAAATACCACTTACCTGTGAAAGAGTAATATGTTCTCGGCAAGTCACCTAATGTCCCTCAATCACAGTGAGAAAATACTGTAGTTGAGACTATTGAGTTCAACTGTCAAAGAAAATTGAAAAGGATCACACAAAACCAAAATTTATTGGTAGAAAAATTTGAAATCATATGAAAGAAGATAACATATACTAAATATTTAAAAAAATTTAAATATTGCCAAAATTGTGAATAAATTGCATTTCTTGATAAACATGTCTTAATTCTCTCCATATTCGTGTCTGATTAAGGAGACATCCAATTTAATATATGATAAAATCATGCAAATGAGGTTTGAGGTTTGTACTAATTATCTATGATAAAAATGGTCGCCCATCCAGGTATAGCATCCTAGTCCTATTACTGCTTCACTATGGGACAACATCGAAGTGTTAGGATTCTCGGAACAGGAACGTACGAGGCCTAATCCGAATTAGGGGTAAAAAAGAAAAATAAATAGCGCATCGAAAATTTCAAAAAGAATAAAATAACAAATAGCGCAGCGGGGGACAATGTTCGGATAGAGTAAAAATTCCTAGATGAGTTTCTTTAACATTTGTTTAATATTCGTTTGTAATCTTGATAATTTCTTGATTTTGGCAGAAACCCAAAAGCAAACATAACATGAATAAAGGCCTAGGTATTTGATGACACATATGGTGCCCACTTGAAAGCCGACAGAAACAAAAGACGGGGCTGGGGCCTATGTTATGCATAAAAGCCCATCTCAAGCTTAGAGATAGAACGCATCCAATTTCAATAAATAGTTGTTTGGATTAGCAGTGCCTTGTTTAACATCATTCGACATAACAATTTCAACCATGATTATTGTACGAGTCTAAAGAGTACCTTGCATTATCTAAATGAGATATGCTACAACATGTATTTGGTATGGCTCGTAGCTCCAATCAACGGTATGACAAGCACTAGAGCAATTGAACCTCCCTCTATACCTCCAGTACCTTTAGTCACTCCAACTCAACCCGAAAAAGACTATGATTTGGGATCAAACTGGTCCTATAAGGATCAATATATAACTATAAAAATAAATCCACTGTCTGTTGTCTGAGAAAAATGGAATCATATATAAACTGCAGATTTTCACATAAAGCTAATCGAAAATGTGGGGATAAACCCTGACATTATTATGCCAACTGTAAAGAACCTGCAAATAAGAAGACATAAATCAAGAAAGTACCTTCTACACAAGTCAGGTTCTTTAGTGCAATCTACCTTTCCCAAAAGAATCTGCCCATCCAACTCTGGATCATATCTGAACATAGAGATTCAAGTATATGATAGGTAAGGCTACTAAATCTATGTCACATATGAGTTGAGAAAGTAGTACTCACAAAATTCAAAAGTACAGGAAACACAATAAGCTGAGAAGAAAAAAACCTTTTTCTGATTGTTTTTGCTGCCTTCTCCCATGCTGGTTTCTGTACAGAAGAGGTTAAATGAGGCAAGCTTCTACTAAAGATGAAGAACATTGATGGAAAAATAAACCAATCAACCCTAAGCATTTAGTTATTCGAAATATGAGCAAGCTATAATGAGTGACAATTCCAGAAAATTAACAGAGGGATCCCATGGGGTACAAATGACAATTCTTTTTTTCTCTCATTGGCAAATTCATACAGAGGTTCAACATTTTACAACAATGGCGCACACAAAGATGCACACCAATTAGTCCAAAGTGATTAACAAATCTATATTATATGAGAGAGAGAGAGATCGGGACTGAGTGCAGTGAGAGGGAGAGACTGAGAGGGAGGAAGGGAGGTGACCGGGAGCACTGACCAGTGGACGTTCGAAGGAGGGGAGGCTAAGTGAAAGTGGGAGGCTGGCGTCGCCGGCGGGAGGCAGCAGGCTGGCGTCGGGACTCTGGACTCGGGAGGTGAGCAGCGCGTCGGGAGAGAGAAGGGGAAGAAATTACAGAGAGGGGTTTCGGGGAAATTTTCCGCGCGTTCTAAATGCTTCATCTTTTTTTTTAATTCGCTGAGGGTGAAACGACGCCGTTTCACCCTCAGCGAAGTTTTAAAAAAAAATTTGTCCGGCCTAGTGCCTGGGCCTGGTTTGAAGGGGGCGGGCTGGGCTTAACATTTGTGAAAAAAAAAATTATAATTTAAAACTATAATGTTTTTTTTACAACATAATTGTATTGAAGTTTTCATAATACATGATATGTACTTTAATTACATAAGTTAAATTCACAATATCTTTTTTATAATACATGATATGTACTTTAATTGTTTTATAATTGTATTGAAGTTTTTATAATACATTATGTTATGTATTTTAATTGCATAAACTAATTAATCTTACAATATCTTTTTGTTTGAAATTAAATAATATGTCATAATTAAATATTATTATATTACAAATTATTACAAATATATATGCTCATTAGAAGCATATGATAAATAGATGTCTAAACCACTTAGATTTAGTCAATAAAAACATAATTACCATAACAATCATAGATATAACTTTCATAACATTATTTATAATTCCATATCACAACTTCAATTTTTATAAAACACCTTTTTAATTCCATATTATATGAAATAGGTCTCCTAATTTTTTTTAAACATGTTACAAAATAAATGTATGTATTAAAAGGAATAAAATAGTATATAAAATAATTATTAATATTACATAACATATAATTTTCGATTTTTTAACATTTTTTTCGAAATATATCTATAGCGGCGGTTTTTACAAAAACGCCGCTATAGATATACCTTTAGTAGCGATTTTGTTTTAAAACCGCTGCTAAAGATATGAGATACCGCGGCGGTCACACTGACCGCCGCTGTAGGTATACATTACATAGCGGCGGTCACTAGTCGCCGCTATATATTCGACCTATAGCCCTGTTTTCAACGTGGCCGCTGCTAAAGGTGGTATTTAGCTATATACATCGACCGCCGCTATATGTGGTATATAGCGGCGGTCAGTGACAAGAGGCGAAATAGCATGCAACTATACCGGTGATCAGCCCTAGAGGCAACAAAGCAAGGTCCAGAGGACCAAAACTAAAAAACCGAGCAATCCACAGCGCAAGACGATGACCATATGATTCTGACGAAGAGGCACCCAAGAGAAACTCCAAGTCGGATGACCAGCAAGAAAAGCACGAATAAGACAAATAGGTACAAGCAGAGGACCTTCAACCAGGAAATCAGGCTCACATATAGCAAAATAGATGAGAGAGTCTCCTTCAAAAATAACATTTTAAGACCAAAGTGAGACACCCAATGGCAGGCCGTGAGAACAGCACGAATCTCAGCAATAAGAGGATTCGAAGTGAGGACAGAATCACCCCAGGCATGGATAAGAGAGCCATCAGGGGGCGACAAACCACCACCAGAAAAGGTGTGCTCCCTCTAGTTGTAGCATCAAAGTTAACCTTGAAAAAACTGGGAAGACGACGACACCAACGAGAATGAGAACCAACATCCGAAGCAGACCAAGCAACAAGGTGGTCTCTGAAGTTGTCTAGTCATATTATTCATCATCTCAGGAAGGCTGACAATATGATCTTGATGCACCAAGAGATTGCGAGAGAACCAAATGGTATCACAAATCACTGCAGCCGGAAGGAGAAAATTTCTGACAAAGACATGATGAATACCCAAATATGAAAAGGGATTCATAAGGCAAGTTATCCTGAATGGATATCCAAATGTTGAAAATACGCCAAGTTGAGGGGCCATCTACCATGGTGCCACAAATACTGGACCAAGGGGCATCTAATGAAAAGATGCACAACAGTTTCAGGCTCATCCTTGCAAACTAGGCAGAGAAAAAACTCCACAGAGAGTCCTTCATGCAAGAAAGTCATTTTCCCACGAACAGGCATAGCCCCGTAGCCAATTTCCAAAGAAGAAGCTTGAGGCGGGCTTGAAGTTTGAAGGACCAAAGTTGCTTCCAATTAAAAGAGGCCCCATACGAGCTACTAAGCCCACAAGAAATTTGGTCTAGCTGAAAGGCCAACTTAAACGAAAAATTACCATCATTTTCAGGCTTCCACATGGGGGCACCCTGGGCGGCTGCCCCCCTTTGTTTTGTGAAATTGATGAATTTTTTGTTTTTGTTTTTGTTTTAAAATTTATTTGCCCCTAGGTTGGCAAGCCCGTCCCCCTTAAGCCCAGCGTCCCCCCTCCCCCCTTAAGTAGCCCAACGTCCCCTTAACAGATTAACAAACGTTTCCCCCAAGCCCAACCCCCTGTAACAGACGTTTCACACTGTTTTTTTTAAGAAAAAATTCCGCTTCATCCTTTCTTCCTCCTGAGTTCCTCTCGAGTCCTGCATGCGGCGTGCGTCTCCTTCACAACTCAGTCCCTGCCCAGTGGTGCCCACCATTTTCTCCTTGCTGCAGCTCCAGCCAACATCCCCCTCTCAGCCTCCCCCTCTCCTCCAGGCTCCACAGCTGACGGCAGTTAAATAATAGAGAAAGTTTCTCTTTTGCTGGCCTTACGCAAGTTACGCACAAGGGTTGGGATTTGGGAACTTGGGATTGTTGGACCGTGGACTCCCTATGACCAGTGGCTTTTATTTCAATAATTTGCGTGAATATTGGAGTATTTTTTACTTGTTATGTTTGAGTTTATTTAAGGGATATTCTTAATTCTTATGTGGGGGTTTACAAATTACTTAATTGGTGTATTTTTTTAGATTGATGGCGATAGATAAGAGTTGGATTTACGAGAAAAATAGGTTTGGTGAAAAGTATGCGGAGGGGGTCTGTAGGTTTGTCGGTATGGCTGCTTCTTGTGTAGACTCTCGGGGTCAGATCAGATGTCCGTATCGGAAGTGCAAAAATGTAGTGTTTCAAGTGTTGGATAAAATGGAAGATCATATTTACATTAATGAGTTTGATGTGAGCTATAAGTCATGGGTGTTTCACGGGAGGGTATGCAACTTACTTCTAATTTAAGTCAAGAGTCCGGTGCGGGTTTACCATATAGTGATGATGATTTAAATGGATATAACTCTAATAGAATGACGTGTAAGTCTTATTTTTAGAAGTCATTAAAATTAATATCGTGTCTTTTTTTTAATGAACTTCTAATATATTTCTGTAGGTTCAAAAATTACGATCTCAAAATCCATGTACATCGATTGATGAATTGTATTCACTAACACGTGGGCCTGATACACGAGTGATGTGTTATTCTGCAAGTGTTATGAACAGATGTAGATATCATACAGAACAACGGGAAGAACGTCGGAGAACTCAGAATAGTGGTATTGTAGTACTGGGAACACATGAGGGAAATCCAATAGAATTTTATGGGAGACTTGTAGACATTTATGCCATGCAATACTTGCGGGGAAATACAGTATATTTGTTTAAGTGTGATTGGTGGGACGTCGGAGATAATCGTAGAATTCGTATCGATGAGAACTTTAAGAGATAAACACTTCCCGACGATGGTACTTAGAAGATCCATTTGTTTTGGCTAATCAAGCAAGTCAAGTGTTTTATCTAGTTGATCATCTACATGAACCTACATGACGAGTCGTGCAGAAGTTGTCGTGTAGAAATGCATATGACATTCCCGGACCAAATCCGGATGGTGAAGTTGACGTAAACATTGAATCGGGAGCAACCATCGTGAATGAAGCGTATCAAGAGGACGATGTCATTGACTTGTTTATAGACTTTCGACAATTTAACCTTAATCCACTACGGAGGGATGACGTTGCGCCAAACGTTATCGAAGCTTCTGAGGCAATTGATCGGCGGAAAAAAAGACGTATAGATAGTAATGAATCAGAAATTGAAGAAAATAGCGAAGAAAGTGCTGACGAAGATTCGTTTGAAAGTGATAGCGATTCTACTGAGAATGAAGCATCGGACGATAACCTGCAAGAACCGGATTCTGATTAATAAATTCCTTCAAGTATATTTTCTTTTTAACCTTAAAGTATATTTTCCTTTGTTATGTCACAGCTTGTACGGTGAAATGAAGCGTTGACGAGAATTTCCTTCAGTTACTTCTGGACGGTTGCATAGTCCAGTTAGTCCGGTTAGTATGAGTTCGATCCCGTGCCCTACTCTGAGCGCTCCAACACCGAGAGCGAATGAAGCCATGACTCAAAGCACGCCAGCTTGTTGTGCATGTAAGAAATTATTCTAATGAATATTTCAATTTTTTAAAGTTAACTAACCGACTTTGTTAATATAAGTTTATGTAGCGACATCAGCTTTTGAGCGTGGGCGAGGTAGGAGCAGCGGGTGAAGCGAGAGCGCATCCGGTTGGAGCAGGAGGAGCGCATGAAAATGGAGCAAGAGCGCATGCGAGCGGAGCACGAGGAGCGCATGCAAAAGGAACAAGAGAGCATGCGAAAGGAGCAAAAACGCTTACCATTATATTATTTTCGATTAAGTATTATTACGATGTTATTTTCGATTTAATTGCGGATTACTATTTCTTACCATTAATGTGCATTAATATGAGTATTGTATTTTTATTATACTACTATCTGTTATATAAATTTATTATTATTATTGTTTTTCAAAAATCCAAATTATGTTTCAACCATTCGATCAATAGTTAAACGCCCAGCTATTAATATATCGTCAATATTAAAAATATGTAATGCCGATCGATCAGTAAAGTCATCGATCGATCGTCAATATTAAAAATATGTAATGTTGATCGATCAGTAAAGTCATCGATCGATCGTAACAATTATACCGATCGATCAGTGACGTAGTCAGTGATCAATCGCTTTAATCACCGACCGATCGGCTTTTGTTAAGACGATCGATCACTAATAAATTACAATTGATCGTCATTAGTATAGCGATCGATCGTCTAGTTCTTACAATTCCATCGGTAAAAGTAGTTGATCAATCGCCAATAATTCACAGATCGATCGTATAACCGATCCATCACAAATTCACCGATCGACCGTTTATACCGATCAATCGCTATTTTAATCGATCCATCACTAAGTCAAGTATGATCGATCGTCAACTGTGACGATCGATCACTATGTTTAGTGACGAAAAAAATCCGTCACTAAAAACTTTTCGTGACGAAATTCGGGTTTCGTCACGAAATACATTTGGTGACGCTCTTACACTGACGAAGCTGGTGACGAAAAAATTTCGTCACTAATACTTTTAGTGACGTAATTTTGACTTTTAGTGACAAAAAATTTTGTCACTAAAAGTCATTTTTTTGTAGTGTAGCACCCTATTCTCAAAAACTTTGTAAACTATAATTAGAGGACGTTCGGTTATATAGTTTTCTCAGTATTTTTTTGAATCCCATAATACAAAAAATTCTACAACCAAACATCATTTTTAACACCACATAAAAATAACTACAACACGCATACCAATAAAGTTAACATCACCTAAAAATTCTCAAAACACAAAAAATCCTCGCAAAACTCATTAACCGAACAACCTCTTAGTTACAACTCATCCATCAATCTACGTTTACCGTTATGATTCAATGCCCTATCCAAATATTTCCGTTATATATATACTACGTTTTCCGTCTCAAGCGAAAATAGCAAAAGCCTCCATGTTGTTGCTTTTTAAATTTAGTGTCATTCCCAAACAGAAAATTAGAATTGGACATTTTTTTCTTGAGCCATGTGGGAAAGGGAGGGACAATTTAGTATTTTCAACCAAAGAGAGTTTCACCTGTTGCGGAGTTTTGAGAATGGGGTGCTAGTTCGATGAGAAAATTTGTAATTAATATTTTTTTCAATTTTAAATTTATAAAAATATTTCCTATTTTCTAGGTTATGATATGGGGCATTCATAATTAAAGGGCTTTTGGCTGTTGCCTCATTCGCTCACCCATCTAAGCCGCCCTAGTCCAAATAGGCGGCCTCCTTTTGAGAACAGCACATGCAAAAAAGTCCTCCACAACCATCCGCTTCCGTTCTTTCCAATAATCAACGTTACAGATTGTGAAGGAGACAACATTAAGCGGTTATTTATTAGTATAATGTGACTCTTTTTGCATCATTGGTCAGCCGATCAGACACGGTGAATTGACGTGGACGTGGACAACTTTCTCCAACCATATATTGCGGTCTATTAGACAAATTAGGACGCGGATCTTATCTTTACTCATGATTTCCATCGGCAAATGGATGCAGGTCGTCTCCAAAAAGACGAATTTATTACTATTTGATAGGATGTTTACTTCTTGAACATGATCAGTGAGAATGTGGTAACTTCTGTTGTTCAGGAGTGAAACCTAACAAAATCGACAGTACTTTGGATGTAAAAGATTATGACCCTAATAATTGATGAACAAGAAGTATATATACCTAACCCTTTGATTAAAAATTAGTTAATTGTATCATGTCCTCTTTCGACTAGACAGGTCCTTATACGTGAATGGTACAAATTTACTTTGATTTCTATCCATGACATAAAAATGAGTATAAATAACTTCATTACGTACGATGCCATTAATATAAGATAAACATTGCCCTAGAGACCCTAATCATGGTACATTAATTGTCTCTTTAATATACTTCTTTCAAGTACACGGCACGTTCTATTGAACCTTTCAAAAGTGTTGTACATTAAACGATCAATAATGTAATTTCTTGAAGAAATCTACCATAAATATTACTCTCGTATAATCCAGCCGATTGCGTCGTGTATATCCATGAGAATGATTAATTAATATTTAGGGAAATTAAAAATTTAGTCACTAGGTTTTAGTACCGGTGACAAAATGGTCACTGGATTTATTTTTTTTTACTTTTTGGTCACTGAGAATACGTAGTGGTGACTTTTCACCCCATCTGTCAAACCTCCGTTAATTTTTAACTGAATATGAAGCGGTCGACCGTTACATTAAGAGGTCGATCGCTTATACATGAAGAGATCGACCGCTACATGAAGAGGTCGACCGCTTCATATTTCGTTAAAAATTAACGGAGATTTGACGGATGGAGTGAAAAGTCACCACTACGTATTCTCAATGACCAAAAAGTAAAAAAAAAATAAGTTTAGTGACCATTTTGTCACCGGTACTAAAACTCAGTGACTAAATTGCAAAAATCCCTAATATTTATGATGATCTCACAGCTCCAATTTATGGCTCCTAATTTCTGTTCGATCTCAACCTCGACGTATACGTAGCAAATCTTAAAAATACCCAAAGCATTTGATTTTTCTTCAACTAGTTAGATATGACTATAACTGGAGGAGTTGGTTAATTGGTAAAGGAGCTGGAAATTAATTTCCTCACATATATAAGTACTATGTACGTGTTAATTCAAGTTATCCATGCCAGTAACCTAAGTGTCCCATTTAATTTTTAAATCATCTGATATGTATGATTTGTCCTCGTTATTTTTAATTTCACCTCAAACTCTCCATATAATTCTCTCTTAAACACTGAGTTGGTCCAACTTTACGTAGATAATTTGAGGTAAAATTGAAATTAATATTAATGGGGACAAATCATACATAACACTATGACAGATGATTTAACAATTAAAGGGGACACTTGGTTATTAACAATGGGTTAATACATGTTTTCACGTTAATTTTTTTGTCATTTATAGGGGGAATTTACGAAATTACCACTTCAGGATATAAAGAATTCCACATGGACCAAAATAGGAAGAAACTTATGTAAGACCATTTTAAGATTAGACAATATCCAAAAGATCAGTGGACTAATTAAAATATATCAAATTACATAACGAACCAATACCTTAGCTAGCATCCATTTTTCTGAAAGGCAAAGACTATTCTCAAATTTGAATGTAAATCCTCAAAATAAAGGCAGGAAAAGAGCCCCGTTATTAGACGATAGACAAGGGATGCAACTTTATTTTTGTACAGCCACGTATGAAACACACTGTCGGCCTGCCCAAGTGGGAACATCCAAATGTTGAGAGAGCCCAATCACCCCTGTTGGACCACTGTTGCTATAGGAACTATATACCGGTGTTTGGATGCCAATCCTAATAAAATAACTACAATATTTTTTTTCTCTTCCCATTAAATCTCTGCACTTAACATTTTGACCCTATTAAAATAATTATAAAAAAAAATTTCCTTCATCAAATAATTCACATTTATTATAAATAAATATAAAAAATTCATTTAAATCATTTACTCTAACCCTTCGAAATTTTAAAACACTCAAACAAACAGAGTCCAGCCAGAGGTGGAGATCATGCAATCTGCGCGCGATTTGTGATCGGTGGATAGTATCACTTTTCACCCAATATGCAGTGACTCACTGACAGTGCCCTCACGTAACAATCGAGCCCACGTGCGTACGATCTGTTGAGTTTGCGAAGAGACATTAATTGACATCCGTGCCCTAAGCGTGTTTTATACTGACAATATAGTCAGAGCGCAGTGTGATTCATGTGGACCAGGCAATGAATTCCTCTGAGATTTGAACTTGTTTTAATAATGGTATTATTTTAGTAAATTTTTTATTTTACCTATTCACCCATATCTAATAAAATTAGGTTTTTCATGACTGTTGGTGCGTCTTTCTCCAACCTGCATATTGTGTTACGCAGACAAAGGACGCTGATCTTATCTTTACTGATTTCCATCAGCAAAGGGATGCGCGCAGGTCGACTCCAAAAAGAAGAATTTATAATTCAATATGATAATATGATGTTTACGTCTTGTGAATACGTGAGAATGTAGTAATAGTCAGAAATATTACAAAATTGATAGTTTAAAGTTTATACTATTAAATATCAAGTATAATAAATAATATAGATGCAGACATATTCGGTATATTACATTAGATGAAGGCCCAATACCTTAGTATCAATTTTCTGAACGGTAAAGATGACTATTCTTATATTTGAATGTATATCCTCTAAATCAATGTAAGAGAATAAGCTACGTTAACTCTAGAAGATAGACAAGGGGTGCAAGTGGGAACATCCAAAACGTTGCCCCCCGGCCCCCCAAATGTTGGGCCACCGTTTCAGCTATACCGTGACAGAGACCCAGAGGTGGAGCCCATATATAGAATCTGCGGGCGAATTGTGATCACTGGATAGTATAATTTTGGTTTTTGTGAACATAACCAGCTTGTTGCGTTTTCGAAGACAATGGTCTTCCGTGGTCCAAGTGTATTTTATGCTGACCAGAGTGATTCATGTGGACCAGGCAATATTGGTTCCTCTGAGATGGCTTGGACCTTGACCGCGAGTTGGTGCCTCGGTGGGTGCAAAGAGCTACCGCGCCTCCACCGTGTATTGTTGAAAGCATTATTAATCGCAGGTAGCCAACGTATCCACAAGGATACATAAAAGGGATCTTATTGGTGACTTTACTGCCTTATGAGAGTCCGCCACAGCGACTTATTCTATGGTACCGATTCAGTTCTAATTGTAAGGTCTTAATGTGTCTTCATACGCTGTTCTGATTGAGCACATTAATAAATAAAATCGGTGACCGAAATTGATTTAGAAAAAAATATAAAACGAAAGTGTTAAACCATTTTCAAGTCAAAGCATATTAATTAATTCAATCTAGAAATTGATTTTATTCATTAATATCTTGACTCAATGAAAACGAACATATTAGGATCACCTTAATATTAGAATTGAATCCCATGGAAGTGTCTTTGGCTGGATAGACATTATAGCAGTGTGCAGTACATGTCAAGACTAACCCTTTGAGTCGATCGATCGGGGATTTGAGTCGATCGATCGGGTGCTGGAAAGCCATGAAGGCTATACTCTAAACCGTTGCTGCAAGTGGCCGGTATTCACTTATTGGCCTCCAAGCTTATTTTTGCTAGCTACTTGTTAGAGAATATAATTGAAATAGTAATATCTTTATCTTCCTATCAGCTTAACTTTTTAGGATTAGTGTAGATTCACATGGTATCAGAGCTAATATCCTAAGTTCGAGCCCTAACTCCGCAATTCACTCTAATTTCAATTAAATATTACATGTTGGACCTCCCAATTAAAGGAGAGTCTGGCTCACAATATTGCACATGTTCGGTCTCCCAATTAAATGAGTGTCCAGCCCACATGCAAGGAGAGTGTTGGAGAATATAATTCAAATAATAAAATTTTGGAAAAAAATACACTTTTGCACTCCCATTTTTTAATGTCGTAACATTGAGCCCATGAACTTTCAGAATTCGTCGATTTACACACTATATGCGAATTTGCCGTTAATTCTCACAGAAAATAAATTACATGTCGTCCACCTGATGCACTCTGCTTGTACGGCTGTTCAATCCCGGTGTAGGTGCCATTTTTGGCCAAAACAGGCATCTACACTGAATAGACCGATTTTCAAATATAGGTCACCTACACCTACACCTACACCGTGAAGGGCAAAAATTGGCCCAAAGCCGTGACGATTTCCGGTTAACCTACATTCATATTAGGCTATTCAAACTAATAAACTAACAAATCATCATTGTAATGAAACAAAAATGCTATTTAGACCAGTCCATAATTCAAACAAATATCTGACCCTCTATATAGAAACCTATAGAGATCCGGATTCAATTTATAGAATGAAGGTATCCTTTTAGTGCTTAGAAACATATAGATATCAAACAAGCACGACCATCCGTCATTAGGTTATGGCTTTCACAAATACCTATGGATTTGTAGGTATTTGTGTCATCAGCCAATGGTCTCAGCTCCTCCAATGTTAGGAAAGCGCGCTTCTTTTCTCCTCATTGTTTCGTATTTGGTTCTGCACCTGAAAGAAACAATACAACCTATTTCAGTTCAAAGCCTTCTGCTGCCAAAAAATCAAAACTTACTAAGCGGCCCATGTAGAAAGCAAAACTAGAAATAACAAGGCAGGTAGATAAGAGGAAACCTTTTAAAACTAAAACAACAAAAGAGAACAGAAAACATGGAAAGGAATAGAAAGAAACCAGTCCAAGACCACCTTCCCAATCAAATAAAGAACAATCACAGAGACGTCAAAACCCAAACCAACAATAATTAGAAAAAATGAACCATTCCATCGAAACACAAAATTCAATCACACTGACAAATGCATATATGGGTAATATACATTTACATATATACAAATAGAGAAACTATCATGGTCATTAATCTGCTAATTATAAAGAAAACAGAGCATAGATGTTGCATCTTAATTAGAGACGTACTTGCAACTTGCTCAAATTCTCTTGCAATTTGCTTTGTGTCAGTTTAGCAACACTAGATTCCTGCAACCAAACATGAATGAAATGATGCATTTTGATAGCGTGATTGAAGAAATTGCAAACAATCATGATGTGTTGCAATTTACAAATCTTTTTTTTTTTGTTCTCAACTTTTGCGCTAGGCAAATAAACTAAACAGAGCATACTGTTGAATAATCATGTATCATTACGTTTGTTTATCTCAACCAATTTCATATCTTTTTAGGAACATTAGCAACCAAGCAACAGATCTAAAGATTCAAATAAACAGTTCTACTTTAAGTTAGAAAAAATAAGTCAAACAAACAGCCAAGCAACAGATCTAAAGATAGTAGAGATAGTAATGATTAAAAACGTGAGGGAGGGGAGAATAGATTATCGAAACCCTAAAAATTGCAAACAAATAAGGAAAAATTAACGTGAGGGAGAGGAGAAGATGAGAGTACTTGCAGGCTGCAGTGGTCGGCGAAGGGAAGCACAGCTGTCGGCGTGGTGGTTCGCGAAGGGTTGGGCGCGATTGGAGAGGGAGGGGAGGGAGGGAGAGGCTGTCGACGTTGAGGAGTGGGGTGAATAGAAGATAGAAGACCGAAGAGGCCAGAGGAGGGTAGGGGCTTTAGGTTTAAAATTTAAACGACGTAAGAGAAACTACGTCGTTTTAATATAAAAAATAAAATAAAATAATTAAAATCTGGTTTCCCTGTATCCGAGAACCGGGAAAACCGCCAGGTTTCTCTAAAAACAAACCACCAGCACTGGCACTGGTTAGGCCGGGTACCGGATTTTACCAGTGGCACTAAACAACCCTATTTGCTTGTAATGCCCATTTTACCCTCCGGTTCAAGATGTCTATCACTAACCATTTGCGAAGCTTTGAGGGCTTTCAGCCCTGAGTTCAACGTTTCCTGCCTTGGCGGTCTTGTAGTTTGTCGCAAGCCCCTGCCGATGAACTTTATTCTTTGTTTGTGGAAGTCCCTTACTCTGAAATTTAATACCCTCTGTTGTTCGGTTTCACAAAGAAGACTTGAAAAAGGAAAAAGAAGATTTGTGTCTGAGAGGGAGTGAGATGGAGACGAGGCTGTGTCTGAGGAGGAAGTGGCTGTGGTGTGGGGTTGTTGGGTCCTTAGAAAAGAACCAGATATGTAATTAGTTCCGCTCTTGGTTTCATTTATACAAGGTTTTGTATGCTTTTGGACTTTTGCTGCCATTTCTCTAAAGGGAAGTCACAAATGAAAAGTATAGGGATCATGACCAGGGAAAAGCAGCGGCAACAAAGAAGCAGCAGCTTAACATACATAATGGAGGGCAAAATGGGCATTACAGGCTGAGTGCATCTGGTGGACGGCAAGTGATGTATCTTCGGTGAGAATTAACCGCAAATTGGCTTACGGGTGCAAATCAACGAATTTTGAAAGTTCATTGGCTCAATGTCAATAAATTAAAAAAATATGAGTGCAAAGTGTATTTTTCTATAAAATCTTTCTCTTAAAGCTTACGCTTTCGGGATGAAAACAAGGCATGGGAATTTGTGAAGAAAGGATGCTGGTTAATTTGTATCACAGGGAAATGGCATGGCTAAGGCCGGTGAGGTGGTCCGATGGGAACCACAAGCCTTCAAATGCCACCACTTATAGAAGAGAGCACCGAGCCGGTTCATAATGTATTAAAGCACTCCAGTGTTCTTCGAGTCATGCATGTATCTGTGTGGAAGTTCAACAATCGATCCTGCTTCATCCTCTGAATCGAACATCAGCAATTAATTAAGCACCGACTGTTTCCGTTTAGAAAGATGGGATTCTGCAAGTGAATGTCTGTTTACTGTGCCCAGACAGTGAGCGAAGGATGTACAGACAACTTTATAAGGATTTGATACCCTGCCGTATCCTTGAATTGTTTTTGTCCCTAAGCGGTATGTCATATCTAAATGGTGTGAGAGCAGAACTCTCCTATTGAAGCACGGAACTTTTTGACCCATTTTTTTATCATTCAAGATACTATTAGGGGTGCTACTTGCTTAATTAAGGAGTACTGTTTATTATCTTTATCTTAGAAATGATTTTTTTTTTAATTTGTTGGAACAGAGTACTAAAAGATTAACGACCAAGAACATTGTACAGCAATATTAATGATTAGCCATATATTGCCTTTCCAGGTCACTAGCTATAAGTTACAGAAATCTAAACCACAAATTTATTCCCAAACCACTAGAGAAGAAAAACCTTAGAAAATCAAAGGATAGGACAAAATTGTAAAATAATAACCTATAACGAACGAAACACCATGCTTGAAGCCTAAGATAAATGGTTTCATCTGCAAACATACGTTCTTTTAAGAACAACCCTGTCCAATTTCATCCACAAAAGCTTTAAGATTCTCATACGAAGAGCCACCTTCCTTGACAGCTGCCCTAGACAAATCCTTCCATTTTTTGGCATTCCTTCTCATTTCTTGCCCTCTCTCTCCACCTTCAATAACCAATTCCAAGCACCTCTTGATCTCATCACCTTCAACAATACCATCCTTATCTGCAGTCACCCTCACGCCCGTCTTCCACACGTCCTCAATCAGTTTTGCGTTTGTTTGTTGATCCGTCCACTGGGGAAACGCCACCACCGGCACCCCAAAGACCAAACTCTCTAAGGTCGAATTCCACCCGCAATGTGTGACAAAGCATCCCAATGAAGGGTGTGACAGAACTTCCACTTGAGAACACCACGGCACTATCATCCCCTTTTGCTCCAATTCATCTCTACTACTCAATTTGTCTTCTTCCTTCTCTTCTTCTCCATTTTCCTTGGCTCTTATGACCCACAGGAAGGGGCGGCCGCAATCCAACAAGCCACGTGCAATTTCCTCCATCTGCTGCTTCTTTAACACTGATATGCTCCCGAAGGACACGTAAATAACCGATGATTCAGGCTTGGAGTTCAGCCACTCCACGTAGTCCATGGAGCCTTCGAAAAGATCTCCTCCAAAAGATGTGTCGGATGGATCTTTTCCGTCCAAAAAAGCAGATGGGATATTTAGCGGTCCAATCCCAATTAGACTAAACTTTCCGATCGCCCTTAAGGCCTCGGGCTCTAGTGCATCAAAGGTATTAACGAGTATCCTCGGGGTGCTTTCCTTTTCAAGTTCCTCAAGTTGCTCTTGAAACGACGGGAGTCCAAAATTATAAGTATTTGAAGTATGCATGAAGGAGGGGATGTCACGGCTAGTGAGCAGTGGCAGTCCCGGTAATTCTATGGAATAGGAGGGGTCATTGCTGCTGTTCTTGATGATGTCGCTGTAACCATTAAAGTAGTAGTAGTAGATGTCCAGCACGGTGGCAGGTTGAATCCATAAAAGCGCTGATGGTTGGTGAAGTTCACGCGCCACTACCGCCGCCCAAGGGAGGAGGAGACTGTAGACTATGCAGGTAAAGGAACGACCCGCGTTCGCGCTGGACACGATAAGGTCAGTGAGAGCTTCGGAGCCACGGCGCCTGAGCTCGGATAAGTAGTGGTCCACATCATCGCCGGACTTGAACCCATCGTCGTAGCCATCGGAGAAGGTGGCGAACGACAAGCCGTCAGGAGCAGGGCTTTTCATGCGACGGTGGGCGTAGAGGCTGGTAGCGATGGTGACATGCGCACCCAAGCGAATGAGGCGCTTGGCAAACTGGAGGATGGGATTGATATGGCCTTGGGCAGGAAATGTTACAAGAAGGAAGTGCAGGTGCACCATGGTGATGATTGCGGAGCGAGGACTAATGGTCGTGACTGGTATGTGCAGAGCGGATAAGTACTGCGCTAGGGGTTAAAATTATGGCACATGGAACCGGAGGTTACAAATGGCTTATATATATAGAGGAGTGGGAGTTATGACGTTTGTGATGACGATTTGGAGGAGCTTGTCACAGTTTGCAATTTTGGTGCCTTTGGCAAGAACGAGGTGTTGGAATCGTGAGATTGTCACAGCGGAAACAAAATCGTTGAAATCAAAGCAGTCTAAACGTTCTACCTCCTTCAGATCCACACACAGGTTTGAGAGAAAGAATTCTAGAGAGAGAAAGTCTCATAAGTTGAAATCGAATTTCATTAAAAAGAATTCTCTCATCTTTCTCAACTGAGTTCTGAGCTATATATAATGGCTGGCTTAGAACTCAACTGTGCTATAGCGTGAGATATTTAGGGATCTCAAATCTCGGTCGTAGGAACATCATGAAAACTCTTTTTCATTAACCCCTTATATCTGTATTCCGAATTTATGGGCTTCTACAAATTGTGATCATGTCCATTAACATATCACAATTGACCCCCGAGATAATGAGACTATTTTTGTGAAATGTCTTTTGCTACCAATTATATGCTTATTTATCCTTCCACCATACTATATTCCACATGAGCTAAAAGGACTAGAATAATATCACCGATTAAGTATCTAGCTCATATAATTCTTAATTATTAGTCTGTGCCTAGTTGGAATTCCAAAACATTTCGAAAACATTTTCGCAAATATTTACTTAATATATAAGTAAAACTTGTGAAAACACTTTTTCACAAAATCTCGATGCGCAGCGTTTTTACAGGAGTCCAACAATATAATGGCATAATGAATATACTGTCTCATCAAGAGACTGATGGATTCCATATTGAGCAATTATACAAATTCACTTACTATGCACAACACCAACCATTATCTGGAATATTTGATTTGCGAAGATCATCACCAAATGACTCAGTCAAAGTACAAGTACACAACAATCAAACATGCATAACTCTCTCAGGTCTAAGGACAACATAAGCTAATTGTGCTGAATATCGTTCTCTGCATCAGTGACCATATCCAGAAGGTATTCATAGTTGATTTGGTTCAGTGCATGTACTCATACATTACACCCACTCATTTGCTTAAGGTCACCACCTCAATGGCGGAGTCCATTATTCTATCTTATAGAGGCACAACGAGTGTAGACCTATTTGTACATTATCATGTACCTCGGTCAAGAACAAAGTGAGTCAACAAGGATCCGAAAAGTCATACTCCCCGTCTCCGATTCATTAATCATTAGCCTGACTTTTCTACAATGTTACTCAACAATATGACATCTTATGTCATTGCATGTACCCAAAATAGTATACAAGTGATTAATCAATAATAATAATAATAATAATAATAATCTCATAATTATACAAAATTATTGGTTTTAAGGGCATACATCTAACACGAGGCTCTCTCTTGGATTTGGATTCCTGTCTGACAGGCTGACAGGAAAAGTATAAGTATATCTAATGGCCTCAATTGCTCAACATCCTCCCAATTTCAAGAATATTCCATTGTAATGCAATTCGAAGTTTAGCATAATTTTTTGTGTGAAATATCTTAATATACTTTTGAGAATTAAATAGTAAAAATGATAAAAGTAAGAATAATAAAAATGGTTATAAGCACAAAGCATCGATACGACAGAATATACATACCATTCAATTCAATGATAAAATGGTATGAATATATGATTAAGGAATAAAAAATGAGTTAAATAAGATGCTAGATTGCCTAGATGTGAGAACTTATTTTGTAAGTGCCAAAGTTTACAAGAAAATTATGAAAGAACTTGTGATTAACGTAAGTTGCATTTTGGGTTTAAAAAGTATAGAGTAACCCATTATTTATCTTGTGCCAAATGAGAAACTTAATACATCCATTGGACTAGAGTTTTAGAAATTTAAAATTATCAAGACTTTTGTAGCCCATTTACTAACATTGACTTAGTACTGCAGGAGGGAATTTTTATCTTTTAATTTAAGCACACGCCTTAAATTAAAAGAGCCGGAGGTTAGAGGACAAATGTGGAAACAAAAAAAAAATAAAAACTGACGCAACAATACTACAAAAAGGAAATGGAAGAAAGGCAAAACAAAATAAAGCAACAGAATTTAAAACGAAAGTTGAAAGAAAAGAGAACAAAAACGTAAAACGAAAATTAAACAGTAAATGACATGATCAAGTTTTTGGTATCGTTGTCGGAGATGAGAGGTGCCTAGCTTGTGATTTCACACACTTGGAGGAATTTGTACGTGCACTGTGAATTTGCTCACAATTTTTGGTGACTTCTGATCTTATTATTTTTGTTAATAGTTTCTAGTTTCTTGATGGTTCCAAATGTCCGTTGGGGTTCGGGATAAATCAAATCGTTTGATAAGATTTGAATAACTTAATTCCTTAGAATTAGAGTCCATATCTCTCGATATACTATCTGAAATCCAAAGCATCATGGCTGAAAATTTGGACAGAGAACTTGTTCAAAACAGGACACTTAGGAATTATTTGAATATTGTTAGAACTAGTACACCTTCATGCATAATTCAACATTTGAGTGCAAATAATTTCAATTTTAAACCTGGGATGATACCCTTGATACCTCATTTTCATGGAATGGAATACGAAAATCCTTATTTACATATCAAGTAATTCGAAGAGGTATATTCTACATTTGTTGATCATAATTGCACTGAAGAAGTTGTCAGGCTGAAATTGTTTCCCTTTTCTTTGAAAGATAATGCTAAAACTTGGTTGAATGCCTTGAGGCCTATAACCATAGGAACGTGGCAAGAAATGCAAACTGAAGCATAGAACCAATGCATTGAAGAGACGGATAATGAATTTTGCTCAGAAAGATGCTGAGACTTTTTGCCAATCTTAGGAGAGATTTAAAGACTTGTTAAATGCTTGCCTCACCATGGTTATGAAAAATTGGTGCGTGATTAGTTTTTTCTATGAAAGTTTACAACCAAAAATGCGTTGATTTGTTAAAATCATGTGTAATGGTAAGTTCTTTAACAAAGAACCAGAAGAAGCATTTGAGTACTTTGATTATTTGTCAAAAAATGCACAGTCTTGGGAAACTGCTAATAATGTTGATAGACATGAGAATTCAAGACATGTTGGTGGAGGTGAGAAATATGCTTTAAGAGATGAGGATGATTTCACTACAAGAAATTTCACTTTTAGTGACAATTTTTTGGGTGGCAAAGTAAAATTCATCACTAAAAGTAACTTTTCCATGACGAAAAGAACAAATTTGTAACTGAAAGCAGGTATCCCTCATAAAACCATCCGGGCGTCCACCAAATCTGTTGGCAGGCTTTCCTTGAGTGTCAAACTTAAATTTTGTCTACAAAGAGTAACAAACATCATCCGTCACCGAAACAAAAATTGTTAGCACGTTAAAACTATGCGTTCACACGTTTAAACTTGTGACAATCTCGACTCTCGTCACCAAAACAACTAAATATATGCGTTCCCACGTTTAAACTTGTGACAATCTTAACTCCCATCACCAAAACAACCAGTTCGCGCGTTGAAATAACGTTTGGAAATCCAAGGTTGATTAAACTCTTCGAGTTCGCATCCCCCCCAAATTATCTCGTATTTGCTTTCATTCTCACTATCTCTAGTCGCTCTTGCTTACCTCTCCTCTACCGCTTCTCTCTTTCATCCCTCCTCTCTCTCGCTCTTTCTTATACCCTTACTGTCACTCTCAGCTCCTCTCTTTGCTTCTCGTCGGTGGCGCCATGGATAGTTTTTCAATATGTCGAGCCTCGCTCTTCTATTATTATTTCGGCTTAGACTCTCCACGAACAACAATATTGCTTTCTTCTCTTTCACTTCACCATTTCTCACCTTTGGGCTTATTTTTCATGATTTAATTCTTCATTTTACTATATTTCAATTTGTTTTTTGTTAGAGTTTTGATCTAGCCAATGAATTTTGCTACAATGGTTCACTTTCTCGATGAATTCAACCCACCTCGTTTGCGCTCTCGTCGTCAGTCAGACACCTCAGCTTTTTCAATCTTTGGCTCCCCAAGTGTCGTTGTTTCGTCTAACTACTTCAGCCAGTTGAGAAGGTACGGGACTAGGAGAGCCCTTACAGTCTCAATGTCTTCGGCTTCATCTTCCAATCGTCTTGAAATATGCGTCAAAGCTTCCGCCATTACTCCCAGCAAGCTCAGTGACTGTCAGAAATTTTTGTATCTCCCTTGTTTTATTCCGTTTGGTTACAGAGGAAATGCCTAAAAGAAAAAAAGAAAGAATTTTGATTGGGCATCTTAAAAACCTTTTGTTTCGTTGTCGATAAAGTGAATAAGATGTTTCATTGTATTGATAATCATTACAAAGTAATAGAATTATATTTAGATTTCCTTAATGTTGCATTTGGTTTTGAGTATTTGAAATCCATTGCGTGCACTACTGGATTGTCGCATTGGGAGAACTGATATCTTTATTCAATAGACATCTGCACAAGTGTTTTATTTTACTTGTCAGGAAACTTGATGAAAAATCATCAACATAACAGAGTTGAGTTTCTTCAAGTCTGATCTTGACGATTTATGTAAGTGGGCTTTGCGTTTATTTTTATTTTTTGATTACTGGATATCCTGGAAAATCTTGCAAGTCATGATTCCTGTGTTCTTTGTTATTATTTATCAAGGCACCTAAAGCAGCAAGAGCTGGAGATGTTCCTCAGCAACTACCTAGTAGCCAGTGGGATAAAATCATCACATTATTGGATTTTCTAATGATTCGATTATGTGCTAATCTTGTATGTGCTAATCATGATTAACAAGGCTCATCTGAATGATATGGTCATTATATGGGTGTGTGAAGCATTCTGGTGTGCTTGTTACAGCCTTTGAAGCAGATGTCTCTTTGTAGCAAGGGTATACATTTGATTTGGAGAACAGAGAAACATTAGGGACAACGCAGTGGGAGAAGGGTAATGAATGTTCATATCTTTATCAAATGTATACCCTTGCCACATCTGGACATTAAGTCAAAATTAAGGCCTGTATAACTCTTAGGCCTCATCCTTGTTTAGTCTCTATGTAGTGTCAATGATTCTGATTCACAATCTGACTGGCAGGAGTATAGAATGAGTGCTAAAATGGTAGTACAACATGTGGCTTGTCTGTTGCATGTCATAGACTCATAGTTGTGATGGGGAAGTGTCTAAAATGCATGAAGATCAACCAGAATTTTTAGGTGGTGGTGGTGGTGGTGGTGGTGGGGGGGGGGCTACTAAAATGTGGTTACTTCTTAGAGTCATCCTTGTACTACATTTGAGTGATTGGGTCATTTTCTCTACCCTTTTTCGGACATAAAGTTCTCTACTTCAGGTGCTCTGTTTTTTCATTCGTAAGCTAATCACTCAGGTTTTCTCTTTTATCAATATTTCACTTTTCAACAGGTAATCATTATTTTTTGAGTTCTATTTTACGTCCTTGAATGATAAAAAAATTCTATTTTTGGTGCAATGCTTAGTGCAGTTCATGGTTTCAATATTGGTATATTGGTGTGCCTTCATATTTAAAAACTCTTTTCTGATGTATAGAAAGTGCCTAGTGCTCCTTGGTTTCAGGGATCCCGTATCTTCAAAATCACGTGAAGGGACCAAAGTGGCTTTCTTTTGTAGTTGGGGTAGATCTCATTTACTTCTTGTTTGCTTGCCTAATTCTTTCAATTTCAAAAATTACCTTCCACATCTAGTCTGGATGATCTGTCTCTCAACTAGCTCGTAAATCAGCTTACGACAACTTTTTTCAATGTCTTTGTCCACAGCTTCCTCCGCTTCTACTCTTTTCAGGTGCGAGTGCTGCATTTGGATGTAAGGATATGACGTCTTTTCTTACACTTGGTGTAAACTTGAGATGGTATAAATACAATTTCAGTTCCAATCTTTAGAAGGGCTCTCGAATTGCCTTGAGTTTTAGTTGTAATACAATCTGTTTCATTTGCTGAATTGGGCCATTTTCTACAAAATGCTTGATGAGATGTGCAACGTAGTAATTGATGTAAATTAAGCTAAGGTAAGACCAGGATGAAATTGTATAGGTGAAGTAGTTCTCAATTGGTTAATGTATACTCTTGGTAGCTATGAACCCACAACAATCTATCGAAAATATTGATCAGGAAAATTGTGTTCGTTATTAAACTTTCAAATAACTCAAATAGGGGATTTCTAGCCTTTATTTTTACTTGTTAAACAAACTAGATATAACATTAGCATATTTGCCATTCATTGCCGCTTATGCTACAATTGCTCTTATTTGTTTTCGTGCATCTGTTCGTTTTGGATTCTTTTGACGGTTCAAAACTCTGGACTGAAATTTATCGGATCTAAAGGGTAATAACTCAGTTGTTAGTAGATTCTCTAATGAATCTAATCTGCAGAAATATTGATCTTTATCATTTTTCATTGAGGTTAGTGTCTATTTATTTGATATTCACAACATGTAGCCTGTTAAGCTTTTTGACAGTGTCAGGTCTCTTTCTTTTCCTCTTACTGCATGCTTGTTGCTTTGATGTAGCTTTGCCTATGGTAATTGCGATAAACCACCGTGCAGTACCCATCACAGGGTTCTGGGGCTCAGGTAGTTGTTTGATATCAATTATTTTCTTATATGAGAATTATGTATAATAACTAAGAAACTAAGGGAGAAATAGAAAAACAAGTGAAAAGTAAGAAGGCTAAATAGAAATTTTGGCCATGTGCCTCTGACCAGGCTCCAGAGCTGCCAGTTTTATACTAATAATTAGAGGCTACAATTCATGCTCATCATGAAATCATATACATGTTAGTGATAAATCAGTATGTTACTTATGGAAAAAGAAAGGACAATTTGGTTGGTCAAATTAGGCACCAAGTATTTTGGTACACCTTCATTTGGGGCAAACTTCATGGGATTCTAAACAAGCATATATGTTCTTGCATGTGTCTTTCATTTTTCACTAACATTGTCTATAATTGAATTTTAGGTTCAAAATATGTGATTGACAATAATGGAGCATATGACATAGAATATGGAGCAATATAGGAAATGACCCATTTTCACCTGCTAGATTTAGATTAGGAACAATTTACTTTTGATTTTTAATTGAACAATAGGCATAGTAATGTTTTGTTTCGTTGTATTATGAATAATCTCTATTCAATGTATTTCATTTCCTTTTGTGAATCTTGAAATCTTTACTTATTTTCTTGTTGAGCTTGGAGTACATTATTTAAAATTAAAAAAAAGATAATTTTGTAGTTCAGAAAAGTAATTTCAAATGGATAAAATAATTAGATAGAAAATTTATGACAAATAAAATATCTAACACAAAATAGTGCTTAGTGATAACAATAAATTTCGTCACAAAAATAACTTTTAGTGACAAATTTTAAATTTTCACTAAAGATTGAAAACAAAGAATATCCGTTCAAGCGGAATATAAGCCATTCAAACCGTTTTTTCGTGATGAAATTTCAAATTTTTTCAGAACAGATCGAAACCCGTTTGAACGGATTGTACTCTGTTCGAACGCAAAACACCGTTGGAATGGCATATAACCCGTTCGAATGCAAAAACCCGTTGGAACGGGTTACATGCCATTCGAACGATCTTACGTGATGAATCACAGATTTTGTTACCCAAATCCTTTCGTGACGGGTTACCTTGACGAACTGAGTGATGAATAGATTTTGTCAACCAAAACATTTGGTGACAAAAAAAATAGCTTTTGGTTACAAATTTTTTTTGTCACCCAAAGCTCAATTTTCTTGTAGTGTTTGCATGCTAGGTTAGCTTCAATTTCAAAGAAATTAGTGAGGTGCAAGTTGTTCCTAGTGTAACAGAAAAATGTAGCATTTGTGAAGATCAAGGGCACCCCACAAACGAGTGTCCTACAACTCTTGCATTTAATAAAGTTTTATTAGATCAGTCTCACAATGTTAACATGATTTCTAAACTTTTTTTAGTGTCATACTCGAACACTTACAACGCCAGATAAAGAAACCACCCAAATTTTGCTGGAGGGGCGAACAGTGTAATATTCCTGCTGCACATCCAGCAGGACCAACGAATTTCACATTATATGGAGTTCATCCCGGTCCCTCTTATGCTCTCCATCCTAGTCAAAGTTCAGCTCAGTTTAATGCACAAACAACTCAAGCAGCTAGAAAAGGACTTGAAGATACGACACTTCAATAATTCTTGCACAATCAGTCAACACTCAACAATCAAAATTCGCAAGTGATTAATGACATAAGGGGTTCCCTCACAAAGCTGACCACATCTTCAAGTATTCAAGAGAAAGGTAAATTCCTTGCATAGTCACAACCAAATCCACAAGGGCAATCTCATCAAGTGCAAGCGGTAAATGATAATTCTAACTTAAAGTCACAGGGAGTACTTTAAGAAGTGGTAAGGTGGTTGATCTTCCAGCACATGAGCTATACAACTCTGGTAAGGTTTCTAACCCTTCTAAAAAAGATGGAGAACATGTGGCTTTAGCAATGGCAGTTATGATGGTATCAAAAGTAAAATCAGACAACCATTTATCGAAAAGATTTTGAGATAATATCTTGGTTTTTTCTTGGAAGGTAAAGACAAATTTCCAGCAGAATATCTAAGGTAAAAGGTTAAATTAGATATAGAAATGGAGAAGGTGAGGTAAATATTTGATGGAGGGATTTTTTATAGCTGGATATTTTTGGATTGAAGGGGTATCATGTCGACAAAGAGAAAATTGCGAAAAAGCCTGCTTAAGGGAGCAAGAAAAAGAGTAATATCTGGACCAAAACAATTTCACCATTAGAGAAACCATTGGGGACTTGGATCTGTACAATAAAATCCTTTTAAACAAATAAACCAAGTATGACGATGGGTTTGATTTTCAAAAAGTAAAGCAAAAGTTCATGCGTCAATATAATCATAATAAGTAATATGCTTTAAATCTTTGTAAGGTACAAACAAGGCTCGAAGAGTCCATGGTTGTCCACATTCTTTTGACGAAATAATTCGTATGATAGTAAATTTTAAAAATCCAATACGAGAAGAATCATACTTAGTATCATGCAGAATATATTGATAAAAGGCTTGATTAAATATGAGGTTTTTTGGAACAAAGTTTCATCCAGGTGGTAATATCTAACTTGCAGTTTGATATGGATCAGTTAGGGTATGATAGGCATCTTTCACAAAAGCAACATGGCGTATATAGGTTTTAGGAACCATGATATTAGAAGGATTACAAGGAAGAGGGGTTGTAGAGGTAGCCTCTTGAGTTTTTAGACTGAAAGTTTTATCCATAGGGGGAAGAGGTGGAGGAGCTCTAGGAGAACTTATTGCGGGATTATTGCCAAGAAGAGTAAAGGTATTTTGAAGTGGGATAGCACCAGGACGAATCGAGGTCCTAGGCATATTGGACGGACCACGAGGTGGATAAGGTGGAAAGAAATTTTCAGACAGAAAATCAGAATTAGTTAACTTACGTGGAGTATTGGGAGGTTTGGAGGATGAAGTAGAAGATTTTGAAGAACTCATTTACCTTGTAAAAATTCACGAGTAAGAAAATCAGGGATCGAGTTTGACTCACCTTTAATATATTCAATATCAAAATAAAAAACTGATAAAATGTCTTGCCATCGAGCAAAGAGGTGTTTGGAAGCAAGGTTTTTAACATCTTTGAGAAGAATGTCTTTGGCAGATTTGCAATCAACACATATTAAAAATTGCTGATTAAGTAAATCATTTTGAAATTTTGAAATGCAAAGCACAATAGCCAAAACTTCTTGTTTAACAGTATTATATTTTTGTTGTGCAGGATTCCATGCACCAAAATGATATCGGACAATATGTTCTTTATCCATGGGATGCATACGCTGTTAAAGTATGCCAGCATATCCAATATGAGATTCATCAGTTTTCACAATTTTAAATGCAGTGGATGATGCTATACCTAAACATGGTAGTTGTTTAACATAGAGTTTAATTTTCGTAATAATAGCAGTATGGTCAACAGTCCATGGAGGGGGCTTCTTACGAAGACGACCAAAAAGTGGTTTGCATAATTTGCTTATATCTTTATAAAATTCAGAAATATTATTTAAATTGCCTAAGAAACATTGTAATTGATTTTTATCAGTAATTTGATCAGGAAAATTATCCCCAAAGTCAATAACACGAGAAATGGGAGTAAGAGTACCATGATGAATATTATGACCAAGGAATCTAATTTTAGTAGGAAAGAGCTTTATCGTAGGGGCGGAAACGAAAAGACCATTTTCATTAATAATATTAAAGAATTTTCGTAAATGAGACCATTGTTGTTTAATATTTTTAGAAAAAATTAGGACATCATCTATATAAACAATAGTAAATGATGAATAAGGATTAAAAATATCATTCATAATATTTTGAAATTCAGAAAAAACATTTTTTAATCCAAAAGGCATAACGTTCCATTCAAAATGTCGAAAAGGGACGGTAAATGCTATTTTATATCTATCTGCTTCAGCGATCTGGATTTGATAAAACCATAGTTGATATCAAATTTGGATTTAACATGTATTTTTTGTTGGGAATAGGATATCGGATCCATTGATAACAAGACAAGGAATACCTCGTTCTAATTCAGCCTGACCTTATACATAGAAAGCAGCACAACTCCAGGGTGATTTAGATTTTCGAATAAGACCCTTTTGTAATAAGTCAGAAATTTCATTTTTACAATATTCTAAACGTTCTTGATTCATTTTTAATATGACGGGCTTTTGTAGGAGTATTTCTTTCACAAAAATCTTTTTCATAAGGAAGAGTTATAATATATTTTTGCGATTCCAAAAAGCAGTATGACTAGAAGAGCAAAGTTCAGTTTCAATCTTTTGGGAAAAAACTTTAATATCATTTTGAAGGACAGGATCCTTCAATTGTTCATCAATTTTTTTTATAAAGAATTTCATTTTGGAGAGAATGAATATGAGGAATTGAATATCACGGGAAAAAGGAGGATAATAAAATTTAAAGGTTAAATTATGGCTTAAAACACGAAAAGTAATACCTTCTTCTGTAACAATAAAATGATATAAAAGAGCAAGAAAATGATTACCAAGAATAATTTTAGTCAATAAATTTTTGACTAGGACAAAAGTAGTTTGAAAACAAAATCCATTATTACATATATGAACATTAAGAATCTTATAATTAATAATCATTTTGCCACCATCGGCCTGGGATAGACGTTCAGAGGTTTTTTCAAAATAATTAATTAGTATCAATAGGTCCTTCCTGAATACAATTCAAATGATCAGCACCAGAATTTATTAAAGCTATAGTAGTGAATCAAAGGTCTTTAATATGAATTGTAACTTCCGAATACCACTTTTGAAATATAATTTTATCAATTAATTGAATGAACAATTTTGTAGGTAAAAAGCTGGAATCTATGGGAGGATCTGAAGGAATATTCGTTGGTGTTAAATCAGTACGTGTATTCTTTGTCATTTTAAGAAGGCGTATTTGATTTCTTGTTTAAGAATATGTATTTCTTTTTGCAGATCATTAAGTGTTACAGGAACATTATCAGGAGAGGGTGAAGACGAAGATGAATCATAGAACATTTATTTCATTTTTAAAAGATAAGTTTGTTGGGTTTCATGATTAGGTATTTGTGTGATAAGAACAAAAAATAAAGTTTCTGGTTTCGTTAAAACAAATATTTGCTTACAAGTACAATTATTATCTTTACAATTGTAAAGTTTGACCATATTGGCTTCTTAAGAGGAAGAGAGAATATGTGTAGAAGAGGAGTCAGTATCAAGATGAGCAATTGAAAATTCTTCATCAGAAGGAGGATTATATTTACTAAATATAGAGTAAAGCTTATCTTTTATATCAGAAGAAATATCTAATTCCTGTATTTGTTTTTTAGTAAAACATTTATAAGCAAAATGACCAAGCTTACCACATTTCCATCAAACAGCTTTAGTTTTAGAAGATTTGAATGGTTTCATTTTAGTGGAAGGTTTAAAAGTAGAAGAGGATTCAGGAAAATGTTTTTTCTTATAATATTTGCGGGAAGAGTATTTATGTTTGAGAGAAAATGAAAGAAAACAACCTAATTCACGACGGCTATTTTTCTTATCAAGTTCTAAAGTCTTTTTCAGACAAAGATCATTACAAATCCATAATCCAGTTTTATTATTGATATTAATAATATCACCATAAGTAAGATTATCATAGGGAATAAGACCATCAGGATTAGCCAAATTAAGACGAACTTTTTGAGCGAAATAATAAGGAAGACCTGCAATAAATTTTTCTTTCCAATAAACTTGATTACAATCATCACGATGTAAAACTTTTGAAAGGAAAACAGTTTTATACCAACGAAAAGCAGAAATAGTAGGACATTTAAGATTGACAAGAAAATCAGATGATCTTTATAAGAAGAAGGATCACCAATAAATTTTTTGTAAATAGTATAAAGAAGGGAATTGACAGCATCATGAATAGGTTGGTTATTTTGCATAATAGTATCACAATTGGCATCTAATTTAACAGCAGTTGTTTTCCGGGTTTTGTATGTTTGGGCTAAATAATGGTCCCACCAATTTTTAAGTTGGCTAGTAAAACCAGTGATTAAACCATTAAAAATATGAGAATCAGAACGATTGATACTTTTTAAAACATTAGAATACATAGTCATTTCATATAAAATATTAAGAATTGCATATTCAGAAATATCATCAATATTTCATTCATAGAGAAGATCATAACTGAAAGCAGCAGTAGAAGTTAAATGGTGTACTTCAAGTTGAAGATCAGGAGGAGTTGGACTAGGATAATAATTACGAGAAGTACCTTGGGTATATTTATGAGGAATATGAGTGGAAGATATGCCAATTTTATTACGATTTAAATCTTGAAATTGTTGTTATAATATGGAAAATTCATTATCAAATTGAACAGGAGAGGAAGAAGAAGAAGAAATGCCTGTATTATTCAAAACATTAATATCGTGAGAGGGATTTGATGTAGAGGGTTGATTGACAGAAAGTTTAGCAAGCATATCTTCAATTTTAAAAATTTTGGTAATAGTATAAAGAAGGGAATTGACAGCATCAGAAATCGGTTGGTTATTTTGCATAATTGTATCACCATTGGCATCTAATTTAACAACAGTTGTTATTTGGATTTTTTCTGTTTGGGAAAAATAATGGTCTCACCAATTTTTAAGCTGTCCAGTAAAACTAATGATTAAACAATTAGCAATCTGAGAATCAGAACGATTGGCAATTTAAAACATTAGAATACATTGTCATTTCATGAAAATATTAAGAATTGTATATTCAGAAATACCATCAATATTTCATTCATAAAGAAGATCAAAAGCGAAAGCAGCAGTAGAAGTTAAATGGCGTACTTCAAATTGAAGATAAAGAGGAGTTGGACGAGGATAATAATTACGAGAAGTACCTTGGGTATATTTATGAGGAATACGAGTGGAAGATTTCTTGAAATTGTTGTTATAATGTGGAAATTTCTTTATCAGTTTGCACAGAAGAAGAAGAAAAAGAAGAAGAAGAAGAAGAAGAAATGTCTATATTATTCAAAACATTAATATTATGAGAGGGATTTCATGTAGAGGGTTGATTGACAGAAAGTTTAGCAAGCATATCTTCAATTTTAAAAAATTTTGTAAAAGTATAAAGAAGGGCATTGACAACACCAGGAATAGGTTGGTTATTTTTCATAATAGTATCACCATTGGCATCTAATTTAACCGCAGTTGTTATCGGTGTTTTTTCTGTTTGGGATAAAGAATGGTCCCATCAATTTTTAAGTTGACAATTAAAACTAGTGATTAAACAATTAACAATCTAAGAATCAGAACAATTAGCATTTTTTAAAACATTAGAATACATAGTCATTTCATGTAAAATATTAAGAATTTCATATTCAGAAATACCATCAATATTCCATTCATAAAGACTTCGGATTGCATAGGGAAAGTTTTTTCTTCAGGAAGTAAAGGGGGTTATGGTATATTATTATAAAGTGGAAATTGAATAGTTATTTCAGGTATTCAAATATTACGAGGTATACGGTTTGAAGAAAAAGTAGAAGTACTCGGAAGGAATGAATTTAAAGTAGATTGAAAATATAAATTTCCAGAACTGGAAGTACGAGAATCAAAAGATGATCTTGAATTGGGACGATGATTTAGAAAGGACTGTAACAGATCCATCATTATGTTGAGCAAAATATTCAATTTCTTTATTTTCTTTATAGGAGGAGGAACAACTAAAGGAAGTTTCCATTGATCAGGGAGAATAATATCATCCCATTTAATCGAAGCGAATAAACGAAGTGTGGCGATGAGTTTGATTTTCAAAAAGTAAAGCAAAAGTCCATGCATGAATATAATCATAATAAGTAATATGTTTCAAATTTTTGTAAGGTACAAACAAGGCTCGAAGAGTCCATGGTTGTCCCCATTTTTTTGACAAAATAATTCGTCTGATAGTAAATTCTGAAAATCCAATACGAGAAGAATCATATATACTTACAGGGAGTCTATTCGAATTCGACGGACTTGGTATCATACAGAATAAATTGATAAAAGGCTTGATTATATTAGACTTGCTATATATATATATATCATGATTCATGATCGCAATTAAGTAGTTTCCTAAATGTTGACGATATCATGTCATGCGTGGAATATTGTTTTCTGAATTGGCCAGCCCTTTTAAAATTGAACCACAATTTGATGAAGTTAAAAGGAAAGACACCCATTAGTTGTAAACGGTCCAAGTACGTCCAATATCAATCTCAGATGCGCTGCTCCAAAGGCCGTTCTCAAGAGTACGTAACATCCACGTTCGGGGACGAGCAAAAATAGCCATATATAAATATCAGGTTTTGTGGTTGTGTAAGTAATTGACTCGCGCCCCACATGCGGATAAAGCCAATTAATGGGCGAGCTCCTCTACAATTGACTCGCGCCCCACATTCGGTTGGCGTCGTCCTTTACATGTCTGCCTGCATGCCTACAGCCATTACATGACAAAAGAAGGGAAGAGGTTGTGTATTAGTTTTCTGGGACTCAATCTACATTAGTCATGGATGGACAGCGTGTCAAACGCTACGTCTTTTATTCTTTTGGGCGAGTCTGCCACCACATAATCAGAAAGACTATTAGTCAGTCCTAGTCCATACACTAAGTTCAAAGTCGGAGAGTTCTAGTCCATACACTAAGCTCAAAGTCGGAGTTTTACTTTCGCAAACAATTTCAAATTATGTTCACTCGAACTCTTAACTTCAAAACTTGTAAATTAGTGGGTGGTACCAACTGGACTATCGGCCTTCTCGTGTCCAAAGTTACAACTTTTGGTACTTATGTGTGGCTCATATCTAACTAAGAACCGATCGAGAAAGTGTCTGGATGAACTTCTTTCACCCATGTGTCGCTCAGTACAGCTGGGACAATTAACCGGGGATGTTTAACATATGATCACTCTATTTCCGGACATATGATTAGTTTGAGATCCAAGAGCAAGAAATATCGTAGGTGCATGGGAATAAATGGAGCTATTTTTCTCATGATCACTTTATGTCGCATGTACTGTGACTAGTCCTTTTTCTTTCGTATCTTTCTGTTCTGTTTTAGCTTCTTGATTGTAGTCCATAATCCAACGCTACACTAGCTCGCTTTTTCCCGCCGGGACCTTTTGGTGGGATTAAGGTTAAGTGTCGAACTAGCTAGGCCAGACTTCTTTTTGATTGGACCGAAGATCTCGGCATAGTGGTGGGACAGGCTCAATCTTAGGCCTACCAAGTTTTCGAACTGGGTTTGGCACTTACAACCCTTCCCAGCCCATGCTTCTACATTGAAAAGTGTGGTCGGAGGAAGTGAGAAAATCGATTGGTGGCAAGTTTCAAAAATCTCGATCAAGTTTTAGGACCAAGATCTGAAGGTCGTCTGTATTCCTAAAGCGTACAATGCTTTAAATCTTGACTATTCATTTAAAATAAAAGGTGTAAATGAAGACACGTCATCTATCACGTCAAAATTTTAAAATAATTTGTAAAAATTTGAAAGTGGATCATCACAAACGCCTAAAGATGTTCAGGAACGAAATTCAAATGTACTGTACTTCCGTCTCCTTATCTCTTCGGCCAACATATTCTGCAATAGGGCTGAAAATCGGATTTTCGGACATATTTTAATTTTTTTTTTTTTTAAAATTAGGTTAATTTTAAAGAGGGAAGCGCATATAAAAATGTTGAGTTTTAGTTTAAATTAAAATTAAACGTTTTAAGTTTATAATTTGTATTCAAAATTATAAAAAAATATATTTTATTATTTTTTTAATAAATGCGGTCCGGTCCAATCTGGACCGCATTTATTAAAAAAGAAGACCGGACCGGATGTCCGGTCCGGTAAAGTTGTGTGCAGCCCTATTATACAATAATTTTTCTTTTTTTATAAAAAAAACATCTTATTCAAAGACAACCAAAAATACACTCAGGAGAATCCGTCCCAGCATATAATAAAGAGAAATAAAAAAAAATACTCAACGGAACATAGATTGTCTCCTAAGATAATCTTTGTAGCTGTCCAATGAGCTAAATGGTGCTCGGCTGAATTCGCACCTTGTCGAATAGGACAAAAATTGTAACTTTGCAACTGCTTTAGTGTAAAAAATATCCAGAACAATCGGATGGATTTGCCAATCTTTCACCTCGGGATACTGATTTAAGGCTCAGATGACGACCTCGGAATCACCCTGCACAATGATTTTCATAAAGCCAAGTTGGACAGCAAGCTGCACCCCCAGTTTTGCCGTCTCTGCCCCCCCCCCCCCGCCAGCGACCCAACAGCCGCAATTCGATTTAAATCCCTGTAGCCGCCCCTGATCGTCAAGAATTATTGCCGCTATAACAGCGAACTTCTCCCGAACAGCCACGTCCACGTTAACTTTCATGAAACCCGGCGGAGGTGGTTGCCAACTTTGAACAGCTGAAGGATCCATACTTCGTTTGCACGCTGATCGATGCTCCAAAACTCAATTTGCGGACACGTTGCCAGAACTGAACTCTCATGCACCTTCCGATTCCTGCACCTTCAAATCGTGTCAATAGCATTTGCCGCATGTAATTGAAATAAATGTTGTGCCTCGAGTGGGGATTCCTATTCGTTGGTTGGGGATGAAAAATTCTTTTAATCAAATTCTCAACCGACCCATTACTAAAAGCCACAATATTGATCTGCCAGGGGGACTCGCACCAGATTGCTCGGCTGAAAGGGCAAACCAAGATAAGGTGAAGTGTTTCCAAATCTTCGCCACACAAAGAGCAAAGCAGGTCAGACTCCCCCGTCTTCCAATTCTCTCAGCTACTTTACATTTAGTTGGGAGAATTTCCCACACAACCTTCCACAAAAGTAGCTTGAGCCGATCGTGCATTTTAAGGTGCCAAAGAATTTTCCAATCTTCCTGCCTCATGGGGCACAAGGCATTGTTCCTCCTAGCAACAAGATTTCGATATACAGATCTTACTGAAAAGTCCCCAGACGATTCAAGAGGCCAAAAAAGCTGGTCCGGTTGGTCAACAGCTGGCACCCGAATCTGTAAAATGGCAACAACGGTTTCAGGGGCAAAAAAACGCTGTATCATTCCTTCATCCCAGCTTCTTTCATTTTCCTTAAACAGGTGAATACCTTCGTATCCATTCCAGCATCAGGAACATCATCACGGATTTTTTGTTTAAAACTATCAACAGAGCTAATCCAGGGATCTTTTAAAGCTAAAATCTCTCTTCCATTCCCCACTTTGCAACACAAGCCACCCACCAGCGCCTCCCGATGTCGCACAACACTTTTCCAAGGCCAAGAATCAGTAGGAGCAGCCTTTGCCTCCGAAAAAGAGCAGCCTCACAGATACCCCCCCCCCCCCCCCCAAGAACACGAACCCATAGACTTTCACGTGTAGTTTACATTACCCATGCCAACTTAGAGCCCAACGCCACCTCCATCCTTCTTGGGCATAAAAATTATGAGAGATTCCGAGTTTTCTCCCCCTTATACCCCACCAAAAAATTTTGAGCTCTCTATCAACGTCCTTGACCCACGTTCTCGGCATGGAATAGAAGTGCAGCAAATAAAAGGAATTACCCCAGCTACCCAGTTGCGGATCCAGGATCAAAATTTAAAGGAGTTGAATTGTAAACGCGAAATGACAAGAAATTTTTTTCCCTTGGTAATGCTAAGAATTATCTTAAGAGATACAATATTGAAAATTAAAGACTAAAAGCATTCAAAATATTAGAACACTCGTGTCGTACTATATACTACGACTGAAAGGTGACAATTGCATCTTACGTTTTTGCATCTTCTGAAAATATTTCAAAATGGTTTTGTTCTCAATAAATTTTAAAACTTCTTGCTCGATGTACACTATCATGCAATCATTAATCCAGTCATTTCTCATCCTATTACGCAAATCACTCTTGATGATCGTCGTCACAGAAAATACTCTTTCAACGGTTGCAGTCGCAACTGGTAAAACCAATATCAACTCAATAAGCTGATAAACTAATTGAAATAGAGTACTCTTTTTGGTCTCGATCATCTTCATAGCAAGACCTCCAATATCTTGAAGCCCAGAAAACTCATCATTTCTTCTAACATCTCTAATATAGGTCACCAAAAACTTCAACTGCCTTTTTCCAATTGCTAAATTCCATAAATGTAAACTTAACTCTTTCGGACTTCACTCCTCTAGGTCACCTAAACAGATAACACCACAATTAAAAATTTTAAATCATACCTCCCTAAAATCCCTCATTTCTTGCCCGTATTGCTTCTTGGGAAAATCACGGTCACAGGGTTGAAAAGGACATTTGATCAAGTACCCCCTACAAACTTGATCTCTAATACCAACCCTGGGTCAGCAATAATCTCATCCGGACTAAACATAATGAAGTATTTTTGAACTAATATCCGTTTCAGAATTAATAGCCATGTTAGGAGTACTAGACGACTCCATGCTGCGTGACTTTCTTATCACAAACTTATTAATTATCTAAACAAAGTGAAGACAATCAATCAGTTGGCAACTAAGTGAAGACAACCAAACCGAAACATAAAACATTTTGATTCAAAAATATTAAATTTAGATATTCACATATTCAGAATGGATCACAACTCAAAAATCCAAATTTCAATCTAATTAATTCAAATCTAATTACATTGCATTCAATTGACACAACAATCAAATTAATTAACAATGATACTACCAAAAATAAACAGTTTTACAAACCAATTCAAATAAACAGTTTCACAAATCACATATATCCAAATAATAAATCAATTCAATCTCATCCTCCAACAATTTCTAAAATGACAAAATTCCAAACTCTAAAGCTTTTTTAGCATACTAAATAAATAAATTTTTCTAACTGAATTATAGAGAGAGAATCTTGGATAGAGAGACATACTAGGGGTCCAGCAATTTGCAATTTCTTTGCACAAAATCTCGAGGATCCTACAAAAATTGAAACTGTCAAAAATCAAAATAACGAGATTGAGAGAGAGGGGTTATTCACAAACGGGGTTATTCCAAGAAATTTCGCCCAAAATTTTGCACAAACTAACTCCAGCTTCCTATGCTGAGGATTCAAGCATAGAGGATAAAAGAATTTCAAGTGTCAGAAACCAGTAATATAATCCTCAGGAGTAACTACAACAAACAATAGAAATCCCTTAAAAGTAAAAATTTACAAGATGACAATGAATACAAAAGGTGCCAAAAATATACTCAATAATGGCTCAATTACAAAACTAACGATAAGAAAATTGAAATAAATTTGGACCCATTGGTTCCTTTCATGGTATAGCAACACAGTGAAACCAAACGAACAGAAATCCAAATTTGCGCTCCCAAACAATTTCAAAGGCCCTAATCCTTGCGTTACCTCTATTTAGGGCTATTCTTAGCCCTAAGGAGATAAGAGGAAAGGTTACAAAAAATTCCTTCCTTACATTCCCTCAACTTTTTCAGCTTCCCAAGAGAAGCCCAATAAAAAAAACCAACTAATAGATCAAAACTTGAACTACAGTCTGCAAACGGTAAGTTCTCGAACAAAGCAAGGCCAAAGTAAGTTTGTTTTCCCTCTCACCTTACCAGCAGACAGAGGTCCAACTCCAGGCGACGACGTCTAGCAGGCATCAGACAGCAGCGGTGTGGTAGAGAGAGATAGAGAGAGAGGGAGAGAAAATTCGAAGAGATAGAAAGAGGGATAAGAGTGTGAGGGGAGAGAGAGAGAAAGAGAAAGAGGGGTGGGGGTTTTTCAAAAGAGGGTGAAAAGCACAGTTTCACCCTGTTTTGATTTTTTTAAGGCAGAGGGTGAAATAACGTTGTTTCACCCTCTGCATATTAAAAAATAAAGGGTTGCACCCATTAGGCCTAGGCTCGACAGTCTACAGATCCAGCAGATCTAGGATTGGCCTGGGCCTATGGGGATCTGGCCCAAGCCAACTTATGAAAAAAAAATTACATGTATTTTTTTTGGGTGGTGCAATGGGTGGCGGCTGCCTAGGGCTGCCACCCCTCCTGCATCCACCACTGCAGCTACCACCTTTATCAGCGTACGACCGGTTTAGGATAAAACCTTTGCTTTCCAGCTCAAAATTTTCTACAAAAACTTGTCCTTAATTTCCACCGTAACCCTTTTCTTCGCACGAGGAATAATCAAATGCAAGCCAAGATGTTTGGCTTTAGAGGGTAACTTCCTCAACTGCAAACCATCTATAATAGATATAACTTGCTGCTCACAAAAGTTTTTACTAAAGTGCACGGATGACTTTTCTCGATTAACTTTTTGGCCCGCCCACTCCATATACTTACAAAGGCAAGCATCCAACGTGGTAGCCTCACTCAAAGTAGCCTTACCAAACAATAACAGATCGTCTACAAATAAAAGGTGGGAAATGCTTGGGGAGGCCCGACTTATTTTTATTCCCCTCAATTTGCTACTATTCTCTTCTCTCAATTACAATCTAGAAAATACTTTCGAGCAAAGGATAAATAACAATGAAAAAAGCGGGTCTCCTTGACGGATCCCCCTCGTAGGCTTAAAATTCCCAAACGGACTCCCATTAACAAGAATAGAGAAAGACGTAGTAGAGATGCACTGCTCCACCTATTTTATCCATTTGAGGCTAAATCCAAATTTCTCAATGACTTTTAGAACAAAACTCCACTCCACCCCGTCATAAGTCTTCTCCATGTCAGCTTTAATTATCATCCATCCATGTTGCCCATGCTTATGGTTCATACAGTGAAAAATTTATGCTACGACAATATAATTGTTTTGGATTGCTTATCTCGAAAAAAAAGCAAGTTGGAAAGGCGAAATAAGTTTTGGCTTCAACCATTCGGTCATTAGCTTATAAATAATTTTGTAAATAACATTGCACAAACTAATGGGCCGAAATTGACTCACCTTATTAGGATTGTCCACTTTTGGAATAAGAGAGATATTTGTATGATTATGAGCAAGCAGCAACTCCTCATTTTCAAAAGAATCTTGGACGGTTTTAACAATATCACCACCAACCACATCCCAAAAATAACGAAAGAAGAAAACAGTCATACCGTCAGGGCCCCCTACAAAAAAACAGGTATATAGCGGCGGTCGCTAAAAACGCTGTTGGAGGAGGTCTATAGCGGCGGTCTTTTTAGCGTCGTTATAGACCCCCTCTAGCAGCGTTTTTTGCAAAACGCCGCCAAAGGTATTACATTTAGCGGCGGTCTTTTTAGCGGCAATCGGTGACCGCCGCTATAGACCCCCTTTAGCAGCGTTTTGTAAAAAACGCCGCTAAAGGTATTACATTTAGCAGCGGTTTTTTTAACGGAGGTCGGTGACCGCCGCTATAGACCACCTTTAGTAGCGTTTTTGGAAAACGCTACTAGAAATTAGGTATCTACAGCGGCGGTCATACTGACCGCCGCTGTAGAGTGCACCTTTAGCAGCGGTTTTTGAAACAATAGTTGCTATAGGTATAGTTGGAAAAAAAAATATTTTTTTATTTAATGTTAATAATTATTTTATAGGCTATTTTATTCCTTTTAATACATAATTTTATTTTGTCATGTGTTTAAAAAACATTTTAGGAGACCTACATAATAAAATATGGAATTAAATGAAATTAGTATGAGTGTTATGAAAATTGATATATTTTAAATAATACCTATTGTTGCTATGGTAATTGCATATTTATTGATTAAATCTAAGTAATTTAGAAAACATATATTATCATACTTATAATGAGCATATATATTTTGAATAATTTAATGTGTTTATCATATATATATATATATCATGTATATGATAAACACATATAACAAATCATGCAATATTATATGGAAAACATTATACTTTTAAATCATGCAATGTTATATGGAAAACATTATACTTTTAAATCATGCAATGTTATATGGAAAACATTAATTTGTTATAATATTTATTAAAAATCTTCTCTCTCTTCACTTTTTCACCACATAATTTTTTATTATTATAATATTTATTAAAAATCTTCTCTCTCTTCACTTTTTGACTAACTCCAATAACATATCTTTATTTTATAATATTTCAGAAACCCCAATACCCAAAATTTTCACCCTCAAACATACATTATTACTCCCAACCTATTTTAATTAAGATTATTGTACTAATTATATAATAATCTAATACTAAGTATATGAATGTAAAAATGTACATAACTATGTATTTATTTAATACTAAGTATAAAGATTTTTAAATACTATCACAAGTTACAACTGATTTTAATTTACTAAAAACACATAACTACAAAATATAACTTATTATGAAAAAAATTGAAAAATTACAAATTAGAAAAAAATTGAAATCATCTGTTAAAAAATTTGAAAAACTACAAATTTTTAAAAAAGTTGGCATTTTCGAGAAAAAAAAAAACCCGGGTCATTCGCAATTTGGCGCGAGGGGGAACACCCCCCTTTTCTTTCCTTCCCCGAAGCCAAATTCTCCCTTTCCCACGCAGCCCCAAATTCCCCCTTACCCTCTCGCTCTCTCTTGCCCTCTCTCGCCTTCTCTCGCTGGTTGGGGTGGCCCTGGCGGACTCCTCTTTGGAAGAGAGCAGAACTCCTTCGTAAGGCTGCTGCTATTCTCAAGGACCACAAAGCCCCAATTGCCTAGGGTCTCACAAATGAAATCGCAAAACCAGCTAAAGATGTAACAGAGGTGTCAAATTGTGCATTGAAAATCTTTGGAAGAGAGCAGAACTCCTTCGGGTAGTTTTTAATTTTTGTATATTTGTGCATTGAAAATGTTTATGTCACGCAATTGATTTTCCTTGGGGATTTAGAAGCAATTAGCTTTCTTTTAAGCTACAAATTTGAAAGCGACCTTTGCTGTGGACTTCAAATAGAATGTTGGTTGTGAAGTCATCTTGCTGTTAACATCCAAAAACATCCGTGCATGTCTGGGATTCTATGTAGTCTAAATCAAAGATTTTCTGTTGTGAAGGTTGAATGGAAAGTACGGGAACATACCGAGGCAGCCAGAGTCACATTTGGATTTGGCAATGGTGAGAGTGGTCCTGGAGATTTGTATGTGGTGTCAAATGGAAATTCTCGCACAAATGGTGAAAGGGGTTTTGGTTTTGATTTCACATCGAACCATATGACTAAACGAGATGGTTTTATCTTGGATTCATTCTCCAAAAGCAAAGATAGTAATGGGACGAATGGGATGAAGTCTCCTGCAGCTGATATAAAAGTTGCTTCCGTTGAGAATTTCAGGGAATTCAAGGATGCATTTCCAGGAACTGGATCAAAACATCTGTTGGTGAGTCAGGTTAACCTGCTTTCTTTATTTTACTGATTATGTTGAGATTTCAAAGAATGTGCATTGTCAAACTTAAAGTTTGTTGTAGGAAGAGCCAAAGGTTACTGATGTACCTGATCCATCTCCTGCTGTTTTAGAAGCCCCAACATTAGATGGTACTACAGTTGTAGATCCTGTTGATTTATTTGCCCTATCTGATGGTAGCTCTCAGTATTCTAAGAAATGGGACTCTGGATCTGATTTCAACCCAAGTTCTGTGAATGGTATCATCCCCAATTCATACCATAAAAGCAAACAGAATGATCTTCTATCCTCTCCGGTTGATGAGAATGTTGGTGCCAGTGAGAACTTCTGGGAATTTGAGAATGCATTTTCAGAATCTGGAATGAAGCATAAATCAGTGAGTCAGTTTGATTTCCATTCTTTTGTCTTTCGAATACAATGTTGTTGTAGGAAGAGCCAGAGTTTGCAAAAAATTATCCACATCTGATGCAAAAAAATTTCAGAAGAATGTGCTCAAACTTCCTCTTGTTGTAGGAAGAGCCAGAGTTTGCAAAAAATTATCCTGCTGAAATCGAGATGTTTGCTTCAGATACTAAGTATGCAAGTAATCCAAGAGATTCGTTGGGAGCATCAGATGTGGTTTGGCAAAAATATGCGGAATGGGACTTTAGATTTAGTTTTGATCGGGTTTCTGTGGCTCAGAATGATATTGCCTCTGGCACTCACTCTATAACCAAGCACGAATATTTGACTTCTTCTCCTGTTGATGAGAATGATGAATCTGGTGAGGACTTTGGTGACTTCCAGGATGGATTTTCAGTAACTGGATCAAAGGATGAGGTGTTGTCATTTTGATTTGGGTTTTTTCATTATTTTTTGGTAGTAAGATACGTGATAAAAGCGGTTACTAAACCTTTAATTTCATTGTAGGAAGAGGCCAAAGTTGCTGATTGTTCTCCTGCTACTGCAGAAGCACCTGCTTTTAGTTTTGAAATCCAGGTAGTGAATCACGTAGGAAGGATATTTATTTACCTCCATAAAAGGTTTTTATCAAAAAAAAATTTACCTCCATAAAAGGGAGAAGCTTAGGAGTAAAGTTTGCTAGTGCTTTATTGCTTCTTTAGAGGACTCTTTTCTATTATTGTTTTCTGACAATCTTCCGTTCTGTTTTTCACAGAGGAATGAGGTAAGGTCTCAGAATCACAGGGAACCCTTGCCCATGTCCATTTTCCGTTCTGCTTTTACACCCACCTCCCAACCGAGGGATCTTATCAGAAGTCCCAGTTCTAATATATTATCAATGATCTCCTATCGAGTTTATACAGTCAAGCTGAGCAGAACACTTCTATTACTCATACACTAATAGCAAGTGATAATGAGGTGCATTTCGCTACAAGAATATTTTAATATTATTTTCCCAACAATAATAAGTCTCTGGTCGATGAGTCCGGGGATTTTAAGGCTGCTGTTTCAGGAATCAGAGCTGAAGATCAAACTTCTAATGTTGATCAAACTTCTTCCACATTAGAGCTAAATGATTATATAGATTCCAATCTGAAGGTTGGTAAACTTGTTGAGCCTTTTTTTTAGGTGTTACAGATGTTATACCTTATTAATCGTGTGAAAATGCAATATTTTAGAAAGCTCAAAGTGCTGCTGCTCTTTCTGGCGAAGAGGCAAAAGCAAACTATCTCGAGGAGGAAATCCAGGTTGGTAACTATAGTTGGTCATATGCATTTTATCCCTTGCTTTGATATTTCTATAATTTATGTTCGGGTTTGCAAGAAATTCATTAGACATTATCATGGCTTCTAGAGTTTAGATCCTATCTTTAATCAATTCATAAGAGCGATGTGGGACTGGATTGTTTTCATTAGCACTCATCTATTGTATAGTTTATTATTTGCATTTGCTTTTCTACTGCAAATTTTAATGTGTTTTAGAAGAATGATTATGACTTTTTGGATGAGCTAAATTTCTTGATGGGTCTTAACTTTGTGATCATTGTTGCTTTCTGTTGTAGAAATTCTTTGATGAACTGCCCAAAGATATTCGGATCTCTAAAGATGTCCACTTAGTGGATCTATCTGCAAGAAATATTTGCTTCAACAAATTTCTTGAAGTTTTGAAGGAATCAAAGTTCCAAGCGCTTGAGTCAGAATATCAGTTAGAGATTATTGTATTTGTTGTAAAACGGTATTAATGAATGATGAAGTATATTTTGTTTTATTATCCTTGGTTTTTAAGTTTTTACATCCAATAAGTTATAATTATTAAAATAAATTTGTATTACCGATTAAAAAAACATGTATATGAAAATATAGGAAAAAATTAGTAGTGTATTAAAATGCTAGCAAAAAAAAACGCTGGCACAGACCTATAGCGGCGGTCGACCGCCGCTAAAAGTTTGTACCAGCATTTTCACGAAACGCTGTGAGAAAGATAAAATTGAGTTCGGGTTTAACCGCCACTAACCAACCGTTGTTATAGACCTAATGTCTTCACCAGCGGTCGCGCAAACTGCCGCTATAGATCTATTGCGACGGACCTATAGCGGAGGTTTCCGACCGCTGCTAAAAGGCCATTTCTTTTGTAGTGCCATTTCTTCAAAGTCATCAAAATATCCTCTTCATCTGGAACTTGTACATAATTGTGTTTCTGCCATTTTGATTCCCAAGAGAACGACAACTTGACTTTAAGGGCTATATTTTTTCCATATCCTAATATCATGGCAGATGTGCAATGCCATGGACAAGATGCAATCTAATTTTCCTGCTTAGCATGTACCCAAAATAATATACAAGTGATTACCTAATAATAATAATTATCTCAGAATTATGCAAAATGATTGGTTGTGAGGGCATACATCTAACAATCTCTCACTTGCACTCAATACCAATCATACATGTACTTGATACCCATAGACTCTAAATGCTTCTCAAACACTTTTTGAGTCAACGGTTTAGTGAACGGGTCAGCGATGTTCTTAGTTGATGTTATTTTAGCCATCACTACATCACCCTGATTCATAATGTCGCGTATAAGATGAAATTTACTTTCTATATGTTTTATCATTTGATGAGCCCGAGGTTCCACCGCCTATGCTATAGCATCATTGTTGTCACAATAAATGATGATCGGGGACTCTATCGAAGGGACAACTTCAAGCTCTTGTATGAATTTACGTATCCACATAGCTTCCTTTGCAGATTCGCTGGCAGCAACATATTCTGCCTCAGTGGTGGAGTTAGCAGTGGTGTTCTGCTTGAAACTTCTCCAACTCACTGCTCCTTTACCCAATATAAACACAAATCCAGATGTAGATCTTCTATCATCAATATCAGATTGAAAATCTGAATCTGTGTATCCCTAGACAATTAGAATATCCTCTCCACCACATTAGACAATAGTGTTTGGTTTTTCTCAAGTATTTGAGAATATGATTGACCGTTGTTCAGTGCTCAGGGCCTGGGTCTGACTGATATCTACTCACAATACTAACTGCATGACTGATATCTGACCTTGTACAGAGCATTGCATACATGAGGCTTCCTACAGCTGAAGCATAAGGAAACTTCATCATCTTATCTCTCTCTTCATGTGTCTTAGGAGACATCGTCTTGGAGAGATGAATATTATGCCTAAAGGGCAAGAACCCTTTATTGGCATCCTACATACTGTACCGCGCCAATATGTTGTCAATGTAGTGGGCATGTGAAAGCCCCAAAAGTGGGTCTATAGCGGCTGTTAGTGATCGCCGCTATATGTGACACCGTGTAGCGGCGTTTTTTGAGATCGTCGCTAAAGACCCTTTTTTTGTAGTGGTGTTTGCATTTATTCTAGTGTATTTGGGTTGGTGCATAGTTAAATCTGGCAAGCAAATTAACTGCAAATTCTATATCAGGACGTGTACAATTTGCAAGGTACTTTAGGACCAACAATTTCTTCTTCTTCGAATCTAGGACGAAATGGATCTTTCTTCACATTTAATGATCGCATCACCATTGGAGTACTGCAAGGATGAGCTATATCCATATAAAAGTGCTTCAGAACTTTTTCAATATACGTTGATTGATGCACAAAAATTCCAATGCTTGAGCTACAAGTCGAGACAATTTTTTTTTTCAAGATCTTTCATTTGAAATTCACTTTTTAAACAATTTGCAGTCTTTGTGAGCTCTTCTGGTTTCCCAACAACTTTTAAATCATAAAAATTTACTGCAATAATTACAAATCCAAATTAAGATTTCGTGATAAAAACACATAAGCAAAGTATATAATTGTCATATTTCTGCTTCAAGTGGTATTAACTAAGACGATAGTTCAACATGTGTTCGGATTGTTTTAACCCATATAGGGATTTTTGTACTTTGAAATAGTACTTTTGGATGTAGAATTACATGCTTCAGACATTTTAAATCTTTCATGGATTTTCATGTATATATCATGGTCTAATAAATCATATAAGTATGTAGTCACAATATCAATTAATTGCATATCTAAAGAATAAGTCTCCTCATAAACAATCTCAGGTCTCTGCGAGAAACCTTGTGCGACAAGTAGTGTTTTACATCTTGTGAATTCATTTTTTTATTACATTTTCGCTCAAATACCCGCTTATATTCATCCGGCATGACATCTTCAGGTGTCTGGACTACAGGTCCAAATACTTCGAATTCGGCTTGAGAGTTTAATTCTGTGTGGATTGCTTCTGGTAATGTCGACGTAGAAATTGTTTTTGACATCACTTCCAATAGATACATAATAATTATAAAGGCATGAGATGAAAATTCAACAGTAGTATCTAATCAAATGCTCTTAATAGGATAGTCAAGAAACTATGGTCTTAGTCTAATAATTTGAGCAAGAACTCAAGCAAATGCAATATTTTGAGTAGAATGAAGGCAAATATGTGACCATATATTGGATGCATCAATCAAAACCATGAAATATCTAAATGGTCCACATGCGAGATTAATTGGCCCAAAAATATCACCGTGAATTCTTTGTAAAAATGTTGGAGACTCAACAACTATGTTTGAAAGAGATGATTTTATAATAAATGTTTCCTGGGAACAAGAACTGCATGGATAATCACTTTGTAAAAGAATTTATTAATTCTTTAAAGGATGTCCATGTGAGTTCTCAAAAATTTGACATATCATTACAGATACTGGATGTCCACGTCGATCATCCCAAAGCAAAAATGTCTCTCGATCAAATAACTTATGTTGCGTCGTTCACGTCTGATGCATTACAATATTTGATTCAAATATTTTTATGGTAGTATAATATTTAAAATGAAAGAGAAACAAGGACTTTCTCTAGTATCACCTCTGGCGTGATTCTGAATTGACAACTTGTTGATTTTAGGGGTGTTCAACCACAGCAGAAAAATTTTCGTTCCACCGGCACCAGCATTGGCACCAGATTTTCGGTATCCGGCCTAATCGGTACCGGTTCTGCAGGAGTCTAGTGGCAAAAAGTTGATGGTTTTACTGGTTCGTGGGTACCGGTAAAACCAGATTTTTTTTAATAGCAATGGTTTTTGCCCCACCCCGTCTACCCCTTATGTCGTGACCTGACCCCTTTGATTCCCCCATGCAACTGTGAGAAAAGCTTGAAATAATATTGTACCCAAAAGTTTGAAATAATATTGTACAACTGATCACACTTAGCACGACTCCAAAACAAAGGCGGATCCAGGGGCGGCCCTGGGCGGCCGCCACCCATTGGACCTACCAAAAAAATATAACATGTAAATTTTTTTTATATATAAGATGGTCTGGGCCTATGGGAGCCCGACCCCCATTGGCCCAGTCCAACCCTGATTGAAGCCTGCAGGGCCTGGCCCGTTAGTTGCCATTTCAGCTATCACACCAAAGATACAAAGTTTACAACGTGGCCCATTAAAGCAGCCCAAATTAACACAAGCTACATGATGGACAGTGGACGCATTTCCATTTTCCAGTCCCGTAAATCCAAATTGAATCAATTAGATCACCTAGAGCGGACCTCAACGAATCCGAGGGCACATTCATGACCTTTCTTTGGCGCCCGGAGCCAACTAACCCTGTCTAGGCTTAAATTCATATTTTCACAAAATGGTGTGATGTCGTTTGATGCAATGTTATTTCTTCTTTCAAAATTGGCAATTTGTCCTGAAAAGTTTTTTTTTGGGACTCATTTTACGACGAAATTTTTGCTAAAAAAAATGTTGATTTTTTGAGACAAAAAGGTGTTGTCCTAAAAAGAGAGATTGATTATTTGGGACAAAAAATAGCCGTCTCAAAAAGGTTGACATTTAGCGACAGTCTCATCTGTCCCAAAATCACAGTTTGAACACTTAATGTATTATTTGAATGATAGGGAATCTTTTAGAATGAATTAACGAAGCCCCATCGTAAAAAAATAAAGAGAAGAAGCCACCTCTATCCAAGATTCTCTCTCTACAATTTGTGGTTTGTGAATTAGAGGATGAGATTGAATTGGTTCGGATATTTGTGGATTGAATTGGTCTAGATATGTGTGGTTTGTGAATTTGGATATATGTGATTTGTGAAACTGTTTATTTGAATTGGATTTAATGTAATTAGATTTGAATTGCTGATTTTGACATTTTGTGAAATTGGTGATTTTTTTGGTAGTATCATTTTTAATTAATTTGATTGTAATGTCAATTGAATGCAATGTAATTAGATTGAAATTTGGATTTGAATTAATTACATTGGAATTTAAATTTTTTAGTTGTGATCCATTGTGAATATGTGAATATCTACATTTAATATTTTTGAATTAGGGATTTTGACAAACTGGTTTTTGTTTGTTTAGGTTTTTCATGCCCTTGAATTTCCGTAGAGTTCCTACTGCTCAAACTATCATTTTCTTATATATATATATATATATATATATAATATGCAAATTATTAGGATTCAATTGCCACATTAAGTCTCAGCTTATATATTTTAAAATTTTTAATCCTTAATTTTCTATATTTTAACTCTAATACACTTTTTACATTACATAGGAAAATTTTTTTTTTGTCATTTCGCCTTATGTGTTCGCCCCCCTTCAAATTAGAACCTGGATCCGCCACTGCTCCAAAAGCTAAATTAACACAAAAAAATACCATTATTTCAACAGCTAAAGAAATATTAATTAGTTTATTAATAATTTTACACCGTTCAAATCACACTGAATCTAGAAATTCTTATGCGAAAGCATACTTTGTGCAGTATTTTCTGTCTAAAGGTTGTAATGTATATATAACACTGAGAAGAACATATTTTAATTAACTAGCTAGTATGTATATAGAGAGAGAGAAAATTGAAGGGACCAAATATTACAAGCTAACTTCATGTGTATATACGTATTCAAGTCAAATATGTTTATATAGTAAGTCCTTAACATTGAGGAAGACAAGCACATAATTATAAAACAAATTAAAATAATACTTATAAGTTATAATCACATAAACCATGATAAAGTCCTAATTTTTCCTACGCTTGATTTGGACAATTTTATTTCTGCTTTTGTTAGTTTATTAATTTGAATATTATTTTTATTTCTAAAAATTATAATTTGGTGTTTCTAAATGTATCATGTAGAGTTACTCATCTTAGCTACGGAGATCAAGGAGTAGGGATTTTGGCGAATTCTAATTTTGTTCATGTATTTTTATCCTACTACCGGTTAAGATGTATCATGTAGAGTTACTCATCTTGTTCTGATGTTCTCTAAGTTTATTAATTTTGAATTTTATTAGTTTAGACTTTAGATTATCATCTTGGATTTTAGATTATCATCTTATCTTTTAAGATGTTATCGAATTATATTGATTTTGGATTTATATGTGATCAATAGACTACAAGTAAAAAGCAAAAAATACACTGGGCCAAGTGCGTAAAATGTTAAAAAAAATGGTCCAATTTAAATGTCAGTTATTGCCCTTAACAATGGTGGTGATGGTGGCGATGACCAATATTTTTATCCTACTACCGGTTAAGATGTATCATGTAGAGTTACTCATCTTGTTCTGATGTTCTCTAAGTTTATTAATTTTGAATTTTATTAGTTTAGACTTTAGATTATCATCTTGGATTTTAGATTATCATCTTGGATTTTAGATTATCATCTTATCTTTTAAGATGTTATCGAATTATATTGATTTTGGATTTATATGTGATCAATAGACTACAAGTAAAAAGCAAAAAATACACTGGGCCAAGTGCGTAAAATGTTAAAAAAAATGGTCCAATTTAAATGTCAGTTATTGCCCTTAACAATGGTGGTGATGGTGGCGATGACCAATATTTGAAAATCGGCTGATCCAGTGTAGGTGTCAATTTTGACCATAACCGGCACTTACACCGGATTTCCGATTGGTGTTTGATTTGATATTTTGAAAAAAAAAAAAGATATAACTTTTAAATACCTATTCACCCCTCTAAGTATGGGGTTAGTGCTTGCTTCAGTTGAAATTAACTCTCTTCGAAATACCACAGGGGTTTCCATTAATGCATCATGACTGCCTTCAAAATATATGCACTCAACGAGAACGTAAAAAGTATAAGACTTAAGCAGTCCACAATCCAATTGTATCTTAGTAGATAATTTGTAGCATATATATATATATACTCCTGCACCGTATGATGCTCATGTCACACTGTTGAAACAAAGAAATGTTTGAAAATTCTGGAGGATACTCGAAATCATCGCTTGCCGACTTAATGTGTGCCTATAAATAGAAGAAGACAAGCTCATAGCGATGGATTGGTTAAGAAGAAACAGAAGAATAGTGAAAGTGGTGTGAGTCGTGTAGTAAGAGTGAAGAAAGTGAAAAAGTGAGTGTAAGCGTGAGTGACGTGAGGCCGAAGAAAAGTGTAGTGTGCTTTTAAACTTTGTGGGTCTGTTCTATTTCGTCTTATTTGTAAAATTTTGTTTAACCTTTAAAAAAAATTCTTCAAAGTTTATTCGATTCGTTCAACAATTAATAAATAAAATTGGCGACGAAATTGATTTAAAAAAAATATAAAAGTAAAATGTTAAACCATTATCAAAGTCGAAGCATATTAATTAATTCAATCTAGAATATTGATTTTATTGATTAATACGTTGACTGAATGAAAACCAACATATTAAAACTGAATCCCATGTAATTAGTGCCTGGCTGGATGGACATAGCAGTGTGCAGTACTTGTCAAGGCTAACCCCCTGAGTCAGTGATTTGACTCGGGTGCTGGAAAGCCATATTGAAGGCTATACTAGTACTCTAAACCTTTGCTGTGAGTCGTATTCAGTGATCAGCCTCCGAGCTCGTTTTCTGCTGGCTACTATCTTCATGAGAGAAACCTAAGCAGGGTGTGGGATTTTGTGCTGGTTTGTATCACAGAGAAATGCCTCAAATGCCTCGTCCACTCATAGAAGAGAGCACCGAGCCGGCTCATAATGTATTAAATCACTCTACTGTTCTTCGAGTCATGTATCTGTGCACAAGTTCGACAATCGACCCTACTTCATCCTCTGAAACATTAGCAATTAATTAAGCATCGACTGTTTCCGTTTAGAAATTATATGGGATTCTGCATGTGAATGTCTGTTTACTGTGCCCTGCAGACAGTGAGTGAAGGACAGAAAACTTTATAAGGATTTGATACCCTGCCATATCTAAATGGTGTGAGAGCAGAACTCTCATGTTGAAGCACGGAACTTTTTGACCCATTTTTTATTATTCAATATACTATTAGTGGTGCTACTTGCTTAATTAAAGAGTACTGTTTATTATCTTTCTCTTAGAAATGCATTTTTATTAATATGTTGCAACAGATTGTTAAGGGTGCGTTTGCACCAAAAATTTCATAAAATATTTCATCAACTCACAATAAAATACTACAATATAATATCTCTCTCCCATAAAAAATATAAAAAATTACAAAAAATATAAAAAATTACCTCTCTTCACTTTTTCACTAAACCCAATACCAACAATAAATCCAATACTAAAAATTTTTCAACACAACCGAAAAGAATAATGACCAAGAACGTTGTACAGTGATTAGCCATATATTGCCTTCCCAGGTCACTTTCAATAAGTTACAATCATCTAAACCACAAATTTATTCCCAAACTACAAGAGAAGAAAAATCTGAAAAAATCAAAGGATTGGACAAAATTGAAAAACAATAATCTATAACGAACGAAACACCTTGCTTGAAGCCTATGATAAATGGTTTCATCTGCAAACATACGTTCTTTTAAGAACAACCCTCACCAATTTCATCCACAAAAGCTTTCAGATTCTCATACGAAGAGCCACCTTCCTTGACAGCTGCCCTAGCCAAATCCTTCCATTTTTTGGCATTCCTTCTCATTTCTTGCCCTCTCTCCCCACCTTCAATAACCAATTCCAAGCACCTCTTGATCTCATCACCTTCAACAATACCATCCTTATCTACAGTCACCCTCACGCCCGTCTTCCACACGTCCTCAATCAGTTTTGCGTTTGTTTGTTGATCCGCCCACTGGGGAAACGCCACCACCGGCACCCCAAAGACCAAACTCTCTAAGGTCGAATTCCACCCGCAATGTGTGACAAAGCATCCCAATGAAGGGTGTGACAGAACTTCCACTTGAGAACACCACGGCACTATCATCCCCTTTTGCTCCAATTCATCTCTACAACTCAATTTATCTTCTTCCTTCTCTTCTTCTCCACTTTTCTTGGCTCTTATGACCCACAGGAAGGTGCGGCCGCAATCCAACAAGCCGCGTGCAATTTCCTCCATCTGCTGCTTCTTTAACACCGATACGGTCCCGAACGACACGTAAATAACAGAGGATTCAGGCATGGAGTTCAGCCACTCCACGTAGTCCTTGGAGCCTTCGAAAAGATCTCCTCCAAAAGATGTGTCGGATGGATCTTTTCCGTCCAAAAATGCAGATGGGATATTTAGTGGTCCAATCCCAATTAGACTAAATTTTCCGATCGCCCTCAAGGCCTCGGGCTCTAGTGCATCAAAGGTATTAACGAGTATCCTCGGGGTGCTTTCCTTTTCCAGTTCCTCAAGTTGGTCTTGATACAACGGGAGTGCAAAATTTTAAGTATTTGAAGCATGCACGAAGGAGGGGATGTCACGGCTAGTGAGCAGTGGCAGTCCCGGTAATTCTATGGAATAGGAGGGGTCATTGCTGCCGTTCTTGATGATGTCGCCGTAACCATTGAAGTAGTAGTAGTAGATGTCCAGCACGATGGCAGGTTGAATCCATAAAAGCGCTGTTGGTTGGTGAAGTTCACGCGCCACGACCGCCGCCCAAGGGAGGAGGAGACTGTAGACTACGCAGGTAAAGGGACGACCCGCGTTCTCGCTGGACACGATAAGGTCAGCGAGAGCTTCGGAGCCTCGGCGCCTGAGCTCGGATATGTAATGTTCCATATCATCACCGGACTTGAACCCATCGTCGTAGCCGTCGGAGAAGGTGGCGAACGACAAGCCGTCAGGAGCAGGGCTTTTCATGCGACGGTGGGCGTAGAGGCTGGTAGCGAGGGTGACGTGCGCACCCAAGCGAATGAGGCGCTTGGCAAACTGGAGGACGGGATTGATATGGCCTTGGGCAGGAAATGTTACAAGAAGGAAGTGCCGGTGCACCATGGTGATGGTTGCAGACCGAGGACTAATGGTCGTGACTGGTCTGTGCTGAGCGGATAACTTTACTGCGCTAGGGGTTAAAATTATGGCACATGGAACCTGAGGTTACAAAATGGCTTATATATAGAGGAGTGGGATAGGAGTTATGACGTTTGTGATGACGATTTTGAGGAGCTTGTCATGGTTTGCAATTTGGTGCGTTTTGGTAACGACGAAGCTCGATCTCATGTCCTGGATTTCGATTCCTGTCTGACAGGAAAAGTATAAGTATATCTGACGGCCTCGACATCCTCCCAATTTCAAGAATATTCCTTTGTAAAGAAATTTGAATTTTAGCATAATTTTTTGTGTGTAAAATATCTTACTATACATATCAGAATTAAATAGTGAAAATGATAAAAGTATGAATAATAAAAATGGTTATAAGCACTAAGCATCGATATGGCAGAATATATATACCATTCAATTCAACGATAAGATGGTAAGATTATAAGATATATATGTATATTCACTACAAGAAATGAGACCTTAGGGGACAAGTTTTTGGGTGTCAAATCAAATTTTATCACTTAAAGTGAGTTTTTCCTGACAAAACCTTAATTTCGTTACCCAAAATCATTCAGGAACGCCAAATATGTCTTGGCAAGTCCTAAAACCGTTCGGACTGATTTATGATGTGACGAAATACACCTCGTCGCAAATGAGTGACAATACTAATCGTCACAATACTAATCGCAAATACTTATAGTTGTCCGGACCTATTAAAAAACTGTTCGAAAGTGTATCTGGGTGAGAAAATCTAAATCGTCGTAACTGAGTAACGATTAGAATCGTCACAAATTTTTCAAGTCCGTCCAGACATTATTTTGAAAACGTTCGAACAGACTTTACCTAACGAATAATGATCATCAGCACATAGTGACAAATTAAAAATTTTCATGAACACTCAAGACTGTCCGAACGTATACACGAGCGTTCCAATGCCGAAAAAATAAACTCGTCCGGACGCGAAAAATATGTCCGCACAGGTATGAATGCTTGTTCCACGAATCGTGTGGTTCCACGTTGCAAAACTCTATTTTTTTTATGGTCCAATCCATTTTGATTGTTTTCCTGATTTTACCTTAAGATTAAATACATCTTCTAAAAGCTTTAACCTTGAACATAAAATTTCAGGTTTTGAGATGTTAGAAGGAAGTCAACCTTTAGTCTTGATTTATAGGTTTTATTACAAGTGCATCCGATCCAATTTAAATGTTCATGCCCTAATAAAATGTCTCAAGGATCAATCCCTATTGCCAAGTTAGTACACCTTTGTACTCCACCAAATTTGAATCTTTAGTAACTGTTGAGGATGTAGAAGACAACCAAGCTTCTCCTACCCAAACAGATTTTGAATCTATATATGCTCAGTTAATGACCATTAGTAACGCTTTTACCCTAGACATGAAAACTCTAGAAGATGAGTTTATGTCCGAAGCCAATTTAGTCAAAAAGACTCGGTATCGTGAAAGTCACACGAAAGTCAAATGGACCACATCTCTTGGAAAGAAATCAATTAGTGCTAGTCATCCTCCACCTGAGACTATCATAGTATCCCACAAATGATCAGAAGCCATAGCATCACCATTCGAAATCTAGATTCAGATAGTAAGAAACAACTAGTTGAACAAAATAATTACATCAACATGTACCTCCAAACCATAGGTCATCAGTTAGACAAGATTGAATTTAAGTTAGATGGTCAATCTTCTATCAACGAGAAACCTTTGATCCATTTGTCTACTAAACCCATAGGATTAAAAACCTCTTCTTCAGACATCACAGCTCTTAGTAAAGTTAGTCATAAGTTAAAAGATTTAGCTACAACCGAATCTAAAACACCTGAAAAAACTTCTTCAAGTAAAAATCCATCTTCTTCACTCCAGATAGGTTCTCTCAATCAAGTGGAATCTGACTTAGACACAGATTTACATCACCAAATTAGGGTGTGTTTGCACCAAAAATATCACAATATTTTTCACCAACTTACAATAAAATATTACAATATAATCTCTCTCTCTCTCTCCTATAAAAAAATATAAAAAAATTACAAAAAATATAAAAAAATTACCTCTCTCTTCACTTTTTCACTAAACCCAATACCAACATAAAACTCAATACCAAAAATTTTTCAACACAAACACAACCTTAGTGAGATTGAAGACCAGTTTCAACAATTAGAAGACAATAGGATAAAAACTTATCGTCCAAATCCTATGTCCCTTACCAAGAATTGGTACAGTAAACCCAAATCTGTCCTAGGTATTACAAAGATTTTTCTCATCTTTGCTACTTTCATTAGTAATAGCAGCAGGATTTACAGTCAAAATGGATAAATCTAGATCAAGAACCCCTAAGGTAAATTTAACTTTTTCTTCCCATTCTGAAACAACAAGGGAAATTCTTTGTTAATTATGTAACTTAAGAAGCTGAAAAGAAAAGGCATCATAATGGGAAAGGAAAGAAAATAATATCACCGAAAGGACAAGAATCTGCTAAAGGCAATCAAATTCAAAATAATGAAGTCAAGTGTTTTTTCTGTAGAAAGATTGGACACATAAAGGCTGAGTGTCCGAAACACAGGGTTGGTTTGAAAGGAAAGGTTTGCTTTATGCTGATGTGTGTTTCGAATTAAACCTTGCACATGTTCCTACAAACACTTGGTGGTTAAATGTTGGTGCAAATATTCATGTTTCTATAACATTGCAGGGGTTCCTTTCAAGCCATACACCAAACCTAGATGAACAGTTTATCTTCATGGGAAATGAAAATAAGGCTGAAGCTTTAGTCGTTTGAACTTTTCGGTTAATTTTGAATACCGGTCAATGTTTAGACCTTTTTGATACAGCCTATGTACCCTCTGTTAGGCGTAACTTGATTTCTTTGTCCAAACTTGACATGGATGGTTATTCTTTTTCTTTTCAAAATGGGGGTTTAAATTTGTTTAAAAATGTCATCCCTTTTGGTTGTGGTTTCCATTATGATGGGTTTTATCAACTTTTCCTTGATAATACATTTGTTGAAAATGCTTACACCCAATCCCATGAAGTGTGCACTAGAATCAAAAGAAACATAATTAATTTAAAGTCTTATGACTTTGGCATAAAAGGTTAGGGCATGTCTCCAAAGAAAGGTTACAGAGATTAGTAAATTAAGGGATACTTCCGCATTTAGATTTTATTGGTCTCGGTGTGTGTGTAGATTGCATAAAGGAAAAGCAAACCAAACATACTAAGAAAGGTGCCACATGGAGTAAGAAGTTTATTAAAATTATTCATACAGATATATGTTGACCTTTTTCTACAGTATGTTTTGGTGGAGAAAAATATTGTATCACTTTCATTGATGACTTTTCACGATATGGTTATATTTTTGCTGCATGAAAAGTCTCAGGTTGTAACGGTTCTTGAGATATTCCTCAATGAGGTGGAAAGGCGGTTAGATGTAAAGGTGAAAATCATCATATCAGGTAGAGATGGTGAATACTGTGGCCTATTTGGCAAACTACTTGAACAACGTGGAATTGTTGCAGAATGGTGTTGCTGAGAGACGTAATTGGATATTATTAGTTATGATTAGGAGTATGGTAAGTAATTCTACCTTACCCAAAACCTTGTGGAGTGGAGCCTTTAAGACTGTAGTATATATCTTGAATCGTGTGCCTAGTAAGACAATTCGAAAGACTCTGTTTGAGTTATGGACTGGAAGGGTACAGAGTTTGAGACACATGCATATCTAGAGTTGCCCAGCTGAAGCAAGGTTTTATAATCCACATGAAAAGAAATTGGATCCTAGAACTGAAAACGGGTACTTTATTGGTTACCCAGAAATAGGGTATAGGTTTTATTGTCCTAACCATAGCCTGAGAATTGTTGAAACTGAAAATTTCAAATTCATTGAGTTTGGTGAATTCAATGGTAGTAAAGAAATAAGAGATCTGATCATTGAAGAAGCACGAGATCATTCTAATGATGCAATGGAACAAATAAATGTTGATCCATCTCATAATGAAAATTCTACTGATAAACAAGCTATGGAGAGACCTGAACCGGTAGTCTTACTACATAGTGTATCTCCAAGAACATGAATTTGACATTGGAACAAGTATCAATCCAGATACTTTTTCACAAGCTATAGAAAGACATGATTATGCTAAATGGATTGATGCTATGAAAGAAGAGTTGCAATCTATGGCCCAGAATGAAGTATAGGATCTCGTTGAATTGCCTGAAGTGTGTAAATGGGTCTTCAAGACCAAACGCGACTCTAAAGGCAATATCAAACGACATAAATCCAGACTTGTGGCAAGGTTTTACTCATAAAGAGGGCATTAATTATAAAGAGACATTTTTCTCCTGTTTCTAAAAAAGGACTCTTTCAGAATCATTATGACTTTGGTGGCTCATTATGATTTAGAGTTACACCAAATGGATGTGAAAACATCTCTTTGAATGGTAGTTTGGATGAAGAGGTATATGTGGAGCAGCCTGAAGGCTCCTCCGAACAGTGTAAAGATCACCTGGTCTATAAGCTTAAAAGGTCAATTTACGGGTTTAAGCAAGCTTCCCGACAATGACATCTCAAGTTTAATAATATCATTACTGTCTTTAGTTTTACGGAAAACATAGTTGATCGATGTATATATTTGAAGATCAGTGGGAGCAAGTATCTGGAACTCATATGAAGTATTTTGGAACAGGAAAGTTTTCAAAATAAAGTGTGCACGTGTATATTTTTTGTTATAAACCCAATAGAATCGTTTTATGAAATTTTTAAATTTTCGAATGGCAAAAATAAATTTTTGTTTTATTGGTGTATGGGCCAAGTGGTAGAATGTTAAAATATTTATATCATGTAAGGTGTCTCATATGCCCTAATCACCCTTATTAAGGAAATATGGGTTTATACTGATCCAAAGTGTAAGATTAACTGAATATGAGTTAAGTGGGATTAATTAGTCTTAAGATATCCTTGATGATTAGGACGTCTATAAATATAAGAGAGAGACGATAGGGTTCATACCTACAACAACACTACGGTATCTCTGACCATCAAGAGACGCTCTTAGAGAAACGTTGTTAGGGTGATCCTACTATCATTGAAGAACATCAACGATGGATTCAAGTATGCATTTATCGCATTTGTGAAGAACATCAACGATGGATTCAAGTACGCATTTATCGCATTTGTGAAGAACATCAACGATGGATTCAGGTATGCACAGTGGCAAAACCAAGATTTTAGTTAAGGGGGCAAATTCCTAAGGTGAAATGACATCTCAAAATGTTTTCCTACGTAATGCAAAAGTGTCTTAAAGTTAAAATATCGAAAATTAAGGACTAAAAGCATTTAAAAATATTTAAATACACGTACTGTATTATTTGCTGAGACTGAGAGGTGGTAATTGAATCCTACAAGATTGCATATTCTGAAAACATTACAAAATTGTTTCGTTCTCTATAGTTTCAAAAATTTCCCTCTCGATGTATACGATCATGCTGTCATTCATCCAGTCATCTCTCATCTTATTACACAAGTCAGTCTTGATAATCTTCATCGCAGAGAACACTCTCTCAACAGTTGCAGTCGCAACTGGTAAGACCAATGCAAACTCAATAAGGAGATAAACAAATGGATATCTCCTTATTGAGTTGGCATCTGACTTTTTTAACAAAAACTTATCCATTATCTAAAAAAAACAAAACGAAACGAAAATGAACTTTAGACACCAACGCTATAATCTTTTCAAATACACAACATTTACATGTCTACTATGTTACCATCATGTTCAGCATACCAAGTAATCAAAATATAAATGAGCAATTCACAAATTCAATTTCAATTTTAACAACTTTTAAACAGCTAACAAAACCAACATAAGCCCTAATCTCCACTATCCAACAATTCACAAAAACCAATAGAACCAACATAAGCTCTGACCTACAATCTCCAACAATTCACAAAAACCAATAGAACCAACATAAGCTCTGACCTCCAATCACCAACAATTCACAAAAACCATCTTCCAATAATCCAATGAATCATTTTCTAAATTTCTAACAGGGTTTAGGATACAAATTACCTGAATAAGTCACCGCCAAGCAAAATTTGAGCTCCAAATTTAACCTGAAAAAACAATATAGCAACGACACTTACGCCTCCACGCCATTGATAAACATTATTATTTCATATAAGGGCCTTAAAAAAAATTGAAAACAGATCCACAATCATGCTCTAAGAGAACATCCCCTAAACTAATTTCTTGATTTGCAAATTTTAAAAAATTGAAAACAATCCATTGTGAATTCAATTCATCCGAGAGAATATCCCCTGAATTTCTCGTTTCTTCTCGGTTTGTTACCATTACAAGAGAATAGTTAAAGAAAAAGAGAAATTGAAAAAAAATTGAAAAAAAATCCACAACCGTGCTATAGAATAATAGAAAACATAGAAGAAGTGCTAATTAATCACATATAAAACCATATTGAAAATACAAATAGGCACATTAGTGAAATTTCAATTGCAAGAGAGGAGAAGCGTTGCAGAGGGGCTGGGCGCTTAACTAGAAGGCAGGGCTGGGCTTAACTAGAAGGGGGGGTTGGGCGCTTACCGCACAGTTGGTCTTTTGGCCCATGTCCATTAATAAGTCGCCATTTCTCATGCGAAGGATAATATCTTCACTTTATCATCGGCAGATATTCTCAGGCTTCCACACTATTGCAAGTGGAAGTTAAGCTTAATTAGAGAAAGGCAAAAAGAACATGAACTAGAACTACCACTGTCCACGCATTGCTTGAATAAAATTCCTACAGTCAGCCTAGAAGGGGGAGGGCTGGGCTTAACTAGAAGGGGGGCTGTGGGCTTAAGAGGGGGCGGGCTTGGCCCACCTGGGGGCAAATACGTTACAAAAAAACAATACTTTAATTTTTTTCAAAACTAAGGGGCAGCCGCCTAAGACGCCTCCATGTGGTTCCGTCTCTGGGTATGTATTTATCGCATTTGCGAAGAACATGATAATTCAAAAATTCTTTTTCTTATGATCACTTTATGTCGTATGTACTGTGACTACTGTCCTTTTTCTGTCGTTTCTTTCCGTTCTGTTTTAGCTTGTTGATTGCAGAGTCCATAATCCAACGGCATACTTTCTCGCTTTTTCCCCCGCCTGGTCCTTTTGGTGGGATTTAGGAAGTGTCAAACTAGCTATTAGGCCAATTGGACCGAAGATCTCGGCATAGTCGTGGGACAGGCTCAGTCATAGGCCTCTACCAAGTTTTCGAACTGGGTTTGGCACTTACAACCCTTCCCAGCCTGCTTCAACATTGAAAACTGTGGTCGGAGAAAGTGAGAGAATTCAGAAAATCGATTGGTGGCAAGTTAAATCTCGACCAAGTTTTAGGATCAAGATCATCTGTATTCCTAAAGCGCACAATACTTTAAATCCTGACTGTTCATTTAAAATTAAAGGTGTAAATGAAGACACGTCTTCTATCTACGTCAAAAATCTAAAATAATTTTTAAAAATTTGAAAGTGACCCTCACAAACGCCTAAAGAATTTGAGGAACGAAATTTCAAGGCTGCGTTTGTGTTCTAAAATTTTACACCTTCTAAAATTTTAACATAATAAATTATTACAATATAATCTCTCTCTCACCATCAAAAAATTACTTTTTACTACAAAAAATATAAAAAATTATCTCTCTCTTCACTTTTTTACTAAACTCAATACCTAAAATTTTACCAAACAAACTCACACTCAAATGTACTTTCTCTCGTCTCCTTATCTCTTCGGGAGCAGCATCCTCTGCAATACCCAATTGTGCCAGTTAGCTCATTGATCCACACAAAAAATCTAGAACTTTGTTTAAAAAATTCCAAAAGCACTATTGACAACGTCTTCTGTCCATGTGTTCGGGCATTCTTCTGTCTTCTCTTTGTTATAGGTCCTCTCTCGGGGCTCATTGTCACAGTTACCTCACGTCGCCTGCCACCTTTCACTTGGCTTCATATATGTGCTTTACTACAAAAAGTCCTTAATTGCGTTCGTTTGAGAAAAAATTCAATTCTGAAGAGAACTTTACAGATTTAAAGATTTGATTTTGTTGTTTTGTTTGAAATCAGCATACTGTGGTTTTCTTCTTCATAGAGTACTGGACTTGCATTATCCCTTGATCAATTTTAATACTCGTGAGGAGGAATTTTAGCTGTATAACTACGTCATATTTTGTTTATGGTTAGCATTTACAAAGATTTGTGTATTCTTTATTTAGCCACCACCAAATATTTACTAACGTTAATTACCTTTAATTACAACACAATATACCAGAATTTCCTTATTTTTGGGCTTCCTCAACTTAAATTAATATGGTGTCAAAGTCATAATAATTTTTCTTTCTCAGACGTCGACTTTTATACCACCTCCAATTCGGAGGTCTCTTCTCAACTGTCTAAAACTCAAATGGATCTATTCTTCATATCTTCCGATTATCTCGAGGCAATTCTGGTCTATACTTGCTCACCGGCGACAATTTTCTCAAATGGCGCATAGCCACAAAAATGATCTTCAAAAAGCCAAAAACAAACTCAGTTTTGTTAATGGATCGTTCACCAAACCAAACAATTGATCTTCGGCCGATGGGATCTCTTTTGGTTAAAAATATTGCTTAAAAAAGTATGGAACATATACCTTCCCTTTTTTATATCGGCTGGAGTAGACATAATATAATCAGTCTATATTTGTACATAATCGGTGATTGATTCTCTTTCCTTCTTGAATTAAGGAGTCCTTGATCATTCCTTATATTACGATCTTCGGCGATCATTTCCTTACAGAATTAGGCGATTTTTTCTCCTGGGGTCGGTAAAATGAAAGCAGACGATTTTCCTTCCATTTAACAATTCGCTTAGCTGGAATTTGACCAAGCGGGTCAAGAGATGGCCAATTTTTAAATATCCTTTTCTTCTACACCTTTGGGATTGTACTGCCCCTCACCTTTGCACATTGTGGAATTTGTCGCTTGTTTATTGCAGACCAAATTTTATTAATTATATATTTCTCGTTTATTCTGTTTGGGCCTTTTGGCCTGTTAAGGGGTTGGCTAGCTCAGACCAGGCCTTTCTGAAATCGGACCAAATATCTCGGTCCATATTTGGGGACACGGTTGTTTTCATGCCTACGAATTTTCGGACTGCGTTGGCACTTAGAATCCATCATTGGATTAACCCAGCCCACGCTTCTACCCAGAAGATCGTGGTGGAAGAAAGTCGAGGAAATCGATTCGTGCATGTCACGTCATGGACAGACTTTGTCAAGACTCAAAAACTAGGCTGGCAGAATCAGATCCTGCCCAATCGACGATTTTCCATCCTACAAACGCCGTTCTCAGAGAAAAAAATACTTTGCATCACTAAATCAAATTTGGCACCACTAGACAATTAAATTCACAGGTAAAATTAACTAAAAATAAAGAAAAAATTTAGTCAACAAAGTATAAAAATATTTTTTCGGAGTTTAAATAGTCAAAAATCAGAAACTCAATGTCATTAAATTGAGAATTGATGCGAAAAAAGTATTTTCACCTATTTTATATATAATAAGCTGAGATTTGGAAGCTTTTGTTGAATTGTGTGACATCTTCCATTCTTTTACTCGAATTAACGAGTCCTTCGGCTTTTGGGCTGCTTCAAAATGCTTTGAAGCAGCAAGCAATAACTTCTTTGCTTGCTTGGAAAAAAAGCACCTCTTTGCTTAAAACTTAAAAGCACTTCACATTGGACTTTTAAAAAGAAAAACACTTTGCATTTCACATGTGTTTGCTGCGATAGAAAGAGCAGAAAGAATTGCATTCACTTAACACTATTTTAAGTAACTTGTTTCACAGTCGCAAGGGTTAGTTTAAATGGTCAAGATTTGAAACTTAAGAATATTTTTCTCTTGCAGTTTTAGGTTTGAATTTCTCTAAATGCAAATAATTTTTTGAAATTATCTCGAAGTAAAATTAGACTTATTTGACACGTGGACAGTAGAATAAAATTAAGTGGTTAAGAGGAATTTACCACTAACGATGATTAACAAGCGCGGAAAACCATTAGGCCCGAGCCTTCTTAGGCCCAATTTGAAAAAGAGCAGACTGGATTTCCAAAGCAATTCATCCCTTCTTAGATCCACTGCACATGATCCAACTTCCAAGTCATGCTGGAGAAGCAATTTATTGCCTTCTTGGATCCGCTACACATTATCTAAGTCACGCTGGAGACGCAAGTTATGAGACGAAAAGAAGATTGACCTTATTAGCATAGAGAATGCATGGATCGCATGCAGATTTTATTATCTCCCTATACTATTGATATATTGCGTCGTGCTGAGAAAAAAAAAAAGATATATTGCGTCGTGATTCACGCCTCATTAAATAAGAGCTGGTTAATTTTATTCCATAATTTTCCCAAAATTAGTACCCATTTCAGTGTATGATTATTGGTATATATATAACACCTTTTGTGGGAAGCTGCTGAAGAAGCAGGATTCATCTTTCTCGCAAGATCAGGACTAGTAAAGGCCTCGAGTACTTCTTGTGTGGTGTTTCGCCACACAACTGCTGTTGAGGTACATACACACATATATATACACAAATATATATATAAAGTACTCGAGGCCTTTACTAGTCCTGATCTTGCGAGAAAGATGAATCCTGCTTCTTCAGCAGCTTCCCACAAAAGGTGACCAAGTACTGAGTACTATTCTTCCAAGCCCATTGACACAACCGTAGCAAAAAACGGAAAACTTGATGTGATGTACAACAATGCCGGCATCTGTGACGGTCCCTTAAGTGATTTGTGTAATTTCTTATTTATTTTATCCTTTTTAGAAGTACGGTTATCAATGAATAAAAAATTTTGTTTGTGATCTATATAAATTAACCGTTAAATGAGATGTACATCTTCTCTGGCAATCGAAACAAAGACTTTATGGTGGCTCACACTTTGGTGGGAACTGCGGACTCATTTTTTTAAGATTAGTACCTAGTTCAAATCAAACATTACGTATCAGATCTGGAAACTTCTGTAATTATACTAAGGAGTTTAAGCTGCTCGCATATATCCGCCATTTTACTTTAAAGAACAAAACGCATGCAGGACTACGGTATTGTGGGGAAGGCTCCTTCAAACATCCAGAGAAAGAAAATAGCAGGGATTGGAAGAAGTCCGCATACAATTATAATTCACAAGGTCCAACTAGGCCCATGACACATCCTTGCCTGTGAATAGGGAGAGGTCAGGGCGGCCGAAGGTTTAGGGGTGTTCACCGGTACCGGCGGTGGGCCGGTTAACCGGCACCGGTAACCGCCCCCAGCTTAGTAGCGGGGGCGGTACCGGTTGCTAATTTCACCCGAAGGCAGTGAAATTAGCGGTGGCGGTGAAACCTCCAACCGCGGGGCGGTTCACCGCCACAAACCGAATTTTTTTTTTAAAAAGGGGGGGGGGGACAGCGTCGTTTTTTTTTTTTACGACTGCTTATCCTCAATTTCCCGGTTTCCCCTCATTCATTCATGCCCTATCGCTCACGGCCAGCTGAGACGCATCTGCCCGGTAAGTCTCTCTCTCTCGCTATCTTCCTCTCTATCTCTCTCTGTCAAATCTCATATGTCTCCGCCTCCTACAGCTGTTGCCGGCTCGGCTCTCTCTCTCTCTCGTTTGACTCTGTCTCCCTCACTGTAAGTCCCTCTCTGCCTCTTTTTTTCACACCGATTTGCTCTAGGGTTATAATTGTAAAGTTAATCACTGGTTGTTGATTGCTACTTCTCGTGTTCCCCTCTGATGGGGTTCTCTCTTTGAGGTTGAGCTTGTTCTTGATTTGCTGATTTGCTATTTCTCGTGTTCTTGATTTGCTGATTTGCTCTAGGATTTTGTTGTGTTCTTTTCTTTGAATTTGTTTGGGATTCAAATGAGATAGATGATTTATGTGTATGGATATTAACTTTCACATTAACTAATATCCAATTTCTCTAGATTTGGCATGCTTGAAATATCTGGGATTGTTTTTAGAAATTTACAATAAGAGAATTCCATGATTCCCATGTTTTGGAAATTATGTACATAAGAAAAGAGGGATAAATTAGTTTGGTTGTATATCATGTTGGGAATGGCGTTTTTTCTATTCTCCACTGCCTATTTTGCAATTTGCATGATTAATTCATATATAGGTGCATCTCCTTCTTACAAGATATTTGGTAATGAGCAATAGCACACTTATCTCTACAGCTGGTATTGTGTAATACATGGACTGGAAATTTTACCGTGTAATGAGCAGTTTCTTTCCAATTACTTGAAAGTGTTGTTTTGTGTTCAAAACTAGAGTTAGGCATTGATTGTACGTGCTTGTGCTTTGTTACTTTAATGTTTCTGAATCTTTCTTTGGACTAATAAACTGCTGCTCTTCCGTTAACTTTGGTTTTCATAAGTGGCTTATCATCATCTAAGCATGATATATAGTATGAACATCAATAGCTAATTCTGGTACTATTTATCATGGTAGTGCCTTATCTACTAGTAGTGGTACTAGTACTACCGCTCCTCCATGTGTTGTTGTTGATAGCACTGTCTCCATGGTTGATGTTGATGAGGACGATGACGATAATTACTTTGCTGCATGGAGAATTTCACAGCGGGCGTTTGAGTCTAAATCTGATATTGAAAGGTATTTATCCGAGGGAGTGATAGAGAAGAGTCAAGAATTTGATATTCTAAATTGGTGGAAGGTGAACTCTACGAAGTTTTCAGTTCTTTCTCTGATAGCCCGTGATGTATTGGCAATCCCCATCACCACTGTGCCCTCTGAGTCGGTGTTTAGTACTGGATGACAGATCTTGGATCCTTTCAGGAGTTCGTTGGCTCCAAAGACTGCTGAAGGACTAATATGTGTTCATAATTGGTTGAGAGGTGACCCTATTGTGGGAGTGGTTGAGTCTGAACTTGATGTATCTGATAACATAACTGAAGATGAAGAGACTTACCGACTCGATTCAGGTAAAATTATTCTTTGGTTAAATTTTGAAATTTGATACTCAATATAATGTAATCATTATAATTTGATGCTTTTATTTCTGAATTATGTAGAGATATCGACTTTGACGACGAAGATCGAGATGAAGTAGGACGCATGTTGCATTTGCCCCACCTTTTACTCCTTCTTATGCTATTTTATTTTAACAATGTTTATTTGATGTATCATGTATGTATAATGTTGTATTTTAGTAATTTTATAGTGTTGTCTTGTATTATGTATTGTTATAGTTTGGTTAACTTGTAAGTTTTCTAACTTGTATTTGAAAATTTCTTAATTTTGTTGTAGTTTTGTAACTTGTAAGTGAAAATTAAAATAACGTTTTAGTGTTTTAATTGAGAATGATCAAATATTGGATTTGGTCATTCTCAAAAAAATGGGGCATATAAAAAAAGGTCATATGATAAGAATCTTCATGATTAAACTTAATTATTGTCATGAGGATCAATAATATGACCTACATATTTAGATGCATTTTTCACTATATTGTTTTTTTGTTTCATTAATTGTTTTACATCTTTGTTTAGATTGTCATAATATTGGGAATTCTGAAAAACGCCACAATAGGGGTACAAATGGCACAAAAAAGGGGTCCAAATCGTCCAAAAATGGATCTAAATGATCCAAAACACCCAAAAAAAGGGACACAAAACGCACCAACAACGGGCCCCAAAAAAGGGTCGAAATGACCCAAAAATCGCTCAAAAACCTAGTCCAAATGGCCTAAAAAACCCAACAAATGGGCACAAATGGACCAAGAGAGCCTAAAAGGCCCAAAAATCGGGGCCCAGCGGTGGTACCGGTTCACCCGCACTGCCACCGGTGTTACCGCTACCGCTGGGACCGGTTATATGTTACCACCGGTGGCGGTACCGGTGGTGACATATTCACCACCGCTCGAGGCGGTGGCGGTTGGTGGCATAACCGCCACCGCCCATGCACAGCCCTACGAAGGTTGTATGCTTGAGGCATACTGTTCATCAAAGGGCTTGCGGGAAAAAAAAAAAAAAGCAGACAAGGAGACTGATAAATGTTAGTGTTAGATCATTCCAATGCCGCCACTGATTGTGCCACGGATGGGGAATCTTGCTGAGAGATGGAAGGGATGATCCTTATAAGATATAAAAGCACGCAAACGCTAACTACCAAGTGCAAAAATACAGAAGGTAAAAGAAGAAGAGGAAAGGTACCAAAGACGTACAACGGTGCTACCTCCACCCATAAAATCACCGAGGGACAAATAGGTTGATAAGAAAAAAGGATGTGAGGAAGCTGTATTACTTACATATATAATTGCGTATAATAGAATTAAAAAATATAAAATTGACATCGAACATCACAATCTAATGTCCCTCGTATCCTTCACATACTCGTCATGTTTATTTGTTACAAACATACAACAGAAAGTGTTAACACAGGCTTACCTACATAAATTAGAACTGACACGAATGTTTTTTTTTTCTTCTAAATAACTGACACAAATGTTACTTCCTGCTGCTCTTTTAGATTGGCGCTTTATCTAAAACAATTGTAGGTGCTTTTTATTGATGTTCCCCATTTTTCTTTTCTTTTTATCATAACATCTGGTCTCATTGGTTTAAGGAAGTTCAAAAACCCTGAGTTACATGCTATAAATGGTTAGTCAGACCTTTAATATAGGGAATAGGCCAATAAGAGGAGGAGGAGGAGGAGGAGGAGGAGGAGGAGGAGGAGGAGGAGGAGGAGGAGGAGGAAAACGACCTTATAAACTCAAAAGGTTGGTCAAAGGCTCAATGATACGACAAGTGGTTTCAGAAACTCAAAAGGTTGGTGGTCAAAGGCTCAATGGTACGACAAGTGGTTTCAGAACTAAAAGGTCATGGGTTCGAGTCGCGAGAGTGTCATTGTGAGAGAGAGATTGTTAGAGTTCCACAATGTTGCTCCCTACGAGCGCTCTTGCTCTTCTTAGAATAGGCCTGTTAGATGCGATGTCGAATGTCATAAAAGACTTGAGTGACACTCTCTTGACACCAATTGATTTTGAGAAGAATAACGACTCAACGGTCTGACACATGATATACATTAAAATAATATAAAAACAACAATAAATCTAAATTTATTTTTCAAAAAATATGAATAGATTTATTTTTATTTAAAACATTACGAAATTTTAATTTCATCTGTTTATCTCGTCATCCTCTTCTCCATTTCATCCTATATGTGCTAAAAAGGCTGAATAGACACCACATCTAACACATTTCATCGGTGACATTATACTTGCGCCAGTGATATTCCAATATTAATGTAGTTATATTAAAAAATTAAGCGGAAATTTTAATAAATTTGGGAATAAAATCGAAGTCTCAATCAGAGACCAGGACCCGATCCAACTCTCCCTGAAGCAAATCTACCGTGTGCATTTCTCGGAAAACTTGACCCGAGATCTAGCGATCCGATTCCTATTTCCCGCCAAAACAACACGTCCTCCCGCCATAGAAAAAGCTCCTTGACCCTAGTCTCAGACCCCTTCCCGCCAAATATATCCGTCTCTCTTTCTCTGTCTCTCTCTCTGTGCGTGTGCGTGTGCTTTTGCGTGCGGAGGCGGAGCAGCCATGGACCCAAACCGAAGCACCAAGAAGCGTAAGCTTCGGCCGACCCCGTCCCATCCCTTGATAGGCGTCTTGACCCGCAGCAAATCCCAGATCCTGCTTCACCGCCAAGAGCCTGACCGTGAATCCTCCTCGCCCCACGACTACTCCGAGCACCGTGTTCTGATCAATGATCTCCGTACCAAAAGGGTGTTTTCACCTAAGCCAATCATCGTCTGTAGTCCGAACCCTAAACAGAATGCAAGTACTAATGAGAAATTAGACGTCGTAGTCGGTGTGGCTTCTGAGAGTACAATGGCGGGGGAGAATCGAGCGGCCGAGAACTTGGCTGTATTAATGTCTTTCGGAGGAGGCCGGGATAGGGAGGATATAAACTCAGTATTGTCTTCGATCGTGAAGGAATACGGAGTGGATGAAGATAGTAGAGTTGGTCTATATGATGATGGGAGTGAAGAGGTTAAGCAACTTGATTTAGGGATTTCTTGTGACATCCAGAATCCGGGAGATGAGAATCATATTTTGTCGATGGCGGACGACAGTGGCCGAATGAAAACGGCAGTAGCCACAGATACGATTCTCAATCAACAAGAGCAATCGGAGAAGAAAGGCGAAGTTGATGGTGACGGTGGGCTTCTTAAGGGAATCGATGTCCTGAATCAAGAAAGTGTTCAGACGACGACGCCTGATGCGGAGGTATTTGGTGATGGAAAGGCTAATGAAAATGAAGGGAAGCCGCAATCGGAGAAGAAAGGCGAAGTTGATGGTGACGGTGGGCTTCTTAAGGGAATCGATGTCTTCAATCAAGAAAGTGTTCAGACGACGCCGCCTGATGCGGAGGTATTTGGTGATGGAGAGGCTAATGAAAATGAAGGGAAGCCTCCTGATGGAATTCTTCGGGGACCTGATTCGTGCGTTGGAGAGGCTTTTAGCGCCGACAATTACAAGAAAAATGACTCAATTCCTGCTGCGAAACCGGTAAGAACGGCACATTTTTGTAATGTTTTTCGTTCCTTACTAAGACACATGGATGAAAAATTTGAATTGCATTGCTGCTAGAGTTGATTACTCCATGAAAGGGGTTATATTCTGTTAGGGTTTATGCTAATGTGATATAATCTGGAATTTGAAACAGGTGCTCAAACCATGTTTTAGACGGAAACTATTCAAGACTCCGGGTTCAGTTAGCTATAAAAGACTGCTTCCTTATTTGATGAATATAACCACAGATAGACCTTGTAAGTTTACTCCTTTTTGTCCACCTTTTTTCATTGAACTTTTAGAAGCATAAGCTGAATTTTCCGCTTGGAGAAGTATGTACAAGGGGCTAACAATTCCATTAATGAATTTCTATAGATTCGCCAAAAAGTAGTCAAACCCCAAAACCGGATAAATGTTTTGGACAAAAGCTGCTCCAACCCAAATTGGATCCTGAAGGACAAGACGCTTCAATACATAAATCTGACACAAAGAATTGTTCAATGGAACTTGGCGCTGGTGTCTCTGGTAGCTGGCCAACATCTGTACTAATTTCTGCCAACGAGTCATCAAGTGGTAACACGGCAGATTTAACTTCGTCTGAACACTTCACTGAGTCACCAAAGATATTTGATTCGCAAAAAGTGGTTGACAAACTTCGTGAAGAGGTCTCTGTTAATGGACAAATTAAGAAGTTGGAGTTGGATGAAGATCGTGGAAAAAACTCAAACCCTGGTCTGTCTTCGGTGTTGGAGGATGATGCAAAGGGTCAGAGAAAGAATGAAGGAATTGGGAAAAGTGAGTTCAGGTTTCCTAGCGAAGGCCGAGAGGTCAATGATGTTCACTCTCAATCGTTCTGGAGTATAGACGAGTGTCATTCACACAGAGATTTTGGCGTTGGTAAGCACTCCGACGATGCAGAGCAGACTGAGGTTGGGGGAATGACGATGGTGGGTGGTGGGTCTCCTTGTAGAGCTCAGAATGTGAATACTACTTTGTCTGAAGCAGAGAACAGTAAATCATTTAATTTAGAGCAGAGAGGTGATGATGATGGTAAGGTTCAAAATCAACTTGATGATTCAAATGAAGAACTTGTCCAGATGGCGCCACCAGATGCTGAGATCTTTGCTAAACCAGATGGCGAAGAAAATGGATGTGGGGGAGCAGAATTGGTTCAGAAGATTAAGCATCATAGCCTTGGGACGCCACTACGTGGAAGTAATACAAAAAGTGCTACTTGTGCTAGTGATAGGAGAAAGATCAGCAATTCTAACAACAAACAGGTAAGAAAACGATTTATTTTTTAGTATTAAGAGACTGGCAATCAATGTGATTTCTGAATTCTTCATGAGATAAGATGAGCCCGTTACTTGAAAGCAGGTTCTAGATCCGTGTTCACAACTGAAATTATACAAAATTCCGGGCTCATTCAGCTATAGAAGGTTGCTTCCACATCTCATTGATATCGTGAAAGATAACTCTTGTAAGTCCTGTTGTGTTCAGTTTGACACAAATATAATTTACTCGTGGAATCATTTCTGTGCGCTAATAGTAGAACACTAAAACATTCTTGCAATCCTTAACATTTCTAGGTGCTTCAGGCAATGGCCATTGCTACAGATTTCATGCAGAAGGTCATACTAGCAATTCCTGTAGTCTGCCAATGGTGGCATTGGCTTCTGCCCATGATTCATCTAATGATAATGAACGAAAGTTAAAATCTCCCCAGGATGATTCTAAATTTGCGATATCGCATGCTTCATGTAAGGAAGATTGGCTGCCAATGGAACAGCTTCACTCAGATAAATACTGTCAATTGGAAGCTTCCCCTAACCAAGTGAGTTCTGTATTTAGAATTGGTCCAACAGTTGCTTCACTTTGTCCTCCTGCCAGCTGTGGAACATCGTCTAGGGAAGAAGGCACAATATCGGTCACACAAGCTTCTGTTGATACTGAAGCAGACTGCACTAATTCATTGGTGGAGCATTCCACTGGTGCAAAACCAGTTGGAGCAGATAGCTTGTCTCGGAATACAACTCTACAGGAAGCAGCAGCACCTACAGGAAATCATAGCGCTGGACACAACAAGGGAATTCTTAAAAGAAATCCAAGAGGATGCCGAGGGCTCTGTACTTGTTTGAACTGTGCTTCTTTTCGTCTCCATGCAGAGAGAGCATTTGAGTTCTCCCAAAATCAGATGCAAGATACTGAAGAGGTGACCTTAGATTTGATCAAGGAACTGTCATGCATACGGGGCATGTTGGAAAAAGCTGCTCATGGTGTCAATAATCATTTGATTGTTCATGTCAATCAGGTGAGCACCACAAGAATCAAAAGATGCACCTCTCCGATTTCTTTTCCTCTTGCTACTCAAATTTGAAGCTACAGTTATGATCACATTGCTGATCTGCCTTTCTGACTACTTGAGTTCTATGTCATTGTTGGTTTCTCTTGGTATGATCTAGATTTGATTGACCTAATCGTGGTTTGACATACACCATAGTGACTTGACTAGGACGACATCTGAGTGTCCACTTCAAAAGCCTATATAAGGCCAATTTCCAGATTTAAGAATCACAAAAGTTCAGTTTAACAATTTTTGGCTCTCGTCGTGAGACAGGGTTAAATGAATTATTTGGAGGAATGCATCAAAACCATTTCTCTATTTGCTTCATACTTGCGCTAATATGTTTCTTTATGGGAGTCACGATTCAGCATTGTGTTCTTCTGAGAATGGAAGAGTAGATAAGTATGTATTCATTACAGTGTGAAAAGTCGAGATGAACTCCTTCAGAGAAATATGAAACCTTAGTATAAACATGAGTAAAAATTTTCAATGTTTAGGAGTAGGAGCTCCATGGTAGTATGAATGTGGGTACTCTCTTTCAGACACCTATAAGAAAATTAGAACTTGTGTGGTTTAAGTTCAGACAACGCTTTTGTGGTCCTTACTAGATCTAATGCCTTCCCTGAAAGTCTATCTCCCTTTTTCTTAGTGGTTAGCTTATGGAGAGATGAAGTTCTGACTTGTTTTTCGAGATTGTTCTGTAGAATTTAGCTTCAAAGACGTTCTAGTGTTTCTTTTAAAAGGTGTCTTTTCTACATATTTTTTCTTCAATAGATTAGAATATGGAACTTAATAATCCTTCCTGTCAGTTTCTTTATCCTTGTCAATTTGAACAGGCAACTGTTATTGTGTTTGAGTTCAGCGGTGATTCCCTTTCACATGCTATTATTGTTTGCTTTCACTTCCTTTCTTCCTTTTCAACGGTTTAATCGGAAAATAAGTAGCCACCCATTATGTTCATGGTCTTTTAAACTGTCACTGGGATTCTAATTTGTTTTTTCTATTTGATGCAGGTGAAAGAAGCATGCAGGAAAGCATCTGAAGCAGAAGAATTAGCAAAACGCCGCCTAGGCCAGATGAACTATGAGCTCAACATCCACTGCAGAATCCCGGTAAGCTTTATTATGCTCCATATCAGAGTGCTTCTAGTGAGTTGCAAAGTTCCCTTCTTTTTTGTTATTTTCCCCAATATACTATTGAACATTTTATCACATACCTGAAGCAGCCAATGCCCTCATTTCGACTAAACTTTTAGCAGGGCGTGCAGCCTCCAAGGGTTAGTTTTGCCAATTACGTTGAAGAAAAAGTCATCCGAAGCCAGAGTTTCCAAGAAAAAAGCATAAGCTCTGTGTAAGATGACAGAAAAAGAACTGTTGCCATTATTTTCGGGTACACTCAAGGTTGGTATGTTGGCTCATCTCTGCATACATGGGAAATTTGACTTCAGTGACAGACACATTACGCTTTGTAATCATTAACACACTAAGCAGCACCGAAGTCTAGTCTCAGTGTATCTTGGGAAAGCAAGTTGGTTTGATATCTCAGTGGAATTCTGGTTTTTTAGCTAAGAAAAAAAATGAAAATTAGTTTATTGTTTGTGATAATTTCTGTGCAGTGTAAAGATAGAAAAGACAGAAAACTAGCGCGGCAAGGCATTTCATGGTTTAAGTTGGATTTGGACAATTAATGATAACAGTCTCATTCGTAAGATGATTGCTTGAAGAAGAATTTATGAGGATGTTGCAATTATATCAGTAATTATATCAGTGTGAAGTGGAGTTCCTAAATTGGGGGCCTTTTAAATAATAAGTGAATTAGAAAGTTGCGGGCTGGACCTTAGGCAACTCCCTATGCTTAGAGATTCCCCTGAAATTTTCTTGAGTAGTTGATGAAAAGATAGAAAACTAGCGCGGCAAGGCGCTCCATGGTTTACTGGTGGAGGCGCAAGAATGGTACTCGAATAAAAATATATTAATCCTTGTCCTAGGGTGCGTTTGCGATCCAAAATTTTACCCCTTCTAAAATTTTAACACAATTAAATATTACAATATAATCTCTCTCTCCCTATCAAATCATCACTATTTACTACAAAAATATAAAAAATTACTTCTCTTCACTTTTTCACTAAACCCAATACCTAAAATTTTAACAACACTAAAATTTTACAACACAAACACAACCCTAATATGGTTGGTAATGGATTCCTTATTCAACAGTTTTAGATTTTATGAGGAACAGAGAATCTCAGGCACAACGAATCAGCTAACTGAACATGTTATAAACTACTTCAAGTGGCTTTGAGCAAAGAGCAGATGATCTATTAATAGAAAATAAAAGAACTCCACGAGTAATTTTATTATATGAACAAATGTTCCAACATCATAAACTTTACAGGGTGGCTGAACAGAGTCGGCTGCATCAAGTCCCCCCTCTAACAAACAAGATAAGATAAGAAAGAATATAACTTAATTGATTCCTGATTTGTCAAGCTAAGTGTAACTTGAACAAGAGGAAGCTACAAAGAATCTCCACCCATGCCCGACTCCTTTCAAACTCGACTCGAAAGAGCCAGGAGGGGGTTCTTTCTTTTAGAGAAATCTCGAGCGTCTGCACTCGGCAGGAAGACCTCCAGGGAAGCGTTTCAAATCGGTGCAGTAGTTGTAAATCATGAAGTATCTCTGAACCCATCTGAGTCTTCTTCGGCTAGTTGCATCAAGCTCGTTGTTCTGCCATCCAACATTGGAGAGGGCACTAGTGGATCTGGAGTCGATAACATTGAAGTTACGGTAGTATGCCGTGAAGGGTGCCTTGGACCAATCAGTTTTCACCAGTCCTCCTCTCGTAGCCCAGTCGTCGGCGTTCCAAAGGCTGGAGTAAATCCTCATCGGCTGGCTTTTGGGGAAGGGAACGCCAATCGATTCAGCATTCTTGAACACTCTTATGGGAATGTTATCGACCAAGAAGCTGAGAAGAAAGCCACCGGAGTAAATTACATTCAAAGAAATCTAACATGGAAATTGTATTTTTCTGCATAATTTTTTCTCCAATTTCAGGTCCCAAAATATGATACGAAGTTGCAAAGCAACCAGTATGAAAGTGCGGTGTGGTGTTCTTACATTATATGTTGAGGCTTCCAGATGATGGAATAAGTGTGGAAGTTTCTTGTTGGGTCAAACCAGAGATAGAACTGCTGCTCCCTGTTTCCCTTGCCCTGAGTGAACACATTGGTATGTAAAATATAAGGGTTGCCCGTGACATTTCCCAAGAATTCGAAGTCTATTTCGTCGTGAGTTGGCCCCTCAGAAGACAACTGCAATAAAAATGAAAAGGGTCAAGCATAGAACGACAAAGAGCTTTGTTTGAACGTTTTAAGGGCATTTTTTGGAAAGAAACAGGTGAAAATGACTTCCCAGGATCTAACGGTATAGAATATAGATATAAATTCGAAACAACTAGGGATTATATTTTCTGAAGATCAGAAAAAGTAGCCCACTATATTTTCGGAAGAGAAAAAAAAGAAGCAGCCAAGCAGGAGAAGTGACGAGGAGAAAAAACATTGGTCATATGATCTCAATTGAATGATGATCGAGTAACCAGAGCCCCACATCACGTAAACCGACAGCATGCAGTCGCATAGAAGGTCAAATAGGTCATTATTAAAATCAAATTTCGATATATCATGGCAGCTAGCTTTATGGCTTTGTTAAGGTAACACGTATGATCAGCTGGTTAAATATTCCCTTGAAGTTGCCGAGTTACTTCTGCTCTACATGCAAGCTCTTCAAAGTTGATTATGGGCAGTCAACTTTGGCCTTGTCGGCAGGCAACTCCCGACACGCCTCAACCAGGCAGGCAATAATCGTTAAACTATCCCATATTAAGCAACCCAGAAGTTGTATTTTGACATAAATATGTACGTATATATTATATATAGGTATGTACGGATGTATATATATAGGTAAGTGGAAAGTGAAGAAAACGAATGGATTTTTAGGACATACATAGTAGGCAGTAACAGTGCCAGCAGAATTGCCAGCAACAAGTTTGAGCTGCATATCAATCCTCCCAAATAGGTATTCTTTCTTAGACTTGAAGCCAGAGCCAGACACCTTATCTAGAGAGAGAGACAGAAGCTGTCCTCCCTTGAATATGTTGGCACGGTTGCCCCCCCATGTTAGATCAAAGTCCTGGTAGAAGTTACCAGCAGAAGTAGTTACTAACAAGGAACTCAACACAAGACCAACCAATACAGACACAGAGAACCCTCTGCAAGAGAGAGCCATTTTTAGACAGAAGAGAGAGAAAGCTAGAGAAGAGTTTGTGATGGTTTTGAAGGAGAGTTTGTGGGAGAACTATATATAGGAAGGGGGGGTGAATGCTTGTAGAGATTAATTAGAGAGAGGAGAGGAGGGTATGGAGGGGTGGGGGACGCGTGAGTAATAACTGGAGGAGCCAAAGCTGGTGCCAGCCGAGCACACTAATGAAAGCTGGGAGCTTTTGTTTGGGCATTGGTTGGTTTTGGTTTTGGGTTTGTTTTTGGTCTTTTGTAGAGGATGCCCGTTACAATCATTATGTCTCCAGGATGATAGGTAGGACCCTCTTTTTGTTTGATTTAAAATAGGTGGTGGATGACAACCGATACGTTATGGAAGAATAAAGGTTTGGCAAGTGATTTTTGGGACCATCGATCATGTATTTGATATTACAAATCAAAATTTGCCGCAAAATGATATCAGTCATTTCCTAGAATGGCCAAAAAAAACAATTAACATGATTGGTTCTCTATTTTTAATTTTGACCTCAGTTTTCTTTCAAGTGGCTGTATTAAATATTGGCAGTAAAAGAATCACAAAGCTGCAAATGTACTGTAGTTGGAAGAGCTAAACACCAACTCTTTTGGCTGTTGGATAGCTTTGTTTGTCATTGAAGACGACAGGTCCTCTAATCTCGTACTACATTACAAAATGTCTGCAAAAGGCCAAAACGTTATATCCTTGTATCTTGTTCACGTTCACAACAGTGAATTTGAGAAAATTTGCAATAAACTGTACTTCACCAGGCCAGAAAATAGATGGTTAAGTCCCTTAGAAAGACAACCACAGTTCGTATGTAACTTGCTTTAATGGCGTTCATATGTAAGATTCCATGTTTCATTATAAGATTGCGATCAAGTATACGAATATGCACATGAAATTTAGTTTTGAAAAGGAAGGGGAATTCTCAATTTTAAATAGAGAATGAAAAGATGAAGAAACATGTAGTCTGCCTTTAGGGGGAATCTGGCATGGCTCTGTTCAAGAATAAGCATGCTTATAGCTTTCCATTGAAAGCACCAGAGTGGGAAGACGCATGTAGTCTCACTTCCACTGGGAATCTAGTTACTATAACAAAACATGGCATCCCTCTTGCTTTAACTTTGCGGCCGTATGCCATCATCCTCTTAGCATAGCATTTCTTGGGTTCTGACATCCTGTAGTTCATCTACTTTCTGTTTAGAATGATTGATCTCGACCTGCTAAGCCATTGCAGGAGCGAAGTGGAGATAAAATAGCCCCACACTCAAATTTATCTTCCTATTGTAGTATTTCTAAGAACTCTCTTCCTTTTCCTCTTCAAATAGAAGACAATTTCAGTTCTTTGTTTTGGTTATGTGCGCATGTTTATTGCATTAAAAAGAAGTTGATTTCCCTCCAATAATTCAATCATGGAAGCAGTAAGTTGGAGATCCCACTGGTCTCGAGGACCTGATAATGATATTGTGGCTAGAATAGGATCTGAACTGTGTACTCTAAAAGATTATTTGGTGGACTCTGATCGTGAAACGGCTGGAAGCAATTAATTTTTCAGAACTATATTTGATTAGCTATCAAAGATCAAATATTCTATGCCTTTTGTTCCTCACAAATCACAACATCCATCTAAAGTGAATGCTCAGAATATCAACGCCGGGCTTTATTCCCTAGGTTCCATGATGACTCTCTCTGTTTCTCTCTCTCACATGCACAGTGGCCTCATGGAAGAGATGCCAAAGTAGAGAATGTGGAAGAGGTATATACAAAAATAATAACACTTAGGCTAGTGCAGCAACACCAACCACATCAGTTGATTTAAACAAAACCCATGTACTCGATTGGTGGTATTAAACATACTGAGGACTGAGGAGGCAAAGATCCTGGTAGTATTTGATACCACTTATGTTAGGAATATTTTGGTTGGTTTTACTTGGTATGTAATTTTTTTGTACTTCCTGAGATATTGAGGTTAATGAAGCTTATGTGAAGAGCTAAAGACTGCAGTACAAAAATTGGGTATTTCTTCAGAAAATTCAAGTTAGCTTGGAGTCAGATTTAAGTCAGATAGAAACGCGAATTAAAGAACGGCTGAAATAGAAATTAGTTAGACCGTTTCTAACTAAATGAGTTACGTCATGACTGACACAAGAAGCCCAGAACCTTCTACTTCTAACTGAAAAATACCTGTAGCTTATAACCCTATTTTCTTTGAAGATTCGATACTTAGAAAAATTTCAGATATTGTGCCTTCAACGTGAAACTCTCTCTAGAAACTTGCTGCCCTGTTTTCTAAGTCTTTGATTGTGTGAGAACTGAGAATGGAGCCTTGAAAAGTAAAACCTCTCTCTTAGTACTCTCAGTTCGAGTTTATTGATCACCGCCGTTATTTCCTCAAGAAGAAATTCGAGATTTTCGGAGGTTGCTGAAATCTTGAAGGTCCAAGAGTCATGTTCGAAGAGTTGCTATTATTGTGAGTTCACAATGGGAAACGACGAGGTATGGACAGTGTGATAAGGTTCTTAGCTTTTTGAATGGATGAGATGTTCTCAGTCTCTGCTATGGTGTAGAACCGAATGTTGTATTTCGGGTAAGAAATCAAGTGTGTTAGACTAGGATTGGAGTTTTCTTGAGTCTACGGATCACCTTGTATTTCGAGTTTGAAAAGCTAGTGAAATCGTTACCCGGTCTACGGACCCGGAGAGTAATTATCTCTTGGAATTTATTTCCAAGAGATTTTCTTTTCGTAACCAATCTTGGTGCCTCTTTGTGGTGATTGATATTGTTTAGATTGTTTTTGATTAAGTGTTGTTAGTTGTGAATCACAAGCTGAATGTTCAGGTGTTAATTCTTGGCTTTAAAAGAATCTTGAATATAGATTCGGTATTACATGATTTGAATTCAGCTTGACAATTTATGTTGTAGTAATTTTGTGTGTTGAAATTTTTAATCTGATTTGGTGGAGTTTGTGCAGAATCTTTCTATTGAAAAGTTGTAATAGGTAGAATAAAAATTAGATACCTATTCACTCCCACTAAGTTAAGTTGGTATATGAAGTCTTAAATCATTCTGTTCAACTTCTCGTCTCACGTAATAGAGCTGTGTGGTTTAAACTTACCTAATAGTCGGTGCTTTAGGAAGCTTAGCCGAAGCTGTTAAAGTGGCTTAATCGAATTTGCATGGGGAGATTCAGATTCGTACTGGCTTGGAGGTTCAGGTCACATTGTATGTGACCTAACGCCAACCTGCGTTAAACCGTGGGATGTATTAGTTCAACCAACCGAGCTGCTATTAGCAAAAGGGCTTCCCCTGTTTAGTATTTCATTTCTATGCTGAATAACAAAGAAAGAAATAGACAGGAAAAAAAAAAAAAGAACTCTTCGGCTTGTTCTGCAGTAAGTCTTGACTAAAACTTTCCTGGTATGTGCATTAGCTTAGTTGAAATTTGAAGCAAGTTTCTGAGAAGGCAACTCAAGTTAATTAATTTCACCCACTATTGGCCAATGTGTTATATTCGATGACTTTCCCATATGACTTTCCCATCTTTGCAGGAAACAAGGGGTGGTGAGAGGAACATCACTTGGTTCTTTGATCTCCCTAATAAATAAAGCCAGCTTTTAGATGACCTTTCATTAATGAGGCCTAGCCTGTAGCGTGGTGGTTCCCATGAAGCATCATCCGAGTAGGAATGCAAGAACGTATAAGTAACCCCACAGAGAATCTGTGGAAGGAGAGCGGGCCAGAGGGTCTATTAAATGTAAGAACACAGCACATTCTGTTTCAACTTTCAAAACCCTCTTCGTCTATACAAATTACCAACTAACCAAGCAACCGCGGCGGTGCTTGCTTGAAGTAGGCCCCATTGGTTCACCACCCATGAGTTGCTTGCTAAAGATTCCTTTCTATTTGGGAATTGTCACATTAGACGCGTGATTTCTATTTATTTTGTACCAGAAAGAAAACAACACCTCCTCAGGCGTCATCATTTTCTCATTAAAGGGGAGGGACATTTTGGGATGCGAGCTCTTTGACCGATTACAGACCATCAAAGAAATATCCTAATGAAGCCACATATATGCACGTACGTTCACAAGTTACGTTTTATAAGATAAAACTCTTATCTGTATTGATAAAATATTTAATATGCATAATTAAGTTACTGAAGTGAATTAATTGTTTAACTGAAAATTAATTAAGTACTTAATTAAGCACCAGATTTTAATATTTGAGTTAAATTTACATCAGTTAATATTTTACACTTGAGCTACAGCGGTTGTAACAAGAGCAACGTAACACTCACATGCTTCAATTTTTTGCCTTTAAAATGATATAGGTTAGTGTTAATCTACTGTAAGGCATTTTTAGAAGTCAAAAAGACACCTACCGACTTTGGGTATTACTAAGCTGAGCTGGAGAAAAAGATTTACCTAGTGCAAACTTGAACAGAAAACAGTTACGAAAGGAGCTACGCGAGGGACCAAGCGCAGCAGGAAAAAAAATGAGAAATTGAGAATTATGGAAGGAATGGAATCTCGGGTAACAATTGGGCAGATCTGGAATTTTGAAAAAACAAATTATTTTTTTTCTCGTTTTTTCAGCTTTGTTCTCTTTTTCACTTTTATAAATTGTTTTTTTTGCTCTTTGAGCTAGAACCTACAGGAGACTTTGGGGGAAAGTCTTTCCCCTTTGTCCAAGCCGACAGAGGATTTTTATCTTTCCAAATGCATCTTATTTTCTTTAATGCAACTCTTTAATTCTTAGATGTTTTTAGCAGCGGTTGATTTAGATATGTTAGGCTGGATTTTAAGCTTGAGATTCAAGGAGTAACTCGTGACTGTTTTGAGTTGGATTTCTTCTTTTCCATGGAGCTTTAATGATTAACTTGTTGGATTGTATTTCATTTTACTTTTAGAAATGATTGAAGTTCTTCGTTCTTGTTTTTTATTAGTTGTAGACGTAAAGGCACAATTGATACTTGACCTAGTAACAAGAATGTGATGGTTTTCTTTCATTGTTTACATTTGTTATGCAATCTATTGAGTATCATAGATTATATTGAAAATTGTGGACGGATTGTTGTATTATCCGATCATAATCTCTCGGAATGAGAAAATGATTGAGAGAAGAGAAAATTAGAGGAAAATCAATTTTCAAATCAGTTATGGGAGAAACTTGCATCTCAAGTGTTTGATTCATTGTCTCTTAGAACGTCTCTTTATTTTTCTGCACTTTACTCTTAGGAATATTTTGCATCTATTTTGTTTTTTAAAATGTATTTTTCTTTGTTTATCTTAATTTCTCTTTCAATTACGAACCATAAACCTCAAAAATCAACTTTGATTTTTTCTCTTTATTTGTAAATAGCTTACATATAATATCTAATTCTTGCATTAATTCCATTGTCCCTGTGAATTCGATCTTGGGATTTACTCTTGGATTTATTTGACAGCTTCTACACTTGGAAGTACCACCAGAAGTGATCATGTATATCCGGGTGCATATCTCCACACATGGTATTTAATAGAATAAGTAAATAATTTGAGGACCCATTGAAGACGACTATTTTGTTGGAGTATAGTCGTTTACCCTGTTAATGTGCTGGATCTGACTGGTTAAGGTTACTACCTTGTCAAGCTCATATCTTTCTCCATTAATATAAACTTGGGGAAACATCACTTTGAGGCCCCAACTACCAAAATCAATTTCAAATAGGGATCTAAATTACCACTTTTGACATATTGAGTCATCAAACTACTAAATTTCATCAATTTGCACTCCTAAAAAAGATTCAACAATCAAACTCATGTCATGTATGTTGTGAATGTGACATGTGACACGATTTTGACCCTCAGATTTTATTTCAACGCCCAATTTGATTAATTGTAAAAGTTTGAGGGCTCAATGTGTTAAGATTGATAGTTTATACCCATATTTGAAATTGTATTGATAGTTACAGGGCTCTAAGTGACTTTCCTCTTTAAACTTTGAGAGTTTCTCCATCACTAAGGACAACTAAAAAGGTTCCCTCCATCATAGGCGCATAACTTCAATGTTAGTGTTGAATTAAACGAAAACGGGATTGCAAAAAACAAAAGAGAGGGAAGCGAGAACAAAACATGTGTTTAAGGTGATTCGGTCTTGCATAAGTGCACCTTCATTATGGAAACAACACGAGAAGGTCGAAAAGTGGCGGTAGCTAACAGCTACTGAAAACAAGACGGTATCGATTCATGGGAATTCCAAATTTAGCCTCTGAATAGATCATTTTAGGATATAATGCAAAATACAACTACCTTTTCATGAATATTATAGAAAAGCTAACCTAGTAATATTAGAGTCTGAGGCACTGCTAATATTCCATATAGGTCATAACAGGAATATTGTAATATTTAATGAACTGTGAAGAGTTTGAAATGGTATATTTTAAGTTCCACATTGGTTGTTGACTAAATGAAAATGGACTATATATTAACGCTAATCTATAACTTCAACAACTCTATCTGCAGTAATTAATTTATTGTAATTACTGTTATTAATTTGTACCTTTGACAATACCCCCAAGACAGGATAATTAAAACATCGATACTGTTGATTGATTAAAGTTGGTGCAACATATATTCATACAACAAATCATGGGACCAATAACAAAACTGTACATGTGATCTGGTCGTAAAAGCTAATAGCCAAAAAAGCTCTGCAATGACGTGAAGGAGCAACGCTTCAATAATGAGAGGGCAAACTCCGATGTGATCCACAACTGACAGCGATCTGTACAGTCAAAGACGACTTTAATTTCGGTGAGAACTAAATAACCATCACACTTTTCAGAACAGTTTTTAATCCCTTTTCCTAGAAGTTATATGTTACTCCGGTCTTAAACATTCTCTGTATGTATCACTATATAGTCTCCGAGTGACAGCAACCTCTCCAAAAGGAGGGAGAGAGAAAAGTAGTAAAGATCAATTCCTCAAAATAATACTTCATTTCAGCTGGATCAGTTGCTTGTAGGGCTGTCCAAGATCCAGTCCAGGCCGGTTCGGTTCGGTCGGTTAAATCGAAAAAATTTTAAAGCATATAGATGGTCCGGTCTGGGTCGGTTTGGGCCATGTCATTTTGGGCCGTTTTTTGGTTGGGTCATGTCATTTTGTGTCGGTTTTAGGGTTGGACCTTGCCATTTTGGGCCAATTCCCGGTTTGGGTCAGTCTGGAGAGGTATACTTCTGTCCGGTCCCGGGTTTTCATGAGAGTAACCCTGAACCGAACCGGAATACACCGGTTTACCAGTCCGGTCAACCCTGTTTCAAAAAAATCAACCGGTTTTAGTCAAAGCCGGTTCGACCGATTTTTTGAACAGCCCTAGTTGCTTGTACCAATGGCATTCATGTTTATTGTCTAATCCTGCTCCCACAAGCAGTCTTGCCCAATAATCTATCATCATGCTAATAATTGTACTGCATGACAAGTGAGATAGTTTTCCTCCACATGAATAGATATTTTTCTCCTAGTCGGAAGAGAGAGACTCAGACAGTTCTGACCTCTGAGGCTATTAACTTTCCTCAACATATAAAGAGAATACATTTCACCTGCTCAGAGAGAGATAGAGTTCACATCAACACGCAGGGCTAGTTCATCGTATACAATTTTTTTTTCTTTTCTAGGCAACAAATTTGTATATTAAAATCTGAGAAATATAACCTATACAAACCAAAAAAAAATATCTAAAGGCAAGCGAAAAATCTAAATGAAACTAAAGTCGATATATGCGATGATAAACCTTTCTAGTAGTTATCTTTACCGTGCCAAAACATTAAAAGAGTCAATATTAACTAAAGTGACGGGTCTGATCCGTCACCTCTACGCAAGGTTTAACTAGTCTTTTTTTAGCATATAACTGAATTCTTTAACCTCTATGAATTTACTAATTGTGAATTGAGCTATTATGGAAAGAAAAAATTGACAGGTGCATCTACCAAAAACAGTGGTGGTGGTGACGGGACAAGTATGCGGATTCCAATCAGAACTACCACTTGATTCGGATGTACAATATCTTGTTTGAATGCCAGACCCTATAAGCTTTCGCTTTCAAATCCCTCTTTAGTTATAATCAGACTGTAAATTAGTTGACAATATATCTAAGTTGGTTCAAATTCAGCCCGAGCCAATAAGTCGAGGAACCATTTTTAGTGAATTTGAAAAAAAAAAATTCTAATTTAAAGAGTTTTAAAAGAACAAATTTTTTTTCCAAATGTATCAAAAGGGATTTTCAGAAAAATAAGAAATGACTAAAGAAACTACAGAGGGATTGCTATTCAACAGTGCACATGATTGTAGAGAAAAAATATATAGAAAAAACAAGGCACATATGATTAAGGATGCGCGTGAGAGAACTATACATTGGACTTTGTAAAATAACATATAGTAGTAATCACCAAAAGAAAATAATGCAGTAGTACTTCAAAGTACACATCCCATTGCTTCCCTCCTCTCTCAGCTCTTGGTGAACTGATAAAGATTGAAATAACTTCGGTGGAGATCTGGAGGGTTGCTTCCTTAGAACCCAACGGATGAGCAGCTCAATGGCTGCTCTTGTGAATTAAGGACACAATGAAGCGTGGGAACCTTGCAGAGGAAAGTGCCCATCATTAGACCCATGCATTATTGTCCCCAACAAAAGATGGGACAAGGTTCCTTGCCGGCGGGCTATCTGGTTTTTAATGATAAATTTCTGCTTCTCAAATATGGGCAGAGGGCAGTGCCATATGAAGAAATTGAATCTGTATCAAAGGAAACGAGATCTGCGGAATGCAGAAAAAATTCCCTCCAAATTGGCAAATTTGGGACCGTAGGGGAAACCAACAGTGCCTAATTTAGGACAACTTTACATAGGCTAAGCGGATGAAACATAAGTTGACTAATTTGGAAACGTCTAGTTCCTTGTTTCTAAGCGGAAAATCCCACTTGTATGAGGTTTCAATGCTCAAAGGAGGAAAAGGAATCATCTTATCGATAACAGATAGTACCAGAACTACAAAGACACTGCTCTCGAACAATTTCCAACTAGATCATCTGGATAAACATTACATGATCTACTTGTATAAAAATTGCCATGTCTCCTATCTCTTGGTGGGATCAGTAGAAACATCGAACCCGGGAGGTATGAAGACAATGTCATCCCAATCCGCGGTAGAACTCTCCTGCAATGTTAGACGAGCATTGGCGCGCTTAACTATGTATAAAATACAAGTTATTACCGAGAAAACATAACAATACATGACAATCATGAAAATTATAAACGAGGCAAAAAGCATACAGCCTTCCAACATTTCAATGAAGAAACCATCCGCTGGCCAGCTGACCATAGGATGAGAACTAAAACTGCCATACATAGGCTCCTTACCTTCATCCCGTTAAGTATTTCTTCAAGAACAGCAACCTGCAAGATAAAATGAACCAAGTCAATACCGACAAAAATAAAAGGGATCATCTAACAAAACGGCATAGAAACCCTTACCTGAATATCTCCTCGTCGGAAAGCAGGGTTTAATTGATTTTGATCACGGGAAGCCCTCAGTAGGGAATTTTCTAAATCCTCCTATAAAATAACCAAGGACAAGACGAATTGTAAGATAATTTGACGCATAATTAGAATATGGCATGTGAAAATGGATGTCTTCGCATCTAACCTTTCTGAAAAAGGCAGGACGATAGCTCTTGTTTTGGCTTTTCAATATCAAGCTTCTTGACTGAAATCCAAATATATTCAACAGTTCAAGAGAAAAATACAAAAAATAAAGCCCAAAAGTACACTTCTGGGGTCCAAAGAAAATATTACAATGACAAGAAAAGCCCATATCTTAAAGCCCTGGTCATCCCAAAATATGGTAAAGAGATTCCCCCAACAACTCAAAAACTCAAGCCATATTGTGTCCTAGTTCATGGTATCACCAAATACTGATTCACCAAACTAGGAATGCCAATGTGCAGTGTTTGGTCAGCAATACTACATAAAGCAGGAATAGTGGGCTAAAACCTTAAATAGGCCCAATTTTTGGCATCTCTAAAACTATGGAGGCCCTTTTGCAACAGGGACTCAAACTTGAAAACACAACATACCATATTTGTTAGATGGACAAAATATCATCCTCAAAATTGCTTATCCACGCAACACAACTTAAAAATCTGTCACAATTTGCACAAGTCAACCAATCCCAAATGCATTATAAGCAAATTGTTAATGGCAATATTTCTGACAGATTCATTGAAAAAACAAGGTTTAGGTAGCTGACATTGAGAAGCTTTCTTCCTAGGGAAAAGGCAACCTTGGAAATACAGGCCATCAGTTTATGTGAGATCCTATGCTTCCATTGCCACTTTCATACACTACCATGGTGCATATTGACTTTAACACTCTTTCTTGGAGCAATTAACTCACCCATTAGCAAACCATCTTTCACAATCTGCCCTCAATCTGTCCCATAGATGTACCACCTCTTCTGGCAATTCTAACTCCCAACTAGTCTAACTATTCATACATCTCTAAGATTGTATTTTCAAAGATCTCATCCAGTAGACATGATGTTCTATTGCAACCCTTACCTTTGGTGCCATAACATTTATTTGAACTTATAACCGTCACCAATCATTCCTTTCGTAGTAGTCTTTTTTTTTTGATAAGTAAGCCAATCTCATTAGAAAAAGTGAAAACAGTACAAAGGTTATACCGGAATCACTGATCCAAACAAGCAAGAAAGCTAAGAAATTCATCTAAATCCACAAAAGGGCATCGAAGCATAGAATTAGCCCAACAAAAAAGGGAAAACAACAAAACCCCCTGCAATCTATCAAGAGACAAGGAACAGTCTTCAAAACACCTACTATTGTGCTCCCTCCAAAGACACCACCAAATACAGGATGGTATCAATCTTCAGATAGCCTTCGAGATTGGATTGGAAAACTTTCTCTTCCAACACCATAGCACAACCACCACCTTCTCAGGCATAACCCAATGAAAATTCAGTAGACAAAGCACATGAGACCACAACCCCCGCGCTAAAGGGCAATGCAACAAAACATGGTCAACAGACTCCCCATCACATCTACATAAGAAGCACCAATCCGCAACATACAAACCCCTCCTACGAAGATTATCAATAGTTAGAATCTTCCCAAGAGAGGCCTCCCACACAAAAAAGGAGACTCTGTAGGGACACCAAGACCTCCAAACACCCCTCCACGGGAAAGGCAAAGAATCCCCACCCGAAAGCAACCCATACATAGACTTGACTGAAAACACCCCTCCCTTAGTACCCAACCAAACCATCTTGTCATCCTCCCCTCGTAGTAGTCATTAAAAGAGCACTACGGTCAGAAGTCCCTCCCTCCACCTCATACAATGTGGTTTAAATTTAAAAGAGGATTCATTCTCCAAAATTTAACAAATCTAAATTAACATTAACATCGTCTTCTGTGCATGGGTTCATCATCCATCCTTTCAACCGCTTTAGTCCAACTCCTATTTCACCAAATTACATCCAAAACATTTCTCCAATGTTCGAATTCTACAAAGTACGTCCATGGCGTACACCCATGCAATATTCTATGCAAGTAAACAATACGTTAATGTGCAGTGTTTCAAGTCCACTTCAAAGCAGAGGGCCAATGACAAACAGCCTTCAGTGAGCTCATCCCTAACCATGGCAAATAGAAAAGTGATCCTAGAGAAAGCTTCCCATTGACTCTTAGCCGAATCACACTACATGGTTCAAACAGATATAAAGCTTCAAATTAGAGGACTTTCAAATACATACCAGAGTATGGTATAGAAGGTATGTTGGAGTGTGTTTACTTCCTAGATGTCGACCATCTTTTTCTATTCATTCGGTTAGATTGTTATTGTAAGGCCTAAAGTGATGGTGCTTCGTTCATCTATTTTTCCCTATGCCATTTACACCTTGGCATACATCTAATTCATTTATTTAAGTAGTTTTACATGTATTGAAACCTTCCTTGTTATCTCAATCAAAATGGATATATTATTAACACCTAGCACAGGAATCACTTATAGTGGACCTTCTTAGAAAAGAACCTGGAAAACTGGAACCCCAGAGAAGGCATCGTCTAAAACACCAGCCTTTTCCATCTCCTACATGCACAACAAATAAAATGAAACAAAATCATTATTTACATCAATGCAGACGCCACTAAAGTACTTGTTAAATCAGGTAAAATCCACAAATTTTTCATGCATAATTATGCGTCTTAAAAGAGTAGGAATTCAGAATGTACACTTTTGATGAGCAGAGCAATCATGTAAATATCGAGCTTATGTACCAGTTAAAGATACAAATCCACAGAAAAATTAGTAAACGCATAACATGAGCTGTTCAAATGTTCCATATATCCTTTATTAGAGATCATCTCAGCTATAGTTCTATTTCTGATTCTGCATAACCACAATTAAGATGTGAACTCAAAGAGTAGGTATTGGTAAATGGAGTAGAAAAATAATAAACTGATCTTATATTTCAACAGTGGAAGTGTCACAGACTTGAGGCAATACTGCAGAGCTGAACAAAATCATTTTAATGTTCAGTCTGCTTTCTGCAGGTTAAACCACTCTCAAGTGGCCATTCATAAAAGTAATCTTATTACTCCCAAGGAAAAGAGGATGAGGATGAAGATGTTAAGGGAAAAAAATTGAGCTAAAAAGCAAGAGAGAGACAGAGACAGAGAGAGAGAGAGAGACAGGGACAGAGAGAGGCAGAAGCAAGTTTAGTACATTCTCTGTCACAAGTTCACTGTGGTCAGACCAAGAGAGATAGTTGGATAAACCACGCTTAACTTCTTAGCAATAAAGGCCTTTCAGGATTTCTTAATTGTCTCGCAAGTAATGTTTCAGTGGATGAATATAACTTGGGATTGCCTATGTTGCTCACGGTTCTACGTATTGAATCCTACATACCAAGACATTATAAATACTTCCTAATTCTTTCACCTGCTACCAACTTCATGAAGAATCAAATTAATCCTATGGGCCAAAATAATCCTAGTTTCTAGGTTCCTTTTCATTAAGATCAGCCTTTTCTTTCTTAACCAACATAGGATATAAGTGCAGGCACGAGGAAGAGCTTCAAATATCCTCATTTTAAAGATTCGAATAGCAATGCACAGCAGCACAAGCCTACTGAAGTCTTCCCCCCTATTTTCTCAAAAAGTGATGTTAACAATCTCGCAGGCAACTTAAACTGCGCTGGTGGGATGGGGGAGGTTTCTGTACTATCTTTATCATCCACAGATGGGAGTGGAGACGAAAGTGTTAGCTCTGAAACAAGTTGACTAATAAAATGTTCGCCAAAGATAAATAAATAGTGGCATTTCCAAATTATATATTGTTTTGAGGTTAGGGAGTGTTATCATATGAGGTTGAAACCCTGGCCCACACAATATAGCATCCATTGGAACTTACATAATGAGCAGACAATTATCTAGATCGAACGCACGCAAATCTCACATTAGCACGATAAGACTTCTAATACCCTAACTAAATTCAAATGCCAAAAGCTCTAGTATTTACATTTTCGGAATCAATTTTAAATGCTACTAAATTTCTTACCCTGAGTGCGTTTTTGATTTGCGAAGACTCTGGAATCAACCTGAAGGCAACCCCACCAAGCTTCAATTGAAAAACCTGGCGGAAAGAACAAAAAGCATAAGATACTGAGTCCACCAATTTTATTCTCTCCCGCACCCGAACGAATTGTTAAGACACAACAAAACCAAAAAATTTAACCGCCCACCTTATTCAGAGCAACAGCCACTACTTTGGACCCACTTTCCATTGAGGGGTCCATTCTCTTAATTTGCTCAAGAAGTGCCTCTGCGTCCTCTTTCCGGAAACAAAACAACCCAAGAGATTTCCTGCTCGAGACGCCTGAAACCAACACGAATTCCTCGGAGGCATTGCTCAGCGCGTAGACGGGCACGCCAGCCAGCCGCTCTTCAATGACCTCGGTCGACAGGGCCACACCACCACGAGTAGACGGGATAACCGGCGCCAACTGGGTGTTCCGGGATTCGGCAATCCGAGCCCAGACCGCGTTTTTCCCGGAAGAAGAGCCCGGAATTTTGGGGTCGAGGGCGTGTTTAGCGTGGTCTTGGAGGTTGGAGAGGGCAGATTGGACACGGGTTTTGAGTGAATTGGCGTTGGGAAGGTGGTGGAGGAGGTTAGAGCAATGGTGTTGGAGATTAGAGAAGGCCTCTTGGAGGTTAAGCTGTGGGGGTTGTTTTGTCGGTGGGAAAATGTTTGAGGTGTTCGAGTTGGAGTTCTTGGGGATCATTTTATCGGGAAACGATGGCAGTGTGAAAAAGTTCATTGGGAGGTAGAGTGCGAGCGAAGGAGTGATGAATGGAGGAGGAGGTTTCCAAGCGAGGAGGAGAGGGGTTTTGAAGGTAAAGTGAAAGGGTTTAGCCTTTTTCCAAGAACAAAAAAAAAAGTGGGGGTTTAACCTTTTGGACCCGCAAAGGCGCAAAGATAGTTGACTGGAAGGAACGTAAAAAAATGCCATTTTCTTTTTAATTGCCATTACGTAGTCATGTTATCATATATACAATCCGACCTTAAATGGGACTTGCCCAAAGCCAATTATTTAAAGATGTTTTTGAGAGCTTGATTTGCAACACCATACAGTTGAATTTTTATACATTAGAGGTCTCCAAGCTCCAGATTATGTCTTTAACCATTAAGGCCATGTTTTTGGTTTGAAAATATATGGAGTTTGCCAAAATATTTTACATGGCCTTAATGTAACTATCGAACTACTCATTTTGATAATTGGTATCCTAAACTTTTTTTTTAATAATGTTTCCCTCGGATTATTCACAACTTTTAAGTTTTAAGACAGACAAAATCTTTTACAGATAAAACCCGATAAGTGGGCCGCATTATAACAAGGATATTTCGAAGTGTCAAATGCAAGAGTTTATTAGAGTTTGATGGCCACGCTTTCGTATCTCATGTCAATTTAAAGGGAGTAAATATATATATATATATACATATATAGTTTCTTTTTTTTATTTTATCTAATCTAATTCTAGTTTTATTTATAAAAGTTTGTCATTCCAAGATCTTATTAGAGTGAAACCAATAAATTTAGAGGATTCTCAATTGTGATGCACAAACTCTGATAAAATCTCTTTATTTTTCCAGAACAGTAAACATGTGGGGATGGTTTGGATGCGTCCGTAAACTTCAACCATTTCAAATATTTAGATAATGTTGTAAAAATCGACCAGATTGCAAATTTTTTTGAGTTTTTTTGAGGGAGTAGTGAAAAAAACAGAAGTTTATAGGAGTCGATGAAAAAAATGAAAAGATGGATAATTAGAATTTTATAAGAGTTGATGAAAAATTAAAGAGCTAAATGATTTAAGTAAATTTTTTTATGTTTATTGTAATGAAAAAAACATGATTTGATGAGAGAGAAATATTTATTTTGAAGTTATGTTATTTGATAAAAAAATTGAGTTAATTGAAAAAAAATGGAATAGTTAGTGGTTTGTAAAATCACCCCAAAAATCTCTGTTCAATTTGGTGGAAATTTTTAGAATTTGAACAATTCTCTAAAATTATAATCCCAACATTATTTCTACACAAATACCAGTACAACTCAACATTACATATTTTTACAAATATCAATACAAAATTCAACAGCTTCTACTCAAATACTAATAAAACTCCAACATCACCTAAATATTTATTTCATACTTAAAATTCTTAAAATTTTACCAAAACAAACATGTCCATAAGTCTTGCAAGTAGCAATTAATGAGTAGCGATTTGCAGCAACTCCAATAACTGCTCTCGTAGCGGCCATCTTCTTGACAATCATTACGTACTAAATTCGTAGGAATCTTTTAAGCTAATTGGGAAACGCATTATGCAAACTCATTATGTCTTCACAAATATGTACAAGGACCTTTCCCAAAAAGAACCAAACAAACAAATGAGCAAAGTTTGAAGTATACGTGATTGATGTATCATGCTACAAATACACACCAATCATTTTTCTGGTTTTTTTTCTCTCTCTTTTTCTTCTTCTTATAGTTTCTGGTTTCTTCTCTTAAAATAATAGAGAAATTACACTTATCACCCTCAAACTACCATATTTTTTTTTTCACTTTGAACTCCAAAGTACCACTTTTGTCACATTTCACCCTCAAACTACCATGTCTTAACAGTTTGCACCTTCCGTCCATAATTTCTATCAATTTAGACGGAAAACTAATCACGTGCGTCTCACGTGACTTTTCCCACCTGATCTTCCCTTTTTGCCCAAGTGATAATTACACTTATTACCCTCAAACTACCATGTTTTTTTCACTTTGTACCCCTCAAACTACCTTTTTTTCATTTTTCACCCTCAACCGAATGGACAAAATGGGAAGATCATGTGGGAAAAGTCACGTGAGACGTACATGATTAGTTTTCCGTCTAAATTGACAGAAATTATGGACGGAAGGTGCAAACTGTTAAGACATGGTAGTTTGAAGGTGAAATGTGACAAAAATAGTACTTTGGGATGCAAGTGAAAAAGACATGGTAGTTTGAGGGTGATAAGTGTAATTACCCCTAAATTAATCAATTAGACAAATTTGCAAACAAGGAATTTGTGCCTTTTTGTAGCTCTTGTTTTGTGATTGTCACTTTCAATCTAATAAGTCTTGGATGCCAAAATGAGACCTCACTGATTATCGCCCAACAAGCGATAGGAAAACATTGATATAGGCCAACTAGTGGCGGAGTCAGGATCAAAATCTAAGGGGGTCAAACTTTAAAGACGAAATAACAAGAAATTTTGTTTCCTTTGTAATGCAAAATTTTTTCTTAGAGTTACAATATCGAAAACTAATGACTAAAAGTATTGAAAATATTAGAATACATGTATCGTACGATGTACTGCGATTGAGAGGTGACAATTGCATCCCACGTTTTTGCATTTTCTGAAAATGTTGCTAAATGACTTCGTTCTCAATAGTTTTAAAAACTAATAGCTCGATGTATACTACAATGCAATCATTCATCCAGTTATCTCTCATCCTACGAAAATCACTCTTGATGATCTTCATCGCAGAAAATATTCTTTCAACGGTTGCAGTCTTAACTGGTAAGACCAATGTCAACTCATAAGTCGATAAACTAATAAAAATAGAGTAAAGACAATCAATCAGTTGGCAACATGTGACGCTCTAAAAGAGGAACCCGAAGAATAAATGTAAAAGTACAACCGAAACACAAACATAACTATAATACCAAATTTAGATATTCACATATTCACAATGGATCACAACTCAAAAATCCAAATTTCAATCTAATTAATCCAAATCCAAATTCCAATCGAATTACATTGCATTCAATTGACATTACAATCAAATTAATTAAAAATGATACTACCATAAAAATCTCCAATTTCACAAAAGGTCAAAATCCCTAATTCCAAATCCAAATTTCAATCTAATTACATTGTATTCAATTGACATTACAATCAAATTAATTAAAAATGATACTACAAAAATTTAAAATTAAAATTGCAGTGCATAAAAATTAAATTACATTACAATCTCCAATTTCACAAAAATGTCAAAATTCCTAATTCTGAAATAATTGCGGTGTATAAAAATTAAATTGCATTACAATCCCCTATTTCATGTCAAAATCCTTAATTCCGAAATAATTGCAGTGTATAAAAATTAAATTGCATTACAATCCCCAATTTCATGTCAAAATCCCTAATTCCGAAATAATTGCATAAAAATTCAAATTGCTTACCTATTGTGATTCTGTGAAAGAGAGAGAGAGCCCCGACAGCCCTGCTGATTAATTATGTGTGAGAGAGAGAGACTGAGAGAGATAAGAAAATTCGAGTTTAAAAGGAAAAAACTGGTTGTTTTAATATATTTGGTGAGAATGTGAGTGGTGGCTGCCTGCTGGTGCGGCGGACGGCGGTGGGAACAGCTGAAGGCTGAACTTGTGACGGTGTGAGAATAGAGAGAGAGAGAGAGAGGTCGAGAGAAAGAGGGAGAGGTTTTTTTAAAACAGGGTGAAACACACCGTTTCAACTTGTTTTGATTTTTTTTTTCGTTTCACGTTTTGAATTTATTTATTTATTATAAGGGAGAGGGTGAAACGATGTCATTTCACCCTTTGTATATTAAAAAATAAAAGGGCTGGGACTAATGGGCCTAGGCCCTGCAGTGCAGAACCAGGGTTGACCTTAGCCTATGGGGATCGGGTCCAAGCCAACTTATTGGAAAAAAATAATACCAGTAGCTTTTTTTTGGCAGTACAATGGGCAGCCGCCACCCCTTGCATCCGCCACTGAAGCCAACGTTATCATGCAACAATTGCTTGGGATACGCATTGATGATGATGAAAGAAACAAATAATAATGGTGACTCCTACAAGTTAAAATAGTAAACATCTATTTTAATTAAGTGAAATGACGATTTTAGCCTCGTAATTTTTTTTTATATTATATATTTTGTATAGAATAAATTTGTCATTTCAGTAAAAAATAACATTTTCTTTTCAAATTAAGGGTAGAGATACAAAGTGTAACGTTTGGTATTTTTTTTTCCCTAAGTAACGTTTGGTATTTGATGGTGAAACGTAACGAAATTAAATGCAATTGATATTCGAAGGGCAAAATGTAACAAGTAATCACAACCCCGATGGTCGACGGAAAAATGTATTTTAATTTGTTTCATTGATTGATATTTGGACCATTTTGCAAGCCAAAAAAAAAAAAGACCGAAAGTAGGTGGATTAGTGTGTATATATATTATATATTTATTTCTATTTTGTTGAGCTAGGTGGATTAGTATAGATTTGGAATTATTGTCTCTTACGTGTCGGTTGGGACACGAATCATTGGTTCTGGAAGGAGCAGGATTAGAAACAAACGAAGAGAAAAAATAAACAACTTCAGAAGGGCAAGGATTATGTCACTTACGGGTACATACCTACATCACATCCATATCCGATTGGATAAAAAACATCAAAGTCTAGAGCAGATCGTAAGCAATTTGACTTAATGGGTCAACTACACATTTTATTAGTTGTGATAAAAATAATGTCACCAGCAAAGACAAAAGCCATTGTCCCTCAAAAAGGATTTAAAAAAAAAAGGAAAAAGCTTTGATATACTTCAAGCAGATCGAAGGGTTACATGATAGTCAACGGGACTAAACACGCTCTTCTGCAGCTCGTCTCACGTGCAGGTGACCCAATGCCAATAACCAAGACCGCTGCATGATAGTTGTACATAAATGATAAAATCACCCTTTACTCTAAAATAGAAAAGCGTTCACTCCCGCAGGTTCAACAGAGTGAAGCACGGTTGGATATTATATAATTTATATACCTAGGATATTAAAAACTTTATGGTAGACTCGATGGCAGAGGATTGCCTTTTTGCCATCGTTGTCTCTCACCGTACGTACCTGTCTCTGGCCCCCGCATACTAATGACTTTCTCACTGTTTATATTAGTTAGTCTTCATTGGTTTTTGTAGTTCTCTAAACCCCTTGCTTGGTCTTTACTTCTGTATCTCTCTCTCTCTCCTTCTCCCTCTCTGCCGCAACTTTTGTTTTACTTGACTCCTCAGATATGGATCACCATGATCACAGCAAGCTTCATACAGCAGGTTTTGTTCGATTCTTTATGTATCTTTTCTTAAATGGTTTTTCTTTCTTGGTTTTACTGGTTCTTTATGTTGAAGTCTTTCAAGGTTTTTTTTTTTGCTTAATCTTTTTTGTGGAAGATTTTTCCGGATTTGTTTAGTTTCTCTGCTTTCTGTATGCAATGTGTTGGGGGTTTACTTTTCCTTCATCTTGCAGAGCATGAGGGGCATGGAGTTCATGTTTGTCCCAAATGTGGGTGGCACTTTCCAAATGCGCACCCAAGTGCCAAACTCAGACGTTCACACAAGAGGATTTGTGGTACTATTGTTGGCTTAGAGGAGAACCCCCATTTGAATGTTTCGGATGATGAGCACCTCTCTGATGAAGATCACAAACCCCCAAGTGAGAGAACTCATTGCGTTTACATTTATGCCGTCAATTCCTCTTAAGCGTGCTCTATTTGCCTACTGATAAAATATACAAAATGGAATACTCAACGGTTGGATCTCAAATAAAAGAGTTTAATATATTTTTCTTAGTTTTCTTGTAAGAAATTATATTCCTTAATCTATTTTCCTTAGTTTTCTGAATTTCACATGTTATTGTTGGTCGATTTGGGTGCTCAAGGTACTGAAGTCTTGGAGACAAGTAACAATGAGAAGGGTAGTGGTGGAATTGGAGAAATATCGAATAGATCAGAATATGAACTATTTTCGGATGCTGTTGTGGAATTTTCAGATGGCGGAATTACTTCGGCAATTGAAGAACGATTGGAGGAAATTCAAGAACCAGCTATAAATGTGGAAAAGGTTGCCAAGGATGATCCAAATACCAGCCAACCATTAAGGGATGGTGCTCTAGCTGGTAAGCCTGTAGAATATAGTGGTCCGCCATATTAATTGATATTAGCTGTTTCGTCTACTTTACGAATGAAGGTTCCCCAATAAGTGTTCGAGTAGTTGACACATCCAATTATAATATACGGAGACACTCTTTAATACGTGGGTACGTTCATTAGTGCTTGGATCAACCTTACATGACACTTGCATTTTTGTACCTCCCCTTTTTCTCTCCCCTCTCCTCCTTTCAAGATAAAGCTAATCTTTTCATTATAAATAATTCCTGATACTTGTGTGTGATATGACTATGGATCCAAACCGCTCCTCCTTGTCTTCTAGAATTTTTGTCAGATTTGAAACCTTCCCCATTCTCACAATTGCCTGTCATAAAAAAAAACTGGACTATAACAACGACAAGTACTTCTATTATGTTTATTCTTGGAAGTGCACGTGGTACATTGAGAACGTGCATAGTTCAGATAAATCCACTCCCTTGTGTTTATGTATAGTCGACAGATGCTAGGACATGGCTATTGAAGTTATTGATCACAATGTGGTAACAAATCCTCCCCAAAAGATCTGATGATATGCGATAAAAGGCCTTCCAACATACTCATAAAACTAATATCTTATATCTTAGCCCTTTTTTTTTCATTGCAACAATAACACATAAAATAACAGAAAATAACAAAGAGTAAGGATGGCAAGTGATCAATACTGAATATTTTGAAGGGGAACAAGCCAAAAAATTGATGAAGCTGAACAAGTTTTGTTATGGACCATTTGAGGAGTATGAGATCCGTCCCACATTGGTAGTATGAGATGCCAATGTGGGGTTTACATGCCTTGAGCTCCTTTCCCCTTTGAGCTAGCTTTTGAGGGTGAGTTCTCCTAAGACATGTAACAAATGGTATCAGAGCCTACACCATGCCTCCGAGTTGCAATCGTGCGGCGCGGGAGGTGACGCCGATATTGCAGTGTTAGCCCTGGACTAGGAAAAACCTAGTGCACAGCCAGCCCACGTGGGCGCCGGGGCTGCAGAACATGGTAGAATGTTATGGACCATATGAGGAGTATGAGATCCGTCCCACATTGGTAGTATGAGATGCCAATGTGGGGATTATATGCCTTGAGTTCCCTTCCCCTTTGAGCTAACTTTTGGGGGTGAGTTCTCCCAAGGCATGTAACATGTTTGTACAAGTCATAAAATCTTGAATGATAATTAATGAAAGAGGATAATGGTGGTACAATAGGGTGAGAGTGAAATATCACAAGAGTACATAGAAAAATTATGTTTTTAGGAGTATGTAATGTAAATTATAGCTGGCTCGATGCAAGAGTGAGAGAGTTATGCTATATTGTGATGGAGATAGAAGTTTAGGTTAGGTTCCTAGTCAATGGGCAGAATGGATAGGGAGAGACAAACTTTAGTGGGAGATCATGTGTTTTATTCCTGGGTGTGATCTAGATTGTCGGCTAAGTTGGTGAAGTGGAAGTTACTTGTCTAATGGAGGGGCATTACATGAAAAAGAGAAGTAAAAAAAAAGTTAAGCTCTTTGTATTTTATTTGGTAGTATTTATATAGTAGGGTTAAAGTATGATTTGTTACCTTTGAAACTAGAGCTGCACAAAATTTTGTGATCATCAATTCACATGTTAGAATAGCTGGAAAATTTGGAAGCAGTAAAATCATTGCCCTGCATATCAATGAACGTCAAAAGAAAGGGCTTGGGGGGACGAAAAAGGGAAAAAAATTGCAATAGTTAATATGGTTTTGCGATCATCAATTTTCTGGCAGTTTTATCCTATTAAGCTCTTTCAACCCTCGCTTCAAATGATGAGATTTTTCTCATCTCAAGGTTCTCCCATGGTTTATACCAATCAGTAGTATTTGGTCCTTATGTTGTTTGAGAATTTGTCAGCTCTAGAGGCTCGTATGTTAGAAGCTCGTGTGCAGTTACCAAGAATTTGGCAACAACTAGGGAATGATTTACAATTGAGTGACAACGTTTAAAACTAAACAATCTCTAGAGCCATCAGTCCTTTTACTCTCATTTTTGTTCGAGGCAAAGTCTTTGTTGTCACGTGGACCTATTTGATCCATGAAATCTCTATTTAACTTCCCAAATTGTGACTGAGGGTTATTGTGATCCTATGTCCTCTGCTTAATGGAGCATTTTTTTTCTCAAAATACTATGGGAGCATGGATCTGGTAGGAAGGAAAATATTTTCTGCCTTCTGTAATGATACTAAGTTTACTTGAACAGTGATAAAGAATCTGGCATAATCATTTATTGGGAGATCTAGTGGCCAAATAAGACTACATGCTGTAATTTTAAGTATCTTCTGATTCCAGTGGTCTCTTCTCCGAGATGACAGTCAACCTTAGTGAGAGCTACTTGTAAAAGCATACTGTTTTCGTTCTGAAATTCTAAGTGGTGTTTGCGTCCCAACATTTTTGTCTAATAAAAAAAAAAAAAATAATCTCTTTCCTTTATAATAAATATAAAAAATATTCATTCAAATCGTCTCTTTCTTCACTTTTTCACCAACTCCCACAGGCCAAAATTTTGATTTGCAAACAACTCATATTCTTTTCCAAGCAGGGCATTCATTAATTTGTTACGCATGATTTTTGGATGTAATATTCAATTTTAAAGTAAAAAAAGCATTTTGTACTTCCTATTTTTGTTGTATTTATGTCTGTATAAATGTGCAGATATCAAACCAGAAGGAATTTCATTTGACAGCAGCCAAATGGGAAATCCTGAATTTCCTGAGAGTACAACTGATAAGTTGGGGAGTAAACCACGATCTGAAGATTATGTGCCAAGCCCTACCACCACTTCAATGGCTAGTTCTGGTTCAAATTATATAACTGAAGAATCAGTTCTACATGGTAATGATAGGAAATGTTCACCTAATGACGTCAATATCTTAAAGCCTGAGACTCTGACAGATGCATCACAAGAAAATGAGAAGACCAATGCGGGGGAGGATGTAACGGAGTGCTCTTTGGCATGTGTGGGTCAGAAGATCGATGCAAAGAGAACTGAAGAAAATAGCTTGGATAAAAATCTTATGGACTCTATGGTCTCACACAGTAGAATTGGTGGCGGATCATTTGAGATAGCATCAAACTTGGAAGGAACATTTGGCAAAACTTCAGATCTTGTGCCAGCCGATAAGGTGGAGGAAGAGCATGAGGATGGGTCCATTTATAAGATGAGCCAAAAGGATCTTCCTCGTAAAGTTGATTCTGCTGATCATGTGGATGTTTATGCTGATACTTCTGAAGTCTGGGTAGATGCTGGAAGCGGAGTAAAAGATGACAGTTGTAATATATTTGAGATTGGCAACAGAGAGGAAAAGGGGAATTGCAATGTAGATGTCCTTGCTGTGCATAGTGATTCTGCTAATCATGTGAATGCTTCTATTGATACTTCTGACATGAAGCTGGATGCTGCAGAAGGCATAGACCGTGCCAATTTCGGCCATAAAATTGAGAGTTGCAGCAGAGATACAGATGAAGAAGGTGTAAATGCAAATGTCCTTTCTTTGCCTGATGACATATCAATAGTAGACCCTCCTGAAACTGTGGTTGAAGATAATGAGGCAGTGAAACTACATAAATATGCAGCTCTAGATTCATGTGTAACAAGTATGGATAAGGAAGCTGGTGCTGAGAATTTTGCTTCGAAGGCAAATTCTTTCAGTATCCAGTCAGGGCAATTGAATGAAGGAACTAAAGTCCCAACCTCAGATATTCATGTTTCGAAAGACAGTGATGAACAAGAAGGTGGGACCATCAATAGTGTGGTTAATGAAGTGATTGTCGAAGAGAAAGCTGATGTGTCTCAGACCAATGTCACTATTGATGAACCAGGAGCTCCTGCAGAGGTTGTTATCCTTGACATTGATGAAAATCACACTGTCCACGCTCGTGAAGAAGAAACTAATGATATTCGCAACTGTGATTTGCACGTGAGTCATCCAGAAGATGCTGCAAAGTTCTTATCTGATACTCGAAGCAACATAGCAATTAACCTAGTCAGTGTAGATGATATTGGCAAGCATGAGAAATCTGGGACCGAAAGATTTCATGTAGTTGGAGATAACAATGGAAACACTGCAGAGGAAAATTTTACCAATATCTCTAGCACAAATCCTGAATCAAGTGGCAAGCTTTATGTACCTGTAGTTGATCCAACAATGAACTTCCCTGAAGGTGATGAAGATGATGATCTTGTAAAGAGAAATCTTGAAAAGTGTGATATAGACAGAAATGAAAGCAGGGAGGAATCTCAAGAGAATGATCTTTCCATGAAACCAAAACCGAGTTCTGAATTTGCAAGCAGTCTTCCTGAATCACAGGTTTTTGCAGATGACATAATGGATGTGTCTGTGAAGGAGTTACCAGAACATGAAAGCATGCATTTGCATGGAGTTCCATACTCGAGCAGAATTGGCAACGATAGTGTATCTGATACTGGTGTAAAAGATGAACTCAAGGGTGACAATAAAGTGGGTCTGGAATCTCTTAGCATTTGTACCCCAAATGAATATGATGGAGGTGATGTTGATTCATTGGAGAAGACATTGGAAGACCTCGGGACAAAAGAGTCTCGTGTCTCTCCTATAGAGGAGAAATCTTCTGTTGCAGTTTCTGCTATTGCTGAAGATAACCATGCAGGGGACTTAGGTGGGAGTGCTGCTGAAATCACTTCCGGATCTTTGGAAGGTGATAGTAACCTTGTTAAGCAACACATTGGTGCGTCTACTGTTGATGTTTCAGTTGACTCATATAGCCAAGCTGATAGTTTGGAAGGCAATTGGGGTTCTGTTTCAGGTACATGCATCGCTCATTATGAGATTCCATTTGGTAGGAGTTCTTTGCAAGTCGAGCTTTTCTTTTATTTTGCATAAGGATCTAACATTTCGTGTGCCACCTCTTATTGCTTTATTTGTGCCAAGTTGCATCTTAAGGTCTTAAATTATAGGTCTTCTTTCGTATTCAATTGGTATGATCAACTGATTCTGTTCACTATTTTATACGCTGGATAGATACATGAAAGCACACATTATGCGTCCTTGTGTGTATAGAAGCTCTGTATAATGCTATAGAAAGTGTTAACTTGGATGGTACATAATTAAATCATTTTTTACTGCTATTTTACTTTGATTAACAAAAACATCAAACTTATATTTGCAGAAGATAATACTCTGAGGTCATCTTGTGGTGAATCAGTAAACGGCTAGAAAAACATGTATTTAGGTTGTTTGAGAACCCTCCACCTCTTCCTATTGCGTTTCTCAGTCTGCATGCACAAGTATCTTAACCTACGAGAATTACCTTGTTTCATATTTTGGGCGAGTCTTGCTTTGATAAAATTGAGTCTATTTGCTTGGTTTTTCTGCATGGAACAGTGCTTTCTATCCAATCAGATGCAGCGGCAGTTATTGATGCTGAGGCTTTGCCATCCTCTGATAACCAAGCATTGGCAGAGACAGAAGCAGCTCACTCAGAGAAGCCAAAAGCAGTACCTGAGAGGCAGCCTTCTGACAAATCTGATAAATCAGATATGTTTGAGGCACCTTCTTTCATGACATTAGTCGAACCTAGAGACGGGGCCGGGCAAAAAGCTGCTGTTTCCGAAGTCCAGACAGGACAGAATATGCAACAGCAATCTGCTTCTTTGCAGGCTGGGTGGTTCCCTTCTCTGAGTCATGTTGCAAATGAGTCGCCAGGGAGAAAGAAGAACGAAGAGATTATTGCGAAGGTAACGAACTGGAGCACCGGAAAGCAACACACTCCTTTGAAAAGCCTTTTGAGTCAGGCTTCGTTTGAAAGCAAAAAGTCAAAGAAACCAAAGGAAAACCCAGCTGCTGCACTACAAAACGATGAAACATTGTCAAAGGATAATGGTGCTACCTCCACCACATTAAACATCGTTTTAGGTCCTGAATCGCCCACAACACAGGCTGCTAAGACAGAGCCGAAAAAGGACTGGAACTCTCCAGCAAGGTATCCTTCGGAAATTAAGACAGAAAAGAGGAAAGTCAAGGGAAGACCTTATTGGGTACCATTTGTCTGCTGCTCTTCGGTAAATTAGAATTTTAACTACCAAATTTACCAGATGTAGTCATTATATAACATATGGGATGATATCCCACTCAATTTACTCATGGTAAGTTTTTGAGGTGGCCAACTTTTGGGTCATTGGAAACTAGTCTGTGTGAACTGTGATCGTCGTTTTATATTGTAGAGTTTTAAGGTACATATGTTACATATTTTGTAAGTTGTACTATACTATAGGAGAGTTTCTTTCGCCTCTTTATTTATGTTTTGGGTTTTTGTGACTTTCTAGAGATGTTTTACCCACGTTGATTGAAAACGTCCTCGTTTTCTGAGGGACAGGACATGCATCTAGATGTCGTCTCGGAAGACTCGTTGGTTCCGGGTCATTAGGATGTACTCCTTGGTAATTATCTAGTTGTCTTCCTACGTTAATGAAGATGTCATTAAGTCGGGAGGCCTTGCCTCGTTTGAAGTTAGAAAGATAATTATGTATTGGTTTAGGGAACTGAAAGAAATATGAAAAATTATTAGATAGAGCATTTCTAATTTTTGGGTATCTAGAGGCAAATCTGACATCCAGTAATACCTTCAGCTTTAAATTATTTTGTACTGAAATTCCTCATTTAGCGTAATATTCATTAATCCAATTTTTTCCCCCTTTTTGTTGCCATGTCGAATGACAGAATTATGGCAGTCAATAAATATGATTTGTTAGTATGCTCTCCTATTTTTTTTTCTTTCCAAATAAACCATAACATTCCAAACCCTACAAAGCAAACAAACTTGCGGAGGAATCCATGGATTGCCACTTGAGAGGATGCTTACAGGGATACAAGAAATGTGAATATAACCATCTAAATTAGCCAAGCACACCCATTGAACAATCTTATGGGCGAGCTCATTAGCTCCTCGTTTAACATGACAAAATTTCCACAATTCTCTTTGACAAGCAAGACTATGAATGTCAGCAACTACAGTACCAATTTGCCAAATACTATTGGATCTATTGTTGATAGGTTCAATAACAAACAAAAAGTCTCCTTCCAACAAGACTCAGGAAGATGAAAGGCCTCCTGGGCCGCCATCAAAGCAGCCTTTGCCTCACCCCAAGAGGGCTGCTAGGAGGGAACCTATTCAGTACGCAGGTATTATGGAATTTATACATCATATCCCACAAGCTTTGGGTTAAGCGACCAGGTCCAGAAGTATCTCTATTCTCTGCCAAGAGAGTTGCAGAGGAGTTTCGGTACTCCAATGATGACGTACACGTACATGTGAGAAAAATCAAGCTACATCAGAAGACCTCAATCAATTAAGAAGTATATTTAACTTCTTTTGATGTCAGGTCGATATTAGGTCTGGAATTGCATTGGTTTGGGCTTTAGGCTTCGCCGATTGTCTAGTGTAATTTTGATGTCAGATCCACATGGATGCTCATGTACACCCTAAATTCCGCGCGCAATGTTACGGCTCTAATAAGGCAAGCCTAAAAAAGTGCATATTAGGGTTCTGGAATCGCGTAGGGAAAAAAAAAACAGGGTTCTGGACTGGACTCTGAAAATAAGGCATCGAGTCACAAATGGTTCAAGGAAACCCAGCTAATTTACTTCAGAGTATGTTTGTTTTGTAAAATTTTAGGTATTGGGTTTAGTGAAAAAGTGAAGAGATGTAATTTTTTATATTTTTTGTAGTGAAAATTAGTGATTTGATGGGAGAGAGATTATATTGTAATATTTTATTGTGTTAAGATTTTAGAGGGTGTAAAATTTTAACACGCAAATGCAGCCTCAGTCAATTTTTTTAAGTGAAAATTGAAGTAACTAAAGTTTTATTGAATTTTGAGAGAAAGTAGTGAAAATTAGAATTTAATGGGAGTTGGTAAAAAAATAAAGATAGAAATAATTTAAGTGAAATTTTTATATTTATGGTAATGGAAATGGATGATTTGATGGGAGATGGATATGATTTTAAAGTTTTATTATTGTTTTGAATGTTTGAAAATTATAATGAAAGAAAATTTTAGTTTGAAAACATGCAAATTAAGCAATCTAGAGATTCTGTACTACTCTATGGCTGTATCTTGCGAGAAACCCGGCTTTCTGCTGTTTATGATTGTAGTCTTTGAAACCGCTTAATCCCAGAGTCAAAAGTACAACCTCAAAAATAAGAAAGTTGAAGATCCCAGACTAATGACGTTGAACGTGAGCCCACACGCGAATTACCCGAGGGTTATCTTCGAAGGAAGATTCCGTGTGTCAAGGAATTCAAATCCCGCTATATACATATGGCCCTCCTTGCTTGCCTTTGTTATGGAGCCATATATGAACCCTCGACAGATCTCTCGCTCTCTGCCAATGTCTGCGCGTTAGGTTTTTATTAGGTCATAAAAAGCATTCCTTTGAGTCGGCGCCTGTGGGATGAGGATCCAATAGGTACGTGCCCGAACTTTTGTTTTTCACTTCTACTTTCGTTTTTGTAAGAATTGTGTAGTAGTTTTTTCGGGGTACTGATTACGGGTTGGATTCGCTTTTGTTTTAAAATATATATATATATGAACACGCGTTGTTTGTCCGTAGTCAACTTCTTTGCAGGAGCTGTGGAAACTTTCAGGGTTTATGGGAAGAAAAGAGGGAAGTGTGAGAAGGGAGGCCATTTAATGATGATGTAAAATCATTGTTCTTTCTTTGCTCCAGATCGTGGTGCATGCCTAATCTATTTGCTAATTTGCTTTCTTAGCACTGGCAACCTTTTTTTTTTCCTAAGCAACATGAAATCCATTTCATTGATACCCGGACAACGGATACAATGCTGATACAGATGACCAGACGAGGCCGGATACAAAGCACCGGGCATAATGCCCATTACATCAACATAGAGCGCCCTACGGGCAATACAACCAATGGCCATAAAGGCCGCATAATAACGGACCCAAAGGGCCGTGAAGACAAAGCGGGTCCAAAGACCCGAACTAAAAATCGCCGAAAGTGACGGTCGCCGGAGGAGTGGGTAGTCGCGCACCGCACTCCCACTTCCTCGAGAGAACGTCCACACCTGCACCGAAGGACACCGAGGTCCACGCCCAAAACCCAACGAAATGGACAACAACGTACAAAAAAACAACACAACAGAAAGCAAAAAAGCCGCTAGCCGACCGGAAGCCAAAACATGGCCCCAAGACACCACCGAGAACCCCTGCATCAGATCCAAAAATGGGCGACCGCGTGTAAGCCAAGCGCCCGTGCGTGAGGGAACACGCGCCGGCCAATGGTGACCGGAAAACGCTGGAGGCGAGCTGCAGGAGCAGCTGATGCCTTCCCTGCCGAACGTGGCCGCCGAAGACCAATCGGAAAGCCAAAATCTGGATTTGAAAGCAAACTCGGAGGGAGACCAAAATAAGGAGGGTTCGAAAGGGAGCCGGCCAAAAGAGGGAGAGGGCAAAGGGGAACGGAAGGGAGACGGTGGGAGGAGCAGGACCGCCGGCCACAGGGAGAAAAACGGGGGGAGGGCAGGCGGAGGGAAGGGGAACGTCTAGAGAGAGGGCAGAGTCCCTCTCTTTCTCGACTCGGGAAAAGAGTTTCTTTGTTCTTTTGATTCTTTTTCTTTTAATTTGGTGCCCCCTCCCAGCAGCACGGTGATTGAATCTTAGTGGGAATAGCCTAAGTTTTTCCCTTTCTATTTTTCCTGGTGTGATTCCATTAGGGGAAAAAGTGGCGAGTTCCATTCCTTAATGGCCAAACAATGTCAAGAAATTAATGCACTTCTTCATTTAAAGAACAGTGCAATCTGATAGGACGTATTTCTTGCTTATGCACGTTGGGGTTGAGTATGGTGCAAAACAAATTTGTACTCAATGCGGTTGGCCTTTTCCTAACCCTCTTCCAACTGCAAAACAAAGGGGAGCACACAGGAAGGTTTGTGGAACAATCAAAGGGTATGATCAGCTAATGAACTTAGAAGGGAAGACCAACCAGCAGTTTTCTTCCCCTGAATGCCATGAAGTTTGCACTCCCGAGGAACATGAATCTGATGAGGATGGAAAGAATGAATCTACGAGTAAACTGGGACAGATTGAGCCAAACAGTTACAAAAGTTCTGTTTGTGGAATTAACGCTGTTGTTGAGGATGGAACAGACGAGAGAATCTTGCAAAAAATTGGATCAAAGCAGTTAGAAAATGTACTAGAACGTAGTTCTCGTAACCTGTACGCACAGAAAAAAAATTTCAGGAAGGAAGAGAAGAGTACTCTGAATTCTACGGGAACTGTGAGATACAGGACGGGTGTGCTGATGAAAGAAGTACGGCGGTTCAATTAAGCCATATTGCTACCGTTGAAGGGTCATAACTATCTCACCAAAAATGACTTTGAAAGAGCTTTTGCGTCTTGAATTAGAGAATGAATCGTCAGAGCAAAATAATGCAGCGCCTGTCATCAACAATGACACTAGGCTTTTTGATTGGGGTCCCTGTGGCAGTGCTAAACTGCTAATGCTTTATCAGAAAATGAAGGTGAGAACAGTCTTTTCAAACAGAAAATTGCTCTTCGAGAAAGTTTAATATATGATTTTCACCATCTTTCTCCATACACGTTTAACATGTTTGATTTCCGAAATTGCTATGGGCAAATTGATATTTTTCTTTATGCTTTTGGTTAATCAATGGTGTCGTCCCAATGCAGATGTATATACATGCATGCGTCGTTTAGCTTCCTTTCTGGCCTTTTCAGCCTCAAGAGCTATTCGATATTCTTTCCAGGAGAAAAATAATTAAGCAGGATTACTAAATTCTATTACTTGTGAGTGCATGTGGTCGGACTAATCTGTAGCTAAGAATGCTTAGACTGCCATATTTTTATCCGTTCGAACTTTTGCCAGATTCTTCTGGATGGAATTCCACCGAAGGGTCAGTGAGGGCTAGCTGATCAATTTAAGATGGAGATATTATGCATCGTGCAGATTGCTTAATCCGATAGAAATGTAAATTTGAATAATGTGGCTCTTGAGTAATTTTTCTACACTATGCTTTACTGATTGAACAGATTTTTCCTCCCAACAAAATGCACCAGCGAGCGCTGATGCTAAACTTTTGACATCAATAGAGTCCCACTCGCTGTCCGAGGCCAAGAAAGCAAACTTGAAGAATCCACATGCTGCGACTGAGCAATACTATGAGGGCGTTTTAGAAGATTACGAGCGAAGGGCTATGAAGAATCCACACGCAGCGACTGAGCAATACTATGAGGGCGTTTTGGAAGATTACGAGCGAAGGGCTTGAAGGCAATTATTTGAATTCAAAGACAGACGCAACCATGCAGTGAACAAGTCTGAAGTGTCCGAGGCAAAGAAAGCAAACTTGAAGAATCCACATGCTGCGACTGAGAAATACTATGAGGGCGTTTTGGAAGATTACGCGCGAGTGAAGGGCTTAAGCAGGCAATTATTTGAATTCAAAGACAGACGCAACCATGCAGTGAACAAGTCACGATGGAGAAAGAACATCGATGGTGTTTTGGCCAAGATTTGCTTGTCAAGGACGAGAAAAATCCTTTAGGAGGAATTTTGGATGAGGTTGACATTAAAAGTGTACTGAAAGCAGGTTCAAAGGCCGAGAGAAAGAAAGAACCATGACAGGCGGAAATTACCATTAATCCTGAGACGTCGATTAGGATGTTGCTTTTCTACCGGGTCGGACGGTTGGATGCCGTCTATCCGGCCATCCAATGGTTGAGAGCCCGGGCAGGGTGCTGTCCGGGCAGGTGTGGGTCCCGGGCGGGACCTACATGCTCCTGGGCTCCCAAACGCAGGATGTCCGGATGTACGGCATCCAGCCGTCCATCCGGACATCCGGAACGGATTGCTTCTCGTAGAAGGCACAAAAAAAGAAAGCCCGACGACTGGGAATTACAGCTCCAAAAATGTGCCTCAGAATACTCCTGTCCTTGGTTGTGAAAAAATTAGATCTTCACTTTAATCAGCTCGTTTTTATTGATTTTTCATTGATTTATCATCAGGGAGAGTGAGGATGAATATGTAGTTCTGTTCATGAGTACCTCTCGTGACAGCTGCTGTGAGGATGAATATGTCGAGACTTCGAGAAAGTTGCTTTGCATGCATGTAAATTCTTCATCTCGCGTGCACATCAAGACTACTTCATTAAAGGTTGTTCGCTATAACTAATTAATCTAATCTGTCTTGATGTTTAAATTAGTTACTAAAAAAATTACATTTTGTGCCTAATTTTCTATTCTACATTTTGTAATTTACATCCTAAACTACTAAACTTGAACATGACAGCCTAAATTACCAATTTATTTACACTTAGCACCTCATGTTTAAATGTCATCATTAAAAACAAGACACATGACACAATCTTAATGAGTGACATGATGTGTAATGTGTGAATTAGCTTGGTAGTTTGTGGTGTAAATTGCAGAATGAGTGGTAATTAAAGAGTGTAAAAGGTAATTTCCCCTTGCTATTTTGTTTTCTTCTGTCGGGTAACCACTAATGAAGAGGCCAGATGGATACTTTCAAATGGGATATATGAAAGTTCCTGTACCTCTCAAATTAGGTATTTTTAATACAGGCAGGATGCAAACTAATGAATGTGACGTGTTTGTAGACAAAATCTAAACCGTTCAATTTGATATTGCACAAAGAAAGGGAAAGCAGTTGAAAATTCTAAAATACCTAGTAGTCATAATAACAAAAATCGCAAAAAATTATAAATTAAGCAAGGATATTTAACTTAACATAGATATTCAATAGTGGGAGTCACTCGTACGTTCTACATCTTAATTGTTCCGATTGGATGTTGTATGGAATTGTACAAGCACTACAAAAAAAAGGTCTATAGTAGTGGCCAAAAAAACTCTGCTATAGGTCATTTTGGCCTATAGCAGCGATTTTTTAGCGATGGTCGACCGCCGCTATCGCGGCGATTTTCGGAACCGCTGGTGAAGACCTCGAACTGCCGCTATAGACCCGAACACAATTTTGTCTTCCTCGCAGCGTTTCGTAAAAACGCTGTTATAGACTTTTAACCGCCGCTATAGGTCTGTGCCAGCGTTTTTTTTTTCTAGCATTTTAATGCACTACTAATTTTTCCTATATTTTCATATACATGCTTTTTTAATCGGTAATACAAATTTATTTTAATAATTATAATTTATTGGATGTAAAAAATTAAAGAACAAGGAGAATAAAACAAAATATACTTCATCATTGATTAATAATATTTTACAACAAACACAAGAATCTCTAAAGTAATCTAAAACGTAACAAATTTCTAATATAAAATAAAAATACGCAAGGACCGACTAAAATGTTCAAATACAACACAATAAGCAAGGACCAATTAAAATTTTTCTCCTCCTTTGACACATCAACATCCTCTATCTTGAATTCCTGTAATTGAAAATAAATAGCACTTGAGAAATAGAAATAAACAAAATATTTATGTAAACAAAATATCTCATTTTAAACAGTAAAAACACTTTTCATTGAATGAGGTCAATATATATTAAGAAATACTCAATATATTTCCAGCTCAGCATTACCCATATGGATTATGGCTAGACTTTACTCGTTATCTTGATAATAAATTAATATAAGAATATAGAACAAGAGTAAACTTACAAGCTGCTCCGCACCAGGAAGATTCCCCCTTTTGGCAAGATTGACAGCTAGCTCCAAGTTGTTCAACTGTAACACAAGTAGATATCACTTGTAAACATAATAAGACACTTTCCATTATACAATGAATGAAAAACCATGATTGTGAATCTACCTGGCCACTGACAAATGACACAATTGTTTGTTCATTTACAGTTTCCATTATATCATGATTTTTCTCTGCAATAAAAATTTCCCAATTTAGAAAAGGGGTAAAATATCCCTGTCATGAGCTCATTCAGGAAGATCCTTCATTAGCAACTAGAGTTTCATATCTGTACAATACATGGAGCTAAACAAGAATGCTGAAAAAAATTAGAAAACCTTAACTTGCTTGATTTGTCATCTAATCAAGGTAACAAGGGGCGAAGGACCTAAGTGAGTATATCATAAATGAAAGATTCACCAAGTATATAAGTTAGAGAGTGACCTCAGCTACAGATAATGGAGCTTGCAGACGAACACAGATACTCCTAAAGAGATTTTCATTCTCTCCACCCTCTGCCTCACCATAAACAAGTGCTTCAGCAGCAATGCCTGCAAAAAGCACCATGCAGTACCTAACAATTGTATTATTCCAAGAATCAGTAATCATTCCAAAAAGGCGGGAACAAAACAAACAAGTAACCCATACAACTAGATATATGCTATCCTGTAATAGCATGCTTTCTCATGTTCTGAGGATTTTCCAAACAATCAAACCCATACATTCTTTTTTTTTATACATTTCAGATATGCCATCCAAACAATCAAACTCATGCCAAAACCCATACAACTTTTTTTTTTCTCCAAAACCACTCCATCTAAAAGCAAAAATCCCGAAATAAGGGCATACACACGACACATATGCAACAACTCTAATCCTCCACATATGTCAGTATCAAACCCCACATTGGGTGAAATGATAAGTTATGAAGCAATTATGGACAAATAAATTAAACTTTCTTCAAAATTATAATGGGTCACCAAATGATACATTCAAACAGATCAAAGCATCATCTTTCATTCAATCTTTAAGATATCTCCACAGAATTCAGTTGTAATCAAATTTCATATGCCTAGAGTAGATCTCATATACAAGCTCACATTAGTCGATTAACCATTCAAAAAGGAAGAGAATGCTTCATAATAACCATAGTAGATCACCTGCTTCATGTTCCAATCATATTGTCGAACACCTGCTGCTGGAGCAAACTGAAGCAGCACGAAACCATGTTTCTAATATGAACATAACAATAGCAAGCTTCCATGAAACATACATCCAAGGGCGTGAAGTCTGGTGCTTTGGGCTCTACCGTAAGAGCTGCCTTCCCTTTGTAAAATCTCTATTTGGTAGCAGAAGAAGTTGAGGAGAGAAATTATGCCTTCCCTACATGCTTTCTCGAAAACCAAAAAAAGGTTCAAGCTTATGCACTTTTTGCACTAGTTTTTCTCCGCAACCGGAAACAGAGAAACAAAACGAAAAAGAAAAAAGAAATAGGAATAGGGGAACTACCTCCGGGACCTTGCCCAACCCGGGTGAAATTGGGTCTTCTATCATTGAATCCGTGAATCGAAGAGACCTAGATATGGTTTCTTTGGTTTCGTGTGAAAATGGTTTCTTGAAGAGACCTACAATGAAACGGATTGGAAATGTAAAACCCTAAAATCGAAAAGAGCATGACTAAAATTGAACAACAACAAATAACAAGGAGACATAGATAGTTGACAATACCTGACTTATCGGGGAAAATGGGCGTTCATGGATGGAGGGGCGTTTAGGTGGGTGGGGAGGATAAAGGTTAGGGGGTGGAGGATAAGAAGAAGCAGGTGAGGGAGATGGTCCGAGTGAGGAGGAGGAGGAGCCCACTACGGTGTAGGCGAAAATGAAATCGGGGAAAATGGGCGGTTTGATAAAAATAGTAGCGGGGAGCGAAAGCGCGACTTTGCCGCGAAATGAAATTTTCGCTCCCACTTCTTTAATATTTTTTATACTTCAATAATAGATATAAAAAATTATCTTTTATTTTTTCTTATTCTAATAGCTCTGACAATATAACATTTATTTTGTTATTACACACTAATTAATTGTATAAATTAAATTCACCATATATTTTTTTAAAATAAATAATATGTCATAATTAATTAGTATTATATTACAAATTATTCAAATATAAACACTACTTATAAATATAATAATAAATAATTTTTAAATTACTTAGATATAATCAATAAATATTCAATTATCATAACAACTATGACCAGATATTAAGTTATGTACTTTAACTATATAAGCTAATTAATCTCACAATATCTTTTTGTTTGAAATTAAATAATATCACCAAGTATTAAATATTATTATATTACTAATTATTACAAATATATATGTTCATTATAAGCACATGATAATAGATGTCTAAACTACTTAGATTTAATCAATAAAAATATAATTATCAGAACAATCATAGGTATAACTTTCATAACATTATTTCTAATTCTACATAACAACTTCAATTTTCATTAATCTCCTTTTAATTCCATATTTTATTATGTAGGTCTCCTAAAATATTTTTTAAACACATGACAAAATAAAAATATGTATTAAAAGGAATAAAATAGTCTATAAAATATTTATTAACATTAAATAAAATATATTTTAAAATTTTTGATTTTTTTTTTTCAAATTATACCTATAGCAGCGGTTTTTTCAAAAACCACTGCTAAAGGTGAACTCTACAGCGGCGGTCAGTATTGTAGATACATGATTTCTAGCAGCGTTTTGGACAAACGCTGCTAAAGGGGGGTCTATAGCGACGTTTTGCAAAAAAATACAGCTAAATGGAGTCTATAGAGGGGGTCAGTGACAGCCGCTAAAAGGACCGCCGATAAAGGCATATTACCTTTAGCGCTTTTAGCGGCGTTTTGCAAAAAACGCTGCTAAAGGAGGTCTATAGAGGCGATCATTGACTGCCGCTATAGACCACATTTAGCAGTGTTTTTTGTAAAACGCCGCAAAAACACCCTTTAGTGGCGTGTTTAGCGACCGCCGCTAAAAAGACCGTCGCTATAGACCTTTTTTTGTAGTGAAGATCGATGTACGTTGCTAATTATTTCTAAATCTTGGTAAATCATTGAAAAGATCATCATGAATTCATACTCGGTAATTAAAGAAGTTATCTTTCGGCATATTAAATTACCATTTCTTTGCAAAGGGGCAAGGAAAAAGTCTCAAATCCCTTGTGTGGTTTACCTTAAATATTGTTTCTGATCTATTTATTTGCCGCATCTTAACCAAGAGAATGCATTCTATAAAATGATAATTTAAAAAGGTCAATTGTGTGATACCTCAATTACTCTAGCTTGAGTGTAACCTATATATCCTAAGCTATTTATGCAACATTTTAAATTATTAAGTATTTCCTTTGTCAACAATATTACCGTAAAAACTGATCGATGGAAATAAAATCTAAAAGGCTCAAACTAAGCACAATTTCAAACATTACATTCATATCTTTGAATATTTAGTTTCATTGAAATTATAAGGTGGTGAGTATATCAATCGTCACTAAGCAGAGATAACCAAACTAATATCTTATAAAAGTGAGTTCATTTTTATGATTTTCTCAACTCAAGCAATATGAATTTTAGCATTTATTGTATTGCAAAGATAAATTCTGTAGATAAATATTTTAACAGATCAGAAACTAAAGATAGTTTCTTTAATTTGCTCCCAATTATCGATTTGTTTAATCTCTAAAGACAGGGTTGTGCGGTCTTGTACACTCTCTGATCTCTTCGAGATTTGTCTCATACACCCATTTTTTTCTTCGGAACTCTTAAAACCTAGTCGACTTCATTCTATGCTCAGGTTTACCATGAAAATAATATCCCTACAGAGGCCACACCTTCTCAAGTGTCCTTCACTGTAGTGCTCGTCCTCTAACTAAAAGGCTCGGTACTGTTCTTCCTCTGTTTATTCATAACTTAAGAACCAGAATTAAAGAGTCACAAGTATAAACTCATTCTTATAATCATTCTTGTAACACACAATCCTACATAACAATAATATGCATATAATAACCTTTCACTTTATAAAGCTCAAACTTTTATTACCTTTGCTCACCTTACATATAATGTCCGTCAGAAAGTGTAACTTGAGTGAGTCATGCACGGGAGTGGTCTTCATTTAATACATTTGCGGTTTGCATATTCTTTATTTAATACATTTGTGGTTTGTATATTGATGCTTTATTATTTATGGGCATTGCTTTAAAACCAAAAATTGGTTCTCAGACTTTTCAAAACTAATTAATTATCTCTTCTTCTTCTCAAAACTAATTAATCACCTCCTCCTCCTCCTCCTCCTCCTCCTCCTCCTCCTCCTCCTCCTCCTCCTCCTCCTCCTCCTCCTTATAATTCCAATGGTTTATTTCCTATAACCTATATACCTTAGGTTGTCTTCATAGAAAACTTGCCTACTTTACGTCTTCTGTTTTTTTTTTCTCAACATTAACATTAAATGCTCTTGAATGTGAATATGGACTCATCTATGCTTTTCTATGTCTTCCACGTGTTCTCATTTGGTCACTTCCTATTTTACTATTGTTTATTTATTTTAAAGACGTAGTCATTTACATTGATTGGTAATGATACAACCCAAAATATTAAACTATAAGTAGTTGAAACAATATTTCTCATTTAGCTATACTATATCAAAGTAAAATCTATTATATATATATTCTTAAAATACATGGATTAGATTAATGAATGAATACGATTAATTCCTACCTAATATATCGGTGTTACGTACATTGTAAATAGAGAGATAATTTTTGAGTAATTTATTAAATTTCAGTAGACTTTTTTGATAATATCTAGCTAATTAATTAACCAACTATTGTCAAGTTCATCCTAGATTAATTAATTGCTACCCATAGATTCTTTGGGATTTACCACGGGAATGATAAAGACATGTCCATGACACTACTTACGTACAAATTAGATGGCAAAAGTCAAGGATTTTATGTAAATTATGTGACCTAAAGTATGTAGAATACAAGAACATGAATTGCTTTTGCTGTATTTTTTTCCCTTTTAAAATGATCTAAACTTTGAAAACCTTTGGGTAAAGGGAGGAGGTGCTTTTTAGGGTGTTCTAAACATTGTACATTAATATAGTGTTATTAGAAAAAAGAACAATAATAATGACAGGTGTTTGGTGAGAAGTGAACATGCAGTCTGCATCATGATATATGTTATATATATTATTATCATTTTTATAGCTATACCAACATGATTAAACTAATTAAACGTATTGTCCCTTATAGCACGTCAGCTTAAATAATAGTAGTATATATGTCATAATGAAGGGACAAAAGAGAAAAGGAGATGTGAAAAACTGAGAGAATTAAGGCCAAATGAAACTAAATCTTGCAGGCGCAATTACGTTGAGGCTCTCATTAAAGGAATTAACAATTTCGTTTGACACGTGATTGAGGATTCTATTTAATTTAATGATGAGATTGGACGAGGTAACAAATCGACGGCAACAAGGTATTTAAGAGTGAAATGTAGCAAAAATTAAAATAAAAATAAAAAATGTCAGAGTGACGGGATGCAAAATGTATTGACATATATATAATTCATGATCTAGGACGTAACTGGCTAGCCTAGACACACACAAAAAAATGTAGCTATTTAGCCTCAGCCCTCAAGCTCAAGAAAGTCACGTGCCTTCCTTCTTTGATGCTTATGATTAACCTCCACCACATTTGGTGTATCTCTTTTTTTACATTAATTCTCAAGTTGAAGCAATAGGGACGATGATCGGTACTGCCTTAACCAACCGCCTTAGTTTCTCTAGAGTGTCCGGTGGGGCGTTGACTCTCGAGTTTTGACTAAAACCGTGATACTCCGAATCCCACATGGAGTGAGAGAAGATAATTGATGAGTGATTGGTTCTATAAGGATCAAGTCTCACATTGAGACCTTACTAGGTTGAACTGAGCTTTATAATGACTCGAGGGGCTTCAAGAGCAACATTGACTAGTCCTTTTCAAGTCAAAGTACAGATGTGACTAGTGCTTGTCCTTGGGTCGTTACAAATGGTATCAGAGCGGTCCTAGTAACCACCAATGTGAGCTTGGTGGGCCTCGATGAGGACGTCAAGGGTTTATGGGGAGAGATTGTGATACTCCAAATCCCACATAGAGTGGGAGAAGATAATGGATGAGTGATTGGTTCTATAAGGACCAAGTCCCACATTGAGACCTTACTAGATTGAACTGAGCTTTATAATGACTCAAGGGGTTTCAAGAGCAACATTGACTAGTCCTTTTGAAGTCAAAGTACAGATGTAACTAGTGCTTGTCTTTGGGTCGTTACAAAAATGTTATATGTTTGTTCTTTCCATTGCCGAAAAGCTAAAAAAATCTTATGATTCTAAAGGGCGGGCGCCTCATTATAGCATGTTGCCAGTCCTATTCTTCTTCTGGGCATGACATGACCACTTGAGTATAACGACAAACAACCTACCGCAATAAATATGGATGATTCCCATTGATCTAAGTACCCATATCGGTAAGGAAAAAGCATGGCGAAGGCTTCCAAGAGGGTTTATTTCCTTGCCATAATCTTCATCATCTTCATCCTCCATATTGACATGGGTGAGTGGTTTTACACTTTCCATAGTTCAGGAGTTAATTTTGTATGCTGTACAGAATAATTCATGCCAAGCACGAAGACCTGTTTTCATGCAATGCGCGTTCTTCATTTAATGTATACTAATTACTCTCTCTTTTTTTTTTGGTGATTTTTCTCTTCTCTTTTTCGATAGCAACGTCAAAAGAGTGCAAGTTTCGAAGCAGAACATGGCATAAGAGGTGTAGATTATCAACTCACTGCATCCAGGCATGTGTGAAAAGGGAGAGGGCGAAAAGCGGAGAATGTATCGGGCGTTGGTCAAGTAGATGCTACTGCTATAAAGACTGTCCAGCAAATGTGTGATTAGCTAGCGCTTTAAATCCAGTATTTAAGGTACAAATTAAAGAGAATGAAGAAGGGGTGGGAAAGGAGGAAGCCTTTTCTTATTATGCTTGTCCTGCAATGCCATTAATTAATCCTCCATAGAGCGAGGAATCTTCCTCTGCATTTATTGAGTGCGTCCCCATATCTTGTATCACAAGTATCTATCAATCTACTAAGTATCTCCAATTTTCGAGATACGAATGAGCCGTACGTAGAGCCTATACTATCAACACAATCAGAATTTATAGAAATTTATAAGCTGATTCAACAATTCTTGTTGCTTCATCGAATGGATCGAGGCAAGAAATGATTTTTACTTTAGTTTGCGAGGTAAATCCATTGCACCCGGCTTGTGCACTACGGTAGGATGAACCTAGACTAATTGGAAGACGCACTAATCACTACAAAAAATAGGTATTTAGCGGTGGTAGCAACAAAAGCCGTTATAGGGTGTCTTTACTAAAAATAACCTATAGCGGTGATTTTTTTAGCGGCGGTCGATGACGGTCGTTAAATACCAGCTTTAGCAGAATTTTTAAAAAGACGCCGCTAAAAAGTTAACCTATAGCGGCCACCCTGCCAAACTTTTCCCTCCCTGCGAAATAAAGAAATCAAAGTTTTCCCTCCTCGTCAAAGCTTTCTCTCCCCGCAAAATTTTCATCAAAACCCCTATTTTTTTCAATTCTCAGTTGAGAAAGATGATGTGTTGCATCGACCTGAGAAAGAGGAGGGTTTCGTCCTTACTCCATTTCAAATAGAGACCAAAAACTTCCCACATTTCAAGCGACAAACACACGCTTTAGAGAACGAACGAGAGAGAGAGAGAGAGAGCACATTTGGTGGATCTCGATCCCGCGTCAGCCATGGCGAGAGGACCTCTTGCTCTTCTTCAATGGACCTGTCTCAGTCTCTTGCTCTTCTTCCATGCCGCTCTACTTCTATCTCCTTGTTGTTGCTCCCCAAGATTTTCAAAATGTATGTATGTGTATATGTGTGTATGCATTTGTGGTTGGATTTCAAGGTTAGATCTTGGATAATGTGTTTGGGATTTGGGTTGGCTTGGTCCTTGGGAGTGATTATTTCATATGGAAAAATATAAGCTTCTGTAATTGTTGCATTCTAGTATATAATTTGTGTGAAACTATGTTGTTTTGCTTATGGTCGAAAGCTTAGCTAAATGTTAATGGATATTCAACTAGGGGCAGTTTTTTGTTGATTTCTTTGTTGTGTGAAACTATGCTGTAATTGAGGATGATCACATTTGGCTTTTCTGGAGATAAGTGTAACAGAAACAGAAGGCTTTCTTATTCTACCCTGCCTAGGCTTTTGTATTGCCAATATGGCTCACCAGAATTCCAATTTCTCTGATGGAATCTGGTATTTGGATCATTCTCACATTTTACACCATTGAGTTTGCACCGACTGCCAGTAGGTAATACTAAATTAATCTTCTAGTATGAAGCTCCTAGTGTTACATTTTTCATGCTTAATGATCCTTGCAATCTGATAGTTTTATAAAGGAAAACTTCTTATGCTAGCGTAATGTCCCCTTGTTCAGGTTTTTCAAACAGTTCTTGGCTTTCTTTGACATACATCATATGGCAATCAAATCACACTCTGCCTCTTTCGTTTCATTGCAGCCCTTGGAAGAACAAAAGTTGTTGCAAACACACTTGGTACCTTTACATTACTGTAGGTGTTCATGCTTGGGGGTTTCAAAGTGAGCAAAAAAGGCCATGGACTAGCAAAAGGAAAGAAAAGACCCAAAATGGTACACATGCGAGAACTTGTGTTCTAAGAAAATGTCAAGAAAAGGGTGCTCATGTGTTCATTTATTACGTGGCTTTATTTTGATCTTGTTTCCTCAGTGATATCATCTAATCTGGGCTTATGGCCGTGTAGGTAGATAAAAAGAATATATGTGTAAAAATTTGAGCCCAAACCGACCTGTTTAGAGGGCCCAAATCACATGGCCCGTTAAGGTCCACAAATGGACCTTTGAGCCCGATAATTCAAAATGGTCTTAGGGAGTCTTTTGAGTTAGAAATCTGATCCATCAGGGCCTATGAGGACCAAACAATACACAATTACACTTGTAAATGAAAAGAAGAAAACGTTTGCTTGAAGTTCATTAATTCTTTTGGAAATTATGAAGACCATGGTTCGGTATGAAGTTATGAATCTATGAATAAATGATGAATCATGTATCATGATTACGTGTTGCATTATTTATGCGAATGAATGGGCATAAATGCTTGCATTCATATCATGAATCATTGAGTGGACCAAGACCGGGGAATGGAAACCGAATTTACCCGAGATGTTTTCCTTAATAATGGGTGACGATACCGTTCATTAAGGGGAGAGTGCAATCCACCGCTAAAGGGTGGGCTCCTAATGGTGCAAAATACCTACTATGATCGGGTCCTGGTGCAGGTGGCACGAGACAAGTTCCGGAGGAGAGGAGGGACACACAACCCAACTCTGGGGGTGAACAGGGCAGATGGCGGAAACACGTCAACCCCAAAGGAATGGATGAGAAATGGGTTCACAACATCATCTCATTACATGTGCATTGTTATATGTATTGATTGTATGAAAGCACTCATACTCTATCATATATCATATTGTCATATGTTATGTATTGTCATGTCTCTACATGCTCTTTCCTTTGATGATTGTCATGTCCCCTCCCTGACCTTACTGAGTCAGTATGACTCACCCCGTCTTTTGTATTGTTTGCTTATACTCAAATTCTTTTAACAGGAGGTGAACCTGTGGTGAGGAGTAGGTTGGTTTCGTTTTCTTTTTATTTGATTTTACCCAGATTGTATTTCAAACGGTTTTATTTTGTGGATATTTCAGTTATATAGGCTACTTGACTGTAGGTAGCTCACATTTTTTGTATAACCAAGACCTATTCTTTTGTAAGCTTTCCGAAGGAGCCTTTTGTATCAAATCGTGTTCGTTTAAAAGAAAGTGTATATTTCTTTGTGCTGATTTCTTACTACAAGGTTTATTTATTTCCTTTTATTACGCTTTACTCTTTTTACAATACCAATCAGTTTTCAATTTAATTCGTTAATGAGATTTTCCTAAAAAGTGCATATGATTACGATACGATAGTTTGACGATTTTGTCATTCTTGTTTTAGTCGTTAACCGGCTAAGGTTTTCTTTAGTACCGAGTTTAATATTGTGTTATTTCACTTACTTTGTTCAATTTTCTTAGCCGATTTATGACATTTCTTTTTATCAGTAAAATTTTTAATCAAGTCTTCCGCTAAGTAAATTCGAGGGCATTTTAGCGATCCTAAGAGTTTTTATCATGCGGTAATCCTCAAATTTTGTGTATGCGATTACTATAAGTGAGCCGAGGGGGGTAAGTACCAGCACAGTGCATGACAGTACTCGACCTGATTTTTGATGAAAAGTATTTACGGTTTAAAATGAGATTTTTTGTGAAGCTTAGATCATGAGCGCTTCGGCTTGGGACTTGATGGGGGTTCGGGGGCATTTTTTGACCCATTTTGACATGGAGAATCTAGAGTTGCTTATATCCTTATATACAAGTAGATATTTTGTTTACATAAATCTTTTGTTTATTTCTATTTCTCGTGTGATATTTGTTTTCAATTACAGGAATTCAATATCAAAGATGTTGATGAGTAAAAGGACGAAGATTTTAATTGGTCCTTGCTTATTGTGTTGTGTTTGAATATTTTAGTTGGTCCTTGGTTATTGTTATTTTATATTAGAAACTTGTTATTTTTTAGATTACTTGTAAAGATTCTTGTGTTTGTTATAAAATATTATTAATCAATGATGAAGTATATTTTTTTTATTATCCTTATTCTTTAAGTTTTTACGTCCAATAAATTATGGATATTAAATTAAATTTGTATTACCGCTTAAAAAATCATGTATGTCAACGGACAACATAGCTGGCCAATTTATGGTTAATTCAAATTCAAAATCGAACGTTATTATTTTCCTCTCCAAACGTCTCCGATTATTTCCTTGTATAGTTTTATCGGTTATTTTCCTTTGATTGTACAACTTTTATTTCCTTAGCTAGAATCTATGTAATTACAGCGATGTAATCTTCCTATATAAGAGAATGGCTCAACGAATATAGAGCACGGTTTTTCTCCAAATCTCTCTAAAGTTATCATGGTATCGGAGCCTTTCCATAAACTGAGTTTTTCGTTTCTGAGTGTCTTGTTTCTCTCTTAGACTTACTCGGTTTGAGACTCGTTTGTCCTTCGTGAGATTCTGGTGCTCCTCGTGAATCTCGGCCTCCCGTTGCTGTTCTGCTGCTGCTCCTCGTAGATCTCAGCCTCCCGTTGTTGTTGCAGCTCTTGGGGTGCTGTTCGTTCTCACAGATCTTCTCGTTGGGTGTTGTCGATCTCGTCTGTCACAGCTTCTTGACCCGTTGGATCTCGGCTTGCTGGTGCTCCTGGTGGATCTCGGCTCCCGTTGTTGTCGCAGTCCTTAGGGTGCTGTTTGTTCTCACAGATCTTCTCGTTGGGTGCTGTCGATCTCGTCGATCACTGTCGCAGCTTCTTGGCCTGTTGGATCTCGGTCCTTCTTGGCTCGGTTTGCTATTCTTGGCCATTTCCTTTCGGATTCGCAGCTTCTCCTGTTATCCTCATTTGTCGTATTTGTTCTCCCGGTGATATTCTTTTCCAGCGGTGATATTGTTGACGTGTGGCTCTATTGTTTTTGGGTGATATTCTTGTTGTTGTTGGACTGGGAGAGCCACACGTGTGGCTTGGTGCAGCTTCACGAAGTGCTGTTACAGTGCAGCTTCACGTGAGATATTTTACCACTAGTGGGTGTTTGATATGTGATTTTTGGATATTATTCTATTGTATTATCAAGGCCATATTATTGTGGGTGTTGAACTGTTGGGGGATATTATTTTGTCGTAAAATTATTCTTTATATTACTCTTGTCTTTATCTCATGACGTCCGATAAGTCAGATGCCTTCTTCGTCCGCCGTAATGGCAAAAATTATTCGGCTTGGGCTTTTCAGTTTAAAGTCTTTGTCACTGGCAAGGGTCTATGGGGTCATGTTGACGGCAGTAGTCCTTCGCCAGATAAAGACAAAGAAAAAGAGCCACATGCCAAGTGGGTGGTCCAGGACGCTCAAGTTATGTCATGGATTCTCGGGTCGGTTGAGCCCCATATTGTTCTGAATCTTCGACTATCCAAAACTGCTATTGAAATGTGGACCTACTTGAAGAAGCTCTATAGTCAAACAAATAATGCTCGCAGGTTTCAATTAGAGCTTGAGTTATCAACTCTTACCCAGGACAACCTCTCCATCTCATATTTCTATTCTCTTTTCATGAATCTTTGGACTAAGTATACTGATATTATCTATGCTACTATACCTCCTGACAGTCTTGCTGCAGTTCAATCCGTGCATGAAACCAGTAAGAGAGATCAATTTCTTATGAAACTCCGATCGGAATTTGAAGCCATAAGATCTAATCTCATGAACAGAGAGACTGTTCACACTTTGGATGCCTGTCTGAGCGATCTCTTTTGTGAAGAGCAACGCATTCTCACTCACACAGCCATGGACCAGCGTCAGTCCACTTCTGCACCTGTTCCCGTGGCTTATGTTGTGCAAGGGAGGAACTTGAGTACTGTTCAGTGCTTCAGTTGCAAAGGATTTGGTCATTATGTTACCAATTGCCCCAGAAAGTTCTGTCATTACTGCAAAAAACCTGGCCACATCATCAAGGAGTGCCTTATCCGACCACATCATCAAGGAGTGCCTTATCCGACCTCCAAAGAAGTCAGAAAAAGCCTACAATGTCTCAGTTGATTCTTCAAGTGCTTCTAGCTCTGCAACTACAGCTTCGCCTACATCGAATGTTTCAAGTCTCATTCAGTCCATAACTCCAGAAATGATTCAACAAATGATTGTTTCTGCATTCTCTGCATTAGGGGTATCAGGTAACAAAATTGCATTCTCACAACCTTGGTATTTTGATTCTGGAGCTTCCCACCATATGACCAATAGTGTTGTTCCTCTTACCAATGTCCAAAAGTATATAGGAAATCTCAAAATACATACTGTCGATGGCAGTCCTTTGTCTATCACTGCTGTTGGTGATGTTTCTCCTTTGTTAACCAATGTTTTTGTTTCTCCTGATCTTTCTACTAATCTTGTTTCCGTGGGTCAGTTGGTTGACAATGGTTGTCACGTCCAATTTTCTCAATCTGGTTGTGTTGTGGCATAAACGCTTAGGACATCCAAATACTCATGTACTTCATACTTTGTTACATTCTGGTTTACTTGGGAATAAAGAATCACCTTCACTTAATGTTGTTCATTATGATTGCAATTCTTGTAAACTTGGGAAAAGCAAAACTCTGTCTTTTCCAACGCACACTCCTCATGAAGTTCACCCTTTTGAATTGATCCATAGTGACGTGTGGAGCATGTCACCTGTAATCTCTCATGCTCACTACAAATATTTTGTCACCTTCATTGATGACTATAGTAGATTTACTTGGATATATTTTCTTCATTCTAAGGGCGAGGTCTTCTCTGTGTTTAAGATTTTTTGTGCTCATCTAGAAACTCAATTTTCTGCAAAGATCAAAGTCCTACGCTCTGATAATAGGAGAGAATACATGTCTAATACTTTTCAGGAATTCCTTCAAACTAAAGGAATCATTTCTCAGCGTTCTTGCCTATCCACACCACAACAAAATGGTGTGGCTGAGCGAAAGAATCGTCATCTCCTAGATGTTGTTCGCACACTTCTTCTTGAGTCCTCCGTACCATCTCGCTTCTGGTGTGAAGCTCTCTCCACGGCTGTTCATCTCATCAACCGCTTACCTTCTCCATCCTTGGGCAATGTATCTCCTTTCCTCCGTTTATTTGGTTATGCTCCGCAGTATTCTAACCTTCGTACTTTTGGTTGTGTCTATTTTGTTCATCTCCCAGCTCACGAATGCACTAAACTCACAGCCCAGTCGGTTAGGTGTGCTTTTCTAGGCTATTCTATTCTCCAGAAAGGATTCATTTGTTATGATCCTCACCTTCGAAGAACTCGTATTTCTCGAAATGTCGTTTTTCTGGAAATTCAGTATTTTTTCACCACTCATTATGATCAAAACTTTCCATCACAATCTGTTTTGCCTATGTTTTCGGATTCTCCTGCAGCTTTCCCCAGTCCAAAACCTCTCCTAGTGTATCAAAGACGTACAACTGCACAGGATCCTCCTATGGTTCCCTCGATCATCCCTCGGCTGCTGGTCCTGTTTCAGCTCCTACTAATGGATTTGCACCTCTAAGACAAAGTACACGCGTTCGTAGACCCCCAAATCGGTTTGGTTTCTCTTCTCCTTTCTCTTTCACAGCCACTTTGTCCACCATTCCTATTCCTTCATCCTATAAACAGGCCATGGAACATGAGTGTTGGCATAAAGCAATGACGCAGAGCTCCAAGCACTAGAAGAAAATCAAACTTGGGACATTGTGGCCTGCCTTCCTTCTGTGAAACCAATTGGCAGTAAATGGGTCTTCTCTATCAAGCTTCGGTCAGACGGATCTTTAGACCGCTACAAGGCTCGATTGGTGGCTCTTGGGAATAAACAAGAATATGGTCTGGACTATGATGAGACCTTCGCTCCGTGGCTAAGATGACCATTGTGCACACACTTCTTGCACTTGCCGCCTCTCAATCCTGGCCATTACATCAGATGGATGTCAAGAACGTTTTCTTACATGGAGATCTTCATGAAGAAGTTTACATGAGACTACCTTTCGGTATGCCTACCTCTTCTCCCAATGATGTTTGTAAATTAAATCGTTCTTTGTATGGTTTGAAACAAGCTCCACGTGCACGGTTTGAAAAATTTCGAAGCACTCTCCGTGGCTTTTCATTTACCCAAAGTCAGTATGACTCCTCCTTATTTCTGCAAAAGACAGCTACTGATTTAGTTCTTCTTCTCGTTTATGTGGACGACATTATCATTACTGGTTCTGATCTTGGTGCCATTTCTAAGCTACAACAACTACTACATACCACATTCCATATGAAAGATCTCGGTCATCTCACCTACTTCTTGGGTTTGGAGGTCCATCGTCAGCCACAAGGCATTTTCTTAACTCAGAGCAAATATATTCAGGACCTTGTCACTTTAGCTGGCCTCACCGAGACTACCCCTGTGGACACCCCTATGAAAATAAATGTCAAATATCGGAGTGATGAAGGCGACCTTCTTGATGATCTCACTCTCTACCGACGGTTAGTTGGTACTCTTATCTACCTCACTGTCACTCGGCTCAACATATCTTATGTTGTTCATATTGTCAGCAAGTTTATGCAATCTCTGCGGCATCTTCACCTAACCGCTATTCGTCGAATCATTCATTCACTTCAGCTACAGCATATTGCGATGCCGACTGGGCTGGCTGTCCCGATACTCGAAAATCCACTACCGGATGGTGCATGTTCCTTGGTAACTCTCTTATCTCTTGGAAGTGTAAGAAGCAGGACTGTGTCTCTAAGTCCTCTATTGAAGCTGAGTACCGTGCCATGTCTGCTGCCTGCTCCGAAATTATCTGGCTACGTGGCCTCCTCACTGAACTTGGCTTCTCACAGGCACATCCTACCCCTCTTCATGGCAATAACATGAGTGTCATCCAAATTGTTGTCAATCCCGTTTTCCATGAGCGGACTAAACACATTGAAGTTGACTGTCATTCCATTCACGAAGCATTTGATCGCAAAGTGATCACCCTCCCCCACCTTTCCACCACTCTACAGGTTGCCGATATCTTCACCAAACCCATGACACGTCAGCGCCATCAATTTCTTGTTAGCAAATTGATGCTCATCAACTTACCCGCATCAATTTGAGGGGGGATGTCAACGGAAAACATAGCTGGCCAATTTATGGTCAATTCAAATTCAAAATCGAACGTTATTATTTTCCTCTCCGAACGTCTCCGATTATTTCCTTGTATAGCTTTATCGGTTATTTTCCTTTGATTGTACAGTTTTTATTTCCTTAGCTAGAATCTATGTAATTACAACGATGTAATCTTCCTATATAAGAGAAGGGCTCAACGAAGACAGAGCACGGTTTTTCTCCAAATCTCTCTAAAGTTATCAATGTATAGGAAAAAATTAGTGGTGTTTTAAAAATGCTGGCACATACCAAATTAAAAAAATGCTGGCATAAACCTTTAGCGGCGGTCACAAAAACTTTTTTAACAGTCTGTACCAACGTTTCACAAAACGTTGTAAAAAATAAGGTAGAATTGCCTTCAGGTCTATAACGGTAGTAGTGACCGCCGCTACCTGACCGCTGCTATAGACCGGATGTCTTCACCAGCGGTCGCAAAAACCACCGTTATAGCCTACTGCGACGGTCATATAGCCACGGTCGCGACCACCGCTAAAGGTTGATTTTTTTTGTAGTTAATTGAGCTGGAGCACAAAAAGAGATCTCGAACACTTGAACCGGCATCATAGTTTAAGTAGCGATTAATTAGTTAAGGATTTGTTCGTAGGTAATAGGATTCTAGCTCACCCCTATCCACTAAATAGGTTTGTCCAAGAGTGAGAGTGAAAATTTGTCCCTCCTACCATCCAACTATCACCCTATTGACAGTAAAAAAAAAAAATCTACCAACCACACTTTGTCAACCAGATCTATCTAGTCGTTAAAAGCCATTTTTCTCTAGTGGGCCTATACATAGTACATACAATTCATAATTTCTTTCGGATGATTAACATGGCAGGTAATATACTCTATTCTTAACCAGACAGTGCCTCTTGTTGTTCTGCTTCTACAATATCATGGATTGTAGATACAGGAGCTACTTACGACATGGTCAACTTTGTATCTGTCTTAACTTCCATCATTTCAGTTGTTAATTCCTCAGTCAAATTGCCGAATAACAACTATGTGTTACACTCATAGGCACGATACATATTTCTCCTGCCATCTTATTGATAAATGTTCTTGTGGTTCCATCTTTCTGTTACAACTTGATCTCTGTTAGTTCTCTCCCTAAACAGATTTCTTGTTGTCTTATCTTACTTGGCAAATATCTTTTCTTTCAGGACCCTTGCACATGGACAACAATTGGTTTGGCTAAAGAATTAAGTGGACTTTATTTTTTTGAATCATAAATCTACTAGTTTTCAGTCCTCTTGTAATAATTCTGTCAGTTCTTCAATTGTTAATAATCCGACTGCCTTGTGGCATTGTCGGTTAGGTCATCCTTCCTTTAATAGATTGTCATTGTTGCACACTTTTATTGCTGATGTAAATAGTTCAAAAATACATCACTGTACTGTTTTCCCCATGGCTAAGCAATATAGACTTTCTTTTCCAGTTTCTGTCACTACTACTCATTCTCCTTTTGAACTTATCCATTGTGATTTGTGGGGCCCATTTTCAGTTCCTGATCACAATGGAATTTGGTTCTTCCTTACAATCGTAGATGACTTTACACGTTGTACTTGAGTCTATCTACTTCAAACCAAGTCTCAAACTAAAGGTCATATTCAAGCTTTCTTTGAACTTGTTAAAACATAGTTCAATCTTCAGGTTCATATCATCATAACTGACCATGGTTCTGAGTTCCATTTTCCTGCTCTTTTGGCTTCACACAACATTGTCCATCAACACTCATGTATGGCCATGCCACAATAGAATGGGACTGTGGAACAAAGCACCAACATCTGCTGAATGTTGCTCGTGCTCTTCGATTTCAGTCCAATCTCCCTCTGGTTTTCTGGTCCGATTGTATTCTCTCGGCTGTCTATCTTATTAATCGGTTGTCCGATTTTTTTCTTCTATTCCAGATTACAAACATCTTAGAGTTTTCGGTTTTCTATGTTATGCTTCAACTCTTTCTAGGCATAGACACAAATTAGATTCTCGGGCCAATCCTTGTATTTTCCTTGGTTACCCGTATGGAACTAAAGGGTACAAAGTTTATAATCTTTTCACTCATAAATTCATGGTCTCTTGCAATGTTGTGTTTCATGAGGATTATTTTCCTTTTAAACACAATTCCTTTCACTTTAAAGATTCTGCTACTACTGTGCTACCAAACATCATTCCTGATATTTCATCTGAAATTCAACATCCTTCATCTATTCCCACTTCCACCTTTCCATCTTCTGTCACAAATTCACTTCATCCATCATCTAGCCATAGTCATCCTCATACTGATATTACAGCCCCAACAGAACCTATTTCCCCATCTGTTTTTCCCACTGCAATATCAAATTTCACTCCTTCCTATTCCATTCCTCACATTGTTCCCGTTACTGATCTGTTTGAAGAAATTTCTTCAGATACTATTATTCCCAATAGAAAATCTTCTAGAGTTTCACAAAAACCATTATACTTAGATGATTATCATTGTAAGTTGGCTATGCATTCTGATGTCAAACCAATTGTAACTAGAAAATCTTCTCCTTCTGCTGGTCTTCCATATTTTATACACTCTTGTCTCGGGTATGACAAGTTATCTGCTAATCATAAAGCTTTTGCTTTATCTGTAGGCACCCATATTGAGCCCCCCTCTTTCAAACTTGTTGTCACTTCACCCGAATCGTGTGTGATCTCCTATTTGTCATCTCACAATCGATTGCAAGTGGGTTTACAAGATAAAAATTAAAGTAGATGGTTCTATTGAACTTTTGATTAATGACAAGCTTAAAATAAGAGATCAAATCAATGTTATCACCAGTTTTGGTGATATAAATGAAGCTGCCACTTGGTTTCAATCGAAAGGGGGAGTCTAAAGTTTGTAAGTTGAATAAGTCATTATCCGGCCTCAAACAAGCTTCTAGGCAGTGATTTCTCAAATTTTCTGATTTTCTATTGACTAATGGGTTTGTTCAATCCAAATCAGACTACACACTCTTCACCAAGCACTCGACATGTTCTTTTCTTGCCTTGTTAGTCTATGTGGATGATATCATCCTTACTGGTGATAAGATTGATTTGATCCCTGATTTTAAGCTTGTCATTGATCAAAAGTTTAGAATAAAATATTTGGGTTCTTTGAAATACTTCCTTGGATTAGAGGTTGCTCACTCTTAAGAGAGTATCTCTGTTTGCCAAAGAAAATTTGCACTTGATATTTTAACCGATTCTGGTTTTGTGGGCGCGAAACCTGTTCTTACACCTGTTGAACAGAACATTAAATAGGTAATGGATGTTGGCTCTCCTTTACGCGATCCTACTGAGTACCGACAGCTTGTTGGAAGGTTGCTTTACTTAACCATCACAAGACCCGATATGTCCTATGCTTTGCAACTTCTCACTCAGTTTATGGATAAACCACATCAGTCTCATCTAGATGCGGCACACAGAGTACTCCAGTATATTAAAGGGTTCCCAGGTCAAGGAATTTTCTTTCTAGCTCATAGTGATCTTCACCTAAAAGCCTTTACAGATTCGGACTGGCTGGTTGTGCTGACACCAGAAAATCAGTAACTACTGTGTCTCGGTCCTCAGCTGAGGCTGAATACCGAGCTATGGCGTCTACAAGCTGTGAATTGACGTGGCTCAAGCATCTTCTTGATGATTTGCACATTCCTCATCCTCAACCAGCTCTTCTATTTTTTGACAACGAAGTTGCCCTTCATATTGCAGCTATTCCAGTCTTCCATGAACGTACTAAGCATATTGAATTAGATTGCCACCTCATACGTGAGAAAATTCAGCTTGGTTTACTTCATCCTCTACATGTTCGCTCAAAACAGCAGTTTGCTGACTTATTTACGAAATCTCTTGCTTTTGACCAGTTTCGATACGTAATCCAAAATGAACATTTATAATATATATTGTTCCTCTGGAGGGGGAGTATTGAAGTCTGGTATAAAGCCAAAGCATTGCTGAGCTGGACAGAAGTTTGTTAATTGGAAGATAGTTGAAGCACAGACTGATGCTGAGCTGGAAGTTAGTTGGATATCAGTTTTGATCGGTAATGCTTTGTTAGAGGAATCTGTTAGCTTGTTAGTTTGTTTCATACAGCTACGAGCTCTATATATTTTGAATGTACTCTGTAAAACAAGACAACTGAATATAGGAGACATTTCTTCATTTTCTCTTCCTTCAACTCTTACTCTGTTTTTCACATTTCTAAACTTGTTAATAATAATGTGATAGACTTGAGGACCGAAGGATTAAGGACGTGATAATGGATGAGGTTGAGAAATTATAAAATAGCAATTGATCCATCTCTTAAAGAGGTTTTTTTGTGTTTTCTAAGCATCTCTTAAAGAGATTTATTTGCAAGCTTTGCGGCTACATGATCCGGAATGTGATATATATTAGAATTAATCGGAAAATAAATCAATCACATCTAACCAAAAAATTTAAACCTATTGGAGCTAAGATGTGTGTTCCCCTAGAACAATCCCTTTCCCAAATACATAAATGTTCTATTATAATAGTAGGTGGTTGGCCAGTTTTTCTCTTTTTGGAAAAATTACATCACTTCTCGCTTTTGAATTACGGTGCACATATCATTTTAGGGTTTATAAAAAGAAGGTTGTCACTTTACACTCTTGAATTATCAAAATTTATCAACTCACGACCTCTTATAAGATTCGACCATCAATATTGTGTCACATGACATTTTTCACACATCTTCACCATATAATCTTACTAGTGTGCATATTTTTTTTTATGAATATTTGTAGTTTGAAGACTAAATGTAACAAACTTCGTAGTTTAGACCCAAAATGAAATTGGTTTGATAATTCATGAGTGAAAAGTGATATTATTATTTACATTTATAGTACAAAAAAGTTGAACATGAATTAAAAGACAGAGAGCTCACTCTACTTATGTCTGGATATATTTAAATAATAGAGAAGAAGAGGAAGAGTTGTAGCCTACTTCATCCTAAAAATAGTCAAACAAATTCACCTTTTAATTCCTAATTCTTTTTCTTCGCATGACTTGAGTAAACCACAAACAACTAATTAATTACTATATATATACGCGGCATGCTAATTGCCATTCTAACAGCTGCGCATATATATAGGTGAAGAAAAGCAATATGGGCGCTAAAGCTTCTAGGAAGGTTTATTTGTTTGCCATATTCATGATTATCTTCATCCTCCATTTACACATGATGGGTGCGTACTTAGTTTTTGTACACTTTGCTTCTACTTTCAAATGCTCCAATTCTTAATGCCAATTAGCAGTACTACGTCGTATTTTGAGCTGGGTTCTAATTAGTTTTGAGGTAGATATATATACTAATTTGCTTATTTTTCGGGGGTCGTTCTTTTTTACATATTTCTGGGATATCAAGGGCAAGATCACGAACAATAACTTATTGTCCTGTTCCAAGTACAAGTTGGCATAAGAGATGTAGACTATCATTCCCTGCAATAGGGTATGAATTGATAAGAGGGAGCACATGGCCGAAAATGTCTCCGGTTTTGGTCACAGAAATGCTTCTGCTATAGAAAGTGTACAACCCCACCAAGTGTATGACTACTACTTTAAATCCATGTACTCATTATGAAGAAGAATTGTTGCATCCAAGTAGCGAAATAGCAGAGAGACTCATAATTGTATGGTCTCCGAATAGTGGTATAGGGCCGGCCGGACATCGTAATTGTCCCATTTGTGTGGCACTATATCTGCTTGTGGAAGTTCTACGTACCCTTTGGTCATATATATCTATATAGATAATTAAGTTGGTACTATTAAAGAGATAGAGAACGAGTAAAATGATATTCATGAAGCGCAAATTATTTTGCACTTTTTTACTACCATACATATTACAATTCATACCTTAAAAACTACAAAACTTGACACATTGCACCTCAAATTACCAATAGATTTACGCAATGGCGAAACTAGCTAGGATCTAAGGCGAAATGACTAAAAAAAACATTTCCCTGCATAATGCAAAAAGTGTCTTAAAGTTAAAATATCGAAAATTAAGGACTAAAAGTATTAAAAATATTGAAATACATGTACTGTACTAGTTACTGAGAGGTAGCAATTGGATCCTACGTGTCTGCATCTTCTGAAAATATTGCGAAATGACTTCGTTCTAATAGTTTTAAAAATCTCCCTCTCGATATATACTATCATGCTATCATTCATCCACTCATCTTCCATCTTATTACGCAAGTCAGTCTTGATAAGTTTCATCGCAAAGAATACTCTCTCAAAGGGTTGTAGTCGCAACTGGTAAGATCAATGTCAACTCAATAAGGAGATAAACCAATGGAAATAGAGTATTATTTTATGTCTCAACCATCTTCACAGCAAGACCTCCAACATCTTGAAGTCCAGAAAAAACACCATTATTTCCCACATCATGAATATAGGTATGAAGTTGATCTCTAAGTATTTTCCCTCCACGCCTTCAACACCTATGAGTTGGTATAATGTCTTCCATATTAGGCACGATGATTAAATTATCCACACAAAAAGTTTTGACTTCTTCTAAAAATTCATCACATTCCATCGCCCTCAAAGCTTGCAATCGATGCTTCACAACTCCAACCAAACTCATAACATTAACAATATCTCGAGACTCATCAACCATAAGAGAAAAAAAAAATATGTTCTCAATATCTTTAATACTATTGGGGTGTGTATGTAGTGACCGAGCTCTAGGACTTTATTTTTTGGTGTCAAAATAATATTATAATATTTTTTTTTGGGCTCAAAAATAATAATATTATTTTTTGGACATGTAATAGTCCCTGAAATATAGAAAAATCAAGGTGCTCAAATTATGGAACTACCTTCAAGTGGAAATAGTACTTTAAAAAGCAGAAAAACTTACCAATCAAAGCCAAAGTCCGCCAGTTCACAGAAGCTCCAATTAGATATGTTAATTATACACCCAAACATATCATCATTTTGTTGAAGAGGCAGTTAGTAGGTGATTAAGCTCGAGTACTCAGTGATTTCTAAATCTATGATGCATTTGCTCTACCTGATGAACTGTTGTAAACCCCCCACGAACAGAATGCCTACTAATGTGTTTGCGTTAGTAGGCATTATTTCTGCTATAAAGATAGGCACCTGATTGCAAACGGAAATGAGATTATCTTTATTCTGCAAATTTACAATAATCAAGTAGAATCGCAATCCGGCAACATACCATATAAGACAAAAGTTCCATCCCACAACCTACTAGCAATCTCCCAAGATCGAGCAACCAAATAACGTGAATTAGACCACACCTGCCCAATAAAATCTCACGAGGAAAGCACTATGGAAATTGATTGGAAAACAGAAGACTGGAACTCAAAATGAAATTCACAATGAAAAACAAGGGAATACTAGACCTCCAACAGGATCAGAAACTAGATGAGTCGCGAACCCCACAAACTAAATTTGGACAAAATGGGGGAAAAGGAAAAATAAAACGAGAAAACAATGTTGTTACCATCATTATAATATTCATGAATATATCTCGTCATTTAGAGAGTCATGATCAAAATTGTTTTATCAAGAGAAAGGTGGGGGGTTCCTTACCCTGGATTTTTAGGATTTTGTATAAGTTCTCTCACCAGGGCTTCAAATTTTGGCTTGTATTGAGGAGTCACCGTGTCTACATACTTGGGGATCTCAATGCCTGCAAATTACAACAAATTGAAAAAGGGGAATAGGTATAAGTAAGAAGGATGAAACCAAATTAATAAGAGGTTGGATCTCTCGGTGCTCTCCTCAGGGTCTTCGAAGCGAATCCTCGTGTTCTCAAGCTGATGCGAGCTGTTGAAGCTGCTCGAGCTCACGTTCGCAACTTTGTTGCCGTTCTTTCGGTGACCCATTGCGAGATGATTAGGGCTTTTGTGTGGGGTGCTTTGCTTTGCTTGAACTTTTTGTATGTGAGAGAACGGAGAATCTGAAAATAGGTTGACAATGGTTGACGGCTCGGGGAAGGGAGCGGAGGGAGAGAAGACATGGCATGAAAATTTGAAGAACCCTGTAAGTTTAGGGCATATTCCTTTTGGTGAAATTTTTAGAATTTAAATCCAACCCTCTAAAATTACAATTCTAATATTACTTATACACAAATACCAATACAACTCAACATTACTTTTTTTAACAAACATCAATACAACTCAACAACTTCTACACAACTACCAATAAAACTCAAATATCACATAAATATTCACACCATACTTAAAATTCTTAAAATTTTACCAAAATGAACGTGTCCTTAAATCTACTTTTGAAAGTTTAAAACTATAAGGCAGTGAATTTTGAAGAAACAGGGAACCCGCCCGAAAACAGTAAAGAGGAAAGTATGTGATGGCCTAAGTTTGGGTCTGTAGGAATGGTTGTTTAGGTTTATGTGATCTGCAAATGTGGTCTATAGATTTAGGGGTCATACTGATGGTATTTTGGGTCAATTTGCAGCATTTAAGTTTAGGGGTCCTTAGTTTTAGGTTTTTTTTGTCAATTTTGCAGCAGACACAAGTCATTTTGTCAATTGACACCTTAGTTTTAGATTTTTTTTGTCAATTAATTACAAGACACAAGTCATTTTGTCAATTTAGTTACAAGACACAAGTCATTTTGTCCATTTTGCAATTACTAATGGCAGCAATCTGTTACAAGACACAAGTAATTTCATAAGGAATGTTCATTAATACATACTGTCATTCATACATACTAAGACAAGGAATCTGTTACAAGACACAAGTAACCATTACACAAGGTCATTTTTTGGCATTTGCAAACTAACTAACTGCCACTAACCATTGGCTTTGCACGAAATAACTGCCACTAAATCCACAGGCATCCTCTAATTTCCCAACAAGCAATTCTCTTTTTATTTGCAAGACATATTCTGAAACTAAGTGGAGTTCTATAACATATTTCCCTTCGATTTGTCTATGTGGACTAATAATTGGGGAAAGAAGATTGCGAAAACGAAAAGGTGAAAGAACCAAACCCAAATACTAACCTTCACTCAAACATTGTTGATTTGTGCAGAACGTTCCTCAGGTTTCTAAGTTAAGAAATTGTTCTCCTCTCTGCCCTAGGGTTTGAGAAAAAGGGGGAAATGCTCTCGTGAAGGAGGATTTTGTTGCAGCTGCATGATTTGAGAAGAAAGAGGCCCATCCTTTAATGAAACTGTGCGTTTAATGAAAGTGTGCATGTACAATATCATACGGTCTGCCGTTTAGTTTGAGTGAAACGGTGAGTTTGATATATATAAAAAAAAAGTGACTTGGCAGCACTGTAGCGTTAGTGGGCGCTAATTGGGCAAGATGATGATGTGGCAGACGATACTGTTAAGTGGGGTGACGACACATGGACGGAAGGACCAGATCGTCCCAACCATATAAATTCAGTGATCCTATAAAAAAAAATAAAACTTAGTGACTAAATTATCAGCGTGGTATAAACCTAGTGACTAAATTGTCAATTTCCCTTATTTTAAAGACGTACGCATTTACATTGGTAATGACACAACCCAAAATAATAAACTATAATTTGTTGAAACAATATTTCTCATTTAGCTATACTATTTCTTAATAAAATTTCTTATTAATTATATATTTTCTTCAAGTACATAGATTAAATTAATGAATGAATATGATTCCTAAGTACTATATCAACTGGTGTTACACTTTGCAAACAGAGATAATTTTTGGGTAATTTATTAAATTTCAGTAGAGTTTTCTGATAATATCTAATTTACCAACTCATGTTGTCAAGTTCATCATATTTTTTTTCAGTCTTTGCCAAGTTCATCATAGATTAATTAGTTGCTACCCATAGCTTCTTTGGGATTCACCACGGGAATGAAAAAGACATGTCCATGGCACGATGTACAAATTAAATGGCAAAAGTCATGGATTTAATGTAAATTATGCGACCTAAAGTACGTAGAATATATACAAGAACATGAATTGCTTTTGCTGGATTTTGTTCCTTTTAAATTTATCTAGACATTGAAAACCTTTGGGTAAAGGAGGAGGTGCTTTTTAGGGTGTTCTAAACATTGTACATTCTAATGTTATTAGAAAAAAAAAGAAAAAAAAGAAAAATACTAATGACAGGCATTTGGTGAGAAGTGAACATGCAGTCTGCATCATTATTATATATACTATTATGATTTTTATAGCTATACCAACTTAAATAATAGAAGTATATATGTCCCAGTGAAGGGACAAAAGAGAAAAGAAAATGCGAAAAATTGAGAGAATTAAGGCCAAATGACACCAAATCCTGCAGGCGTAATTACGTTGTGGCCAGCCTCACTAAAAGAATTAACAGTTTTGTTTGGCACGTGATTGAAGATTCTATTTAATTTGACGATCAGATTGGACGACGTAACAAATCGACGACGGCAATAAAGGTGAAATGTGTCAAAAATAAAAATAAAAATAAATAATGTCAGAGACACGGGATGCAAAATGTATTGACATATATATAATTCCTGATCTAGCACGTAACTAGCTAACCGCTATACAAAAAAAAAAAATGTAGCTAGCTAACCTCAGCCCCCAAGCTCAAGAAAGTCACGTGCCTTGCTTCTTTAATGGTTATTATTAATCTCCATCACATTTGGTGTATCTCGTTTTTTATATTAAATTCTCAAGTTGAAGCTATAGGGACGATGATCGGTACTGCCTTAACCAACCGCCTTAGTTTCTTTCGAGTGTCCAGTGGGGCGCTGACTCTCGAGTTTTGACAAACGTTATACGTTTGTTCTTTCCTTTGCCGAAAAGCTAAAAAATCTTATGATACTAAAGAGCCGGCGCCTCGTAATTAGCATGTTGCCAGTCCTATATATTCTTCTTCTTGGCATGCATGACCACTTGAGCATAACGACAAACAACTTACCGCTATAAATATGGATGATTCCCATTGATCTAAAGTACCCATATCGGTAAGGAAAGAGCATGGCTAAGCCTTCCAAGAGGGTTTATTTCCTTGCCCTAATCTTCATCCTCTTCATCCTCCATATTGACATGGGTGAGTGGTTTTACACTTTCCATAGTTCAGGAGTTAATTTCGTATGCTGTACAGAATAATTCATGCCAAGCACGGACGGAAGACCTGTTTTCATGCATTAATGCGCGTTTCTTAATGTATACTAATTACTCTCTCTTTTTTGGTGATTTTTCTTTTCATCATTTTTCGATAGCAACGTCAAAAGAGTGCAAGTTTCGAAGCAGAACATGGCATAAGAGGTGTAGATTATCAGCTCACTGCATCCAGGCATGTGTGAAAAGGGAGGGGGCCAAAAGCGGAGACTGTATCGGGCGTTGGTCAAGTAGATGCTACTGCTATAAAGACTGTCCAGCAAATGTGTGATTAGCTAGCGCTTTTAATCCAGTCTTTATGTAATTAGGAGGAAAGGAGGAGGCCTCTGATCTTATGCTTGTCCTGCAATGCCATTGATTCCTCCTGCATAGAGGAATTAATCTTCCTTTACATTTATTGAGTGCCTCCCCATATCTGGCACCACAAGTATCCATCAATCTACGTACTTAAAAGTATCTCCAATTCACGAGATTATACGAATGAGCCGTAGAGCCTAAACTATCACCACAACAAGGATTGATAGAAACTTATAATTAAGCTGATTCATCAATTCTTGTTGCTTCATCGAATGGATCGAGGCAGGAAATGATTTTTACTTTAGTTTGCAAGCGAAATCCATTGCAGTAGGCTCGTGAATTGGGCTCCAACGAACCTATAAAAACTGGAAGACGCACTAAAAGTGCTGGAGCACAAAAATAGACCAGCTTGAACACTTGAATATGCCCCATAGTTTAATAATTTTATCTTAGAGGAACATTTCGATCATTTTACATGTGATTTAACGGTCAAATTAAATAAAACTTAAGAATTGATTATGCTCGAAACATAAGGGAAACAAATCGTCGTTTTGAAATTTATAGAAGTGAGATTGATTTTGGGCTATAATTTAGAGGTGTAATATAATATTATGACTCCTAATTTTCTCCTATGTAAGTTTTTTTTTTGTGGAATTTCTGCACTTCGGACAAATATATAGATGACAATATTTGTATTATCAGTGAGAAACCAGTAAAATCCAATTCATGAAGTCCAAATATATAAAGAATATCAAAGAACTGAAGACAATTTACCCCCATTAGAGAAATTGTACTTGTAAATGTACATGCAAAAAAATTGAAAAGAAAAAGTTGAAAATCAAAGCATGACTTGGCTTTCAGATCTGCTGGTACAACCAAATGATAATTTCATCTGCAACAGCTAGTGATCTTGAACTGGCAAAACATCTTGCCTCTTGGAAACTGACCCCATGACCCACCTTGAATGTGTTTGTTGTTACCTTTTAAGTTTGGCGTATAAAAAATTTGTTGAACTCGAATAAAAGTAGACGCAAGAAGATCAGTACCCAATAAGTTAGGCACTTTATTGGACGGTCTAGCTGGACTTGTAAATAATATATATGTATATATAAAGTATGGATTGACGTACGTACGTAGTACCCTTGACTACCATGAGAATGTAACTCTTTTATAAATTGCATGCTGTCACCTAAATATATCTCTTATTTTTATTAACTTTTGAGAATTTTCGACTACGACATGGTAATGTAATTAAATACAAAGTGTTCGTGGGATTTATTTGTGATTAGCATTGAGTATTGCTGAAATATTTTGCCAAATACAAGCGAGAGATATAAATTAGGGATAAATATACTTTGCCCCTTTGTCTTTGGGGTCCTTTACACTTTGCACCCCGATGTTTTATTTTTGATACATTGGACCAATATCTTCAACATTTTTGCAATCTGGACCCCGTACCCGATTTGGCCGTCTAAATTGACGGATTCCGTTAAAAATTTACACATTACCCCCTTATCTTTGGGGGTATGTACACATTGCTCCTCTTATCTTTAGAGACATTTACACATTGCACCCCACGTTTTAACGGAGTCCATCTAAATTAACGGCCAAATCGGGTACGGGGTCTAGATTGAAAAAATGTGGAAGATAATGGGTCCAATGTATCAAAAATAAAACATCGGTGTGCAAAGTGTAAATGACCCCAAAGACAAAGTGGGCAAAGTGTATTTATCCCTATAAATTATATATCCCCAATGCACAGAAACTTGAGTATATATTCAAGTTCAAGTTATAGATAATAATGTGATAAACTTGAGGACCGAAGGATTAAGGACGTGATAATGCATAAGGTTGAGAAATTATAAAATAGCAATTAATCCATCTCTTAAAGAGGGTTTCTTTTGTTTTCTAAGCATCTCTTAAAGAGATTTATTTGCAAGCTTTAGTAGAATAAGCATCTCCTTTGTGGCTACATGCATCATGCGGAATGTGAAATATATATATAATTATTAGAGTTATTAGAGCCTCACATTGCTAAAGTAATATGATTCATTGTAATCAAAAGCTTATAAATAAAGTCTCTATGTAATCTCATCCTTACACGGCCAGTGAGTACACATATCTGCCCGATTGGGCCTTCCCACAGTGGATGTAGGTCTATGGACCGAACCACTTAAATCTCGTGTCTCACTTATCTCTCTTTTCTCTCTTAGTCTAAATAATTCTTCTTAGTCTAAATTTTTACTTTAACATGGTATCAAAGTCATTTTGATCTTGTGGCCCAGTTTGGCTCAGACTGGTCAGCACTCTTGTTGGCTTAGCTTAGCCTAGTTTAGGCCTAGTCCACTCCGACCTAATTTAATTCTTTTATTAAGCTTTCTGGCGCCCGTCCGACATCATTCCGGCATCTTCTCTTGGGTCTTCTGAAGCCATGTCTGGTATCACTCCGGCGAACTTTCGGCATCTTTTCTCGGGCCTTCCGGCATTCCTTCGGCGACCTTCTGGTGATCTCCCTCATTCCGGCGACCCTCTCCAGCCATCTTCAGGCGCTTGTCTGCCCCTCTCCCTCTCCTATCAGATTTCGGCCACATTCAGGCGATTGTCCGCTCTGCTCCCGCCCGATTTCTGTCATCTTCCAGCGACTGTCTGCCCTTCTCTGGCCATCCTTCGACGCCAATTTTTTCTTATGAGAAATTTCTTGTTGTAAGTCCAAACTCAAGGTGTATCCACCTTGAGTTTGTGGGGGATATTAGAGTCTCATATTGCTAAAGCAATGTGACTCATTGTAATCAAAGACTTATAAATAAAGCCTCTATGTAATCTCATCGTTACACCAGTGAGTACACATATCTGCCCAATTAGGCCTTCCCACAGTGGATGTAGGTCTATGGACCGAACCACTTAAATCTCGTGTCTCACTTATCTCTTCTTTCTCTCTTAGTCTAAATAATTCTTCTTAGTCTAATAACCGAGATAAGATTTGTGTTCTCATAGAACAATCCCTTTCCCAAATACATAAATGTTCTATTATAACGTACAGTAGGACGTGGTTGGCCACTTGAGTTTTTCTCTTTTTGGAAAAATTACATCCAGTCTCGCTCTCGAAATACGGTGCACACGTCATTTTAGGGTCTATAAAACACTATGAAATTATCAAAATTTATCAACTCACGAACTCTTATAAGATTCGACCATCAATATTGTATCACATGACATATTTTTCACACATCTTCACCATATAATCTTACTAGAGTGTGCATATTTTTTATAAATATTAGTAGTAATTCGCAGACTAAATGTAACAAACTTTGTAGTTTTGACCCAAAATGACATTGTTCTTATAATTCACAAGTGAAAAGTGATATTATCATCTATATTTATACTAGTACAAAAAATTGAACATGACTTAAAAGACAGAGAGAAAGAGAGAGAGAGAGCTCACTCTACTTATGTCTGGATATATTTAAATAATAGAGAAGAAGAGGAAGAGTTATAGCCTACTTCATCCTAAAAATAGTCAAACAAATTTACCTTAAAAAGATACTAGCTTTTATTGTCAATGGTATTTTCATCTTTTTACGCAGCATTTCTGTTCATGTTTTCTTTATATGGAGGGGGGGGGGGGTTCTTTTAAATTGAATCTTCAAAAAACGTTCGAGATATGCTGATTTAAAATTCACGAGAGGGGAAAAAATGAATGTTGAGAGTGGGATTTGAACCCACGCCCTTTCGGACCAGAACCTTAATCTGACAACCTTAGAAGTTAGACCAACTCGGCCATCCCAACCTTTTATGTGTATAAAAGTTTCAGTTAATTTTAAGAGTACTAATATAGAGCCCTGTTTTTTTATTAGTACAGAGTTTCCTTTTAAGTCAGTTTTCACTGCAAAGTGAGTTAACCCCTACCTGTGGGGACGGTTTTTGCTTTGGTTTTTTCTTTATGCACAGGCTTGCCTGATCTTGTAAAAATTAATACACTTTCCAGCTACCAAATAAAAAATAAAAAAAAATTAACCACGGGTAAACAAGAAAATAGCAATTGTTCATAGAAGGAGAGGAACGGGGTAATTGATTTATAAAAGTAACGACGACGACCATCTTGTCGCTATAAAAATTATCTCGCGGCTCATTTTGCAATACGGGCTTGATTTACTGTTGATAGTGTTGAAGTATCCGTCGCTAGCTAATATCCCTAGACTATTGGCTAATGGCTATATATAGCCTATTGCAGATCAGAGTGATAATAGATCGACAAGAACTTGCTGCCGTCACTATAGTGTTTCTTAGCTACCACTTTCTGGTCTCTAACCATATCGTTTTAGTAGGCAACTTCTTTTGGCTCAGTGGCCGTTGAAGCTCTCTAGAGACATTTGTACTTATGGTGAACTATCCATAGAAAAAATAAAGGGAAATGAAAATTTTGAACAAATAAAAACTAGTATGTAAACAAGGGGTTTCTGCACCAATGATGTTGATGGTACTCATACAATATGGTTTAAAAAAGAAGAAGAAGATATATAAAGGCACCAGGAAACCTCGTTAAAACGTACAAAAAAAAATGTCATTGTAGGGATAGCTCAATAGTTGAAAAAATAAACTTTTACTCTTAGATTAACCGTATTCAATAGTTGAGTGTGTGTTTAAATTCTATTATCTGCTGACAAGTCCTTAACTTTAATTTATAAATATGAGCCTTTGACATTCTCAAAAATTGTGGTTATTATGTTTGATAAAATGCAAAAGCGTGCCTCTTTGCTCATATGAAAACAAGTTTTCATGCAATATTTACCAGTAAGCAAATATTGTCCAATGTGGAGAGGAATGGTGTTTTTCAAACATTGTTGCCGATGGTTAGACGTTTTTACTGAAAATCCACAAAATTAGTTTATCGTTTAGGATAATTTATCAAACTTTAGTAGATTGTGTCGGCAGCACTTGACGGCCAGTAGATTTTAGAAAGCAACGTACCGGCAATCAAAATTTGTCCAATTTGGAGCCAGCGGAATGGGTTTTTTTTTTAGGAAAACATCAATTTAAGCCCTCTAACTACCAATGCAATTTCAAATAGGGGTCTAAACTACCACTTTTGACACATTGAACCAATTAACGATTAAACTCGTGTCACGTGTGTTGTGAATGAGACATGTGGCACCATTTTGACCCTCGGATTTTATTTCAAGGCGGAATTTGATTAATTGTGGAAGTTGGAGGACTCAATGTGTCAAGATTTATATTTTAGACCTCTATTTAAAATGGGGAAAATACACTTTCCACTCTCAAACTACTATAGGTTCGACACTTTGCACCCCAAACTATCATCTTTAAGACATTGCACCCTCAAACTACCAATGTTAGACACTTTGCACCCTAAACTACCAATTTTGACACTTTGCACCCTCCATTTGACAATAATACCCTTGATAAATTAATAAATTTACAATAATATCTTTACTATATACAAAATGTGTCAAGGGCATTATTGTCATTTTAGTCTCAAATTTTGAAAAGGGTGCAAATTAAAGTGTCAAAAATTGGTAGTTAAAGGGTGCAATGTCTTAAAGATGGTAGTTTTGGGTGCAAAGTGTCAAAACTATGATAGTTTGTGGGTAAAAAGTGTATTTTCTCCATTTAAAATTGCATAGATAGTTAGAGGTTCAAAGCGACTTTTCCCCCTTCTTCTTTATTCTTTCGGTTTGTTGTTTTTCAAACATATATCGTTGTTGTTAGACCTTTAGAAGGTTAACCATAGTGGCATACGTGGCTCCTAGCATAAAAAACTTACCCAATATAAAAGGAAAAAAAAAGGCTTCGAATGCCCTAAGCTATGCCACCCCCAAATCACAGAACCTTCACAGCTCCACTGAGCTATAGAACAATGGCTGTAAGACTCATTTTCATATTCTCTTCCTTTTTTTATTCTGATATTTTTTATTCGTGTTCTCTGCCTGTGACTGCAAAGATCTTGTGCTCTGTTATAACATTGTCATTTTCATTCAGGCATTACACCATTTGAGGCAGATCTCTCAAGAAGTTTCTCAGCCAAATGTCACTGGTTGGGGCAGGAGACCTGCAGCTCTACGCGCACTTAGCCTGAGATTGAGCAAGTACAATTGTTTTTTCTGTATTCAAATTTCCATTCATGGTAAATGAGCTTTGATCTTTGGGATCTAACAAATGGGAGGATGGATATTAGGTCTGTGAAGGGGAGGTGAAGCCGTGAAGGTTCTAAGATTTGGGGGTGGCATAGCTTAGGGCATTCAAAGTTTTTTTTTTAAATTTGGGTGAGTTGGCATTCCACATGTACAGATTTGTCATGTCAGTATTGTCCGCGTGTTAAAAATTGAACACGTCAACGTATTTCGTTAGTGGCTTCACGGAGGGGTGGATGAAGGGACCACCTTGCATCTTTTTGGTGATCGCACTGACCAATTTGTTGAAGTTGAAACCACAAGGACCAATTTGTCACAAGTGAAACCACATAGACCATTTAGTTAATTTTCCCTTAAAACTATATATATAGGATTAATACACATTTTACATATCAACTATAGGCATTTGACACGTTACACCTTAAATTACCAGCTTTGACACATTGCACCTTAAATTATCCGCTTGACACATTGCATCATTCAATTACTAATTCTTATGCACTTTAATTTGCAACCTCTATAAAAAATTTAGACTAAAATGACGATAATGCCCTTCACTTCCGTTGCATATGTTGATGATATTTTTGTCAAACCATTAAGCCATCGAGGGTTATTATTGTCTGACAGATTATGCAAAGTGTCTAACATTAATAGTTAGAAGGTGTAATGTAACAAAGTGTGTAGTTTATGGTGCAATGTGTCAAAACTAGTAGTTTAGAGTGCAATGTGTCAAACCTCACGCAAAATGTTCCCTAATATTTATGAAATTCTATGTTTTCATATCAATTTAAAAGTCAAAAAACAAAACATCCATTTAGGCTTTAGCATCAGTAAAACGGCAAACCAAGGCAACAAGAGGGAGTTCAAATTAAATAATAATAATAATAATAATAAATCAATTGATAGAAAAAGATTTGCCCCTAAAGTAATATTAATGGTCCATTAACCCAAATTTCACCTTTCCATTTCCGAAAAGCTCTCAAAATTTACTCAACTAAAAATGCATCCATATTGCACAAACCTTTTAATCCCTAATTCTTTTTCTTCGCATGACTTGAGCAAAACTACAAACAGCTAATTAATTACTATATATATACGCGGTATGCTAATTGCCATTCTAACAGATGCGCATATAGGTGAGGAAAAGCAATATGGGGGGCGCTAAAGCTTCTAGGAAGGTTTATTTGTTTGCCATATTCATGATTATCTTCATCCTCCACATGGGTGCGTACTTAGTTTTTGTACACTTTTCTTCTACTTTCAAATGCTCCAATTCTTAATTCCAATTAGCTGCGTTCTAATTAGCTGTTTTGAGGTAGATATACTAATTTGCTTCTTTTTTGGTGGTCGTTCTTTTTACATATTTCTGGGATAGCAAGGGCAAGATCACGTACAATAACTTATTGTCCTGTTCCAAGTACAAGATGGCATAAGAGATGTAGACTATCATTCCACTGCAATAGGGTATGTCATAAGGAGGGAGCACATGGCGGAAAATGTCTCGGGCTTTGGCCACAGAAGTGCTTCTGCTATAGAAAGTGTACAACTCCACCAAGGGCATGACTACTGCTTTAAATCCATGCACTCTTTATGAAGAAGAAATATTGTTTCATCCAAGTAGCAAAATAGCAGAGAGACTCATAATTGCATGGTACTCTCAGAATAATAGTGGTATAGGGCCGGCTGGACATCGTAATTGTCCCGTGTGCGTGGCACTATATATGCTTGTAGTTGTGGAAGTTCTACTTACCCTTTGGTCATATATAGATAATTATGTTGGTATTATTAAAGAGAGAACGAGTAAAATGATATTCATGAAGGGCAAATTATTTTGCTCTTTTTAATTACTACCATACATATTACAATTTATACCTTAAAAATATAAAACTTGACATATTACTCCTCAAACTACTAATAGACAATTTTTATACGAGCAAGATGGTGTGCCATGTTGTTTGCACCTCAATAGACATGTTTTACCTTTCATTGATGCATTTTGTCTTTGTTTATGTTACTATTATTAGAATATTTTCTTTAAGTGACCTAGTTGACATATGAGAATAATCTTTTAATAAGTAAAGATTATGGTGTCAATTAATAAGATTATGAAATCAGTGACAAATTGATTCTGATTACAATTTGATTATATTGTGATTGATTCTGATTTGATAAAGATTGTAATTTGATTGATTCTGATTTGATATTGGAATGAACAAATTAGAATCTGTACCATATTGAGGGTCTCTAATCTAGCTTATAAATAGAGGCATGTGTACACCATCTAAGACACTCTCTGAGGCATAGACATAGATTGGAAGAGCCTCAGTTTTTGTTTCTCTATTCTTGTTTTAGTTTTGTATAATTATTCTATAGAGATTCTGTTCATGTGATGAGCATAATGGCATGAGGTAAATGTTCCTAATTTTTAAATATAAAATCATGTTGATTTTGATTTTTTTTCTCTAACAACTATCTCATGGATTTTTCCAATATCTTAGTTTGGGGTATTTTCGAATTGCATGGATAACAGAGGCAAAGTCTCCCTCCAGAAATTTGTCTCGGTTTCCACGTTTAATGGACTCTGGCGTCCTGAGATTGCTTGTCAAAGCGTCTCCCACGAATGGGTCCACGATCTCAATTTTCACCGCGCCTGCTCCTTTAATTTCACCGGTGTGGTTTTGAGTACAACGCCAGCCACTGAGAAAATGTCCCTTACAGTTGCAATAGAGTTCACCTTGATCATTTGGGGGAGGTGGTGGCAGTGGCGGAACCAGGAATGAAAATCAATCCGGACGAACTTTTAAAGCAAAATGACTGATTTTTTTTTTCATACGTAATGTAAAAAATTGTCTTAGAGTTATAATATCAAAACATTAAAGACTAAAAACATTAAAAATATTGAATTACACATACCGTACTATGTACTACAACTGAGAGGGGACAATTGGATCCTACGGTTGTGCATCTTCTGAAAACGTTGCAAAATGACTTCGTTGTAATAGTTTCAAAAAATTTCCGCTCAATGTACACTACCATGCAATCATTCATCCAATCATCTTTCATCCTATTACGCAAATCAGTCTTGATAATTTTCATCGCAGAGAACACTCTCTCAACGGTTGCAGTCGTAACTGTTAAGACCAATGCCAACGTAATAAGAAGATAAACCAATGAATACAAAATATTTTTTCTGGTTTCAACCATCTTCACAGTAAGAGATCCAATATCTTGAAGCCTAGAATAATTCAGCATTCAAAATCCTAAATTCACTTTTCTCCTACTTTTTTTATTCATTTTCCAAAATTTCTACAGCATCAGAACACAACCAAAATGTTGCATTCAAAACTCTGACTTCTTTCCTTTCCCACACTTTCTTAGCATCCAACTCTACATCAAAGCCACAACGTAATTAAAATCTGCACCAAAATTTAAGAGAAACAAATCCTTAAAAAATGGTAAAAACTTAAACTCAAATTGACATGCATAATCCGATTAGAATAATGCAGCCTCAGTCAGAAGAAGAGGGGGGGAGAGAGGATCACAGTAAAATACAAATAAAAGTTCTAACTTCGCTAATCAAAGTTTTCTAATTCTGATTTCTGAGGCAACAAACTGTCCAAAAAAAAGACATTTTTTACATCCATTCCTTTTATTTCTCCCTACTTCTCTCAACAACCAAACAAATGATAGCCAATCATGAATCATCCCCACTACCACATACATGTTTGATGAAATGTCTCACCAAAAAAAAAGAAGAAAAAAGATGGAAGCTAATATTGACATGCCAGTACTTCGAGAGACCGAAGGCTGAAGGCTGAAGCGAAGGCATCGACGGTGAGCTGAAGGCTGAAGAGAGAGAACCTGAGGGCTAAGAGGGGAGTCGGCTCAGTCGGGAGAATGAAGATTTTTTTGGTTCAAAACACAGGGGCGAGCTTATGTTGTCCCCTGCCCTAGACCTCATGCTGTCCAGCAAAACCCCAACCTTTTTACCACGCGGAGTCTTTGATAGGAGGGCCATCTGTGAGAGTGGGGAGAAAGGAACAGAACAAGATTCCCAAATACCCACCTCGCTAGGGAAGATTTTGTTGGATTAAACCGAGAATATGCCCTTGCAAATTACTGCAAGTGGGCAGAGGCAATAGCCAATTAGTCCAAAAGTTCTTTCACTTATTTCTATTTACTTGAGTCAACTACTGCATAATACCGAAGGCAGCTTTGGGTCCAGCTAAAACATGCTTAACTGCGCATCTGGGGCGGCGCCACCTGCTTCGATGTCGAAACTTTCGCAAGAGTTAATCACCGAAATCCTTTCCCGCCTGCCCGTCAAACCTCTAGTACGTTTTCTTTGCGTTTCGAAGACATGGTATGCCCTGATCAAGAATACGGATTTCATCAACATGCATCTCAAGCGCTCCATCAAAAGACAAAAGCAAGAGGAATCGTTCCCTCGTCTTCCAGACAACCGTCCACTCTAAGTCAGAAGATCCTCTACGTCGCAAAAATCGATCAACCGCTTTCTATTCGGCATGCTTTCAAGAAAATGATTCGTTCAACAGGGCCGTGAAGCTTAACTCGCCTCTGCGCCGTCGTCGAAAATCCAAAACCAGAATTTTGGGCTGTTCCAATGACCTGGTATGTATCTATAAACGGCAGGACGTGATTGATTTTTGGACAAATATAATAGCCTAATTAACCCCCGAAGCACCCATAAATATACTACTAATTATTTTTTAATACTCTCCATTAATATATATATATATTATACTCCGTTTTAAACCAAGGAATAGTAAACCCTTAACTCGTACATGAATGAAACTCACAATTTTTAAAGGGAAACGTAAAAATCTAATTTGATATTTAAAACAAAATAAAAATAAAAATATTAATCAAATGGGATCGAAGTTAAATACACGGGTCAAGTCAAACATTCTCAGCCTACCCAAGGCTGCGAGAGAAGTCCAAGGCCAAAGGGCTGTTGCCACGTGTACCTCAAAATTCCCAACAATGACCAAGAGGCTAGCTGACAATCGCCGAATGTCTTTCCCTTTCACCTCGATTGGACAAAGGCGCCACGAGTCGATTACGTCTTCACTCACTGAGTCATGCCGAGTCATCTCTGAGTTTGACGCGTCTCATCATTTCCGCACTCGACATCGGATTCCATCACCGAACTACAGCCTACAGCGGTTCCCGATGATGGTGGCGACACGCCGGCTCGCCTATCTCTGCTGAGAATTCTCTTGAAAGACAACATGCAGCTCATCGAAGATTTGAACCCTCCTTGACTAGCAGATGAGTCGGACGCTGACTCGTCCGGCCAGGGGCGGACCCAGGGCGGCCATGCCCCTTCTTCTTTTTTAAAAATAAAATATACATGAATTTTTTTTTTAGGGGCAGACCCCGGGCGGCCGCCAGGGTTCGCCCGGGCCTGGGTTCACCCCTGGGTGGTGGACTCCTCATCACCTCATAGAGAAAACATCGTTTGGTATAATATTATATACTGTAGAAAGAAGAAAAATATACAAACTGGAAAATAAAAAATAAAAAATGAATACAGAAAGTTTGATGAGTAATGACGATTTTTGTGCTCTTAACCCTCAGCTGTTGGTTGAGGAAAATGTTCTTATGTAAATAATTAAATTATTTTTTTATGTTTCCTCTTTAAGAAAATTGCAATACACTCCAACTCAGGGCGGCTAAAGGGTAAGGCAACTTAGGCCATAGCCTAAGGCCTCACCCTGAGCAAGGTCCCATAAAGAGCAAAAAAAAAATTGTGTTGTAAATGACCCAAGAAATAAAAAGACAATTGAGCTAAGAAAAAAAAAAGAATACAAGATTCAATCTTTTCATATTTTTCTCTTATGCCTCCTAATCATTTTTCAATTTTTGAACTTTGCTCAAAGATAAAATAAAATGCCTTATAAATTTCTTAATTGTTCAAGTTATGGGGCATTGATGTCATGTATGAGAGCTATATAAAAAATAATTAATGGGGCCTTTGAAAATTTTATATTAAATTAAATAATTTTTAGATAATTTTAAATATTTTTATATTAAAAATTATATAAAAGGCATACTAATTTATACGGCCTTAGAGGCCATTTGGCTTGAGCCGGCCTGCTCAAACTATCTTTTTAATCTCAATTACCCTCTAAATTTTTATTCTCAACTTATTGTGACGTAATGATACTTTCATGCAAGTTGAGGAAAAAATAACATCTCAAATCAGTTGAAAGATGAAATCATAACAATCATAAAGTTCAAGGGGTGAATTAAAATAAGTTAGAGTTTAGGGGTAATTAAGATTAAGGTGATAGTTTGTAAAGGTATTGTAATTTGTTAATTTTTCTTTCTTCTTCACGGGGCTCTTTTTCTTTTTATTTTATCTTTTTTATGCTGCTGCAGAACTGGAGGTAATACCACTTTGGCGAATTCGAGTGGCACTCTGGATCGAACGAGTGAGAGAGAGTGGTGGGTCCCAGTTGGGACCCACCCTGCCGGGCAACTGGGTACTGCTTGGGCAGGTGTGGGTCCCTACCAGGACCCACCACTCTCTCACACTCTCTTTCCGAATTGCCCCTGCAATATCCAGATCCCTCTGGATCCGATTTGGTCTCTGGACACAGTACAACTAATTAGATGAAAGTATCCTCTTTTCTAGAGAGAGAGAGGCTCTTCCTTCTCTCTAGTTTTTTTCCATCCTTTTGCAAGCTCCCATCTTGATATGGTCTGGGTGGACGGGAAGAGCTCATGCTCCTCTCGTCCCCCCTCTCTTTCCCTTGTTCAGTTCGTTCCTTTCTGTTTTTTCTCTTTCGTTCCCTTTCTGTGGTGTTTGCTTGTGGTCTTTGGTGGGGACCTATGCTTTTGTTGTTGTTTTTTAGTATCTGGTGCCAATTACGCGATGGAGGGTCGACCTCAGATCTGCCTCACTCATCATCTCCGACAGCCTTCCTTCCAGCGTGTGAGACCTTACGTAGCCGACCCTTAGATTTTCGGGTTACTCGAGTTCTGCTTTTATCTTCTTTTTCGGTGTTCTATCCGGTTGTGTTGTGTTTCTCTGTTTATTTTGTACTCTGTTTTATGTAAATGAATGTTGTTGTTTGCCTTAAAAAAAAAAAGATAAGTATATTTTGCCCCCTTATTTTTGGGGTCATTAACACTTTGCATCCCGATGTTTTATTTTTGATATATTGAACTCATTATCTTCCACATTTTTGCAATCTGGACCTCGTACCCGATTTGGTCTTCTAAATTGACGGATTTCGTCAACGTGTATTTATCCCAAAAAAAAAAAAGAGTGGCACTCTGGATTCTCTTAAGCTCTAGCTGCCCCAATTTTTGTCTCTCCCCATTTCTTCACACATTTCCTCCTTTAATTTCTCTAAATGGACCCTACATTGCAGATCTTCTTGCATCCTTTTTTTTCTCGCATCTTGTTAAACATTTTCCGCATCTCCTTTAGTAAGCACTTTTCAAAGAGATAAAATGCAAATCAAAAGAACTTGGCTATTTCGATCAAAAAGTGAGCTATTAGAGATGCTCATTCTCCAAAAGAACACCTCATTATTTTCCTTCCATGCCTTCTCATTCGGGCTCTTCCGTTTTATTACATTCAACTAACAACTAACTCTCTTTACTATTATACCCTTACTAACAGACTGTAATGCCCAGCTCATTCTAAGAGTGAGTACCGAAAGAAAACTGTAATTATCGGAAACAATTCCTGAAATTCCGATTCCATTAGTGGGCCTAATTGCCCAGATTTAGCTTTTGCCCAAGGAAAATGGACTTTTTATTTCATGTTATACAATATACATCATAATTTCATAAAACTAACCATACATCAATAAATAAAGAGAATTTGGCATTTTGGTCCTTGGGTTTATACCCCTTTGGCAAATGGATCCTTCACTTTCAAACTTCAAATTTTTAGTCCTTGAGTTTTCTTTATTTGACGAAATGGTCTTTCCGTTAGTCTGTTGTCTATATGTTTAACGGATTTGAAGCGGTCGACCGGATATATGTGTTGAAAGTGAGCAGTCGACCGGTACATGAGGAGGTCGACCGCTTTATGTACCGGTCAACCAGTACAAATTTGCTGACGTGGCAGAGAGCGTCATTAGGCATATGGACGGCAGACTAACGGAAGAACCATGTCGTCAAACAAAGAAAACTCAAGGACTAAAAATTTGAAGTTTGAAAGTGAAGGACTCATTTGACAAAGGGGTATAAACCAAAGGACCAAAAGGTCAAATTCCCATAAATAAAATATTCATCAAATAATCCAAATTCAAAGACGCAAAATCCAAATTCAGAAAAAAAGACGCAAAATCTAAAATAAAATTACAATATTCATTGAAATTTAAAAAAACAAGGAAAATATTAAAAAAAAATACCTAACGTATTTATGGACAAAGATAATATTATTAGTGATATCTCTACTTTCTGTTTGAGGAATTGACTGGACCCTTTCTTGCATGCCTAGAAGCATCCAGTTGATGGGTCAGAAGTCCGAAGGCCATAATAGACCAAAAGAGTAATAGAAACAACCCCATTGATCAATTTCCTAGATGAGCTGGTGGGTTGTCATATATCCAAAACACCGACAAAAATATACGATCACCAACTCAACAGATGTCAAACAATTGCTTACATATTGCGGTATATATTTGTTTATGTAGTGATATAGATCCAATTACAAAGGTACAGCACAATCGAAGGGAAATTTCACCAACAAAATGTTCCAACTCTGGTACTTTCCACCCTTTCAAAAATCCACTATACAGCTCGATCGTATATTAATACAACCACACTGTTAGAATAACAGAAACTACCATAATTTCCCTAATTACTCACCATATTCTTAAGTATTAATTATTAGATTAATGGTTTTAGGTTTGAATTTTTTTAAAAATACCAAACCGGATATTCCAGCATTTCCGCCGGAATTTTCGGTTCCAGTTCCGGTACTGAAATGGGCCGAAACCGGATACGGAATTTTCGGCTCTCACCGGAATATTTCCTCACCTTTAACCCATTCGGTTATACGCCACCTCAATATGCCCATGTCTTAGCAATTCACATGCACAAATTTCATCGATTTGCACCTTTAAAAAATATCCAACCTAAAAAAAAGTGTCATGTATGTTGTAAATGAGCTATATAACACGGTTTTTACCGTCAGATTTTATTTCATGACACAATTTGATTAATTGTGAATGTTACATGGCTCAATGTGTCAAAATTGATAGTGACTCATATTTGAAATTATATTAGTAGTTATAGAGCTTAAAGTAACTTTTTTTCCTATTTGTTTGCACAGTTATAAATTCATGGATGAAGTTAAAGTAATCAAGTTATATTGAATATAGATTAAACATATTATGCATAAAAGTCTAAATAGGGATTCCTTTTATACTTGTAGACAATAGTTCATAATCATTGATAAATTTGGAAAGTTTATTATATAAGTCAGACAGTGGTAGTTACTATGTTAGGGGATATTTTTTTTTTCTTAGCATATTAGCGGATATAGAATGCATTGAAGTAGACCAATAATGCATTGTGATTTGTACTTGATAAAATCAGAGAAAGTACTCAATGAAGGGAGAAAGGGAAAGATGAGAAACGCTATTTTATTGTGTATTTTGCTACGACCTGTACAACCCTATTTATACACGAGTGAGACAGAGAATAAAAAGGAATTGATACATAAATGGAATGGAGCGTAACACAAATCAATTAGTGGTTGGTGGATCCCTAAATTGATGCTTGGTTGCTTGATTATAGTTGACTTGCTTGATTGTAGGGATTGATTTCCGAGAGTTGTTCTTGCCTTCCTTAACACTCCCCCTCAAGTTGGAGTGGATATTCAAGACACCCAACTTGCTAAGGAGATGTTTGAACTGCATTGTCCCCAGTGCCTTGGTGAAGAGATCGGCTAGCTGTTGAGTTGTTGGTGTGTACATTGTCTGAATAATACCGTTCTGGAGCTTCTCTCTAACAACATGGCAGTCAATCTCGATGTGCTTTGTCCGTTCATGAAATACTGGGTTTGAGGCTATGTGGAGGGCTGCTTTGTTGTCACAATACAATTTTGCAGGCTGTTGATGCATAACATTAAAATCTGTTAACAAAGACTTCAACCAAGTAACCTCGCAACATGTGGAAGCCATAGATCTATATTCTGCTTCTGCGGAAGAACGAGAAACTGTTGTTTGTTTCTTGGTTTTCCACGAAATAGGAGATTTCCCAAGGAGAATGCAATAACCAGTGACCGAACGTCGGGTATCCCTGCAACGTGCCCAATCTGCATCACAATAAGCATGTAGTTGAATTTCACTAGATGCTGAGAGAAGAATCCCTTGTCCTGGTGATTGCTTAAGATATCGAAGGACTTTATGTGCAGCATCTAAGTGAGGAATTCGAGGCTTATCCATAAACTGGCTCAACACGTGTACAGCATATGATAGATCTGGTCTTGTGATAGTTAAATAGATTAGTCTCCCCACTAGTCGTCTGTAAGATGAGGGGTCCTGGATGAGTTCTCCATCACTTTCACTGAGTGCAATGTTTTGCTCCATAGGAAAATTTCCGGGTTTTGCTCCGAGGAAGCCCGTATCTTCCAGTATCTCAAGCGTATACTTTCTTTGTGATAGAAAGATGCCATTTGCTGAACGTGCCACTTCGATTCCCAAAAAATACTTTAAGACTCCCAAATCTTTTAGTTTAAAGTGATCACTCAAATATTTCTTGAGTTCATTGATTTGCTCCAAACTGTTTCCTGCAATAATGATATCATTGCCCAGCCCGCAAGCCTCCAACCAGCGCCCAGATCCAGACCCGCGTGCCAACCTGGACCCGAGTCCCGACCCGCGTGCCGACCCGCGCATCTGGTCCAGCCCACCCCGGTCCGACTCGACCGGTCCGACCAGGTCCGTATTTCAAAAAAAAAAAAAAAAAAAAAACAGATTCAGTTCTTCTCTTTCATGGCTGCCAAAGAAGAAAAATATGATGATCCTACTCATCATTTATACATCCATCCTTCCGACCATCCTAGTTTGGTCCTCGTCTCGCATCCGCTTACTGAAGACAATTACGCCTCATGGAGCCAAGCGATGCTACTTGCTCTTGAAGCTAAAAACAAACTTGGGTTCATTGACGGAACCGTTTCTCCACCAACATCTACCACCTCCTCGGAAGCCCGCCAATGGAAGCGATGTAACGTCATGGTAATATCCTGGCTACTCAATTCCATTTCTAAAGAAATTTCTTCTAGCGTGATATATTGCAAATCTGCTCGTGCCATCTGGACCGATTTGAAAGATCGGTACTCCCAAGTCAATGGCCCACGACTTTATAAACTTAAGCAAGATATTAATAATCTTGTTCAAGGCTCTTTATCTGTTACAACCTACTTTGCAAAATTAAAGGGTTTATGGGATGAGTTGTCAGAGATTCAGTCCCCGCATCCTTGCACTTGTACTTGTACTTGTGGAGCTCGTAAGGAGAACTTGGCCCAACTCGAATCCGACCGTGTTCTCACTTTTCTCATGGGGCTCAACGACTCTTATGCTGCTACCCGTGGCCACATATTATTGATGGATCCACTCCCGCATGTCAGCCGTGCTTATGCTCTAGTCATGCAAGAAGAGCGCCATCGCAGCATCTCCCCTCAGCCACCTCTTGATGGCATTGCCTTGACTACTGGCACCTATCCACCACGGAAAGATACCCGATCTGGTCTACCCAAGAAGTCTCTCAAGTGTACTCATTGCGGCAAAGACGGTCATACCATTGATCGATGTTATCGCATCCATGGCTATCCAACAGGCCCTCGCAATTCTAAGCCCGGCCAAGGTTCCAAGCACAGTGCTCATCAGGCCTCTGGTTCTGTACCACCAGCCACTAGCAGTCTTCCTTTCACTCCCGAGCAATGCCAACAACTCCTGGCGATCCTCAACAACACTTCTCAGTCCTCATCCATGGCTCACCATGTAGGTAGCATTGAGTCCTCCCTGTCAGGTAATCTTTCTACTACTGATCTTCTATGGATCCTTGATAGTGGTGCCACCGACCATATGGTATGCACACCCTCCGCCTTGACCCACTCTACCCTTGTCCTGTTGAAAGTCTCACATTACTAGAGAAACTAGTCAATGTGCTCCTTATAAGGTTGTGGCATTCCTCACTCCTCAAGGCGTCTTTTGGAGTTGAGTTAGGTCCACCTTTCACATATTATGTAAATTTTAACATGGTATCAGAGCCAACTATTTCTGGGTTTGACCCACTTGTTTGTGTTCCCCATTTGTTGTCCACGTGCATGGACCATGTTCATTCGGCCTGCATGTGAGGGGGAGTGTTAGAGTCCCACATTGATTAGGGACCATTTAATCTTGTGTTTCATATACTTGTTGGGCCACCTCTTCCCATTGCCAATTGGTATTGAGATGAAACTTAACATGGTATCAGAGGCAGGTTAACCAACAAGTCTCATACCCAACAGTCCATGGGAGAAACGGGTTGTCTGCATCCAACCCAGGGCCCGATGTGTGAGGGGGAGATTGTTGGGGTTGTCCCACATCGGTTGTGGAAGGGGTTGGTGGTCAGTTTAAAAGTGTGAGGGAAAACCTCACCTCTTGAGCTAGCTTTTGGGGTTGAGAAGGCCCAAGACCACCTGGTTGGAGGCTTGCGGGCTGGCGCTGGTTGGAGGCTTGCGGGCTGGGCTGGTTGAAGACTTGCTTGCGGGCTGGGCAGGTATGTCGAAAAACAAAGGGCAATCAGGGCTGGACGCTGATTAGAGATGGGCTGGGCAGGTGTTTCAAAACAAAGAACAGACCTTGTCTTCAACCTTGGGCGATTTGTATGCAGAAACGTAAGGCATAGAAGCTGTTTGATAAAATGCTTCACTGAAAGCAAGATTCCCAACAGAAATTCACTTCCAATAATCAGATGAAAGGAATTTCGGGAGAAATAAAATCACTCAAAACGTGTGACAGTCACGTTTGGGTGATGTAAATGAGGGACAATGCTTTGTTCACGGTGACATGAAACAAAGAGAAAGTGCAGTCTCTGTTCTATGCTAATGAAAACAGAACTGCGAAATGAATACAAGAAAAACTAACCCTCAGAATGATTCCTTCCCTCTGATACCATGATAAAATCAGAGAAAGTACTCAATGAAGGGAGAAAGGGAAAGATGAGAAACGCTATTTTATTGTGTATTTTGCTACGACCTGTACAACCCTATTTATACACGAGTGAGACAGAGAATAAAAAGGAATTGATACATAAATGGAATGGAGCGTAACACAAATCAATTAGTGGTTGGTGGATCCCTAAATTGATGCTTGGTTGCTTGATTATAGTTGACTTGCTTGATTGTAGGGATTGATTTCCGAGAGTTGTTCTTGCCTTCCTTAACAGTACTGCTGTTTTGCGGATCTCTATGAGTCTATTTTCCATAGCTTCCTTGAGTTGTAATTGAAGCATGCCCCTTCCTGATGTACCTGAAGAATACAAATATTAACTTCTCTTAAAAAAAATTGCTTCTACAAGTTGGGTTCACTTAAATCTATATTACTCGAATCCTTTTAAAGATTCAATTGTTAATATCTTAATTGATCTTATGTTTAAAGGTTAACTTGCAAGCTTTAGTAGGATATTAAGCCGATCAGAAGCTCCTTAGATTTGTCAAGGTCGGAATGAAAACGAAATAATAAGGACCTTTTTCACCTCAAACTAACAAAGTGATTTTAAATAGAAGTTTCAAGTATTTCTTTTAACACATTAAACTCTAGAGCTATTAATTTTATCAATTTATGATCATATCACATATGTTATAAAATGAACAGTGGCATGATTTTGACAGTTAAATTTGATTTTTATAAGGCAAATTGATTGATTTTGGAAGTTTGAGATTGGATGGGTTAAAAGTGGTAGTTGAGAGCTCTCTTTAATAATTTAGTAGCACAAAGTAACTTTTTTCTTAATAATAAATTAATGGTTAAACTAGACATTAAAGGGGATTAATAAAAAAAAATTAAATTTTTTAAAACTAAGATTTAAACTTTAAACCCTCTCCTCCTGTCTTATTCGGACTCGGACTCAGACTCAGAGATCTGAATATTTGAATGATCGAATCCTTTATTTGAATGATAAAATTTTGGGGTTGTCAAAATTTTGGGTATGAGAATTAGTAAAAAAATAAAGAGAAATAGTTAAAAAGTGAAAAAAATTATGGGAGATGGCGAAATTTTTTATAGAAATTTGTGAAAAAGTAAAAAGTGAATTATGACGTTCAAATAGACGGAGGACGACTTTTGATCATTTGTAAAACTTAAAGGACGTAAAAATCCGTTAAGGTAATTAGTGGGCGGATATTGATTTTTGCTCATATTTGATGGGCGAATTATAAAATTACCCCAAATATTTAATATAGCTAGCATAAAAATCGAGGGAAAAAAGGGCTACATAAAAGAGGTCGAAGTTCCCTAATAGGAGTCAGGACTATAGAAGTGCAGCCCGGAAAATGGAAGCTGCTCAACATGGCCCTTCATATCCAGTGCAGAAAATAGCATTCACATGGAGACCCAATTCTGATCCTAACTCCAGTTCCGGTTACAACAACTTCCTCTTCTCTAACGCCAGACAGACAAAAGCCTCCCGCAAATTCGCATTCTTTGCCACCCAAACTACCCTTCCCACTCTCCAGTCCTCACTATCACATTCAAGTGCCAAAGTCCCGCATGGCCATGGCGCAAGGCGCGCTATCCTTCATGTTGAGGGATCCTATGAGCACCAGAGGCTCAGAGACTTGCTTGGAAAGGTTGGCCGGAAGAACTCGTGCCCACTACAAACGCTTAGAGATGATGGAGATTGGACTGAAGACGAGTTCTGGACAGTCGCCAGATTCCTCAAGCACGCCTCTAGGTCCAATGAAATTCTTCAGGTTCTCTTTGTCTCTCTCTCTCTTTCTCTCTCCCACACACAAGTGAACCCAAAACTTAGCTCTTGGGGTTCTCACGGTTATTAACAAGTACCTTATCTTTGATTAGCTGCTAATTTACTTTCTGTTTGGCTGCTGAGAAAGCAGAGAAATATTGGAAATTAGAGATGTGAGGTATATGTTTGTAGTCGTATTTGTTCCAAGCGAGTGGAAAACTAGTTGACCAATAACTTCATCAGGCTCAACTAAGAGCAATTTTATTTACCAATAGTTTGATTAAGGATTTTACGTCTAAAGCTTTATATCTTCTTCTTTTCATACATTTTCTTGGCAGCAAAACGTATCCGGGAATTTTTGTTATTTGATTCTTCTCGTATATCTCTTGTTGACTTCTTGAAATTTATGATTAGGTGTTTGATATGTGGAAAGACATTGAGAAATCGCGGATTAATGAATTCTCCTACGTGAAGATAATAGGCCTGTTAGGTGAAGAGGGTTTGATCAAAGAAGCAGTGTCAGCCTTTCAGGAGATGAAAAGTCATGGTCTTCGCCCTTCTTTTGGCACGTACAATTTAATAATTCTTGGTTTTGCAGAAAAGGGGGACTTTGATGATGCTTTATTTTACCTTAATGAGATGAAAGAAGCTAACGTGGCGGCAGAAACTGACACCTATGATGGGTTAATTCAAGCTTACGGTAGATACAAAATGTATGATGAAATGGGTATGTGCCTGAAGAAGATGGAATTGGATGGGTGTTCACCTGATCACATTACTTATAATTTGCTTATCCGAGAGTTTTCGCGAGCTGGGTTACTCACGAGAATGGAAAGATTATATCAAACAATGCTTTCCAAAAAGATGTATTTGCAGTCATCTACCTTGGTTGCAATGCTCGAGTCTTATGCTAGATTTGAGATCGTGGAGAAGATGGAGAAGGTTTATAGAAGAGTTTTGAACTCAAAAGTCTCTCTAAAGGATGATGTTATAAGGAAATTGGCCAAGGTTTATATTGGGCACTATATGTTTTCGAGATTAGATGATTTGGGACTCGATGTTTCATCAAGGTCTGGTACAACTGATCTTGTTTGGTGTCTGCGTCTCCTTTCTCATGCTTGTCTCTTGAGCCGAAAGGGTATGGATTCCATTGTCAAGGAGATGGCAGAAGCAAATGTTTCTTGGAATGTAACAGTTGCAAACACTATCATGCTTGCTTATTTGAAAATAAAAGACTTCAAACGCTTGAGAGACATGCTTTCCCAATTACCATCCCATGGTGTGAAGCCTGATATAGTCATGGTTGGAATTCTATTTGATGCAATTAGGATGGGATTTGATGGAACAGGGGTCTTAGAAACATGGAGAAGGATGGATGGTCTTCACAGAGCTGTAGAAATGGACACTGATCCTCTTGTTCTCATTGCCTTTGGAAAGGGGCATTTCCTAAGAAACTGTGAAGACATCTATTGCGCCCTTGAACCTCAAGCTAGAGAAAAAGGAACATGGACTTATCATAGCCTCATTGATTTGGTCCTAAAATGTAATGGAAGCCTCATTTGAATGAACATCAGGTAAGCTAGCACAGCAATGATGCCTTTATGATAATTGCTATAGCTGTTCATGTTATCAGACCTCAAAGTGAGATGCTTTTTGATAAATTGAGAGATCTTCTTATTGGTGGACCAAAACAGTTTTATGTGGGTTGTATAATGCAGTACCTTAGATAACTTTATAATGGCTAATTCTTTTTTCTTCTTGTGTCAGGGTGTATGTCCTTGAGTTTGCCTTTGCACTGTTATTTTCAATTAGCCCGTGGTGTCACATAGAAGAGAATGTGCTGCCTTTGTCATTAACATTGTCCCATAGATCTAGCAGTCACACAGAAGCATCAAAAATATCCTTGATTTTGTTTGAAAAATGTTTAGTGACATGCATCTCTGTCAATAAGATTGGTATTTGACGAAAGATTTGTCTTCAATAAAAGAAAGAAAAGTTGATGTCTCGTGAAAGACTGATGAAAAGAGTACAAGGAAAAGGTTTATCTTTTTCAATGTCTATATTTGAAATTCTTCTTTAATACCCCTTTTCAATATAACATCATTAGAATTACTTTCCGCTTCTTTGTTAGCATGTGGTGATGTGATACCTCTCATACTTGTTTTTTAGATTTATGCTAGTGAGTCAAGGGAGTACCACACAAGTACCTCTGATCGTGACATAGTGTTGCCGCCTGGATGAGTTCAGTGGTTGCTTCTGAAGTGGAACTTTTTGATAGTATTCATACTTCACTAATTTCAATGAGGACAGGAAGGCAAGGGCTCTGCTTTGTGGAATGCATTGCTCGTGTCAGTATCCAAGTTCAAGCTTGGGTGATAGACTTTATTGGTAGACCAGTGTGCAGTTATGGTTGTAGCATAATAGATGTAACGCCTTGATGGCGGTTTGCTGTCAGGGATGAGGATTGATACATTGCTGGGAGTTGGGTGAAACTGATGGTACAATCATGAAGGAGGGAGATGGTGTAATTCCTACAAATATTGCCTTAGTTTTAACAATCTTTACATTTAGCTGGAGATTATTAGGTAATGTTACTCTAATTCTGGCTGTGGGCTCCTCAGATGTGGAGCTTTCTAACTGTTCTTACTTGGTCTAAACACTAGTAGTCAAGGTAGTTCTGCGAAATTCAATGGTACACCAAGTCCAAACCCTATAGTTTTTGTTATCTGAGATATCTTTTTTTTATTGTCTCCAGTGATTTTTTTTGGGCTGCAAACAATCAAATCTGAACTAAACTTGTCGCCCTTCTTTCCTTTCTTTCCTCGCGGGTAGAAGCACACCAGCAGTGTACGTTGGTCGTTGAGTGATTCTACTGTGTTTTTTGCCCTCGACTGGGGGGACAGTTGAAAGACAACTTCAATTCCCCTTGCCTGCAGGCGGACAGCGTGCTTAACTAGTGTGACGCCACTCCAGAGCGAGTTGCTCTTCTTGGCCGATAGCTGTGTGACAATACTATTAGTGCTAGGATTAAGACGGCTGAATTGAGTTTTTTTAATTTTTTAGAAAGTTTTCTCAAATTCGTGTTAGTTAAAACGTCAATGGAATAATTATCTTAGCACATTGAATATGTAATAATTGTTGGGGTCCACATCCATATGAGATAGACTTGAAATAGAAGTAGACTTGTAGTGGAAGTCTAATTCCTCCCTACTTCAAGTTTATCTGAGTTTTCTCTTTGTATTTTTTCCTATAAATAGAGACTTATGTTATTGGAGAAAAAAGACGTGAGCACGTGAGAGCGTGAGCATTGCGCAGAGACTCGACTGGGGGACAGTTGAAAGACAACTTAATTCCCCTGGCCTGTAGGCGGACAACGTGCTTATCTTGTGTGACACCACTCCAGAGCGAGTTGCTCTTCTTGGCCGATAGTTGTGTGACAACACTATTAGTGTTAGGATTAAAACGGTTGAATTGAGTTTTTTAATTTTTTAGAAAGTTTTCTCAAATTCATGTTAGTTAAAACGTCAATGGAATAATTATCTTAGCACATTGAATATGTAATAATTGTTGAGGTCCACACCCATATAAGATAGACTTGGAATAGAAGTAGACTTGTAGTGGAAGTCTACTTCCTCCCTACTTCAAGTTTATCTGAGTTTTCTCTATGTATTTTTTCCTATAAATAGAGACTTATGTTATTGGAGAAAAAGGACGTGAGCACGTGAGAGCGTGAGCATTGGGTAGAGAGAGATGAAAAAAGAGAGGCTATTGTATTGGACGGGTAGAGTGATTTTCTTAAGCATTCTTAATAAAATTGCTCTGGAGTGGACGTAGGCCGGATTAGGGCCGAACCACGTAAATTCTTGGTGTTCCTTTCTTTTAATTTTCATGCCGCTTTTCCCAACAAGTGGTATCGGAGCCTACCATCGAGGAGCCGGAGTGGTTTTTCGGGGAAAAGCAGAGAAGGTCCGAAATTAAAGTGGTCTGATCAGAGATTGGAGAGCATCAGCCTGTAGAGGAGATCAAGACGAAGCCTTAGGTCGAAACAACGTTTTCAGGAGCTCCGGGACGCTCCCCCACGCGCCGAAGAAAGATAGGGTGAGTGAGATTCACTCTCCGCACGCGCACGCGCCAGTGAACTGCCATGTGTCCTGTCACGTCAATATCCACGTCATCGACAATTCAGTAAAGGGTCTCAGGTTTTCACATTAGCAGTGCCACGTAACCCGCCACGTCAACAGGGCCAATCAGCGTGCCATGTCAACAGAGAATATTCCGGCGAATCAAAATATTTTGGAAGATTTCGGTTTTTTGTTCAGTGTGTTTTTCGACCAGTTTAGGGGCTTTTAGGCCAATTTTCGAGCAAGTCAAATCGATTTCAAGGTTTTAGGCCATCCCGGATCCATTGGTGCAATCAGAATTGTGAAATTCGGCCTCGATCAATGTGAATTGAGATGACAGAGAGTATGATTACAGTATGATGATGTTGTCTGCTACGAATTACATGAGTTGGAAGCCACGGATGGAGGATATTCTTTATGCAAAGGATATGTATGATCCATTGGAGAACGAGGGCAAGAAACCGGAGGGGATTGATGAGGCAAAGTGGAAGAAGATCAACCGGAAAGCTATAGGGTTGATTCGTCAGTGGATTGAGCGAGAGGTATTCCATCACGTAGCCAAAGAGACAAGTGCTTTTGAACTATGGGACAAGAATACAGGAGGTCGGGATAAATCCAGAGGAAAGGGTCGTAAGATTACTTGTTTCTATTGTGACCAAGAGGGGCATATCTAGCGGAATTGTCCAAAGTACAAAGCAGATAAAGTGAAATCATCAGAAGCCTTACTGATGATTGATGACTCTGACGTCATGTAGCACGCGGAGATGCTTGTTACTAGCCGGTGGAGATGCAAGAGCAGGGGGAGATACTGTTCTACATGGGTCTGACGGTACAAGCAGGGGATGCGAGCACCTTAGGCGGGGGTGCAGGACACTCGGATGGGAGTGTCGTTGGTCGTCTGGTGAAAAGGACGAGGTTGGAGTGCCAGTAGAGGAAGGATGCATGGGGTGGTGAGCAATGGGAGCAACAGACACCAAAATTGCATAAAGGTTCTATTGATGGAAGCCCTTAAAGCACTCAACCGAAAGATGTCAGGAACAAATTCTTCTCTTATGGGTATGGAGAGGGAGAATTATTGGGGTCCACACTCATATGAGATAGACTTGGAATAGAAGTAGACTTGTAGTGGAAGTCTACTTCCTCCCTACTTCAAGTTTATCTGGGTTTTCTCATTATATTTTTTCCTATAAATAGAGGCTTATGTTACTGGAGAAAAAGGAGGTGAGCACGTGAGAGCGTGAGCATTGGACAGAGAGAGGGTGGTGTGATTATTATATTGAGCGGTTAGAGTAATTTTTTTAAGCATTATTAATAAAATTGCTCTGGGGTGGACGTAGGCCAGATTGAGGCCGAACCACGTAAATTCTTGGTGTTCATTTCTTTTAATTTTCGTGCCGCTTTTCCCAACAATAATATCATAATGAAAATATAAATGTTAAATGTAAAGAGAATGGTTAAAGAAAAATAAACATGAGTTTTTAAGGAGCTCAACAATCTCATTTATGTATACCCTTCAAACTTCTTTTTAAATCTTGAGGTTTTCTTTACTATCTTTCAAATAGTGTATACTCTAATTTTCGGATACTAAAGAAACTTACAAGTATTTTTTTTCCTAACTCAATACTCACAATTCAACAAAGTTTGAGATGTCCTCTCTTCAAGCTCTTAAATCGAGTTTAAGAATTTCCTCTTCAAATTCCTTTTTTCATTAAACAAACAAAAATTGGATTAACACTTTTTGGAATACAATCTCTACTAATAGAGTAGATATAGCTATGTTTGTAAGTCAGAATTTTGAAATGAATTAAAAAAAAAAATTGGTTTCCAAACATGCTTAAATTTGACACAAGGAGTTCGATGTCGTGGCACCGAGCCTCTTGGTACCATTAAGAGAGACATTACAAACAATGCCCTTGCCCGCCTAAAACAGCGAAAAAAGGGCGCGAAGCCTATAGTAAGTTTCCACTCTGAAGAATGAGTTGTCTCGGAGTTGGAAAATATGGTAATGGCACTGACGGTGTCTCAGCCATGGACGTAGATCAACTACAGGCAGAGGAAGATCCGTTTCTGGCCTTTCTCGATTACGCCAGGTCTGCGCTCTGGGTTCGGTTACTATCCCCACCCCCTGTTATCCCCATCTTCACATCTATGGCCCGGATTTAAAATTGGGCATCTAAAGGTCACAAAATGGCCAGCTCAATTAATGAACCCAGGTTAAAAAATTAGACCTCACCCTGGTTAAGCGATTTATTCCCTCTGTTTAGATTTCTTCCTCTCCAAGCTTCGGTACGTTAAACAATCGCCCATATCGGTAAGCTTTCGTCCCTGCTTCTCCACTCTAGTTGCAGGTTATCTGAATATTTTAGGAGCCTTTTTTCCTCTAGTTTTAGAAATATAAGTGTCATGTTTGGTTGCTGAGAAAGTTTGGTTGATGATTTGTGGGAAAATTGTCTTATTTTTAAAAATAAGGTGGTCTTTTGAAATGGATTAATCCTGGCGTAAAGATCTATAAGAAGAAAAAGCCCAAATCTTTTGGTTGTTTAATCCTTCATCTTTCATTTTGTCTTCCTCTCTCGTTGTGGTGAAGAAAAGCAAATTCCACGCCAAAAGGTTGAACCTGGCCTCTTGTTTCTATTTCACGTATATTACTTTTTTTCCTGTTATTCTCTATTTACTGCTTTCTCATCTCTTTCTTCTCTTAGATGTCGTCTCGGTTTTCCTTGCAACTGGGTCTTTTATAGTGCCGTCTCGCTTTGCCAATTGATAGAAGTTTTCTTCAAGCTAGAGGTTTTCCTTGTTGTGCCCCCTGTTTATAACATTTTTTCATTTCAGTTTAAGGCTTTTTACATTCAGTCCTTCCCAAAATGAGCTACCAAAAGAAATCTCAAATTCTCATTCATTTTCGACACTCATTATATATCACATTTTCTGTCCTTAGTATTCAAAGCCAACATAAGAAATTAGTAATACTTCATAGAGGGTTGCTCTGCTCTAGCTGCTAGTGCTCAGATTTGCTGCAATAATTATAATTGTTATGAATCTCTTCCTATTACTTGAAATATTACGTAATCTTCATATTTGCTGGAATTGTGGAGACTCATGTTATGTGTATGCCATTATATCTTTGTCTAGGTTGGAAAAGAGAAAGGTTACTTGCTGAAAACAAGGGATCGAAATACTTCAAAAAGATCTCAGGTATTAGAAAACTTCATCCTTCAGCATAGTTATCTAATACTAAAATAATATACTTCTAATTCAAATTAAGTGTTCATTGAGTAACTAATTTGTTCTTGTAAATTCATTGAATTATTGGCTAAGTTTATAAATATATATAAGGTATAGGTGATCATCTCCACCGGTGTTAAAAACTATATGGCTACAATGGAAGGGATTAATCTCAATCACACTAGAAAAGGATATAGCAGTATTTCTAATCCGGAAGGTAAGTTGGGTTGTCCTTTATTTGAGTGGCTTAAATTGTTTCAGGATTTGTTTAATCATTTTTTTGGTTCGTACGTGTAGGTGACATGGTAAAGGCGGACAACGGGGACATAGTAAATGTTTGGAGCCTTCAATGGAATAACGTCGATCATGCATACAATTTGTACAATCGTTATGCAACTAACCAAGGGTTCAGCATCCGTATACAAAATGGATTAGGTGCTGTATTTTTCATGGGATGCCATTACTGTATTTTTCAGAAGCTCGTCGGCGTAGTTAGTGATGACCTGTTTTTTGATAGATGGAACAGTTATTGAGTAGTGGACCTCCAATAGGTGTTGTAATGTGCCACTTTGTGATGGTAAATGCAGTGTGTATTTTGTAAGTTCAGTGTAATTTATATTAGTTGCATCAATGCAATGTAAACCTTGTAAGGTCTGTATACTTGTGATGTAGTTGTATCAATGTAATGTAATGTGTTGGAACATAATCTGTGTTGTAAAACCTACGTTAATGTATTTTGTCACTCACTTTTATTAAGATTTGGTATTGTCAACTTATCAAGTGTTGTAATTCTCTGTTGGTGTCCAAACCTTGTTATATTTTGAGTATGTTTGTACACAATTGTTGTGTATAAAAACACAAGACTTGTTTTACACATTTCAACTACTTATAGGACCTCTTGAAAATGATTCAAAATTCATGCATCATAAATTTTCCACTGTCATTACATGTCCTGCTGCAGTTTACAACCAAACAAAAGCTCATGTAAATGAGCAGAGTTGCTGCACTTTGCAAAAAAAAAGCACAAAACCTTGTTTGGTTCTAACTAATGTAATGCACAAAACCCACTGAGATGCAAGATTACCCTCGGCCAAGAGCCCGACTTCTTTGTTCATTTCCTCCTTGGACCCAAAATTTCTGGACACCGGACCCAACTGCTTGGCCTCGGAACCATGAGTTAAAGTTCCTAAATCTGTTATTGTTCAGAGATCCACAATCTGTTATCGGTTGAATGTTATTTTTCTCATATTATAATGACCAACGAAGAAAAAGAAAATTCTTTTAGTGACAACAAAGTGAAGCAAAGGTTTATCCATAAAAACTCCATACTCCTGGACCAAGTATTTCCGAGTGTTCAACCCAGAGTTATAAATATCACAGAGGAAACACTAAAGTAGTTACCAAGTGCTCAAAGATAAATAAATATCCATATAAAGAAAAATGACTCTCAATGAAAACAATTAAGAGAAGGAAGAGATGAGAAAACAGTAAATAGAGAATAACAGGAAAAAAAAAGTAATATACGTGAAATAGAAACAAGAGGCCAGGTTCAACCTTTTGGCGTGGAATTTGCTTTTCTTCACTACAACGGTTTTGCTTTTACAGAGAGGAAGACAAAATGAAAGATGAAGGATTAAACAACCAAAAGATTGGAGCTTTTTCTTCTTATAGATCTTTACGTCAGGATTAATCCATTTCAAAAGACCACCTTATTTTTAAAAATAAGACAATTTTCCCACAAATCATCAACCAAACTTTCTCAGCAACCAAACAGGGCACTTCTATTTCTAAAACTAGAGGAAAAAAGGCTCCTAAAATATTCAGAAAACCTGCAACTAGAATGGAGAAGCAGGGACGAAAGCTTACCGATATGGGCGATTATTTAACGTGACCGAAGCTTAGAGAGGAAGAAATCTAAACAGAGGGAATAAATTGCTTAATCAGGATGAGTTGTCTAATTTTTTAACATGGGTTCATTAATTGAGCTGGCCATTTTGTGATCTTTTAGATGCCCAATTTTAAATCCGGGCCATAGATGTGAAAATGTGGATAACAGTGGGTGGGGGTAGTAACCGAACCCAACGGAACGGAGTGCAGTGGGCCTGGCTGGAGCTGGATCGCAACACGGATCCTCAAGACCTGCGTTGCCTACTCCAGCGGTGTCACCGCTGCGATTCTGCTCTCTGAACTCTCCCGGTTATTTGCTCAGGTAGGTTTTTTCTCATTTCTAATGCTCCGTTTGGTAGCTAAACTTATGCAGAGAAATGAAAAAATGAACTATTAATTATAGGATCACATCTTTTGGAACCGTTTAGAAAACAAAAATTTTAATTAGGTGAGCCTAAAACCGTAAAGCTATTCATCATTGATTGTTTTTTGTTGTTTTCCATTTTGTTTTAAAGGCTTGGAATGAGCAACACAGGGCTGGGGCTCCAAAGAAAAGGCCGGAATGTATGAATCAATTGAAAGATAAACATCGGAGAACGAAGCTTCCGAACACCGTTTCAATTGACTCTATATATGAGCGAAATTTTCTGTCCTTAAGCAGCATCTTGGAAACTGTCATCGTTGATGCATTTTCTCTTCCAGGTAACGTATACTTGGAAGTCTATCTAATCCTCATTGTCCATGAGGAGGATCATGAGATAGTACTATTGCAATGAATAATGTGTCCTTGTAGCAATCAGTAACCACTCTTCTTTGTAATGCTGTGATAAAACTTGTATTCTGATATCTTTTATATTGTTGTCTTATATCTTCTTTCAGGTACAAATATCTACATGCTTACCTTGGGTATTTTCGGAGCTCCAATACCATTGATCTTTATCTACACCGTAGGTAAACTACTGAACAAAGATGCATCTACTATTGGTCTTGCAGTTACAAATTTGCTAATGATAGAGGATGTAATCTGAGAGGTCATTTGTTTTTGTGTCGGAAAAGTAATATATATAATTGTGACTTCTTGGTATGTAGTGCTGTAAAATAAGCACAGTTGTATTCATACCCTTGCCTCTGAACTTCAGGCCAAACTAGAACAAATATGTTTCTCTACTTCACCCCCCCCCCTCGGGATGCAGGTTTCTCTTTTTCACTAATTCTTTGCTTGCAATGACCTTGAATCATTAGCATGTTGAGCTTTCGATTTGAAGTTGGTTTTTTGATTTCTCGATACGCATTTGGATTCACTCTTCTTTTTATGTTATAATCGTTTGTTCCATGGTACGAGTGGAATACATACTCATAAAACTGATAATAGCTAGTGCATTATTGGGAAGGGAAAAAAAGATAATTTACAGCAGAACTAGTTGGGGCTAGTACTGGTAGAGTATCCATGAATCAGAAGAGTATATTTCTTGCCATGATATTTAGGACACTTAATGCACGACGTGGTTAGACTACTAATAATATGAATAGATCTTGTCTTCTCGGGCTTTATCAACGGTTGCATGTGCCTTGGGTTCTTTTTTTGGTTTATTGAGATCTACTTATGTTGTTTATAGTTACTTATCAAAAAAAACTTATGTTGTTTATAGTTAAACTTTACATGCAACTGAAAAACAGATCTTGTCCGTGGCTGGTGGCAGATACTATGAATTGGTGGATCCTCAGAATGGAATTCTGAAGAAAGGGAGGGAAATTTTGCTCACTGGATGCTATCTCCGGAGTGCCACCGAAGGGTCTGGGTGTCCACGACTTTTGCCCACAGAATATCTGGTGGTATTGTTAGATGAGGTACTGTCAAGTTTTTTATAGCCATCCATTCCACCTCAGAAATGGCTTCGTTGAAATTTTCAAATTACATGCAACTTTTGAAAAGGGCCTGGATTTCTTAGAAGGAAAGATAGAAACTGGTTCAGAGTTCTTCTTTCCCACTGCTGTTGCTACGTTTTCAATGACTTTAAAATAGGAGGAAGATGATGATGCAATGCTGCTAGGAGCTCAATTTTGTTCAGATTCTTTCTCTTCCATTTCTCTGGATGCGGTTAACAAAGGAGTTTCCTTTTCCTTGTATGCTAGGTAAGATAATATTAGTAACAAGCCTGTTTGTTTTTTTATTTTTCTCTTCCTAGCAGTCAACCTTATTCTAACTTTGCAATTCAACATTTCCTTCTACGATCTCTTATTTGAAGGAGAGTATCATATTTTCTTTATAGTCTCAGAAATAGAAATACTGAAGTACTAAGTTATTATTATCTTAAAAGAAGAAGTGTTGGCAATGGTCAATTCAATCTTCAAAAAAAGGAAAATATCCATGTATGTTCAATAATAGAAAATGTCCAAAACCATGGATAAGTTTCTATCATGCTTCTGTGTGTTTACTTCCTGATGGAGATAAGTTTGTCACTGATTAGAAATTTCTTACTTTCCCTTTGTCATCTGTAGGATTGAATCTATTGGGTCATTGGAAATTCAGGAAAGTTCTGGTAGCCTACAGAGGAAACAAATTACTCTTGTTGACAATGACGGTGTCAAGTTAGAATTTGTCTTGTGGGGCGAACAGGTTCTCCTTGCTAATCTTTTCAGGTAAACCCTTGCACAAGATTGAACGTTTCTTTGCCCTTTTCATATATGTTAATAAGTCATATGTTTTTAGTGTTGGAAGTATGCTTGCGCTGGATAGACCATACATTTCAAGTTCCATGGAAAGCACTGGTGAAACGAGTGAAGATTTATGCCTTGAGTATGGTAGTGCAACACAATTGTATGTGGTACCTTCCATTCAACATGAGGAGCAAGTAAGTCACGGACCATAGTGTGACAAGATTTGTTTAGGATATTTGGTTAATTCCTTTGTTACTCAGGTTTGTGTAGCAATGACACAAAATCGGTATCAAGGACCAAGGCTGCTGAGTACATTAGATTCAAGTCAGGATCCTAAAGTTTCTCAAGTTTCCTTGTCCTGTGATTCTCGGGGTTCCATTGACTTCAGCAATTTTCCTTTTCGAGTGAGTTTACTCTACTTCCTTCCTAACTAGCAGTTCTGTTTTCTTTTCTTTCTCTTTGAAGCCACTAGCATGTGATTTTAACATGATTTATTATTTAATGTGCTTAATATGGTGACATGTTTAAATTTAAATGCTGTCAGGATTATACTACAGGTTATTTGTACTACTTTGGAAGTCTTACCGTCTGGACTGTTACCATTGTTGTACCTCAGTAATAATCAAATCACATGAAGTTGGCCTACCTCAATTAAAAAAATCACCCTATTTGATCTAAAGTCATTGTCTTGCATCAAAGGCTTCATAATGAGGGAGAGGGAGGGGCTAAAACGTTTTAAATGGCGTTCCTTCAAAGTTTGGTTGTTGAGGCTAAAACGTTTCATTTCTCAGTGAGTTCGCAGGGGCTTGTTACGTTGTCTGAACAAAATAGGAAGTTGCAGAGCTCTATCCGGTTTGGAAGATTCGGGGTGGTGTGGATGGCAAACCTTTTTGGTAAACTTGTGGAGTCCGCTGACTCCAGGGAGTTGTCGGAAAAATTTAACGATTCCTCTCGGGCATTTCTCGCCCAGAAATGCGCGAATAGGAGCGGGAGGTACGTAGCTCTAGTTGAGTTTAAGGAGAGATGCCGCCGGGGAGTGGTGATGATACCGGAGGGGAAGTCTGGAGCTGGGTGGCAGTCGTTTGGTACAGTGTGTGAAGAACTCATTTGGGTTATTGGTGAACTCAAACGTAAGAGGATGGGGCCAGTGGTTTCTTCGGTCAAGGAAGGAGTATCTTTTGCCGATATGGCCAGGTCGGGGTTGCCGGAGAAGAAGGCGGAGGGAAAGGGTGAGTTGCGCAGTGGTCAGGGTAACATGGGCAGCACGACTCCGCAGCAGTCGGTTGAGTTTTCTAGGGAGCAGCATGCAAAGTGCGATCTTGGTTTTGTGAATTGCCAGACTAGTCATTTAGAGGGGCAGACTGCGTTGGCGGCTAACCTTGAAAGTGCGCTCTGGTATTTAATGAAGATTCAAGAGGAGCTGGCTAGTCTCATAGGGCTGGTGAAAAATAAGAAGGTTTTTTCGGGGCCATTTCTTCATGATTTAACTTGTATGGTGTGTGGGTTTTTATCTTTGTTCCCTATTCCGGTTGTTGTGGCTAATATGTTGGAAAAGATTCAGCGGGATTTTATTTGGGGCAGCGGTGGTGATGTGCACAAATTTCATCTTGTGAAGTGGGATTTGGTGTGTTCTCCATTTTCGAATGGGGGTTGGGGCTTCGTAGAATTACGTTGTTTAATAAGGCTCTGCTGAGTAAGTGGTTGTGGCGTTTTGCCAATGAAAGAGATAGGTTGTGGAGGGTGGTAATTGCTGAAAAATATGGGTGTGCAGTTGGGGATTGGCGAACTTTACCGAGCAGGGGGTCTTATGGTGTTAGCCTTTGGAAATTCATTAGTAAAGGGTGGGATGTTTTCAGCAATCATATTAGATTTTGGGTGGGTAGTGGGGTTCGGATCAGTTTTTGGAAGGATTGGTGGTGCGGCGACAAGCCTTTATCTTTGGCGTTTCCGGTTGTTTTCTCTTTGTCTAGGTGCAAAGAGGCTACGGTGGCGGAGTTCTTGATGGAAAGGGATGGTCATGTGGTGTGGGCTGTCCCTTTTGTTAGATCTGCCAATGATTGGGAAGTGGAAGAATTTTCAACCTTCTTTTCCCTTTTGTATAGGTCGATGCATAGGAGAGGAGTGGATGATAAGGTGTGTTGGATTGGAGCCAATAATGGTGTTTTCTCAGTTAAGTCTATGTACAATTCCCTTTCGTTTGGGAATGGCTTGTCTTTCCCTTGGAAAGGGGTGTGGAGGTCGAAATGCCCTATGAGGGTTTCTTTTTTTGTTTGGGAGGCTATGCATGGTAGAATCCTCACCACCGATAATCTTCGGCGAAAAGGTGTTATTATGGCAGAATGGTGTTATCTTTGCCGCCGTGATGGGGAGTCAGTGGATCATATGCTTCTTCATTGTTTTGTGGCTAGAGCTCTTTGGAATCATGTTCTCTCTATCACGAACTTCTATTGGGTGATGCCTGAAAAGGTAGTGGATGTGTTGTGGAATTGGAATAGGAAGTTTTCCAACCCGATTGCTAAGGTCATTTGGCGAATGATTCCTTCATGCATTTGGTGGTGTCTTTGGAGGGAACGTAACAATAGATGTTTTGAAGATGTTTCTCTGTCCTTGGTGAACTTGCAAGGGTGTTTGTTTCTTTCTCTTTTTTTTTGGGCTAACGCGGTATTAGGTTGCCCCTTTATTGATTTCGATGACTTTCTCAGTTTTGTCGTTTGTATGGACTAAGTGTATTCGGTACAGTCCCTTGTACTGTTTTAGCTTCGTTCTAATAAGATTGACTTACTTATCAAAAAAAAAAAAAAGGCTTCATAATTGCCAATATCAGTTTGGATTCACTTCTGCTTCATTATTGTTCTTGGAAGCATTTAACGCGGTGATCTAAGTAATGGAGTGTCTTTAAGTCTTTGAAAGTTATGTGCTATAGGTATAAATCAACATGGGGGTGCTTTGTGCAAACATCCGAATCTTGTACTGCTGTATCTATTTGCTCAGCAATCATATGATCATACATGAAACTGGACACCCATGCCTTTCACCCTTGTATTCTAGTTGAAGGTGGGATTTAGTTTGCCTTTCTCCCTTTTTGGAACTTATAATTGACATAACTCACTTGTGCAAAGTCTTGCATTCGTTTTTAATGGACTTCCGTGACAAGATGACTGGCATCAGCGTATGTGGTGTTGTTACAGATATCATTAAAGAGAAACATGCAGCTGAAGCAATCTTTTCTTTGAAACTTGAAGATACAACCAGAGCAATTTGGGCAAAGCTGCATTTTTCCAAATCATGGTAGATTAATACTTAAGAATCAACCCTTTTTCTGCCCATATTATAAGCTTGCATGTTCTGCATGTTTGTTTCTCTTATGTTATGTTTTGGTTTAGGTCACTGGGAAGATTAAGCATTGGTCACACGGTGTATATTTCTGGTTTAACATGCTCTATGACAAAGCAAAATGGGTGAGTCTAACCTTGGTAATCATCATATTAGTTGCTTGTTACACATCTTGCATTTATTTCCTAGGTTCTTTTGGTTTTCTAGTTTTGTTTGGTATCTATTGAATATGATGGACTGCTATTAATCATCTCAATACCGGCTAATTTTTTGGTTGACAGCCTGGAAGCATTATGGTTTGAGAATGATATTGGATCTTCTTTCTTCAACCTCAGTTGCTTGCCAGCATTGCTAAGCTCCTCTTGTCTTCACAGATTTTCGAATCTTTGTGATCTGTCGAGCAAGACTAGCTGTACACGAGTACGTATCTTTCATGAACTTAGTTTTTGGTTCATAATTCATGAATAACTTATGTGTGATTCCATATGTTTATTGCATTGCATGCCAATACTTATGCGATTAGATAATTTGTTTTTCTTGTTTCTGGTCAACTAGGGAGAATGTTTAGATTTTATACATGACCTTGTGCTTCAGAGTAGTAATTATAATGGTAGAAGAGGTAGCAGACATGAGTATGCAGTATGCTCAAATTGAATTTTGCAATTACTTTGGTGAGACTTTATAAGTATATACCCAGCTGCCCACATCTACTATGTGGCTTAATATCAACAAGCACCTTCTAGACACAAAATAAAATGGGTGGATCAGCAAAAAGAAAAAAAAATAATGCTTGTTTATTTTAGCTCTAGAAATTGATAACACAAATATGTAATTTCTTTTAGATTTACCCCGCTTGATGTCTGTGAGGGGTTTATTAGAAGTTCCTGTGGGTGGTTGGCAAAGTGTGCTTTGGACACATTTTCAGCTAGATGCCTGATTATGTAAATTCATCCCAAGTGGCAAAAGGTTAAGTTTCTTTGATTAGTGTCACTTCTAACTTGAAGATCAGCATGCCGAATTTTCATACCTGTATTTCAGTTTTTGGGTTGTATTAGACAGTTTTATTGAATAATTAAAATTTAACCTAGATTAATTTTGACCTATAATTAGAGAGCGTACTATGACATTACCCACAATTCTAAAGAACATGAAAAAACATAAACCCTATTTCTATTAGTTTTATTGACAACAACAATATTTTATTAGTTTGGAAAGAATCACTTTGCGATACTACCAAAGCAATCTCAAAAAAGGTCACACAACTATCACTTTTGATACATTAAATCCCAAATTTTCAAAATCAATCAATTTGCGTCTTAAAATAAAATTTGACAGTCGAAATCGTGTCACACGACTCATTTATAACATGTCTTGCATGATTTTGATGGTAAGATCTTTTTTGGGGCACAAATTTATGAAATTTAATAGTGATCCACCAATATAAGTGAACGGTGAAATTTCTCTTAGGTGGCCAACAACTGATTGAACGAATTAACAAGTAGCTCCAATAATTGCAAACCATGGAGCTACCCTTCGATGGGGTTTTAGAAGGAAATATCACAATGTATCTATTAAAAAGCAAAGGTTTAATTAATCTGTTAGTCTATGTGGTTTAACTTTTTTTCAATTTGGTCTCTCAGTTTTAATTCTTCTCTTGAGAGTTTCTGAGTTAATTACTTGTCCCAGGAATATCCTTTTGTTCAAACACATACTACAAACAAAGTATATAGACATATTTTGTTAACAAAAACCGTGTCACTATTAAGTGACATGGGCTGAGCGAATCCAAATGTCGATTGACATATTTTTTGTCAAGTGAAATGGTCATACAAACATTTTATTGACGAATTTTTTGTTCGCCACTTGAGCATATTTCGTCAATGTCAATGCTAAGATTAGACGGAATGACCTTTTTAGAATAAGTAACCTAGTAGACTCAAGAGAAAGAATTAAAATTGAAAGACTATTAGGAAAAAGTTGAGTCATAGGAACTAATGGATTAATTAAGCCAAAAAGAAAGAAATATTATTCTTGAAGAGGATGAAAGGCTTCAATAATCATAAAAGGGAATGAGTTCATATCTTCACCAAGGAACACATGTAACAAAGAGAGAAAATAATGGGCTCTCAAAATTCTCTGGCAAATCTTGCATGGTAAAATGTTATGAACATAAAACTTCAGAGATGACGGCAACTGAGGTCAGCTATTGAATGACCGTCTTTGGGCAGCAGCATCAGCGTACACAAATGCAGAATTTCAAGCTGAGGTAATGACATTGAAAGCCTTAAGTCCAAAGGCATATGCATATTTTGCAGACGTCGACCCAATACTGTGGTCGAGGTCTCATTTTCCATCTTTTTCGAGGTCAGATATCCTTGTAAATAATTTGTCAAAGTACTTCAATGCTTACATTTTAGATGCACGTGATAAGCCCATAATCACTATGATGGAGATCATCCGGAAAAAATTGATGTGTCTTTACCAAGTAAAGAGAGACGGGATGCAAAAGATGGATAGTAGACTAGTACCAACGATAATGAAAAAAGTTGACATAAATGGTTTAGAATCCTTTGAGTGTATATCGACGTATGCTGGGAATGGATTGTTTGAGGTGGAGCACAAGTGAAAGCAATACGTTGTCAACTTAAAAGAGCGGACTTGTGGGTGTTAGCGATAGGACTCAGAGGTATACCGTGTGCTCATGCAATCTTAGCAATTTTGTATGATGAAGGGAAGCTCGAAGACTACGTAGATGACTGCTACACTGTTGAGACTTACATGAAGGCCTATGGGCCAATAATTCACCCGATGCCAAGTGAAGAACAGTGGGAACATACAACTCAAGCACTGGTTCTACCTCCAGTCGCAAGAATGCAACTTGGAAGGCCAAAGAAGTTGAGGAGAAGAAACACTGATGAACCAAAGTCCCGAATTAGAATCAGCAAGGTTGGCACCGAGATTAGATGCTCTAAATGTGGCACAGTGGGGCATAATGACCAATGACCAATCACGTGCCAATCCACCCGAGGTAACTCCCTGAACTAACTTATACATTAACTTACATGATTATGGATTACTACTTGCTGACTTCTCTGCCATGTTGTCACAAGTTCCTTCCTCTCAAGTTGGATCATCTGTTGTTGTTGCTTCTATGTTGACGAACAATGTTGTAAGATTGCATAAATTTAGTAAATTAAGTATTTTTCTAAGATTGCATAGGTTTTAGCCCTAAGATTTGGAATATTTTGTAGAATCCACCAAATTATGTCGGAATTATGCTGCATCCTAAATGGGGAAAGGGCCCAACAGGTTTGCTATCCTCTAGCTAGGGAAGGAGCAACCCATCACAAGCACCCTCTTCATCACCAAAAAAGAAAAATGACACTGCCAAGAAGTCACAAACTGGTGAGGGTGTAGCATCGTGAACCCGAAGCTCAGATCTACTACGAGGGATTGCTAGGGGTTGGGGAATCCTCGTCAATTATTCATTGACCTCGCTGAACCTGTTGTGGGCTCACAAGTTGATCTAGCTAGCCAAGTAAGTCAGAAGGCAAGTGGAAAGCAAAAGGAAGATGAAAACGAAAGGCTGGGGAAGACAAAAAGGAAGAAGAAGGGCCTGACGAATGATAGCACAAGCGGGTTGAGGAAGACGAAGAAGAAAAAGAATGATCATCCATAGTGATTTTGTTTGTGATGTACTTATTTTGGTTGTGAACTTGTGTAAATTTGAAAATGTAAGAGCTGGATGTATTTTGGCCATGTGTTGTAATTTTGAGGGTCATTGTAGCAGGTTGTATAGCTGGGGTTAGATGTTGTATGTTGTGAAACAGTTGCAGCTGGTTGGGTTATTTTGAATAGATTAGGTTATTTTGGTTGCTATATTGTTGATAAAAGATCTTTTGTTAGGGTTATATGCTATACCAGTGAAAGCAGGAAGTTGAATGAGATCAAAGTTTGTCATGTTTTGAATGCACTGATTTTGTAATTGTATCCTTACAAGTCTGCCAACCTGCACAATTTGACACGGCTATTGAAGTTGAATGATAACACATTCATTGACAGCACCTAACCCATTCATTGAAGTTGAAACTTACAAAATGACACATTTAAGTATCCTTACAAACTGATAAGTTACTTCATAAATGCATCCTAGACACAACACATCATCTAGAATTCATGAAAGTTTGGTCGAACAACACAAAATAGACAAAAGGACTACTACGACCATAAACAACAATCCCAATGCAAGCTTGTACTTCTTTTCGAGATTGCGATGTTTTTCGATCTTCCATTGTAGCATGTCCACATTTAGGTTTTTGACATATAACCATTCTTGTCTCTCTCGCATATGTCTCAGCACCCTTTTCCCGTGTTCATACATTGGAGGATCAACCCAAGCAAAAAACCCACAAGCACGCTTAAACTTATAGTTGAGATAACTGAAGAATCGACGTCCAAAATTTTGCTTAGTGTACGATGTCTTCATGTACGTAGAGACACCGCAGTAATATTGACATCCCTTGAGCTTACCCCACCTTCTTTAGTCCAGGAACTTGAACTTGCATTGGAAGTAGACGTAACCAAACAATAGGAAGAAGACTAAGATGCACAATATACACACAAAAGCATTTACCCACACATTATTTGCAAGGTAAAAACTGAAGAATATAAACAGCAACCATTTACCCATGGCATTGGCAAGATCATGCAATTTTTTCGTATTAGTGGCGAATAGTAGAATCACAGGTTCAAGTTTGAAAAATTTTTGCTCAAGAAAGTACCAATGAGGGAGGACCATTCTATAATTGCATTCTCAGGTCACCTTCGGTAACAAGTGGATTTATGAAAAGGGGATTTATGAAAACTACAATGAACACATAAAGATGAAGGACTGTATGAACATGGAAATTTTATTTCTAGGCATTACCTTGTGACTTCGATGTTCTGGTGTTCCCTTAGCCTTCCCTGATCGCAGATCCAAATTGCTATGTTTCTGGTGTGCCGCTTCTATCGGCAGTTAAGAGCATGTCGAAGTAACCCATACGCAACGTTTAGGGCACGAGAGAAAATTAAATCAATTGCAACGACATTGTTCTTGGGGGCAACAAGGACTATTCACATCGTATGGGGTCACGTGTGACGGAAAACGTGCGACTTAACGCCGAATCGAGGTTCCAAACGGGGTTGAAACAAAAAACGTAAATAATGGGAGCGAGTTGTCACGAATTTTAGTTTATAGGGGATATTGAGAATTGAGTTCAAGTTCGTGGAGGAAAGTGTAATTAACCTTAAAAATACATAGATTATTAAAATAGTTTCAATATTTTTATTTAAAAAACATTGCTTATTTATTTTTTAATGAATTTTTTTAATATTTTAAGTAATTTTATGGGTTCAAACGAAGATCATCAATCACTGCTATTCAAAATTGTAATATCAATTTAAGAGGCCTAACTCCTATGGGGAGCTATGAAACTTCTCTCTTTCCTGTGAATTTTAAGAACCAACAGAACTATTTTCTAGGTTTGTAACAATCTCCTGCGGGGTTTTTTTATTATTATTTATAGTAACAATCTCCTGACGTTAATCAGTCACCATACTTAAATTCCTAAACTGCTGCATATACAAAAGCAAGATCCATTGGCGACCAAGGAATCAAAACAGCATCGATACTTTCCTCAAGACAGGCAATGGGAGGACGAAAAAAGAAAGCAAAAACACGGGGGGACATCTAATAACCTGCATACTTAAGAATACTGCCTTCTTCTTTCACAGCCCCCTTTATAGGCCTGGAACCCACATCAGATAACAAAACGGCTCATCAAGTCCCTCGTCGAAGAAAAAATACACACCCAACCCAGAAAGAGAAGAGACAGCTCTGAACAACTACAATGTACAGCAAAGAGAATGCAACTGATGCGAATGAACAAAGTGATCAGAATTCGTAACTTCCCAACCTAGAGCGTCAATCCCATTGAGTATATAACTTAAAATTCGGATACACAAGGCATACTTCCAATAACGGTAAATACAAAAAACAGAAAGGAGGAAAAATCGATCTTTTGACGATACATCTGTGATTTGCTCCCCTGCTAAAGCCTCTAAGTTAAACTACCATCCATACCTTTTCTTTCCCTATGACTCAAAATGCAACTTCACTCAACCAGCTGACATCTGTGCCCCTCCCTTATTCTTTTAGGGAGCCAAATACCTCCCCAGAACCCCAAAGAATAATATAGGCTTTCCTTATTTCTCAAATAATCCGGGTTCTGATCTCTCATCTTTAAAATCAATGGAAAGAAAGGTGAAAAAACCGAATGAAGCGGAGGTACAGAACTGGAATTTCCTCGAAACAAAACCCGTAAGTGTAACTGCCTTAATCTCAACCCTTTTCTGCTCTCAAGATTGTACAGCCAACCTCTGAAGATGCTCAAAGAAGACTTGAAGGCTCACATCATCTGTGAAGATCACATCTGACCCAGCAGCCATCTCATGAGCATTATTGTATGTAGCTGACGGATTCAATTTTGCCAATAAGAATCTTGCCTGTTCAACATGGGATAACAGAAACATATCAATCTTCTCATGTTTAGGAATGCTAAGAAAGAGTATCCATTAGACTAAAATGCATTTTGGAAAAATATTAATAACAACAGCAGAGGTATAGCATTCAAAACACTGAAACTTGGCCAAAATCACCTGGGAGCCATGCTGATCACATACTACCAATCTAGGGACAGGGAAACGTTCCCGAATGATCATCTGTGCATCTTCATTAGGAGTTTGCAATAGCAGTGCAAATGCCTGAAAAAAAAAACACAGATACGGCCAGAGGAAAAAAAAATGCATAACATCAATGAAGCTTTCAACTAGAAAAACTCATCATGGACTGATCAAGACTATCCAGGAAAATAACTCATAACACACAAAAAAGCTTGCTAACAATAATCACAGCAGAACGTTTATTTACAACAAAAGGTTCCTGGGCCAACTACTATCATTTTGACCATTTCCAGGCCAATAAATAATAGATACCTGGTGTTCTGGCTGATTATGGTATCCTGCATTACGCCACTGAGCTATTTGCATTCCATGGAAAATTACAACACTGAAATAAGAATCTAGCAAGAGGATACGGTCAGCTGAGATGGAAGCCACATCCAACAATGCTGGCGCAGGCAGCGAATTGAAGGCATAAGATATCAATGACGGTTGAATCATAACAGCAGCATTTGTGATATTTTCCCGATTCAACAACATGCGGAAATAGGCAGTCTCATCCGGACTGTTGTTAAAAACCTGCAAGCAACCCCACCACAGCCACAGCCCCCCAGAAACAGTAGAAAGGACGTCAGGCACATGGTACGCATTAACTAGCATGTTAAATAAGGAAACAGGCTTGAACTATAAACATACATACATATACAAATATCTAAAAATACATGTGTATGTATATTAAAGAGATGAAACGCAAAAGAGAGAAATCACCAGTCATGAATACCTGTATAAATTGTGATCGTCGTAGATTAAACATAAACTGAGGGAACAATGAGAAAGAAGGATTTAATGTGAAGGATGCTGGATCATCCTTCCGATAGTCACCAAATTTAGAACAGAGACGAATAAGAGACCGATCCAGCCACCGTGTAGCATCAAACCCTTCCTGAATACAACAAAATCGACCATCAAGCATGCTACTTTAAACAATTGAAAAGCTTCATCACAGAACCTAGTACAAATCTATAGTTGCACTAGTGAAGAAACAAGAATTTAGAAACCCAAATGTGTTTGCGATGCTGTACTCTGCCCTTAAAAAAGGAAAAACCAAAACTCGAGACCAAACATATCAATTCTAACGAGAAAACCATTTGATTGAGACAGATGCAACATCACTCTGCAATTATTATTATTTTTAAAAGTCGTTTTAAATATCTTTGTACTTGGTCCCGTACTAAGCCTATTTATGTAATTTGTTCTTTCTTTCCTCTTTGAACTCCTACTATTATCAATTCCAACAAAAGAGAGCTTGCTGTAAACTTATATGAAAGACCAAAAGACATGAAAACACAGCTGATGACAAAACTACCATAGTACCTCTGTCTCCATTTTCAGGGAAGTAAATCTTGCCATTACCACAGCAGCAGTCTCCTGATCAAATCCTTGTGCCAATTCCTGTACAGACAAGAATTTTCCTTCAGCCACAATTGTAAAAACTTCTATTCAACAACTGAAAATAAAAGGGGAAGGGGTGTCCAGCAGTCGATCTAGTTACTGAAAAATCTACCCACATATACAAAGCGGCAAAAGGCTCAGTTATTTTTTAACAATAACAGAAGAATGACCATCGTGGCATAAAAATGAAATATGGAAACTGAAATAGCAAACCTCTGAGCTGACTGCACTATCTATCCATCTTCTACTAACGGTTGTCACTCGCAGCATTAACTGACCTTCAGGATTTTGAAAACTGCAAGTATTTAAAGTCAATTACACTCATACTAAAGAAAACTAAGGCGCAAAGTGTGCCCCTATTAAACACGAACATGAGCTCACATACGGGAATTTCACAATGATAGGCTCTCAACCCACCTTGTGAGAAACTGTAAGTACAACATTGGATTTACAGTTCCTGGAGTATTCGACCGATCACTGGATGACAGATCAAAAAACACTGTCAAGCAAGTACTTTTATCAAGACCACACATTTTCCATGCTGTTGTACCACCTTCCCCAATGGTTGTATCAGCAACGGCAGGTCCTTTCTGCAAGGTTTGCAATAATCAGCCTTAACCCCATCATTACAAGTTTGGTTCAGTCTTAACAAATATGATGTGCAAGGTTCAGTTATCAGTCTTCTAGTAACAGAAAGTGCAAATATGATGACATCAAGACAAATAAAATCAGGCTTTAAAGAATAAAATTCCAACCTTTTCCAAAGATGTGCAAGGTCCAATTATCCCCTGGATTTTGATATCCTTTGAACAATTAATCTCGAGTGTGCCACTGAAACCAATTAGTTGCAAGTGAGCTTGACACTTAAACAGAGCAAATGGCAGCATAATGGATTAATAACAGAAGAAATAAAGCAGAAAACGTTTTGTGTGCGTTGACACTTAAACAGGGCAAATGGCAGCATAACAGTATAATAACAGAAGAAATAAAGCAGAAAATATTGTGTGTGCGTGAAGCAATTGTGAAAGGCACAGAAGCTAGAACTTGAAAGGTCTACTCTCAACCCCCCCCCCCCTCCTCTTTCTCTTCCCGCCCATTCTTTCTTTCATGTGATCATTTCTCCATCTTTGTAGAGAACTGGGATCTATTTCTTCTCCTGTCCCCACTAATGAAGCCCTTGTTGTAAGCAATGAAGGCACTAGATATAGATATTTCACATTTACAGCACAGTGGTCGTTATCTAAGAAGATGAGTGAATTCATTTTCTTGCTAAGAGCAGGTACTTTAATAGCCAACAATTCCTCCTTAAAGTGGCAGGCAATTAGAAGCCCTTTTTTTAACTCGAGTCTCTAATCTTTTCTTGCTTATGTTTCTCTGTGACATCAAATTACTTTCACAATTCTTTTGAATTTTCCTCTTCCACTAACACAAATCCCAATTCTTATTAGGATAAAAAAAATTCCAAAGCCACTAGTTGTTCCATCCATTGGAAAAAAAACAGCCAGACCTATAAGCTGGAAATTCAAAATCAAAAGAACTGTAGCACTGGAGCTGTAGCATCATGTAATGTTTACATACCGAAGCTCAAGTCGCAAGAAACAAAATTCCAGAAATCAAATATCAGGCCCAATCTTAACTAGAGATAAAGGCTGAGTAAAGCAAAAATCTAAGGCAGAAAAAAAATAAGGGGCACAAGCAATTGAACAAGAAAGAAAACCTCAAATGTTCCATAAGGACGTACTCACTTGAAACAAAGGCCAAGAGACTGCTCCCCTTCTTCAAATACACGCTTGAAAGAGTCCTTAAATACAGAATGACCAAAACTTTCAGCTAGAACAACAAGGCCACCACTTTTTTCGACTGCAACTTTCATTTCTGCAACCCCAACCTATGTTTTCAAAATGCCCAGGAGTCAAAGCATAGTCATGTGAAATCTACAGATCACAAAAGTTGTGATTATTAAAGCAGAGTTGATGATTCTGATTTCCCAATTCGTTTTGACTGTATGCATTTTTTTTCTTCTAGCATAACCATTTAAAAACTAGAGGCCAAACCCATGTGTCAACCTTCTACACGATATGAAGAAGTGAACTATGGCACAAAGACCACCAAAAGAGAAACCCCCACACAAGAATCTAAATCAACAGAACCACCTGCAATTCTCATGTTATGCATCAGACTTCACTTGAAACAGTATCCAGCTGCAATCCGTTGTCAAGAAAACCCACTAAACATAGAAAGTAGTACATAAACAACAAATCTGTTGCGTATCAATCAATGACCAATACAAAGTACAAGACGTACTCGGGATCTTATTTCTCATATACAATCCCAAAAATTTGCATACCAACGTGAATATAGCAAGTTCACTCATTTAACTGTATAAAGAAACAGTAAGTACATGCCACACTTTTCCTTAATATAGATATCCTGCTCAGTTGCATTTTCATGAGCTTCTTCACTCAAACATAAGGAAAATAACGAACACATTGGAAAATATGTAAACATGCTTTGCAAGTAAAAAAAAAACTATAAAAAATACCTAGGCGTGAAACAGTAAATAAATAAATCCCTCAAACTACCCAAGAACACACTACTAATTAAAAACAGTAAGCTCTTCTTATTATTTAAAGGAGGCACAAATCCATCCCTCAGTTTCCTTGAAGAACAAACTTGACAAGCAAAACCACCTACTTCACATGAATGCAATTATGTCATTCTACCATGACAAAAGGGTGTCAAGAACTACAATTTCAAGTTATGAAAAGAACTTTAAAAGGAAAGTATCTTAGGTTACTGGACTAGACTAAAACGAATTAGTGAAAAGACCAAAAACTAAATGCAATAATAAGTGGTTGGTTTGTGAGAAACATGAAAACGATAAACCAAATAATTATAGAAATCGAGACAGAAGGAAAAGCCGACTAACACAGACCTGATCAAGTGCAGAAGCAAAAAGGTCTAACACATGACCCTGGCTGATCAGCTGATTTGCAAGATTTTCATAAAATTTGACTGCTTTCTTGAAGTAAGGTGCTGCATCCTTATCGAGATCTTTATGTGATCGCACTGGATCTGATAGATCTTTTGATACAATCTGCAAGAATAATTTGTTTCCTCACCATTATGCACTTACAAGAAAATCAAATCCTTGGAAGGTTACTAATTTAAGAAATATATGCAGCACATTACTCCAACCTTTTTTTCTCCTAATATAAATCCATGCTGCATAGGTGACTCTGAGCATTCACAGAGGTTGTAAACTTGAACCAGAGCCAGGTGTGGATTGTGTGATTTGTGCAGAAAAAGAAATGCAAAAGCAACAGACATATGAACTATCTGTCAAAACGAATAAATCCAAGATCTAAATAGAAGTTTTGCTCTGCTACAAGAAAAAGAGCATACAGGTCTGATTCATGAAACATTGACTAAGAAAATGCGAGACCCAATGAATAGCACTTCATCTCACACTTTAGTGTTCCAGCCGAAAAGTCACATATTTGATTTACCTACCTATCTGATTCCACCGTTATGGTGCAAGACATCATGTAGATAGAATCCTGATAATATCAGCTAAATTCTGCCACATTGTAAAATTCAGCAATAGGTTCTGGGTTTTCCAACAAGCCTTACGTCAAGCTCTAGGAACTCTGAATAGTTCTTTGAACAACGAGTGCCTTACTATTTGCTACCAAGATTCAGTTCCATACCATCATGCATCCCTCGTACTACACAAAAAAATATCAACAGAGCTAACTTCCACATAAAGAGGAACAAGCATAGGAACCATTTGAAATGACCAACAAAACGGACGCCACAACCGGGAAGATCAAACCAAGTACAAGATAACGTCGAGCACAACAAACAAGCAGCAATTGCAAATAACACCGTACTTAAAAATAGCATTTTTCTTTACCGTGCCAGGCCCTTCCGTGCAAGGACCTCCAACTAGAGCTATAATTTTAGCACCAGTACCCGGCGAACAAGCTCCAAGCAATCCTGCCGAAACACTTAAAGCCACACCTGTGCACCGCGATGCCCGACTCCCAGGCGGAACAGGCCACTGATCCGTTTGAAACTCATCCAACAGCTGAAACGCACAGCGAATCACGAATCAAAAACAATCCCCATACAGCGAAAGCATACAATAGCATCCAAAAACCCACCGCATTGAGCGTGTACTCGCAATCAGCAGCGGGCAACAAGAACCGCGTGACACCCAGATTGGGAAACCCATTAGGCATGCCCTTCTGGTACGCTGTTCCACCAGTTCGCCTGGCCGAAACGCCAAGTCCCAATTGCTCCAGAACCTGCTCCTTGGAAATCTCCTTGTTACCCCTAAACACGTAAACCTTGGACATGTCCGAGAACCCCAATTCATGCACCTGAACTTGGGTTCCAAACGAAACGAATCCAACCAGCGCGTTCTCGGGCAACAACCCGATGGCACGCTTCAGCGCCGATTTCACAAATCCCATCTCCTCCTCTATCAAGCAGGTATCAAGCACGAACAGAAACACGGACGGGAGAGGAGATGGATCGAGATGAGGGTTAGGGTTAGGGTTTTGAGGGAGACCGTATTGGATGGTGGTGTACTGAGCATAGAGCTCGCCGGGGAGGTTGGTCTCGGAGATCATGGAATAATGGGGAGGGAAGTGATTGCGCTGGTAGCAAAATGGGCAGATCCAGATCTTGGCGCCGAAGTCCACGCGCGCGAAAGGGTTGAGGACGGCAGAGCAGGTCTTGCATCTGAGAGGCGCGTAAGGGAGCGTTGGGATGTCCGGGTGGGAACGGATCGGAGAAATGGAGGCCGCAAGTGGGATCACGCACTTGCTCGCCTCCACCTTGGTGCGCGGCCAGACGTTCCACGACATCCGGACTCCGTCGAGACCCTCCGGATCTGTGCTCGCCATTTCCGACATCTCTCTCTCTAAAGGACTCGAATTACGCAGAATCAAGGGAATTGGAAACGGAATTCAAAGTTGATTACCGTGTTTTTTTGTTCTCCGGAGAAAGCGAGGGGAGAGAGAGATAGAGAGGTGACCCCTCGAGAAATGAGAGAGAAAGGGGTCACCGCAGACAGAGAGAGTGGTGTTTCGGGGGATTCGGGTGTGGAGGAGATGTGTGTGAATGAATCAATGACTCCGTCTGCGCTGAAATGCGGTATATTTTTCCATTCGTGTTACAGTAGAACAGCAGAATTTCATCTTCTTGTACTCTTCTAATGCCAACGAAGCAAACTCGTAGGTGTGGAACTTGTTTTATTTTCCTTTTTTTGTTACCTATTATTTAATTAAACAAGATAGTTCTTCTTCATTTTTTTTTCTTAGGTTCCGTTTGTTTGAATTCGAAATGTAGATCAAATTCAGTCAACTGAAATGAAGCAGTAATTTATATTATACATATCTTGTATATATTCATAATTTTATTTTAAATATTTTACTGTTTAAAGATAATTTAATTTTTATTATGATAAATATTTTATTTGATTATTACCTATATTATTTTTAATTTATTTCGAACTGATATTAAAAATCAAATTTACTAATTATATAATATTAAAAAATATAATATATATCAAATATTGTGCAACTTGTTCTTTAAAAACATGTTTTAGCGTGACAAACAAACATTAAAAAATATAATATATTTTTTACTAAATCAAAATTCACTTAAACTTACTTATATTATAAATAACTTTGGGCCAAACAAACTATTATATTTAAAATATACGTACAAGGCTTAAAACATCCAATTTCAGAGGACATGCCCCCTAGCCTCTTTTGGCTTCGTCCTCGTGAACATGGACGAGGACATGGACATTCCACCAGAAGACCATGCTACCTCGATTTATAAGTTCAAGCTTGACTGAGGTAATAAGTCTCTCTAGTCTCGTATATGTACTTAGATTCTGGCTGTGTTTTTTTGCATTTCTAGATGTCGAGTCAATCCTATTTGTTAAGTTTTGTTTGGTGGCGTACGGTGGTTCTTAACGTTACTAATGACTAATAATCGTGATCACTGATCACTTGTTGTTAAGTAATCGTGATCACTGATCACTAGTTGATACAATTCTCCTTCTTCTTTTTTTATGAGTATTTTGTTCTAATTCAGAAGCAAATATAGAATTAACAATATATAATACAGTTGTGGTACTTTGTTGATGGGAGATTTAAGGCAATAGGAACAATTTAAACATGAGGCAGGCTACCTAGGTGTGCCAGAAGGATAAGTGTAATCATGATATCTCTGAAATAAAAAATTTTGGTCAAGTTAAATTATTCATTTTCATTATAATAAATATGAAAAATACATTCAAATTATCTTTGTCTTTACATTTTTATCAACTCTAAAAAATTATCTTCACTTTTTCGTACTCTAAAATTGTAGCACACAAACATCACTGGAACGAAGGCAAATGTATCATGAAATGGAGGTTTCTCTACATATTTATGATCATACTTTGCTTTTTATTATAAAAACGCATGTGGATCTATCGTAACTTAGAAGATGTTCGGTTAGTATGTTTTTGAGAATTTTTAGAGTTTTTAAAATTTTAGGTGATATTAACTTTATTGGTATGCGTGCTGCAGTTGTTTTTAAATGGTGTTAAAAAACATGTTCGGTTTGTGTATTGTCAAGATTCAAAAATTTATTAGAATGCAAAGAAAACGAACATGCTCTTAGAACATAAACTAGAATGAATGTAGATTGAGTCGAGAAAATTTAGATTGACTGGTCAGGCTCTGGGTTGTGAAGAGATCCTCTCTTGGTGGATTGAAAATTTGTGACAAAAGAGGAGTTGGGAGCCCCTTCGTAGGTAGGGCTGACCAAGAAACCGGTCGGACCGACCAAAATCGGACCGATTTTGGCGAAACCGGTGACAAATAGTCTACCGGAATGGCTGGTCCGGTGAAACCGGTATACTCCGGTCTGGTCCCTATACCCACATTGAAAACTGGTACCGGTCATTAAAGCCCATTTTAGTGAAAAAAAAAAGTCTAAAAAAGGCATAAAAAGTATTTCATGTAAAAATAGGCAAAAAAAATTGGTGTAAATGAACCCCAAAAAATGACCTAAAAAAGTAAAATGTGAGGAGGCTCAAACCAAAAAAATGCCCAAAATGTCATGGCCCAAATCGTTCAATCTGGACCGGTGAAATCGGGGACCGGGCCGGACCAGTTCTATTATAATGACCAATTCGGTTTGGTCCGGTATATTCACTCTACGAAATTACCGATTTGACCGGATGGATCGGACTGACCATTAGACAGTCCTACTCGCAGAGTTAGCCTCCTATACTTAAATTAAAAAAATTATCTCTCCATTTCTGTTCTCTTATTGCCTTTCTCGTCCCTTTTTTGCACGATGTCCGCTACTTTTGTTAGCTGGGTCTTGTATGCGACGGTTGTCCACTTTCTTTCACGGGTCTAATCTAAAGAGGAGACAAGCTCTAGGGCCGACACTGCATAACGTGTCGCATAAGGGCACTTGACATTGCAGGCTAATTTTATGGACTATATGTTAGAGGCCAAGGAATAAGGAATCCCGTAGGGTTTGTTTACCTGAATGGGCCCCTTCCTATGGGCATGTCGATCTCTACCCTCTCGTGGCTTTTTGTTTGTCCTCTCTTTTCTTACTGGATTTCTTTTAATTCTCGGATTGGGTTACTGCCAATTGGCCCGATTTATTCCTCGCCCACCATATGTGTCAAAGGTTATTACTTCAAACATAAAATAGATTACCGTGTGTCAAAGATTCTTTAGTGAATAATTACCTCAGTTTTTACACCTTATTTAGTGATTCTAAGACAATTGTTGAGAAATGGTTTTAAGCAAGTATCTGATGTCGGATTGAAAAAAAATCTTTCAAATTTGTAGAAAATAAACAGACTAACTGTGGTAATTTGTTAAATAAAATTTTAGTTTATGAACATTGGTGAAAAAATGATGAGATATATGATTTAAATGAATTTTTTTATGTTTATTATAGTGTAAATAGATGATTTTATGGGGAGATAGATTTTTTTGCTGTTATTTTACAAGTCATAATTTTGGCATGCAAACACAGATAGTGGTATGAATATTTAGGTAGATTGAAGTTTTATTAAAGTTTATAAAAAAATTGGTGATCTTTTTTAAAGATATGTGATTGTAGATTGATTTTTATTGTAGTTTGTAAAGAAGTGTAGAGAGAGATTATTTGTTGATTTTTTTAATAAAAAATATTAGACTTTTGTGAAAAAGTATAGAGAGAGAATATATGATAGATTTTAAAAAAATGTGACACCATTTCCCTAAATTCCCCAATTTCTCTAAATTTCTTAATTTCCTCGATTTCTCGTATTTAGCCTATTAATGATTATGATCATGATCGTCTCTATTTTTACCAGTTTCTAGGCATTCAAATTCTTTCATTATCGTATTAAAACCCTAGTATTTCTATTGCTTTATTTAAACACATTATAATTTTTCCTAAGTATGCATCAATAGCTCATATTTAACATCTTTTAAATACTAGGTTTGATTTCTTGACACATGATGCATTCGGTTCTAATTGCACTAATGGATTTTGGTACGCTTAATCTCTTTCCCTATTCATTCTCTTGTTTACATCTGAAATCTTTACCTAGTGACAATCTTGATTACTCTATCACTAATCTCAATTAATTACTTGACTAATTATCTATTTCTTTTTTCTAACATATGCATTGATTAACTTTGTAACTTAGCTAATAATTTTGTTAACCTAAGTCTACTTTGATGTCATGTTGGTCCCACTCTCTCTCTCCTCCCTATGGCACATGGCACACACAAGGAGATCTTGGCTTTGTCTTGTTCTCTTTGTCTTTTTCCCTTGTCCTATTTTTTGGCCTTTGTTGCATGAATAGTGAGATGCAAAATTGGACCAACCGGTCATGCTTGCTTGCAATCACAATTGATGTGATTTTGAAGTGAACTTAGCTTGAGTAAGTGTCCTTGATCAGCACCTAGGGAAGGGAGAGTGTGTCATTTGGCTCCTCCAGCCCTTATGCCGCCCAAGCCACCCAATCAAGGGGCTGGCTTGTGGCAGCCACCTCTTGACCTAATCTAGACCCCCTTGCATGATAAAGCTTGATGGATATTTCTTATAACATGCTTGCTGAGTGGGTTTGATGATTCAAAAGTGTTCTTGATATACTCCATGAGCTATGATAGTGGGGATAAGTTTTATAGACCACGAGTTGGTCAATGAAAATGATGTTGCATGTTTCATATTGCACTTTATGGTTTTATGATACAATGCTATGCATATGTGATATGAAATGATAATGCAATAATGAGTATGACGATGGCCAAAGAGGCATGAAAGTATCCCTTATCAAGAAGAGGCCAAAAGGGGCCAAAGAAAGGAGCCTTGAGCTCAAGAAATAAGTTATGAAAGATGAAAGCATGAAAATGATGCCTTGTGCATATTCTATGATGATGTTGCAAATGATCATTGTTTGCCTTCAATTCTCTTGAAGAATCCTTATGTTATGAGCTCTGTAAGTTCATAAGTATTGGTAGATTAGATGTATCATTAGCATAAAGTTATAAATGCGATAATTGATCAAATGCATGAACACTTAGCTAGGGTCTTTAATTAATACAGACACTGTCCAAATCGACCCTAAGCTACAGGTTGTATTTTTTCATGAAAATTTCCAAATAGTATTATTATCTAATATTAGGATGACTGTAAAATTTTCAGCCCAAAATGATGAGGGAAAAGGTCAAAAATGCCCCTGGAGGTCTCTGAGGGCAGATTCGACATTTTGCCAAATTCGTTAGGGTAAAAGGGTCCAAAATGAAGAAATGATTACATGGTTGGATAGAGCACGAAAAACTGATGAGGAAGCCCAAATTGGAGCTCAATCCGAGTTGGAATAAGGGCTCAAATCACAAAGCCCGTGTAGGAGCCTAAATGGATTTTAGGCCCAATGTCCCTAAAAGAACACCATGACTTTGGGAGAAGGCCCAATGTGGTCTAAAGAGGCCCAATAGGCCTTCATTTGGAGTTTAATGTTATAAAATCCTCTAGTTATTATCACCGTTGTTTCAATCGTCAATAAATACTCTCTGAACATGTTATACTATTTATGATTCCTTCAAAGTTCATATCAATGTACATTGTTACTTATGTACTGTAATGTTTGGATATGTTATTGCATTCATAAGAGGGAAAACGAAAGTGAGGAACCCCCTAGCCTGCGAGGGTTCCCTGAATGGTAGTGACGGTACCGGACACTTAGGAGATGTGCAACCCACCACTACAGGGAGTGGGTGGGCTTCTATATGAACTCTAAGGTGTAATGTTATGTTAAGGGTCCTGATGCTGGAAGCACGGGACAGTCTCATAGAAGGGGAGAGGATGCACAACCCGACTTTGGGGGTGAACAGAGCAGACATCGAGAACTCCTCAGGAACCAATGATGGTATGATGTATTGCATACTTTAAATTATCTATGCTTATACTTATTGTCCTGGAAGTTTGTTCTACATCATGCTTTGGTGAATTATATACACTGTATTTGTTTTATCATGCTTTCTCCACCCCCACCTTATTGAGTCAATAGGACTTATCCCTTTCTCTTATGTTGTTTTTGCAATATTTGGCGACATTGAAGAATGAAACTATTCGAGGAAGAGTTGACCATGATTTCCACCCCTATGTTCTAGTGTTCAAGATTCGGACATGGGTCTCGGATTCTCTTGGAGTATCAGTGGAGCACGAGGCCTACTGGTTCTTCAGGGAGGCCCAACCCCCATCCCATGTACCCCATCCCCTGTGTCCCTATCATCCCCTGTACCCCCACTGTCCCCATAATCCCCATTACCCCGATTTGAGGACTTTGGGTTACCAAATGTACCGCCTGAATGACTGAGGCTTGATTACGTTCCTTCCCCACTGACGGGAGATAGTAGTGTCAGTCCGGGGTCTGAGCTTATCGATCTTACATCAGATTTGGACGAGGAGGTTTAATACCTTTCTTAGGCTTGTTAGAATGTTTTCTCCAGAGTTTGTTCTTGTGTATCAGGAAGTTTCTGAACCTTTGTATTCTTTTATGTAGTCACGAGAGAATGTAGCCTAAACTTTTAAAGTTGTCCTTATTATGTTAGGTTTTCAATCTCCCTTGTGACACTTTTCTCATCTTTTATCTCAAGATTCTTGGTTCTACTCATAAGCTTATGATCCGACACTTTTGACTTATTCGGATTTTATTATCTCTCTAACCTTTTGTAAAACATAGAGTTTTTACCTTATGACTTTTTCCAACAACCCATCAGAATTTTTACGCTTTTCACTAAGATCGACTAAGACTCGTAGCGACATACGTGTCATAATCCCCGCCTATGTGCATACCATTGCTATATGTGAGCCTAGGGAGTAAGTATGAGCACAGGACGTGACAAAAAATGTATTTGAGTTTGTATGGAAAATGTGTTAGACTTTATGTTGAATTTTTGAGATTTAAAATTTTTACTTATGATTTTTTTTGCATGCAAATGAAGCCTTTCATGGAGTTACACCTAAACAATGAAAAACCTAAAATAATTGATATCCAAATATGGGATGCAATCTCAGCCAATATGAAAATTTGTAAACATTCTTAGTCTTTTACAATTTTCTACCCAAATTCGAAGAGAGACAAATTGGACCCTGTTGTAGGTCTATGTTGTCTGAAACTTTATATGAACAACATTAAATGGTGTGTGGTACACCTGTTGTGTATATCTCTATCCTTGATTTGTGCAATTCCGGTAGGAAATAAAATATGATCCGGTTAGATGATTTAATTTAGAGTGAGACATATTATATGGGCTTTATGGCATTTTAAGGGCTTGTTTGGAGAGGGAGTTTGATTTTTGTTTTTGGTATACATTTCAAAAAATTAATTTTAAAAATATATAAAATTAAACAAATAAGTAGATAATAGATTCATAAATATAAAAATATAGAAATAAATAAAATATCAAAGTAATAAAAAGACCAAGTTAAAAATTGTGCAAAATTTTATCAAACAAAATATTAAAAAGCTATAAATTTTAAAAATAAATTTCTTAAAAAATTCAAACTTAACAATAAGTAGAAAATATATTCATTATCAAAATTATTACAATTTTTTAAATCACTAAACTAAGGAAGAAAAATTAATTTACAACAACAAATAACAACAAAATTATTTGTATTATTTTTGTATTTAATGATATTATCTTTTAGTTATTATGAATAAAAATAATTTCAAAAAGCAAATAAAAATAAAAATAAAGGGGATATCTTAAAATTAATTGCACAAATATAAAAATATAAAAAATATTTAGAAAATATCAAAATTAAAAAAGGGGTAAATTTTATTAAATAAATAAAAATAAAAATATAATTTACTAATACAAAGCTATAAATAAAAAATAAATTGAAACTCTAAAAATACAATTTTATAATATCTAGAAAATACAGTAATAATTAAAGTTCTTATAGAAATATTTAAAAATTAAAATAAGGAAGCAAATTTAATTTACATAAGTCATAAAAAATTTAAAAATAAGAAAATTTTGAAAAGTGCATTTGTTTTGAAAAAATATAGAAAAACATAAGTAAATAACATTAAAAAACTTGGGGACATTTAAAAAATAAATATGCACTGGCATTTTTTTTATTGTGGCCCCAAGTTGGTTTTAATATATGTAAGCTATTTTTTGTATCTTTGTAAAATTTTCATCTTTTTTGAAATTAAATTTCTATTTTTATTTTACTAAATTTCTAAAAATATTTTTTTATTTTTTTTAAAAAAATTATAGACATTTATACACGTTTGGAACTATTTTAGTAATTTTTATATTGTCTCTATTAATTAATTAATTAATTTATTTGTAATATTTTTGATAATGATTATATTTTCTATTTTTGAAAATTTGTGGTATATTTTTTTATTAGTTTTGGCAAAATTTTATTGGTTTATAAATTTTGCAAGATTTGTATCTTGATCTTTCTGTTTCTATGAATATTTTTTTATTAGTTTGATATTTTATGTATTTTTATAATTTTTTATATTTATGGAACTATTTTCTACTTATTTTTTGAATTATGTTATTTTTCTGATTTTGAAAAATTATTATTATTTAATTACCATAATAGTTATAAAAATAATAATATATAATATAATATAATATAAATCATTCCAAATCTTAATCCCCTTATTCCAAAACAGTATTTTAACCTTTAAATTTCAAAAATTTGAAAATTTAAATAAAAATAAACAAACAAAAAACAAAAACAAAACCACTCGTTTCTCAAAAAAATTTCACTCTTAAAAAATTTCAAAATTCGTAACATTTTTAGTTCACAAGTATCACAAACGTAAGGCGAAGATTCTGGCCCCCTCACGAAATTCTAAAATCAACTAAAGTGTGCACGAACCAGACACAACCTCTGCCAACCATCTCTTCCCATGTATTTTCTTTTTGACCACGTGTCGTGTAGCCGCGTGTGTTAGCGAAAACAGTAGAGGGTTATTTTTTTTATAAATAAAACCATACAGCTCTGTGACTCGGTCTAAACTCACAAACAGCCCCCAAGCGCCACGCCGAAGAAAAATACCTTCAATCTTCTCAGAAATTCTTTTTTTCTCCACGTGGGACGATCTAATTCCGTATTGTGTTGTTCTGATTTCACAAGTCCGTAGTGGAAGAATCCGAGTGGAGAGATGATAGACTTTTTTTTTTGAGCGAGAGATGCTCGACATTTAAGCGACTAAAGAGACTTTTATAACAGTGAGAAAGAGAGAAACAGCTAGACGTGAGAGGGGTTCTCGAAATGCTCCCTTAAAAACTTCAAAGAGGCAAAGAGGAATTTTCTCGAGAAAACCTTCGGTTCATCGACGGTCCGGCAACTCATTTCCGCAAGGTTTTCCTCTGATCCGGAAACGCAACAATGCTCTCGCTGCAGGGCGATCCGCGGCAGCACCACCATCATCTTCAGCATCATCAGCAGCTCCAATTGGCGCCGTACAGCGCCGAACACCGCGATGATTCGTTGGCCACTACTGCTGATTTTTCTTCTGTGGCCAATCTCAAGCGCTCTCAGGCATTGGACTCTCATGAAGGTCGATGAATTCCTGTTTTGATTTTTGAAATTTGTTGCTTTAAAATTGGGTTTGGATGCAAGTTGTTCACTTGGTGTTCTGGAGTTGGTCTAGTCCTTTTTCGGATTGCTTGTTTTTATTTCATAGTCAAGGATTTTTTTTTCCGATTCTATGTTCTATTCATACCTTGTTCTTTCTTTCTGTTTGTCTCGTGGGAAAATTGTTCCCGGACTTTAGAAAATTCTCCGTTACGGATTTCTTTTCCTAAGCAAGTCTACTTGACGGCGATCTTGATTTTCTAACTCGGAATTTTTGTTTGGATTTAATTTTTGAACTATTAGCCCAGCGATTATCTGTATTATTCCTGGCATGGATATTGTTCCCATTTCGATGTTGAATCTAGATCCCAAGAGCTTCTGAATTATTATAGGGATTCTCAGTGAAGGAGGTTTGGATTTATTGATGCTTATTTGCAATACGTTTAACAATTCTTGAGGTTTGTTTTTGTTGAATATTACATGAGTAAGCACTCAACTTGACAACACCAGCCAACTGAGATCTGAGATAGAGGTTGAAATATATGAGATTGAGAAATTTAGCAGATTTCTTGAGTGTAGGGCTTCCGAGACTCTGGTGTTCTCCTTTTTTGCTTCGTGGCATCTCTCCATGTGATTGTCCCTTCAACCAATAGTCGGATTTTTTTTTGATAAATAGTCAGAAAATCCAACCTCTATGACCCATATTATTGAAGAAAGGGTATCTTCTTTTGTTCTTTGGACATTCTAAGAATGCGATTTCAATTATGGGCAGACAAGATCTATGGTAAATTGGTAATTGGTAGGTGGCTGTGGGTTGTATGCCTTCTATGTTCGTCCGATGAATTTTGTGCTTTTTTCATGGGGCTTCTGTTTTCTCCAAGGTCCCTCAGCCTGTCTAAATTGCATTACCATAAAAAGTTTTCAAACGAGTATTTGCTGAAGCTACTTTTTTTTTCCCCGGAATTTATGCTGCAGTTGACGAAGGCATGCTCATGGCACTTGCTCATCAGATGTACAAAGCTGGAAATTTTAAGCAGGCATTAGAACAGAGCACTGCTGTTTATGATAGAAACCCACAGCGTACTGATAATCTTCTTCTGTTGGGTGCAATCCATTATCAGGTTGTCTCAAAGTTTTTTAATCTGACTCTAATTCTCTGATGTTGTATAACTGTTACTTCTTCTGTGCCCTAGATTATGTTGCAAAAGTTTTGTAAATAAAAAAGGGTTGGTGCGAGTCATAACAGTATATTGTTCTGCTACTCGTCCTAATGAATCTGCGTTGTTATTTCTTAGTTGCATGACTTTGATATGTGCATTGCAAAAAATGAAGAAGCTCTTCAAATTGACCCCCGTTTTGCTGAGTGCTATGGAAATATGGCAAATGCTTGGAAGGTACAGTTTAGGCATTTTAGATGGTTCTCAGTGTTCAAGTATTCACCTATGTGGGTCTAATGGATGATGTATTTGTTCTGTAACAGGAGAAAGGAAATATTGATTTTGCAATTCGCTACTATCTAATTGCAATTGAGGTTCGTTACCACTGTAAACCTGTCAATCGGTAGCCTACTGTTTAAGTCATTACCTCATTGTTTGAAAGCATGAGGATTGAGAATTTGTTATTTATATTATCTAGTTGTCTTTGTTTGCATTTTTCTTTTATCATGTATTGCAATTGGGATATAACATTCCTCAAGCATTGAAAGCAAGTAAATGTAGTGATTGCCATGCCTTTTGTGGCATGAGTTGTAATTGGAATTCAGGTTTAGAGTCGATGTACTACTTTGATTGGATTGTCATGTCACCTACTACTGTTGGTGTGATTGCTTAATCTCTTTTACCATGTTATTCTTTCTACATTGATCAACATTGGAAGACCAGAAAGTTTATAAGTTTTTTTTATGTTTTGCTAGTCTTGGGCTCTATATGTTAAGTTAAATAGCTTCCGTAAACCAAAAGGTGGTCCACCTAGTTTTTGTTGAAGAACGATAGTTAATCTGTATATTCAGTTTCCTTGTATATTTCTCTCTTTTGCCCTAAAACATTGTTGGTCTAAGATCAATGCGCATCTTATTCATTTTAAGTGTTGTGTTTATGCAAACCTCCTTGTATGAAATTCTTAAAATTCATCATGGTTCTCTCTTTAGTAGGTCGTTCTTTTGTTTAAATTCTTGTTTTGCAGCTTCGACCAAATTTTGCGGATGCATGGTCAAACTTAGCTAGTGCATACATGCGAAAAGGGAGATTCAATGAGGCAGCTCAGTGTTGTCGTCAGGCTCTTGCATTGAATCCCCGTTTGGTAGGTTCTGTTGTAATTCTGAAATTTTTTTATGCACTACTAGATGCTATGGGATCAACATGAAACCTGTGTTCATTGGTGCAGGTTGATGCTCAAAGTAACCTCGGGAATTTGATGAAAGCTCAAGGTTTAGTGCAAGAGGTAGTATTTGACAGAATCTTTCTTTGTTCTTAACTGCTCTCTCATCGATATGATCTGTTTGGTGCAGCAGCTTTATCCGTGTAATATCGTTGTTTAGACTGTTCTGAACACTAAATTTCTGTCACTGATTATGAATATCTAGCAAGGAGGCAGATAAAGCTACTTGCATTTGCAATACTATGATTTTTAACTTAGTGATGCATTGTGCAGGCGTACAGTTGCTATGTTGAGGCTATCCGACTCCAACCAAATTTTGCAATTGCATGGTCGAATCTTGCTGGCCTTTTCATGGAAGCTAATGATCTGAACAGGGCACTTCAATATTACAAGGTAAGTAGTCCAGATCTCTTTCCATATGCTTCGTGTGTGTGTCTGTGGTGTAGGCACATATGTTTCTGTGCTCAGCCACATGCATGTGTGTTCGAGGGAGTGATGGCAGATGTATGTGAATATATTTTTTCGAGGCATAATGCTATATAATAGTAATGGGACAACTAGACAAGGAGTCCTAAATATCATCACCAATAACCCTTCTACTGTGAACGGTGTAACACAATCTTTGACTTATCTATCTGTAATCCTGTTCTTGTAGGCTGCTAGTGACTATTACGCAATTTCATTTTTGGATTTATATTTAAGCTTCATGTCGTTAAAGCACTCTTACAAGTTTGGCATCTCTTTTATATATGTATGTATATTTGTCTATGTATCATACGTACACTTGCTTAGTAGTATGCAAATTAATTTCAAACTTGTATGTCACATATAAAGTATGCATGGGTAGGCATTCAGTCCGCATTCTCACATAGATTGGATAGTTCCTCTCTATATGTCTTGCTTATTTAGCTTGCTGATTCATTTTTTTTTCCCAATTTTCAGGAAGCTATAAAGCACAAACCAACCTTTTCTGATGCCTACCTGAATCTTGGAAATGTGTATAAGGTAAGATAATTGTATTGTGCCACTAAGGTCGGTAGCTGAAAATGCTCGGTCAGGTATTTGGAGAAAAACAAGATATTTCTTTTGCCTTTTCCAGGCTTTGGGAATGCCTCAAGAGGCTATAGTATGTTACCAGCGTGCTCTTCAGGTGCGACCAGACTATGTTGTAGCCTATGGTGAGTGCTTCCAAAACTTCTATATATTTGTATGAGTACTTCAAAGTTTCATTACACAGTTCTTTTGGCCTAGGATGACCTTTGTATTTGCTGTTTCACCTTATGTGATACATGGTGGTGAGTTATTGTTTTAAAGAGAACTAGATGCAGGAAACTTCCTGGAAGCAACAAATATGGGTTTCCGAGTTTGGAAGGTTTAGTTGATGTCAAAAGGTTGAGCAATTCTGGCCTATAACCGTGGTCCACAGCTAGCAGTTACAAAATCATTATACAATCCTTGACTCTACGAAAACCATACACGAGAATCTTATTCACCTAACTGATTACAATTGATACTTGGAATATGGCTTTCTACTTGGATTTGCCTTGGTCGTAGTCTTCAAAGTGGAGGATTCTTTTCTAGGCATGTTATGTTGCGGTCTCACTTCTCCCCTCATAAATGAACTTTATTCAGTTAGGAACCGACCATAAATGCGATTGGAGCCGTGAATTTTTTGTTAATGAACTCTTCTTCAAGTTCATTCCTATTCCTTAGCATATGCCAGTGTACACGTTGTTGCCATAAACAGAAGAATAAGTATTGGCACACATTCAGCATGTTGTGCGTCACAATTCTCTTATGCTGTAGGGCTTACAAGTATGTGAGAGAGCTTATAAGGCAACGTATCTCATATAACTTTCTTTAGATTGGCCAATTTTGAATTTTGTCGGACATAGTATGTCAATCTTCAATTGTTTGTAACAGCGATCCATGTTGCATGATTAGTCCCAGATGGAACTTTATTTTGAACCCCAATTTTGGTTCCCCACTTGCTCAAATACTGAATTCGTACTCCTCTTGATATCGACTACCGCAGAGCGTACTTGTCTGTTATGATTAACTTGAGTGTGACAAATTTTCCCTCTATGATTGTAGCATTCATGCACCTGAATTTCTTGCTTAGTGGTAGAATTTTTTTCCTTTTGTATCGTCGTCATCAAGATCTAGGTCTCTAGATCCACTTTCATGGTAGCAACAAAGGGCTCACAAATCTCTTCTTTAACGTCACATCATTTGAACTCCATGGTTGCTTTTGTATTTCTCTTGGAACTTTCCTTTTCAACCTTTAATAGTTATTTTTAAGGGAATTGGAAATACATGACCCAAACATGACAAGTATGATTTATTGATCTAGCATTAGAATGTTCACTTGAATAATTTTTTTTGCCCTGCACGATGATGAGACGACTTTGCAGAGAAAAAAAATGGCTGCTAATAGTTTTGTGGACATTGTTCTGACTTTGCTTCCATTGAGTTCAACTTCCCATTCATCGGATCCAACTGTCTTCTTTACCTCTTTGAAGTCTTGAGGAGAAGTGTTGATTCTATGTTAGACACTATTGCCTCTGTTGAGTACTTCGTGGAAGTCCAGCAAGAAACATATTTTTGGACTTTGGCTCTGATGCTTTGAAATGGGAGTGTGTATGTACTTTCAGTGTATTGGTGCCTTACTGTAGGTTGTAGGTTGTGGTTCTGGAGAGAATTGTGTGGTGGAAAAATTTCTTTCACTAATAAAATATGGTTCTAGGTTAGATTGGGGGTGATTAGTTGCTGTCCAAAGGTTGAGAAAAGAGCTAGGGCTAAGGGTTTCAAAGTTATATGCAAAAATATGGTTTGGGTTTGAAAAATAAGAAAATGAGAAAGAATCTTGAATATATGCGTGGGCATTAAAAGCGCATTTGCATAGCAATGCAAACAGTAACCATAAAGGGAAGAGAAACAGAGGCAGAGAGGGGGCAAAAAAGTAAGCATTCTATGGATTCAATTTGTTCGTGGACCATATCACTCTAATTTTTTTATAAGGCAAATTTTAATAAAAAGGAAATAAATGAAACAGTACAAATGACTATACTGTGACCTCTAAACCATACAAGCTAAAAAACTCAGAAAATTTGAAAAATCAGAAAAGAGGGTCCCCAACACCGAGTTAGCATTAATCAATTTAGACATTTGCGTTGTTTGCTTTTGTGTTTTGAAGCAGTTTCGGGGTTAAAAGTAAATCTTACCAAATCAGAGGTGATTCCTGTTGGTAGGGTTGAAGGTGTTTTTGAATTGGCCAGTATTTTGGGTTGTAACGTATCTTCTTTGCCTATGACTTATTTGGGTCTTCCTCTGGGCACTACTGACAAGAGTCTTCGGATTTGGGATGATATATTGGAACGGATGGCGAGAAAGTTGGCCGGTTGGAAAATGATGTATTTATCAAAGGGAGGTAGACTTACTTTGATTAAATCTACTCTTTCTAGTCTTCCTACATATTTCTTGTCTCTTTATCCGTTGCCTGTTTCAGTTGCTAAAAAAGTGGAGAAAATTGCAGAGGGATTTTCTATGGGGTAGTGATGATAATGATCATAAATTTCATTTAGTGAGATGGGAGCAGGTGTGTTCTCCATTGGATAAGGGGGGCTTGGGTTTGAGACGGTTGTTGATCTTCAATCAAGCGTTGTTGGGTAAGTGGTTGTGGAGATTTATTAATGAGAGGGATAGCCTTTGGAGGAAGATCATTGAAGCTAAATACGGAGTCGAGGAGGATGGTTGGGGTACAAGAACTTTGCGGGGTTCGTATGGAGTAAGTCTCTGGAAACATATTAGTAATGGGTGGAATGTGTTTCATCGCCATATTTGTTATGATGTGGGATAGGGTCAGAGTGTTAGTTTCTGGCATGACAGATGGTGTGGTGATAGACCACTTTGTTACTCTTTTCCCATTGTTTTCTCTTTGGCTCGGGATCCGTTTGTTCGTGTTGTTGATGGTATGGAGGTTGGGGATGCCAATATTGTATGTAATCTTCAGTTTACTAGAAGTCCTAATGATTGGGAATTATCGGAGTTTATGTCATTTTTCAGCACTATTTATGCTCATGTTATTAGGAGAGGTGGTTCTGATAAGGTGGTTTGGGTGGGTTCCAAAGATGGTAGATTCACAGTTAAGTCATTCTACAATTTTCTCCGTGGGGATAGTTTGAGTTTGATTCCGTGGCGTGCTGTATGGAGGAGTAAAGTCCCTATGAGAGTTGCATTCTTTGTGTGGGAAGTGATGCATGGAAAGATTTTGACCATTGATAATTTGCGAAGAAGGGGAATATGTGTGATTGATTGGTGCTATTTGTGCAAGGGTGATGCTGAATCTATTGATCATTTGTTGCTTCATTGTTCGGTGGCATCTGCATTGTGGAACTTTGTTCTCAGTATTAGTCAGTTAAATTGGGTAATGCTGGCTTCAGTAGTGGGAGTTTTACAGAGTTGGAAAAAGAAATTTAAGGATCCTTTGGCTAATGCAATTTGGAAGATGATTCCTTCGTGCTTGTGGTGGTGTTTGTGGAGGGAAAGGAATACCCGATGCTTTCAGAATTCTGCCAATTCTTCGGCTCATTTGCAGGATACTTTTCTTCTTTCCCTTTATTGTTGGGTTACTGCTGTACTGGGAGGGTCTTTTGTGGATTATTTTGATTTCGTTAGCTTTTTCATTTGTATGTTCTGAGTGAGATTAGTACAACCTTTGTACTGATCTCTCTCTTTTTCTTTTCTTTTTAATAATATTAGAGGTTCTTCATCAAAAAAAAAAAAAGACTACAACAACTTTCCCCTCAACACTCCAAAGACAAGGCCACACCCTCAAAGCATCTACTATTTCTCTTCTTCCATAAACTCCACCAAATACAGGTAGGGATCATTTTCCAAATCGCCAAAGCCAATGGGTTATCAAACTTCCTCTTCCAGCACAACAGTACATCAAACACCCTTCTAGGCATGACCCAATCATAGTTCAAAATAGAGAGCACCAAATACCACAACTCCCTAGCAACCGAGCAATGAAGAAGAATGTGATCCACCGATTTCCCATTGCGTCTGCATAGATAACACACTCAATGAAGTAAACAGCCCTCCTCCTAAAGTGATCGATAGTCAAAACTTTCCCATGGGCAGCTTCACACACAAAGAAGGACGCTCTCGTGGGGGCAGAAGACCTCCAAATCTGCCTCCATTGGAAAGTCACAATAGGACCACCAACAAGGAGCCTATACAAAGATTTCACCGAGAACTGGCCATTCTTGGAACCCAACCGCCTTATCTTGTCATTGTCCCTTCTCCTTAAAACTTTGGAGTAAAGAGAAGAAAGCTGAAAACTCATCATCCATCTCCCCGTCATTTGTAGTTTTGACAAACTGACTATTCCAAGAACCAGATCCAGAATCTCCCTCCAAACAATCCGCCACCATCGCATCTTTGTCACGGGCAAGAGAGAACAAAAGAGGATAAGCTTCCTCAAAGGTCTCACCACACTATCAATCATGCCAGAATCAAACTTTGATGCCACACCCCGCCACAAAAAGAATGTTCTCACAGAAGAAGGTCCAACCATTGCTAATGCGCTTTCATAGACTCACACCATAAGAGCCATGGAATTCAAGAGTTCTCCAGCCACCCATAGCACTACCATAGTTCTCCATAATGGCAATTCTCTACAAGCTGTTTTTCTCTAAGGCAAAATGCTATAACCGCTTCCCTAATAAAGCCTTGTTAAACAAGGCAATCCCCCTCAAACCCAAACCGCCCGATCTGATAGGTGAACAAACTTTAACCCAATTAATAAGGTGGAATTTGTGCTCAATTCCCTGCCCCACAAAAAGTCCCTTTGAATCTTTTCCAATCTATTGGCCACCAAATAGGAATTGGAAAAAGAGACAAAAAATAGGTAGGAAGACTAGAGAGAGTGGACTTTATCAAGGTGATTCTTCCACCCTTTGAGAGGTAACTTCGCTTCCATCCTGCCAACCTCCTTTCCGCTCTTTCAATAATCTCATCCCAAATGTTAGTACATTTGAACTCTGTCCCATCCCAAATCACTCTAATATACTCTTCAACTCTGAATGTTTTGAGTACCATCACACACATGTATAAACTCTCTATCTGTAGCTCCTTGTAGGAGGACTAGACTTCCTACTCTTAACTAAACAACATCCTAATGGTACTGGAACAAAGTTCAGACATAAAACCTCAAAAACTAAATTGGAGTTACTAAAATAAAACCTAAGGCCCACAACTACTTCTGTTTTTTCTAATAAACAATGTCTTCAATTGGGAATGACATAATGTTAGGGCATGGGAAGACCATTATGGAAGATTTTCTTTGTTCCTAACTGCTAACAATCTATACAGCTCGTTGATATCTGATTTATTAGAAGATACAGATTTGTGCACGTTGTGTCTGATTTTGTCTACGATACAGACCTATCTATCTGGTGATTTTGTTATGTGAAAGAACCTTAATAATAAAAACTTAAGTTTATGTCTTGCATGGCTTTAATTTAGTTCAAAATAATGATCTGTTGCAACAAAATACCTGGGGCAGGCAATTTGGCTAGTATATATTATGAGCAAGGCAACCTGGAAATGGCAATTTTCCATTATAAGCGAGCCATTTCTCTCGACTCAGAGTTCTTGGAGGCGTACAATAATTTGGTTTGTTATCTTATTTCTTTCCATTATGGTGGATCATTTGCAGTGAAGTGATATTTTCTACTTTCATATGTTTCTCTTAAATATATCTGGATTTTGGTAATTGTAAGGGTAATGCTCTGAAAGATTCTGGAAGAGTTGAAGAAGCAATTCAATGCTATCGTGTAGGTTCATGCTATTCATCCTTTTCTGCCTTGCCTTTTGCTATTTACATTTCATGCTTCTCCTTGTACAATGCTGATTATGCTTAACGTTCTCTGAAGCAATGTCTTGCTCTGCAAGTGAACCATCCTCAAGCACTAACTAACCTCGGGAATATATACATGGAGTGGTATGTTGCACATATATAATTGTTGAAGTCTAATAATTGATTGGAGGTTTTAATCAGTTCTTTAATCGATGTGGCAAAAATGTAAGCTGTCCTAAAGGATGACTTTCACATCCTGTAGGAACATGCTGAACGCAGCTGCTTCATGTTATAAGGCGACACTGTCTGTAACAACAGGACTTTCTGCTCCTTTCAACAATTTAGCGATAATATATAAGCAGCAGGTAGTGGCATCTGTTCTGTCTGTTTTGCCCGTCTTTGTTTGTTGTGGGGTGCTTTTGTGTTTAAAAGAGGAGGAGGGGGGGGGGGGGTGCTCCTTCGGCATCTGTATTCAGATATTCATCATCTTTGTTTTACCTGCTTCTTGTCAAGGACAGGGTAATTATGCGGATGCTATATCTTGCTATAATGAAGTTCTCCGGATTGATCCTTTGGCTGCTGATGGACTTGTCAATCGTGGGAACACTTACAAGGAGATCGGAAGAGTTAATGAAGCCATTCAAGACTACATTCGGGCTATAAACATTCGGCCTGCTATGGCTGAAGCACATGCAAATCTAGCTTCAGCTTACAAGGACAGGTGCATGATAGTGATTATTGAGTACAGAATTGTCACATGCACTTTAGGTTAATTGACTTAAATTCCTGATTGACACTTCACAGTGGACATGTTGAAGTCGCAATAAAAAGCTACAAGCAAGCTCTACTTCTGCGGCCTGAATTTCCTGAAGCAACCTGTAACCTTCTTCACACTTTACAAGTATGTATAAGTGAAATGTTAGATTCCAAGTTCAGTCTAGTTTCCTTTACGTCTGTAAAGTCAGAGCGTTCAATCTTGATTGCTGGTTATTTTAGTTGGAATGTTAGATGTTGCAAATAAGATGCCAGGATGTATTTTGCTGTACAAAATGTAATTATTTTGAATTATCTTATCATTGCTTAGTAGGAAGCATGATGCTTGGACCCAGAAGCCCAGGGAGACGGGTTGGGAGGGGAACAAAGAGTAGAGATAATGACTAAATATTTGCTTCCATCAATACCTGCTATTTCCTTTGGTCATCAAACTTTCAATGTTTTTTAGTAGTTTAAATAGGATAGTAAAAGAGAGTTCAAATAGTTGATTATATAACAAAGTTAAACTTTCATGCTTATCAAAAAACAAAGTTAAAACTTTCATAGCTTATGATTATTATATCTTTTATAAATTGGGGAAGGAATTTGAGTTGCTATCCCTGAACTACAGGATGTAGAGCAGTACTCATTTGTTACTACAGCGTTGGAGTTTAAACATGGTCAATAGCAGTTTCCAAAAGATTTAAATTTAGTTTAATAGACGTCAGTTTTGGAAAATTTGTTAACTAATGATGGCAGATTCCTTTTTAAGATAAAATCTCCAACATGTAAAAGAGTTTCAATGAATGAACTTGCATAGTGCTTCTATTCCAATAATATTTTTTTTTTATAAGTCTTCTATTCCAATAATTGAAACAACCCAGAATTCTCAATTCCCTTTCAAGGTTAAGAAATAATTAACACACTACTAGTATCTTTATTTGGTAGAAAGAAACCACATAGGTGGTTTGTTGCTCTGCCCTTTAAACGATTAGGATTCCAAAGCTAGGTCCAAACAGAGTGATTCAAGGCAAAGATGGACCCTTAGACACAATGCTGTTCTTAGTTGTCTCAATAAATAGATCATGATGAAAATATAGATTGCTAAGGAGGCTTGAATGCCATTTGCATGTTAATAATAATGGCTTAATTGGTGGTTAATGTACATGCTAGAGTTTGTGATTGTGTGCAACTATGTAGGAGATGTGCAAGTGTGGGTGTCAAAATTCTAGCTGCTTGGGGTAGATTGTGGTCGGGTGTCCACGATGGTTTTTATTTTACATGTCCGTAATGTTACCTGGAATTATTTTCTTCAGCGTGGATGTCCTAGCCGTGTAAATGCAATTTTAATCATTGTGCTTTGGAATTGAGTCTCCTTGTTTTGTTGTTATTTTTTTTCCAACATTATGGATGCATTTACCCAATTGACATCTGAATAGTTTCTACTTTTAATGTCTGGAAACTGTGAGAAAGTATTAGGATGGCATAAGGAGGGATATTAGGAACTTCTTATTTTTGTTCTTATTTGGGGTCCCCTGTTCTCTCTTCTCTCTCTCTCTCTTCTTCCCCCGTTTCGAAGGTGGCAGGTTGGGGCTGTCATTTTCAATTGCATGGTTGATATCATTGTCAGAGATCCTTCAGATTGTAATCTTAGGTTACGGATAATTTGATGCACTTTTGGATATGATGATGTGTGAATGAGAATTCTTGTTAATTTTTAACTTGGTTTACAATCATAGTTTGTTAATTTTTTTCCAATGCGTTCAGATTTCATTTGGTGAAAATGTGACTTCATGTCTATATATTGTGAGAATCATAAGTGTATATACTATCTTTACCTGACTTTGAAATGTGCCTTTTGATGATAGAATTTAGTTTCTTTGTAGGCTTGGAATTCAGTTGTGGCGTATAAGAGACCACATTTTAATAGGGTTGGCTAATGGTAATTAGTGTGTTATGCAGTGTGTTTGTGACTGGGAGGATCGGGAGAGCAAATTCATGGAAGTTGAAGGGATACTCAGGAGACAGATAAAGGTAGGCTGTCAATCTGTGAGCCTTCTCAATTTTTCTCTGTTATTTTCTGATGTACAGGATTGTCCTTTGAGTGGATTTTTTCAGTTTGGAATTCTTATCATACTCAACCCTTCCCTTCAGATGTCAGTTATTCCAAGTGTGCAACCTTTCCATGCAATAGCCTATCCCATCGATACAATGATTGCACTGGAAATCAGGTAAAGTTGATAGCACTTTTGGATTTTTCATGATTAATATTCATGGTAACTGGGTGTTTATACCCATAGAATATCCATCTATATGCGCTTTTAAAAATGATAAAAAAGAACAGTTGTATTTTTATGTTCTGAGTATCTTGTTTCACTTGTAGCCGTAAATATGCTGCACACTGCTCTATCATTGCATCCCGCTATTCAGTTCCTCCCTTCAACTATCCTGCACGCTTGTCCATAAAGGGAGAGGGTGGGAGTGGACGCCTAAGGGTTGGGTATGTTTTGAGATCAACCTTTCTTCCCCCCCCCCCCCCCCCAAAAAAAAAAAAAAAAACAAACTCGTGATCTCATATTAAATCCCCGTTTCAGATACGTGAGTAGCGACTTCGGTAACCACCCTCTTTCTCATCTCATGGGCTCAGTATTTGGGATGCACGACAGAGAGAATGTTGAGGTTCGCAATTTGATCATTAATTGATTTGAATCTAATTTTGCAACTAAATCTTTTCTCGTGATGACAAATGGAAATTATTTTTCTTTATGTTGCAGGTTTTCTGCTATGCGTTAAGTCCAAATGATGGCACTGAATGGAGGCAGCGTATTCAGTCCGAAGCAGAGCATTTCATTGATGTGTCATCCATGTCATCTGACATGATTGCTAGGCTGATTAATGAGGATAGAATACAAATTCTTGTCAATCTCAATGGCTATACTAAGGTATCACTATTGGGTAACTTCATGCAAAAATGATTGATTAAGAATGGCTGTTACTTTAATCCTGCTTCATTTGATATATAAAGAACTGCTTATGTTGTTTACATTGAAATGAGGCTCAACATTTCCGTTCCATCTCTTTTTCCAAAATGTGTATTATATTTGTGAACCATATCTGCATATCTCTTGGTTTTTATTTCATGTGTTTTTTTTAATGATTCGGGTCCTTCTCTGTGTTGGAGTTTCTCAGATTTATTATTTCAATTATGCAGGGTGCGAGAAATGAAATATTTGCCATGCAGCCTGCCCCTATTCAGATTTCTTACATGGGATTCCCTGGAACCACAGGGGCGAGTTATATTCATTATTTGGTCACTGATGAGGTTCGAAGATTAATTTTTTTTTCTATTTCAGACTTTGATTCTTTCTGTTTGAAATCTGACTTTGTGGCGGCTATCTTTGCAGTTTGTATCACCTTCTCGTTTTTCACATATTTATTCAGAAAAGCTTGTCCACCTTCCTCATTGTTACTTTGTAAATGACTATAAGCAGGTTAGTTGTAATTACTTGCTCGTTTGTGTCTTGGTTCTGTATGCATTTTTTTTCTCCTGCTAATTTTATTGATCATAAATGTTAATTCTTTCCTTATGTTTTGTATGTTAGAAAAACTGTGATGTACTGGACCAAAAGTTCCAACCAAAGAGATCTGACTATGGCTTACCGGATGACAAGTTCATCTTTGCCTGTTTCAATCAGCTTTACAAGATGGATCCTGACATTTTCAATGCATGGTAATTCTGGATGACTCAGTTATTCTGAGGTGATATATTGGTGCTAATTAAGCAACATATGTAATTGTCCTTGCTTTGACCAATGTAGGTGCAATATTCTTAAGCGCGTCCCCAATAGTGCACTCTGGCTTCTCAGATTCCCAGCTGCTGGTGAAATGAGACTACGCGCCTGTATGTTCTTTATTTTACTAAATATCCACAGATTGTGATTCATTGTTGGTTTACTGCTACCCTTTCATCCAATAAATGTTTGCAGTTCATTTGTACTCTCTTTTTTAAAACTTGTTTTGTTACGTCTAGATGCTGCACAACGCGGTGTGCAACCAGATCAGATTATTTTCACAGATGTTGCCATGAAAAATGAACATATCAGACGCAGTGCTTTAGCGGATCTGTTCCTTGACACGTATACATTCTATAAACTTGTTCTTTCTTCTTGAATTTGTAAATGGAGATTTTTTGTCTTTTCCCCCCTATATTTTCCTGTTTCTCCTCTCTATTCCTTTTTGTTACGATATTATTGTTTCCTTAGTGTCAAAATATAACAATGAGACTTACTGATGGAAATGATATCTGGGTTTTGTTGTGTAGACCATTATGCAACGCGCATACAACAGGCACTGATGTTCTATGGGCTGGTCTTCCTATGGTGACCCTTCCCCTTGAGAAAATGGCAACCAGAGTTGCTGGTTCCCTGTGTCTTGCCACTGGCATTGGAGAGGAGATGATTGTTTACAGGTAGGTAGTAGTGTTATGTCTGTAATGAAAAAATGAAGTAGGTGTCTGGTCGGAAGAAGGTGCATGTTTTTTTGTTTTTTCTTCCATGGAGTAACGCCCATATCTTTGTGATGGTAGTCTCTCTGCCTGCTGAGGTTGTGAATTGGGCTTTCTTGTCTTATCGTGTCCTGATCTCTTTCTGATGGGTCTTGGTGGAGCTTTCTATTCAATTTGAGCAAGTAGAAAAATGAAATTTTGGCGTCTTTTGTTTTACAGCGTTATAAATGGTTTGAAGTAATAGTTAGTTTATGCTAAAAAGAAATGTACTTTGGGAACTCTATTTTTCGTTGGGATTTAGCTAACCGGGCATCTCTTGCGGTAATTTCCCGCAGATTGGCTTGGATGGACAGTACTACATTTAGTGATGGTTGAGAATGGCAATGTCAAAACCAAACCCCCCTTAAAAAATAATAATTAAAAATTAAAGAGACCCGTGCCCCTTCTTTCTGCCAAGGCGCCCGTGCTGGAGGGCCTAAAGAACATTCTGGCTTTTTCTTCGCATCTTTGTTTGGCTTCGTTTATTGTTAAAATTTGGTTATTGTTCCAATTTTTTCTTTTCAATTGCTTACTATTTCTTTGGCCCCCTCTAAAATATCGAACAGTACAAAAGAATATGAAGAGAAGGCCGTCTCACTTGCACTAAATCGCACAAAGCTTCAGGATCTCACCGCCAGACTCAAAGCAGCCCGTATGACTTGCCCTCTGTTTGACACAGCACGCTGGGTGAGTTCATTAGGATTTTTCTTTTTGACTCTTTAGTCCTGATCTGCTTATTTAATATGAGTTTATTTCGTTGTTCAGTAATTCATGATTCCTTAGGGTATGATACTGTTGACCAAATAAATAAAATGCTTATGTTATATCAGTATACTCCCTTATTAGGGAGCATATCACCTTGTGAAATATTTAAGAGTATTTTGCTCAACATTAGCCTCTGAATAGCGTAATTGGTTTCCTTTATTGGCACTTCTTTCTGTAAACAAAGTAATGGTTGAGTTGTCCAGACTTGAAAAAGTTGTTGGTTAATGATATTTTAACCAAAAACATTTCAGGTGAGGAATCTTGAGCGGGCCTATTTCAAGATGTGGAATCTGTACTGCTGTGGCCAGCATCCTCAGCCGTTTAAAGTGGCAGAGAACGATGTAGAATTTCCCTATGATGGTTAGGAGCCGGGTTGCGGAGACGGGAGGGATTGTACATAAAACAAAGAGTACTCTTGATACTCATCTAGTTTACTGTTGGTTGGTTGGCTGGCCAAACGTCAGGTCAGATGTGTTGTATGTTTCAATTGATGTTCGCTCTTTGCGTTTATTAATGGATCGGGGGGTTTTGGTCAGGTGGTGTATCAATCTTTGTCTATTAAATGTGATGATTCTTTCGTCTGTCCAATCCATTGGCAACGCTGTATAAGCTTCTCCTATTTGGTGCACAGGGGCGGTGTCCAGAATGGAGATCCAACTCACCTGTTTACTTTTTATCCTTTTCGAGTGTTGTGCTTCCTCTAAGGAGTAAAACCTGTTTGGGTACCTTGGCCTAGCTACTACTGAACCAGTTTCACAGAATCCTCCAAGAGAACTTCAAGAGTGGGATGTCGATTTTTTCATGTAATTTTCGTATTGAGTCTTAGGAATTCCAAGTGACGATTCGGGAGAATGGTGAGCTTCAGTTTTTTGAATGCGATTCGTATGGGGAAGTACGGGGTAGTGTGGATGGTTAACATGTCCGACAAATTGATGGAGGCTGCTCCAACAGTGGATTTTGCTTCTAAGTTCAATGAGTCCAGACGTGGTTTTTTGGCTCAACGGTGTTCGAACAAAGGTGGTCGATATGTTGCGATTGTTGAATATGGAGGAAGAAGGAAGGTGGGAGCGGTGATGATGTCAGAAGGAACGAATGACTATGGTTGGCAGATATTGAATCGTGTTTTTCTCAACGTTCTCTTTTTTCCGCTCATCAAGTCGTGCTGTGAAATCTCAGGGGCTTCTGGCATTCGTCAGGACGTTACTTATGCAGTGGCGACGATGGGTCCAGCTGCGGTGACCGACGAATGTGGGCGGTCAAGCGTTTTCATTCAAAAACCTGGCCGGAGTCATATGTCAGAATAAAAGACTCGTCGCAATCTTTGCGTGCAAATGCAGCAGCAGACGTTACGCATTCCAAGTTTAATTCCTTATTGGGGTCGACAGAGCCGGCGTTGGAAGGAAAGTGCCCTGTTGTTTTATCTGATAGGGAGCTGACGTCATTTAATGGGGCTGACTTGTCGGCTTAAATCACGGGCCTTCGGCAGGACGTGGCTCGACTTGTTGAGATGCTGAGTAAGCAGAGTTGCGGAGGCCAATCGATGAGGGAATTTTGCTGTTTGGTCTGTGGGTTTTAAGTTAAAAGCCAGGATGATGTGGGCCTCTCTACTAAAGCCAGTCCAGGTTTGGGTATTGATGGGCTGGAGTTTGGGGTAAGCGGAAGCCCAAAATCCATCGGAAATGGAAGCCCGAAACCCATTGACGGACAGTCGGGTCGACCCAGTCCATGCTAGGATGAGGCTGTTGTTGAGCGCATTGTCGAAGGCACGATGTCGGAGCTGCGACCAACCACAACGACGAATGACGAGCTGTTTCTGTCGCCGACTAAGGGTTCTGTGGTGCCGGAGCTGTCGGGGAAAGCTGTTGAAGCTAGCGACGCCTTGGTGCTGGATCTGGAAGCGCTGGAGCTGGAGGATAGCTGGCAGCTCGTCGGCGCTCAGGTCTCTTCGGAGCCCAAAGTCTGGGCGTCGCTGGAGCAATCTGGAGGCTCGGACAATCTGGAAGTTACTAGGTTGTCTAGTGGGGGGCAGATTTGTGTAGTTTGGGGCAGTGTGGGCTTGTCGAAGATGTTAGGTTGGCTGTTTCTGTGAAGTGTGGGGCCCCTGTTGCTTGTTGTGATGATCGTTTTGATGAAGGGGTGATGGTGGAACATGGAGGCATTCAGTTGGGCGTGAGTCATGGATCTGGCAGTATATTGGAGGATTTGCCCGTGAGGAGTCGTGGCAAAGACAGAGAGTTCTTAAGGGTGGGTAGTGGTAGTGGGGGATCTATTTGGGATTCGTTGCAGATTTGTTACCCGCTGTTTGAGAGGGGTGTTCCCTCAAACTTGGTGCTGCAAATGGTGTCTTCTTTCCGTCATATGGTGGGTTTTTCTTGTGAGGGTTATGAGAGTGAATTGATGAATTTGTTTGTAGTTTTGGAGAGAAGGGTTCTGTGGGTATCAAACCTACTACTCGGTCGGGGGGGGGGGGGGGTAAGATGATGAGGGAATTGAAGGGGTTTAAAGTCCAGTTTAATTATGATGGAGGGGAGGTTTCGGTTCGGCGTAATAGGCATGGAGGGAGGGCTCTTTTCAGTTGTTAATGAATCCCAGATTTCCCAGTTGGAATGTGAGGGGTCTGAATGATAGAGTGAAGTGTGGCAATGTTGGTAATCTAGTTAGGGGTTGGAAACCAGTCGTCGTCTGTCTTGAGGAGACTAAACTGAAGTCGATTTCTCGGGATGCGGTGCGAAGTCTGTGGGGGTGGCCCACATGTGAGATGGTGTAATTTGCCTGCGGAGGGGGCATTGGGGGATATTATTTTGTGGGATTCTCGGGTGTTAAAGATGGAGAAGGTGTGTGGGGTGTTGTTCTCTATCAGTGGTTTTCTATAATATTGATGGTGGTGCTAGATGGGTGTTCTCTGGTGTGTATGGTCCTAACGATGACAGTAGGAGGAGACTTTTATGGGATGAGTTGGCGGGTGTCATCTCATAGTGGGATGTTCCGTGGTGTATTGGGGGAGACTTTAATATTACTCGGTTCCCTAGTGAGAGATCGGGGTTGGGTGGGGGAGGGAGAGGTATGAAGGAGTTTTCTGATTTTATTTCTGAGTTTGGGTTGTTGGATCTTCAGGTTGGCTGGTGGTTTGTTCACATGGTCCAATAACAAATCCTTTCAACCAAGGTCGCGTATTGATCGGTTCCTTCTAAGTTCTGATTGAGAGTCTTATGTATCCGAATATTATTCAGAGAAGGTTACCTCGAATGTATTCCGACCATTTCCCGATCTTATTAAGAAACCTTTTCGTTTTGAAAATATGTGGTTTAAGGTGGATGAGTTTCTGGAGAGAGAAAGGGGTGGTGGAGTACTTATGAGGTTTTTGGTTCCCCTAGCTTTGTGCTTCATTGTAAGCTTAAGGCGCTCAAACATGATCTTACTGTTTGGAATAAGGATGTTTTTGGTGATAGTGGGATGCGTAAAGCCTTGTTGTTGAGGGAGTTAGGGTCGTTGGATGAGTTGGATGAGGGAGGTAGGATAATTTTGTGAGTGGGATAAAATTATATCTCCCTCTCATAATGCATTTGTTCGAGGTAGGCAGATTTTGGATCCGGTGTTGATTGCTAACGAGTGCATTGATTCTCGTTTGAGATTAGTAGAGTCGGGTATGTTATGTAAGTTGGACATTCACAAAGCTTATGACCATGTCAGTTGAGATTTTTTGATGTATATGCGCTTAGGAGATGTGGATTTGGAGATAAGTTGTGTAGATGGATTTACTTCTGTATCTCTTCGGTTAAATTCTCCGTCCTTGTGAATGGTTCTTCTGAGGGTTTTTTCAGTAGCTCTCGTGGGTTGCGTCAGGGAAATCCTCTCTCTCCTCTTCTTTTTGTCATTTTCATGGAAGGCTTGTCTCGTATGGTGTCTAAGTTGGCTTCCATTGACATAATCAAGGGCTTCAAGGTCTCTGGAGTTGGTAGGGAGGGTTTATGTGTTTCCCATTTGTTGTTTGCGGATGATACTCTACTTTTGTGTGGTGCAGAGGAGTCTCGTAGTATTCATTGTCTGCTTCTATGTTTTGAGGTTGTATCTGGATTGAGGGTTAATTTGACTAAGTCCGAGGTGATGCCTGTTGGAGATGTTCCTAATGTGATGAAGTTGGCTTCTATTATGGGATGTAGGGTGTCTGCTTTGCCTATGACGTATTTGGGGCTTCCTTTGGGGGCTCGGTTTAAAAGTGTTCGTATTTGGGATGAAATTTTGGAAAGGATTGAGAGACGGTTGGCGGGGTGGAAGCGTATGTACTTATCAAAGGGGGCTGTATCACTTTGATTAAGTCTACGCTTTCGAGTTTGCCTACGTATTTCCTATCTCTTTTCCCTCTTCCGGTAAAGGTTGATTCTCGGATGGAAAAGTTGCAAAGAGATTTCTTGTGGGGCAGTGATAGGGAGGTTCCTAAATGCCACCTTATTAATTGGCACACAGTTTGTTCTCCTATGCATTGTGGGGGTTTGGGAATTAGGAGACTTTCGATGTTCAATAAAGCCTTATTGGGTAAGTGGTTATGGAGGTTTGCGTCTGAGACGGAGCGTATGTGGCGGATTCTTATAGCGGAGAAGTATGGTACTTGGGTGGGGGAATGAAGCACTTTACCTCATCACGGTTCCTATGAGGTCAGCCTTTGGAAGCACATCAATAAGGGATGTGGATCTTTCAGGGAGCATACTAGGGTTATGGTGGGAGACAGCCATAAGACGAGTATTTGACATGATGTGTGGTGTGGTGAGAGACCCCTGAGTTGCTCTTTTCCTGCAGTTTTCTCTCTTGCTAGAAATCGTGATGGTGGTGGTGGCAGAGTTTATGAAGGGCGCTTTAACTTCGGTTGTATGGAATGTCCAGTTTCTAAGAAGTGGGAATGATTGAGAATTGGAAGAGTTTTCGTCTTTCTTTTCCACTATGTATGAGATGGTGTTGTGCAGAGGTGAGGAGGATAAGTTGTCGTGGGAGGGCACTAAGGATGGCAATTTCTCCGTTAAATCTTTTTATGTTATCCTTGATGGTGGTAGTTCAAGGACTTTCCCTTGGCGGGGGATTTGGAGAAATAAAGTCCCCCCAAGAGTATCTTTCTTTGTTTGGGAGGCTATGCATGGTAGGATTTTGACTACGGATAATTTGAGGCGGCGCAGTCTCTATGTGGTGGATTGGTGTTATTTGTGCAAGGGGGACGGAGAATCTGTTAACCATGTGTTATTGCATTGCCCGGTGGCGAGAGGTTTGTGGACGCATGTCTTTAGTATGCTGAATTTTCCTTGGGTTATGCCGGCGATGGTTGAGGATGTTTTGTTTTGTTGGGGGAGGAAGTTTAAGAATGTTCTAGCTAAGGCTATTTGGAGGATAATCCCTTCATGCATTTGGTGAACTCTTTGGAAGGAATGTAATAGGAGATATTTTGAGGATTCTGCTGTCTTTGGAAATTTTGCAGTGGTGTGTTGGTTACCCTTTTTTATTGGGCTTATGCTATGTTAGCAGACCCTTTTTTAGATTTTCAAGATTTTGTTAGTTTCTTTGTTTGTATGCTTTGATATCTGTCAGTACAATCTTTGTACTGCTCTTTTTCCTTTCTTTTCTCTTAATAATTTTTTTTTTTACTTATAAAAAAAATCCTCCAAGAGAACCATTTCACGGCTTCCTTACCTCCAAGAGAAAACCCACCTCCATCGCTATTGCCTAGAAAATGGCTGTAAAGTAATCTCTGGAATAATTTGAGCGTAGCATGTTTACGGTACCGGTGGTGTGTCAACTATTTTTTTTTCTCTGAAAACAACAAAACTTATATTAATAAGATAGATTTACAACGAGCACCTACAAACAGAAGAACTCAAAGGGTCAGCAACAAGTTTGGAGGTCGAAGCTTAAATATGAGGATACAAGATCTTCAGATGAGACGGGCACGAAGCCTGCAGCGAGAGGACCCGAAGATCTACGGAACACAGGAAAACTCGTCGAAAATTAGTCCGATGGTTCATTGAAAGGAACAACCACTGCATAAGGCAGTGACAACTGCCACTGAAGGAGGGATTGATGCATTGTCGTCGATTCTGCTCCCTTAGAGGCTCTTCATATGTAGATACAACTACAATACACATAATTTAAACTAGCTACAGAAACACAAACAGACACAACTAAACAAGCCTTAAAACAATGAGGCAAGCCGAAAGTGCAAAAGCGTAACATAGGCAACAGAAAGGTCTGTGAAAACACTGTCCAAAGGTTGGCGGCGCGTGGGGGTGGTCGAAGGAGGTTCATGGCTTAAAAAGGAGGATAAAAGCCACAGAGGTCTTTCCTAGGAAGAAGAACAGGTTTTGAGCGGCGGAAGGGGCCTCACACACATCCAAGAGCGTCAGCGCGTCATATCCACGCGCAACGTGTGGGGACATGTATGAGGAGGAACTGAGCCCTAGACCAAAAGACATGCCTTAAAATTAGAATTATCCAGACCCTCTTATTATTAAATGTTCTAATTAGGTTCTCTTAAGCAATGTGAGATCTCAACATTCTTCCATCCTTCGAAGACCGAATTCCCCGTCTTCCGTGTCTCCCACATGGCCTCTATAGGGGGCTTTGTTCATGCAAGCCACCACATGGCCTAGGAAAGACGCATGGGTCACTAATTGATGAGGACCTGGGCCCTAGACCAAAAGACATGCCTTAACGTTAGAGTTATTCAGACTTGGCCACTTATTAAGGCTATGTTTGCATAACAAAATTTTATCATCATTACAAAACTTTCTCCTCACTTTTTCATCAATTTTCATACACTTTTTACTTTTTCACTCTCCTCACTTTTTCATCAACCCCAATACCTAAAATTTTAACAATCCTAAAATTTTACTTCTCAAACACAACCTTGTCTTCTACTTAGGTTATCCTAAGCAATGTGAGATCTCAACAGTGTAGCTACGCGCGCCGTCATTGTCGAGTCATAGAACTACGTAGATCTGAGCCGTCTAAGAGTACCTAGGGGGCCCATACTTGACAAATCGTGGCGGAAACCGACGTACGTCGCTTGGAAGCCACCTGCAAAGAAAAAAGAAAAAAGAAAAAAACCAACCAAACACACTAGCCAACTGAACCAGAGAGAAGAAGAGGGGAGAGGAAAGAAGGGAAAAGGTAAAAGGAGGAAGCGACCTGCAAAGAAAAAGAAAAAAAGAAAAAAAACCAACCAAACACACTAGCCAACTGAACCGGAGAGAAGAAGAGGTGAGAAGAAAGAAAGAAAAAGGTAAAAGAAGGAGGGGGAGATGAGGGAGCAGGAGCTCCACCCTTCACCGTGGAGACGCTGGGGTTGTTGGAGAAACCGAGAGGTTTAGAGAGAAGGTTGTCGTCGTTGTGTGTATCAACTAATTAGTTCCATTGAGTGCGTCACTCATGCGTTTCAACCAAATTTTTTTTTGTCCTCTCTCATCTGTTTTGAGTTTCTTTCTGTTTATGATGTCAGCTAGTGGGCTCAATTTCCTAAGATTTCAACACAGTTGTAATGATAGTACAACCACAGGGTCTGATCTTTGTTCCGAATCCTTCTAGTGGGCTCTTCAGGATAATTACCTGGACTTAACTTCTTTTTCCTTTGTAAAAATAAAAAATAAAACACGATTGTTTTCTGCATATACCTCTCCTGTTATGTTTTGGCACTATTATTAATTGTTCTGGTTGATTTTGAATGACAAAAAGATAGTTCCACCAACAAAAAGGAGAATTGACTTAATTGAAGTCTGGTATAATAGATTGGACCTTAAAAACCCACATTCCTCCTGCCTTCTCGTGTGCTGTATTGTACTTTCATCACCAACGTAGGCTCCATCCTCCATCCCTTCAGACCTCGTAAGATTTTCGTCACAGGAACAAATATCTTAATACTAAAAACGTTAGCTCTTATTTATTAGCATTTTATTCATAATGATTCCATGTGCAAAGTTCCACTTACACAGGCTTACACCACACCAACCCAAAAGCATGTAAAAGAAAAGAAAAACTCGGATAAAAAACTACACCACCTCTATTACCGTAAACTGTAAAGCGAGCCGAACGATCAAAAACCCATAACATTAGTGCGCTAACGCTAAATTACTTTATTCACTAGACGTCGAGGGCCCGAAGGTGACCACTTCCTTGGAGTGAACCCAAGGCTTCACCACCACCACGGACTCGAACACTTTCGTAATCCCGTTCTGCGTGGCCGAGACCCTCAGGTAGTACTTGATCCCCGACACCACCTGCCTCTGCGCCTCCACCACCTCCACGAACCTCAGCTGTTTTGCTCCCTCGCCATTGCCTCGGTGCCTCAGGCTCCTGTTGTACTCCTCGACCGAGAACCTTCCCAGTTGCTGCACCTCCTCGTTCGTCTTCACGTCCCTTACCTCCGTCCTCCCTCCCACCAGTATACCTTCGTAGGCGTAGGTCGAGACGAAGAAGAGGGTGACCGTCGCCAATGTCGCCGCCGGTGACTTTATCAACGCCATCAGGACTCTTAACTACAATGTACAATTTTTCTTTTTCTTCCTTTCGTGAAGTACTGTGTGTTTGTTGCGGATGAGATAATTGGAAGCGGTGGTGGATGGCTATATATAGGGGAGAGAGAGGTGGGGGGACCTTGGAGGTATTTGGACACGTAAGATATAGAGCAACGCAGACGGCGTGCCGCGTATTTGAAACTTGGAAGAAGAGGACGAAAGACTTCTGACGGGATTCTCTCTCTGCCTGTCTGGGGCTGCTGGTGAGCGGTGTGGGAACTTTTTGTTTCGGGTTTTCCATTTCGCTCCCTTCACTTGTGTATTATTTGCTCTGTTTGGATTCTTATCGCCTCGGGCTTCTGCATGCGTCTGTTGCAAAAATACTTGATTGGGTTTGTCTTGTACGTATTTGTGACTGGGGGAGGATGAATGGATAGGTACGGTCGTAACTGGCCGAGTGCCATGTTGATGGCTGCATGGTGGCAATTAAGCTGACAAGTTACGGCCACCACTTTCTGAAATTGGTGCTCAGCATGATCAGGACAACGTGTCGAATTGCACACCATGACATCATTGTAAGGAGCTTGGAATTCGACAGCCCATGGGTTATATATTGCTCTTATCACTTAGGCATGCATCTGGGGTCGTGTGACCGCTCTTATCACTGAGCCAACTCAATCCGTGATGCAGGTTTTATAATTCTGATGGCAAACAACGAAATAGAAGGCTTCACGGTACCTTAAAAATCTATGTTTTAATGGTGTCTATATGTAGGGATGTTTGTCACGCAAAGTTTTTAAGAATTTTGAGTTTGTTTTTTTTTTTGAAATTTTGATGTTTGGTCGTAAAACAGTTAATTTTATAATTATTTTTAAAAATAGAATTTTTTTCATAAACAAACATTTCTAATAAAAATTGTGGGCTGTAAACCTCCACGCATCTCGTTAGGGATAGAAATGTCATTGACTTTGTATACCAGCAAAAAATTGATTTTGCTAAACTTGATTATTAAACTTTACTAAGGCAAATCAAGTCGTTACAACTCTAAAAAGAAATTCAAGCTAAACTTTTGCCTATATTATGAATATAATAAACTAAAACATGAAGTCACTAGCTACTGTACTTGGTGCAAATAGTGCTCATTAAAAAGCGTCTTCGTGGTGTATATATAGATATCAATTCTTAACTCTAAATTGCTAGAGATCGTACTTAACAATATCTAGTGAGTTAAAAATCGAGTCTATATATAAGTACACTATCATACTATGACTATAGTTTCACCTTTACGATATAAATATTGTTCAATAAATATTGGTGCACTTAAATGAGCCAATCATCGTGAACAAAACATCTTTTATACAATCGTATATAATGTTATGAATAAGTAATGGTTTTTTTTCTTGACTTATCTATTAATATAATAGTACTGTCTCTTTTTATGTTTCGTTTCCTATATCAGAAAATTCATGAAAATGATGAATCTCTAAGATTTAAATTATATGACCCCAGAATCCAAATACATCTACTGAATCAAAGCCTTCATCAAGCTTATATTTATTTATGAAAAGGAAAGAATTGATGAAAGATCCTAAAAGTTATGAAAAAGAAGCAATAGAGAGAGAAAACAAAATCCACTCCCATTCTCTTACCATGTTTCTTCATATATAGTCTCAAGTAGGGTTGCACAATCGGAAATTCGGTTCGAATTTCCGGTTGTGCTTAAATGGAAGGACCGGACCAGTACAAAGTGGTTCGGTCCAATCCTGTCCAAAATGGTCCGATCCGGTCCAGTCTAAGTGGTCCAAACCGGTTTCATTTTTTTCCTAAGTTTTTTTTTTCATTTTCAAATCACATCTTAAAAAAAAATGTGAATTCATTTAAAGACTTGATCATTGCTGACTTACTTAATGATTTTAAATATTGTCGACTTTCTTAATTTAAGTACTTTGCAAATGGGTTAACATTTATCACTTATAAAAATTCCTAATATTGTGTTACTTACTTAATTTCAGTACTTTGCAAATGAGTTAACATTTAATAGCTATAACCGCTAATATAGTTAACATTTATCACTTAAAAAAATTCCTTACTTAGTTTAAGTACTTTGCAAATGAGTTAACATTTAATGGCTATAATTCCTAATATAGTTAACATCTATCACTTATAAAAATATGAAATTTGTGTCTTTTTATATCATGATCTTCATGCTTGTGTTTGCTTTTCGTTGAACTAGCCGTCCCTTTTTTCAGCTTAAAAGTACATTAATGTTAGGGATTTTCATCTAAATTATACATAAATATGTTCAGTTTTATTCATTAACATTACTTCCAATATGATTATTGAATTGTAAAGTTAACATAAAAAGTGAGTGATTTTGATTGTATATGGGACTTAAGATAAAAAAATTAGTTACAAATGCCTCAAAAAATTAAGCACCATAAGTCAAATTACAAATGCATGATCCGAACGATTACGAAAACGAGACATAGCTTTTGATCCCTACGTCATTGAAGCAAAACCATCAAGTCAAATATATTGTAGAAAATTATTTGTTGCGCATAAAATTATTCAACTAAATATAACTAATCTGCATGCACACTAATGAATGCATGAATATCAAGTCAAATACACTTTAAATGATCCACATCCTCTTATAATTAATATGTTGTACATAAAGTTATTCAACTAAATATAGCCGAAGTCCTTGCACACTAATGAATGCATGGATATCTTCATGAAAAGACCTCCTGCTTTGGCCCTGGAAAATGCAGGGGAAGCATCAATAATGTCCCAAAATGTAATTTGTCACACTAGTCACTACCAAGTGACAATGGTATAGAACAAATTGTGTTCAAGTTATAAATACCACAACAAATCATATTAAAGTAGAAAGCAACTTTCTACATGAGGAATTCTGAACAAACAATCATACCAACTCTATAACACAGAAGAAAGAGGGAAGATTAGGCGACTTATGCAATGTGGAAAAGTCATAAGCCTAATAGTCATGAGGCCTTCAGTGATGACATAAGATCCTAATATAAAAGTGTCACATCTCAGACCTAGCAGGGTCCAACAGTAGACTTGTCCCCTAAAACTTTTAAAAAATAACGTGCCATGAAGAGATTTTCTCATTTATTTAAAACTAAACATCGATAAAGTTCTCGATTTTAAAATCATAAACATAACTAAAGGTCTCTCAATAAACAAAGTTATGTAATAAAACTTCATTCTCAACTATCCCAGCCCGCATGCCATCTTAGCTTGATCCTCAGCATGCTCCTCAAAATTTCTGAAGATAAAAACATGTTAACGAAGTGAGTTCGACCACTTAGTAAGAGAAAAATAAAATAATGTTGACAATATAATCTTTTAAAATAATTTCCAAAATATCTTTTTGAAAGAATGATTCAGTAGTAATTCAACAAATTCCCTTGGGCAATATCAATAAGCCATATTTACCCCTATGGCAGGGTTGTGCAATGACTTATTTGACAATTAATCAAAATGAGTCAACAATATGTAAAATCCACCCTACCAAGACTTAGCCACAAACATCAAGCGTGCACTAGGGTGAATTCACACAAAACTACTTCGAAGAATGGACGCCCTAGTAATTAGTAAGTTGGCATCAACAGAAACAGTAGTAGTAACAGTAATAAGCTTTACCATCGGGATTTGAAAACATAAATCAGTAACAGAAACAATAATTTGTATTTCAGCGTAAACAGTAAAATAACAGAAATCTATGAATTCAAAACAAACTTCGATATGTCTCCAAAAATCCGTCATTTCACATTTTCGAGGAAAAATTATATCGTTACTCCGCTTACCTGTCTCTCTTTGAATAGTATGCATGCTATTAGCAAAACCTAATAGTAAACATGTGCAACAGAGCATACCCACACTGCTTAACTCGTTCAAATATTTGATTTGAATTAAACATGTGATTGGAGTAGAGAAACAACAGAGCATACCCACACTGCTTAAGATCCGAAAAACTTCAAGGACTGACAGTGAGATAGAAAGGGAGAAGGAACTCAAAAATGATTATGAGATCAAATTTGAGAGGTGTGCTCAACCTCTGAACGAGCTCCCCTTTTTATAGGTGAGGCGAACTCAAATTTTAGCCGAACAATCATTCAATAATGTCTGAAACTGATGCCCTTCGAAATCCCCCATTAAACACAGTAAATCACATGATTTACTGAGAAACTTCGAGATCTTTACAATGGAGTTAAAAGGACTACACAAATCAAACGAAAAGGGATGTAACGGATGAGGAAACGAAGAGAGATATAAATTTATGAGAGAGAACGTCTAAGGTCGGCGAACTGTTAGCTGAAACAAAGAAATCGAAAAGTTTTAGGGTTGAGGTAGAAGAAGATCAAAACACACAATTTAACTAAAAAAAATAACAAATGAACAAAAGATTAAATATAATATAAGGTTGCCTACATTAGCAAATGAGCTCATGGCTCCGGTGGTTAGGTCGTATTTTTATTCGAATGGAACAAGGATGTGCATATAGCTGGTCCTTAAAAGAGGGCCGATGGCTGGCTGATTACTAAAGATAAATTGTCATTGAAAACGATTGCTTAGATCAAGAACAAACCCCAAACTTTGAACTTTCCTTATATTACAGTCACTGTACATTTATATGTTTCCTTAACCCAACAACTCAAGTACTGCTCCCCTAACCATGCTGGATAGTCTCCTATTTGAGTTCTCTGAAGACCCGAATAGATGAGATCCTTCTGCCAACAATCTTTGTTCGGAATTTTATTGAACGGGTTGATTCTCCCTTTGAGTAGACTTCAATATATATATATGTATATATAAAGCTTAGAGAAATTTGGTGTTGCCAATGGGTTAAAAGAAAAGAAATGCTCATTTGTAAATCTGATTACATTAGAGCTCGCTAAGAGGTAGTTGATATTACGATCATTTGAAGAACAAGTCCTACATCTGAGGATGCTTATTGGTTAACTAAGGCGATCTTCAGCTTTCGTTGAATTGGTTCCTCGATAAGCATTAAGCATTTCGAAGCAAGCAGGGCCGTGGCCCATGTATTAGCATCGGGTTCCGCCCAATTCCATCGCAACGCTCCAGATCCAACACAAATTCAAAAAGGTTTTTGTTTTTCCCTCTCGCTGCCCCTATAAACAAAATAGACAACAGCGGCGGAAATTAAAAAAAAGGCCCTACACACGTGCTTTTCACAATTCCCTCAATTCAAATTTGCTCCCCTCCTACAACGGCTAAATCTCTCTCCCTCACCCTCCCTCCTCTCTCGCTTCCTTGTCCCCCACAAACCCTTTCTCTCTTTTCTCTGTATCATTTCCACTGTCTAGAACTCTCGGTGATTTTTGCTCGCAATGAAGCACTTCATGCAACCAAGGAACCCGATCTTGAGGGATATGCATTCCACGGAACCTCCGTCGTCGCCGAGCCCTAGCTCGGCCAAGCCCAGGCCGTCGAGGAAGTCGAAGTCGGCAAAGGAGAATGCGCCACCGTCCGATCCGAACCTCTTACCGTGCGATTCGAAGCAATCGCCGGCCAAGTTGAAGAGTCCGCTGCCTCCAAGGCCGCCGTCCTCGAATCCTCTCAAGCGGAAGCTCAGCATGGAGACCGTTCCTGAGAATTCTGTCCCCGGGGTTTCTGATTCTGGCGTCAAGGTCTTCGTCTTTGTCAAGCCTAGGCTTTTGGTTTCAGTTCGATTTTCTATAATATCTTCGGCTACCCCAAGAAAATCTGGATCTTGTGTGTGTGGTTACTGAGAAAATGTAGAACCACCTAATTAGTTGAAGTCGCTTCGATATTCCTATTTTTTGTTTTTCCATTTTGACCTATGAGTGGTACTTTCGGCGTCTGATTAAGTTGTTTGGTTCCAGAGTATGGACAAGAAGAGATAATATTATGCTTAGGGAGTTCTGGTTTCCAGAATTTGGAGATCTGATGTCACTTCGAGTAAACAAAATTTATGTTTGGCTGCTTAGAAGGTGGAGGAAAAAGAAAGGAAAGGAAATAAAAGAGAGAATCTTGGATACTTTGTTTTCTAACTTTTTTTTTTGGCTGTTGACAAAAATAGTAAGAGAGTGCAAATCCAATATCTTACGTTTTATATTAATCTGTCTTCTAAACAAATGATGTTGCGTGGCTTAAGTTGTTTGGATCAATAAGCAGCTCAGCTTATTCCATTAAATGCTTCTTCTAGGATTTACTTGGCAGTGGTTTTTGTTTCTGGAACCCCCCAAGCTACTGAGGTTGCGGATTAGTGACTTTTATGTATTCATTTTCTGAATTTTTTCTCAGTGTCGAAACATAGCATTGTAGTCTTCACTGATCCTGGAGTATCTTAACACAAATTTTCAGGTAATAATCAGAATGCGGCCACCACGTGAGGGCATGGAGGAAGGGGAGGACATAGTTCAGAAGTTATCCACTGATTCCTTGTCTATTAATGGACAAACCTTCACATTTGACTCAGTTGCTGACACTGAGGCAACGCAGGTGTGATCCATACTGATGTGATTGATTTCAGCTTCTTGACAATGGTTGTTGGTGTTTAATGCTAAATATTGTCATTTTATCTGCAGCAAGATATCTTCCAGCTTGTAGGAGCGCCCCTTGTTGAAAATTGTTTGGCTGGATTCAATAGTTCTGTATTTGCATATGGACAGGTATCATTTAGTTTGGTTTTGTTTCTTTTCTTATTTCCCTACTATCTGGCATTTAATGATTCTATTACAATTCTGCATACATTTGAAAATGAATTTTTGTTAGACGGGGAGTGGGAAGACATATACTATTTGGGGTCCAGCCAATCTCTTGTTTGAAGAAAACTTATCCAGTGATCAACAAGGGTTAACCCCCCGTGTTTTCAAGCAACTCTTTGCTCGCATAAAGGAGGTGAGTTATTCTGTCCTTTATTGAAGTCATTAATGGTTATATCATATCATCGAACAATTGTTATAATTTGTGCTTTTTGTTTCCTTAACAGGAGCAAATCAAGCATGCTGGCAAACAACTAGAGTATCATTGCCGCTGTTCTTTTCTCGAGGTTGGGCAGCTATAAATTAGTATTTTGATATACCTTACCTACTTATGCTTGTAAAAATTATCCCCTTGATTTTTCAATTTTTGCAGATTTACAATGAACAAATCACAGATTTGTTGGACCCAAGTCAAAGAAATCTCCAGGTAAAAGGAATTTATGACTATTTCATTTTTTCTTCATCTTTAATTTTTTTGCTGCTACAAACCCTACTTCTTATTTCTATTGTTCGATTTTCTCCCAGATTAGAGAAGATGTCAAATCTGGTGTCTATGTTGAAAATCTCAAAGAGGAGTTCACATGTACAATGAAGGATGTGACTCAGCTCTTGATAAAGGTTTGCTCTATGCTAAACTTCTTCGATTATAGGTTTATTATGCATTATGTTTTGTGATGGTGTCGGCAAACCAATTATACAGAAAGAGTTGTGTTGGAGCAGCATATTTGGGGACCTTTTCTTAACCTTCTGTTGAATAATTTGATCACGCACGTGCATGAGGCCTGAAATTAAGTAATTCCTTTTTGTCACTGTGTTTTCAGTTGGACAGATTCAGGTCCCGATCATTGATTCATTAGATAGGAGTTTTCAAGTTCATTGACATCTTAGATTTCTGTTCCCAATGTACCAGTTTGTAGTAGAAAGAAAATGTGCATTAATTGTAGATCATGCTGGTGTTTGTTATCCAGGCACGGGATCTAGTTTGGAATTAGATTAAGTGCTGCCATTTACCTTCTAGACCAGCAACCAAAATTACCCCTTAATCCCTTAATGACAAAACTGACTGAAGTCAGATTTGAGTAATTTAATTAGAGGTTTTAAACCCAGTTGAGGAGTTGTAATGCAGAAACTTGCTGCAGTATTTTGAGTGTAAACATAAGAGTATCGAGCATTTCATGTTGTTTCTCCATCTTAGGAATCCAACCTTTGAGGGGTTATTATTGAGTACATTATCTGCCGAATAAGTGGAATCAGTTTTACACCCCCTAGATGTCAGATTACTCAAGAGTTTGTGAAAAACCTGTCTTTCCTTGATAGAGAGACCTGTCCCTTATATAGACTTTACAAGGCTGATTTTTAGGAATTGGCCAGCTGTCTCTAAGCATGTACATCAAAACATCCTAGCTATTTATGGAAACTATATCCATATGAGTAACTACCTAGATATAGAGAATATTTACAATTAATAAGAGATATGAGCATTAAGATGACAACTAAGACAACTACTAGATTACTCACTTTGACATCCCCTGAAATTGATGCTTGTAAGTCAACCAGTAGCAATTTGCCAACAATAAATTGATGACGTTGCTGGTCATAGCTTTTGGTGAAGACATCAACCACCTGAAGGTCAATGGAGATGTAAGGAAGTGAGATCATTTGGCTATCAAGGGCTGCGCGGATATAATGACTAGTCAACTTCTATGTGCTTAGTACGCTCATGGTACACAAGATTGGCGGCAATCTGAATAAAGCTTGTGTTGTTAGCATGTAGTGGAGTGGAATGGTCTTGAGAAAAGCCACGCTTCGCAAGAAGACCTCGCAACCTAACAATTTTAGAACAAGTGGTTGACATGACACAATATTGAGCCTCGGTGGAAGATTTAGAAACACAATCATGCTTTTTACACTTCCAAGAAATCAAAGCATCACCGAGAAAGATGCACTAACTCATTGTAGAGCGACGAGTATCAGAACACCTTGCCAAATCTGAATCGCTACATGCAGTAAGTAAGCCGAAGAGATGAGCCAGTAGGAAAAAATAATGCTCGAGTAGATTAGCCTCGAAGGTAGCGGATAATACGACTAACAACGACTAGATGAGATGGCGAGGGGAACTCATGAATTGGCTAACAATATGAATGTCATAAGAGATATCAGGTCGAGTAATTGTCAAGTAGATGAGACTACCAACAAGTTTCCTATAGAGTGTCGGATCTAGTAGAAGATCCCTTTCATCCTTCCTGTACTTCACTCCCATAGGAGTGTCAACTGATGGACTGTCTTCGAGACCAACCAAAGTTACTAAATTTTGAATGGATAATACGACTAACAACAACTATATGAAGATGGCAAGGGGAATTCATGAATTGGCTAACAATATGAACGACATAAGAGATATCAAGTCGAGTAATCGTCAAGTAGATAAGACTAACAAGTTTCCTATAGAGTGTCAACTGATGTAACTGTCTTCGAGACCAACCAAAGTTACTAAATTTTGAATGGATAATATGACTAACAACAACTATGGGCATGTTTGAGACCCCAAATATTTGGGGTCTCAACAAATCGGACAAACCAAACAAACTCCAAAATTTTTAACTTTTACACCTACACACTTCACCTTTCACAAACCCCAATAAATCTCAATAAAGTAAAGATTCCCAAAATTTCGGGAATATTCCCTAATTTTTTGGCAAACAAACATCCCCTATATGAAGATGGCAAGGGGAATTCATGAATTGCCTAACAATATGAACGACATAAGAGATATCAAGTCGAGTAATCGTCAAGTAGATAAGACTAACAAGTTTCCTATAGTGTCAACTGATGTAACTATCTTCGAGACCAGCCAAAGTTACCAAATCCTGAACATATTTATTTTGGTTTAGGACACTCCCAGTAGGCCGAGAGTGCATCTCAAGACTAAGAAATAAGTGAGCTGTCCAAGATCTTTCATATGAAAAAAGGCATGCAACATAGTCTATAGCTTAGTAATCATGGCCATGTCCATTCTTGTGATGATAATATCATCCACATACACCAATAGAAGAACCATACATACTGTTGTCTTGTGAAAAAACAAAGAAGAATCCTATTGACTTTGTTGAAATAAGGGTGGTGTTTGTTTGTGGAAATGTTGGGGTGGTGGAAATTTTGGGGTATTAGATTTGGTAAAAAAGTAAAGATATTTTATGGGAGTTGGTGAAAAAATGAAGAGAGAGAAGATTTGAGTGAATATTATAATGATAAAGAATTGTTTGATGGAAAAAAATTATTAGTTTATAATTTTTTAACATATGCCTGAAATGTTGGATTTCGAGAAACAAACGCCTCCAAGAAGTCGAGAAGTATACTACGAAACTTCTCAAACCATGCTCGGAGAGGTTGCTTCAAGCCATACAAAGAGCGTTTGAGTTTGCAGACATCATGAGAAGCAAAGGAACAACTTGGTTTGGAGCAAGATCATGTGTTTGAGGAAGATCTTAAGGGGTGTCGAGAGATCTGGAGTGGAACCAGATGCAAGGTGAAAAAGTTTCTTGTACACGAAACTACGTTTAAACTTTTCTACATTTAGAGAAGACTCACAAAAGCGAGGCAAGAGGCAAGATAGAAATTGATGGATGTAAATCCTCAAGATGAGGAAAGAAATGCTGATTTTCGAAGAGAAAAAAGGCATTTCTAGAGAACTCTATGAGCATGAGGATCATAACAAATATATCCCTTTTGATTGATAACATAGCCCATAAAAGCACACTTTCACAGATTGAGCAGTCGGTTTAGCGTGTTCATGAGGAAGAAGATGCACAAAACATACACAACCATAAGTATAAAGGTTAGAGTAGTCATTGGTAGGGTCCCATTTCCGACCGTGAACAGAATGGGCACACCCACGACTTGGGTATGATATCTATGAGGCACAAGGTGCCAAAGGGAAAGGAAATGGTGTATGAGAAAAAATATGGACGAGATAAGGTGGCTTACTCACAGTGTCTTGTGGATAGAGGCACGATCACTTGGTAACTTTGGATGGAAGGGAGCTCTATAGAAGAGCTAGCTGGATGTCTTGCTGCCCTCTTGATACTTGGCTTGCATGATTGCCTCTTGGATGGTCGCCTTGCATGGACTATAGTGAGCTACGTAGTCTTTGGTGGATATGGTTATGTGTTTGGTTAGTGTGGATAATGTTTGGCAAAAAGGAAAGCCATGGTATGGATGGTAGTGACAAATGTATATATGGGTGGTGATGTTTTGGAATGGTGAATGTGTATATGGGTGGTGGTGTTTGGGGATGATGAACGTGTATGAGTGGTGATGGAATAAGAACAAGTGTTGTTAGAATGTTGCAAACACTTGGGGGATTGTGAATGGTGGATATTTGAGCTTGAACACTAGCTACGAGCGGTTAGGCTCAAGAACAATAGCGAGTTTGAGAATCAACCACGAACATATGCCTTAAGCTCATGGGTTGTGATGCCAAACAATTTGACGATCGCTTTAGAAAATCACTATGCTTCCTCGATTCCCACGAGACAGGAAAAGACACGGGTTTTGAGCAACAGCTCTAGGACTATTTTCTATTCATCAAAGCTTGGAAAATGAAATACATAGCTCTCTCCTTATTTATAGCACACGACTATCTACTAAGACATTCCTACTCGCCAAATGCTGTGCTCTTATTTGGCCATGTGTTGATTCCTACAAGATATCCTATGGTATTCCTTTGTCCTGGTGCTGGGTGGCGTCTCATCCTTGAATCAAAGAATTAAAGACATTAGGTGGCAAAAAGATATAGGCTATGTTTGTTTCATATTTCAAAACGTTTTCCTCTCACTTTTTCATCAATTCCAATAACTTTTCACCAATCTCAATTAACTTTTTACAAATTCCAACAACTTTTAAAACACTTTTCACCAATCCCAAAAAAATCTACACTACTTTCAAAAAAACACAAACACAAAAACATATCTCAAAACATAAACCAAACATAGCCATAACCACCTAAGATTCCTTGTCCTTGTCATTTAGCTAAACAACGAAAGTATATGGTCCCCTCACTAGGTGACACATGTCCCTTATCCATTCCTCTTGGTAGTGGGGCATGTGGCACAGGGGCATGTGGTACTCTTCTACAATGCCACTTTGAGCTCTAGAGTCTTCTAGAACTTTGGGGAAGATGCACCCACACCTTGGCCTTTAGTCAATCCCAAGCCACTATATATGTCCCTCCTCTCATTAAAGGGAATCTTCTCTTGATTGCATTTGGGCCGTCCATCTCTATGCCCAGTTGGCGATCTCTCTTGTAGCCTCTTTTTCCTTCTTCTGGCCAAAATTGCCATTCCTCAGCATGTGGAAGACCAAAGGCTGTCAATGGTGCTGCGCGCACGACTCCCTTGATAGGGACCCTGAACCTAGACCCCTCACCAATGTCCATCTCTCTCACAAGTGGAGACTTGTGAGTCCTCGTGTTTAGCCTACACCTCAAATTAATACTCCTTGGCCGACCTAGTAAGGAACTCAATGAGAAATATATCTTGAGTATCGGATCAAAAGAAAAGAAAATAAAGATGAAATTAAAGAACTATGGATGGTTGAGAAGGTGAAAGAAAAGATGGATACACAAGCCTAAGCTCGAATGAGCTAACACTCGAAACAAACATAGAACCCGATTGTGGAACGATGCCGTCTTAACCCAACAACGAACCTCCAACAAAGTAGATGAGATGTTCCCCCGCAAGGTAGCAGTTGCACATGCATGATACTGGCAACAAGCTAGTGCTGTGCGCGTGGCCCCCTTGATAGGTCGTAACTGGGCGCACAAGGTCTTGGTTGCTCGTTGGTGCCACGTGTGTCGGGCCTCTTCGCGTGGCTGGTGCCTTGCGTGCTAGGTACTTGGCTCGAGCCGGTGCCTTAGGCGCATGGTGTTGGCAAGTGTTGGATTCGTGTGGGCATGACTCTGGCTATGTGCTGTAGATGTGCGTGCATGGCTGTGATCAAGCAATGGAGCCCCTGTGCACGCTGTAACCTCCTGATGTTGCCGTTGCAAGTCTTGGACAATCTCCACTCACGGGGGATGGGCTTCTCCCAAGCGGTCTGCGCACGTGCTTGGTGGTAGGCTTCCGCTTGGTGCTTCATAGTGCGAATGATGTGCACTTTGTAGGCCCTGACAATCTGCTTCCACCCTTCCGCGAAGCCTTGACTTGCAGGCTTGTCTTGTGTTGGCACTCCTTCCTTGGCCATGAAAAAGCTCTTGTGCCCTTCCATGGTACCTTAGCCTTTGCCAAGCTCAAAATTTTAGGACATCTGTCAGGTTCGTATCATAGGGGCATGTCCAAACAATTGAAAGAAATGTGAAACTTGGTTCAGAGCCCCTGTGCACGCTTTAACCTCCTGATGTTGCTGTTGCAAGTCTTGGACTATCTCCCCTCACGGGGGATGGGCTTCTCCCAAGCAGTCTGCGCACGTGCTTGGCGGTAGGCTTCCGCTTGGAGCTTCATAGTGCGGATGATGTGCACTTTGTAGGCCCTGACATTCTGCTTCCACCCTGCCGCGGGGCCGTGTCTTGCAGGCTTGTCTTGTGTTGGCACTCCTTCCTTGGCCTTGAAAAAGCTCTTGTGCCCTTCCATGGTACCTTTGAGCCTTTGCCAAGCTCAAAATTTTAGGACATCTGTCAGGTTCGTATCATAGGGGCGTGTCCAAACAATTGAAGGAAATGTGAAACATGGTTCAGATTTGAGGATAGTAACCTATTGATCAAATGAACCGCAGTTGAAAGGGCTTCACACCAAAAACAAGGAGGAACAAATGATTCTAGTAACAAAGTTCTGACCGTCTCACAAAGTTCTGACCACATCAAGGAGATGACAATTTTTTTTGTTTAGCTACTATTTCGTTGCGGTGTGGAAGTGCAGGAACATTGGGAGATTATCCTTTTCTTTGAAGAAATTTTTGGAACTCGATAGAAATGTATTCCCCTGGAGTCCGATCGCATGACTTTGATGGTGGTGGAAATTGAGTTTCAATAAAAGCAAGAAAAGTTTTGAAAACAGTAAAGACTTCTCCTTTAGATTGAAGAAAATAAACTCATGTGAAGTGACTAAAATCATCTATAAAGGAAACAACTGTTTCACTTTAGGCCCTTTCGCGATCATCTTGCCGGACACCTGATCTTGCACAACACAACTAGCTCTAGAAAAGTTTATTGTCAACTAATTGACCAACAGAGATAAGGTTTGTGGATAGACCAGGTGACACATAAATTTGTTATTTTAGAAGAAACATTCTCAATTGCATTGATAGACATAGAGTTGCATTAGCTGTGTGAATCTTTAAAGGGCCAGTATAGTTTATCACATTGGTAAGAGGGGCAGCAATGTTGGTCATGTGATTAGAATCGCCCAGTCAAAATACCAAAACTTAGAAGGTAAGCTTTTAATATCTGAGAACCTTAAGGCAGAGAAAGCAGAAACTATCATCTATTGAGCCACTTCAGGGGTGAGCATGGGCTGATTTACTGAAGCTGTATGAAAAAAAGCAGCAGAAGGCATTGCAACATGGTATGAGGCACTAAAAGCATCAACTAAGACATTGTAAGCACTTTCTTGTTTCTTTGGAGGCCTGGTTGGACATGTGGAGATAATATGACCAAAGAAGGAACAAGGTCACGGTTCATTAGATTTGAGCGTGTAGCTTCAAAATTTGAACGCAACTTCATCAAAAATTGATCTCTCTTATTGGATTGATGCATAGCTTAGATAGTAGACAACCCTGCATGAGAAACATCAGCATGAACTAATATCTAAATACTCAGTTCAGAGATTTTCTAAACCAGAAAAATATTCTTCAACTGAGAGACTTCCCCGAGTATAATTAGCCATCTCATACTCCAGTCCTTGTTTTATGACCTGGCTATACACCTTGGTAGTTTTGTGAAACCTCAGATTAAGAATAAAATGAGGATCAACAGAATTGAGAATCCAAGACATAACCCAAGCATCCTTGGCTTCCCACTCAACTACGGTTCTTTTTCTTTAGGAGCTGGATCACTCCCATCAACATGACCCAACAATTTCTCCCCCTTAACAAACAACATAAATTGAAACTCCTAAGATTTATAATTCTTTCCAGTAAAACGAACACAAAGAATCTGTCTTATCAGATGACATAATGCAGCAGAAGGATTAGAGAACAAGAGACAGAAACTACTAGAGAAATGAGCACGATACCATCACCTTGCTAGTCCAAGGAAACTCCAGAATTTGAAGAGAACACACCCCAGAATGCAACCACCAGTGTTGCTCAAGACAAGAGGACCCTGAGAAACCGGAAAGGAATTTCACAGAAAAAGATCAGAGATAGGCTCTGACTCCATGTTAGATTACACAAGAGTTTGTGAAAAACCTGTATTTCCTTGAGAGAGACACTCCCTTATATGGACTTTACAAGGCTGATTTTTAGGAATTGGCCAGCTATCTCTGAGCATGTACAGGGAAACATCCATACTATATATTGAAACGATATCTATATGTGTAACTACTCAGATACAAAGAATATTTACAATAAGAGATATGAGCATTAAAATGACAACTAAGACATAACATTTTTTTGATAAGTAAGCCAATCTTATTAAAGAGAGAACCAGAGAACACATAGCAACAGAGTCGGCAGTACAAGAGAATATACTGAAAACCCCAAACACGCAAACGAAAAACAAAAAACAAAAGATAAAAGCACCCTCGACCCTCTAGCCATAGGGCAAAGCAACAAAACTCTCCCTCAACCCTCTAGCCACCCAACCGAGGCCAATGCCAACAAAGATGCCATAAACAATTCCCCTAGCAGTCCAGCCTTTAGTTCTTAGTCTTCCCAACAATCGAAGAAGACCCTTCATAGTTAACCGAAGATTTCAATCCCTGCAACTCCTTTAGCATCTTCCCTCTTGATTTTCTAGACTTTTTCGAACTAGGCTGCATCCGATCGCGTTCCAACGCTGCAAAGAGATCCCTTAGCTTTTCCTCTTGGCCACCACACGACATCCCAACCATATGACCAACAGAGGAAGCCATGTCCAAGATCCACGCTGGAGATTCCCCCTCCAAGGGTTCGAGCGTGGTATCATCCTCCTTCGCTAGAGAATGAGAGTCGAGAACTGGTCCAAAAGAACACTCCCCCACCTCCAGACCACCTAAAAGGGCCCTAGCAGTAAGATCCAGCACTGCCTGCTCTGCGGCAGCACTATTCTCCTCGACACCAGGAGAGACTACCCCATTGAGCACTACGTGGACCTCCTCCAACGGGGTACCACTCTGGAGCTCTCTAACATGAAGAGTGGCAAAAACTGTCTCTGAAATCGGGGCCACGCCAGGCGGAAAATCCCATCCGCCCTCATCCTCCACGCCAATAGAAGCTATAAAACCTGTATCCCCGGTAGGCTCGGTAAGCCCGGAGTCTAGACTCGGAAGCCCGACCTGACCTGTATGATTGTCTGCTTCAATCTAGTCCCCCGACAAAGAGGGGACGAATACGCTCGGGATGACCGAGGACAAGTTTCACGTGACGCTCGGTAAACCTCTAGGATCCGCATCTGATGCTAACCCAGAATGCTCGGGATTACCTGTAGGCCAGGGGTCACTAAGCTCTGCATAGTCTAGAATGCCATACAGGCCTGGAGTTCCCACCGAAAGATCGGGCCCCTCGCCCTCTTGAAGATACCCGTCGCCTTCATGGACGCCCGGTAAACCTCCAGGCTCTGTAGCATATTCTAACCTAGAATGCCTGAGACTACCTATAGACCCGGGGTCAGTAAGCCTTGCATACTCCAGGATTCCATACAGGCCGGGAATTCCCACCGAAAGACTGGGCCCCTCGCCTTCCTAAAGATACCTGACGCGTTCACTCTGGGCCCTCGAATCGAAGCTAAGGGCCTTCCCTCCACATGACCCTTGAAGGCCCGAGATCAAGACCAATTGTCTAGGGATTTCCACCGAAAGACCGGGTCCCTCAATTATCGGATGTCTCCCGCCACCTACACTCTGGGCCTCCGATTCAGAGCTCAGGGCCTGTTCGCCGCAGTCTGGACAACTAATGCCCAAAACAACTGAACTCGCCTCACCCATCAAACTCAATGACCGGAAGAGCCGGTCTAATTCCTTAAGACTCAAAAGTCGCGCGCGAAAATGCAGAGAACAGAGATTCGCATCCTGATTGACAAGATCCGAACGCGCATTAAAAGCATCCTCGTGGAAACTGTCCGCCTTGAAAACAACGGTCTGCACTCGCTTTTCCTCAGGCGTGAAAAGAGCGTCAGCTTTCGGCGAGGCCCCAGAATTTGAATTTGAACATGCCAAACTAGAGTTAAACGACAGAGGTTTCCTCTTGACGGCGTCAGAGAAGGAGACGCCATTGCTTCTCCCTGCCTCAGCCTTGGAAAAACGACCCTGCCTAGAAGAGCCGAGGAAAGCGACAACGGCCTGGAAACATCCGGCCAGCAAATGCCAACCACACCCACCGACACCCTTTGAGACCATTATCGCACCTCTGCGAAGTCCCTCCCCATACGCAATAATAGAGACGTAACGGTCCCCGCCTTATTCCCGCACCGTTGAGCCAGAAACGCTCTGGAGGCTTTGTTGAACTTCAGTGCAAAAGACCGAGCGGCGTCAGCCGCCAACAATTTGCCGACCAAGTTAACCACCCAAACTGCACCAAACCTTCCTAATGAAATCGTGTTGTATTTCTTCTGACTCCATTCAGACAACGTAATCACTCCCCCATCGCTAACAGTGACTTGGAACTCTTTGGCTTCGACTCTAAATTGAGAGCTGGACTCCCGTCCTAGTTTACATTGTACTGATTTTATTTTTTTGGCTGCTTAGGCTGGCAGCTGAGAGAGAGAGTAAGACTCGGCTGAGACAGTGAGACTTGAGAGAGAGAGTGATCCCGATAGAGGCCGATAGGGAGAGAGAGTCGGCGTCGGCGGTGGAGGTTTGGAAAGGTAGACTTAGCTAATTGACCCTAGATTACTCTCTTTGACACAAAAAAGGTTATCATGCTTAATAAGTTTGCTTCTTCATTCTAAGACATTAAAAAATGGAAGACTAAAAGTGGTATGAGCCTCAAGCATCTTAATGTTGAGACAACAAGGTGTTGGGTACAGGCATCATAGGCCTTGAATTATGTAAAACACATCTTACAATGGGTGATAAAATAAGGCAAGGCCCACATAAGGTACACATCAGGCTTTCCATCTGCATTAAAAAAACAAATGAATTTCAATAATGCCATTTATTTCAAAGGAGGAGTTCTCCATTCTTATATTTCAACATTCTTCTTAAAAAGGAAGATTTGAAGTTAACACTTCATAAATTTCATAATTTGGTTTGATTTATTCTCAATAATGAATCTCTGTAATTTCCCAGTGTCAGCCTTTTGGCTTTGGTTAGAGAGTTTATATGTATCATTTCATGTGTAATTTTGATTCATTTCTCTATTAAAACATCATGTTTATAACTGCTGAATTGCTGAATATATTTTGCAGGGGTTGTCAAATAGGAGAACAGGTGCAACTAGTATAAATGCTGAGAGTTCCCGCTCACACACTGTTTTTACTTGTGTGGTTGAATCACGATACAAGGTAATGATATCTGTTATTGAAAAATATAAATTAATGGGTAATTAGTTTATGTATTTGGCGTACCATAAGTTGCCTAATGTGTGATTAATGTAAATTAGTTAGAAGGGTTTTACAAAAAAGAAATGCATTTCTTCTCTAGCCAGGTCAGCTGGCCTCTTTCAAAGCTTTTGACATCAACAGTTGTTTGAACTTTGTTAATGAGAATGTGACAAAAGATTCTAGAGGTGACCATATAAGGTCTTAGAGATAACCCTCAAGTGTTAAGTGTGCTTGATAAACAATGCTTGGTTCAAACTATGTGAAACTCATCTTGGTGATGTTTTATGGTGTGCGAGTACAGGATGAGGAATTAGTTCTTAGTCTTATGCAGGCAAGCCTGCAAGGGTATATTAGGCATTGGGGTCATTAATATTGATTATTTGTTCCAATTTTGTCAAGTTTGAAAGGAGATCCCAAGCCACAGTCCTTGTACTGACTAAGCCATGAAGCAGCAAAAAGCTGTATGTTAAGTAAACTAAGGTGCCAAGTTCTAAAGATAGTTTACATATTTGGAATACCAATTATATGCATTGGATGCATTGGCGTATTCTAATCTGGTGACGCTATGCCTATTACATAAGAATAGATCTGTAGTAGGACATGTAATTTGGCGTATTCTAAATTGGATGCCTTGGTGGTACCTTGCATTCCCTGAGCATTTCTTAGCCCAACTTCCTCACGGTTGAAGCGTTTGGGTGCAGATGCTCAACAAGCAGAATTTATAAACAGCTTTGTTTCTTAATTGTTTGCTGCATCACATATTTGCTGGCTGGATGTTATGTAAACTATATGTGAATTTATCATTTATCCCAGAAGCTTAAGATGATAGGAAGAGATAACTTTTATTAGTTAAATTATATTCTTTAACACTCCCCCTCACGCGTGGGCTAGATTCTTCTTTAATTGGAAGGTCCAATACGTGCAATATTTAATTGAAATTTGGGTGAAGTGCGGAGTTAGGTCTCGAACTCAGGATATTGGCTCTGATACCATATAAATCTACCACTTATCCCAAAAGTTTAAACTGATAGGAAGAGATAAACTTTATTAGTTGAATTATATTCTCTAACACTATCATTTTCTTTTAGAGCAAGGAAGATGGTTTAAGCAGGTTTAAAACAAGCAGAATAAATCTTGTCGACCTAGCTGGTTCAGAGAGACAAAAGTTAACTGGTGCAGCAGGGGAGCGTTTAAAGGAAGCAGGGAACATTAATCGATCACTCTCACAGCTTGGGTATGATTTAACACTGTTCTTTCCCATATCATCTAAGGTGAAGGTGCATTTTGGATATATTTGCCAATTAATCTGTATGTGGGGTGAGATGTCAGTCAGTTGGCGTCATGATCCATTCATCTCTAGAAGCTTTTTTAGTTATCATACTCTCAGAACTGTTGCGCTAAGTCTATCGTCTAATTAATCTGCGTGAATTTGACTTCTGCTTGCTCTTTTACTTGCTAATTGCTTTTTGAGGCGGAACTGTTTGGCTATGTTCTTGATCCATATTGTAGTTACTAGAATTTTATGCATCATTGAAGTAGATGAGATCCTAAACTAAGAGTAGAAGGAAATACAAGACAAGTTAATTGCTGAAACCCAGGAAGAAAGGAGAGAGTAGTATTAGTTTCTAAGAAGTAGATCAATGACTTGAGCATAGAAAAATATGTCAGACTCCAACCCCAAAGCGAACATGCGCATGCTGAAAATATCACTTTTCCACAAAAGCGAAGAAAGAAAAATCCTTTATTGAGAATGATAACATGTTCATATTGTCAACAATAATTATCCTATTACATTTTCCTCAAAAGATTAGTCACAGTTACATAATATTCAGAATAATTACAAACTACAAGCTATCTGTCCTCAGGTTAAAGTATACCAGGATGTGAAATAGAAAGCCCATTCTCTAAGATAAATAACTGACTATTTCCAAAGCATAACCAAGAATCGAGGTAAATTCTCCACGGACAATTTACAGAAGATTGTAAATAACCAAGCCACAAAAGGTGTCCCCAACAGTTCCTTATTCTGTTTTCGGTACCCAACGGTGCTAAGGATAACCTTCAACTTGAAGGCTATTATCACTTTACTCTGAAAATTCATCAAAATAGCATAAGTGGGCAACACTCTGTAAGTAGTCTAGATTACAAGATTTTGGGAAATGCAAGTTTCATGATGTGAGTCAGTTAGAATGCATCCTACAGAACAAAAAAGTCTTAAGCATGAACTATTAAGTCATTTAATGTGGAGAGCATAATAGCAATCATTAAAAATAAAGAAAGATTATGTCAGGGCCATATGGCGATCTGTGTAGGCATCAGTTAGGATAGACAGGTCGGTGTTATTGAGGCCTCAAAGGCATCAATTAAGCCACACAAGTATCAATAAAGCCATTCAATCAATAGTGCCAAGGATCAGTAACACCACACAAACATAGGTCAAGCTGTTGACCAAACCACGTAGACTTTAAATGGGTGTTCCACATAGGCAAATAATCATGGAGTTCACGTGATTATTTTTATTGAGAACCACCACATAAGTTCTATACAACTACACAAACTTGCCACAGTTTGCATCTCACAAAGTCTCATGCATCTTCAAAAGGAGTTCAGTCGATAAGATTCTCCAACATTTCTCTGAATAGCATATTACAATACAAGTCTTTATGGTAAATACACAAATTCAGTGACTTATCCTTTTTCCCTTATGCCATAAGAAAGCATTTTCCCATGTAGACAATTAAATTGACAATGAAAGGTTAGTCAATGTTTACATGTAGCTAGTTTTATAACATTCTGGAAACTCAGCATTTTATGGACCTTATTTGAACTTACAACCTTAACAATTTCTCAATGTTGCTCACCCCTGAAGTAGGAGTTTCACTAACAGGATGCACCAGTGTCTTCCCATGATTGCATCATTTACTTCGCCTAAATCTGAATTTCCTCGTGAGTTTGAGCAGCCTCTACCAGCAAGACTCAAAATTTTTTCTTCTTGTCCTATGATGTTGTTTGAGTATCAGGAAGTGGGCCATTTTTGTTAAGGTGGCAAGAAAATCGGTATCTGATTTCATTCTGATTTGGATAAATCTGCAGGAATTTGATTAACATTCTTGCTGAAGTTTCTCAAACAGGAAAGCAAAGGCATATCCCTTATAGAGACTCCAGGTTGACATTCTTATTGCAGGATTCTCTTGGGGGAAATGCAAAATTGGCAATGGTCTGTGCTATTTCCCCATCACAAAGGTAATACTGCTGAGTCCTTTCCTCATAGCAGGCTTGTTTTTCTCTCCTTCAGTGAAAGGGAAGTTAAATATACTTCAATATTGCAGCTGTAGGAGTGAAACTTTTAGTACATTGAGATTTGCACAGCGTGCCAAGTCTGTTAAGAACAAGGCAGTTGTTAATGAAGTAATGGAGAACGATGTGAATCAGTTACGAGAAGTGATTAGGCAGCTAAAGGTATATTCCTATTTATAGTAATTTATAATTTCTTTTTTCTCCAATACACAATAAACTTGTAAACACAAATTTAAGAAGCTGAATTCAATAGGAGGAGCTAGATAGATATAAGGCGAACCGCAATCAACCCATAGACTCAAATGGAGGTCACTCAGCAGCATGGATCCGTAGAAGTATGAGTCTACTAAAGTCTAGCCTCATTTGTCCAACAACATTGCTTCATGTTGATGATGATGGTGATGATGGTGATGAGGAGATGGAAATTGATGAGGAAGCTGTTGAGAGGCTCTGCATTCAAGTGGATAAGCATTTAGCCAGCAGCGAAGCTAACAATTCAAGTTGTCTGGGTAAAACAAAAACTGTAAATTCTGACTTGCAACTTATGGCCTCTCAGTGGCATACATCTGTCGGTGGATGTATTAACGAGCAAAGTTCTGAGGATACAGATGTTAATATGGAAGAAGGGGCATCCGAACATGAGGAGTTGATGACTATTGATTGCACAGATCCTGTTAGAAATGCTTCACATTCTTCCAATGCTAATGTGCTGACTTATCCTCATCTCATAGAGGAAAATCACACAGAAAGTGACCCATCGAATGGGGATCTCTCGTTGCAGCCTGCTGAGGAGAAGAATATCATTTGCTCATCTGTCACTAAATTGATAAATGAAGAATCACCAAGCAAAAATGTGGAGGACAATCCTTTCTGCGCAGTCCCTGAACACCTTAATGGAGTTTCTGCTGGCATTTCCAACACAGATGCAACGAATGATTTTTTAAATGGCTCAGAGCATTGTGCGTCTCCTCCTAGCCTTAGCGTAGTTCCATCTAATGTCTCTCCATTACTAAAGTCTCCAACTCCAAGTGTTTCACCAAGAATCAGCAGCAGCAGGAAGAGCCTGAGGACTTCATCCATGATGACTGCTTCACAGAAAGATCTTTGGGATGACGATAAGTTAAGCACAGACGCTGCAGATATTGCTTTCAAGAAATCCATGATAAGCAGCTCTTCTAATGGCGTATCTTCTGAAAAAAGTAATAACTTTCTTGCGCCAACTGAACATTTGGCAGCAAGCATCCGCCATGGCCTTGAAATTATTGATAGTCATCGCAAAAGCTCTGCTCTAAGGCGTTCATCCTTCAGATTTTCTCTCAAACCTGCAGAATCTAAGCCAATTTCGCTGGTTGACAAAGTTGATGTGGGTGTGCAAACCTTTCCTAGTGATATAGCAGAAGAAGATTCCGTCATATCTATTTGTGCTAGTTGCAAGACTAGAATGCAGCCAGAGGTTAAGGAGTCTGATGACAGTTCAAACCTGCAGCTAGTACCTGTTGATGGCTCGGAGTCTGCAGACAAACTGAAGAAGCAAGTTCCCAAAGTAAGTTCAGAGAGCTGGATTTCCAATGTTATTTTGGGCTCTACGTATGCGTGAGTTCGTTGAGCTTTTTCTTTCTTTACTATGCAGGCAGTGGAGAAGGTTTTGGCAGGAGCTATCAGGAGAGAAATGGCACTAGAAGATTTATGTGCCAAGCAAACTTCTGAGATTGTGCAGCTTAACCGTTTGGTAGGTCTCTTTCAAAGTTTACCAATACCCAACTCTAGGCGTTTTTTTAGTGTTGGCATGACCCTTTTCCATTTTCTTCTTTTTTTTTTTGAACATTTACAGGTACAACTGTACAAACATGAGAGGGAATGCAATGCCATAATAACACAGACAAGGGAGGATAAAATTCTTCGCCTTGAGAACCTTATGGATGGTGTTTTACCCACTGAGGAGTTCATGGAGGAAGAGCTAATGTCCCTGACACAGGAGCATAAGGTATAAATTTGTTCTTAAAGTTATCCTGTTGTATATAATGTTCATGAATCTTACCTCCTTTCTATTAGATTTTGAAGGAGAAATATGACAATCATCCTGAAGTCCTAAGGGCGAAAATTGAGTTAAAAAGAGTTCAAGATGAGCTGGAACATTATCGCAATTTCTATGATATGGGAGAGAGAGAAGTGTTGTTGGAAGAGATTCAAGATTTGAGAAGTCAGCTACAATTTTATATAGATTCTTCATCCACTAATTGTCGAAAACAAAATCCACTACTTCAATTGACATATCCAAGTGAGCTGCGTTCGACTGCACCTCTTAATGTGATTCCTGAATCTACTGAGAGTGCTGAGGAGAAACTTGAACAGGAAAGAATACGTTGGACGGAGACAGAGAGCAGATGGATTTCTCTTTCTGAGGAATTGAGAATTGAACTTGAAGCTTGCAGATCACTGTCTGAAAAGAGGAAGCAAGAACTAGAAACTGAGAAGAAATGTGCGGAAGAGCTGAAGGAAGCAATGCAGATGGCTATAGATGGTCATGCACGTATTTTGGAACTGTATGCAGATTTGGAAGAGAAACATATACAGTTGCTTGCAAGGCACAGGAAGATACAGGAAGGAATAGAGGATGTCAAGAAAGCAGCTGTGAAAGCAGGAGTCAGGGGTTCTGAGTCCAAATTTATAAATGCCCTTGCTGCAGAGATTTCAGCATTGAGAGTAGAAAAAGAAAAAGAGAGGCGATATTTGAGAGATGAGAATAAAGGGCTTCAGGCTCAATTGAGGGACACAGCTGAAGCTGTACAGGCTGCAGGAGAATTACTCGTTCGGCTGAAAGAAGCAGAAGAGGCTGTTGCGGCTGCCCAGGTGAGTGTTTCTTGGGTTTTTGTTTTGATGCTCTACAACCATTTGTATTAGTGGTAATATCTGTCTAATAAGGCAACACGACATTTTTGTTTGGAAAAATACATGACCTCATCCGTAGTCTTACGCAAAACATAACATATACTCTAATTGGCTAGTAAGACATGGAGCCAAAGAGTTTAGAACTCCCAACCTCAATCTCTAACCTATTCTCAAGGAAGGGGAAGGAGAAAACAATTAGCTGCCACACAATGAAAGCATCGCTTCAAGCATATATCTCGCTTTCAGGTTCTCTAATGTAGCAAAAATTTGCAGTTTCAGCTTTGTGTGAACTAAGGTTCTCAGAAGCTATTGTTTTGTATCTATGCATCCTTTTTTTATATTACCTAATCTCTTTATTTGCTCTGAAGTCTTATGAAGTTTAGGGTTGGTTAATTAGACTTCAAATTTTTGTGGTGTTATTTTTTCTTGAATGATGGTGCTGAGTTTTTTACTTGAACAGCTCTTGGGCCTGAGCAGCTCTAGATGTGAATGTAGATTAAGCTAATACTTTTGATTAAAATGTTTCTGGATTTGAAGCTTCAAAGATATGCAAGACTCGTGCTCCATAATACTTAAAAAATTGTGGCTGCTTATTGTTTGAATTTGAATGTGGTGAACTTTGAATGTATTGGACCATGTTTGCCCTTGCCTTCATAAATTAAAAGGCAAGGGCAAAGCTACAATCTTTGTGTATATATATTGAAGATAATCCAGTGTTACTCCAGACGGAACCCTTTGCATCTCGACATTCTACCTTGACTAAATTGGAATTACATAGGTTGAAGTCTATATGAGTGAAATGTGACTTTTTGTTGTGATAAACAAAATGCACCCTGAATCTCACTGAAAATATGCAGAAGCGAGCTATGGAGGCAGAGCAAGAAACTGAGAAGGCCTACAAACAGATTGATAACTTGAAGAAAAAACATGAACAGGAGATTAGCACCCTTAATGGGCTCTTTGCCGAATCTCGTTTACCCAGAGAAGCAATACAACCGGCTTATGATGATAATCATATTGCCAAGTACGACACAGTAGAGGCCCATAATGCAGGTGATCAGACCTGGAGAGAGGAGTTTGAATCATTTTATAATGGTGAAGATGGCGAGTTGCCAAAACCCACTGAACCCTCATCATGGTTCTCTGGCTATGATCGATGCAACATATAGATGGAATGTTGTCGGCCGTAGTGTATGTACTACTAACAGGTTCTGTTACATAGCTCCAAAGTTTGTAGCATTTACTTTTACAGGTCATCTGATTCGTAGAGTTTGTAGCAGTTGTGATTACCAATGTATGTGTTCCCCGTATTGTTTTTTTTGCCACAATTCAGATTCGTGAGAGTTCATAAGATATCAATGAATCGTCATAGTATTCTTTTATTCACACCAACTTGCAGCATGAAAATACATTCCCCTTTTCTGGTTTATTTGTAATTTTTCCCCTTCTATCCTTCCATATCTATCCACCCACCTGGTGCTTCCCCTTCATCCTCTGTTTTCGAGTTCCCGTATACGATTTGCCTCTTATCTTCTTGGACGCCAAATGAGACACGCACATGCAGATGCTTACGAACACAGCAAAAATACTACTATGCCACGGATTTCCTATTCATTTCACATAGATTCCAACATGTGGCTATCCATTAAACACCCCCCCCCCCCATATTCAAAATTGTGGGAGGAACGGATATACGGATATGGTGGACCCAAGATCTAAATGGAGAAAACAAAACAATAAAAATAATAAAAACTGTGTTCAAGTCTTTAGATCATTTATTTGTTTGGTTTGGGTGTCAAGAGGATAGGGGGCAATCTTCAAGTGGGTTAGAGACGTATGTCCAATGGCCCCTCTGTGTTGGGGAGGCGAAAGCAGACAGACCACAACTACTCAATTGGCAGCCTCCCGATGTAGAAGTATATCAGGTCATGGAGACCATTGAACAGGAAGCTTGTGGCCTTGTCTTCTCTGTCATGTGTCTAATATCCCTACCAGTGGACCATTTTCCATTTCCAGGTGCAGTTCAATGAGACTGGGGGGGGGGGGGGGGGGTGGAAGGGAATTTTAGGCCTCTAAACCCCAGCCATTAATTTGCCCAATTGAAACTTCTCAGTGAAGCCAGAGACAACCAGCGATGCCAATGCAGAGAGGGAAATGGGCTTGAAAATGACATCTATATAATAAAACCAGTCAGTTCAATATCAGAGGGAGGAGAATACAATAAAAGAGAAACCTCTAAGGAGCTGTTTGGAAACAGAGTAAAAGACACTGAGCTGGCCCACAGATGAGAAACACAAGTGCAGGGTGTACTGAATTCAGATGCCTAGATAATAGACCTTTCTCCATGCTTTCCAAATATGTTTTTGGAACTTTCCACTAAGGAGGTGATTTTCTGGGCTCCCAAACATGTAGCTCAGATTGTGGAGACAAACAGTTGGATTGGATTGGATTGCATGGAAGAGTAACAGTTGGGTTTGATGGTCTTGGTTGGTGAAAACAAAATGATAGTTCTTCACAGCCTGTGCTCTCTCTCTCCCCCGCATCAACGGTCTTCTAGACTTCTACCAACCGAAGTTAAAGCAACTGCTGCTTTAGGTGAAAGAAAGAGACGTAAAGGGGAGGAAGGTGCTATAGATGTGCACCTTGACAGAAAAAATGTGACAGCCTGTTAGCCGGGCCCTCTAAAATTATCCCTAATAATAACTCCACAAAGCAAACCCTTTTCAATCAATCTTTTCTGATCACACTTCCTACCGGGGCCCCATTTCTCGTCATTTCCGGAGTTACTTGTGGAAACAGGAGAGCCTGGTGTCATTCCCCCATTGCCCAAGTGAGGAAGGTTCGTTACTATTGACTGTCTCATATCTACACGCGTCTCGTCTAGGGGCCTGGAGGTGACATATAAACCTTCCCCAAATCTTGCTCTAACAAAGCTTCTTCTTTTTTTTTTTTTTTGTACTTTTTATATTTGTTGCATCCTAATTGGTAAGTCTGGGTGTGATTTTCATAAACTATAGTTAATTTCAGCTGTTTTGAGGACAGATTTAAAGGGGTTTAGTTGTTTCTTAGTTATATATGCAAAACTAGACTATCAGATGAAAGAATATGACTCTTCCAAATGCACCCATGAAGCATTTTTAATAAAACGAGCAAAATATACATTTTCACCTTCAATTATACTCTCTCAGGTCAAAAATGGACGAAAATTTATATTTTAATTATTAAAATGAAAATTTTAACCTAACATAAAATATTGAGAGCTATAATATGTGGGTTAAAATTATCATTTCACTGGCAAAGAAAGTTACTTCTCATATAATTTAGCGATAAATGGTGAAAAGTGTGCATGATTAATGTTGAGAAGTAAAAATAATAATAATTAGGACTGTAAAATATCAAATCGTGATAATTGGTAGGTGAAAAAGTATATTTAATCTAAAAATACACCTATTATTGAGAAAACTTTGCAAATAAGACATTAGCAAAAATTTGCTTCCCATAACCGAAGGGGTTTGCTATCTGTTTGTGTGGGGGCAGAGACACGGTATATGTTCCAGAATTAATCAAAATGTCTTACCGAGACTAGCTAATCGCAAACTTTTAAGGACGTCACGGTCGATGCGACGCTAAAAATGCAAGCAGGTGCCTAACAAGTAACAACCTTTTTTTTCCCATCTTATTGGCGGGTTAAGAATGATGTCGTAGTAATCTAAAATCTTAAGCACTAGATCTCCACGTTGACTATAACTAAATCACTATCCCTGAAAAGAGAGTGCAATTATGATCTGCTGGGTAGTTCCAATTCTACATCATTATTTTTTTTTTCACCCGAAATAGTTAGCATATAAACGGATAATATTATACGACTTAGGTATGTATATTTGCATGGCATAGAAGATGCATGGAGATATATATTGTCTTCAACCGAATTAAAATTACAACATTTTCTGTGAGTACTTTGCTTGCTGTATAATATTTTGATCTATTACTAGTCACATGCAAATAGTATTTACCATATGGGTGATAACTTAGTGGTGTGCGGGATGTGTCTAGACTCAAGGTTTAGTAATGATATTGTTTAGTCCGGATGATATTGTTGTTCACCCAGGGTTACGTAAATTCATTGAAAAATATGATGTTGGAATTATGGATTAATTTCGAGGGAGTATTTGATAAAAGGTTCTTGTCAACCGCTTGATCATAATTTTCCGAAGAAGCAACATTGAAAATGAATGAAGGTTATTTTGGAGTCATGATTCAAAGAATATGAGTGGTTGGAATATAGTGTATAAGAGGATGCAACGTATTACTTGTGGTCTCTGCGCTATGTAGAATTCTCAAATTTAAGTAGTGGTGAGATTCGACTTTGCTTCGCGTAAGTCCTTCTCCAACTTTTTTTTCTCAAACAAAAAAATTCGAATAGTGTTTCCTTATGCGGAAAGTGGCCTCCTGAGAAAGAAAGGGCCATGTTGTTGTGTTTCATGAAGGCTGCTATACTGTTCGTAGTTGTGAAGTACTGTGTTGAAGATATAAACTAAAGATTTTTTTTTATCTCCCTTCCATACATATTTCTTGAAAAAAGTTCTTATTGCATTAAGTTTTGTAATGGGTTAACTTGCATTAACCTAAATACAAAGATGGGGTGATTATAATAAATCAAAAACAAAAAGTGAAATTACACTTTGCACCTTCTAACTAATTACTATTACACTTTTCTCAATCTCACTACCACATTTGATACATTACACCCTAAAGAAACAACAGGTTGCCGTTATAATTTACTTTTAAAATTATGCCGCGTGTTTAGTGTTTCATTTATTTATGAAAAAAATACACTTTTCATTTATCAACTATTGGGATATTGAAACTTTGTATCCTAAACTATTAATCTCGTTACATTTTACTCCTCAAAGTACAACTCTTACACTTTGCATCATTCAAAATTAATGGTGGGAAGTGCAAAGTGTACAAGATTGGTAGTGAAAGGGAGAAATGTAACAAAATTGATAGTTCATAGTGCAAAATATCAATACCTCAATAATTGATGAGTGAAAAATGTATTTAATCATTTATTTCAACATTGAGATATAACCATTGAGGGTAAAGTGTAAAAGAAAATTATTATTTCGAGCCCCAAAGCTTTCACCTTGATATCATTTATCGGTCTAAACTACAATTTCATCACATTAAACCTATAAACTACCAAAACACATCAATGTTAGCCCTTTAGTGAGATAGAAATGTAAAGGAAAAAGTTATTTGGCACAATATCAACAGTTGAAATTTATGAATTGACTAATATTGATGAATTTTGATATTTTAAAATTTAATATGATGAAAGTTGGATTTTTATATGGCTTAAAATAAAATTTGGTCTATAATTCAAAGACTAAATTGATGTTTTTTTTTAAAAAATAGTTTGGAGTGCAATACGGATTTCTTGTAAATAAATTAAACAATAGTAAACATTTATGACATGCTTGCAAATCAAAATTTTCTCCATTTCATTTTTAAATATAACTAACTGAAAATCTTGATCAAGAAAATAAAAAATAAAATTTCAAAATCACATAAAATTCTATGTTTCATACTTTTGGGTTTGCTTTAACGCCGCACCCCATCGATTTAATATGGTCCTGCTTTTATATATGTTATTGGGGAAAAAAATCTGTACAATTTTCGAAAATCATTTCCCACACTGAGTACTTCCAACTTGCATTTAAGTTGACATATTAAAATAAATAAGTACCAAGATTTTCTCCAGAAAAAAAGATTAGGGGAAAATTACAATTTAGAAATTAGCACAGTCATTTACACCTCAAAATTACCTAACTGGATAGGTTGCACCATAAACTACTGTGTAACTTGTTGTACAAGTTCTAAATATATTGAATTAGAAAAAAAAAGTTCTAAATATATTGAAAGTATAAGGTGTAATGTTTGAAAAAAAAAGAGTGAAGAAGTATTTTTCTTTCAAAAGGTTAATAGCCCAGATTTCTTTTGTTGATGTAAATTTAGAAGATGGGGTTTTTTAACAGCCTTTGTCCTTTGATGGGAAAGTTGCACTCTATCCTTAAAAGGGTATCCATCTGCATCTGAACTCCACCACTTAATTTAGAAAAAGAAAAAAGAACTCCATCACTTAATCCTTTCCCACTTATCCATTTCACATTTGGACTTTCCTCTTACCACATTTTCAAAAGAAGTAGGGGACTGTAAAGCTCTGCGATTCCTTAGCCAAGCCAGAACCTCACTACTGCCAACCTGGGCCTTTGATGTCCTTCTCATATCCCTTTGGCTTCTCCAAATTAATATATATATATATATATATATATATATATATATATATATATATATATATATATATATATATTTGCTAGGTGGGGGTGAAGAAAAATAAGACTGCAAAACGAATAATAATAAGAAAGGGCACAAGTTCTTGTTTGCTGTCATTTGGTGGTGCAGTGAATTCCAAAGGTTCTTAGGTGGAGTTTGGATTCCAGCTCGAAAACACTAATCATTTCTAATCATCAATTGGACTTAAGAGAGCATTTGTCCCCACTCAACAGCTGGTTACAATTAGGAATCTACTTTCCCCATAAGTTACGCGATTTAACTCAACAGAAGATCTGTTCCAGTCACGGGCCCAGAATGAGTGTTTTTTTTTCCGGCCAAATCTGAAAGCAACTGAGACATACCTTCTTTTTTGTGATGAATTTAGACTATGAAACCGAAAATTGTCACCAACTTCAACGGCCGGAGACAATTATATTAAGGTTGATAGTTTGGCGTTGGATTGAAACTAAAGATGACAGTTTGGTACAAACTATAATGTTCTTTTCTTTTCTCTTCCTGTTGTAAATTTCATCTGCCTCTTCAGCACCAAATTTGAACAAAAAAAGGTTTCCAGTAAATATTTGCAGCAGTAAACGAAAACAAAGAACAGAAGAAGGAAAAAAAAATAGTCAAATGATATTATCATAGAAGGCCTACATGAATCAATGATAGTATTCCTGAGTGGGAAGGTACTACAAAAGGTTGGTACAGAAGCTAGCATGAAAAAACTCCCTTCTCTCCTCCAATCTTCTTAAGAAGATCTTCTTTGTGGTCTTGAGAGTTTTTGCACCACTGGCTGGAATTAGTCCTTGCAAATTACAATGTGAGATTCTCAAAAGAATGAGTTGCGAGAAAAATTTATAAAAAAGAGTCGAAATTGGAAAGAAGTGGGGGGAGGGGGGGGGGGGGGGAGGGAGTTCTTTTTCTTCCTTGTTTCCAAGCTAAGAGCCATTTCAACCCTGAATCTCTATGTACAGAGGCTTTCTCTTCCAGGGGGCCTAAACTGAACTCTTCAAGACAGTCCCATCAGTTTTTACTACAGCTCAACTTTCATCTGAGCTGCAGAAGCTGAACCTGCACCACACAAATTGTGGATTAGACACTCACACCGAAGTAGTAATCTTCTTGAATCTGGGTCATGTGAACAATAGACGTCTCCATGAAATGTTTCCATACCATGATGACTCTGCTGCTGATTTTGGCCAAAACCCATCTGAACCACACATTGGAGGTCATCCTCCCAGAGGGTCGAAACCTGGAAATAAATTTATGGGTGACTTTTGAGATGATGTAAGATAGAACAATTTAAATGGCATGAAATTAGCTAAGTGTCTGTTCAATTACTTGTGGGGCGGCTTCACCGAATCCATCTGTTGGAGGCATTTGCAGACTTGAACTCCGACGAAGTGCAGCATTCAAAGAGTTTACTGGGAATTGGTTCTCTGTTTCCATACATATGCCGCTGCTATGCAAGGGAGGCATTTGCTGGGGCTGGAATCCAGATGGGAAAGCTCGCATCACGGAATCCAATGGGTAAATGTTATGCGGCAAAGCTCTACGAGATTGGAATATCTGCAATTTCACATTCTTTTGTGTCAAGAATTTGCTGGAAAATGATCCAAAAAGAAACACAAATTACTTGAAAACATTTGGCAGGAGAAGGAATAACCCAAGACTAAAACATTGGAGAAGTGACCCACTTACATCCTTCGACAGATGAGCTTCCATGTTGAACTCCATCCTCGGATTAACAGTCGCCAACTTCATTGAAAGAAACTGCCAAAAACGAAATCAACAGAGCACGATACTTTTCAGAAATGCTAAAATTATTGAGTCTTCTATTCCCAGAAAGAATGGTGGAGACATTGATTTTACCTCAACCTGACGCTGCAACGACTGCACATAGTTTATAATCTCATCCAGCATAACTGCCTTCCCGGTGACCTGAAATAACAATTCAGTTCCAATTTAGATATCCTTGTTCTTTTTTCTTTACCAGAATTTTTAACGCATAAGCTAAAGCTGCAATTTACATATTCTAAACACCTTATTGCATCCAGGAACAAGATCCTGAAGGAACTTCATCCTTTCACTGATTTTCTCTCTCCTTACCTGAACAAGAAAAATGACAAAAGGGAAATGTCAAAAGGGAATCTAATTATTGTGCAAACCAAAGAACACATCACAGAGGACTGTTATAATTCGTACTCTTTCGGCAAGACTATGGCTATCCGTAGCTTGTCCCCTCCTGGCTCTGACATGAATATAGTCCTTCGGTGGCTCCGGAGGTTTTGGGTCATCCTTATTTTGTTTCTGATTCCCATCTCCAGCAGCTTTTGGCTCTGCCTTTGCCTTCGCCTTTGCAGCGTCCTTTTCATTCCCAGCATCTTCATCATGTTTGTTTCTCTTTGCGTTGGGTTCATCGTTCTCCGAAGTAGCCTGCCATGGAATCGTCGGTAAATTACATTAATTCTCAATAGAAATTGGAATTTCAAATCTGAAAAGTTCGCTTGGACATTACAAAGTATTACCTTGACATGCTTAGCTGAGGGAGTAGAAGGAGTTTTAGCTTTTCCCCTCGGAATGGATTTCCTTTTCCTGGCATTGGCATCACCATCACCTTTGGTACTCGCTTCGACACTTGGGATCTGTTCGGACACCGAAGATCCCTCCCTGGAATCACCCAATTCTGCATTTTCAGGTGTGGAAGGCCTTGACAGCCTAACGAATTTCCTATCAGTGGCTAAATTTCCTTCCTGCGGCAAGCTCTTGTTGTTCTCCTGACCCATCTGAGATCCAGCAAGATTAAATGACTGGTTGCTCGAAACTTTTGACATCGTTCGGAACTCCATTCCAGGCATCAATCTATAGGACAATTCAGACTCATTCAAGCCGGTACTACCTGTATTGCCAAAGCATGAAAATCTTGCAGCCCTTTCGGCAAATCCAGGGTCTGCTGCAAAGGGTGCCAGACTTGGATGAGATGGCAACTGATGCCCGTTCAATGGAAGATTGCCTCTGATCTGTGCGTCCATCATTGAGAGTTTGAGCTTAGGAGGGGAATTCAAAGGTGTACTGTAACAAGAAGTGTTCGTACTGTTGCCTGCTGGGTAAGCGTGCGGCGAAATCTCACCGGAGTTGCATATGCTTCCTAGTCTTCCAATCAGTTCTCCGATTACTACGCTTTCGCCACTGCCGCCGCCGCCAACAGTAATGGCAGCGGCATTTGAGGCTGCCGGGGAGGACACAATGGAGCTTAAGGCAGACTCAAAGGGATCGCTCTGATCCACTGGATGGTCCCAATTGGGATTGAAAAAGCAGTTTGAAAGTTGGTCAGGAGCACAATTCATCTCATTAGGCTGGATTTCCATCCCAAAACTGGAAGTAGTCCAATTGAGTGGTGTCGTGCTTTCTTTTTCCATTGCGAAAAAACAGTTTGAAAGAAGGAAATGGAACTAGCTCTCTGAGAGAAGTTGGAGACCAAGATCAAGAATTATGGTCGACGCCCAAGGATCAGAAAAGAAAACCCAGAAATGTTCTTGGGAAAGCTTTCAATGGGGTGTCCTGTACTAAAACTCACAAGGAAGCAAAGGTTGAGAAAAGTAGTGCCACAGGACATGTAATGTTGAATATGTAGTTCTTGTATGTCACTCGAATGTGGAAGAGAAAAAAAAGCTTAAAGAAAGAGACGGGCGAGTAATGAGTTAGCAGAAAAGCAGAGACAGGAAAGAAAGAGAAAGTGAGAGAGTAAAATGGGGGAAAGCGGAGTGAAGCAAGAAAGATAAAAGCAACGACATGTCTGTTTGACCTTTATATTTTAAGTACTGTTTGGGCCATGATTATTATTACAAAAACCTCTGCCTAAAACTCCGTAACAGACGGTGGAGAGGGTGGTAATGCCGGGCCTTAAACGTCAAACTAGCTCGTGTCTCCTCTGTTTTTGAAATTTACACAAAGTGTCTCTGACTGCTCCTCAAACAAATGAAAGGTATTGCTCTGAAGAAAAATTTCCCTTTTTTTTTCTTGGATTTGTCATGCACTTTTTCTAGGTTGTTTCCCTTTTGGACGGGAACGAGAAGAAGGGGACCGAAAGGAAAGGGATAGGAAGGTGTACGCTTTTCTTCTGCAGCTCCCAAATATTACCAGAAAAAAGAAAAGAAAAAAAAGGAACCGTTGCATCTGCTAGCAGAAAACCCTGACACTCTTTGTTGTCACATTGGATGATAGTAATCATCAATGATTAAGGTATAGAAGATATAGGTTGACGGATTTGTTTATTGCTTATTATTTTTTATTGGTAATAAAAAGATTATCTTTTTATATTTCTTTACTAGTTCTGTTCGACAAAAAGGACGGGATAGAGACAGAGGGTTGTGACCGGGGCAGGAGTAGAGGAAAATCTTAATCAATTTAATTTCGACCACTTCGCTTTCACTGTCCAATTCCAAAACATTGAGCTGTTTTACAGCACTTCTGATCATCCCCTGATTAATCTCTGTGTGTTTATATATATATATATATATATATATATATATGAGTTAATGACCAAAATAGTCCCTGGATTTTATGTCCTTTATCGATTTGGTCCCTGGGTTTCCAATTTGGTCACATAAGTCGTTAGGTTATTCTCATTTATCAATTTGGTCCCTGAGTTTCCAATTTGGTCACATAAGTCCTTACATTATTCTCATTTATCGATTTGGTCCTTGGGTTTCCAATTTGGTCACATAAGTCCTTAGGTTATCATCATTTATCGATTTGTTCCTTCCGTCCATTTTCTACTTTGACGTCTCATCAAAATGAGCCACTACCCCCAAATCAATCTGCAAACAGAGAGCAACAAATAGAAAATCCACGACACGATTCAAATCTCAAAGATCACCAACGGCTTCAGATTGGATATCTCTTCGCTCCGTGAAAAATAGACGACTAGCATGACTGATTTTTGGTAAAACATGGATCTGGGCTCCCTTCGTCGATCGAATGGGGGGTCTCCCCCATTCGATTTTATTTTCTTTTTTACGAATGTGTCAGGTGGACGTGAGTTTTTTTTAAATAATAAAAAAAGCATACACGTGTCGTGATGTTATTGGTGGTGACGTGGCCCACCGTTAGCTGACTGTGCACAAAGGAGACGGAATTGGATGGAATGATCAAATCGATAGATGAGGATAACCTAAGGACTTATGTGACCAAATTGGAAACCCAAGGACCAAATTGATAAATGAGGATAACCTAAGGACTTATGTGACCAAATTGAAAATCCAAGGACCAAATCGATAAAGGGTATAAAACTCAGGGACTATTTTGATCATTAACCCTATATATATAAATCACAAGCCACACAGTCAGAAGAGACTGTACAAACCTAGACTTAGACTGAGCCCAAAGTAAAGTTTGGGCTGGGTTTGAACTTGTATTATTGCCTCCTCAACGTTAAGCCCAAGTTATAAAATAAATTATAGTTAATAGTACTGTAAAAAGCCTGCTGTGTTGGCTAATCTTAGAATATTCATTTGCAAATTTCAATGATCAACCTTAAATGTACAAATTTTTACCATTTGTTTACGTAGGAAATTTTTAGCAATGATAGATGTTGATATATATATATATATATATATATGAAATCTAAATCCATAAAATACATCACTCATGATTTACCTGGCCTATTGGTTTTAAGATTTAGGTTAATTATGCATGATTTAAGCCTAGAAATCTAGTTTTACTTCGATCAAAAGTATTTGCTTGTTTTTTCTTCCGTTCACAGACACAAAGAAATTGTTTGATTAATACAAACATAAAAATTTGACAAGTTTGCCGATAAAGAAAGTTCAAAGTGTTCTTTACACTAATTACTGGTGTCGTACGTACTTACACTTCGAGTTACACATAATGGTGCTTCTGCGAAACTATAGGAGTAGTATTAATCTACCATCATATGGACAGTATATATATATACATATATTCTCTCCTCTCTCCCTCTATGTCTAGAAGATCAAATTAATGTACGTAGCCGATACAGATAGTAAACCCTTTCCCTTTCATTAATTGTACTGAAGACTTTTCACTTCATTAAGGGATGGGAACCATGGCTTGGACGCTCCACTGGCCGGTGACCTAGATGTGTATGTTTATATATATGCTAGCTGTATTTACTTCGTCTGCAAAAAAATATGACAACCCATGAGAAAATTAAGCAACAAAAAAATTAAGGTATTTCAAATTATTGCATAATAAATCAATAACAACTATATATTAGTACAATATTATTCCTTTTAACACGATAAGAATCCAATTTTGTGGCTATAACTAATTATCACCGTATAATATTATCAAAATGCTCTACAAATGTGAACGAAAAGAAGAACGTTCCTATTTGCTTTGAAATATTGGCTCACTCTAGATTGTTGTTTGTTGTACTGATGATTGGTTGGGGATCCTGGACTTAAAGAGCATTTAATATGCGGCAATATGTTCTTTCGGGATGTCCAAACAATTCTTAATTTCTAGTAATTAATAGTACTCATAAAATTGAGAGAAAATAAAGCGAAAAAACCTTTGTAGCTAATTCATATCTCCTTAAAGTTGACAGAAATTAGGTATGGGGTTTTGCTAGCTAGGAAGAGGCATGGGCTTGGAAGGGGAGCATCATGCCCTTCCTTATCTTCTTACTATATATGTAATTACTCTCACTCTCTCTCTCTATCCACATATATATAAATTAGTCACTAAAGATACTGGCTTCTAAGGTTGCAGGACCGGAAATTCGGTCATGTTTTTGGACCGGAATGCGGTCGGACCGGATTTTCGGTCCTATTAATATAGAGGATCGGACCGGACCACTTATAAGTGGTCCGGTCCGGTCTAGAAGAAAGTAGTCTGGTTTGGACCACTTAAGTGATCTAGACCAAATTTATTTTTTTAAAATATAAAAAAAAACGTTTTTTTTTTTAATTTTAGCACTGCGCAGAGCATAGACCCTCTGCGCAGGACCTCTATGCAGTCCTCTGCGCTATAAGCAATAATTAGTATATATTTTATTTTTTTTTAAAAAAAAGAAATGCGGTCCAGTCCAATCTGGACCGATTTTTAAAAATCTTGGACCGGACCGGACTGGTCTGATAAAACTATAAAATCGGTCCAGTCCTGTTCGTCTGTGGTCCAGTTCTGTTCAGCCCTACTGGCTTCTGAATTTTTAGTTGATTATATGGTCGTCCTCTATAGTACTACTGTATACTAATTGCTGCTGCTCTGATGATTTAGATGATACTGTTGGTTTGCTCTCTAACCTACTAATTAAGGCGAATCTTAGACAACAGAGAGGCCTTTACAAAGTGCAAGTGTTTAGCCCACTAATCAAACTGTCTTGTCAGGCCTTTAGACTCACAAATAGTAAATAGATAGGATAGGGTGGGATTTGGTCGTTTAGAATCAAATCTTGCTGACTATTAACAAAACACCACGCCAACCGAATCCATTAATCTACTCTGTATCGAAAAAAATTTGATATGCTAGCAGATAGCTAGCTCATCTGTGGACGTAGGCCCACTTTAGATACCTTCACTCCTTTCAAGTTTCAACTGTGCTTCTCACAAAGTGAGGTGTATCTTTGGTTGCTGATTTGACGGAGATGGCCACATATGCTGCAGCAATATCTTTGTTGATATGCCACAGATATATTGTTAATCGTATCAAATTTATTTATATGCTATTACGATATATTATTTAAATTTAAAATTTTAATTCATGAATATTCTTTTTTTACGTTATATATTGTATTGTATTGTCTTTATAAATAAAGAACTTTAAATTTGTAATCAGTATAATTTTTACAGTAGACATAAATCTTCTAGACATAATCACTTAAATCTCTATCTCTCTTTATTCTTTTTTCTTTCTTTATTATGTTTCAATTATATGCGCAATTTATCTTTTTTTTCAGATATTACCGTATATCCTCTGACAAGCAAGGTTTTTTTTTCCCTTAATTTGCTCAATATTTATCTCCTTTAAGATCGATCCTGAAGTACTACTGTTGACGAATGTACGTAGAAACTGAGTTCAGGTTTGTGTTTTAGTAGTGGTTGTTTGGTTCTCGAGAATTGACTGCTGCCCCTTAGATAAGACATACGTACACACAAACAGCGGTTCCTTTGTCCCTCATGGAAAATAACTGACGAGTACGTAGTTCTTCGCCATCATTCTGCAAGACAATGACTGGTGGAAATGGGAAGTCATCATGATTTCGATTAATTCACATCGATACGTGCAGGTTTTCAGTTCACGTACCTCTTCTTCTGTGTACCTTACAATTCATACATGGGTTCCTGCAAAATGGCATGTGACAGACAGTACTTATAATCAGTGGAAAGGGTTAATTTTTTGTTTTAAATTTTCTACTTAATTTTGACCAAAACAAGGTTACCCCAGTTATGTACGTGGAGATTAATCATATATATATATATACATACATCCAAGTCATATAACCACGTGTAGCCATCAGTTACTGTTAGGTTGTATGGATGTCAATGCGTTCCCACGGCAGGTTAGCATGAGTACCTTTCAAAAGACTGTGCTTCAACGTGCATACTAGTTAGAGGGGGAATGCATGCATGAATGGCTCAGACGAATACGGTCAAGATCCGACCAGCTACTTCTCAGACGCTATTTTTATCTCTTCCTTCGGCGACAAGCTAAACCCTCTCCCACCGCCCACCATCTTCCAAACTTCTCACTGTTTCTCCCTCTCCCTCCATTTAATTCGTAAATTTGTTTTTCGAACTTCGGAGATGCCTCTCTGTATGTCGGCAGTATAAATATTCAACGCAAACCCTTTGTACTCATCTAACGTGGTCATCAATCATTGATGCACGCATTCATATGCGTCTCCCTCGTTTGATCGAGTTTTTAATGCTTCTTGTGACACGTGTTCCCGTATGGTTTATTCAAGGGCACAACATACGAGGTTAAGCTTTTTGTTTATTCCTAGTATTTAATTTCGTTAATTCTATTGCTAGAAGTCAGGTAAAACCTAAGATTAGTTAATTAATCAGAAGTCTCTTCCAATCAAAATTATAAGGGTTGATTCCTATCTGACGGCCGGGCCGCGGGGGCTTAATGATTTGGGTTCTCCAATTGTTTTCTAGTGATTGTCTTTTCATCTAATTTTCTTTTCTTTCGCAACTATATATTTTGAAGCTGTTTGTTTGATTCTCCTGTTAATGTATATTTTTATTGAGAGGAAATTAACAGTTAATTCTTAGATTTTGGGTATTTTTTCATTTTAGTTATTCATTTTAAAACTTCAAATTTGTAATTCTTGAGTTTTTTTTTTTAACAAAAGCACTCATCCGTCAGTTTGCAGTCCATATACTTAATGGAGCTCCCTGACACGTCAGCAAATTTGTACCGATCGACTGATACAAATTTACCATGTTTAGATATTCTAGCTACTTCTCGTTCTACGTAAAAACTCGGTTCGAAGCCATCGAGATCCTTTGCTCTGTGTAAAAAAGAAGAAGAAGGATAATATGAATAATGGACTGTATCTGGCTAGCTGTTTCTATAGCTTTACACGTGTTTAGGATGAATGTGATTTCCATGGACTGCTCTATGTCAATTGAGGCTTAGGTGACAACATAACATTTCAGTTTGTAATAAACTAAAAAATATTAATAAATTTTAGTTAAAATTCATTCTTTTATTTTTTTAGATGCAAATTACGTATCAAATTTTTTTAGTTAATATATCATTTCGTTAATTTATTTAGTTTTAATTTCTTGCAATATTGAGTAAGATTTTATTAAATTTATTATAAATATTTCTTTTTACATAAGCAATCAATAATATTCTATAAACAATAGGAAAAGAGCCATAACTGTTTTTTATTGTTTAATGTTTCCACTGGAGTATTATACATTTTTATTCTTAAAATCTCTTTCCAACACTTTTAGTTCTGAAAAAAAAAAATAGCAAGATCATCGTCACGTGTTAAAAGGTTTTCTAAGTAAAAAAAAAATTTATTTTCCCGTCGTCATCGTGTAAAGATTTTAACTTTTTCAATTAATTAAAAAATTAACTTTTTTTATATTTTATAATTTTTTCCTTAACGGAACAAGTACTCAAGAGAAGTGCGGGCTTTACTGTGCTTTGACTTCAAAAGAATAGTTAAGATTGCTCTTGAAGCTCCTTGAAATTATTATAAGACCTGGTTTTAACCTAAGGTCTCAATGTGAGACTTGGTCCTTATAGAACTCATCTTTCATTCATTTCATCCTTCTATTTCATGTGTGATTCGAGGTATCACATAAATTGTAACAAAAATTAAGTATTAGTGACTTCGTTAATCAAGGCACTTTTATAGTTCCTCTACATAAATCAATTGACTAGACAACTTTTTAGGAAAAAAGTCATAATTCGCCCCGTAACTATAGTGCAATATCAACCTCGATCTCTCAATGATCAAAACAACGATTTACGTTCTTTAACTTTTGAAAGTCTTCAATGTGTGCCCCCGTCCAAATTAGGGGTGAATTACGGACTAGTCGGAAGCGGAATTTGACATTCCGACATCCGGTCCGCTAACTAGCGGATGACCAAAATAGAGTCTGCTTCCACTTCCGACTCTTAGCGGACTTAGCGGAAGCGGAAGCGGATAGCGGAATTCCGACAACTTTTTTGTCCATATTTTTCGGCTCATTTAAGCATTTTTTCAATAAATGAAAATCTTACTCATTCATCACAATTCACAAAATAAAATCCTAAAACATGTAATTGACAAACAAATGTAAAAATAAATCTAAAAACATGCTCAATGTAAGACCTTGGATGTCAAGAAGGGGAAATGAGACAAGTTAAGAAAATGGAAACATACAATTTAGTCAGAACCTAGTATCTATAACGCATGAGCTAACACATAACCATATAATACAAAGATAGTAAATTCTCTCAAACATTAGTTCAACAATGACTCTTATAACACACAATCTGGCTCATTGAGAGTCTGCGCAATCAACTTACTTGTGCTCGGATTCATCTTGGATGAATGCATGAAGCACTTCCACAGCTAAGGAGAATGACATAAACAAAAGAAACAGTTGTCTACGCAAGCAGCAGATTAAAGAAATATCCGCATCTTAGCCCAGATAAGGGAGGTAACAAGAACGAATTAACTAATAATCAGACAAAAAAGTTCTCACCAAGAAGATGGAACTTATTGGGGGAGAGAGAGAGGGGAAAGAGTTACAAAAGGGACTTATTCAGAAAGATGAAAACTAGAAACAACCTATCCTAACTAAAAGGAAAAAAGATCAGGAGAAAAAAGGCTAAATGAAACTCAGATTTGTTTCATTATATCTCCACCTCTTTACTATTTTAAGTTACCTAGTAGAAGGAAAAATGCAAAAATAGCTAGCACTGAAACCATGACTTCCTTTATCTGTAGTTTAATGCCGGCGGGTGTGATGGGAATAACAAAAAAGATAGTGCAACAAATGTCTAAAAGAAGGTGAAGAAGGAAATACATGAGCAGGTGTTTCAGAAAATGTCTCTAAACCTGTCCTTATGGACAATCATCCATGTTCTGAGCAACTTCTTCGAATAAAACCACCTCTTTGACTTCCTGGGCTATATTGTATGAAATATTATTTTTTGTTTTCATTCAGTGACATCAGAAACAATTGCTATTTAAACTAGTTAACCAGTTATCCTCCTTTAATTTAAAATAAACAACACTCATAATCGCATAATCCTCACTGAACCCCTATTTAATCAAGTCTTGAGTGACAATTCACCTTTCCATCACCTCCTATTATAATCTTATGACAGAATCATTTGGTCAAAATGATCTTTTTTCCCCGCCTGATTACGAGATAATGGTAAGATCGGAATGAAGTGAGTGCATTCAAATACTTACAGTATTAGTGAAAGCAGACAAGACTTCTAGCCTCTTGTACCTGATATAAAGATGAAACATGATTATTAAAACCCATCCCAACAAATTCTTAAACTCAATAGCATCAATTGGAACACATATAACATATTGACAAAGGGAAACATCGAACCTATCAACTTCAAGAGAAACTAGAGTAATAGATTGCCAAAGGAAACAAATAGATTATTCCATCGACTTCAAAAGATAAATTCGGTTCCATTTTTCTTCCAATGAAGATGGTTTCGTATTCACCCATATGTGTACACTTTATCTGGTTGTTTTCGTGAGGCAGCCATTGCAAACAATGAAAATGTTAAATGGAAGGCGTCAGAGACCAAGCCTGAAAAGAACCACAGCAACCAAGAAGCAAAAGGAAATTAATATAGGAGAATACTACGTAAAGTACGAACATAAGGTAAAAGAGAGAGACCTGAGGGAGTGATTGTGAGGAGGAGAGCTGGAGAAGACTTACGGCCGAGGGGGGTCGCGAAGGAGAGGCCAGAGGGTGGGAGGGAGAGGACTTAGGTTTTCTCTTATCGCGGATCAAAATGGCACGTTTTGATCCGTGGTATTATATTTTTTTTTCAAAAAAAACAACTAAACGACGTCGTTCTATTTAAAATAGAACGACGTCGTTTTAATATTCAGTTAATAAAAAAAAAAAACCGGAACCGGTTTTTCCGCTTAACCGGCGGAACATTCCGCTTCCGGTTCCTGGAAAATTCAAATTTGACTACCGGTTCCGGTTCTTGGAAGGACCGGACGTCAGCTTCCCGGAATCGGTTCCGAAACCAGAGCCGGAGATTCGCCGGAGGCCGGACCGGACTTACACCTTAGTCCAAATAGCCATTAAGTCAGATGGAAAAATACAAAATGACCAAAATGCCCCGCCATAACAAAATTACTACAACTATTAAAAAATAATAATAATTTTTTAAAAAAATTAATGTTTTTCAAATAAAACTATTGAAACTACTTCAGTAATCTATTTATTTATTTTTTAAAAATTGTCTTGGAAAGGCATTTCAATCATTTTGCATGTTTTTCTGTATGACTTAACGCTTGATTTGGAAGAGTTGCATACTGAAGATTTCAAAAGATAAAAGAACGTAAATTGTCATTTTGATAGTAGAGGAGGGACGATTTATTTTGCATTATAATTATAGGGCGAACTATGACATTTCTCCTAACTTTTAAATTAACACTATTGTGTCCTTTGGTAATGTTTGAAATTTCTTTTAACATAGGCTTAAGGAAAATACATAATTGGGGGCATTAGGCAGTTGCTTAGGTGGCCTATAGTCTAAGCCGCACCTGATGATTTCATTTCTATTACAATTGTTAGCCTAAATTTGTTCGTAAGTTTTTTGTTGTGGCTAGTGTAAAGTTCGAGCTCAGTTGATTTACTAAATGGTTTGAATTTAAACACTAATTTAGGCTCAAATATTCAATGAGCCAAAAGCAATTAAACTCGGTTAATTAACTCAGTTTAGAACTCATGGACAAAATCTGTATAAGTTCAACTCATTTTGGTTGTCTTCATTTAGAACTCGTATATTTGTTAATATATTTTATATGTATCGTATTATAGATAAATGAGTGCATATGTAATGTATATGATGTATGTGTTCTAAGAGGAAAATACACTCACTACAAGAAATCTGAGCAACTGCCACGCGCCTTTTTGCGGTGCCCTCCCTCCCGTTACTAAAGCACATCCAATGTCCACGACTAACGCATGTTCGTCATCGATACAAACTGATATTTTGAAAACATATTGAGCACAATGTTGGTGGTCAGCGAATCACTTAATTCATAATTTCCCTCTTCCTCCTCGTCGAGATGTCGCTGATATAGCTAGCGAAGGGCCACTCTTCAGCCACGTCTTCTAGATTGTCGAGGAAGCATGTGGATAGAACCACGAAACACACGCGAATGGAAATTTGAACAAATTTAGAGCACGCTACAGAGAGAGAAGAGAGAAATATATTCTCCACGCCCATTTTCTTTTACTAGTTTCATTTCATCCTCTCTCTGTCCGTCTCCCTTTCAGTTAGAAGCATAATCGAGTTAAACAAATATATATCCTCTGCTCCATCTCTGTTCCATCGTCTCTCTTTTATCATTTTTTGGTTCCTCCAATTTTCTTATCTGGGAATCGAGGTCCTTCTCTCCCACCAACAAAAGGGAGTTGACTGAGTGTCGAAGCAGGTGCTCCACCGAAGTCGCCGCCATTGCCTTCAACAGTAGCTCCGATTATCCTGACAGATCTGGCCACCTCGAATCCCAAACCCCCAAAGCAGTCATCTCAGATACTGCAGCCCGAGCGATTATAGCCTCACCAAGACGAAAATCCCCGCTGCAGGACTTCACCACGTTCTCCACGAACCATGCACCCTGATGTGCCACCAGAAGGGCAGGCGACGCTAGGCTAAAGTGATTCTCTTTGAAGTCTCGTAAGTCCCGTGAGACGCTGGGTAAAATACCACTTCTTAAATTCTTTCTATAATGAAGTTTGAAATCTACGGAAAATTCATCCTTATATCTTGCGGGTGATTGTATGCGATTTTACCGTACTTCCAAACTACTTGTAGTGCGGTCCAATATTTGGATTATGGAATTGCAGGAAAAATGAGGCTCTTCAATATAATTTTGTGTCTGGGCTTTCTGAGTTGTGTTCGGGCTGATTTTGACAATATGTGTCCAATTGTATGCAGTTATAGGATTTTATATTCGGTTTGAAGCCAACACTGTGGGATCGACAAAGAATGTGAAGCATATGTGTAATGGAGGGCCTGACAATTTATGTTCTTTGCTTTGCCTGAATTTGATATTTTTGGCAGATATCCGTAGTTTGGATGGACTTTCACATTGTTCGGTATCTTATAACAAATGGTAGTATCCTTCACGAAGGCTTTAGGTTGTATTTTGCTTTATGGTCTTCGTGGCATTTGGCTTTCTTAGACTGCTAGCTGATACAGTTTTACAATTCTTCCTCCAACAGATTTATGACTTTGACCGGGATTACAAAGACGTCGGTGTTGCTCAGTTCACAACCAAATATTTTTTTGTCAAAAATTGCTTGCCTAATGCCAAATCTGATATGCTTTTATCTGTGTGGAATCCTCCACCTGAATGGGGAAAGTATGAAATTTTTACTTCCTCCTTACTACATTTGGTGTTGCGATCTGCTTGACTGGAGGGCCAGGGTGCAGTAGTGAATTGGTTGTGTTCTATGAAAATGGTCATTTCGCTATTGCAGATAACTTGATGCTTGTGTGGAATGAGTATGGTTGGGGCAAGGTATGTAGTTAATAATGCATTACAAATTAGTAGGTGTTTCTTTCCTCTTCAAAGTATAGTCATTGTATAACGCATGCAAAGCTACAATAATTATTAATCTAGTAAACACTTTTAGTGATTTGGTAGGCATCAAACCTTCTCTATGTTGACCAACCTTCTGGGACTGGCTTTAGTTATACTTCTGATCGACCCATTTTGAGTTTCAATTGTTTATTTTTCTTTGCACTTTCTTACTTTCTTACTTCATGCTAAAGAAAATTTACAGTGTGAATTTAAACACAAAATGGCTTTGACAAATTCTGTGCTACATTCTCTGGCATTTTATCAAATACATCATGGGCAAAGAAATTCTAGAAGCTGCAGGCAGCATGTGGTTACAACAGAAATGCCTCAATACATCAATACAACTGAATTAAAGATGAAGAAGAAGGAAGGACAACTACGTGATTCCACCAGGTTCTGCCGACTTGGTTGTTGGGTGAGATACATTTTGGGATGCTGCTGTAAGAGATGGTTGAAGTAAAACAACCCAACCTCAGTCATATGTATGTAACTTAAGCATATTTTTGGCTGTTCACCATAGATGTAGAGAATATATTTATAAGTCATTTTTCAGATCCATCTCCCATTCGGATTTCTTTCTCTCTCATTCGGATTTCTTTCATTTTCTGGTGTGAGAACAGAGCAAGCTGATACGAACATGACTATTGACCCAAAAACAGAGGAAGCTATAATGAACCAAGAAAATAAATAACAAACCGCAATCCCAAAGAACAATCGGCCTAAAGAAAACAACAAAAAATTGAAAATCGTCGTTGACGCACTGTAGTGTTCTTGACGTACTGCAAATCGTCGTTGAAGGATGAGGAATCCTTCACGCACTTCACATCGTCGGCAAAACGTGAACCATCCTTGACGAAACGTCGTAGGCGACAGAGCAACTGCGACGATCCGTGCAAAATGAGGGACCCTTCTCTGACGCCATTCAAGGTCGACGAAACATCACATTGGCTGACGGAAAAGCGCGATCGTCGCAGTTGTGCTCTCTGCACGTGGCAACCTCGACCAAGGCTTGACGACCGAAAGTCGTGTCTGAAGGGCTCTACTGACGACTTTATGCATTTTTTGTGACGGAATCTCACGCCGGGTGAACCCGATTTTCTTGTAGTGATTTTCACTCACGAACTACCACATATTTTACACTTTGCACCCTAAACTACCATATTGGAGAGATTTCACCCACAAACTACCTATTTCTAGCACATTGCACCCTCCGTCTATTTTTTCAGTCAAATTGGACGACATTGATTTTTATTTTTTAATACGAAATGTTGATTATGCCATTAAATAAATCAAATAAAAGGGTTACATTTAAGGGTATAAACGTTATTTAAATTGATAGTTTATGGATGCAATTTCTCAAACATGGTAGTTTAGGATGCAAAGTGTAAACCTATGGTAGTTCGTGGGTGAAAAATGTATTTTCTCCATATTCTAAACATATATTAATATATATAGATAGATATATATCACACATATATTATATGTATGTTCATCTAATACGATATGCCATGGATTCGTTGTTTGCTTACTGGCTTCATATAATTCAGAAAACACTAGTTTTCTTGAAACATCTTGTTCATATCTCTCATCAAAAGGTGTTATTAGATAATGTCTACCTAGTAGATCCCTTGTTAACCAGAGCAAGCATTCAAATATTTATCCTACATTCATTCTTGAAGGTACTCCTAATGGGTTGAAGACCATATCAACCATATAAGACGCATGTATCAAAGGATTTTACATGTAAATTTAAACTATAATTGAGCTTTACAACATTTCTTCCTAAGATTGAAATGAGTTGGGTACATTATTGGTTTAAGCTAAAATTTTTTGTTAAACTTGACATGTTTATTAAATGACTTATAATCGAGTCTAATTAGCACAAGAGAACTAAAGTAATTTACGGGTAGCTTAATTCATTATCCTAATTCATTGTGTTAAGTAAGTGTAAACCCTCACGTCACCAATTATACTTTGTGGAAAATCAATTAAAAGGGGCAAAAGAGTAATGCAAATGACCAAAGAGTAGATTGTGACGATGAAAAATTAATTTGAAGTGAGGAAATATGCTAAATCACACACATTATATATAAATAGGGCAAATTATAATTTTTCCCTTAAATTACCACCCGATTCTCAAATACTCTCATAAAATTTAACACTTTAAAATTCACCTCCAAATTATATTTCTTATTGTGATTCCATCTATCAAACAATTGTAGTCATTATATCGAATGGTTTCTATCCCACATTATCAGCAAGTGACCCTCTTAAGTGAAAAAGACAAATTTATCTTCGTTGAGCCCTTCCTAACTTTCTACAATACTTCTTGTGATTCGTAGACCCAAGAACAATATTAGTTACTGATTTTTCCTTATTTTAAAAAAGGCTTAACTGCGCCAGGGGTCTATGTGGTATCACGTTTTCACAAATTAATCCTGGGGTAACACTTTCTACAAATCAGTCCTTGGCGTCACATGTTTAGGTAAAATGTGGCCCCTCCGTCCATAGGATGTCAACCCCTTAACGGTTTTTGCTGATGTGTCAAAAAATGACACGTCATCAGTAAATGACACACTGACGTGTGTCCCGTAATCCAAGTAGGACGTTTATCTCCTCCCCCACCCCTCTTTTCCTCCCTAATAGTGACGAGCTGAGTGTCATTCAGGACCTTATTACGTCTATAATTAAAATTTCAAGTTGTAACTATTTAATTACCGAGATCGGAATATAAGTTATTAAATAGTAAAATGAATAAAAAATCTCAGTTTGAAGGGCAGCTGTTGGTCACGACTACTACCAAAAAGCTCCAATAAAGATTAATATTGCTTATGGAGGTGTGTATCTGTATGTTGGGTGTTCTTCTGTCGTGCGACCCGACGACTTATGTGCGACCTTTGGCCCTCGCCTCCTATTTATTCAGGGCGGGCAACGTGAATTCTGATTCGATCCGGGATCATATACTTCCGAATCAGATAAGAAAATTCAATTTCTAGTATTTTATTGTTTATTATTCTCTTTTCTTCTCTTAATTAAAGAAATAATTGGAAAATAAAACAACAAGTAAAAAATGAATAATAACCCCAGTAGAGACTGGTACGATTCAATTCAACATCCAACAAGACGATCTTTTGAACCATCTTTAAAACATTAATGGAACCATATTCCTGTCTTGCACAACTATTTCGATGTCAAGAATCTCTGAGATGATGTCTTCTTGACTCATCCCTAGCAACAAACCCCATGAAGCATTTTGTCTACTGTGAATGAACTTCACCCAGGAATTTTCTTGACCCCACGTTCTTTCATTAGCTTTCCCAGCATTCTACTTTTGCTAGAGTTGAACATATGTGGGCTGAAAATCGAATCGATCGAAGCCCATTGGCGTGGCAGGTTGCAAGCTGGGTCGGCTCGGTTGTCGGCTCAGGTTCTTTTAAAACTGAATACGTCGATTTGGTTTGCGGTCTTATGGGTGAGTTAACCGAAAACTGAATCGACCAACCCTTACTTAAAAAAACGCTCTTCTATTCATAACCTAGACGCGCCCTTTGAAATTTTGAGTTTTTGCTCCTTGACTCCTCTGCTCATGTGTCGTTCCCCTCCTCCCTGCCTCATTCTTCTCTAGTTCTTCTCTGTCTATTCTTTCAATTTCTCAAACCCTAACCCCTCTTGAGCAGTTGCGGTCTCTTCTCCATTGGACTCTCACTATATCACTGCCTCGTTGGGCCTCCAAAAAGCATTGATCTGCCACTCTCCCTTGGTCAGTTGGTTTCATTGATCTTCTATCTTTCTTTTGGTGGCCAATGAATGGTCCATATATGTGTAATCTTTGTTGAGTAATCATTTCTTCTAACTCGCGTTTTATTTTAGATTAGTTCTCCAATCTTTATTTCCTCTCTGGTTCTCATAAATCCTTTTCAATTATGTGTTAACATGATAGCTCCCTCTTTGACACCTTCAAAGTGGGGTGTGATTCTTCCAAATGTAGAAATGTAATTCATACAGAAGATTGATGAACTTTTGTGGATTATTATTGTGATGGCTAAGAAGAATGCGCCATCCCTCAGATTTACTTCTCAGAACTCTTTGTTTTTTTTGTTCTTGCTCTCTTGGTTCCTTGTACTGCGTTCAACTGGTTGTCCTCACTTCCTTGACCGTAATTTGTTACCCAACAATGGGGAGTTTGAATTTCGTATTAATTCAATAATTGGGTCTGTAAAAATTTTGGGTCAGGGCTAAAAAGCTCAGAAGCCCAGACTGATCCAACCAACTGACATCCGACTGAAATGTGCAGTTTGGTCGACCCCTCATTGCACTTCAGTCGGCAGCGGCTGCAAATAAGAGGTAACCGACCCTAATCGGTTCGGCCTTCGAAATTGCCTTCAACCACTCCACACCTCAGTAACACCATCATCCACCAGATAATCCGTCATCATGGCCTACACCCCTAGTTTCTGTATAAATACTCGATAAAACCACATAATATTTTTTTTAGTTGATCCAATGCAGAAAGGGGTCGGATTGTTTCTTCTGCCTGTTTAATGTTCTTATGGACTCTTCAAGCACCAAGCAAAGCTCCCTAGACAACCCCATTGGGTTTAATGGGCATGTCAATAATAAACTCATAGCCATAGGCGTCTTGAAGATAGTCCAAAGTTAGGAGAATGACACACATTTTCATCTGGCAAAACCGCACCTGAAAATGGATTCAGTCCAGATCGTGGGTCTGGATGCATCTGGACCCATGGTCTAGATTGAATCCCACGAAATGGACAACAGAGAGACCGCCACATCATTTAATGAGGCATCTCTATCGTTGGCTCGACTCCAGTCAGACGCACATTTTTTGTCACCACATCTGTACCAGTCAGACCACTATAATTTATGTGCGACCATACCTCTGACCACAGCGATACGAACACACATTCTCAGCCATTTTATTCCAAAATCATCCATTTGAAATTTCATTTCAAAATTCACAACCTCCGAATCCCTAGACTTAGACAAAATCAAAAAGGGTTAGAATGCTCCTATTGTCTCTGCTTCAAAGTTATTCTCTCCTTTTCTTTGAGTGAGTTTCAAAAGTATCTGTTTAGCCTGTTGGTATAAACTTTATCTCTTTTGAATTGTTTAGTTTGTATTTATTCACTTAAAGAGAGAGAATCAGTGTGTTTGTATGTATTCACTTAAAAGAGAGAGAATCCAAGTAAATATTGATGTTTCTTGTCTGTAGCTTGTTGTTTGTATTCATATATACTGCGACAGTGAGAGTAAAGAGAGAGAGAGAGAGAGAGAGAGAGATTTTGATGCTTTTTGTTTGTATGCGGTGACACTCGAAAGTGTGATTGTTTAAAGATATGTGGTTTGACGCTAGTAACTTTAAAATGGTTTATTATGAATGAATTTGTGGTATGATGCTTGAAGTGCATTTCATGCTCTGGATACCACATAATGAGCTTGTACGAGTCATCTATTTCTGCTCGTGAATAGGTTTCTACATATTTTTTGTGCCTATTGTCTCCATGGCCTGAAGAGTTAGGAATTGAATGAAACACGATGGCCATTGAGTTTCGATACCATACTGAGGCGCCAAGATAGAAATGTGCAAATTGGTTGCAGGAAAGAAGCTTTAACTTATTGGCATAGCATCTTCCTCCCTTTACTTGGACCAAATCATTCCTTAGTATACGAATTCACTGCTAGTGCAACTATTTTCTAACTGGTAATAGTCACTTTTACCAGTGGTTACCATGATAAGTGAGCTATAATACGAGAAGGTCAATAATTTTCTAAAAGAATCCAGTTGCTCCCATATGTGACTACTCCCCTGATAATTTTGTTTTTCATTTAATATCCCTAAGATGCTAGTTATGTGAAATTATTAAGTGCCGATGAGAATTAGGAAGGACTTCTATAGGTCTAGAATTGTGGTCATGCCTTATGCGCATATACCTTAAAGTAAAGACTTGTACACATATACCTTCAATAAAGATACCATTTTTAAGGAGATAATATATATCGTGTCTGTGGGAATAGTTTTCATTTTGTACTTTAACTTTTTATCAAGGGGTTGATGTCCAAATCAGTAAAATTAAAAAAAACACAAATTGCTTCTGAAAATTTTGGTGTGCAAGCTCAAATTTGCAAGTGGAATAAATTATTTATAGGAAATAGTGTATGATTTTTACTGATATGTAACTATTAAATTAAATAGATGGCGGAGATGTATTGCGACATTCTCCCAAATATTAATAGGCGAAGGTCTTTTTTCTTTGGTCTCTCGTTCAACAATTTTTTTTATTTGTTTCATTTGTATGGTTGGATTGAATAACTGATATGGTTTAAGCAGACAACGTGAACGTTGTAAATGTTTGGACCTTAGAGGTTAGAGATGACGAACATGCACACGACTGATACAATTGTTATGCAATTAGTGCCGGGTTTAGCATCCGCAAGAATGACTCACACAAGAACAAAGAAACATGATATGTTACAAGTAGAATGTTTGTCTGTAGCATACAAGGATTCAGAAGAACAAAAGATGCCTTGGTGCAAGTACAAAAGGAATGACAAAATACAAGAACTGAGTGTCTTGCTTGTTTCACCGTCAAGCGACAACCGAGTGGGAAGTATTGCACGTTTGATTGGTGTGCACAACATAACCATGAACTAGCTACGCCATTGAAAGCTAACCTGCTCTGCTCACATAGAAGTATCAATGAAGTGCAGCGCCTCGAGGTAGATGATGCAGAGAGACCCAAGATTCGGCCGAAGCTAGCACATGATTTGATTGCGGCTCAAGTAGGGGGTAAAGAAAAGTCAGGATTCACTCGAACAGACCTGAAAACTATTTGAGTTGTAAAAGAAGTAAAGCCATGGAGGTTGGGGTATGTGATGTTCTTTTAAATTGGTTTAGCAATTAGTACGATAAAAATTCACATTTTTTCTTCAGGGTTATGTTGGATGATGATGATCGCATGACCAACGTCTTCTATTATAACCACGACATGCGAAATGACTATGCATTCATTGGGGACTTCATTTAATTTGATACTACGTACATGACAAAAAATGAGCACTGACCACTAGGCGTATTTGTGGGAGTGAATCATCACTGATAAAGTGTAGTTCAGGGCATGCCTATTATTTGATGAGACGGCTTAATTATTACAGTGGTTGTTTGAGACATTTGTCGAGTGTATAGGCGGAAAGATACCTCAGTCTCTCTTTACTGATCAGGATGCAACTATGCTTGCTGCAATTTTCAATGCCTTGCCAGACACACGTTATTTCCTTTGTGTATGACATATTCACTAAAATGCACTCAAGAATCTTGGTTCATTGTTTGGCGACAAAGAGTTCCAGAGGGATTGGGCTAGACTTCTTTTCGATAGTGACGTGGAAGATTACGAGGCTGCAAAAGATATATGAGAAATGTGAGATGTGGGACCCAACCTATGTTAGAAGTGTTTTTGCATGCGTAAGAGGATTACACAATTAAGTGAAAGCTTCAATGCAACCTTGCTTTTCTACTTGAAGTCTATAATGAACATGACCAGATTTATCCAACATTTTCAACAAAGCAATTAATGACATGCAGTACAACGAGCTTAAATCTAACATTCAGATGCTCGACAAGTTGCCTAATTTAAGGGTGGAGGACCTGATATGTATCCACATATCTGAAATTTACACCCCAAGTGTTTTGGCACTTTTTTTGGAACATTGGGAAAAATCTTTTTGAGTTCGTTTTGATTGTCAGAGAGAGGTGTTTGCCTCTGAAGAGGTTTCTCTACATGTTTGTAGTCGACACCCATCTCATATATTTTTACTGGCCAAGCGACATGTTGTCACTACCACAAATGAGTTTCATAAATGTAATTGTAGATACTTCGAGTTTGTTGGTATAATCTGCTGCCACATCATCTGGTTATTGAGACAGAGACTGAATTGCTTCGCATTTCCCGAACACTACATTCTTGAACGGTAGACATGAAAAGCAAGGGCAACATCAGTTCAGAGATCCATTCCAAGCACACAGGGTGATCCGAATTTAGAGAGACCAGCCAACCGCAGGAGATACATGAATCTCTACGCCTATGCGATATCGAAATATGGAGATACGCCAAAAGCGTGGGAGATCTTCCAATGTTACTACGACGGTATGATCAATGAACTTAGGGAGCTAACAGTTTCCATACAGATGTGCGATGTAGAAGCTACATATGGAGCACAAATGAGAGATGAATCTCTAGCTACCCTAGTTGCTACTGTAAATGGGTTTAAGGCACGACAACCCAAGCACCGAAGCAATAAATAGCTAAAAAGAGCAATTGAACTAAGAAAACTGTCGCGGGGCGCTCATATCATTGGCATATCATCCCAACCAGTTGCTCGTCACTTACAGTTAGAGAACGAGCCAGAGGTATCCGACCCCATTTCTCAATTTTCAGAACCTAGTATCTCTTCGTATTCTCTTTTTATTTTATTTCTTTGCTGGGGTCGAGCGATGATGAGGAACAATCACAATGTGGACGACTTAGGAGCCTCGACGAATTCTAGAATATCCCTTTGTGGTAGAATATTATATTTGAATATTTCATTAACATTTTTTATTTGGTGATCATATTCTGTTAACTGAGCCTTTTCTGTTGTTCTTGATAGTAGTGATGTCTGGTGTGGAGACATAAAGCATGTTGACAGATTTCCTATTTTGGAAAATAAATTTTTTTAGGGAAATTAACAAATGTCACACTAGGTTTTAACGCCTTTTTAAAAACCTCACTCGATTTTAAAAAATTTTCAAACGCTCACTAGGTTTATCATTTCGCTATAAAAACTCACTGAACCCAACGCCGTTAGACTTGTGTAACGGAAATTCATCACGTCCAATCATAATGTGACACGTGTCATTAAATAAAAAATATTTTTTGAAATAAAAATAAATCTAAAATAAATAAATAAACATAATTATTTTTAAAAAAATGAAAACTTTCACTGAGGGGGATCCACTTCTAGCCGTCGGGGGAGGAAAATCTCCCCCCTCTACCACTAGGCGCCCAATTCTGGGCAACCAGAGGGAGGGTGCCTCCGCCCCGGCGGTGGACTGGGTGGGGGGTTAGGGGAAAGTGAAGATTGACCCACCCTTTCATTGCTCCTCTTCATGCCAGTGCTCCTCCTACCGCCAGGCCTTCCCTTACGACATAAAAATGACTTAAAAATGTGCATTTCCCACCAATTTGTTAAGTCCACTACTCCACTATGGTTGCTGCACCTCAGCTCGGCTGTTGTGGAATCGAGCTCCTCCGGTGCACTTATCCGGTCCATTACCCGCTCCGGAACAGAATTCGGCTTCGTACATGGACCAACTGGATATTTGCGGTTGCCACTGAACCAAAACCAACATCGACCGGTTCGTCCAAGCCCGTGTCACCGGACGCCATCAATGGGACCTCAAGGTCTCCACCATCACTCAACTCCATCAACGAGTCCTGTTATTTGCAGTTGAATTAATTCTATTAGATTTTCATAATATCACTACCCCCCAACAACACCTCTTGTCTGAATTTCGATGTTTAAGCCATCCCACCTCATAGCTGATCTTTCTGATTGGTGATATGTGAAGGTTCATTTCCAGATGATGTAGCTATGGCTCTTGTTGAGGAGGAGCTGGGTCAGCCATGGAAGAACGTTTATTCTGAACTATCATCTTCCCCAATTACTGCTGGTAGCCTCTAAGATCCTGCTCTACATAAAAAGCCTTAATGGAAAATTTTGGCCTTCTAGTTTTTCTAATTTAGTAGGAGCAGCTAATCATTCTTGGCGTGCAATGGCAGCATCTCTTGGACAGGTGTATAAGGGCCGATTGAAATAAAATGGGGATCTTGTAGCCGTTAAAGTGCAGAGTCCTTTCATTCTTGAAACAGTTACAGTTGACTTGTATATCATACGAAACTTGGGTTTGGTTCTACGGAGGTTTCCTCCTCTGGCGGCTAGTGGTGGAGGGGGGAGATCCTCCTCCCCCGACGGCCATGGGGAGATCCCTCTCCCTTTGCTTTACGTTTTTTTAAATAATTATGTTATTTATTTATTTATTTAATGACACGTGTCATATTATGATTGGACGTGATGAATTTTCAGTTAAACAGGTTCAACGACGTTGGGTTTAGTGAGTTTTTATACCGAAATAATAAACCTAGTGACCGTTTGAAAATTTTTTAAAACCGAGTGAGGTTTTTAAAAAGGCGTTAAAACCTAGTGTGATATTTGTTAATTTCCCTTTTTTATGTAAGTTCTTTGGTGACTTTGTTTTTTAGATGTAAGTTTGGCGTATTTCTTTTTCTTGGATGGATGTTCTTTTTTTTGGATGGAACTCTTATAAAGTGGATAAAGACTGGGTCTAAATTTTAGTCCAATCTTTCCATTTTTTTCTGCCCGAGAGTAAAGTTAAAGAGCTAGAGATTTTATCCTTATATTCCTAATTCTAATTTGGTTGAAGTCCCACTTACTTGAAGCTAGTCTCGAAGTTAGATTCTCAAAGTGGCCAAATTCATTTGACATTTAGGTGGTGCTTCTTGTTGAATTTATGGTCAAACTGTGTCCTTGGAATTTAAGGTAGGGGTCATGGTAGGTGGCTTATTTTATTTTATTTTTTCTTGTTTTTTTAAGCAAATATGTGGTAGGTGGCTTCTGCTTGTGGGTATAAAGGTGGACTACTTTGGGCTTAAAGTAATTACAAAGGGGCTTTGAGGCCGAGACATTGAATAACAGCCTTGTTTTATGACAGGTGAGATTTAAGGGCTAGGTTTAAGAGTGCAAAGAAAAGCATGGTATTGCTTCAATGTTCACAAAAAACGTGTACCAAAAATCGAGATATTAGAAAACCTTTGAGGCGTAAGAAAATTTCTACAGAGGGTTCTGCTGTGCAAGCTAAGAGAAAAATTCCTTAAACCTAGAAAACTTCATTTCAGTTCAAATCTACTACTGACATAAACAACAAATTTGCTCTAACAAATATACTACTGACATATATAAACTTATACATACTCATGTTCTGCAACCACATCTTTATGTTAGTCTGCGTTCCTTGCTGCCTGAAATCTTGAGCCCGCAACACCATATAGTTGGACAATTATATACCATCACTAAAAATGGAAAAATCTCATTTAACTAACTACAAAACTAAGTGAGACGTGATATGGTGGAAAAATACCTCAATGATCACTTAGGGGGTGGCAATATTTGTCAAAGCTGTCTTGCAACTTCTTAGTGCTGTCGAGAATCTGCCCTAACCACATTCTATAGATTCAATGCGACTCTCTATAGAATCTTGCCAAGCTGTGTTGGATGAAGAAGACTGCTCATGAGTAGTAAAGAATGAGGAGGAACTTCCACACCCTCATCACCGTCACCTTCACCCTCATCACCGTCACCCTCGTCACCATGATTATCCTTGCCACTATCAGCTTTAGAAACCCACTTTCCCCTCGAGTTCTTCCCATAACCAATCTTCTGCAATGTTTGGAAGTTAAAGGCATCAGATTGAGGTGGTGCGTCAACCTCCCTCATAATCATGCGAATTCCATGGTGGTTAAATTTTTTGGAAAAATCAATCCACAGGGGAGGACCTTGTTATGCTCACGAGCAAACACTATATGCTCCAACATGATAAAAGGTAGATTTATGGGCCTATGGTTCACGAGATGCTCAAGCATATAAACGTCGGTTGACCACCTATAGGTAGAAAGTTATAGGTTGAAATGAGATGGAAAAGCCTAAGAGACAACTTAAGGTCTTTGGCTATAAAATGTGTAGGGACATCTTCATCATCATTCAAATCCAAAAGAAACCTAACAATATCCCCATAATCCCAATTATTTTTCTGAGGCCTAACTTTTTGCTCATATACATGCTCCCTCACAACAAGGGATCGCCATAATCTCACTAACTTCTCAGCAGTAAGCTCAATTAGCTTCATACCCACTAAGCTCCTAATGGTAAAACCATCTGTCCTTGGTCCACGTCATGTTGGCAAAAAATTGTCTAACATAATTTGGGTACACATCAACCTATTTCACATAAATTCTCTCACCCTTGAAATTGGAAATGACTGTAGAGATCTAACTCACCTAACAGATCGAGTTATATGTTCCTTCCTCCTCGGCCTCGAAGATGATGTCGTATTTTACTCTTCCTGGCGCAACGCTTGATCCTAGGCATGATCTCCAATTTTTTTTGTGTTCACAAGAAACTTTGTAGATTTATCAGTTTTCAAATGTTCTACGAGCAGACAAGAAGACAAATAAATCATATATAAATAAGTGTTGCACCCTACATTGGAGAATCCTCATCTCTTGTGACAAAAAGAAAATTCTGCCAAGCAGTCATATAAGAAGCTACCATTGAAATTTGGAATGAAAACTGAATACACGAATAAAGAACATGCATATGCTTAGGAAAAAAAACAAAGGACATGCATATGCACGGGCATATTCATTCCAAATGCAAGAGTAGTATAACAAAGCTTAACAAGTGCAATAATCAAACTGAACTCATATGAAACTGAAGTTAGATGGTGGCCACTAAACCAACCACGCCAACAAAAGCTATCCATCTGGCCCTATCAGAATGCAATCATGAGTCCACTCATGTCATAAATCTGAAAAACTCATGTACGCCAAACATTGATCTAAGTAGGGAAGGCCAACCAAAGATGAGCAAAATGTTCAAACAAACCATATTCTCATTTTGGCATATTTAAGTGTATTCTCAATAACCCGCTAATGGTATTTAATTGTGTCTTCATGGTTTGAGTAAATTCAGTGTGTTTAGATCCAATAAGTTAGAAATGCAAACGCAGTACACAATGGCGTTTCTTATTTTCTTTCCTAGTATTGATGGATTACACAAATTAAAGTAAAGAAACAAAATTTCATTCTTTCTTGTTCTGCTAAAGTTCCTTTTCTTCTAGAGTTTGATCAAACTACGTTTATGCTCTTCAATTATATATCCTATTTTAAATTCACCATGAACTACAGGTCATGTTAGTACTTAAAAGCCCAAAAACGCTTTAAATCACTTCTTTTCTACATGGCCACTATCTTAAGCCCGATAATCCTTTATGTGAATCCTCTGTACAACATGATTACAAAGAATAGGCATGCATACTAGTTCTTCAAAAGCAAGAGCTAAGCAGATGTCATGTATGTTAGGGACCACAATGTTTTTGACTTCATGGACAAAGTTTTCACTGGAAACGATGAACATTACAGCCCCAACCCATGTATGTAGCTACAACAATATCCATAGGAAACATATAAATGAGATAAAAGCAACGCCAAAATGTGACCCCAACAATCAGCAATTTCTAAAGCAAAGAAAACAAAAATTATATACGGCTTACCGTTAATGTGGCCATTACAACAACTCGAAATCCCCACTTTCTTGACAAGAAGATCGAAATCTAACAGAAAAGAAAATCAACTAAAAAATATTAGTAAATCGAGTGAGAGGCCATGATGAGAGAGACAAAGACAGAACCAGCGACCACACCTTGACCCACTATGTGTGGTTTCTTCCACTCTTCAAACGAAAACTAAAAAAAGGGGTGAGATTTGAGGGCTTTTGAAATGAGAGAGATTTGAAGGATTTCAAAATGAGAAGGATTTGAGGAATTTTCAAATAGGTGGGAAACTAAAATGTAGGGATTTGGGAAGGAGGTGGGTTTCTGTCGAAGGATTTTGAAATGTCGAGGGTTTTAAAATATGAAGGTATTTTGAAGCAATAGATGTACCGGTCGGAGGTGTGACCGCGCCTAAATTGTAGTGGTCCGATCTGTATAGATGAGACAAAAAGATGCGCGCTTGTTTGGAGCCGAGCCGACGACAGAGAGACCTCATTAAATGACATGACGACCTATCTGTCATCCATTTCGTGGGATTCAATCCAGACTGTGGGTCTGGATGTGTCTAGACCCGTACGGTCTGGACTGAATCCAAACCCACCTTTTCTTCTGCCTGTTTAATTTTCTTTTTTGTCTGGCAACGACACACTTGGTAACATCTTTCTTAGAGCCTCTTTCCAAGATTTTTCTCCATGTACAACTGGCTTTGATGCCATCTTGGGGCCATCCTCCTTGTCTGCATCCCAAAAAACGCTGGAGAGAGCTATAAAACGAAACCAGATAATCAATGGAAAGCTCTTCTTCTTTCTGAGAAAGAGAATAGGGGGACAATTGAGTTAGGGAGCCGAGCTGTAGTGTGTGCTGAGGGAGAGTTGGTAGAAAAGTACACAGTGTTGACTATCGGGGAGGCTAGGGCCAGAAAAAATTTGGGGAAAACTTCTTCATCACTATCGGGGAGGAAAGGGGGAAGGAGATAAAAGGCACAACATCGTTAGAGTGTTAGTTTTTTTTTTTTTTAAATGCTTATTTGGCTGCACGTATGGCAATTTTTTATGAGTGGTGTCCTACTTGGATTACAGGACATGTTTCAATGTGTCATAGATTGATGACGTGTCATTTTTTGACACGTCAGCAAAACCGTTAAGGGATTGACATCGTTTGGACGGAGTGATCACATTTTACCTAAACATGTGATCCCAGAGACTGATTTGTAAAAAGTGTTATTTAGGGACTAATTTGTCAAAACATGATACCACAGGGACTCCTGGTGCAATTACACATAAAAAAAATAACTTACTTAGAATGAATGTGAGTAAATTTTTCCTTTCGGGAAAGAAGAAAGTATGTGATGATCACGTGAGACGAAAACCATTCAACATCAGTGGCGGAGACATGAATTTTGTATAGGGGCAGGAATTTGGTCAGGGTGGTTGTGCTTCTGTATATCTAACAAACTCATTGCATGGATCTTTTCATTGTCTTTTCTTCTTTAAAAATTAAAATTGGCCACTCTTTCTGCTTTCTTTCTTTTTCTAGTTGATGAGAGAATTTTCATAGATAGGAAGGACTGCGAATATATTCGCCTTTTCTTTGGATAACCACATGATTCTCCCATGGCTTTAGTTAATGACTGAAGATGCAGAGACCGAGCTAATGGTTGAAATGCTTAGTTATTAAGCAACTAAATTCCCCATTTTTGTTTTTTTGCTTGTTGACTATGCAACATTTATCAAGTTCTCTTTTTGTTTCAGTTATCATTACAATATATTTTCTCTAAAACCCTTTGATGTTGTATGTGTGACTCATATATCTGGAGGATTCCTTTGCCCAAACTTTTTCTCGTTTTGATTTATAATATATTTGAGCAAAGATTGGAGCTTTTGGTCTGAGGATTCAGCAACTCAGTGGGCTCGTACTGTGTGTTTTAACTTCAGAAAAGTTAAGTTGCTAAAACATGAAAGGTGTTCCCGTCCAAAAGGTGTTGCAGCAAGTGTAATTCTAATTGGAATTTTTTAGTCCCCGACTAATGTCATGGTGGTTTATATGTTGTATTAGTTTTGTGACATCCTTCACGAGGTTCATTTGTTGCCGAGGTAGTCTGGTAGAAGGCTTTTTAACTCCATTTTCTGAAAATGGCTGCACCTTTTTTTTTTGTTGAGTAAATGGTAATTAGTTTCATTAATCTTAAATTCAAGATATACAATAAACCCTTAAGCACTGATCATTTTACAAACAAAAGATCTTCACCTGACATGACTCATGACATTCAAACAAAACCGACATTTTTGTCTCGAATGATTTCCAGAAGGAAAACAACAACAGAGAAGAAAAATTGGAGCCTTAAAAAGGAGGAGTTAATTAATATGGTCTTAGAGTTCAATTATAAATACAGAAATTATCTAAAAACTAGAAATGTCAACGACAGCCGGGAAGCCTAGCGGATGAAATCAACAGCCAATATCTTGAGCAGACCATCATAGGAGACGCCACCCTGTTTATCGCCGCCTCCCAATGCGATCAAAGCTCTGATATCTTTGTCACTGGCAGAGAACCCAGCCCAGTCCATGTAGCTCTTCAGATCCTCACGGCTAAGCATCCCATCGTCGTCCTTGACTCAGAGGGGGGCACGAATTGCAATTGAGGGGTAGGATACCTATAAAAAAAATAGAACCGAGGGGGGCGACTGCTCCCTCCGCCCCCTCTCTCCGCCCTTGTTCGACATAATAGTTTTAATGGATTGAGATATGTAATTACAACGAAAAGCATAATTTAGGAGCTAAGTTGTAACGAGTTAAAGTTTATTGGAATATTTAAAATTAGATAATAGTTTAAAGAAAAAAATTATAATATGCCTATATATATTCTATTGGTAAAAGTCCTTTTATTAGAATAATTTAGAAAAAATAGAGACAATAGGTTACCGGCTTTTTGGAAGTGATGCGAGCAAGTGTGTGCAACCAAATCACATCAACAGCTCAAACAACATGAGATAGTCACTCGTTTTACTTGATTAATTAGAGGATGAGAAAAGAAATATTAATTTAATAAATATACTACTTTCACCTCGGAAGTCTTTTTCTTTTCGTTCTAATGTTATTAATAAGCAAGTCACAGAAGAGAAAGTGAATCGTTTTCGTTGATAAGTTTCTATTTCGTAGCAACTAGTTGTAAATACAAGGTAAATTTCATTCCATGCAATTATATTGAAATTAGAGACAAAAATAGAAATAATTTTATTTTATTTTCTATCAAATATTAAAATTTTGATACTTTTAATTATCAATTTTATTATATTTCGCCATGTACATTCCGTCGTTAATTTTTTAAAAAGGAAATTGATATTTTTGGCAATGTTTTTATTTCACACAATAATTATTACCTCAAAAAAATGAGGGTAAAATAGTCATTTTACTGAACGAATCGAACGGACGAAAAGGTAAAGTTGTCATTTCGAGTTTTCTGGTCCTCGCGAACTACACGATGAGTAGGGTTTATTGATTGTTTCCGTTCACTCAAGTCCAGAACGGAGATTTACCCAAACGAAAAAATAAAAACAGTCCAGGACGTAGAGAGTAGCCGCTGCCAATTCTGTCGTCCTCTTCCCGTACCGTCGTCCGGCTCAGGTCCGGGGTTCCCATTCATACTGGACTTTTAGGTATGGATACTTACGTTTGTTAGATCGTCTGTACAAGGTTTTGTAGCGTTTACGTTTTCGCAAGCTTTACTGCTTAGAGATGCTTGTCGTTTGCTAAAAACTCTGTTCGTAAGAAGATCCTTTGCTCTATATTTGGTTCCGAGGAAAATTAGAAAAGTGTCTTTATTCTGTTCAGTAGCTGATAATATGTAAAAAGACAAATCAAAAGAGATTGGGATTCTGAATAATGTGCTTTATGTATCTGTTTTGAATCTTGATAGCTTCATGTGTTGTTTGGAATACCGATTTAGATGACCTGTTGGTGGGACGTTCATTGGTTTGGTCCAACTCTATCCTGATGGTGTTGAATAAATCTTAACCGGACCTTCTTTTCAAAAAAAAAAAGGGGTAGTAGGCGCATCAGAGCTTGACCTAATCTGTAAACCTGCAAACATTCGTAAGCATTCTGACTGGAGAGCCAGTCAGAACATATGCGTGTACTTTTTCTTGAGCATTCTGACTGGCGAGCATGTGATTAACCTCCTTGAATTTCCAATCTTTTCATGATAACCATTATGTGTTTCCGAGATTTTTTGCATCCTTGATGTATGTGTAATTTCTCGTGTCAAGGAAGTAATTATCCAGTTGATGTTAAAGTACAGAGCAAAATGGTCATGATAACCAAGGCAATGTAATTTGATCTGTCATCTCTATGAAGATCTAATTTTATTTTCCTTTGTCTTATATGCAGCTTTTTAAGGTTTTCTGTTCTGTTGCATTTAACTCACTTGTGAGAATGGCTTCGCGCTTCTGGACGTCCCAGGTTCATACCTTTGTTTTGAAACCTGATTAGTCTCGATTACCTGATTCTGTATTAAGATTGAACTGCAAGAGCCACTTTTGTTGATGATAGCTACAAAATTATTTTGTGTTATAACAGGGTGGCAGCGACTCTGAGGAGGAAGAGAGTGATTTTGATGAAGAGATTGAGACTGGGGGACCTGGTGACTCTACTGCTCAAACTGCTGGAAACAGATACCTTGAGGGGAATTCAAGTGATAGTGATGACCCCGATGGCCAAAAGAGGGTTGTCAGGTCTGCAAAAGATAAGAGATTTGACGAAATGTTGGCTACAGTCGACCAAATGAAAAATGCGATCAAGATCAATGATTGGGTAAGCTTACAGGAATGCTTTGACCAGCTAAATAAGAAGTTAGAGAAAGTCATGCGTGTCACAGAGTCTGAAAAGGTCCCTAACCTTTACATTAAAGCTCTTGTGATGTTGGAGGACTTCCTGAGTCAGGCTATGGCCAACAAAGATGTAAAGAAGAAGATGAGCAGCAGCAATGCCAAGGCCTTAAACTCAATGAAACAGAAGCTGAAGAGAAACAACAAACAATACGAGGAGTTGATAAATAAGTGTAGGGAAAATCCTGAGATTGAGGAGGAAAGGGATGAGGATGAGGAGGAGAATGAGGATGAAGAAACTGATTCCGAGATTGAGGAAGATCCCACAAAGATGGAATTCAAAGATTCTGAGGATGAGGATGATGAAAAGGTTGCAGATAGCCAGGATGAGGATGATGGGGAGTGGGAGAAGAAGATGAGCAAGAAAGATAAGCTCATGGACAAGCAATTCAAGAACCCGAGTGAGGTCACTTGGGATACAGTTAACAAGAAATTCAAGGAGGTTGTAGCTGCTCGGGGTAGGAAAGGAACCGGAAGATTTGAGCAGGTCGAGCAGCTTTCGTTTTTGATGAAGGTTGCCAAGACCCCTGCGCAGAAACTTGAAATTTTGTTCAGTGTTGTCTCTGCACAATTTGATGTCAAGCCAGGACTCAATGGCCATATGCCCATAAATATATGGAAAAAATGTGTACACAACATGCTTGTGATCTTGGATATTCTTGTCCAGTATCCCAACATAGTGGTGGATGATATGGTGGAGCCTGATGAGAACGAAAGCCAGAAGGGACCAGAATATAATGGGACGATCCAGGTGTGGGGAAACTTGGTTGCCTTTGTTGAAAAGGTAGATGTTGAATTTTTCAAGAGCTTGCAATGCATTGATCCGCACACTCGTGAGTATGTTGAGAGACTCAGGGACGAACCTATGTTTTTGGTTCTTGCTCAAAATGTCCAGGACTATTTGGAACGGCTCGGGGATTTTAAAGCTGCTTCCAAGGTTGCCTTAAAGCGGGTCGAACTCATCTATTATAAGCCACAAGAGGTTTATGAGGCCATGAGAAAACTGGCTGAGCAGACACAAGCTGGAGAAAATGAAGAAGCAGGTGAGGAGCCTAAAGTGGAAAGTAGGGGTCCATCCGCATTTGTGGTTACTCCCGAGCTTGTGCCTCGGAAGCCCACCTTCCCAGAGAATAGCAGGACCTTGATGGATATTTTGGTGTCGCTCATCTACAAGTATGGAGATGACCGGACTAAAGCCCGTGCCATGCTCTGTGATATTTACCACCATGCTATCTTGGATGAGTTTTCAACTTCACGCGACTTGCTGCTTATGAGTCACTTGCAAGATAACATTCATCACATGGACATATCAACGCAGATCCTTTTCAACAGAGCCATGGCACAACTTGGTTTGTGTGCATTCCGGGTTGGATTAATAACTGAAGGTCATGGCTGCCTTTCTGAACTATACTCAGGGGGAAGGGTAAAGGAGTTGCTTGCGCAAGGTGTTTCTCAGAGCCGATATCATGAGAAGACTCCAGAACAGGTACCTATGTTGGTGTTTGTGTTTTCATATCATATTGATCCATCTTTGTTGTGGTATATCTCTCTCTGTTTGATTGTTTGAAGCTTGTAGTCTGCTTATATTCCGCAGTTGGGTTTTCAGTTGGCTCTTTATTTCTTGTTAACATCACCGGTAGACTACTACTCTGAATGAGCACAACGTGTGGACTGTTATCTCATTTGAAGTAATTTAGTTGAAGTTTATTTTAAGAATATATATTGATAATATATCTGCTGAAAGGTGTGAACTCTGTGTTTTCTCATGTGGGAAGCGGTACTCAAAATGAGTAATATCTGGGAGTTTCATTGAAGTTGTGTTGGCCACCCTATATTAAATGGAGCAACAAATTGGCAACATTATATTGATGATTATGCTTTCAAAATTATTGCCCCATTCAAGTTCTTTGTATTTGTTTAATTATTGGGAATAAGCACTCATCTCTTACGTTTCTGTTATTGTTTTTTCGTTTTCCTTTCGTCAGTGTGTGAATGTGGACAAATTTGGTAGAATGTCTGAATAAGGATTAAATTATAGGCACGTGGCAAGTTTTTAACCTAAGGTGTACTCTCCAAAACTTTATCACTGCAGGCACTTGTGTGTTCTCTCTCTTTGGGTCGTAAATTGTTTAATGGTGGTTGATGCAATATGATTGCATCTTTTCATTCTTTGTAACATTTGCACTAGACACTTTTTGTATTTTAGGATCTAGTACTGTTCATCTCACAGCATCAAAACCCATGGTATGACATACTTTGAAGGGTTAAATTTGATGGAATGATGGGGTGGAATCAATAGAGATGATGTGACAGTGATCTGGCCATTAGATTTTGGAAAGGACAAATTGAATCTGGATTCTTTCTGTGAGGTTGTTCTGGTTAAATTCTAGTTTATCTGGAGTAAGATGATAGTGCGTGAGGAGAAAAACCTGGAGGTTCTGCAGATAGTATTCTACGTGACCATTTTTTTTTGGCTTCTCATTCCATTCGGAATCAAGTATTAGAAAGATCATGGAATTTGGCTGTTCTGTAAATATTTTTGATCGGTAGCTTCAATTCATCTTATATGCCATATAAATTTGCATGTGTATTTTTGTACGTATATGTCCAAAGAGACACTATTGTAAATTCTTTCCTCCACCTACAGGAAAGAATTGAAAGGAGACGTCAGATGCCATACCATATGCACATAACTCTTGAGCTACTGGAAGCTGTACATCTGATATGTGCTATGCTGCTGGAAGTGCCCAACATGGCATCAAACATTCACGACACAAAGCGCAAGGTCATAAGTAAGACTTTCCGGCGATTGCTTGAGGTGAGTGAGAGGCAAACATTCACAGGTCCCCCAGAAAATGTTAGAGACCACATAATGGCTGCCACCAGGGCCCTTAGCACTGGGGATTTTGAGAAGGCTTTTGATGTTGTCAAGTCCCTTGAGATGTGGAAACTCCTCAGGAATCGAGAGGAAGTCCTTGAGATGCTCAAGGCTAAGATAAAGGAAGAGGGTCTGAGGACCTACCTTTTTACCTACTTCTCATCCTGCAATTCCCTGAGCTTGGACCGGCTCACTAAAATGTTTGACCTCCCAGAAGCTCAGACTCACAGCATCGTTAGCAAGATGATGATCAACGAGGAGCTCCATGCAAGTTGGGACCAGCCAAGTAGGTGCATCATTTTCCATGACGTGGACTATACTAGGTTGCAGGCTTTGGCTTTCCACCTAACCGAGAAGCTGGCAGTCCTTGCTGAAAGTAATGAGAGAGCAATAGAAGCAAGGATAGGTGGTGGTTTGGATCTGCCTCAAAGGCGGAGAGAGAACCAGGACTATACTGCTGGAACAGCTGCTGTTGGAGGTAGGTGGCAAGACAACTCGTCTTTCTATCAGGGAAGGCAAGGTGGTAACACTGGGCGAGTAGGATATGGTGGTGGTGGTGGGAGGCCTTTCGCACTAGGCCAGGCTGCTGGAGGTGGTTATTCAAGGGAACGTACAGGTAATTCAAGAAGCAGCAATGCTAGCTATCAGGGCACACGGTATCAAGATGCTGCTTATGGAGGGTCAGGGAGGACTTCTTATAAGAGTGGTTCAGCTGTTAGGGGATCCCAGATGGATCCTTCGAGCCGCATGGTCAGTCTCAACAGGGGGGTGCGGTAGTATTGAGGCTACTGGGAGAAAAGACTGTACTAGTGAAAATTCCTGCATTATAGATAAAAAGCATTTCATTTTCTTGGTAGTCTTTGAATTTTGCCTCAAGTTCTATTTGAAGTTCCATCCTGAGGTTGGACTTTGAAAACTAGATGATGTATTCAATTGCCATGACAGCGTACGTGCGTGCATATTCTTTCATGTTTTGTTTCGTCAGTTGCATCAAATTTTAGAGTATTTCCTTGTTATTCTTCCTATTTTGTTGGTGACGTAAATCGTTTTGGATGTGACTGAGTCAATCTGGGCGTAACTATTTTTGTATGTCTGATATTTGAGACATTTTTCTGACATTGGAAGCCTTTTCTGAATCAATAGCCCCTTTCAAAAGGTTTACCATATTCTTCCCATAACCTTCAATTCACATGTAATGGTTTTGGAAAGTTTTCTATCACTAGGCCATCACCTTGGGAGCATTTTTCACTATTAACTTATCATGAGTTCTTCGGAATTGAACTTTCCACCTAGTCATTTAATTTCATCCTCCTAAAGTCTTAAGAAGCCATCTTTTTGGCATCTTAATTATGTCTTTATTTTACCTCTTAACCTCTTTGAATTTTAATTTTACTTGCCATCTTATTTGTTTAATTGTGGTGATTTTTTTTTTTCAGAATTTGATTTGGCAGAAAAACTTCCAGTTTATCAGATACTTTGCATTCCGTTAAAATTTTCAATTAATTTAAATGAAATAATGACTTTTTAGAGTATTGAGTTTTCATAACGTTTTTAGTAATGACTACTTTATGAAAATAAAATTGTAATTTAAAGACGAAATAGTCACTAGGTTTATACCACGTTGACGATTTAGTCACTAGGTTTCATTTTTTTTACTATATCGTCACTCAGTCCATACCCTCGTGACGATTTGGTCCGGCCGTCAAACCTTTTTCAATCCATTTAACGGAATGCACTGTCACTTCAGCTTTTTAACACGTCAGCGTCACACGTCAACCAGATTAACCACATCATATCATCATTATATAAAACGTTGTGTTTTGTCATTTAAGAGAAATTGACAATTTGGTCTCTAGGTTTATACCTCGTTGACAAAATAGTCACTAGATTTACTTTTTTTACATTTTGCTCACTGAGTTCATACTCGTGTGACGATATAGTCCTTCCATCCATATTCCGTCAATACATCTAAAAAAAATGATGAGTGAATTTTTATATTTATTGTAATAAAAGATATTTTAATAGAAAATTAAAGATTATTTTATAAACCAAAATTTCGACTCGGAAACACAAGTGACTTCAGCTTCCATTTACGCTTATGCTATAAATCCATTGGTATTAGCTCTATCCCTAATGTAATAATATATTTCTACTTCATGAAAATTTATATTCATTTTTTTTATAGGCAATGAAAATTTATATTCACTTGCTTAAAAAGAAGTGATATTATCATGTGGTAGTTGTTGCAAGTGGATCAACAAAGGTAGCATGACTATGATCATGATGTTGAGTTTATTTTGTAGATCATCACCCGCTAAACTAGAAAATTAATTAGGCTTCGAGGTATGAAAAAGATGATAAAAGATGAGACAACTGACTATCTTTAGAACTAATGGCTATAAGGAATAATTCTTCGGATATCTCCTCTCATTCATGGATGGAAGGACCAAATTGTCACACAGGTATATACTCAGTGACCACAATGTAAAAAAATGAAACATATGACTAAATCGTTAGCGTGATATAAACCTAGTGATCATACTATCAATTTCCTTTTAATTTACATGACTAAACATAACGCTTTGCTTAAAGATTTTGACTGACGTGTGACGCTGACATGTTAAAAAGCTAACGTGGTGAGACATTCCATTAAATGGATTGATAGAAGTTTGACGGCAGAATCAAATCGTCACGAAAGTATGAATTGAGTGACTATATAGTAAACAAATAAAATTTAGTGACTAAATCGTCGGCGTGATATAAATATAGTGACCATATTGAATTTGAAGTGACGGGGTACGCTACTCTAATAAATTAATAAGCGTAGGACTCTCGTATTGGAGGTGCGAAGTGCTATAAGTTTTGACCGTGGGCTCTTGCCAAGGAAGCAAACAGTACAAAGACAGAACAGAGCGCAATTTGTCCGCTACGTGTTTACGGTTATTACACTATAAGAGTAGCATTTCAGATCTAAATTTTGTTCATCTCTGCACTCGGAGCTGTTGCAAGTTTCGAGTTCCTCCTTAAACGATCTAATCCTGTATCTATAAGGTTTGTCTCTTTTTCCTCTTTATTTCTTGCCTTTCTTAGCTTTTGAAGATCTTGTTGTGGATTGATGCTTCACCTCGTTTTGGATGCTGAGAAAATTCTCAGAGAATGTAAGAAAGGAAAATCTCAATTTTCCTTTTCCTTCGTTGCTTTCTCCAGTTGTTGTTGTGGTTTATCTCTTTGATTGAATGACTAGCATATTTCGTTTCTTCTCCTCTTCTACATTTCCTATAGCCCGTACACACTGATGTGTCTTGGATTATTTTGCGGAGCTGAAGTGGGTGCAATGGTGTTACATATTGGTTATTGATCTGATCTTTGAAAAAACAAACAGAGATACCGTACTTTCAGATATGCGTCTTGATACTTGATCCGAATCCAATTATAAATGCGAACAATATCTCCAGTGCACCTATCCTCTTCTTGTTTTTTTTTTCGTACCTTTTCTCGGCAACAATTAGATCGATTTCAATATCCTCTATGCCAAGCTCGTTTGGAATTTAAAATTTAGATCCGATGTGATTGGTATATGTTCTGCATTATTTTGTCCCCAATTATGTTTGAAAGCTTATAATTGAAGTATAAATCTTTTAAAGTCACGGGGGACAGAGATTTCCTCAACTCTGAAGGCACCTTTTTTGTTTTAAAGTACCATTTTTATTGGTGATATAGAGGTCTGATGGAAAGAGTGGAAGGAAAATTTTCCATTATTTTGGTTTGGAAGGCCTGCTGGTCGTGCATGTGGAGCAGGAGAAAATGGGAAGGGAGTTATTATTACAATTTTTTGAGCGTGTTAGTGACTATTGAAAAGTATACTTCCACATTTTGATGTGGTTATTCTTTTTTCTCTAGCAAGCTTAATTCAAAAGACAAAAAAAGTTAACTTCGCTTACACAACTTAACTCAATTCATCTCTACTTGTCTTAAAATCTGATCCAAATCAGTTGGCTACAGCAGGATTGGTCTAGGCTGGCATTCAACCTTAGGAGTTAGGCCCTAATTGTTAATATGAACATTAAAATTGTTATATGCTGTTAAAGTCCAGTTGTTCTATACTTCTCAATGTGTAGACAAAGCACAAGTGTTTTCTGTGTTTGTTCGTAAATGATGTTGCTCATATATAAAATTCTTCAAATGACTTACTGTGAGTCTGATGTACTTGCTTTAGATTTTCATATAAAAAATGCTTGATATGATTGAATATGGGTGTGTGTACTTTCTGGAGCAGTTAAAAAATGGAGAAATCTTGTACGCTGCTCGTTCACTATGACAAAGGAACACCGGCAATTGCAAATGAGATTAAGGAATCTCTTGAAGGCAATGACGAGCCTGCAAAAATTGATGCTATGAAGAAAGCTATCATGCTTTTGTTGAATGGGGAAACACTACCTCAGCTTTTCATTTCGATTGTCCGATATGTTTTGCCCTCTGAGGACCATACAATCCAAAAACTTCTGCTGCTATATTTAGAGATCATTGACAAAACTGATGCAAAGGGTAAGATCTTACCTGAAATGATCTTAATATGCCAAAATTTGAGGAACAACCTTCAGCACCCGAATGAGTATATTCGTGGTGTAACTTTGAGGTTTCTGTGCCGCTTGAGTGAAACTGAAATTATTGAGCCATTAATCCCTTCTGTTCTACAAAATTTGGAGCATCCGCACCCATATATTAGAAGGAATGCTATATTAGCTGTGATGTCGATATACAAGCTTCCACAGGGTGAGCAGCTTCTGGTTGATGCACCCGAGATGATCGAGAAGGTTCTTTCTACAGAGCAGGACCAATCGGCTAAGCGGGATGCATTTCTCATGCTCTTTACTTGTGCCCAGGATCGTGCGATTAATTATCTTTTGACCCATGTTGACAGGGTTTCTGAATGGAGTGAATTGCTTCAGATGGTTGTGTTGGAGTTGATCCGAAAGGTGTGCAGAACAAATCGAGGCGAGAAGGGGAGGTACATTAAAATTATTCTATCCTTGCTGAATGCACCTTCAACTGCAGTTATCTATGAGTGTGCCGGAACTCTTGTTTCTCTGTCATCTGCTCCTACTGCTATTAGAGCTGCGGCAAACACTTACTGTCAGCTTCTTTCTCAAAGTGACAACAATGTGAAGCTTATTGTGCTTGATCAGCTGAATGAGCTCAAGTCTTCCCATAGGGATGTTATGGTTGACATGATCATGGATGTGCTTAGGGCACTTTCTAGCCCGAATCTTGACATTCGCAGGAAGACACTAGACATTGTTCTTGAGCTGATTACTCTGAAGAACATCAACGAGGTTGTTCTTACCTTGAAGAAGGAAGTTGTTAAAACTCAGAGTGGAGAGCTTGAGAAGAATGGCGAATACAGGCAGATGCTTATCCAAGCTATTCATTCTTGTGCGATAAAGTTCCCAGAAGTTGCAAGCACAGTGGTGCACCTGTTGATGGATTTCTTGGGTGACAGCAATGTGGGCTCTGCTGTTGACGTTATTGTTTTCGTTCGAGAGATAATTGAAACCAACCCTAAACTTAGGGTTTCGATCATAACAAGGCTATTGGACACTTTCTACCAGATCCGATCTGCACGTGTCTGTTCTTGTGCTCTTTGGATCATTGGAGAGTATTGCCTCTCACTTTCTGAAGTTGGGAGTGGCATTGAGACTATCAAACAGTGTCTTGGAGAGTTACCTTTCTACTCAATTTCAGGAGAAGAGGAAGGTACCGCTTCTTCAAAGAAGGATCAGCAAGTAAGCTCGATTACTATTTCTTCCAAAAGACCGGCTATTCTTGCTGATGGCACCTATGCTACACAGAGTGCTGCCTCTGAAACTGCTTTTTCTCCTCCTAGCATTATTCAAGGATCCTTGGTTTCTGGTAATCTGAGATCCCTGCTTCTCACTGGTGACTTTTTCCTTGGGGCAGTTGTGTCCTGCACACTGACTAAGCTTGTTCTGAGGTTGGAAGAGGTCCAGCCATCTAAAGTAGAAGTGAGTAGGGCATCTACGCAGGCATTATTGATCATGGTCTCTATGCTGCAATTGGGACTATCTCCTGTTCTTCCACACCCTATTGACCATGATTCTTATGACAGGATTGTCCTCTGCATAAGATTGCTAACCAATACTGGTGATGAGGTCAGAAAAATATGGTTGCAATCTTGCCGTCAGAGTTTCATTAAAATGCTCTCTGAAAAACAATTCCGGGAAATAGAGGAACTTAAGGCAAAGGCTCAGATGTCTCATGCACAACCGGATGACCTAATTGATTTCTACCATTTAAAGAGCAGGAAGGTATAGGATGACAGTTTCTTATGGAGTTTGTCAGACTCAGATCTTTTCTTAATACTTTTATGATCAGTTTAGGCATTTTGTTTCGCTATACATATAGAACTGGTGATTGCCTCTATAGTATTCCTGATTAGGTTTCTAGCAGTATAACTACATCTTTTGGCTGAACTACAAATCTGGATCGGGTGCATGAATGTGATATTTTTTCTTCTGCTAGTGTTCTTGTCATTAATGTGCTCTGTTGATTGATTAAACATGGATATGTTCTGATTTTGCGGAAGTCGGTCTGAATCGTAGCACAAGTATAAAAGGTTATTTTGAACAAGTCCCCAAACTTGTGATGCAATACTGTTTCACAGCGCTTCTTTTCTTTTATCTGTTCCTTTTCAAATCTCTATTTCCTAATAAGACAATGCGTAATGATTTTCTCTGAATTTAATCGAACATAGCTTGATTCTAAGTAATAGGTATCTTCATCTTTTGTTGATAGAAATAATCTTTGCTTTGCTGCTACTTTTATTTTTGTCAACATATTGGTGTTTCTCCTGTTATGATAGTAAGGACTATTATAAAGACATACTTACATATGTTCTGACGGCATTTAACTTCCAGGGTATGAGCCAACTGGAGCTAGAAGATGAGGTCCAAGATGATCTAAAGCGTGCAACTGGAGAGTTTGTATATGATGGGGATGATGCGAATAAGCTTAACCGCATTCTCCAGCTCACTGGGTTTAGTGATCCAGTGTATGCTGAAGCTTATGTCACCGTTCATCATTATGATATCACGCTTGATGTCACTGTTATCAACCGAACTAAGGAGACCCTACAGAATTTGTGCTTGGAGTTGGCAACTATGGGGGATCTTAAACTTGTTGAGCGTCCGCAAAATTATACACTAGCTCCTGAATCAAGCAAACAAATAAAGGCCAACATCAAGGTTTCTTCGACTGAGACTGGAGTCATATTTGGAAACATTGTTTATGAGACCTCAAATGTGCATGAGCGAACAGTGGTGGTCCTAAATGACATTCACATAGATATCATGGACTACATCTCTCCTGCAGTTTGCGGCGATGCAACTTTTAGGACTATGTGGGCTGAGTTTGAATGGGAAAACAAGGTATTGTGGAACTCATTTCTTCAGTTACACAATATTAGTATAAAGATCTTGTATATTCAAAAGGTAGTGACTCACTAGTGATTGAGCTGAATTGATATCTCAACTAGTATCTGGTGAAGCCGTGATTTATTTGTATCTCTCTAAGTTAATCGATTCAACCTGAATCGGTTGTGTTGGACTTATATGCGTTTGAATATCTATATTTACGTGTACATCTGTGTGTGGAGTATCAACAAACACACACACACACACAAAGCGCACACAGTGTGTTAAACTCTTTGCTGGGTAGTTGTTACTATTTCCATAAGTTGTGTATTTTGTCCACGGATCTTGTAGGCACTGCACTAGATTTTAACATATTGTCTATATACTAAAATGTTTCCAAAGGTTTGCAGCATATTGAACATCCTTGATACTTACCAAAAAAATGGAAGCATCCTTGATGAGTTTATTAATCAAACCCACTCTTCTCCCGCTTTTTGGTAATTTGATCTTGAATCTCTTACAACCTTTGAGACCCGAGTTTCACTGCAAGATTGGAAGGTATTAATCTGCCGTCTAAGGTGTATGAACATTAGGCCTTCAATAACTTATTCAAACACGTTTAGTTGTTGGATCAAGAATGAAAGTATACCAAAAAGAAGCTTAGTGAAAAGTCAGAATGGCATGCATCTTAAATTGAGGATAAGGATTATGAGCTCGAGTCGGAAAATAGTGGTTAAGTTTCTTCCTTACATCAGAGCAACATATGCACTTTCATAAAGCTGGAATTGCTTTTAACTTTCTCCCTTGATCTTTTCGTCCTTGCTTCAATTTTTTTCACAAAGCTCTGCTTCTTTTAGTTCAATGTTTTGTGGGCTTCCCCTTGTTGAGCAATCATTGGTTTTCTTAGTAAAGCTTGGGCTATGACTTTGAGTCAGTGTTCATGTGAATATGTTATGCTGCAGGTCGCTGTCAACACTGTAATTCAAGATGAGAAGGAATTCCTTCACCATATTGTCAAATCAACCAACATGAAGTGCCTCACTGCACCGTAAGTCATTTCTACCTTGTTGGCTGGCTAAAAAGCTTCTCAATTAGATCCTCACCATCATTGAATTCGAGTCTGTTATGTACAAGATTAACAAATCTCAAACACCACACGTAGGTTTGAGTGTGAATATTTCCTTTAACAAAAGCTGGGAAGATAAATTAGTTGACAGGATTGCTGGTAGTGGATTGACATAGTTGTGCCTTTGCATGAAGCACATTACAACTGTCTTCGCCACCACATTGTTGAAGTGGTAAGATTTCTTATAGAAAGAAGAATGACAATATTTGCCTGGACTTCTTTAGTGGAAATGTGCCTACGCTTGATTCCAAAGATGAAGTTTTGGGCACGATGGTTGGGTTACGATTGGATTGCAGCTCAGTATATTGTTAGTGGTTTGTTGTGAATAGAGCTGAAATGGTGGAAAGGGGATGAGTAGGCTAGGTTGGGTGATTTAGGTTGAGAGAGACATCCCCAATCCTTTATTCATTGTTTTGCTTGTTCTTTTTTGGTGGGTGGTGAGTCGGAGTGGAAAAAATAGGAGTATGAACTTCTGTAGGTAATGATATTTGCTCTTTGGATGAATTTTAAATTTGCTTTAATGAGTTCTTTGGAGAATGTGGTCATGAGTGCAACATCCAGTAGGTATATATAAGTGAAGGAATGAAAAATAGACAGCCAAACTGTATATAAGTTAACTTGAAACACATTTCACAACTGTGAAATAAGAAGGAATGCTTTCAAGGATAAGGTTACTACAACCTCTTAGTATTTAACCACGCCTTTTTCACTTTTTTGCCCAGCACACATGACAAGTAGGATCAAATATATAGATTGAATTTGTTAGACTATTAGCATACATATGGTAGGCTTATGTTTGGGTTTGCTGAGACCTGCAAAGCAGCTCAACTACTCCAGCTGCCACAAAACTATTTCATGCAAAATCTGCACTCGTTTCTAACTCTTGAGACCATGCTTCTCCATTGGTCGGGAAAAACTGGCTTGGGGTTCAACCTACTGACGTTGGAGGCCTGCAATATCATTTCTCAAAGAAAAATAAAAAGATACTGTGCGATGCAAAGCCAAAAGCAAGAATGGAGGCATAAAATACTTCCCCTGGAAGAGGTCTCCAAATTGCTGATTGAGAGATGTCCAGTGACAATTTTCCATAAGAGCTTATTTTTCTCTTCGCAGCAGTATCACATACTATCCATCTATGTTCCCTTGGTTACCTTTGTTGGTTGACTTTCAGGTCAGCGCTAGAGGGTGCGTGTGGTTTCCTGGCAGCCAACTTGTACGCAAAGAGTGTATTTGGGGAGGATGCTCTGGTGAATTTGAGCATAGAGAAACAGACAGATGGTAAGCTCAGTGGCTACATCAGAATAAGAAGCAAGACCCAAGGGATTGCTCTCAGTTTGGGGGATAAGATCACTCTAAAGCAGAAGGGTGGAAGTTAATTGTCAACATTAGCTTTGCTGTTCCGTGACGATACTGGTATTGTATTTAGTCTTCTAAGAATGCAAAATCTTATCCATTTTCTCTCGTAACATTAAACAAAACGCTGATTTTATACTTCTAACTGTGGTTCGTGTAGGTTTTTGTTCCCAGGTAGAGAGAAATTCCCAGGTTGCTGCAACAATTTTTGTATTCCTTTTGACTCTCATTTTTTTGACTTGTAACTAGAAAAGATTTTTCCTACAAATAATCTGATTCCATAAAATCCAGTTGTAGCTACGAACCAATTGTAGCTACTTCGTAGCTTTAAGGTTTATCCATCGATGTTGTAAAACTGTTACATTAGTCTGTTACTATATACACGAACTTCTACTTGGCTACTCTTCTGTTCCTATCTCAGTACCTTGGGTGTTGATAGCTGGTAGTAATTTTAAACCTCGTCCATATTCTGCAAAGACACGTGATCAAGCATTGGAAACACTAGACGATTAACCAGACGGGTACCTCCCAAGGCCCGGCTTTGATCTGTTGCATAGATTACCGTCAGTCTTTGAAGGTTTTGTGAGATAACGGGACTGAGATTTTTTCTAGCCTACCGCGCAACGGCTTCCGTGAGGGGAGGGGCATAAATAAAATAATCATTCTAGAACTAAGATCGAAAATCCTACTTTAAAAGACACCTACGCCTTCGAAGAAAGCCTATTTGAAGAGAATTGTTACAGGTATAGTATCTACTCATTCCTGAATCCAGGAAGATCACGAGCGCCTATTGGCTTTCTTGCATATTCGATTCTCTAATACATAGTCTGATTATATGGTCTAATTTGAAGAGAGAATCCACAACATGCATCGAATACTCTGGGTTCATACTGCTTGATGATTAATATGGACAACATTAAATGTTAGAGGGTCCTCACACTATCTTTATCTCTCCGAATAGGACTATTCAATTCAGTGGTCTAATTCGGGCAGCCAATTGAAGAGAATCTTGATTTGATATAACATGTGCTTTGTCTTAGATATTTTTTCCGTAAAGATCTGCTACTTTCCATTATCCTGGGGAAACAAAATACTAATTAGCTAAAACCTTTGCACCCTTCAGCCACGGCTCTTCATGCTTGTAGCTTCAGTAAAGGATGGTAGTGAAAAAGATCAATATAATTTTGCTTGATGAGAAGGTTTTTGAATATCTGTAGCTTTTTATTGAATAACTGCTATAAAGAGTTCTGTAGACTTGGGAGGAAATTTGTCTAACAAGTTTCAAAGACCAACTGCTGTTTTATCCTGAAAATGAGATAACTAAAGACCAACAACAAGAAGCTTTTTACACTCTTCCAATTTCCATTGCATAGTACATTACATGAATAACTGTGAATAGATCTGAGAAATCTGCACCAACAGTTCTAAACTCGAAAAACCTCTTTGGGTCTAAAGGAGAAGCCCCCAGAATTTGCACGAATGCAGAAATCGCATCATTCTCTCAGAGAAACGTATTTTTTAAGGGAAGCCTATGCATTGGGCTTCCCCCATTTATCAGAGAAATCCAAGAGAATGGAATGCATTTAGATTAGCTTTCTGTTGCATAGAGTAGCAATCTTGTTATTGGTGGATTTCTCTTCATCCATTCCTTATTTTGATTTCCAATCATTTTCCATTTCTTTATAAACTCCCAATTCAAGAACTCTGACCTTGGAGCAATCTACACCAGTAATACCACAACCAAAAGAGTGGCACTTCTCTTTTGCAACCAGCATACTCCTTCATATCTGACGTTCACGAGGAGCAGATCCTCGAAGCAGTCGATAATTTCTTAGATGTCGCATAATAGAATTTCCTCAATGAGTAAGAAGCTGACAGGTGAAATGGTTGAGAAATTTTTGGACAGTTCATATAAAAACCTGCTTAATTAGTTTGATCAAATAAAAGCAACATCTTAGAGTGATGGCATTCATGATCTGTGAGCTTATAATAGATGGATAAGTGCTCAAGGGGCTGGTTTTCGTGCACAAAGAAGACGATAATGAAGCATATTTTTACGCGTCACATGATTATGGAGTCCTTGACTTAGCGTCGAGCAAGATATGCTTTGATAGGCTTAGTTTAAGAGAATCAGACTAAGTGAAATTATGATGTTGGTAATTCAATAAAGGGAAAATTACACTTTTTCTCTCCCTCGATTACCACTTGATGCCCTTTTCGACTTTTGACTATGTCATGTAATGAAGGTTTTTGACTGTCATTCTAGCATGTTGTCTATGACCATTATTGATGTCATTTAAAGAGGCAATGCTGATTGAAGTACTGAAGTTGAGTGACAAGAGGGCGAAAGGAATGGCTATTATTCATTGATACATTACGAGTATATGAACTGGCGACAAGTTATGGCACTACATAGGAGTAGTGACATAATGAGTAGGACCGTAGGTCAGGTACGATTCTAAGTATTTGAACAAAGATAAGAAAAGTTTGACCAGATATGTTCAAGTGAGTATAGTGCATAATAATTAGAGATATTGCTATGGTTATCTTCTCTATTAAGAGATTTGATATAGTGTTTTCACCTTTTCTAGATGCACGGTTGCATAGTCTATCTGTTAATATGAACGATGTTGAAAACACATAAAGATATGTATGATTGAGTCAAGCTCGCTGTATGCAAGTGGAAGATGTGAGAAATATAAGTGTCCACACAAGCTACTCTTCACTTGTCCATGTGTGTAACGGTTGATCGTCATACATGAAATGTAAGTAATCACTATTTTGTTAATCTCATTATTATCGATCTTCAAAGTTGTTAGAAGTGTGTAATGAATGGCCGACAATTATAGTCGTTATGTTTCTCCCCCTCAATGGTGAAGCGCCTGTGTATAGTCTAGTGGAATGAGCTTAGAAGAGATAGATTCAACAAATAGGATTATGTGAGAATCTTTCTCCTCATCAATGGTGAAGCGACTAATGCACATAGAAATTGTGAAAACTGGCTCTTATAATGCACTCTCGCATCGGGGTGATAAAGATGGAGAACACATGAGTGACTACGTGGAACAACCCAACAATCTAAATTCATATTCACTAAGGTATTACAAATAAACATCTTTGGGCATTATTTTGCGAATTTATTCTGTGTTTTTTTAAATTTCTAACATGTTCGTTTCCTAATATATTGATATCAAAACTCATATGCACATGTTGAGGTTACAATTACCAAGTGTTATTTTCCATATTTAATAATCTTTATTTACTACTATCTTACTTGACAAAATAACAAAAAAGGAAAAAAAAAAAAAAGAGTTTTGGTGTATTTGGTCCAGTGATGTTCCGTTCTAAAAAATCTTCATTTTTTTTTTTTTAAATTTGATAGTAGTTTGAATATTTAGGTAAATTAGAGTTTTATTAGTGGTTATAAAAAGTTGGTGAAACTTTTTAAAGATATTTGATTGTAAATTGATTTTTATTGGATTTTGTAAAAAGGTAGAGGAAGAGATGTTTTGATGAAATTTTTTTAATAAAAAAATATTTGAATTTGATAAAAAGTATAGAGACCGAAGATTTAACTGATTTTTATTAAAAGTATAAATTTTTTTGTGAAAAATTATTATAGTTTGTGTGAAAAAAACATTAGAATTTCGGCTAATTTTTTGAAATTTTAGATGTTAGTTTAGTTTTGCTTTTGTTAAAGTCATAGTTAGCCTATTAAATTTGAGCAAAAATCAAGTTGCTATCCTTATTTTTCAATCCAACAATTTGAGACTTATCTTTCAAAACTTGTAAATCTTCGTCCCGTCTAAATTAGACGTTAAATAAGACGAAAAATCATGAAAAAGACCAAAATGCCCCTCCAAAATAAAATTACTAAAAAAATAAAAAAATGTCATTAAAAATAAAAAAAATGAGATTTATTTAAAAAATTAATATTTTTTAAATAAAACTATTGAAACTCTATTTCAACAATCTATTTATTTTTTAAAATTTAGCCTTGGAGGGGTATTTCAGTCATTTTGCATGATTTTCCGTCGGACTTAACGCCTGATTAAGACGAGGGGCGAAAATTGACAAGTTTTGAAAGATAGAGGTCTCAAATTGTTGGATTGAAAAATAAGGGTAGCAACTTGATTTTTGCCCAAACTTAGGGGGCTAACTATGACTTTACCCTTTTTTTTTTCATCCGAATTCTCCGAACATCTATTTAATATAAGACTTAATTAGTCTGCTAGTCCATGGAGTATGGTTGAATCTCCAATTAATCCTTATTGTTTATTTCGTCCTAAACTAGTCATTGAGAAATCTTTTGTCTTAGAGTGGTCATTCTGTCGACTCGGTTAACCCCTTTAACGGAATAAATCTCATGTGATTAATGGAGACACATCACCACCAATCGCAAGTAGCTATGCAGCTCCAAGTAACTCGGAGTGCGTTGTTTTAACAAAAAAATCTGTCAAATATGGAGTTATTAGTTGGCTCTTTAGGTCTAAATGACATAAGTAATTTGATGTGGATTTTAAATTAATACTAACCAGTCCAATTTGGCAGTTTGAGTGAATTAAAACACGTGACTACTTACTATTGGTGGTGACGTGTTCCGTTAGTTATATGAGATTTATTCCATTAATAGAGCCAACAGAGTTGAAAATGACCATTGTAGTACATAAAAGATTCTTTAAAAAACTAGTGCACGACGAAATAAACTAAAGAAATGACCATTGTAGAACATAAAAAGTTTCTTCAAAAACTAGTATAAGAACTAAATAAACTTTAAAGACAGTTTAAAATTCGGCCATACGAGTGGACTAATTATTAATTAAGCCTATATGTGCCTCGACCAAGCCCACTGCGGAAGAAAAGGGCGAATCACTCACCTGGCAGTCAAAGACGCAGCACAAACTCCAGTTACTCCACCAACTGGACCAGTGTCTTTTAACTCATAAACATACTCTTATCAGTTATCACCACAACCACCACTAACTTCCGCCCCTCTCCCAAACATCTCTCCCTAAGTATCATAGGAATTGGACCTGAAGTAGGCGTTTGTTGAAGGTAAATGAAACTCAAAGCAATCTTCGTTGCTATTCTTCGTTCACTGATGGGTTGGTAGTGTCCTGCTTCTTTTGGTCTTGTCTGATACCCAGAGGGATTCCTTATCTGATTTCTTGCTTCTATAAGCCCAATTACATTTAATTTTGAGTTTGGTGAAGCAACGGTACTACTTTTTCAAAACTCCGGCCAAATACTTGTGGAAGATAGATAAATTCCAATTTTTTTGCGAGATTTTGTTTGCTGAGATAAGCTACGTGAGCATTTCAATGCCCTCTGCATTCTTTTGGTGGCAGTTCCGCGTTGATCATGAGCTTCTTGACTAGTAAGAAAACCCTCTGGTTTGAACGCTGGCATTAGAATTACTTCTTTTGTACTTAATTGTCTCTTATTGTGATATCTATTTTCTTGGTATTCGTTGTTTTAGATGTATGACATGTAGCCTTTTTGGTAAACTTTAGTCCACAGCAAATCTTATCTATATTCTGCTAAGAGATTTTATTCACCTCATATATCATTACAAAATTGGGTTGTTCCTGTATTTTAATTTTTTTTATTCTTTTTCCTTTTTGGTTTTTCTGGCAAGTTGGGGCTTACCCAAATATACAGAACCTGTTTGGAGAACTTGGTATTAATGATCGGTTGCAGTGGAAGGAGCATTCTATGATATTTGCAATGCCGAATAAGCCAGGGGAGTTCAGCTGATTTGATTTTCCTGAAGTTCTTCCCGCACCATTTAATGGTAGGCATTTCATATCTTTCAGATACGTGAGGGCTGTGCCCATTTAAAGATAAGTGGTATTTCATGTCATGTATCCTTTTCAGTTAAAAAAGAAAGATTTCTTTTTTCATGTTTGTGATAAGACTGGCCCCATGGAGAGGAAAGAAGCAGACTTTGTGAGGTCCTCAGATTCAATATGCTAGGATTAGGAAATAAAGTTTTCACTACTCGTAACATCTAAGCTGTCTTAGGAGCAATTAATTCCACCATCCTTCTCTTTGTATTGAACTCTTCTCCCAATGTTCCGGATCTCAAAAACTAGGCCTTAAGATACGGACCAGTGAATCTTTTTGGGAGTTGATGTTATAAGTGGTTGCACTGAATTATTGTTCATTCTATGTCCTCCTTTCCAATGTCCAATATAATATTGCCTATCATTCTCTAGCGTCAAATATCTTATTAAAGGGCTTCGTTGATGGTTGATTGCTATCCTAATCGGTATGATGCTTTTAGCAATGTGTTTATTATTCTGACAACTGCAAGAACAATTATTTTAATGAGTTTGTGTGTATCAAAAGAAGTTTTGTAATTTTCGTTTGCATGGATACAAAACAAGATTTGGGCGGAAGAATGTCGGTACTCTTATAGATGACGTGCGTGTGTGTGTGTCATATTAGTCAGGTATTGTAAATTTTTGCTGTTTCGAATTTCAAGAAACATTTGTTGATTGAAGTTTTTATAGATATAAGCCAAAGTGAATTTCATAATTTTTGTGGATGTGACATGGTTACCATGACAGCGTCCTACTGGTAAAGATACCGGACATCACTTGCCTAGAGATGTTTTACCTGATTAATTAGTATGCTGGTTAGATTTTTTTATGCAAAAGTATGACTGGACAGTGACCCTGCTGTCCTATCCTTTTTTGTAGTTGCTAGTCTTTTAACTTCTTTGGGATCTGTTGTGCTTCATGCTCGACTATAAGTCTGCTATTTATTGTGGACATAATTTGCAGGAATATGGGCTATTCTGAAGAACAGCGAAATGTTGACTTGGCCAGAGAAAGTCAAGTTTGCCATTGGACTCTTACCAGCAATTCTTGGTGGACAGTCCTATGTTGAGGCTCAAGATGGCTTAACTGTTAAAGAGTGGATGAGAAAGCAGGTATTGTGTCTTCTACCTCACCTACCCCTTTTTTTTTCCTTTCTTCAGCTCCTTGGTTGATGCTAGACAATGGGGCTAGCCCTCCCAGTGCTCATAAATCTGCCAATAGGGAGTGAAGGCAGGATTCGATCTGCACTCTAGTTTGTTACAGAGACCTGCCAATTGAACTGGGCCCACCTTAATGATGGTCTTTGCATATTTATGATTATGTACTTGATATCCTGGTTACATGCAGATATCTTAAATAGGTTACAAGAGTTGTTTGTCAAACCACAACTAGTTCATTCTGATTCTAACCCTAGCCAAAAATAAGAACTAGTTTTAGTTTCTGTATGATCCTTACTTGTCTTTGGAGGAATTTATGGAGAGAGAGAAATGGGAGATGTTTTGAGGGTGTGGCTGTGTCCATGGAGGGTCTGAGGGGCACTTTTTTGCAGTCTTTGTTCTTGTGGGTGAATGCTATTTTGGGTTCTCCCTTTCGGAGCTTTTAGATTTCACTAATTTTCTAGCTTGTTTGGTCTAGAGGTCTCAGTATAGTCCTTTGTACTGTTCTTTCTATTCTTTTTTCTTTTAATAAAATTGCCTTATAAAAAAAAAGTTTCCGTATAGTTTATTGAAACCATGAATTATCATACTTGAATTTGTAAATAAGAATACACTAACTCTGGAAACTAAAATGACTAGTACATAACTAGTTGTTAGAATATAAATTGTCTAAGTCTCACATTGGTTAAAAATGCGAGTTCTTCGTGCGTTGGGTCCTATAGAAAGGGCCACACTAGTTGCATATCTCGCAGAGTAACACAAAAAACTTTATTGTACTTGCCGGTGGGGAGCCTGGGTCTGTGTTTTGCAAACCACCTCCACAACTTTGGGTTTCCATTTGTAGAACTTGGTGAGAAAGAAAGGCCTGTTAACCAAGTGTCACCTGTGCTTTGGACTTCACTGTGGCATTTTGTTCAGGAGATCTGAGATGCCCCTTGATATAGAGATTTTCAGGGACCTTAATCGCTCACTCTGAGAAAGGTAATGATTATGAATTTTGATTGGATCAGGGTTTCTCATGTCCAAAGTATTTATCTTTTTCCAAATGCTCCTAAATGAAGTGGAGAGGGAAGATGGTTAGTGTAAGATGAGGAAGGATACCATTACCAATGGCTAGCCATCTATTTTTCATTGAAATCTATATTCTCAATCAAAGTTGAGCTTTTATGACAATACCGATGCCCGTGTGCATCTGGATTTCTATGAACACTTTACAACCTAACAAAAGAATGCTGAGAAATCCTGTTAAAATCAACAAATACTTTCTGCCTCATTAGTTGATTTAATGGGATTGTGTATAATTATGATGAGGTCTGTGTACACTCCGCAGTAACTAATGCTTCTTTTTCAATATCAGGGAGTACCTGATCGTGTGACTGAGGAGGTGTTTATAGCAATGTCAAAGGCCCTAAACTTCATTAATCCTGATGAATTGTCAATGCAGTGTATACTGATCACTTTGAATCGGTTTCTTCAGGTATTTCCATTTATCTTGACCCAAAGTTCTAACTAAAAACTATGATTCTTCGATCAGATGTAAGCTTGAGATGAGTTTATTCTTTCCAGCTTCTTTTCTTGAAATATGTATGACGTCAACAGAGTTTAACTACCACAAGATTATCATCACGCTTTATTTCCAAGTCTTAGTATGTCAAAATTACTTTCATAAAATGACTCTCAATCACGACCAAAAGTAGTCTTGTCGTAGCTTAACTAACTGGAATTTTTGGAATCTCATTAGTAATTCACATCCCGATCGGTTGATTTTTTTTTTTTTTTCTAATTGGGGGCAAAGTCATGAAGTTAGAATCTACTTCTCGGTCTTCTAGTAGATAAGGAATAATCATAATATTTAAACATAGAACGAATCTTGAGATGTAAGTTCGAATGCCTCAGGTTAAAATTATAAATGATGGTTGTCAACCATTGTGAAAATTGAAAAATAGGTTAAATTCCCTGGACTTTCTAGATGAGCTGAAATCTCTTCCCAGCATCTGAGTTATATAGGTTTTCTCTTGCTTTCATCCTCGTTTAGTGACTTTTTTGGCAAAACTTTTGCAATATGTGAGTTGCTTCTCTTTGCATTATTTGATGCAAGGAGAAGATAGGTACGCAGACACTGACACACACCCATCCTTTGCTAGATTTAACTTGCACATCAATCTCTATTGTTAGAGGTACGTAATAATATTTGCATATGTTCATGTACATGTTATTTCTTGTAATTAGCTTTGTAAACATGCTTTGAAGGAAAAAAAAAGCTCTGTAAACTTCAGTTGAACTCGTGTAAACTCATCTTGAAATTGGCTCGTTATAAAGCCCAGTTGTATGTGTGGTTGGGACTGTGAAGTTAGCAATTCTTCTCATAATTCACCCACGAAATGTGAGATTAAACAATAGAGTGCTTACATACAGTTATTAAAAGACGACAAAAAAGGATATAAAACAAATTCCCAAGTTAATATACCTTTTGAAAAGAAGCAAAACAAATCCTATTTCAGAGCTAAGATGAAATATGTAAGTCATAAAGTTGTTAAGAAAACCCGAACAATAACATTGGAAAAGTGAAGAAAGAGATGGATCTTTTTGGTAGCATAAATGTAGTTGATTGACAATCGCGGTGTTTAAGTGCTATTAATTGACATAATGATTCCAATAGATGTCAGTACTATTTATTAAAATTAAAGAACAATGATTTCTTACCTACAAATAATGAAAACACATCTATAGGAGAAGCACGGTTCCAAGATGGCTTTCTTGGATGGTAATCCCCCGGAGAGACTATGTATGCCGATTGTTAATCATATTCAGTCACTTGGTGGAGAAGTAAGACTAAACTCGCGAATTCGAAATATCGAGCTAAATAATGATGGAACAGTGCAAAGTTTTTTACTGAATAATGGGAACGTGATTGAGGGAGATGCATATGTATTTGCTACTCCAGGTATGCTACTAACTCTTACATGGAATCTCATACTGTTCATCATATTGTAATTTCAGTTTCCCAATATATTGTTGACTACTTTGTTCCAACCAGTTGATATCTTGAAGCTTCTTTTGCCTGAAAACTGGAAAGCGATTCCATATTTCCAGAGATTGGAGAAATTAGTTGGAGTTCCAGTTATTAACATCCACATATGGTTAGTGAAAGATTCTGTGGCCTGCTGAATTGAATCTCTTTTTCCCTCCCCCAGGTCCTCTCCTCTGATTCCATTTGATTTGTTTGAAGATTGTTGAATCTCACTATAAGCACGGTTAGAGACAGTCCTTCGTTGAAAATATACAATTCACAGGTTGTTATGTTCCACTGCTTTGACCAGTAAATTCTTGACATGATAGAATGCTAAATAATTGCCAATTTTTGAAAACATGATTAGCTGATGCAATGAGATTTTCTTTTTAAGTGCAGATCTATCTTATTATGTTTCTCAATTTTACCACAACTAATGAAATTATTTGGCTTAGACAAGTCTTGGTTTCTAAATGTTCTGATCCTGGTCAGGTTCTGCCTCGATTACTTTTCCGTTGGAGATGATGGATATGCATTTTATGTTGCAGTCAGTCATAAATCAATATGTTAGCTTAATAGTTTCACCAATTGCAGGTTTGACAGGAAACTGAAGAACACCTATGATCATCTACTTTTTAGCAGGTCCTTCTGATACTTGTCTCATCAATTGTGGTGTCTAGTCAAGATATGGTACCTTATTTTATGTAACTTCATCTCGCACACTTGTGAGTCTTACCACTGAGCAGCTCAGTCTTCTGAATGATTTTTGTGCAATATTAGAAATCATCTCTGAGGCTCAGAATATTGCCAATAAGCTCAAGCGCAATTGGCCCTCCCCCTAGAAGGAAAAAATGTTGAAGGTTGAGTTTGTGGTTTCAAGTCCCACGATTTGTGTATGCCATTTATTTATGGATGTCCATAGCAGGGTTGCCTGTGAAGTTGATTTTTCTTCCTTGGAGAAATGTGGGATCAGTGTTACAACTATCTAGTGATAATTTTTACTATAGGCATAGAAGATCATTCTGATGTTTAATTTAGATCTCGTTGGAATTTGTAATGCTCATATGTCATTGAGTCATTCAAAACTTTGGATTGCTGAGTTACAATCGACTTACAAAATTTTGTTGGAATGGATTTATCAAAAAGAAAAATTTGTTGGAATGGAGATATTATTTACCATTATCCTGAATGTGTTGAAGTTTTCCTTTCATTCTTCTAGTATTCGAGTTTTTCCCCTTTTACCCTGGTTGCCTGAGATGGAAGAGGAGTTTTTTTCTTCTTTGATTTCCAGTTTGATCAGTTCCCTTTGGCCAATGGTTTTACCAATTTTACTTCTCTATCTAATTTTTGGCTCTTTCTCAACTTTCTCCCATGCAGAAGTCAACTTCTCAGTGTGTATGCTGACATGTCGGTAACGTGTAAGGTAAAAACTATATTATTATTATTATTTTCAATTTCACGTCCAGCGACCAAATGCCCATGCTGTTGAAGTTGTGTCCTAACTAAATTATGGGAAGCCAATTGAAGTTCTTGCTTTGACCGAAAAAGGAAATTGGAAATTTTAATTTGGAGGAGAAGGGGAAACAACAGACTATTTGGCATATGCTGTGAAAGTTTGTTAATTTGAGTTTCTTTCACTGGTATACCAAAATTCTTTGAATTTTATGGTTGACTGTTCCATGCAGGAATATTATAACCCAAACCAATCTATGCTGGAATTGGTTTTTTCACCTGCGGAAGAATGGATTTCATGCAGCGACTCAGATATTATTGATGCTACAATGAAAGAACTTGCAAAACTCTTTCCAGATGAAATTTCGGCAGACCAAAGCAAAGCTAACATTGTAAAGTACCGTGTTGTTAAAACACCAAGGTATGCTAAATCGCCACAAACTTGGAACCTTTTAAATTCTCTTTAGTTAAGAATCAACATTTTTTTCTGCGTGAATCAACAATTTAGAGGTGTATGAATTTAGTAGCCTTGATTATATTATTGAGATCGCGTTTCTCTATGGAAAATTTACTTGAATTTTTGTTCCAGCCTAAAAGTTACTCCTTTTCCAGTCAGTACCCTAACTGGTAATTATCCCAGGTCTGTTTACAAAAATGTTCCAAATTGTGAATCTTGTCGTCCCTTGCAAAGATCTCCTGTCGAGGGCTTCTACTTAGCGGGTGACTACACAAAACAAAAGTATTTGGCTTCAATAGAAGGTGCTGTTCTGTCGGGAAAGCTTTGTGCACAGGCCATTGTACAGGTAATATAGTAAAATGTATCTTAAAAGGTGATATGATATATGCTTATTTTGCTCGGACAACTGGTGACTGCAGTGTATTGTGATACTATTCTCTTAAAAAAAAAGTTGTGCACTGCATGACGTAGAGAGTTTTACGCGAGTGTTTTAACATTTTCTTTTGTTCCATCGTTCCTCTCTGGGGCATCAAACTCCATGAACAGTTTCTATTTCAGTAGTAATCTTTTTTCTTTCTCCTGAAATTTCTTGGAAACTTGAAAGGGGATCCCATCGTAAATGTCGCCTATCCTGTAAAATGGCCTAGGAAATAGCAGCAGGGAAGATCCTATTTGTTTGAAGGTCAGATTTCTTAGTGATGAATTGTTGGATGGAAAAGTTGTTGTAGGATAGAGATCAGATGGATCAGAGCATGACAACGGGATGTGATTTGGCCCCCGGACAGTTTGCTCAAAAAGTTTTCATCTAATACTTTCTTTTCACATTAATCAGTCACATCCCCGTTAGCAATTGGAATGATAACAAGTATTAAATAGATATGAAGCAAAAAAGACATGCTCCTTCCTTCCCCCTCACAACCCCCCCCCCCCCCCCTTCCTGTCCTTTAATGTGGTTTTATTTACTTCTTAGTCCTCATGTTGAAATATACGCAGGATTATGAGTTGCTTGTTGCTCGAGGGAAAACACGCCTGGCTCAAGCAAGCATTTGGTGACAAAAAGCTTTGCATATGGAGGTAAATTTTCCCATGGTTCCTGAGGACCATTAAAAAAGGATCGAGGATTTATCAACAAATATATCATTTCGTTTACTGAGGACCATTCCTGAGGACATAATGGTGGCAGCTCTGAGACGGAATCATTTCTGGGCGGAGGAGCTTTTTTCTTCGTTTTACTTTTTGTGATTAGAAGTGTACATAATTTGTTCTAAGAAATATATCGACAAGAAAATCCACGTAAATAAGCGATCGTTGGAAGTTTCTTTTCAAAAAAAATCGTGGAGTATAGATTTAGCTGCTAAAAGGGTACTTGAAAGATTATGGAATTGGACTGTTTGAAGACCAGATTGAGGAAAGGACTATGTATGATACAAACAACACGTCTAATATTATCACATCCCAAATCTTGACCAAACTTCAGTGGTCGGAAATTAAAGAGAGTCCACAACCCTTAAGCGACCATAAACAACACAACATTCTTAGAGAGAAGCAAGACAAAAAAAAAGGGAAAAAAAAGTGGAGCAAACCACAGCACCATAGCTTAGTGATAGAGGGAAACATAGGGACTCGGATTCAGTCCCGACAGTACGGGTCCGGATACGTTCAGATCCACGGTCGGGATTGAATCCCGAGAGAATGGACAGCTCCCGTCCATTCTCGTCGGTATGTACCGGTCGCACCGGTATCGTAGGGGTCCGACTGGTACCCCGACCGAAAATGGACGGGAGTCGTCCATTCTCGCGGGATTCAATCCCAATCGTGGGTCCGGACGTATCCGGACCCGTACTGTCAGGACTGAATCCCGCTCCGGAAACATAATACCCAAAATCAAACTACAGCGAAAAAGGATGACAAGATTACCAAAAAAAAAAAGACAGCGAGGTGGCTCGTCACAACAAAATCGACCTTTTAATACTCTAGCCGCATTAATAACCGTAGCTTGAAAACTACCAAACCACTACAGCACCCGCGTTGTTGTTAACCTTTCGTACAGTTTAGCAGCGGTCTTTACCAACTGTCACCGACCTGCTGCTATGGGTCCACCTTCAACCTCGACTGCCAGGAGGATTACCTGGTCGATGGCCGGCATGTGGTGATTCTGGTGAACGATGACAAACACCATGCCGATCACAACCAGCGTTACTGTCTAGTTCTATTTGGTTTCTCCTTTGTACTTCTGCAACAACCAATAAAGTAGCTGAGCTATCAACTGCATGCAGGGGAAATAATTAGTACTCGTTTGTGTAGAAAACAAACGGCTATTCCCTGCTTTAGAAAGTAGAGTAACGAGTTTAAAACATGTGTAGTAACTGAAACCAAACACACTGCTAAGAAAGAACAAATAAAGGACACTAACTGGAGGGTAATATCTTTGCTGTAGCTTCTAATGGAGCCCATTCAACCCAAACCAGCAGGACAATAAAGAGGATAACAGAGGCCTTCTGAACCATCTTGCTCAGCTCAAACTCTTCGTCTCTTAGCTTACTAAAAGTGCTAGCCGGAGATACAGTCTGCACTGGCACGCGGATGACATAATTTATAGGACACATCATATTATTGGTGAAAAGGATCATTCAGTCTCTTAGATGGTTAATTCTGTACGTCTCTGCTTGGAAAAGATGTCAGTGGAAGACTCCAGCTTTGGAGTCGTCTTCTTCTGTTACTCCACCGCCAATATTGAAGAAATTAAAGAGATCAATATAAAAATTAAAAGTATTGAATTGACTTCACTACTTCGAAATTTTCCGCTGTGCATGGAAATTAATGGGCCGACGTTTGACTTTGGCGTGGATTTCTGCTGGTCTGAGGTCTGTTTACGAAAATATCTCAAATTTCTTTGCTTTTTCCTTCCCTTACAACGACCTCACGTAAGGGTTTTGCTCGAAACAAGTATAAATGAAATTGTTAAATATAAGTCTCGCTAATACACTGCTCACACCCATTTATTATTTTTCTAACGTTTTACCTGTCGATTTTTTAATTTCGACACTTTTTTCAATTAAAACTTTTCATCTATTTAAACGGAAAATAAATTTTTAGACAATGACCATTTTAAGAGGATAAAAATCTTAGATGGTTGACAACCTCTCTCTGGCGAAGGGCTAGCCTAAATGATTCAGATGTAAAAGCAACAAGTTTAAACAAGCTTAAGATTAAAAAGCAATGGCGTTTGTTTCCCAATATTTTTACCCTTCAATATTTCTAAACAATCATAAAATAATTTCTCTCTCCTAATTAAATTATAAAATAATATTATACTATTCAATTAAAACTTCTTTCTCCTTACTTTTCCATAAAATACTATATTTTTTCACAAACTCCTATACCTAAAATTTCCAAAACCTTAATATTTCCACAAACAAACACCACCCAAATATAGTGCTTCAAAGCCATCAAACCAATCATGGGTCCTTAAAAATGCCACATGGACTCGAGCTTCAGAAAAAGCTGAAGCTTGTCTCGTATCATTAGAATAATGACACCCTACTTTCTTGTCTGACCAAATATTTAAAGAACGAAAAATTGTACCAAGAGGAAATGTAATATCACACAACCGCCGCTATAAATTGTCCCCGACCGCCGTTATAAAGACCACCGCTAAAGGTACCCCTTTAGTCGCGTTTTTGACAAAACGCCGCAAAAAATACCCTTTAACGGCGTTTGTAGCGACCGCCGCTATAGACTTTTTTTTTTATAGTGAGAGTACGTGTCTGAAACTCGTCGGACTTGGGATAAGAGAAGGGTGGAGGGTGGGTAGGATCTTTTACAAGTTAAATATTTTTTTCTTTGGAACATTCGACTTTCAACAAGTTTATAACCAAGTTTTCCTCTTAAAGTGAATTATTGTTATATTTTATAACCAAGTTTTAAACATATGACTAGCAGATTTTATCTGAGGTTTCACCAGTTCTGTATAGCATATTTATCTGTACGAAGAAATTGAAAAATTCTTACTACGTATCAATATCAATCTTATTGCTAGAACTGTAAAATGCCTCTATGTTTATGAATTTTGGAATGCCCTTCTATGTTGATGAATTTTGCAGTGCCTCTAAAATGCTTATATGTATTCTATATCTCTCTTTGTTTCTTCTGTTCAAGCTATTGGCATATTGTTCATTTTTTCTTATCTATTTTCTCATTTTCAGTGGCAGAGTTACTACTTGGTGAAGATAGTGTACTTAACTTGTTTTTGCTAATGCTAGGATTAAAATTATTTTTATTGTATGTTAGAAACTCGTATAGACTCTCGTGTTGTAAAACTTGTAAGACTTGTTATTTAATCAATGATGAATTATATTTGCTTTATTATCTTTGTTCTTAGCTTTTTACATCAATGAATTATGGTATTAAAGTAAATTTTTATTACAAATTAAAAATGTAGGTGTTTTTATAAATAAAGTTGTTGCAATGTTTTTTTTTTTTAAAAAAAAACACGCTGGGTCTATAGCGGCATTTTCTAAAACGCTACTAAAAACATGTAGCAGCGTTTTAAGGAAATGTTGCTAAAAAAAATTCAAAAAAGCACTTCGGGGACCGCGGCTAAGTGACCGCCGCTATAGGTCAAGATTTTCACCAGCGGCCTCGAAAACCGCCGCTATAACCTATAACAGCGGTATCATCGCTGCTCAAACCTTTTTTTTTTGTAGTGCTTGTTTGAAGGTCATATGACATAGTGATGAATTGTAGGATGGAAAAGTTGTTGTAGGATGGTGATAAGAGGGATCAGATCATGGCAAAAAGTTTGCTAAAAAAGTTTTCATCTAATACTTTCTTTTCACATTAATCAGTCAGCCCCGTTAGCAATTGGAATGATAACATTTAAGTATAAATAGTATTATCTCTTCCCCTCACCCCCTCTCCTGTTCTCTAATCTGGTTTTATTTACTTAATATGGTTCCTGGGGACCATTCAAAGGATCGAGGATTTATCAACAAAGATATCATTTCCGTTATGGTGGACCATTCCTGGTGACATATTGATGGCTATGACACGGAATATATCATTTCTGGGCACATGAGCTTTTTCCTTCGTTTTACTTTTTGTGATTATAAGTGTACATAATTTGTTCTTTTCTCATATCCACGCCCAGGTTTTCGAAGAGGATGCTCGTGTCCGCCAGGATTTGAACGACGACAATTTCGACCATGCCGATCACAACCAGGGATGATCGCTTCCCGGTCCAATTCTATCTGGTTTCTCCTTTGTACTTCTGCAACAACCAATAAAGTAGAGCTATCAACTGCATGCAGGGGAAATAATTATTACTCGTTTGTGTTGAAAACAAACAGCTATTCCCTGCTTTAGAAAGTAGAGTAAGGAGTTGGAAACATGCGTAGTAACTGAAACCAAACACTGCGAAGAAAGAAGAACAAATAAAGGACACTAACTGGAGGGTAATATCTTTGCTGTAGCTTCTAATGGAGCCCATTCAACCCAAACCAGCAGGACAATAAAGAGGATTACAAAGGTCTTCTGAACCATCTTGCTCAGCTCAAACTCTTCGTCTCCCAGCTTACTGAAAGTACTGGAGATGCAGTCTGCACTGGCACGCGAATGACATAATTTATAGGACCCATCATATATATTGGTGAAAGGATCAGTCTTGAGGCCGGCTCCATCTATAGTAGCCTAGGCGACAAGCTCCCAAAATTTAATATTAAGGCTTAAAAAATTTGAGGTTAAATACATTAATTGAATATGTCTATTAAATCTCTTTGATTGAATGAACATTAATTTTTCACCAAATCTAAGAGTTTTCTAATTCAAAATTTTCTTTAATGATATATTTAAAGAAAATTTAATATTAAGGTTTCAAAAACTTAACTTCAAACCATATTGATTGAAATAAGCCTTTTAAATCTCCTTAATTGAATGAGTACTAATTTTCATTTTTTGTGGTATTATAAGATCTCAGTTAAGCTGATCAAATCTTCTTATTTAAAGATATTAATTATAATTAATTCAAAGAAAACTTGTAAGGTCTCTCAAATTGATTCAATCTCTTTAATAAAAAGTTACATAAATCTCCTTGATATTAAATTTTCATATCTTGATTAACATTTTTTGGTGTAATTTATTTAATTTTTACTGTTGGATACTGCTAGCTGTTCAAGCTTTAACTAATAACTAAAAATATATCCTTAAAAGAACTTAAACTTAATTGAGACAATATCTGTCGAGAATCAGAAATATAGAAAAATCTTCTTTCAACCATTCTGTTTTTTATTGTTATTTCTTGGTGTTTCTCAACTCTTATCTTTCGTCACTAATCTCTAATTACTATTATTTTAAACTTTTTAATTTAATTTTAATTTTAAATTTTATTTGATTTAATTATTATTAAAATTAATAGAATCACACTTAAGATCGAAAATGATAAAAAAATTAAATAGGTTAGTAATATTATCTATTAAAAATAATATATTAATAAATATAAAATATAAAATTTTAATAAGTAATTTTAAAAAAAAAAGTTATAAGAATATGTATTATTAATTTTTATTAATATTTTATTTTTAAAAATATTATTTTATGAATTATCATAAAGGCCTACTCTAAAGTTTAGCCTAAAGCCCCGATTACTTACCTGCTTAATTCTGTGTTTCTGCTCGGAAAAGACGTTAGTGGAGGACTTACTTTTGAGTCTTCTTCTGTCACTGCACGCCGCCAATATTGAAGAAAAGGGAACAATACAAAAATTAAAAGTGTATTGAATTGACTATTTCGAAAGTTACCGCTGCATGTGCATGGAAAGGGAAGAGGTTTGGTGTGGATTCTGCTGTTACGAGGTGATCTGTTTACGAAAATATCTCAAATTTCTTTTCTTTTCCTATTCAGATAAATATCACCACTACAAGAAATTATACTTTAAGCGACAAAATTTTGAGTATCAATCAAATTTTGTCACCTATAATGAATTTTTCATGACAAAATATTAATTTCGTCACTCAAAATCATCTGAACCGACCAGTGGTGGATCCAGAAACGAATTTGAAGGGGGGCAAACTCTTAAGAAAAAATAACAATTGTTTTTTACTATATAATGAAAAAAAGTATTTTAGAGTTAAAATATCGAAAATTAAGGACTAAAAATATTTAAAATATATTATATTGAAATACACGTACCGTACTTTTTGTTGAGACTGAGAGGTGATAATTGGATCCTACGAGTTTGCATCTTCTAAAAACGTTGCAAAATGACTTCGTTCTTTATAGTTTCAAAATTTCCTCTCTCAATGTAAACCATCATACTATCATTCATTCAGTTATCTCTTACCTTATTAGACAAGTCAGTCTTCATACCTGACAAAGAGTATTGTTGTCAACTTAAAAGTCATTGGGAGCATTGTTGTTATTTTAAGTGCAAAACACTAAATTTTGTGCTGTTTCACGGAAAAATTAGAGAAAGAGTACTCTATCTAATATTAATAGTTAGAAATTATAATGTATTAAAATTGATAGTTTAAGTATTTATAATTGATAACTAAAAATTTCATTTATCTCAAAAAAATACATTGTCGTGTTTAGTTACCTGCAATGAATTCTTTATAATTGCTTACCGTCACCACAAAAAGACTTTACCTTAGTCTTGTATCTAAGTCTTGAAAAAGTATAAACTTAGAAAATCTGATGCCTAATAAATACACATAGGATTAAAATCCCTCAAATCACATCTTTTTATTAAAAATCTGTGAAAGAAACTAGGATAATATTTACTATAATAAATAATTAATATTCAATATAAATTGAGCATGTAATATATAGATTTTGAAGGTAATTTCTCTTAAACAAAAATATTAACGAAGTACTGGTAACTTTACTCCAAGATACCTTTGTCGTATCTGTAGTAGTTAATAGTTATAATAATGTAAAAAATATATTTACAGCTATATTTTTTAGCTAACACAGTGACTCACGAGAGAGAAGAAAGACATTGGGGGGTCAAAAGAAGACAAAAGGGATCATTAAAATCCTTGGCGCTGGATTTAAGGGGGGCGGCCTTTGGTTGACACATATAAAAAACAGATTAAAAAAAATTTTGAATTGATTTTTGGGGCGAAGGGGGGCAGATTTAAGGGGGGCGGCCTTTGGTTGACCCATATAAAAAACAGATTAAAAAAAAAATTGAACTGATTTTTGGGGCGAAGGGGGGCGGCTCACGCTAGATCCGCCTGTGGAACCGACCACAACCAGTTCGGACGTAGTTCTAATGTGACGACAAACACTAGTCGCGAATTTTGTGACGATAAAAATCGTCACAAAAACAAATCCAAGTACGACGGACATAGAGGAAACCGTTAGGACGCTCAGCAAGGTTTAAAAATTTCATATCGTCGTAACTGAGTGACAATTGAAATCGTCATAATTTTGACAATACCGTCCGGACGCTTTTTATACAAAGTCCGAACAGACATTACCTAACGAATAATAATTGTAAGGCTAGATTGACAAATTAAAAATCTTCATGAACACTCTATTCAGTCCGGACGTTGCCAACCACGTTCCAACGGCCAAAATACCCGAGTCCGGACGGTAAAAAAAAGGTCCACACAATTACAAATTCTTCTTACCCGAATCGTGTGGTTCCACGTTTCAAAACTTCAGACACGTCACATCGATACAGTGCGGACCAAGAAGTAGCGTCTGGACCGTATAAAGTTCTAGAACTTTTTCGAAATGAGCGTATTTAATGACGTTAAATTTGATAGGAGTTAGGTTGTCAATATAACCGTTGAGAAGCGTCCGAACGCGCATCTAACGCGTTCGGACGGTTTCTGGCCACATTAAACCCGTCATACTTTGTCAAAATCACAAACTCACTCGCTTCTCTCAAACTTTTCTCTCAAAAGTTTTCACTGTCCATTCGATATCTCTCAAGTAACTTCAGGTAAAACTTTCTTCATAAATTTCATGTATTTCGATTAAATACTGTCGCTTGTTTAGTTTGTTATGTTGTTTGTGTTTATGAAATTATGTTGTTTTGCTGGTGTTCACCGAAACACGTTCGAACGTCTTTTTACACGGTCTGGACGTATTATTAACCGTCAGGACGGTAATTGTAAGTTCGGACGGTCATTGTAGGTTCAGACGTCCTAAAATTTAAATGACGCAGTTTGATGTTCGTGAGAAACGGTTTATGCTCATGTTCGGTCAGTTTTTGCTAGGTTGACCATGGAACGCTCGGGCAGAAGTATCACCAATGTCGGGGAACAAACATAGCGACCAGCCTGGGCAGACGCCTATTTAGCGGGGTTAAACTGGAGTATTCTGGCGATAGTGTAGCCAACACATTCGTTGTGCATGGAGCTTCAATGACGCTTGACCGGTCTGGAGACCAAACTTGCTCTAACGGATAGAGCTATAACAGAAGAGCTGAATATTATGCGGAGGGAACTAACAAGGATGAGAGGACAATTGTCTCAGTTATCCCAGTCTGTCCATATCATTCCGGTACAGTTGCAGACACTCGTCAGACGAGTGGATAATTGGAGGAGCATTTGATGCATGTTCGTTATGCCCTCGAAAAAGATTTGGATGAGCCAGTCGTAGCTCGTGATTTGGACTAGTCTTTTGTTTATGTTTTAAACCTAGTTATTTATTTATTGTTTGAAGGACCGTTACCGGCTTGTACTCGACATTATGATTGTGTTTTTCATTCGGTATTTGGATTATTTTTAATATTTTATATTAATTATATTTTTTCACTAGATTAAATTTATTACAATTTAAACGGATAATTAGTAAAATTAAATGGGTGATTAAACTAATGGAACAGTTAGTGTAATTAGATTGTAACAATTAGACTAATTAGCTTGCAATTACAATTAAATTGATGATTAGTTATAACGGATATTTAATATAAAAAATATGGTGCGGGAGTTTTATTGCTCTAATTACGGGCGAGGGACCTCGAGGAGCCTAGTATGGAGGTCACTGTCCGTAACGTTCCAATCATATTCTCGCCCGAAGAGCTGACAAATTTCTTGGGGTACGAGAGAGATTTGGCAGCGTTCCCAAACCTGTCAATTAGCGAGGAGGGCCGGCCTACTAAGGCCGAGGTATTTCGGACCTTGCTGGGCGATGATACAACGATTTTGGACGGAGCATATATGGTACACGGGCAGCTGCTTCCTTTTTGGCGGATCATGCATCTGATCCTATGCTCTTCCATTGACCCGAAGAAGCACACCATAGAGCTGTCTTATAGCCGGACGGAGTTCCTGTACCTGGTAGTTGTACGGGGGCTACCTGTTGATATAATATTATACATCTACCAGTCCATTCGTGTAGAGGCCTTTAAGACTGATGCTACGAACTCATTGTCGTATGAGATTCTTCTGACCCAGTACCTGCACGCCATGCTAGTACCCGTAGGTGGTGACTGGCCAAGAGCGCTTCCACTTGGGTCGATCAACAAGACCACGCTCTCCAAATTGATGGCCCAGACACGCCGAGCACTGCAAGCCGCTCGGGGTGCTAGAGCTAGACGACAGGAGCAGCCTATTCGTTTTGGAAGACTCAGAAGAAGAGAAAACGGGCTGACATTGAGTTAAGTTAGATAAAGCGCAGCATATTCTTTGAGTTGTCGTACTGGTAGAGTTGAAATTTCGACATAATTTGGACGTTATGCACATCGAGAAGAATATTTTGTGATAAAGTGTTGGGAACTTTGATGAACGTCGATGGTAAGACGAAAGACAATTCTGGTGTTGGTCGGGACTTAACTTTAATGGGCATTAAAAGGAGTTGCATTTGCTATTTCGGGGTCAGTAGGAGGTGATGCCTCGAGCATTATTTACTTTAACGAAGGTTGAACGTAAGAAGTGTTGTGAATGGATGAAGAATGTCAAGTTTCCGGATGGATACGCCTCTATCATATCTCGGTGTGTGAATATAAATGAAGGGAAGATAATGGGTATGAAGAGTCACGACTCACACGTCTTGTTGCAGCGACTGTTACCGACAATGAGAAATGGGTTGTTAGGAAGTGAAGTATGTACGACACTAAAAACACAGGTCTCGCAAAGTCGTAAGACCATGTATGGGGGCTGACGCTTGCCTAGTGCCGGAAGGTCAAAGAAGTTGGTGACCTGATGACAGGGGAGCCGACGACCGAAGCCCCGATGAACGGTGACTGTAACTATAACGGTCCTAAGGTAGCGATATCTAAAATTTCGTTATGCAAGTTAGAAAGAAATATCCAATTGATTTTTAAATAAAATTCACGAATTAAACAAATTTATTTCAATTGCATAACAAATATGCATAAAATTTTATTATGAATAAATAACAAATCAATTTCACAATCATGCTAAAAATAATTATACACATAATATAATTAATTTATAACATGCACATTGAATAAAATCCATAATTTTAAAAAAATATGGATAGGCACTGAATATATGGTCATTTATTTAAAAAAATTAAACAAAACAATAAGTATTAAAAAATATTTACAAAAATTACCTCATTTAAAGAACAATATTAAGACCAAAAAATATTAACAAAACAACATGAGGCACTGTGGCTCAGTGGTAGGCGCATGCGCATAACCTTATCGTTCGAACCCCTGCGCGCTTAAATATTTGTAACCCTTTTTTTCTGGCCTAAAGCCCGTTGGGCTTGGGCTTGGGCTTGGGCTTATCAAAACCGAGCCCAACTGATTGGACCGGGTAGGGCAAAAATGCCCTACCTGTTTGGCCCAAGCGACTGACCCGAGCAAAAATGCCCTACCCGTGCAGCGGCCTACTAGCCACGTCGGCTGGCGTTGTCGGAAAGCGCAACAGGCTAGTGTAGTGCCTGTACAACGCCACTGCTGCGCGTGGGCCAAGCGAGGCAAGGCCAGCGCCGCTGCACTGTCGGAGCTGTCTGTGTGGGCCAGGCGCGGCACGGCTCGCACTCCTGCGCTGCCAGCTGCCTCAGCATTTTGCACACTCCTTCTACAGTGCAGTCACCCTTCAAACTTTAAAAAAAATCATGACTCATATGCACAAAGACGTTTTTTGTAGATTCAAAAAGACTCTCACCGAGAAAACAAAGTTCAAAGTGTATATCTTACAGATTTAAAAAACAAATTTCCATATATCATGTATATCTGTTTAAAAACAACACCAACGAGAAAACAAATTTCAAAGGGTATAGAATACAGATTAGATCTAATCACAAGCATAAAACCAGTGAAATAAAAAATTCTCACTTTCACGGGATTTTTCCAAAAAACAAATCCATGTACGGCAAAAGCAAATTGTTCAGCTTTAAACAGTATTAAATCTGAAAACTATTCATAGCACATTCTTGTACGGGACAGAACAAATTCCCGATCCACTTCATTCCTAATTTAAAAACATATTTTAAATTATGTATAACATATTTTTAACATGCTTACAAGTTCACAACAATTTCAATATTAAAACTGAAATTAAAACATGTTAATCAATCATCATAGATTAAATTAAAACATGTTATACCGGGCGAAAACAAGCTAACTTCGTTCCGATACCAATGTTAGATTTTACCAAACGGAGTGGGTATCCGAAATAGCTTGTGCGGAAGTTCCGATTTGCAGGAATATTGGTCGCTAGTCTTACAGCCCACGATCAACGATCCACGAATCACGAACACTGCTCTAAAGTCGTTCAGGAGGCTACCAAAGTCTCCTTGTGAATTCCACCCTTCAGATCCAAGGCTGAAAGATGGAAGCCTGATGCCTTGAGACGAAGTTCTTCTCTGTGAGACTGTTTAGAATGTGTCGATTGATTTTTCTCTTTACGTTTATTTTCTTAAATAAACGTACGTAGGAGTCTCACAGAGAGAATCCAAAGGAGAGAAATCAGCTGAGTTTGAATTCAAATAGAAATCTACATAAGATCTTCAGTTTAACTATAATTCAAACTCCATCTTTTAAATTTAAACTCAAATTCACATGTGGATGCTCCCATGTGTCATGAGATTTTCCAATAGAGAGAAATAACAGAGTTTTTAGTGGCAAGAATAGAAGAATAATTAGCATTATTAATGACATTATGTTTGAAGTTAAAGCAATCAGACATCTAAACACTCCTCCCAATCATAGAGCTGATGTTGTCTTTCTTTGCTATTGGGATATTGACAATGAGGACTGATTTCCTCTGATGGTGTTTGCTATTCTGTATTGAATATCTTTTCTGATTTATTTATCTTCACCTTCTCCCCAAAAAAAAAAAAATACAAGCCTGAAACGAAAGAGCATACTAATATAACAGGGGCTTAGTAATAGATGGAGGAAAACAGAGACATAAATCAGGGGGGAAAGTGGGGGATCTTTGTGCAGTATTCTCTATATTAGTAGAATTAGAAATCTGATCCGACCGCATTCCGGTCCAAAAATCGGACCAGATTTTCAGTCCTGCAGCCCTACTGGTGCTCAACTGAAAAGAGACGCTAATAATATTATATTCAATTTTCTACTTTTTTTTCACATTTTCTTTAATTAGACAATATTGATTAACATATAGAGCACACCTAGCTAGTTATCAAGGCGCACAGCACTTGAGGAGCGGTTCTACTTTGCTGTTTTATCAATTTCCAATGTCATGAAAAAGTAGAACCGCTCCTCAAGTGCTGTGCGCCTTGATACTGCTTTTTAATCACCCAGAACGTAAAGGAAGAGATTCACCCAGCACGAAGTACTTATCAAGCTTGTTGACCTGCTTTTTAACGATGGAGTAAGCAGGTCAACAAGCTTATCAATTCCGTGACAACCCAATAGATCTTTGTTGGGTATGTAGTCTTTAATCTTATGTGTATGTCTGTGGCTCAAATATTTGGACCAAAAAATTTAGGTTTAATCATAAAAAATTTATTACATAATTTTTTATTATTATAATATTTATTAAAAATTTTCTATCTCTTTACTTTTTTCACCGATTCTCGTAACATATCTTTACTTTATAATATTTTCCAAATAACTCGTGCTTCTTGAGTAACGCAGCCAACCATCGAAACCAATGCAACTAAAAGAAAGAAACATATGATAATGGACCCACTTGCTGCAAGTTCCAACCCCAAGAATGAAGCCACTTTCCACGAAGCTGAATCCAACCCATTCCACGAAGTTGCCTCCCTTTTTTTTACAACCAATGCAACTAAAAGAAAGAAACATATGATAATGGACCCACTTGCTGCAAGTTCCAACCCCAAGAATGAAGCCACTTTCCACGAAGCTGAATCCAACCCATTCCACGAAGTTGCCTCCCTTTTTTTTACAACTTAGTGACCATATTCATCCTCTGACTTCTAAAGCAAGCCAACCTTTCTCTTTTGAGATAACTACGTTTGAGCCTGCGAATTTTAATGAATACTGAAATTCTCGTTCCTGACCATGTTCAGTGCTCCATTTCTCAAGCCAGGTAATCTTTCCTAAAGTCGTGATTGTATAAATGCAGGGCAAGACCCCACTTTCCCACATTAGATTTTTACCTTAGAGAGCTGTAGAGCTTTCTTGGTTTATCTTCTGAGTTTTGTTTTTCCTTACAAACTCAACAGCCATGGCTGAGCTTCAGTTAAGCAATAAGAGCATGGCTGGAACCGTTTCCAAGAGAAAGGAGCAATCCTTCACAAGAAGGTGTTCCTCCTTAGTTAAAGAGCAACAAGCCAGGCTTTACGTTCTCCGGCGGTGTGCGACAATGCTTTTGTGCTGGTATATTCGTGGAGATGACTAGCTTCGCATCAATTATTTTTCTCTCCTTGTTTTTAGGAACAAGAAAACATTAAAAAAGAAAGAAAAAAAAGCCACTCGCAAGTCTTTTCCTTTCAGTTTTGCCCCGCGGGATTAGGTCTGCCCCGTTGGCCGTCCGGTTTTACGCGCTTTGTTGTGGCCTTTCCTACATCACATGTGTGTCCTTCACTTTTTGCCCTATTGGTGTCCTGCCAATGGGTTTACGGGGCACATGAGAAGTATCTGGCTGCATGCCTGCGTTCTTGCTTTTTCAGCAGATTACATTAATATGGTCAAAGCTTCGGCGGGCGGGGGCTGACATGGTGGGATATTTCGTTTTTCTATCTCATAAGTTTTGAGGTTTATATATAGTGCTTTGAACCGAGTTTTATATTTAAAGCTAATCAATAAGTTCAATCAGTATTAGTCTATCTCTCTCTCTCTCTCTTTTTTCTTTTTCTTTTTTCTCTTTTTTTCCCTCTCCGTTTCAGGGAATAATGTAGGGGAAATGATCCATAAGTGTAATGGTCATGTTATTGTATAAAAATCTAATAAATTAGCCATATAGCACTTGAATGTCAAGGGTTTTGCCAATGATCACACGAGTTAAATTAACCCATGCTTGTAATCGATCCAACAGCACTTTCTACTGTCAAGAGTAATATTTTATACATATTCGACTTTTTGTTGTAAGGAAGGTCAAAAGGAATACATCTTTGGTTTCGCAAAAGAAAAGGAAAAAAGCATATTATTAATGTAATAAAGTTTCTACATGCTGTAGAGTACAATGGTACTTTCGTCCACGTACGGGTGGCTTGTTATATATATTCAAAATAAAGCATGTTTATTAATATGAGGGATAATATTGATTGAGAGGGCTGAATTGATAAAGAAATATTCTACCGGACTATTTTAGGGTGAAAAATATTTTGATAACTAATTTGAAATTTGGCACCCCAAGGATTAATGAAATAATTAAACCATAATATTTATGTGTTTTATTTTTGTAGTTTTTTTTAAAAAAAAACTACATGATTTTAACAGGATAAGATAAGGGCACTACATGAATTATGCAGTTAGCTGTTTAAAGTTGGGTTCAACCCTAGGTGAACGACAGCAATTAAAATACTGATGTCTTTTACATATAAAAGAACCCCCTAAGGCCTATATATCCACTGCGGATAAGGGCTGTAGCCTTGGAGAGCTCTAAGCTCTTTGGTCGTTGTTAGGCCTGTAGGCCCATTCATATTATTTGGACTTTGAGTCCATTTTCTTCCTATAGGCCTTGCGTTGTTCTCTCTATTAGCTGGCACAAATGAATTTTTAATTTCCTACAAATTGAGAATATCATTCTGAACCTTGTCCTTGAATGCTTAAAAATCTTGCTTAAGCAAGCATATATATTGGACGTAATATTGAGGACTATGCGGCTTATTGACATAATTATGAAAACCCAACTTTCAGTCACGCTTTGAAGTCGAACTAGGAATGTAATTAAATAATTTCTACTTTAAGTTGAGAAGAGATCAGCTTTCGTAAACTTTGGGTATCTTCTTTTATACCAGGGATGCAACAAAATTCACAAAACTTAATATTTAAAATCTCAACAAATCTTACATAAATAATAATATTTTTTACGCAAATTTCAATAATTTTTAAAGAAAATTTCTAATTATATTTTTTCTCTCTTTATATAACAAATCTTCTATTTTTATACTTTTTCACCGAACTCTAATATTTTTTCATTAAAATATACATAAAATCATACATCCCTATACATTTTTACAAACTCTAATAAAAATTAAATATCTTTAGAAATTTTTACCAACTTTTATATAAAAATCTATAATACTCCACGTAACATAAATATTTACAATTTTATTAAAAATCTAAAAAATCTAAAAAAAAAACTAACATCTCCTAGGTCTGAAATGTTCGAGAGATTTCTGACAACCTACGACAGCTGATACGGTAGGGAGTATAACAAGAAACTAGAGAACAGTTTTACCTGTACTTTTGGAGTAAGAAAGTAGAGGATTAAAACTAAAAGAATTTATGTTGTAAGTATCTTAAAAGCTTCAAAATCTTCTACACTAACTGAAAACTACGAAAATATATAACGAATCTCTTTGCAAGATATATAATAAAACAATATTATGAATGGAGAATGCTCCAACGGGAATATTGCGCGAATCCGACGAAAGTAAAGAGGGCAATGAAGAGGATAAGTATGCTCCGGCCACTCAAAGATCATCGATCCGCATGATCTCTTAAGGGTTGGGTGTACATAATCTCCGTACGTGTTTATAAACCTTATAATTTACTGACGATTAATTTGCTGCAACTAATTAGAAATTTAGAATGAATATGCAGCTGGTTGTTCAAAGAATGGATTAACCATCCACTTCGCAAATATGATGCCTTCCTAGTGGAAAATTCATGACTTTAATTAGACTGCCGAAAATTCAGCATAAAATCTTTCATATTGAGAATTGTGAAGACAAGTTGAGAATTGTGGAAATGACTATATATTATTGATTTACGTTTACACGTATATATATTACATTGACGTATATATATTACATTGAAAAATCTATGTACAAAGGAAAGGAAAATAAGCAAGGAAACAATCAGCTATACAAGGCAAACAATAAATTGTATATGAGCCGTTGGAGGCTAACGAAGGTAAGTATATTCTGTAACACTCCCCCTCAAGTTGGCTCATGGAGGTTCGAAATGCCCAACTTGCAAGATAAAGTGTTAAAAAGGTCACACCCAAGGCTTTGGTGAAGATATCGACAAGTTGGATGGAAGCAGGGACGTGAGCGACGAAGAGAAGTCCAATCTTAAGCTTTTCACAAACAATGTGGCAGTCAATCTCAATGTGTTTGGTACGCTCGTGAAAAACTGGATTTGCAGCTTGGTTGTCGCAATAGAGATGTATGGGCTGAGAATGAGGAATAGAGAGATCTTGGAGCAAGGAGCGAAGCCAAGTAAGTTCACATGTGGTGGATACCATGGCACGGTATTCGGCTTTAGCGGAAGAGAGAGAGACAGTGGGCTGTTTCTTGGTGCGCCAGGAGAGGGGATTGGTGCCGAGCTGAATAAAGAAACCGATGGTGGAGCAGCGAGTAGTGGGGTAGCTAGTCTAATCAGAGTCGGAATATGCAGAGACTTGCAAAAAGTTCGTAGTGGGATAAAAGAGGCCTTGTCCTGGAGTAGCTTTGAGGTAACGTACGATGCGGAGAGCAGCGTCATAATGAGGTTGCCGAGGAGCATGCATGAATTGACTGAGAATGTTGACGACAAAGACAATGTCCAGACGAGTGATGGTGAGGTAGATGAGGGGGCCAACGAGACGACGAAAGAGACTGGGGTCCTGCAAGAGGTCACTGACGTCGTGCGTAAGTTTGAGATTTTGTTCCATGGGAGTGTGAGCTGGGCGGGTGCCAAGGTGACCACTGTCGGTGAGGATGTCGAGAGCGTATTTTCGTAGGTTGAGGAAGATATCGGAGGGAGAGCGAGCAATTTCGAAGCCCAAGAAATAATTTCAGCGTTCCAAGATTTTTGATGCGGAAGTGTTGCCCAAGGAGGTCCTTGAGATGTTGAATGTGAGAGAGATCATTACCTGCCAAAAGAATGTCGTCAACATAGATGAGAATGTAGAATGAGTGAAGAGACCAGCAGCCAAAAGGACGGAAGAGAGTTTGGAAAACCAATTGCAAGAGGCTTGCTTGAGGCCATAAATAGATTTTTGCAAACAGCAAACACGAGACTCCCCCTCATTGCAATAACCGGGAGGGGGGTCATGTCTACTACTTCATCAAGATTGTAGTGGAGGAAGGCATTGTAAACATCTAATTGATGGAGCGTCCAATGTTTGGCAGCAACAACTACAAGAACACATCTAACAGTGACAAGTTTAGCAACGGGAGCAAAAGTATCATGATAATCAAGGCCTTCAACCTGAGTATACCCCTTAGCAACTAAACGAGCTTTGTAGCGCTCAATGGAACCATAAGCTCGAAGCTTGGTTTTGAAGACCCACTTACAACCAATAGGTTTCTTGCCATGAAAGCGAAGAAAACGGGCCACATTGAGAATGTGGCGATGTTTTCGTTCAGCAACATCATTTTGCTGCGGGGTCTCGACACATGTCTTTCATGAAAAATGTCAAGCTCAGTAAATAAGTGTTGCATTTTGTGAGAACGAAATTCTTGGTCATTGTCGATACGAATAAATGTGACATTTTGATAAAATTGTGTACGGATAAGGGGAAAAAAAGATTTGAGACAATTATAGGTGTTAGATTTAAAACACATTAAAAAAACTCATGTGAGACAAGAATAATCATCGACTATAGTTAAAAAATAATGGGCACCAAAAAGAGAAGGCATGGAATAATCACAAGGCATGGAATAACCACTCCAAATGTCACAATAAATGCGATTAAAACAAACTGTGCTCTTATTGAAATTTAAATAAAAAGGAATCCGAGTATGTTTAGCACGAGTACAAATATCACAAGGAAAACGAGCAGTAGAAATATGAAGAGTCTTAGGGAGACATTTCATAGAGGGATGACCGGGACGTGCGTGCCATAAATGAAGAGAGGGCATGCGAGTGGAATGAAGAGTGGAGACGAACATAAATTTGCAGTGGTAGAGTCCATCACGTGTTTTATCTGTTCCAATCAGCCTCTTCATGACAAGGTCCTGAAAAAGACAGATTTGAGGAAAAAAGAGCAACGAAATTGAGATCAGTAGTAAGTTTACTAATATATAATAAATTAAATTTAAATTGGGGAACAAAAAGAACATTGTGAATAATCAAATAAGGAGTTAAATGGACAGTCTCAGATGGGGTAATAGAAACAATTTCACCTGTAGGCAATTTAATCGGACAAGGAGTGGCAAGAAAAGTAATATTAGTGAGATAAGATAATTGAGAAACCATATGATCAGAAGCTCCATAGTCAATAACTCATTTACCATTGGAAAAAAATAAAGCCAAGTTGCAGGACGCGATATTACCAGCAAAATTGACTGAAGGAGAGATGGAGTTCACGGGAGGGGTAGAATGAGAATTCAGCAACTCTAACAGATGTTGTCCTGCAAGATTAGCCGAAGGGGGGGACTGAGGTGGTAGGGGGCATTTTTGAAAATAACTAAGTCCATTAGTGGGTGGACTAGGTCAACTGAAATGTTTGAAGCCCCCTTTGATAGTGTGTCTGTGCCGTTTGTAAGAGAAAGGCTTCTAGGTGTTGTACTGAGGTGGGCTGACAATGAATGACCAAGGGAGATGGCGGAGGAACCTGGAGGAGGACGAGAAGGTGTGTTCTGATGGCCTGGAAGGAACCCGTGCAGTTGGTAGCACTAGTACCGCTAGTGGCCATCACGGTGGCAGTATCTACACTTCAGACATCCTCTGCCACGTCTGCGCATGTCTGGGGGATGGGAGGAGCTCTGGTGGGCAGCAATGGTTGTCTTTCCTCCTGATGCATAATCAAATAAATTTTTGATAAGGGAGGCAGCGGATCCATGGCAAAAATTTGACTCCGAATGGAAGCGTAGGAATCGTGGAGGCCAACAAAAAATTGAAATGTATGTTTGGTATCATTTAGAGTTTGGGTTGTTTGGAAAGTGACACAAGTTAATGGAGGAACTGGCTGGAGGATAAAGAGTTCATCCCAAAAACCTTTGAGGGGAGTGAAATACGTATAGAGAGATCGTGTATCTTGGGTGAGTAACGAGATGTCACGTTTTCAGTTGAAAAATTCGGGGGTTGTTGGATTGTGAAAATCAGTCTTGGAGATCGAGCCAAACATCTTGTGTGTTATCACGATAAATGAGGCTGTCGAATATGGATTTGTCAATGGAATTAAGAATCCATGATAGAACCATATCGTTACAGCGTTCCCATAGTTGGCTGGCGGTAGAAGAGGTGGTGGATTTGGGGAGGGAACCGTCTATGAAACCGAGTTTGTGCTTGACATTGTTAGCGATTTTCATGGCTCTCTGCCAAAGAAGATAATTGTCACCATTGAAGAGGGTGGAGACCAAGATGGCTCTAGGAAAGTAAGAGGAATGAAGAAAAAATGGAGAAAAAGCATCCAATTGATTTTTGGACGGAGTGGGAGGAGAGACCTCCGAATCAAATTTGGAGCTAGACATGGAGACAGAAGAAAAAAAATCACTACCACTACAAAAAAACGGTCTATAGCACCGTCGACATAGATCAAACGCGGCGTTTCGGGTGACCGCTGGTGAAGACCTCGGGTCTGTAGCGGCGGTCGTAACCGCCGCTATAGGCCCAACTGCGGTTGCGAGTTTTTGGCACTAAAGGTCTGTAGCGTCGGTAGGTGACCGCCACTAAAGACCTAACATGTCCGCCATTATAGACTTATAACGGCGGTCAGTTGCCACCTATACCAACGGTCGGTGACCGCCGCTATAGGTTAGCAGCTCTTTTTTTGCCTGAATTTCCAAATCACCACTAATTTTTTCCTATATTTTTTTATACATGCTTTTTTAATCGGTAATACAAATTTATTTTAATAATCATAATTCATTGGATGTAAAAATTTAAAGACCAATGATAATAAAACAAAATATAATTCATTATTGATTAATAATGTTTTACAACAAATACAAGTAATCTAAAAAGTAACAAATTTATAATATAAAATAACAGTAAGCAAAGACCGACTAAAATATTCAAATACAACCAAATAAGCAAGGACTAATTAAAATCTTCCTCCTTCGACACATCAACATCCTCTATCTTGAATTCCTATAATAAAAAATAAATATCACATGAGAAATAGAAATAAACAAAGCATATATCTAGTTCCTAAACAAAGTATATACTAAATTTTTTTTTTCCAAGTTTTGCTTAATAGCAGAGCATATATCATAGCAACTTCTTGTTAGGGAAGTCACAAATACAGTTAGGGAAAATCTAAAGGACATACGAGACATCATAGCAACTTCTTGTTGGAGAAAAGGTATGATTACAAGACAAAAAATATCTACATATATATTTAGGCAAACAAAACTACAGTGAAGAGACAACAATGGTTAGAAAGGAGTAAAATATCCCTGTCATGAGCTCATTCAGGAAGATCCTTCATTAGCAACTAGAGTTTCATATCTGTACAATACATGGAGCTAAACAAGAATGCTGAAAAAATTAGAAAACCTTAACTTGCTTGATTTGCCATCTAATCAAGGTATCTAAGTGAGTATATCATCAATGAAAGATTCACCAAGTATATAAGTTAGAGAGTGACCTCAGCTACAGATAGTGTAGGTTGCAGACGAACACAGATACTCCTAAAGAGATTTTCATCATTCTCTCCACCCTCTGCCTCACCATAAACAAGTGTTTCAGCAGCAATGCATGCCAAAAGCACCATGCAGTACCTAACAATTGTATTATTCCAAGAATCAATAATCATTCCAAAAAGGCGAGAACAAAACAAACAAGTAACCTATACAACTAGTAATCAAACTCATGCCAAAACCCATACAACTTTGTTTTTCTCCAAAACCACTCCATCTAAAAGCAAAAATCCCGAAATAAGGGGCATACACACACACACATATGCAACAACTCTAATCCTCCACATATGTCAGTATCAAACCCCACATTGGGTGATCCTTTCTTCCAATACAAGCACACACGCTAAAGAGGGAGAGAAAGAGGCATATCATATGTTGAAAGCTGAGATAAGGACAATGTACTCTGCTCTGGTGATAGGAATGTAAATGCTCTCATCCACATTTAAAAGCTTGTTCTGAACACCTTCAGAAATGAGATGACAGGATAAGTTATGAAGCAATTATGGACAAATAAATTAAACTTTCTTCAAAATTATAATGGGTCACCAATGACACATTCAAAGATATCAAAGCATCATCTTTCATTCAATCTTCAAGATATCTCCACAGAATTCAGTTGTAATCAACTTTCATATGCCTAGAGTAGATCTCATATACAAGTTCACATTAGTCGATTAACCATTCAAAAAGGAAGAGAATGCTTCATAATAACCATAGTAGATCACCTGCTTCATGTTCCAATCATATTTTCGAACACCTGTTGCTGGAGCAAACTGAAGCAGGACGAAACCATGTTTCTAATACAGTGGCGGAAGGAAGGGGTAACGACCCTGGGCGGCCGCTACCGCTCACGCCACCAAAAAGAAAATTTGCATTACTTTTTTTTTGTTGGCCTGGGCTCGATACCCCTGAGGCTCAGGCCAACTTATTTAAAGTCCAGTTTCATTTTCTTGTAGTTTCGCACAACGTTGTAGAAAACATTATACCACTGTTTTATTCTGTTTTTGGCAATGGGTTTTGGGAAAACTTCGATTTTTTACTCTCTACTTTCCCAGATTTATAATGTCATTCTGTTTTGCTATGATAGGTGTGGTCATTGTAAAAAGCTTGCTCCAGAGTATGAGACACTGTGCACAAGCTTTAAAAAGGCCAAGTCCGTTTTGATTGCAAAGGTCAGTTCCTCCTTCATAGTGCTCAATGCTCAGTTATTTAGAAACTTGTTACAATTGTTAGGCTACTCGACACTGTAAATCAGTAAATATTCATCATTTTACATCTTCACACGAAGATGCTATTTTATAGCAATATGATTCCGTCAAACCATTCCTTCTATGCCGTGCAATGCCATGTTGACTTGAAAGGTTTTGTTATTGCATTTCGTATGGAGACATTGTTGAATTCTTCTTGATGTGTGATTTTTCTCATGCAGGTTGATTGTGATGACCAGAAGAGCTTGTGCAGCAAATATGAGGTTTCCGGATATCCAACACTTTAAGTGGTTTCCTAAAGGATCTTTGGAACCTAAACAGTGAGTATTTTTTACATATGGCGATAATCTATTTCGTAGTCAGTGGATTTACGTTCCTGGAAGGTTGATTGTATTATATATGTATATAGGTATGAAGGACCACGTACTGCAGAAGCCCTTACTGAGTTTGTAAACACTGAAGGAGGTAGAGTTCCTTCCTTGAAATTTGTTGTATGATGACTTGCCTCTGCTTTATAGACATCGCACAAAGAAATTTTGACAATTGTTGTACTGTTTTGCTTTTGTGGAATTGGCTGCCATCTATGATTTAAGTGTTTAATTCAATTTTTCTAAAGAGCTAAATAAAATTTCTTATAGATCTTCTATGATTTAAGGGTTTATATTTCAAGAGTCAAAACAAAAATCATTATAACTTTTTCGGAGAGGCCAAGAGGAGATTGTGAATAGGAGACTTCACTTTGCATCTCCACATGTGTAGTGTACATCGAGCATGATGTTTTTATGGATATTAAGAACGAAGCCGTTTTGCAACATTTTCAAAAGATGCAAAATCGTAGGATGCAATTGTCACCTCTCAGTCGCAGTACATAGCATGATACATGTACTATAATATTTTTAATGCTTTTAGACTTTAATTTTTGATATTGTAATTGTAAGACAATTTTTAGCATTATAAAGGAAAAAAAATTCTTTTGTCATTTCGTCTTTAGAATTCGACCTCCCTAAATTTTGGTCCTGGTTCCGCCACGGTTCTAATATGAACATAAAAATAGAAAGCTTCCATGAAACATACATCCAAGGGCGTGAAGTCTGGTGCTCTGGGCTCTACCGTAAGAGCTGCCTTCCCTTTGTAAAATCTCTATTTGGTAGCAGAAGAAATTGAGGAGAGAAATTATGCCTTTCCTGCATTCTTTCTCAAAAACCAAAAAAAGGTTCAAGCTTGTGCACTTTTTGCACTAGTTTTTCTCTGCAACCGGAAACAAAGAAACAAAACGAAAAAGAAAAAAGAAATAGGAACAGATGAACTACCTCTGGGAGCTTGTGAAGCAGAGGAGTTGGTTTCGTGTGAAAATGGAGGAGACGCAGATGAGAATAAGACAGAAAATGGAGGAGGCGCAGTTGCGAGGGATAGAGTTGAGCACGACTGAGGGAGAGGAGTGAAAACATTTGGCGCTAAATGAAAATGTTTGGGTTTGGCGCTCGCTGGATGGGTTTGACGCTATATGGCTTTTTATTTTTTTTCTTCTTTTCATAATTGTTAATAAATATTTATATCACAATAAAAAAATTATTTTGTTATTACTAAATATAAACATATCAAGTGAGACTTTTTAGTCATTCAATCTTTTGTTAGTTTAAAAGTAATAGCATATAATAATTTATATTTTGTAGTTATATATTTTTAATAAAATATATTTTGTATGATTTGTTATATTTTTTATAATACATTTTTGTACTTTTATTGTATAAGTTAAATTCACAATATCTTTTTTTGGAAATAAATAATATGTCATAATTAACTAGTCTTATATTACAAATTATTGAAATATAATTGTTAATTATAATCAATAAAATATTCAATTACCATAACAACTATGACCAAATATAAAGTTATGTACTTTAAGTGCATAAGCTAATTAATCTCACAATATCCTTTTGTTTCAAATTAAATAATATGTCATAATCAAATATATCATGCAACAACTTTAATGTTCATATCAATCTCTCTAACTTCATATTTTATTAAGTATTTCTTTAAATTAAAATTTTCCAAATACATGACAAACTAAATTATATAAAAATACAATTATTTCTAATTAGATTTAGTCAATAAAAATACAATTACTATAAAAATCATAGATATAACTTTCATAACATTATTTCTAATTCCATATAACAACTTCAATTTTCATAAAACTCCTTTTAATTCCATATTTTATTATGTAGGTCTCCTAAAATGTTTTTTAAACACGTGACAAAATAAAACTATGTATTAAAAGGAATAAAATAGTCCATAAAATAATTATTAACATTAAATAAAATATATTTTTTTTCCAATTATACCTATAGCAGCAGTTTTTTCAAAAAACCACTGCTATTTGTGGAAATTGCCAGATATTATTGATTTACGTTTAAATGTATATATACATTGAAGAATCTGTGTATAAAGGAGAGGAAAATAAGCAAGGAAACAATTTGCTATACAAGGCAAGCAATAAATTGTAAATGAGCCGTTGGAGGCTAACGTAGGTAAGTATATTCTGTAAGAAAGTCCTCCTGAAAATTATGGCACGAACCCAATGCCATAAATGCCACTAAATTCCGTCAACATTTATTTCCTACAACCACTTGAAAGAGACAATAACCATAGTACAGAAGATAATTCATGGTGTTAGTGCATATATAGTTTGAGTATTGACTTAATTCGGTGCCAAACGAATCAAATTGAGTTTTAATTTGTCATCATTTAAAATTTGACTTAAGTGTTCAAGAGCACAAGACTTCGCTCGTATATGCTCAAGAAAAGAATTATTCAAAATTTCAAAGATGTGAACGCTTGTTCTAGCGAACTCTTTGAGTCTTTCGAAGAATGATTTCTCTCGTACGAGGCTTTACCGCTGGCTCGAGCGAACTGTGTGTTTATACAGTGAGCTTTGACTCACCCGAGGCTTGGCCTTTGGCTCAAACGAACTCTATGTAATTTACAGAGAGTTCTTGCTCAAGCTCGAGCAAGCTCAGTACTGAATCTTTCGCAGAGAGTTCTTGCTCATTGACCGCTCAATAGTTCACTTGCGCCAATCTATCACAAGGAAGTTCATTGGCCTGTTGTTGGACTACTTGCCCGAGCCAAGTCTTCCCTGTGCAACTCTCTCACCCCCACACTCACCTCTAGCTCGAGCAAATGTGAAAAAAAGGTGTATCCTTTCAGAAGCCTCTTTGATCTTAAACTTATGGAATCCAGTATATACTTAGAGGTGGAGATCTAACACTAAGGAGGTTGAATTATTGAACTCAAGAATCTCCACTGTGGCAAAAAAATAGTGCACATGATCCTGATCTAAATTGAGAAATTTCTATCTCCATTAATCACCTAAAATCTAACCTTCCCTATTGAAATTCTGCAGTGTTCTAGAGAAGTTTGGCTGCTAGAGTTTTCACGTTGACGAGTTTATTCTGTGAAGAATCTATAAGAAGAGCCATAGAGTTTTGGGTGCACTACTGGGTGCGGGTGTAAGTGGGTCACTCAGATTGTTACAAGTCAAGATGTAAGAGTGCAAATATTTTCCTGTCTAAATCACCGGTTATAAGTTTTTCTCTTGTGGGATTTGTGGTGGCACCAATAGTTCAGAGTTGCTTTTCTCTTGAAGAGGCTAATTTACCTCTGATTAAAGTTTGTTCTTTACTTTTTCTATTAAAAAAAATTAGTTTTCCGAAATTCGGCAAACCCCATTTATTAATGGTACATCATTAATATTGAAATCAAAAGTTACACTCACCCCTCAGATTTGTTAATACGGCCCCCTCTAATTTGCTGATCGAATTGAGTGGTTTAATCTAAAAAAGAGATATACATAGAATCTAGTAGGGGTGAAATCCTACCCCACAGCTTGGTTTTCAGCCCCTACAGGCAACCAAACCCCTCGGTTCGGTTGTTGAAAAATACGGGCAAACAACCGCACCGAGGGCTCTCTAGACCGACCAGACCGATGACAGTCAGCTTCGGTCAGTCCGTCAACCAAACTTAGGGGTTCAATTGCTGAAAAATAGGGGTCAACAACCACACTGAGGGGTCTCTAAACCGGCCGGACCGATGGCAGTCTGCTTCGGTCGATCCCTATGCACTCAAATGACAGATCGAAAATTAGAAAGAAAATCAAAATGAAAAACAAAAAATGAAAAAAACAGAACCCAAATTGACTAACAAACATAAATCAAAACTCCGCCGTCAAACACCACCGACAACCACCAACAACAGCCGCCACCGACAACCACCAACAACAGCCGCCACCAACAACCACCAAAACTCAGAGCAATCATCCACAATCAACCACCAAAAGAGAGAGAGAGAGAGAGAGAGAGAGAGAGAGAGATATGACAACGACCATGGGGAGAGGGGAGGAAATCAATTAGAGAGAGACCAGAAAACTTAAATCATAGATAGAGAGAGAGAGAGAGAGAGACGACGTCGGCGGGGTGAGCTGCTATGGGGGATGGCGGTTAGGGTTTTGAGAAACGAGTGGACTCCAAAATGTGAAGGAGATTCGAAAGGGGGGTGTTGGGGGGAAACTGGGAAAGAATAACGTAAAAAGGGGAGGGGGATGGGGGACGACGTCGTCTCTTCCCCCACTTAATATTAAAAAAATCCTAAGAATACCCCTCAGTTCGGTTCGGCCCACGATTCTGGGTACCCGGAACTGTGGGCCAAACCCACCCAATCGGTTTTGGGATATTTGGGGCCGACAACCAAATTCACCAGCCCAATCAGTTTTCGGGCCGGTTTTGGTCGGCCTGGTAGGTTTCGGCCCAAAAGTGATCACCCCTTAAATCTGGATCATACAAAATATAATATTGTCCGTATTAATTATCTATCCATGTACACTCTACAACTTTTAATATATATTATGTCTTTCTCTCTAAATTAGTTAAGGCAATTCTAAGAGCAAATTCCAGAGATGTCAATACAATAGACACAATTTATGAGCCATACAATATTTCATGTTGAGAAATATTAATTACAAGACCACAATGTGGGCGTGCAGCAAATTGGATAAAACATAAAACAAAAACAAATGATTACGCAATGTGAGCACTACAACATTCATTGTATGTTGTATTTTTTTCATTTGTAATTAGACCATCTAATTTGGTCAATAAATTAGAGAGCATATCTCAATGCTGTTAATATATATTAAAGTATTTGCAGAAGCCATATAGCATGACAGAAAAACTCCTAAGAAGTCATGTAGTACTGCAAGGTCCAATTGGCTAATTATGAGACATTGCCTGTACGAATGGGCGGGTAGTACTGATCAGTACTCCAAATAACAAAGAGATCCGCGGTTTGATGCTTATTATCATACTTGAAAATTGTTTTCACATCTAATTCTAATACGTACACTAATGTGCCATTCCCAATTTAATTAGTATAAGGGCGTAGTTTTTGATGTATAAGAAATAAATAAAGCATTGAAATTAAGCAACTAATCCATAAAACTAAATATTAATTCCGTAATTACTCTATCTGTATATAAAGTATACATTAATTGTTGTCGAACCATTAATCAAAATAAAATTGCAATAAAATAAGGTCAAGCATGATACAATGTATATACTCAATTGAACTTCCAATACAAATAGAGTACTTGTCACCCATGCATGTACGAGATTTTTTCTGGAGAACAAAGTTTCGATAATGGGTGTCGAAACTGAAGGACAGATAAACTAAATAAAAAAAACTCTTGCTTAAGCAGGAATAATATTACAACCGTACGTAGCTAGCTAGGCTTTGAAAGGGACAAAAAAAGAAAGACACACATATTATATATATATAGACTTGCTACAATAACTTAAGAAGGATGTCGTTTTTCTGACGGTGATCGGACATAATATTATAGCAATTTAAGACTCTGATGACAACAGTTTATAAAACGTACGATAAACTGGGTTCGATCGGCTGTCCGTCTATGATCTTCAACGTACTCCTTGTGGAGTGCCTGAGGAACCTTGCCGCAATGCATGATCTGGGTTCATCCGAGCAACGTGGCCGGCAGGTGGTGAAGTATGACCCCCAACCCTACGTGCAGGGTCAAAATACACATGAGAGTGTCCGTATGGATTGTGATCATAATTATAATACGGATTAAGATCCTCGTTATCATCTGCATGCAACAAGCTTAAGCAAGATTATAATTTACGACTTTGAGTGATTTAAAATGGATGGACAACAAGTGGAAGTTATTCAACTTATAAATTAAGCAGATTAAAAGGTTCAAAACTTCTATAGGAACTGAAAATTACGACACTCATGACCGGGCGGGTTCGTTGCGCTGGGTTCCAATGGAACCAATTCAACTGAAATTAGGAGAGCAGTACAGACGATGATCATAAGAATACTGCGACTCAGAGTCCTCCTCATCTCTTGAAAGGCAGGGTGTATATATAATAATCTTGATCGATCGGTTTCTATACAAATTTTAACCAAATATGAAGAGCAAGCAGCTTGTTTAAATAAAGGATATCCATGACCACTAACCCCCCACTAATTCGAAGCATATTTCCCGTAACAAATCCCTGGCGGAAATTATACCACTTTGATCAGCTGGCTTTGGATCATAATTAACCAAAGTGCTAGCGTATCCCACACAATACTGCCACTACCATGATCATCGTGATATTCTGAGAATTTTATATATTAATCAATGGGAGAATGATGGGCCATCAGAAAAATATCTTAAAAAAAAGAAAAATACATTTTTCACTTATGAACTACCGTTGCACCATAAACTAGCTACTATGTTTGAGACATTACACCCTCTAATTACTAATCTTAGACACTTTGCACCCTCTATCAAAATTTTAGACTAAAATGACGATAATGTCATTGACCCACTTTGAATATATTGAAGATATTATTGTCAATTCATTAAATTTTGGGAGTATGATAGTCGGAAGTAAGATGCAAAGTGTATAACATTGGTAGTTAAAGGGTGCAATATGTCAAAGTGAGTAATTTAGGTTGAAAAATGTCTAACATTAATAGTTGTAGAGTGCAGAGTGTCAAAACTGGTAGTTTAGGGTGCAATGTGTCACAGACCCGATAGTTTATGAGTGAAAAATGTATTTTTCCCCCAAAAAAAATTGAAATAATGTAGGTTAGGGCTTACTGCTATATTGTCAAATCAAATCAACCCTTTTGATTAATAGAACAGTATTTAGGCACGATCGATGTATTGGCTATATTTATGTCATGTGTACGCATGCAGCAAATTAAATAATTAATTTGCCTTCCGATCATCATGTACTCTTCTTTCAAGCCTTTGAACAGTAGTAATTAATTTCATTGCCTTTCAAGCAATTAGTTGGGCATTACAAACATGTTAGAATATATATTTTCAATTAAGTGGCCTTACAAAGGAAAACGAAATTGCACAACTAGTATATATATATATATATAGTGATCAGTGATCATTTTTATATATTGGGCTTGTATATAATCTTAGGTGTAAATTAAGAATTAATTCCTATATATATATATATATATATATATATAGTGTTAGGAAATTTCTATAAAATCCTACGTAGAGTATATTAGTTTTTACTGACTAGAGAATTCTATCCAATTATCTTTTCTTGTCCTGCACCACTCCAATTTCTCTAACCATTGCCTCAGGTCTCCTGCCAGAAGAAACACATTCCACGCGACCAGAGCCTGCGTCTCTGCCAGATCGAGCTATGACCGAAGTCTTTTGTGGAAGCTGGAAGGCAGATTAGTGACAACATCCTCCTGCGTCTCAGATTAGTGACCGGACGGGATCATTGCTCTAGAGCTTCCAATTGTCAATTTAAATGAAATCAGGAGGGCACTAAAAATAATTAAAGAATACTGCTGCAACTCATGATCAAAGTCCTCATCTCATCTGTCTCTTGAAAGGCTGGATGTATAATAATCTCTGTTTCTATACTATTAATTAAATAAGAAGAGCATATGCAGCTTGTTAATTTAAATAATGGATCCATGACCGCGAAACACCGACTAATTGGAAAATATTATGCTTAACAATTTCCCTGGTGTAAACTACTTTTATAGGCTAGGGAATAATTAAGCCCGAAGTTCTTATTTTTTGCTGAGAAAAAAGGCCCTCAAGGAATGGACCATCATAAAGTCAGGCCAAAGGCCACCACCACTTAAACTCGAGAATTACACATAGCGCGGGGACCACTAATTGGATCCATGACCGCGAAACACCAACTAATTGGAAAATATTATGCTTAACAATTTCCCTGGTGTAAACTACTTTTATAGGCTAGGGAATAATTAAGCACGAACTTCTTATTTTTTGCTGAGAAAAAAGGCCCTCAAGGAATGGACCATCGTAAAATCAGGCCAGAGGCTACCACCACTTAAACTCGAGAATTATACATAGCTCGGGAACCACTAAAACATAATGAGGCTATTGTACTGATACGAACCTTCGTTGGGAGCAAGTCTTAGGTCTTAGCACAGTCCGCACACTACTAAGCCACCACCCCTGGTGGTAATTAAGCACAGACTTGACTTTCAAAGTCTTATATCCATAATATAACAGGCGAAGTCACTATGTTATTTTTGGGAGGACCAGTGTATATGAAGTCTTAATATTTTGCATCTCAATCTATTATTTTTGTCACATTACACTCACTAATTATTGATTTCAAACACTTTGCACCCTATGTTAAAAATCTCCATCAATTTAGACGGAAAATTTAAACCCTTTATTTAACTGGCGGCGGGAGTCAGGGAATTACTCCTGCTGTGAGTACCGATAGCTTCAACCTTACTAGTGGCCCAGTGGGTCTGCCTACAGCCTATCTGCCATAATTGGCCCTTTCATGAAGAACCATCTTGCTGCAAATCCAAGTCCTCATATCGCAAAATATTGCTGAGATATCCTCGTCCCGCAGATTTCTTGGTGATCATGATCATGTAGTCTCCATTATCTGTATTATCGTAAGCGACCACAAAGTATGGAGACGCATTTGCAGCAACCATACCGATTTGCCTTCCCTCATGTTAATAGGCAAATATAATTTCAAGCTCTCAATGCAACTTTCTGTGTCGCATCCACCATGCTTGAAATTTTGTCTTACATGGCTTGACTAAGTGAGCCCAGAATGGAGATGTATGGTGTTCCAGTTCTTCAAGTTTTTACAAGGGAAAACATATTTAGAGGGGGATTGCATGTTATGGAAAGAGATCTTAGTACCGCTGGTATGTGGAAAGAAAAATTAGAAAGGAAGATTAGAAGCCATTAAATTAACTCTGCAGCCTTGTTCTGCTGGTTTGAATAGGTAGTTGAAAACAGAGGCAAAAGTATTTAAAAGTATCTCCCTAATCAATATTTAGAATCTTCGGAAGATTAATTTCAATAATTTTTTTTAAGCAAACACTAAAAATTTATATTTCATCAAGGAGGATTAAATTACAGCAATGGCTTTAATGGGTGAACTGGACTTTCAACAGAGGCGGCTTCCGGGCGAGCATAGCCACGTTACATGGCACATTGGCTCAGACCAGACACCACACGACCTTCATGTGAGAACTTCGGCAATCTATAAATCCCAATATAAATTGAAAAGAAAAAAGGAGACAAACTCAAATATTCCGAAATATAATGAGAAACGTATCCAATATTTGATTTCCTCTTTGTTCCCCCAATTTTTATACGTAGCTCTCGCTTAAGTGAGCATACACAGCATACTAGGGAAGCGGGAAAAATATGAGCATAAATTATAATACAATACAGAGGCTTACAAGTAATAGATGGAAACATAGTACTCAAAAGGAAAGAGAAAGGATGGCAGCGTAGGCCACGAGGTCTGTTGTCACAACCAGAGGCTCATAAACTAGTAGCCTACAGTATAGCAGCAGTCTCCTGCTGTAGGCCCACCTTCAACGTCGCCTGCCTGGAGGTCCTCATGGGTCCAAGCTCAGGCCTGGTCCTGGTGGAAGCTCGTAACCTTTACCGGCAACTCCCGGATGGTGAAAAACAACCTTACGATCATCGCTTGCGATGCGGTCGAGATCTTTGCGGTTTCTCATTTTTCCTTCTGCAACAACCAGTGAAGTATAGCTATTAACAGCAGGCTATTGTCTAACGTAAAGCAGGTAATGTTTGAGTTTAGAAAGCAGAGTAAAAACTTTAAAACTTGGATACTAACTGGAGGGTATCTTTGCTGTAGCTGTAGCATCTAATGGAGCAAATTCAAGCCAAATTACTAAGAAGGAAATAAAGAGGATAACAGAAGCCTTCTGAACCATTCTCTCTTGCTCAGCTCAACCTCTGGACATACTGTCTGTCTGCACTAATACAGGAATGATATAAATAGGACACAATATACTGGAAAAATAACCGACCCACAAACCCCATTAGCACGGAATTGACTGCACTGTTTGGAGTCTTCTGTCACTGCACACAGTACGCTGTCATGACTAACAGATAAACTAATGAAAAAGAATTGCGAGTGTGGAGTTATCCACACCTGCTTGGAAAGTGCCCAGGGAAAGAGGAGATGTTTGACTGGTGCTGATTTAACTCAAAAGGAGACGCTAATCCTTTTATATTCAATTTCTATTTGTGCGGCATTCTCTAGTACAAGGAAATTTAATTACCAATACTGTTCGACTCCAATGTTCTTATGCATGCACTTGATCATGTTTCAATGGAATGCACTGGCCAATTAGAGCCACTGTAGAGTTAGGGACCCTTTGCAGGGCTTTGCTATAAAAGAGAGAAACTGTAACTATAAGTTTGAGTGTTAAAATTTTGGGGAGACTAAAATTTTAGGGTTTTGGAATTAGTGAAAAAGTGAAGAGATAGATAATTTGAATGAATTTTTTTATATTTATTATAGTGAAAAATAATGATACGATGAAGAGAGTTAGATTATATTGTAATTATTTTATTATGTTAAAATTTTATAAGGGTGAAATTTTAGTAAACAATCGATTTTGACTTGAAGTCCGTCTGCCACGTAGGTTACACTTGGACCCTTGGACCCATGAAGGCTGGGTTGATTGTGACTTGAAGTCCGTCTGCCACGTAGACACTTCTCGTTAAGTTTGTGGCTCAAGTTAATGGAGGGATTAAACAATTTGTTTGAAAGCTTAGGGACCACTTTAGGACAAATTGAACCCTGAGATCAATCTGGGAAAAGGTCAAACCCCAAGGACCTGCGGATTAATTAAATCTTATTTTTGGGGTTAGATATACTTTGTACCCTATAACCATGAAAGTCTTGACACTTTGCACCCGAATCTATTATTTTTGACACATTGTACCACACTACAAGAAAACTAGTCTCCCTCGACTGTAGACTCCGTAGACAAAACATGGGAAACCCGTCGAGGGTGGTCTTCAACCACGAGATTCGGTCGTCGAGCGCTGGTCGAGATTGCCGCGTCCAGACTGCCCTTCCTTGACCACCCTTCTCCTCCGTCGGCATTGGATTGTCAACGTCGACCCCAGCAAGCCGTCGCAAGAGCACTATACGCTTCCTTGACCATCGTTCTCCGTCGGCAATGGATTGACATCGTCGACCCAGCGAGCCGTCGCAAGAACACTGTGGTGACGACCGACTCTTTCGTCGCCTTTGAGATTTACCAACGAACAAATGTCGTCGGAGCTTCACAATGACCACCGCTTAAATATCAGGACCAGATTGTAGTGGTTACCAACGAACAAATTTCTTCATGGGTTTCTTTTATTGGAAACCAAATGGCTAGAGACTCTGTTTCCGTTCAGTTTTTTCTCATTTTGATGGTTTTCTGGCTGAGTTTCTTTTCCCCACACCTTGCTGCTTGGAAAAAAGTTGTAGAATTTTATTTCTTTTATCAATGAATACACCGGTCAAAGTCTGTAGACATGTTTACAATGGACAAATATATATATTAAATGTCTGCTGAAATCAGCTGCATAAGGCTAACACAAGCATCCAGTTCCTGCACAAACATCTTCCAAGTCAGCTACAACACAAGCATCCTCCAAGTCAGTTGCAGCTCCAGATTAACCTTCGGGCATCACTTGGTGTTAGGCTGTAATGTATTTGTGTGCTGTTGTATTTTTATAGGCTCTCTGTAACCGAATGTAATTGCATTCCTTCCAAACTTTCGAAGCACATCAAGTGCTTGAGAATATTCCTGTAAATATAAAAAATTTGTTAGCACACAGCAAGTATATATATTTCTCCATCGATGAACTCTTTGGCTGTAAATATAGGAAATCTTGTATTAGCTAGAAGCTCTGCAGCAAAGGAAATACAATATTTCTCCATCATTCAGTTCGTATCTAATTTTTAAGTTCTCTAGAACTCCAGGCTCATGCAAATAAGATAGCTTTGTCATGTCATCAACACCACCAGCAGGAGCTTCCACATCTTTTGGATAGATATTTGAGAGATTTGTAATGACCTAAAAATTGCGAAAAAATTAATACATGAATTTCAGTATAAAGTTTGCGCATAATTATATTGCAGCAGGACTTAAAGTGGTGAATGACAGTTTCTGGTACATGAATTTAAAAGCACAATATGTGTGTTACACAGAGAGAGAACTTTCTTATGGTCATCCAGGAGAAGATATCTAGAGAAGTTTACTTGATAGGGATTGAGAATTCCATAGTTAGTATTCATAAAAAAAAAAGAATTCCATAGTTAGTAACAATGTCAGCCTCACAGGTGTTAGATGAAAAGTAAAAAGAAATGCTGGGAAAAGGAAAATATATGGGTTCCTTTCAGAAGCATCTTTTAACTTTTGCTTTCCCTTACCTTAGTTTTCCAGTTTCTAACAAGGGGCTAAAGAAAATCTTTAAGGGCAAATGACATATAAAGAGAAAATAAACCCTATGAACTAGAACAGTTCTGCATGTAAGAATTTAATTGGTATTCAACGTGGTAATTGTGAAAAGCTGCTTGCTTTCTCCAAAGAAACCACTATATGAAATCTTGAGTGCAAGTTCAATTGGCCTAACATCAAGCAATCAAAATGAAATTTGACTCAACCACCCGTAACAATTTATTTCTTGTTATAACTTAGAAAGATATCTCAAATCGATAAGTATTAATGCAATTTACTTTAACTATAGGGAACCGGATACCTTCTTCCCTTTGGTAGTCAGGATCTCAGCTTTCTGTCCATTAATCTTTGACACATGTCCATCAACCCAAGCTAAGTTTGGGTCTTCAACCCAAACATGAGAACCTACAATGCTATTCACCAAAGTTCCCTACAGATGCAGATATCAGAGCTCTGAATTTTTCAATGGGAAATTTGATTTTGAATTTAGATAGAAACTGAAAAAATATATTGATTCTGAGGTAATTAATCTTCACAACAGCTTTGACTAAAGCTACTATCATTCTTACTCTAAGTTAATAGAAAACTTCACATTGAGTTTTAACCAAAGAGTTAGGCACATAAGAATTTAAATAAAGCTGATGTTCCAACACAAATGCAGTACCTGGAAATCAACAAAGGCAACTGGAGCCCCATATGTGTTCTGCATCTTCAATCTTCTATTAGCTCTTGCTCTGTACAAGTTGGCCCCAAATTAGCCACAAAAAGTGTAGGACATGGGGTAGCATTTTGTGGAACACTAGGCACTGGAGGGTTATTCTGTTGTAAGCAAAATCACCAGAACCACACATATTAGAGAATACCTTAACTGTATATCATTGGCCATTGAACTACAAAATGAAACCAGATATCTAGAAGTGGTGGGAGATATATGCCCTGACCCTATAGATATCACATCTAGGAATGCCAACTGAAGTAGCCTTAAGAATAACTATCAACGGACATTGCTTAATTTCTAGAAAGCTTCTGCACTATATCCAAATTTTGCATAACCCGATATGATTGCAGTTACTGCAGCAACACCATATTCTACTCTCCTAGCAAGAAGCTTTTCAGCACTTCTGAAGCATCCCTTAGTGAGCACGGTGACCACCGTGAGAGCTTGAGTGGTCCACATCTAGATCCAGATCCAAACAAACCCGTAGCACATATCACCACCACTACCACCAACAAGCACAGTAGTTTCTTGAGGAAAGGAGAAAATGTAAAAGGTAGAATTCAGTCCCATATATTTGCTCTTGGATAAGAAAAGCAAAATTTAGTTAAATTCCAGTGATACTCACTATCACTGCTCCCTGCATTATACGCAGTTCAAAAAGAAGACAGCAGAATAGACATAAGATATGAAACAAATTTCGGACTCAGAGTCATCAAGAAGCGAAAGAACTAGAGATACACCATTGGCAGTGAGAACCGCCTTCTTACAACCCTGCTTCAAATCTGCAAATTCCAAGCAGTGCACGCAAGGCAGGCCTCCGAAAATTGGGTGCTGAGTTAGCTTTCTGCCGCAAAGCAAACAAATTGACAAGCTCTAAATCACAAATAGGTCTCAAAATCACACCGACAATGGCAATAACTCGAAAGAAAGAGAGAGAGAAAGAAAAAGGGGAGAAGAGAAAGAGAGAAGTTAGCGGTTGGCAAGGAGAAGAATTTGAGTCTTTGACAGAGAGGCAGAGAGCAATGGCAACGGGAGCAAGATTAGCCTTAGCGCTAAAATGACAACCGCTGAAAGTCATTTTGATTTTTGACTTATTGTATCGATAGTTTTTGAGTTTGGTAACGGGAATACGAAAGTTACTCAAACTTTTACTTTTAATGACTTTTTTTATACGCGTGTACCTTTAGTGACGACTTTAAAAATGTGGTCGCAAAAGCCATACTTTTTAGCCACGGAAGATAAAGAATCTGTGGTTGTAGCTTGAATTTCTTGTAGTGTCACCAACTATTGGTTGCAGACATTTTGTATACTATGTTAAAATTTTCCATCAATTTCAATGAAGTTCCTTGAGAGGAAAATGTAATTTTAGGCGCCAAACAATTGAATTTCATAAAAAAAAATAACATAAAATTTTTAACTAATGGTATAAAGTGTATGTGCAATGTGACACAAATAATAGATGAAGGTGCTAAATATCAAGACTCTCATTGTTAGAAAGTGCAAAATGTATTTACCTTCTTCTTCTTTTTTGTCATATCAATAATAAGCTTCTCGTTATTAATCAACCGATCAATTTTCATTCGATTTAGAGAATACGTTTAGTCTTGTCCAATTGAAGGGCGATCTTTGAGAGGTGCAAGAAGAAGAAGAAGATTTCTAGGGCTATGGAATTGAGCCCAGTCCCTCTCCTTTGCAAACTCCGCCATTTTCTTCTTCAACTCTTCAAGAGTAACCCCTTCTCTCTGCGCATTCCCTGTCATTCTTTGCACTCCTCCTTTGCTTCCCTTTCCACAATGCCGTACAACCAAGAGACTTCAGAAAAAGACGGGACATGGACAAACACTGAGACCCGGTTCATTGAATTTCTATGGAGCAGGATAAATATTTTTATCGACCGGGGACTGGCAACTTGCGATTGCTGGTTCATAACACAGCCTTTCCCATTCTGGCGACGGCCACGTATCGGTTTCTGTTGTGTCGTGCCGTGTCTGTTGGGGGCCGTTAGGATTTTGAAGGGCCACCTGTGTTGTTTTCGGGAAATATCGGAACACCTTGTTTGGGAAAATTTCGTGCGTGGGAATGTAGTACAACCCCGCATGTGTCCTGTGGTCCGAGGTAGTAAAACTCGGTGGACATTGACCGGTCGACGCTGTTGTGACGAAGATGGAAACAATTGAAGAGGTAGCCTTAGGATTTCGTGGAAAATTTTAAGCCTGATTTTAATGGTCCTTGGGACTGACCTCACCAATCATCGACCATAATAACGTCTATGCTCTCGTACGATTGCTCATATGTCTTTATCTTATTCTTTTTTATCTTTTTTGTTGTTGTTGCTTTTATATACAACCTATTGATTATATTAAAGATTTAAGTACATATTTGGTCTAGGGTTTCTTCATGTTTTAGAAACTATCTCGGCCAACCCACGAGCCATGATCGCCACCCTTACAGGCAATGGTGGCCGCGCCTGCGCCTACCTCGCGGCCCTCCCCAACGAGGTGGCTAACGGCAACCTAGCTAGTCCAAGAAGGGTGCCACGAGGGGGCTTTAATATTTATTTACTTTCATTTCAATTATTTATTTTTGAAAATCAAGAAAATTGAGATTTCGGGAAGTAAAAATATTAGGGTTGTTTTTTTTTCGGAAGACAAACAGAAAGCAAGAAATTATCCCAAAAAACAGAAATCCCTTATAACCTGCATACTGAAACTTTTTGGCGGAACAAAAATAGGAGGTGATCATCAGAAGAATTAACATAATATTAATTATAAAGTAAAATATTAGACTCATATAGTGAGGATGATTAATACTATATTAGCAAGATGCTCGTCATAATTATCATCTTTCAAGAGGCTTCGGTTATTATACGACTTCATGAGTGTCTGAGTGATCCGGTTCGACGGTCGAGATCGAGTGGGGCATGTTGGACGGTCACGATCTTGCCAACGAATTAATGAGTTCAACCCGCGACCCACCCGCGACCCGCGACCTCCCCCCAACTTCTTCACCCTTCGTCCAGCCTTCCTCCCCCAAATTTCCTCCCCCAAATCAAGCCCTAACATTCCTTGCACCCTGGTTCAGAAATTGATAACCCAATGCAAATTGCTCACATTGGGGGTAGGTTTTACTTCATAAATAACTGCTAGGGTATACAAGTTTTAGTTCATTCTAATTTGGTCTTATAATTTCACTTTTAACATGAAAGTTTCGGTTCAATAGAGTTTCGTCAATTTGATCCCCACCAAGGTCGACACCCGGCCCTTCCCAACCCCAACGGCGTCGGCTTCTCTTCCCATGGCCCCGAAAACTCTCTAATCTAAGATCAGATGCGGCTTTCTTCCTAAGCAAAAGTTTCTACCGCCGTTTTCTTTGTAAACGACATACTCGCAAGGCACTCAGGATGAAAAGGATGATCTTTAACAGATATCAAAGATCCTTCAACCTGATGCCGCAGTAGTTCAAAACATATCCTCACACAGCCTAACCAACAGAACAAAAAGAAAACTGTTTTTTAAAATGAAAAGCAAAAAAATGGAAACGGATATGGATCGGAATTCATTCTGGGAAGGAAGACTCATACAAGAAAGCCAGTGGCGGGCAAGCAAGCGTTCAGAATGAGTAGGAGGAATGATATTTCCTGGCATGAATTTAAAAGAAAGCTCTCTTTCCACCCAGATGAATATAAGGAGCTGAACTTTCCATGCATGGGTTTGGAATTCATTAACTGATGTGAAATGAAAGCCTGTGAATACAACAACAAGTCAAATTATATCCCAAACCAAGTAGCAACTTCCCATGAACAAAAAATGTCTCATATTAGCAACAGAATAGGATAGTCTCTTCTGCATTTTATACACAATTGCACAACATCCTTTCTTCCCTATTACAGACTAACGTATAAACAAAGACCATAATTCTGGGGAAAACTGAGATTTAAACAATCTGAATTTGCTGGGATGCTGAGGAAACGTTGACCCCCCTATCTGGCTCCATGATGAATGAAACTCCAGGCCATCACAACAATCCTGCTGCCTTAAGCTCTGTGACTTGGCTGATGGTTACCTCTATGACTTGGCTGCCAAAATAATGCTCAATTTTTGACATGAGCATCTCATCCCTATCACCACACAGCAAGTTAAATACAGCTCCTGTAGCAACATTACCACAACAAATGCACATTAATTTCAAACAGAATGTTCAAATAGAATGTTCAAACAGAATGTTCGGAAGGATTGGGTGACTGATTTCGGAAGATTTGGGGGAGGAAATTTGGGGGAGGAAGGCTGGACGAAGAGTGAAGAAGTTGGGGGGAGGTCGCGGGTCGCGGGTGGGTCGCGGGTCGCGGGTTGAACTCATTAATTCGTTGGCAAGATCGTGACCGTCCAACATGCCCCACTCGATCTCGACCGTCGAACCGGATCACTCAGACACTCATGAAGTCGTATAATAACCGAAGCCTCTTTCAAGATACTTAGAAGTCATGCATATTTCATGTAAATACCATGTTTTAATTAGAGTTCTTGCACGCTCTCTCAAATGTAAATCAACTGAAGAAATAATCCCAACGTTGAAAAGAGAGACAAACCTTCACAAATTCATTTAGAAGACAAGAAAACAACGGAGAGATAATTCGACTATGTCGTTGTACAAATGTTGATCACTTTGGAAAGCATCACATCAAAAATTTCTAGCTAGCTCCAGCTAGAACTTAGATTTGAAGATTAAGGCCAAACTGATTCGACACAAACCCAGGAGGCCTGCAGAGTCTCCGGTGCCATCTCCTCTGAATCGGCGTTATCCTCGAAGGACATGGTAGCAGCAACATAAGAGTTTGGAGAAGAATATGAAGAGGAGGGGGGAAGTATGCTAAATAAAGTTAAACCCGTGCTTTCAGGACGAACAAGCTGAGACAACAGCAAGTAAAGAGAAGCCATGGAAAGTTGGAGCCGAAGTTTATGTATACGAGACAATGATCGATGAATGATTCACTTCAAGACAACTAGGAAAGAATGGAATTGCTTTGGTTAGCTTTTAGGCTTGGCATATGCATATTATATATATATATATATATATATATATATAAGAAGGGCTGAGTGAGCCTGTTTGTGTCGTTACCCTTATGAAAAGAAGTACTCTTGAGAAATAACTAAAGATGGGAGGCCTGGATCGGAAATACTACCTATAAGGGGTTCCAAAAGCCGCTGATTTTCTCCCGGTGACGTTGATGCTCTGTGGTATCGTAGCTGGTGGTGGCCTGTAGTGCTTTCACTCCATGCGTCCCTTTTTTAAAACTAACAATCGCCTGAAGATGGCCGGAGAGGGTCTCCGGAATGGGGAAGACACCGGAAGGTCGTCGGAGGAATGCCGGACGGGGCGCCGGAAGGCCCGAGAGAAGACGCCGAAAGGTCATCGGAGGAATGCCGGACGGGGCGCCGGAAGACCCGAGAGAAGACGCCGGAAGGTCGCCGGAGGAATGCCGGACGGGGCGTCGGAAGGCCCGAGAGAAGACGCCGGAAGATCGCCGGAGGAATGCCGGACGGGGCGCCGGAAGGCCCGAGAGAAGATGCCGGAATTTTACCGGAATGATGCCGGATGGGCGCCGGAAGGCCCAAGAGAAGAACTAAAATAGGCCGGACTGGACTAGGCCTAAACTAGGCCAAGCTAAGCCAACAAGAGTGCTGACCAGCCTGAGCCAAAATGGGCCACAGGATCGAAATGCCTCTGATACCATGTTAAGAATAAAATAAAAGAGAATAAAAATTTAGACTAAGAGAGAGAGAGGAGAAGTGAGACACAAGATTTAAGTGGTTCGGTCCATAGACCTACATCCACTGTGGGAAGGTCCAAATGGGCAGATGTGTGTACTCACTGGTGTAAGGATGAGATTACAGAGAGGCTTTATTTATAAGCCTTTGATTGCAATAGCCCACATTGCTTTAGCAACGTGGGACTAACTCTAATATTTAGAGAAAGGCAGTCTGACTCATGAACTACCTAAACAATTTCAAAAACCAAACGCCGTCTGACTCTGGGAACTGTTAAACATTGAAGAAAAAATTTTATCCTACCCAAATTATAAATAAAGAAAGAAATATTCCAAAACCATTAACAATGACCATTGGCTGGTCGGCTGCTGTTTTACCGTATTTTTATTCAGCCTGCAAGTTGCAGTAAGTACTCCAATCTGCAACTTTCAGGCCCTTAGGCCCACATGATAAACAGGCTGAAATGTCGGGACTTTTTCGTGTTCATGAGGAGCTGCATATGTATCATGTATGAGCCCCTCCCAAAAGAAGACGAAAGAAAAATAAACAAAGTAGGGAAACTAAATTAAGAACGAGTATTTCTTTTATTCCAGGCTAGAGCCATCTAGCCAGTTTTGGTTCTTTCGTGTATGTTTTTGTTAAGCCTATTAACAATTAATGAGAGTCCGTCTACGCAATTTTTCCTTGTGTACAGCTTCTTACTGATTGCCTTTTATATACAGTTTTCCATCTAAATATTTTGTCAGGAAGTTTTCTATATTTTATTGTTGATCGCATGTGCAACTTGTCATGTCGGATGTGCAACTTGTCATGTCGGATGGACCTTCTTTAAATAAAGTTGATAAGAGTCTATTTAGACCTAAAAGTTGCTGATGGAATAAATTAAAGTTGCGAAATCAGCCAAACATGCGAAGTCCATTTAGAGCAAGATTTAACGTGTGGAACTCCGAATACAGAAACAATATTTGAGTAGAAACCAATTTAGTTCTCTCTCTTATCTGATGTAGAAGCTATGCGCTCTGAGCAGTACTACCGCATGACCCAATCGAGGTTTGTTCTTTGTCTGATGACTCCACCGTCATTTGGTTTCTTTTTAATGTTTTCTTACCAATATGTTATAATTTGACCCTGCATGCGTGCATGGGCTATGAACAATCGATTTTTTTGCTTATTTTTCAGCTCAAACGTGAATTATTAACTAGTTATACTTATAAGCAACATATATATATCGTCAAAATATACAGAAAATCGTGGTAATATATCACAAGGATCCAGAGTACTGCCAAAAAATCCAGCCTTTGCAGACCATTTTGCCAAAAGATGAGCTTGTATAATTCTGCCTTAATCTAGTTAAAATCCAACGAAAAGTGATATATGGGCTCAGCCTAAATACGCTCCTGATCAGCTTAGGAACTGCAGCATCGATAGTAGTACTCCAGCTAATTCCCGCAATATCCTTGTCCAGAGTTTCCTTGATGATGGCCTGCAGGTTATCCCCTCAAAGAACACCATCTTCCGTTCCATCCTCATGGCCAGATGGGCTGCACACAAGGCCGCCTTTGCATCGTAGCTTAATTATAATCCATGTATTTTCTCTTAACCATACATTAGCTAGCCTCCCCTGTCCTTGTACGGATCAGACTTGGTGAATCTTTCCTCCCGCCGGCCGACCCTCATTAATGGAACCCTTCTATTCATATCTACATTTTCCTTCTTGAAATAGATTGAAGGAATAAACTAGTACTAAATGTGAGTATCGGAACGGATGGAACTGGAATGACCAGTTCCGATATTCACCGACATTTCTAGAATCGGAATCCGAAAATATCGGTCCCATGATGTGTGAACTTTTTTGGTCAGCTTTTTTTCTAAACCAGAATTTTGGCCAAATTTTTTGTTGTACATCATAAATTAATAATAAATTAAATATAAAATAAATATTCATCCAAATTCCAAAATAAAAAATAAAGTCACAACATTCTAAAATTATGGGTATCGAAAAGCAAAATTCTTTCTCCATTTGAGCCCTAATTTTTGTTAAAAAAATAGAAACAAGAAATTTATGAAATTCTGCTAGAATTTCCTGTTCTGGTTCAGGAAAATGCCTAAAACATATTTTGATTATGACCAAAATATTTGCCCACCCCTAAGTCTAGGAACTTCGTATTAGTTAAAATAGAACAATATTTTATTTTCTAATTTCAACATAAATTTTCAAGTAAATGTGTTCCACTAAGCTTTTTCATGCTAATCGTCAGGGCTTTATGTGATCAATTCATGATGAAATCCTCATTTATATGCATACCATCACTATAGGTGAGCCTAGGGGTAAGTACTGGCATGGGACATGGCACCCCTACACCAGAAAATCAGTCTAATTGACATGTACCAAGGGCACCTCCACACCAACAAATTAGTCTGACTCCACAGTGCCAAGGGCACCTCCACAACAACAAATTGGTCTGACTCCACAGTGCCAAGGGTACCTCAACACTAGCAAACTAGTTTGACTCCACAATATCAAGGGCACCCCCACACCAGATGATTGGTCTAACTTGACAGTGTCAAGAGCACCCTCACACCAGATGATTGGTCTAACTCGTCAGTATTAACTTTTGTGCACAATTGAGATTTTGATAATTTCAATAAATGGATTAAGTTTATAAAAAAGGACATCTCAAAGACAAAGACGTTTTGATGAAAGAGTCAATGACTTAAAGAAGGAAGATCAAGAAGATGCAAGGAGCTCAAAAATGAAGTTTTAAGACCTTAGGGTATAAGCCTTGTAACTCTTTGTTTCACTTTTGACAAGGATTATGAATTACACTTGCATATCTTTCAAAATATGTATAAATCGTTTTACCTTTTGTTTGAAAGATTAAAATATTTTTAAAGGTTTCAAAACACCTCAATCAAACCAATCATATACTTATGGGAAGTAAGTCTTTAAAATTAAGTGTTTAAAAGTGGTCAAACACATGTTTTTAAATGACCCAGACTATGTGTTTAAGTTGAGGAGGTCGACTGGCTGATGAAGCGGTCGACTGATCTTCGACCGCTTGTTATAGTGGTCGACCAGTTAATTTTAAAATAGAGTCGTTGAGCTTCTGACAATATGACCGTTGGATAACGGTAACTTGAACGGTCGACCGGTTCATGTAGCGATCGACCGACTTGTTTTAACAGACGACTCTCGACGACTATAAACGGCTAGTTTCCATATATAGCCTATAAATACACCTTCATAACATCCATAATGAATACACAACGACCACATATTTTTAGATAACTTGAGAAATATTTCAAACCTTCATATTCCATATTTCTCATAGCATTCACACAAAACACACTTTCAAATCCTTGTCTTTGTGTGAATAAAGAGATAGAGTTTTCAACTTTCATGCTCGCTATTTGATAGAGCTTTGTTCTTCCATCTTTATATCAAAAGAGGTGATACCTTTAGTGAGGGTTGTTCACTAAAGAAGAAGCTTGGAGAGTGAATATCTCAAGCTTGGGTGGGTTGTGAGTGGTATGTCTGAAAAACCACTTGGTTGGGTTTGAGTGTTGAGCTTTGAGAAAACACTTATACGGCTCTCTAGCACCCGGAAGCTAGAGTGTATGCTATTTGAAGAATAGTGGAAAAACCTCAAGGCTAGGTGAAGGAGCTTAAGGGGTGGATGTAGGCGGGTATGCCGAACCACCTAAAAAACATATGTTTGCTTCTATATCCATACTCTTTACTTTTAACACGTATTTACACTTATTGCATATTATATACTAGTGCTAAATTAGTAGTTACTTTGCAAACACGTCTTTTGGGGCTAAAAGTGAAAATTTTAGAAAACCACTTCATCCCCCTATTGGGTTGCCTTAATCGTAGAACTCACAGTCAGTGCCAAAGGCACACCCAACGTGTACCCCCACCTTGGACAAGCTACGAGTAACTGGTCTAACACGCTTGTACCAAAGGCAACCTGAACAAATACCCCCGCTACAGAAAAAGTCTGAACAACGGTCTAACTCCCCAAGTGCTAGGGCACCATCGAGTACCCTATTGCGGACAAAGTCCAAGCGGTGGGCATAACTCTCCGAAGTGTTAAGATACAATCGAGTACCCTGCTATGGACAAAGTTGAGCAGTCAGTCTAACTCCCCAAGTGCTAAGGCACCATCGAATACCCCTGCTACGGACAAAGTCCGAGCAATCGGTCTAACCCCCCAAATGCTAAGACACGATCGAATACCCTCACTTCGAACACGCTCCGAGCTAACTCCACAGTGCCAAAGGCACCCGAACGAGTACTATCATCTCGGGCAAGTTCTGAGCAACTGGTTTAAGTCAACAGTGCCTAATTTGTCGATCTGCACGGCCTCAACTCGTCTACCTCCACTTCTTGTACATCACACTAGGACCAAATCAAAACCAAAGCCCACAACGTATCAGTCGGCCCGCAAGCTCCAATTCCCCAATTCTCATGAACCAACACTCATTTTTCCCCTCACACCTCTAGAATCAAAAAAAGCACAAACGGATTTAGTACAAACCGTAGCAAGCAGGTCCCACAGCTCGTGACTCGTAAGCCTACTGAGACCTTTACCTTCCACGAACTCATGTTGAGGGTAGGGACTACTGATAGGCCATAATACAGTCCATTAGGGCCGCCCAATTGGCCTAACAGCAACTGGTCTGATAAACTCTCGATCGGTCCAAGCCAGTTTAAGGGGAGGGACTATTGATGGGCCGTAATATAACCGAGTCAACCTGTTGAGACATACTAGCTCATCTACAGTCTCATCTAAGGCCACATGCGCCTTCTAGAACCTCAATCCGCATATGTATAAATTAATTTATCCAGGACTCCATGAGTAATCAGGACTCCAGGTAAGATAAGGAGTCTTGAAGCTCATACCATTAGATTTCATTTGAAACTCTAGCATCCCCCTCTTATAACGATAAGGACTCCAGGTAAAATAAGGAGTCTTGAAGCTCATACCATTAGATTCCATTTGAGACTCTAGCCCCTATAAAAGACATGTACCCTCATTATATTTTCTTAAGCTTAATTACTTATATATACTAAACTCTTTTTCTCAAGATTTAACTTTGGCATCGGAGTCTTCACATTCGACGCCATCCCTCCTCTTGTTCTCTTTCAGGTCTGATCGGCTCCGGCTCTTGGTGGTTTTTGGCATCATCACCAAAAATCACCATGAGCCGGAGCCGATTGACATATTTTTCGTAGAGCCTAATTGTATTGATTACATCTATATCATGATGAAAATGACTCTTATCATATTTTTAAGGTTTAATTATTTTCACTATACAACTTTACTTGTATAGTAAAAGAATGATAATCAAATTATGCATATTAATGGACCATCAAATGTCAGGTCCTATCAGACCTGACCACGCCTGGTCTGGCCCGTTGCCAGCGTATTCGCCTGATCACTCCATCTCCCGTTAGGAGTCCTAAAGGTTCTAGACTCCTAACCGAGCATCTACATGATCAAGGACAATAAGGATCCTATATGCTCGGGAGACCTCTTTCTCTCCTAATAGAACTCCATGAATTAGTTGTTAAAGGAGTTAGAGTCCCAATAGAGGTATGACTCTTAAACCCATATAAAATCAAGGTATTGCACTTATTTGGACTAATACTTAATTTCATTCTCTAAACACTAAACATCTTCTTGAGATCTAACTTGGTCGTCGGAGACTTGATCTGAGGCCACCCCTCCCTTAGTGACTTTTGGAGGATTGACATCATCACATATCAATACATGTTTATACAAAGTTAAACTCGTTTAATAAGCAGAAAACCTAACTTTTTTTCCTTCAAGTTTGATTTATTTAAGAGATAAATTGCACTCAATGCTAGTTTTTCAGGACCATCTAAAATGATATGAGAATTAAGGATCAATTTACTGTTGCTTAAGTTATAATCTTGAATAGCATAGCGTAGTTTTAGATAAAATATCTATTCTATTAGGAAGACGAATCCTTATGATCATGACTCTAGAAAAGTTACATGGAAAAACCAATAGTCTGAAAAATAAGGAGAATAAAATAATACACTATAAGACATGTTAATTGTACCAGTCAAACTGATTTAATCAAAGAACCTAAAGCTTTATTCAAATTTGATTTATTTAATAAGTAAATTGAAATTGGTTAATTAACTTAAAGAAGTTCATAACTATTTAAATCACATAAGAAGAATCAATATACTATTGCTCGGAGGTATAATTATGTTTACATTTCATTGGACGGGCTATAGTTACAGATATCATTATTTCTGGTAGAGAAGTTCTTACACAATTGAAAACTGACCCTCGCATAATATCTCAACTTGAGTCGAGAAAATGCTCCAACCGAATGAGAGAGATCAGAGGGAGAGAGATAATCTAGAAGAAATAGAAAACAAAACAGAGATATATAATTCGACCAGGAGCTGTATGAGTGTGGAACACTTCAAAAGTTTTACTCTTTATACTTTGGTATACAACAATACGATGATAGTTTCGGCTAGAACTCAACACTGAAGACTTATGGCCAAACTGATTCGACAAAAAACGGGAAGCCCTGCAGAATCTCCAAGACCATCTCTTCCGAGTCAGTAATGTTATCCTTGGTCATGGTCTTGTTTGTCAGCGACTTTTGGCATGTCATGAAACACATTGTCGCAGCAGCATGTGATTCTGGAGAAGAACGAGAAGAGGAGGGGGGAAGTGCGGTGAGTGAAGTTGATCTTGTGTGGTTTCAGGACGAGCAAGCTCAGACAAAAGTAGGAGAAGAGAAGCCATTGGAAGTGGGAGCAGGATCAGCTTCTCTTCTCAGTGATGATCACTGATTCAATTCAAGTATGTGGAAAGCTGGAATTGCTTTGGTTAGCTCTTAGCCTTAGCAGATACATATATTTAAGAGGGAACCCAAGTCCAACCCACTGGTTATGTCGCGTGCTACCTGCAGGAAAGATTCTGACGATTTATTATATTTGATGGGAGGCATGGATATTCGGGAATACTGACTTTCTCCTGGCGATGCTGGATTGGTGGTAATTCTTTGACTTCGAGTTCCATTTTTCAAAAATACATTAATTAATTAGGGAAGGCACGAGTCTGGGACGGAACTGCCCAGAACAACAAATGCAAGAAAAAGAAACAAAAGACTGTCGGGAACTCTGGAAACTGTTACAAAATCACTCCGACATCTTTCCCGAGCCGAATTTTAATGACAGAAATAATACATTTCCAAAAGCTTGAATATATATAATACACCATTAATTGGCTGGATGGACGTCGCAGGTCAATTTATTTATTTATGTCATTTTCAGGGTAATTAGGCTTAGCTAGCTAGAACACATCGAGGATTGAACGATGTACATCATGTAAAGAAAGAAGGAAAAACTTGGTAAAAACCGTTCTGGTTCTGTCTGTTAATTAATTAATACAACGTTTTGTTGAATTATATATATAATTAAAAAAAATATTCATGTGTGATCTGTCTTGTCTTTTACCCTATATATTTACTGATATATATATATATATATGCGTGATCGATGGATAGCTGGGTTAAATAAACTTAGATATGAGTCTATTTGCAACTAAAAGTCTGAAGCTGGATTAAATTAGCTTGTGGTATCACAAATTGACTATTATCATTCAATTATAATTGAATCTAAAAGTCTGAAAGCTTGATTAAATTAGCTAACTGTGATATCAGCAAATTGACAATTCTAGTTAATTACAACTAAATTTTAAGTATTATTTAAATCTAAGTTCCCATATGTTAGGAGTTCCACAACTTGATCTTGTTAGACTTAATTATCTTTCCACTTATGGTTTGGATATATAAAAAGAGGGGATAAATACAAAATTTGTCCATGTGATATGCGAAAAAATCAAATAAGTCTCTAAACTTTAAAATCTATCAAATTAGTTCTTATGATTTAAAATCCTTCACATTTGGCGAGTTAAGGAAGAACTAGATTAAATTAACTTTCGACGAATTTTAAACCTCATAGACTAATTTAATTTGATGAATTTTAAAGTTCAAAAACTTATTTGATTTTGACGCGAAACAGCAAGAATTAATGAACTTTGTATTTATTCCTAAAGGGAAATAAGATATAGTATCAAGGAACTCCTAATATAAAGAGAATTATATTTGAATAATATATACCTGATTTAGATCTCTTGAGGGTTCTAAGCCTGATCAAATTCAGGTTCCTTTTTGCATTGTTTTGGTAATTTTATTTTTGTTGTCCTCTTTGCTTTCTGATTTGTTAATTAGATTAAATTCAGCTTATATTTCTTGAGGTACCTTAATTTGCAGTAACAGGCCGATCGATGTGGAAGGCCATGTGTGTTCCACTTGGCCCGCGTCTACATGGCTGATCTCCACGTGGTACTAATATTAGAGAATCACGCTACTATTTTTGACTAAAAACTAGATGAAAAAATGGACAGGGATCTCTCCATTTTCGGAATTAGCTAGTAAAACTCGAATATATTTTAGATTTATAAAATTAAAAATTCTTATTACAGCCAACACCGAACTGACGCTATAAGATTATTAGCAAACATGGACAGAACCAGAACTACGCCAACATTAAAAGCCTACTCTATTGTTGAAGTCCAATTCTTTAACTTGCTAATAGAACTATATATTGAGAGAGATTATGAGGACGACTCTAGTTCTTCACCAACGAAAAACAAGAACAAATAAATAAAGACAGCGAAGAACTTCGACCATGGATTTGTACAAAACTTGAACATGACTACGACGCTACCGAACTCATCGATACTTATAGAATAGTTCCGATAGACATCTAATTGGAAGATTAAGGCCAAACTGATTCCACGCAAACCTTTAGGTCCTGCAGATATTCCTGTACCATGCTGGTCTCTTCTGAGTCCGTATTATCCTTGTTGGACTCATTTCCCGGCGGCTTCTTGTCTGTGGAACACCTTGACGCAGCATTGTTAGAGGCTGCAGAAGAGGAGGAGGACGGCGGTTTGGTAAATAAAGTTGAACTTGTTGTGTCCTCAGTCTCAGTCTGATTAAGCTGGGACAACAATAGCGAGAGAGAAGCCATGAGAAGTCGGAGATGGAGTTTTTGTCTACCGGGTGACGATGGACGACTCAATTGAAGGGACTATATAAACTATATATATATATATATATATAAGAACTGTTACGTACGGATATCTTCTACGGACGTTGAGACTCGCGCGGAAAGAGACGAAACAACAGCTTGTTTGTTTCGTTACCTGCTTTGATTACGTGGTACCTGTTTCAGACATTTAACTAGTAACTAATTTTTTGGATAACCATCCTTTAAAAACAGATAAACATCATAAATATTTGGGTCTCTTTAAAAACGATCACAACAGTTATCTATTAATTAGTATATACAACGGCATGATTGAATTGACTTGGTACATTTTTCCTATATACTTGTATTATTTATTTATTTTTTACTAATGGGAAATTATATTTATATTCAAATTTATTTATGCCCGCTTAATTGTATGCACAAGAATTAAAAAATAAGATTTTGTATCTTCTTTTTGTACTTAATTAAAAGTTCATCATTAAGTACACTAAGAAAAAACAAGTCTTTAGCGTCGGTCTTTTTAGCCGCGGTTGCTAAAAATACCGCTAAATGATGATTTTCGCTACGTACCATCTATAGCGACGGATTTTTTAACGACGGTCGCTGACCGCAGTTATAGATACCCTTTACCATCGTTTTTTAAAAAACGCTCCTACAAATTGGAACTTTAGCGGCTTTTTGTAAAAAAACGCGACTAAAGCGCTAAAAGTTCGATCTTTAGCGACATTTTTTCACAAACACCGCTAAAGGTTAGCAGCGTTTTTTTTTTACAAACGCTGTTAAAGGTCTAGTTTTGCACACTACAATAACACATAGCTTTGCACGTCATGCTCATGAGATGGTACATAGTACTCAATTATTATAAGTAATTTACAATTTCATCATTCTATATGGTGTTTGTGATGTAGGAAAAAGAGAAACAAGTTCTAATTGATCGAGCACAATTGTATAAAGTGTTCATTCACGTTCTGACGGGTCTCCAATGAATCCGGATGTAACAGAGAAAATAGTTATGTGAACCTCGTCAAGAATAACGAGACCCAACAACGAATAGGGAACCCAAGATCGTTCTAGGATAGATTCAAATGGAAACCTCGACCCGTTGTTTATGACAAACAAGAACCTCAGTATAAGGAAGATGCCACAAACAGTTGTGGAAACTTCGTTTGATAAGTCGAGATAAAAGTCACGGAAAATCCCAATAAGTTCGAATAATTCTTCAAAGAACCAAAGAGAAATTCTCTCACAAGTTTTCGCTAAAAAAAATTCATTCTTCTTCTTCACGCCAAAAGGCCAAATAAATAGACTTGGAACATCCCTCCAAGAATAGGAAATAAATACAAAATTTAAATGCAAATCAAATATTCATATTCCTAAAAATCCGGCTAAAGAAAAGGATAAACCAACATTTGAAAATGAATTCAAATGCAAATCAAATCTTCCTAAAAATACAAGATCCTTCTATTGAGCTCAAATCTTGTTCGGAGTCTTCTAGAACTTGAATCAAGTTGACAAGCCAGTGTTGTTCATGTGTATCTTGTTCAATGGACCTCCACAAATTGGATTGATCTCATGCCTCTTGAATTAGCCCGTTGACCACCTCTTGAACCTTCTTGGCTCGTGCCCTTGTAACCGGTCCAATGGGAACTTGAACTGGGTCTTTCAAAGATGTGCCTTGATTTACATCAAATAGTATGTCACTATTACATCAATTTTGATTTGAATGTGCAAATTTTAATTCAAGATTTAACTGTATGTTATATTCTTTCAGATGCGAATGAAGGAGATTTAAGTGAATGATCCAACAATTTCATAAGCCTTAAGCCAATCTAGAATGGGTGGGCAGCATCAGTTGGTCACCATCTGACCACTATGCACAAGTGATTGGTCTAGAACGACATGGTCGCATTCGTGGCATTAGACTAGGGCCAACTCTTTCATCTCATCCTACCAACACCAATAGAATATCCACTCAGCCTGCATCCTCTAATAACGAGGAAATGTTGAAAATTCGGGATAAAATGAAAACTATAAAGTCTACAATTTCATCGCTTCAATCTACAATTCAAATGATAGCTAAAGCCTGGGTAGAAATTTTAGTTACTTACCCTCACATAATCACTATTGATTCTATTTATGTATTTTCTTAGTTAATTGTTTGTTTAAATTTTGTAGGAGCAATATGAAAACCAAAATGTTGTCAATCCCAATCCCAACTAGGTTCCACAATCAATTCATAGATCATCTTTTGCAAGCCGAAAAACGTTTCATGGTAGGATACTAACATAAATGAAGATTGTCATTAATTTGATTTTTTAAGTGTGTACTAAGCTCTTGTGTTTGTATTTATTTATTTTTATCTTTGTTCACGTCATTACTATTTGTTAATTTTTCAATATTGCAATTGCGGACAATATAGATGGTGAGGGTGATGGTGCTAGTGGTAGAGCAGATGGTGCTGGTTCAAGTGCTAAAGCTGCTAAGGATTGAAGTTTTAGTTATTTGTTATTAAATGTCATTACTTGTTAGTTTTAAGACTACTGAGAAACTTTTAGAACTTATTTGTGTTTATTGTAAAACTTGTAAAATGTGATTATTTAGTCAATGATGAAATATATTTTTATTTATTACATTTTTATCTTTTTGCATCAATCAATTAAAATCTGTGATCAAATTTGTATTACAAGAAAATATAGAAAAAAAAACAGGTTTTTAACACTGATATAGTGGCGTTCTAAAAAAACATTGTCATAGACCTTTAGCAGCGATCACAAAAACACTGTTATAGGTGTTTTAAAGCAGTCCAAAATCGACCTACAACAACATTTTTTAAAAACGCCGCAGTATATTAGTCTATAGCTGCGATTTCAAAAACGTTGCTAAAGACATATAGCAACGTTTGTAAAATTGGATTTAGCGGCATTTTACAAAATGCTACAACAGAGTAGTCTATAGCGGCGCGTTAACCACCGCTATAGCCTTTGGGTCTATCTTTACCAGCGGTCGCCTTAACCGCTGCTAAAAACTTGTAGCAAAGTTTCAAAATACGCTGCAAAAAAATTCCTCTTTGGGTCTATCTTCACCAGCGATCGCATTAACCGCTGTTATAGCTTATAGCGACAGTCATATATATGACCGCTGCCAAAGCTTTAGCAGCTGTTTTGACCTTCAGTATCGGTCTCAAGGTCGATTTTTTTGTAGTGTTTACAATGGTTGATCGCATGGGGAATGACTGATCACGTGGGATCGATCTTTAATTAATTGCTAATTATATTAGTAGATCGAGCATGCGTGATGGACCCGGCTGGTTGAAATAGTCTTAGATATATAATAGCGGTACTACTATATATATACTACTAATGAAAAGTTGATGATGGACTAAATTATCTTGTCAATTCAAACAAAAGAGAAACTCCAACGACTTTAAGAAGGGATTTTACGAATTTTAACCATTTGAATTATTTAGGGAAGGTTGTGAATATTGAGGAGATTGGAGTTTTTATTGGGTTTTGAGAGAAATTAGTGAAAAAAAAAAGTAGAATTTTATGGTAGCTGATGAAAAAGTAGAGAGAGAAATATGAAAATTTTTAGGAGAGTTTGAGTGAAGCCAAAGATAATTTTAGTGAATTTTTTAATGTTTATTATAATAAAAATAAATTATTTGAAAGGGGAGAGAAATTTTTTAAGTTATTTTATTAAATTTTTTGAATTAATTACCTTCTAAACCAAAATTTTGGAACGGGGATAAATTTATTAGCTTGTCTATTGGAACAACTTTATAATAATGGGCTCTAAGCACTATTATCACGACCCAAATCAAGGTTTTATTTTCTTTTTTTATATTTTTTGTAGTGATTATCTAAGTAATTTAATTTGACTTGATTAATCGATTTTGTTCTCCTTTTTGCTTACCAATTTGTCATAACCTAGTACATGTGTGCTTTGGCCACGAACAGTTAGGGCATTTTTGCGTTCAATTTTGGTTGTTTTCTTTGGATATTAAAGAAAGACATTTCCAAGGCTTGAATGCGTGCTGACCATTGGCGGCAGGTTGGCTATAGTTTTACCAAGACATTTTCAAGCTAATATTAATTCCTATATAACATATTGGCTCTAATTGTCAACAGTCTGTATTTTTCAGGCGAATAACAGATTTCTTTTTTTTTAAAAAAAACAAGGTACATAGAATAGTGAGGTAGCATGCAATTGTGTTATAGCTAGAAACCATCCAGACAGGAGTTTCGGTAACTCGGTTGGCTTTTTGGATGGGCCAATATAATATAAGCTTCTGGGGGCGGCAAAAATATAATATTGTAATTTTTTTGGTTCTAAATTTAATATTGTAATTTTTGGATGGGCCAATATACAAAAGAATTGAAAAAATTAGGGTTAAATTAGACCCGGCAGATCAAACAACCATAACCAGGCCAGTACTAGCTAATCTTTTAGTAGGCCCAAACATTTTGAGCCGGGCCGATCGAATTTGGTCTAACCTTTACCAAACCCGCAACATATCTATTTTTTTTTCTAAGTAAAACGGGAAATAAAATTAGACAAACTGACTACCCCTTAAGGAGTCCGTAGAATCCCTAATGACAGGAGGCAGGTCAGTGCTAAGAAAATCCCCAACATTACCCGAATACATCCCCCATTTTGCCACATTATGAGCTAAGACATTGGCACTACGAGAAATCCAATTAATCTGCCACGAAGGATGCTAAAAAAGAAGCTGTCGAATAGTGGTTATTTCTCCTTCAGTACTCCAATCCGGTGCAACCTGCAGGTCGTTAATTTGAGTAATAACTCCAAGGGAATCACCCTCCAGCAAGATATTTCTCCCATCATAGTCTGCAGCTAAATTACAAGCCAGTCGCGCAGCTCTAGCTTCGCCTTTCATTGGATCCATACCGAGGAGATGATGGATACGCACCTTAAGGATTGATTTCTCTGAATCACAAGCCACAGCAGCAACACACATACGATTACCCCTTACAGCAACATCAAAATTAATTTTGACCATCTCTTCAGGTGGGGGCTGCCAGTGAGCAATGTTGTCCACAGATACATTCCAGGCCTCTCTATGCGCTACATATCGCCTATGAACTGAGCGAATAAGCTCCATTATATGAGGGACTATCCATTCATGCACACATTTGTTTCGAGTATTCCAGATAGTGTCTAGTGTGAGAGTTACAGCCAAAATCATATGTGGCCATGAGTCCCTGTTAACTTCCGGCAAGTTTTGTGGGTCTAAAATAAACTGAACCCACGTTTCAATAGAAGAAAGCACAAACCGATTCACATTAATGGGCCACGGACCATGCTGCCATAGTATGGAACTAATAGAACACTCCAAAAATAAGTGCACCATAGTTTCAGGATAGAGTTTACACATGGGACATAACATGGACGATATTACCTGGGGACTACTCACATGCCCCATACAACCTCGGAGTGGTAATGCATGACCTGCCACTTTCCATAACAATAATCTAAGTCTGTGTTGCACCTTTAACTTCCATAGCCGTTTCCACACCTCTGGGGGAAGGTTTCCTGGGACAGAAAGTTTTGCTCGATTATCATAATGATAGGCAGCCCTCACTGTAAGCACCCGTTTAGGGTCCAAAACCCATTTCAAAGTATCGATTTGAGGAGAAGATGACAGTGGGATATTGAATATTGCCTCAGCCGAACCTGGCTCAAACAAAGATTGAATCAGACTGGATCTCCATGTATGTGAGATGGGGTCAATAAGATCTTTAACATAATTGATCGATCGATCCACCAGGACATTTTGTTGAAGTGAGGGGATGAACCCAGGAAGATCGGGCACCCATGGATCACACCATATATTAATGGCGGCGCCATCCTTGACACACCAACATAAACCCGCTTGCACAATCTCCTTTGTCTTCAGAATTCCCTGCCATATCCAAGATGCCCCTGGAGAAGAAGATGTTGCCATAAAATGTCGTCCCCGACAATACTTTTCCTTGAGAGCCGACACCCAAATCCGGTCACTGTTTGAGGCTATTTGCCACCCCAATTTAGCCACCAAGGCGCGATTGACTTCTTCCATCCGACGAAGCCCCAAACCACCACATTCTTTGGGCTTACAAATATTATCCCAAGCTTTGGGATGAAAACGGCGCGACAGCCCATCAAAACCCCACCAGAAATTTTTCATTTTAGCATCCAGCTTCCTGCACACTTGTTTTGGTAAAAGGAAAAGAGACATATAATATGAGGGGAGAGCCATTGCTACCGATTTAAGGAGTACCGTACGACCCGCTTGGGATAAAGATCGAGCTTTCCAGCCTGCCAAGCGTTTATCCACTTTGTTTAGAATCTCAGAACATGTTTGACGACGTGACTGCGGCACTTCGAGTGGAAGGCCTAGGTACTTACCCGAAACTTGTGCAGGTTGTATTCTAAGAAAGTTAGACAACTGCTCCTTTCGTTCAACCTCCATATTGGAGCTAAAATGCACAAAAGATTTCGAATAATTGATTTCTTGCCCCAACCAATCTGCAAACATGTGTAAACAACGCTGGAGAGATGCCACCTCATGGAAATTAACCCGACAAAAGAGCATTAAATCATCTGCAAAAAGAATATTAGAAACTGGAGCATGTCGTGCAATACGAATGCCATGGATATTTCCTCGAGTCTCCTCTCGTTTAATAAGTCTAGTTAACACTTCAGTCACCATAACAAATCAAAATGGAGAGAGATGGTCTCCTTGACGTAGACCTCTTTGCGGCTGAAAAAAACCATATGGCTACCATTTATCACTGACCCCTCTGGGCCCGATTGTGGACCAACAATACTGTTCCCTTTTGCGTTTCTTCAACATGGGCTTACAGTGTCGGAGAGAACTCATGACAAAGACATGTAAGCCCACCACTAGATTTGGGCTGGCAATGCTCGGAAAAGAGGCCAAAGTGGCCCAACCCGATCCACCCAGAGCCTCCTGTTCTAAATGCACCTCCACCCGTACTTCTAGAGGAAAATCCTTTTTTATTTCTCGGCGTGCCTCATCGTCCTTTGTTATCTGCAGTAGCAGTGCCGTGCACGGCAAATCCAACACACCGAAGTCCGGGACTATTTCTGGAACCACCCAAGTGCCCTCAGTAGTTCGTCGTGTCTTCACCGTACCTGCACCAGTTACGATATAGGTATGATGAGTACTGCAGTCACCAGGCCCTATGTGATGGGATGTAATACGAGTCACATGTATGTCGTGGGAAGTTGTGCCAGCTTGGGTCCCATGGGCCTCTACCGCTAGCCTCTGCGTTCCCACCATTGCTGCCTCTCCGGCAACCCATGAAGCCTGGCCTGTGCCAATGGTCTGCACTCCGACCACCGGCGGAACGAGGTCCCCCAAGAGTGTAGATCCGTACAAGCAAGTTCGCTCAGAAATGCTTAGACTATAAGGAAGCCGTGAACTCCACTTCTCAAGCTTCAAAACCACCCTGGAAGAAATACCACGCTGAGAAATGATCTCCCCTTTGACAGACCAATGCTGGCAATCCAATACTCTACCTCGCATCTTCGGTGACCGGACCACGCATAAAAAGCGATTCTCCTTCTTTTCGAGCGCCGATAATTCCAGACACTTTTCAAAAGACCCAGCACGAGAAAAGATCGCCCGAACTACAGACAAAGCAACTTCTTTGTCAGAGATGAGGCAGCCCACTAGAACAATGTCCGCCCCTTCCTCCGTCCCTACTGCACCTCTCCCCGATGCGGGATGTTTACTGCCCCAACTCCGGGCCTTTGTCTTCTCGATAAGCTGCTCCAAATCGTGTGCAGTGCGACCAGAATCCATAAACATGAGCCGAAATGAAAGATAGGATGAGAAAAATAGCAGAAATGGGAGGGAGGGAGGGGAACCAAGACCCAGAAATATAAGAAGGCTCGAGCGAGAAAGAAAACCACAAAAGCAACAAGGGCTGTCATCTGGCGGCGCCTCCCAGTCAGGACGGCTTGCCGCTGTCACAGTCAACCACCAACACAAAGCAGACCGCCTTTGCATGGTGAAGACCAAACGCCGACGTCGCAACTCCAAAGACCCTCTAATGGGTAGTACGGAGAGCACCACACGTGCCCACGAAACTCACAATGCTCTAAACTCATTCCGCAACATATCTATTTGAACGAATGTTAAATGTTCTGTGTTCAACTTTGAATGAACAATAAGGCCAACAAGAGGCGATACAATCAAAACGCAACCTACGACTAAAGCTGATCCAGAATCTGAGTCACCACAAATGTGCCAAGAACCGACGGCGTGTGGATAGACGCGCTCCAGGTCCTGCCGGAAAAGCGACATCTTGGTGGTGGCGTTGGGCTCACCATCTGTAGCAGAAATCACAGAAGAGGCACGTGGCCTCCAAAGACTGCCAAAAACTGGCCGGAATATTCTTCCTTATTTATTATTTTTTAACGGGTTGTCAGGTCAGTTTATTTTGCAATTTTTTTTGGATAAGTATGTTTTCTGTTTTGGTTCCCTTTCCAAAACAATTTTTACTACTTAATTGTTCGACCCGGAGAAACAAATGAAGGATAAACAAATTCAAAGTAGAGAGAGAGTATTGTTGATCTGTACAAAAGATGAATATTTCACGAAATTGAATTACATCATGAATGCGTGAAGTTAATTTCTCATAGAACCTGATGAAAGGTGGAAGATTAAGGCCAAACTGATTCCACACAAACCCTAAGGTCCTCCACATTCTCCTGTACCATCTGATCTTCTGTATATGTATTCTCCTTGGTGGCCTGGACCTCACTTCTCAGCGGCTTGTTGGCAGTGAGACACCTAGTAGCAGCATTAACATAAGAGGCTGCAGAGGAAGAAGCAGAAGAGGACGGAATTCTGGTGAATAAAGCTGAACTACTCGTGGTCTGAGGACGAACCAGTTGGGACAATAGAAGGAAGAGCGAAGCCATGAGATCAAATTGGAGCTGGAGCTTGTCTAGTTTGCTAGCTACGCGGCCGGTGATGGGGGACGATTCAATTCAATGGACGAGGAAAGTAAATTGCTTCGGTTAGCTTCTAGGCTTGGAGACTTTGGAGCATATATAAGATCTGTAGGTGGGTATATTTTCTACCGAAGTTGAGACGCGGAAAGAGACGAAACAACAGCGGAGCCCATTGTTTCTTTCGATTACGTCCTGTGATCGCGTGTCGTCGCCTGTTTCGGACATTTAACTCGTAGCAATACCTGTTCCTAAAGCCGCTGATTCAGGAACAGGTATTGCTACGAGTTAGGTTTCCTTTTGGATGAGTTTCGCCATTTTACGAATTCTTTATTCTAGTTTTTAGTATTATATTTATTTTATTTTTTAACTAAGCTTATTTTGTACAGTATTCTGGGAATCTATCTGCTTATTAGTTACCTAAAAAACAACCGCTGATTTGGCCTGCTGATGTTGAATACGATGATCTATTCATCTTCAACAATGGTGACCTTCACAATAATCATCAAACTTTCAGCAAGAAGAAGGCCATTCGGTTTCTTAAAGCTTATCTCTCTTGAAAATACACAAATCTTGGGAGTCACGTAGAACAGCTTCTGTTATAGCTGAAAATACTTGTGAAAACTAACTAATTTCATTATTCCAGCCTATCTTCTATTTCTTCTAGAAACAATAAAACTATACAAATATACCCCCTCATAGATTTTTCACGCGGTTACAAAAATGAATTTTTTATATTTATTATAATTAAAAAAAATTATTTAACGGAGTTGAGAGATTATTTTTAAATTATTGTTTTGACCAAAATTTTTTGAATTGGTTACTTTTGCAGCCTAAATTTTGGAATGGAATGGGGATTCATTAGTACTGTGGAGCTCTTTATCCTATAATATATATATATATATATATATATATATATATATATATATATATAAAGGAAATGGGATTTGAATAATAATTAATATTTTTTTCGATCTCCCTGTTATATAGTGCAACAACTTTATAATAATGGGCTCTAAGCACTATTATCATGACCAAAATCAAGTTTTTTGTTTCATTTTTCTGCGGATTATCTTAGTAATTTAATTTAATTCTATTTGATTTTGTTCTCCTTTTTGCTTACCGATTTGTTATAACCTATAGTATAAGTGTGGTTTGGCCACGAACAGCTAGGATATTTGGCGTTCAATTTTGGTCATTTGTTATAACGTATAGGCTATTTCATGTTCTTTGGATATTAAAGAAAGACATTTCCAAAGCCTACGCGAATGCATGCTGACCATTGGAGGCAAATTGGCTATAGTTTTACCAAGACATTTTCAAGCTATAATATTAATTCTATATAATATATTGGGTCGAATTGTCAACAGTCTGTATTTTCAGGCCAATAACAAATAAAGAAACAAGGGGTATATGTAGATATATGACTGCGTAGCATGCAATTGTGTTATAGCTAAAAACCATCCAGACAATAGTTGCCGTAACTCGGTTGGCTTCTGTAGGCAGGGGGAATCTGGAATTTAGCTTCTGGGGGCGGCAAAAATATAATATAATTGTAATTTTTGGAAGGGCCAAGGTAAGACATTAGAAAAAAAAAGTAGGGTTAAATTAATAACAACTCTCCAAATTTTGGGGTTAGGTGGCCACGGCCCACTGGCTTCGCCGCTGCATCTAGGCTTTTTTAGTTGCCATTGGCTCAATATAATGCTACTAGATGAACTTCCGTATATTCGGGTGGAAATTTTTCTCTAGTATGAGTTCGGTTACTGTGTTAAACACTATTGTGCTGAGCATGTTAAGTGACGGCTGAGATTAAAAGCTAAATATTCGACGACTGTGGTTAAACATATCATTTAAAACATTCAAAACATTTTAATCGATATGGTGCAATCTGGGTCCTTGAATTTTAAAACTTTTAATCTCAGCCGTCGCTCAACATGCTCAACACAACAGTGTTTAGCACAATAATTAGACTCAGTAAAACCCTAAACTGACCGGCATATCAAATCAACCATAACCAGGCCGAAACTAGCTATACTTTTGTTGGGCCCAAATGTTTTGGGCCGGGCGGGTCTAACCAGGCTAATTCTAGGCTATTACTTATTTTGTAATATTTTTTATTTTTTTATAGGTATTTTTTTCGTTTTCTTACCTTTCGAAAACAATTTCTACTTCGACCCGGAAAAACAAAAGGAGGATAAATAAATTCAAAGTAAAGGACAGCGAGAGAGAGAGAGAGTTGTTGATCCGTACAAAAGATGAATATATCACGAAATTGAATTACATCTTGAATGCGTGAAGTTAATTTCTCATAGAACCTGATGATGAAGGTGGAAGATTAAGGCCAAACTGATTCCACACAAACCCTAAGGTCCTCCACATTCTCCTGTACCATCTGATCTTCTGTATATGTACTCTCCTTGTTGGCCTGAGCCTCACTTCTCAGCGGCTTGTTGGCAATGAATAAAGTTGAACTATTGTGGTCTGAGGACGAAGCAGTTGGGACATTAGAAGGAAGAGTGAAGCCATGAGATCAAATTGGAGCTGGAGGTTGTCTAGCTTGCTAGTTACCCGGCCGGCTGGTGATGATGGACTATTCGATTAAAGGGACGAGGAAAGTATAAATTGCTTCGGTTAGCTTCTAGACTCGGAGACTTGGTTTTGTTTGCATTCTAAAATTTTACGCTTCTTAAAATTTTAACACAATAAAATATTATAATATAATCTCTCTCCTATCAAATCATTACTTTTCACTAAGAAAAATATAAAAAATTATCTCTCTTTACTTTTTCACTAAATTCAGTATCTAAAATTTTAACTCTTATATTTTACTAAACAAACCCACCAGATCTGTAGGTAGGTATATTTTCTACCGAAGTCGAGATGCGGAAAGAGGCTAAACAACAGCGGAGCCCATTGTTTCTTTCAGTAAAGTCCTGTGATCGCGTGTCGTCACCTGTTTCGGACATTTAACTCGTGCGAATACCTGTTCCTAAAGCCGCTGATTTGGGCTCCTGATGTTTGGAAATGTGTCAGCGGAGTCAAACCTACAATAGGTTTCATTTGGTTTAGCCCATAGTATTTCCGAATATTGTTGGGGGCCTCCAATGCATCGGCTCAACTATCAAAAGCATTCCCTTCGACTGGGTCACCTTCCAACATCCCCCACCAACCTATTTTTTTTACTCCAATTCATGCTCCTACTAATGTTAGTTAATAACTGCTTTACCAGCCTACGGGAAAAAAAACAACTTTAGCAACCTTTATTTATTTATTCTCGTGCAGGTTTAGCTCATGATTTTAAAGATATTTTTTTATTTTTAATAAAATTTTCTATCTAATCATTCGTCTCAATTTTTATGAAAAACAAGACAACCAAAAAAATATTTACAAAAACTCATAAAAACTCCTCTTACTAAAATCTTCGTACAAATATACTTTTTTATTCTCACAATATTAAAAATTAATTAAAAAATTTTATCTTTCCAAACATCGTTTCATCATTTATGTGCCATTCTCACAAATACCTAAAAATACATATCCCAAAAATAAAATATATTTTAATCACTACGCAAAAAAAGTTTTCAAAACCCAACTAAACATAATCTCACGTGTACTGTTTTAATCTCAAAATATAGAAAATAACCAATATCTCCAATTTTACCACCGCAACTTTATTTGCCTTTTGTTCGCGAGGAAGTTGTGACAAACACTTTGAAGGCAGTGGCGGAATCATATTACTTTGGAATTTTTCCAAAATTTTTGGGGGACGGTGGCCCCATCCCACACTGGACCTGTTTGCGGGGTCAGGATTCATCGTAAGCTTTCTAATAAAAAGGTCATCTTTTGATACCAATTGTCACAACCCGTACCAGTATTTATCCCTTAGGCTCACATATAGTAATGGTATGCACACAAGAAGGAATTACGACACGAATTGATCCTATAAAGTCTTGATGATTGACTTTGAAAAAGCTTAGCAGAAACATTTAATTGAAATTTGTTTTGAAATTAGAAATACATTAAGGAGGGAAAAATAATATTTTTAGGAATTTAACGAAAATTAGACATTCAAATAATTCTAGAAATTTGGAATTTTGACTTGCATAAAGAAAATAAAATGATATTATTAAGGAAATGAAATTAGAAAATAACTTGGAAGTTAAAGTAATGAAATGAAAGTTAAGAAAATAAAATCAAATATGGCGCAAGGAAAGAAATAGAATAAGAGAACAGTTTTGAAAATGTAGATACATGATTTTACTAAGATCACAGAGTTTCTCTTTTACAAAATGTCCTTCAAGAGGAACACAAAAGTAAAGAGAAAATAGATACAAAAGCGAAAGTTGTCTAAAGCTTTTCGTATTACAATACCCGTGATCTATACTGCCAAAAGATAACACAACTAACTACACCAACATAAAACTAAGGGACTACTCGTCCTTCGGCTCGGTATCGGAGGTCAGATTTATAAACTCTGTATCTCCGGTACCCTCCGTCAGCAGGCCGGTGGAGGAGGGACAATGTGCAGGAGGCCCGGATCTACATATACCAGCCCAAAGTCTTCCACACGGGAGATAGGGGACAAGAATGAACCTTTGAGGTACCATTGGATCCATTAGCACCAAAAATCTTTCTTTCTCACCATTTTATATCACCAACTACATGCATGTCTCAACATCTCACATCTAACTAAAAAATAGCAAAGACACAAATAGCACACAAAAAACCCCCCACCTCTTTACCCCTCCCCTTTTTTCTTCTTTCTTTTTCCTCTTCTTCCCTTCGGCTGCACCTCTCTCTTCTCTCCTTCGATTCTTCTCTTTTCTCATATGCCTCTCACTTTCGGTCGGGTGCTAATTTCTGTCTCAAGTCTCTATCTTTCTGACTTGGTCGACAAAAAGCAAGGGGGATAAGTTGCCGATCAATTTTAAAGTGGAAAAGGACAAACCAACTATGGTTAATTCTCTTTCCATTTCTCTAACTCCACACCTTACACTAGCAACGCAATCATGGGGCTAAAGTTAACAAGAGAAGCAACCGAATTGTATGGGTAAATAGGGACGGCAATAACGCTTTATATGAAAAGTGTTTCATGAGCTCTTTCCTAGGCAATCATTGTGATTGCCAAAATCTCTTTTGCCCATTCAACAAACATCCACCCAATTACTCCATAACCAAGTGTTAATGCATGAAAATAAGACAAAAAAAATGATCAATAAAAACACCCCATGCAGTCGGCTAAAGAGGAGAGAAAAACGAAAGAGAAGTAGTTGACATAAATGCACATATGCGGCCAAACATGAAGTCTTAAAAGTAATTAATGCAAAATGAGAACCGTTGGAAATGGGGCTACTTTACTGGTTTGTACATGTATTTTTGTTTTACTAATGACTACTATTTTGGATACGTCGTGGTACGGTATTATTTGGACTACAAGATCAAACCAGATTATAGAGCAAGATTTGATAAGTAGACATTAATTACTAGGATGTAAAATAATAATAAAATTGAAAGTAAATTAACATGATACACATTGTAACTCGGCTATAGGCTTAAGAGAGTAATAAAATGTAAATCAATAATTATGAAACATGCTAATTAATATAATGCTAAATTGCTTCGTATGTGCTTGGGTATGACTATTTATCAATTTCGTCTTCAGGGTATGTTTTCACTACAAAAAATCCTGGGGTCTGGCCCTATTTCTAAAAGAGTCCTGCCGTCGACTTAATGAACAAAAATGCTGACCTGGCTAATAGATTACACGTGGAATGTCCTTTTACCCACTAAAAAAATTAATTGATGAAAGGCACGCATAAAGTTTTCAAAATTACAAATAAACCTGGAAGCCCCAAATTCTCAAGACTGCCTCCTATCAATACGATTTTGAATGGATAAACCTTCCTTTCTTCTCAATCACAAGAGATAAACACCACCCAATAAGCTTCATCAAAACCTATCATCACAACCCGAAATTATCAACTAAATCTGTGACGAATTAAAAGTAAGGAGTAGAAGATAGGCGAGCCTTTCTTGGCACTTACAGCCCCAAGTTGCAAAAGGCCAAAAACTCGATCAACCTAAACAGAGAAGATAAATAAAATACTTACAGCCGACAAAGGCAAAGTGGGAACTCTGCCAGTGACGACGAGCCAAACCAAGCCATACCCAACAAGGTTATGAATGGCACCGACGAGTAGAGCAGGACTCTTCTGACCTGCCATTTTTCATTCACTCGCTCACTGCCTTTCAAAACAACCTTCTCGCTTCGCCTCTTGTTGCTATCTGAAATAATTTGAGGTTTGTTTATAATACAACCAAAGCAGAGAGAGAGATGGGGACTCTTCTGAGGTAACATCCCTCGAGCATGCTCCGAGTTGCCCAAACTCGCCAAGGTTTGGGTTCCTAATACTTCATCTTCTTCACCGAAACCTCCTTCTTGATGGTTCTCCATCTGCTGAATAAGCACATACAAGTATAAGGATCACTAAAATTTCAACAGTTTGATTTTTCTTTCAAAACCAAATACCAATGGACTCAATTCAAGCAAGATCAAAACCTAAATCAGTAAATAGATGAGGGTACTTCTCACGCATCTTAGATTTTCAATGGAATCTTTTTAGTGCGTAATTCCTACTCTTTTCGGTCCATAATTTGCACTGGTTGCTCTATATATGACAAATTCCCCCCATACTCAATGGTGCATAGTCCAGAATATGAGAGTGGTCTGCCACATATTTTCTTAGCATGGACATATGAAATACATCATGCATCCCTTCCCTTTCTTTCGAAACTGTTTGATCCCTTTCAGGGGTGTTACTTTGAGAAATACTTTATCGTCCACCTGAAACTCCAAATCACACTGTCTGACATTAGCGTAACTCTTTTGCCTACTCTGGGCAGCTTTGAGGTGCTCTCTAATAATCCCGATTTTCTCACGTCTTCTGTACAATATCAGGAACTAGCAGTTGATGTTCCCCAATTTCATCCCAACAAAGTGGCGATCTGCACTTGCGTCTGTACAACTCCTCATAAGGGGTCATGCAAATACTAGACTGATAAGCATTGTTGTAGGCGAACTCCACCAATGGCAAATAATAGCTCCAATGGCCCTTGAAATCCAGAACACAAGCTCTAAACATATCCTCAAGTATCTGAATTGTCCTCTTCGACTATCCATCGGTCTAAGGGTAGAAAGTCGTACTGAATTTCAACTAAGTATCCATTGCCTTCTGAAAACCTTCCCAAACTCGAGAAGTAAAATGAGTATCTCTGTCCGACACTATGGAACTAGGAATCTCATGTAATCGAACTATCTCCTGAATATACAACTCTGCCAACTTCTCTGCTGAGTAATTAACTTTGATCGAGATGAAATGAGCCGACTTCGTTAATCGATCCACAATCACCCATACGTCATCTTGTACCGTTGGTGCTTTTGGTAATCCTGTCACCAAGTCCATCGTTATTTTGTCCCACTTCCAAAAGGGTGTCTCCAAAGGCTGTAATAATCCAGCGCTTCTCTGGTGTTCTACCTTAACTTGCTGACATATCAAACAACGACTCACATATTCAACAATATCCTTCTTCAATCTGTTCCACAAAAGTTTTTCCTTACAATCCCGATACATCTTTGTACTACCCGGGTGAACAGAAAACATCGACTTATGAGCTTCTCCCAAAATATTTTTTCGAATCTCCTTATTCTCAGGCACTACCAAACGCCTCTGAAAATACAGGGTCCCATCTCCAAAAAGTACAAAATTACCCTTCATACTTGATTCCAATTTTGCCACTACTTTCTTTACAAACGGGCCTTGCAGCTGACTCTCCTTAATTCTATCGATGAGGGTAGGTTGGATCAACAGGGCGGCTAACCTTGTTGTTTCTCCTTCTAAGAGGATTTCAATATCATTTCTCTCCCTATCGTCCTATATTTCTTTTCTCAATACCTTCTGGCTCAAAGCATCAACAACAATATTAGCCTTTCCTGCAAGATAATTAATGGAACAGTCATAATCCTTGATCAACTCCAACCACCTCCTTTGCCTTATGTTGAGCTCTTTCTAAATGAAGAAAAACTTTAGGCTCTTGTGGTCTGTGAATATCTCACATCTTGTTCCATACAGATAATGCTTCCATATCTTCAGAGCAAATACCACCACCGCTAATTCCAAATCATGTGTAGGGTAATTCTTCTGATGACGCTTCAATTGCCGAGATGCATAGGCAATGACCTTATCCTTCTGCATCAATACGCAACCCAGTCCTTTCCGGGATGCGACACTGAAAATCACAAAATCTTCACCCTTAAAGGGCAAGGCCAACACAGGGGTTGTCACCAATCTCTTCTTTAGCTCCTGAAAACTTTTCTCACATTCTTCGGTCCATTCATACGTTGTGTCCTTCCTGGTCAAGGCGGTTAACGAGGCAGCTAACTTGGAAAATCCTTCTACAAATCTCCTGTAGTACCCTGCTAATCCCAAGAAACTGTGAATCTCATGGACGTTGACCGGCCTTGGCCAATTCATAACTGCCTCTATCTTGCTTGGGTCCACTGAGATGCCTTGACTTGACACAATGTGCCCTAAAAATGACACTTGCTCCAGCCAAAAATCACACTTAGATAATTTGGCATACAATTGCTCTTCCCGCAACTTTTGCAGTACTAAGCGTAAATGCTCTTCGAGCTCCGGTCGATCCTTTGAATAAATCAAAATATTATCAATAAAAATCACCACAAAACGATCAAAGAACTCCCTAAACACTTTATTCATCAAGTCCATAAAAGCAGCAGGTGCATTCGTCAATCCAAGCTGCATCACTGGGAACTCGATTGATCAAACAAATCATCTATACGCAGTAACATGTACTTATTTTTCACTGCCACCTGATTCAGTTCTCGATAGTCTATACACATCCTAAGAGTTACATCCTTCTTCTTACAAACAACACCGGAGCTCCCCACGCTGATACACTAGGCCTAATATAACCTCGCTCCAAAAGATCATGAAGCTGCGTCTTCAATTCTTTCAACTCGGCCAGCGTCACACGATACAATGCTTTAGATATGGGAGTCGTTCCCGGTACCACCTCAATCTCAAATTGAATTTCCCTCTCCTTATCATCCCGGGCCAATCTAAGGAAATACCGATTCAGAAATTCCATCTTGAAACTCCCCCAAGTAATCGGAGCTCCCTGAAGCTCTTGTTCTAGTAATGCGCTCCTGGATAGCCATCATCTCTTTACTTCCTCAGACAACTTATAAGCAGCATATATCACCTTCTGCTCATTAGTGCAACACAACACTCTTAACAACTCCCCGATATCCAGAATCTAATTCTTAATAGATACATGGTCAGTCTTGCCGTTAAAAACAACTGTGTGCCGACGATTAAACTGGTCAAAGGAACACCCTTTGGTACGCTCCTCATGGCGACTGGGGTTCTAGTTCACTGTAACGCCTCATATTGCTAATAGGAGTTATCTTGTTTAATTTATTACCTTCTTGAGCTTACATTATTTTTAATATACTTGTTTTGCACATTTTTAATTCTATTAATTTTTTAAAATATGTGATTGAATTCATTTTTATATTATTTCTCATTGAGCTTGATACTTAGTGTTATTTCATTACTATTTATATTAGGGGTTTTAATTTTATTAAAAGTCTTTCATAATGATATTTAGCTTTAATTTTATCTCTTGACTTATATTTATATTAATTAGCATGTTTCATGATTCTTGATTTACATTTTATTACTCTGTTAAGCCCATAGCCGAGTTACAATGTGTATCATGTTAACTTGTTTTCAATTTTATTATTATTTTATATCCTAATAATTAATGTCTCTCATGTTGCATTAATTACTTTAAGACTCCATGTATGGCTGAATATGTGAATTCATGTCAACTGCTTCTCTTTTGTTTTTCTCTCTCATTCTCTCTCCTCTTTAGCCGACTGCATGGGTTGTTTTTATTGGTCCTCTTTTTGTCTTATTTGCATGCAATAACACTTGGTTATGGAGAGTACGGTGGATGTTTGTTGAATGGGCAAAAGGGATTTTAGGAAAGAGCCCATGAAGCACTTGTCATATAAAGCCTTATTGCTGCCCTTTTTACCCATACAATTCAGTTGCTTTATCTTGTTACTTTAGCCCCATGATTGCCTAGCTAGTGTAGTGTGGGAGTTAGAGAAATGGAAAGATAATTAATCATAGATGGTTTGTCCTTTTCCACTTCAAAAGTGATCGGCAAATTATCCCCCTTGCTTTTGTCGACCAAGTGAGAAAGATAGAGACTTGAGAGAGAAATCAATACCTGACCGAAAGTGAGAGGAGGAGAGAGAGGCATATGAGAAAAGAGAAGAACCAAAGGATGAAGAGAAGAACCGAAGGAAAGAAGAGAGAGGTGCAGTCGAAGGGAAGAAGAAGAAAAAGGGGGATAGGAAAGGCAGTTCTGTCAACCCTTGTACCCAGTGGCGGACGGAAGGGGGGGCAAGGGGGGGCGCTTGCCCCCCCTTCGTTCTGCATTTTTTTTAAATGATACGTATTGGGTCAATGGCCTGACCATTGACCGAACCCAGCCCGCCCCCCCTTTCAGGCTTTCACCCTTTCACTTTGTATTTTTTTTAACAGGCCATCGACCCAACCCAGCCCGCCCCCCCTTCACCCTTTCACTGTGTTTTTTTTAAAGAACAGAAACGACGTCACTTACAGGCTTACAACCCCCCCTTTCGGCTTACAGCCCCCCGTTTTCTTAAATCTGAAGTGTTTAGACATTTCTCCTTCCCAGCGACCCTAGCCACTCCAGACTGCGGCACTGCCAATCTGCCATTAGCCCCTCTCCTCCACGGCTCCACCTCCAGCCACAGCCACTGCCTCTCACTTCTCAGCCTCCCTCTCTCTCGGGAGACCTCTCACTCTCTCAGCCTCCTCCTCCAAAGGACCCCCTCTGGCCTCTCCTCTCAGCCTCACTTTCTCTCTCTCTCGGGATCTCTCTCTCAGGCGACTGGAAGTCTGGAACAACAGTCAATCCACAAAGGACCGAAGGTAATAAGGAGTTTGAAAGTTGAAATTTTAACTGAGTTTGAACTTTGAACTTTGACGAATTGTTTTATTTCGTTTGTTTGTCTAAATTTGTCTTGTAGCCGAATGTCAATGAATGTAATTATATGAGTAATTAATATATGCTGGTACTGGTACACATACACTGGTCAATTTAATTTCTTGTATTGTAGGTTGTAGCCTCACTATATTGGTTTATTTAATTTCTTGTAACTTGTTTGTCCTCAGTCGTTATGTAATGTGCAAACTCCTCAATTGTTTTTTCAGGTTAATTTTGAAGCTCGAATTTATTTGGTGGTGGGCTTATTCAGGTAATTTGTATACTAAAACCTCATTATAAATTTAGAAAATGATCTAATAGATTATTGCTTGATGTTGAAAGGTGGTTTTTGTAAATTGTTGAAGATTGGAGGTCAGGGTTTATGTTGGTTTTTGTGAATTGTTGGAGATTGGAGTTTGGAGGTCATGGCTTATGTTGGTTCTGTTGGTTTTTAGAAGTTGTTAAAATTGAAATTGTGAATTGTTGGTTTTTGTGAATTGTTGAATTTGTGATTTGTTTATTTTCGTTTTGTTTTGTTTAGATCATGAAAAAGTTTTTGATAAAAAAGTCAGCCAATGTGGAGTCGTCTAGTGCTTCTACTTCTGATGTGAATACTAGTTCGAAAAGACAACGTATTTTGTTTAGTCCAGATGATATTATTGCCGACCCAGGATTACGTAGACCTATTGAAGAATATGATGTGGGGATTAGAGATCAAATTCGTAGGGAGTACTTGATGAAAGGTCCTTGTCAACCATTTGGCCATGATTTTCCTAAAAAAAATATGGGAAAACAATGAGGGGTTTTAGGGAGTTATGGTTCAAAAATAATGAGTGGTTGGAATACAGTGTATCAAAGGATGCAGCGTATTGCTTGTGGTGTTATCTGTTTAAGCAAACTAGAGGAGCAAGATTCGGGGGGGACGTGTTTACATCTACGGGGTTAGCAATTGGAAAAAAGCAACAGAGGTTTTTGTTGAACATGTTGGTGTATGTAATAGTGTTCACAATGATGCTAGAGGAAATTGTGAAGCACTCAAAAATCAACGTCAAAATGTGTCTTACATGTTATCCGCACATGGGCATGAACTAGAGGAGTCTTATCGCATTCGTTTGACAGCGATATTAGATTGCATTCGTTATCTTTTGGGGCAAGGATTAGCTTTTCGTGGCCATAATAAGTCTGAGAGTTCAATGAGGAAGGGCAATTTTCTTGAACTATTGGAATGGTACAGCTTACGTAAGAAAAAGGTTCGTAAGACAACTCTTCATAATGCTCCTGGTAACAATCAAATGACTTCTCCAAAAACTCAGAAGGAATTGGTGAGTGCTGCTGCAGCGGAGACCACACTTGCCATAATTAAAGATATTGGAGATGGATTTTTTTCTCTTATGGTTGATGAATCTCGAGATAGTTCAGTGAAGGAACAAATGGCAGTGGTTTTAAGATATGTGAACAAACGTGGACAGGTGATAGAAAGGTTTCTTGGTGTGGAACATGTTACCGACACTTGCTCCCAATCCCTGAAAAATGCTATAGAAAAATTGTTTGCTAGACACGGGTTATCAATATCTAGATTGAGAGGTCAAGGGTATGATGGTGCATCTAACATGCAAGGCGAGTTCAATGGGTTGAAAGCGCTCATTTTGAAGGACAATCCTTATGCTACCTATATCCATTGTTTTGCTCACCAACTTCAATTGGTTATTGTGTCTATTGCAAAGGATAACATGGACATTTGTGATTTTTTTCATTACACTTCTGTTATTGTGAATTTAGTCGGAGCTTCTTGTAAAAGGAAAGATAGTCTTCGACAAAGTCAACATGAGAAGATTTTGGAGCGGTTGGACAAGGGAGAGATTTCTAGTGGAAGGGGCAGAAATCAAGAAACTAGTCTCGCAAGACCAGGGGATACTCGTTGGGGTTCACACTACACTACAATAATCCGTCTCTTCACTATGTGGTCAGCAGTGTTGGATGTGCTTGAAAATGTGAAAGAAGATGGTACTTGCAAGGAACAAAGATCTCAGGCTAAGGGTATGATGAATAAGATGTAAAACTTCGAGTTTGTATTCAGTATGCATTTGTTGAGTAATATAATGGGAATTACAGATGCATTGTCACAGTCCTTACAGCAAAAGGATCAAAATATTGTTAATGCTATGAGTTTAGTGGGAGTTGTGAAGCGTCGGTTGCAAGGTCTGAGGGAGATGGAATGGGATGTTTTTTTGGAAGAAGTCAATACTTTTTGTGTGAATAATTATATCGATGTGCTCAATATGGATGATAATATGCCAACTCGCGGTCGTCCGAGTCGTGAAGGGCAAAGAATTACTTATTTGCATCATTTTCGAGTGGAAGTGTTTTACCACGTTATTGATATGATCGCTCAGGAGATGGATCGTCGTTTCACAGAAGTAAGTACGGAGTTGCTTCTTTGCATATCATGTCTTGATCCAAGAAACTCGTTTTCAGCGTTTGATCATGCAAAGTTACTTCGTCTTGCTGAGTTTTATCCAGAAGATTTCTCAGCAGTTGATCGTATGATTCTTAGACATCAACTTCACACCTACATTGATAATGTGAGAAATACTGATGTTTTTTCTGGACTTCAAGATATTGGAGCTCTTGCTATGAAGATGGTTGAGACAAGAAAACATACTCTATATCCATTGGTTTATCTCCTTATTGAGTTGGCATTGGTCTTACCTGTTGCGACTGCAACCGTTGAGAGAGTGTTTTCTGCGATGAAGATTATCAAGACTGAGTTGCGTAATAAGATGGGAGATGAATGGATGAATAATAGCATGGTAGTATACATTGAGAGGGAAATTTTTGAAACTATTGAGAACGAAGCTATTTTACAACGTTTTCAGAATATGCAGAACCGTAGGATTCAATTGCCACCTCGCAGTCTCAGCAAATAGTATGGTACGTGTATTTAAATATTGTTAATGCTTTTAGTCGTTAATTTTCAATATTTTAACTCTAAGATACATTTTAAATTACGTAGAAAAAATTTGAGATGTCATTTCGCCTTAGGAGTTTGCCCCCCCTTCATTGGAGTCCTGGTTCCGCCACTGCTTGTACCCTTGCTCTTTTAGTTTTTCAGCTTTTGTTTTATCTCTTCTCCTAACCTTTTTACATTACTTTTAAGTATTTGTCTCTTTGGAAAACCCCATCCACCGAGTAAGAGAGGTAAGGGTGATTAGATCATGTTAACTTGGGTTTTTTGTGTGCTTTGTTCGGTGATAAAGAGAAAGGAGGGTCGGGTGGCTATGCTTTGCTATTTTTTATAGTTAGATGTGAGATGTTATGGTATGCATGTAGTTGGTGATGTAAAATGATGAGAAAGAAAGATTTTTGGTGCTAATGGACCTAATGGTACCTCAAAGGTCCATTCTAGTCCCCTCTCCCCCGTGTGGAAGACTTCGGTCTGGTAGATGTAGATTTGGCCCTCCTGCACATTGTCCCTCCTCCACCGGTCCCACCGGCTGAAGGTACCGAAGAGACGGAGTTTGTAGACCTGACCTCCGATACCGAGTAGTTCCTTAGTTTTATGTTGGTGTAATTGTGTTATCTTTTGGCAGTATATAGATCACGGGCATTATAGTACGAAAAGCTGTAGGCAGCTTCCGCTTTTGTATCTATTTTCTCTTTACTTTTATATTCCTCTTGAAGGATATTTCGTAAATTTTCTTTTATTCTATTTCTTACGCTATATTTGATTTGATTTTCTTAACTTTCATTTCATTACTTTAACTTTCAAGTTATTTTCAAATTTCATTTCCTTAATAATCTCATTTTATTTTTATTATGCAGCTGACATCTAGAATTATTTTAATGTCGTCCTTTTCGTTAAATTCCTGAAAATATTATTTTTTCCTCTTTAATGTATTTCTAATTTCAAAACAAATTTCAATTAAATGTTTTGCTAAGCTTTTTCAAAACCAATCATCAGGATTTTATAGGATCAGTTCGTGTCTTAATCTCCGCTTGTGTACATATCATCACTATAGGTGAGCTTAAGGGTAAGTACTAACACGGGGCGTGACAAGCAAATTTGAGCTAATTTTCTATCTATGTTCTTGTATTGCAATTGTCTTCAATAAGAACCTACGGATAATTTCATTTTCTCAAAGCAATGACATTGAATGTGACTGACAGATAAAATCAAATGCAAAAAGTTCATTGACATAAATACTTACCTGCTGCCCAAGTTAGCCAAAATAAGCTTTGTGGCGTCCAATTTTCACTAGAATCAGTTACATATACCAGGGTAATAAGTATAATATTCAACGGTAATAAATTCTGAAGCAGAACAAAGTTTCATCTTTTCTCGCAATAACACAGCTGCTTGCAAGGTAAAACCAACATTTAAATAGATTGGAAGGAGCGCTTACACTTACAACTAGGCTACTTGCAAGGTAAAACCGACATTAAATAGATTGATGTTGGTACCAATTGATATCTAACTAGTAATAGTTAAGGTACAAGTTTTTTTTCTGAATAGTTAAGGTACCAGTTGATTTCTAATAATGATAGCTGTCAAAGTTCAATCTGTCCTTTCACAATTTTTGTGAGAAAGACTCTATTTTACAATTTTGCAGGTTGTTGATTCGATAGGCAAATCCTCTTGAAATGTAAAAAAGAATGAGAAAAAAAAAGGGGAAAGCTTTAGAATGCTTAAGAGATGTAACAATTTTAAGAATTTGTTAGCATTTTCCCTTGTTTTTGTTTCTTCTAATATCCAAATGGATTTTGAAGATGTAAACGTACCGGTTTTCAGTATTGCATCTATTTCATGATGTATGAAGTCTCATCTCCAGAGAGTTCTTCCCGTAATCAAAACAAATAAAGCCATTATAATTAAAAAAAAACAAACAAACAAAGCCATGAAAACTTAAGGGACATCCTACATTGTAGGGCTGTGCACCGGTACCGGCGGTGTGCCGGATTACCGGTGCCGTAAACCGCTCCCCGCCCCACGGCGGCATCGGTGACGGTGCCAGATTTTGTCGTGGGGCGGGGATTTAGGCGGTCCACAACGGTTTCCACCGCTAAAATCGTTTTATTTTATTTTTATTTTTTATTCAAAACAACGACGTTTCTCTTAAAAGAGAAACGTCGTCGTTTGAGGGGGCCCTGAAACCCTAAAGGTTTCGCGGCCACTCAGCCTCCCTCATTCCCCATTTTTGGTTTCGACTTCGTAGATAGGAACGGCAGCCCCCCTCTCCCATTTTCGCATACGGCAACTTTCCTCTCCCTATTCGTCTTCGACATTTCTTCTCCTCTCACTCCCCCCATCTCCCTCTTCGCAATTTCTTCTTCTCTCAGCCGCTCAGCGAAGCCGCCGCTTCGCCCGTTCTACAAGACCACACCAATATGCCATTCTCTCCTCTGCAACTCTCTCGCTCTCTCTCTCTCCCCTTTTCATTGCGATTTGATTTTGTTTGGTTTGGTTTGATTTGGCTTGGAATGTGCGATTTGGTTTGGTTTGGAATGTGCGATTTGATCTTGGTTGAAATCTTGCGATTTGATTTGGTTTGGTTTGGCTTGGAATCTGCGATTTGATTTTGTTTGGTTAAATTGGTTTGATTTGATTCTGCTTGGAAGTTGGAATCTGCGATTTTTGTAATTTTTTCTGTTAATTTTTTGAATTTCCAGTGATTGTGGTGGTTCCCTTTTTGGAGAACTGTCCATAGCGGTGACGGTGCCGGTGGAGGCCATAACCGCCACCGCCACCGATTATGCACAACCCTACTACATTGGTCTGTTGGGTAGGCCCAACCAAAAGAACAGTGACAACCTTGCGCAGTTTGTTTTGTTCAGGTCAAAGTATGTAGGATTGAAGATTTCACATAAAACTCTCTACCACCTCAGGGCTTACCACATAAGCTTTCAAAAGTGAAAGAGCACGGTTATCTTCGTTTTGAAGAGTTTTTTAGGATTTGAAGTATTTTGACAATTTTTATGTGATGTTGGAGTTGTATTGGTGTTTGTGTAGAAATTATTGTGGTATAAAAAAGTAATGATGATTTTTAAGGTAATTGTTTATAAATTATTTTTATTAAGAGAAATAAAGATAAAATATAATATAATAATATTATTTATTACACCTTGCATGACAGCCACGCTCATAGATATACAAAAGATGAATTTAAAGTTTATTTTTATTCGTCAGGCGAGTTAAAAAAGTTGAATATTTGAATGGAAGTTGAGTATTGCATATTTGCCGCATTCAATATGAGCGGCGGTCATTTTTATTCGTCAGGCGACTTGCAAAAGTAGAATATTTGCCGCTGACTCGCCTGACGAAGCTGCTGGCCGCACATTATCGGGAAGGGAGACAAAATTGCAAATCTTTTCAGCGGTACTTAAATTGAATGCGAATCCTACCTGCCAAACGGAACATGACCCAACTTTTTCCCCTGGTAGAAGATTGAGGGTGGGTTTGTTTTGTAAAATTTTAGTATGGTTAAAATTTTAGGTATTGGATTTAGTGAAAAAGTGAAGAGAGAAGTAATTTTTTATATTTTTTGTAGTGAAAAGTTATGATTTGATGGGAGGAGAGATATTATATTGTAATAGTTTATTGTGTTAAAATTTTAGAGGGTATAAAATTTTATGTTGCAAACACACCCTCAAGTCTTGAGAAGGTTATGGCCTATGGGCATAGGACAGTGACCACTATTTTGCATGGGTCATGTCAATATCGATTCGAGTTTTAAGGAAAACAGTCATTTATTTGGTACGCAGGACAACAGTAAACTCAATTGAAGCCGTGATGAGAAGAATAATGTAAAAGAACTTCTAAGTAAGAGGGAGCAGAATAAACGAATTCTAAAGAAGTAGTTCCCACTTTGTAAATCAGTTGATGTACGGTGCAAAAGGATAGAGCACTCTCCTGGGTGTGAGTATTATCAAAAAGCTTCAAGAGCGCCGATCTAACCGAAAGCTAATAGAGAAAGCTCCTCTGGGTATCGTGGGGTGAGAATTTAAGGCAGAAATCCCGTTTATTGCACACATTCAAAGAAAATAAATCGACAATGAGAAAGCTTATGGAAATGAACAAAAATTGCCATACCACAAATTAGGTCATCCGATCTGAATTTTTGATGCCACGATCTTCCCTTTCGCTTTCTCTTTTTCCCTGTACACCTCCCGGAAGTTCCCCTTCCCCTGCACGCACCTCCATTTCAGACAACAACCCATTTCTACTCCTAAATATTTAAATGGTTGGAACTTGGGATTTCCGTTTTTTTTCGTTTTGCAACGGCTACTTTTTTAGCTCTATGAGACCGAAATCGCGGAGCTTTAGCCAAAAAAAAAAGACTTGGAACCGGAGCATAGTAGAAACGCTTCAGTTGGGTGAATTTAATTTGCGGGACCGGAAAGGAAACATTTGAAGCGTTTTACTGGGCTTCTATGAAGTTGTGGAGTTAAAAAAGACCAACGGGCGTATTACCCGACAGAAGATGTTAGTTGCCTGAAATTTTTAGAATCGGAAGTGTTTTGAGAACATTTAGATGATGTCGTATGCTGAGTTCGGTTAGAATGCGTTGGTGTTAAAATGCTGGGTTACGGGGGAACGGCCCCGATTACATCCCGCGAATCCAACGGCCCTCAGCGGAAGCTTATTAATCGTAAAATTCGAACCGGGTGACCCGCGTGTTTTACCGAATGCTACCGACGACCCAGTTTTCAGCTTCTTGAACACGCTCTCGTCACAGAACCAGCTCTCTCCCTCCCCCGATCCCCTTCGTCTCTCTCCACCGATTTTGCTTCTCTCTCTCCCGAGGTCGATCCCCTCTCTCTCTGTCCACATTAATTTCCAATTAATTCCCGGTAAGGATTAATGTTGTCTTTCTTTTTTTGTTTCTGTGGTTGCTATTTTGATTAATTTTTGGATTGTATTCCGTTTTAGTTTTCATTCTTACGATTCTTGCATATTTGGTTGTTGTTTGGCTCTTTTGGGATCGATGTGCTTAGGAATCTGGAATAGTCTGACTCGATGACATATATCAGTGGCTCTCTTTTTATGGTTGGTTGCAATCCTAATTTATTATGTAAAAGATCGTGAGTTCTGAGTGGAGCACTGTAGTAATAGATATCGTAGAAACAGAACGGAAGAAAATATAAGGGGAAACAAGTTTCAAGGGAAGCCAGTATCTCTAGGTTCAATTTGTTGGTGAGTCCTCCCTGTGTTCAGTAGGCATAAGGCACTGACTTAAAGGCACACACCCTGCTAGCACCTCAGGTTTCCTCTTTGGCTATATAGATAAAATTGGAGCTGGAAATGTAATTTTTTAGCATAGCACAGCACAGAAATTTCAACTTTTTCTCTCTGATTACCTTTGCTTACCTTGTGAGAACCTCTAGACTTTTTTTGTTTTTGTTTTAAGTTTAAATCCTAGGACAAATTTGTGGGTGGGCTTATCTCCACATGCTTGTGGGGTATTTACGTGACTTGACATTTTTGCTAATGTGTAACAAGTAGAGGACATAACTCGTATAAGGGAGTATAAGTGCTGCTACGATGATGCTTGTGCTTTATGCGAGTAAAGACTCTTTATTACATAGAATTTGGCTTTAATGAAGTTGGTTTTATCGATTTAATGTAGTGTGTATAATCACAATATTGCAATCCAAGTGAACTAAGGCATTTCCAATGTCTATTGGTGCGAGTAATTGTTCTCAATCTTTCATGGTTGATGGTTTCCTTGGCTTGTGCATTGAAAGGAGTGACGAGGGGTTGTTTTAGGGACTTTGGTTGGAAACTTTTTAACTTTTGCTTTACTATAGCAATGAAAGTTCTGAAGCCTTGATGAAGTTATTTAGGAACCTATACATGCATAAACTAGTCTGGATGTAAGTATGGAAATGTGGTCCTTGTATCAGTGATATCATTATTGTTTGGGAGGAAATGATGTTTGAGAAGTTGATTAGCAGATGTTCTAATATGCTTGGATCCATTGTGTGGGCGGAACACTAGTTTTGTCTGTGCAAATTCACACCATCATATCTTTTTTGATGAGACTGGGTCTGGTATATCTTGGATTTTCCAGCTCTATGATGTTTTTGTTTCATGGAACTTCACCAATTCTATTTTCTCTTCCTGTTTCCTTAGATACCAACTCGTGGAGTTCTTTGAAAGTAGAGTCCAACCTGGTAGGAAGAGAAGAGAGATGGCAATTTGAATTTCTTCCTTTAAGAACATCCCAAAATTGTCAGCTTATTAATGCTCCTTGAGATAATTTTGGAAGCAAAATTTCTATATTTGGAAAGTATTAGTACATTCATTTTTTGTTTATTTTTCTTTTCCTGAACTATTCTAGAAAAAGTTCAAGTATTCCAGTCGAGTTCAAAAATCTAGAAGACCAAATGCAAAGGATACAATGATAGAAAAGAATATATGTGGTTTATTCTGACTATTTAATACAGATGGTACCTGGCCTCGATTTCACAGAATAGGACATTGTATCTTTCGATAATCCAGATTAGTTCCTTTGGTGCTCATATGAAATCCACATTGCACTTCTTATTACATGTTTTCTTATGGTTTTCACAGATTAACAATGGAAGGATTTGTGGATACATTATTGTAGCTCGTGCTTTTGGTGACATGATTTTGGCCATCTATTGTGTCTTCCTTTGAAGTAGGGACGAACCACCAAATTGAAATGCAAACAGCTAGAAGCAGCCATGAAAGATAGATCAAGTAGTTCCCTCAATGTAATTTTCAGTTTTGGCAACTTGAAGCTTTTCATCCCTGGGATTCATGAATACCTTCTGATTAAGTAGTTCCTTCAATGTATTTCTTCTTCTTTGCTGGACATTGGGCAAACAACCAAATATGGTCATCAAGTAGTTCCCTCAATGTAATATATTTTGGTTTCTATTTTGGTTTGTTAAACTTCTAGTGCAATTGATGCAGATTTGGTTTGTTATGAAAGCGTACTGCAGATTTGGTTTGTTATCCTTCCATGGTATGGAAATGGACAAGGGACAAGGGCAACTTCATCTTCCAACTTCAGTGAAATCGATGGCCGACTCTTGTTAGCATAAAAAAATAAACAATCTGCTCCTTGGCACAAAAGGACAAGCCTGCTTAACATGCAATTAGAATTGGGCAAAATAAGGATGTGTTGGCGTGCCGTGAAGGTCAAAAGAAGGTGCTGCATATTACAATTGACACTCCACCCCCTGTTTCGTCCTTCTTTCCTAGTTCCTCTGGTTTAGTTAGCTGTCTTCTGTTGGTAATACATTTTGATCTAGATCCTATGCAACATTGTCCAACTACTGTAAAGGCGTGAATAAAAAGAAAGGATCCATATTCTCCAACTACATTGATTGGTCGTTTTTACAATATGTTACCTGGAAACAAAAACTAATGCCAAAATCTCAAACATATATGTACAGTGGTCTTTTTGCAAGAGCTACCCCTCCAAAATGGTGGGTAAATTTGCTAAAAGGATAAAAACTCATTCGAATCTACAACATAACACGAGCAATCTGATAATACCCTCTTCGTTCTCTTTGCCTTGCCTTTATTTCTTCAGCACACCTAATGTCTGCTCTATATGGTAGTCGCCTCCAATGCTGACTTCTCTTTCTAAGTGACAACAATAGCTCTCGAACACACTGACATTTACATGCAATTTGAAACCCATCAAGAAAAGCCCTTGGGTGTTTTGGAAGTAATGTCTCCACAAGGGTCGAATCTGAATGTTCACAGTACAAAATTAGGAAAAGCACTTGACACAACAATGACTAAATTATTGCACATGATAAAGCTTTGCATAAAGTCAAGTTGGTGTAGTAGCAACTAAACAAGATTTTTCTCATCAATATTGAAGCCAAAGCAAATCAATTCAGAATCCCACATACGGACCCATTCCATCTCATAAAAACTGGCTTTTCCATAAAAGAGAAATAGAGTGACAAGGTTGTGCACCTGTATCCCACTTTCTTTTCATAAAATTACTTAATTCAAAGGGAAAGCGAAAAAGATAAATAAATAGAAAAAAAATCAAGCTGATTTAGCTACAGAACTACGACATCCCAATGCTAAAAGAAAGACAAGCAACTGGGAAAACTAAAAAGAAGCAATCGTGGCCTTACATGCGGAACGACAGAGCCCTTCTGCAACTTCCCTTCACCCAGAAAAGCTTGTTGAAATTTCCTTCACGAGCCCTTCTGCAACTCACCAGCTTCGAATTCAAAACCTATGTCTGCAGATTTTCCCCTTCTGCAACTTCCCTTCACCCAGAAAAGCTTGTCGAATTTTCCTTCACGAGCCCTTCTGCAACTCACCAGCTTCAAATTCAAAATCTTCGCCTAATGATTTTCCACGAATTTGAGCGCAGTTTTGTAAAAAACATGCGGGTCGTCGGCATTAAACGGTAAAACACGCGGGTCAGCCGACGACCCGGGTCCGGATTTCATTAATTCACAAAGGAGCAGCTCCGAACCGTTGGATTCAAGTGAATGAAATCGTGGTCGTTCCACCGTAAACCAGCATTTTAAAACCTCAGTATTCTAACCGAACTTGTCGTATGCTTTCGAAAATTATTTTTAGATCATATTAAAAAATATTTTCTGTTTTAAAATTCTAGAACAATCCTAGAATTCTATCGAAACTGCATGTACTCTAAGAAAGACTAATGGGATTTGTGGGCTCCAAGCATTATTTGTTGTATCTGACCACTATAATCTTGAGTCATTTAGGATTGTGTCAATTATGACCCAAATCGAGCTTCTGTCTTTCTTTCTGACCACTATGAGATAATTGAGTCATTTAGATTGTTATTATACATGTGCTTGGACTATGAACAAGCAGTTGACTTATTTAGATTAAAAATTCTGCTTAATTATTCAAACCATCTAGTACGGCCGGGTATAAAGACCCTTTCAGTTCAAAAGCCAGTGTATCTGTGACCGTATATTAATCATCTTCCTCGCAAACCAAACCACATTACTGTGCCGGCTCTAAGTCATGCTGGTATATATTTCTCTAAATCTTGACTATTTTGGTACCTAGTGGTCGAAACGACAAAGAAATTGAGAGATGTTAGGACTGCAACAGCAGGACGTGGCACAAAATGGCAGCCACATGGCTTTAATACAACAAAATAAGAGGCGGTTGAGAGAAATTTATAACTTTAGTATGTACATCGGATTGATGGGATTTGCCCCATATATAAATGGTTTCTCTAGGGGATTTTCCACGTGGTTTCTCTGTTTGATCTTTCATGAAAAAGAAACAAGAGCGAGACACGAAGTGCAGAGACAGAGAGAGAGAACATCACCATTGATTCGAGTTAGAACATTTTTTCTCTATTGAGTTACATCAATATATATACTTATAATTCCTGACAATTTGAAGATTAAGGCCAAACTGATTCCACACACACCCTAAGCTCCTGCAGATTCTCGGCCTGTACTTTCTCTTCTGAGTCCGTCTTATCCCTGCTGGCCTCATTTCTCTCCGACGAAGAAGCATAAGAAGAGGATGCAAGTGTGGTAAATGAAGTTGAACTCGTTGTCTCGTCATGAGAATGAACAAGTTGGGAGAATAGAAGCAAAAGAGATGCCATGAGAAGTTTGGAACTGATGAGATGTTTGTCTACGGGGCGAGTATGGACGATCGATTCGAGGGACGAGGAAAGTAAATTGCTTTGGTTAGCTTGTAGAGTTAGAGACGTATTTATATATAAGTACTGATCATGTTGGGATCACGCGGAAAGAGACGAAACAAAAGCTAGCCGAGCTACATGCGCGCCCACTGTTTGTTTCGTTACTTCTGTGATTACGTCTTGCCACCTGTTTCAGTCATTTAACTAATAACGAAAACCTGTTCCCAAAGCCGCTGATTTTGGCCCGGTTGGAAAAGTGTCGGCCAACTCAACACCCATAGATGTTTTGAAACCAGTATCTTTGAGCCCCAATAATTTTGCTCAAAATTTTAAGTTTATTATTAAAAAACTCACCACATAATTTTTTATTATTACAATATTTATTAAAAATCTTCTCTCTTCACTTTTTCACCAACTCCCATAACATATCTCAACTTTATAATATTTCTCAAACCCCAATACCCAAAATTTTTACCCTCAAACATAAATCCTGACCTTAGCTTGGCTGCCTGCAGTTGTCGGCCAATCTCTTTATTGATTTTAGTGTTGTGGTGTGTCCCCCCGTATTCCCCAATATCGTTGGGCTGATAATACCTGCGCTCCAATATCAAAAGTAGGCCGAGCAAAATCGGACCGTGGATCAGACCGTAAAATTGGATCGGATTTGTGGTGCGATTAGGTCTTGCTTATGTAAATTCAACTCAGTTCATACTTTTTGACAATCCGGTCCAAATCGGACCGGACTGCATTTATTAATATAAAAAAATATTATTTTATATTTTTTAATACAAATTACAAATTTTAAAAGTTTAGTTTTAACATAAACTAAAACTCTACATTTTTATATGTTCTTTCCCTTTCAAAATTAAAAAAAAATGAAACCGGTCCGGACCACACTTGGTTGGACCGGTCCGATCCTCTATTGTAGTATGACCGAAAATCCGGTCCGACAGCATTCCGATCCGAAAATCAGACCAAATTTCTAGTCTTGCAGCCCTAATCAAATGCTTCACCTTTCAAACACCCCTAAAACAAAAGATTAGGAACCAACTAGACGAGAGGAAATATTAAATAACAAAGGTAACAACATTGCTTTATGGTTTGCCTAAATCATGACAATCGAGCTAGCAAGCTAGGGCTGTTTTGGTGAAATTAATAATAAAATAAATTGTAATTTATCCCTTCAAACTATCGTTGATTCTTAAATATCTCACAAACTTTAACTCATTACAATTCACCCCTCAAAGTATACTTCTTGTTGCAATTTCATCCCTAATCTGTTATATCAACCATTATGTCGAACGATTTTTGTCTATTTTATTTTAATAAAGAAAAATCAGCTAGCTACATATTGTGTCTTAGGTCTACAGATCGCGAGAAACACTGTAGAAGATTAGAGAGGGCTTCGACGAATCTAAATTTGTATAATCATAAAGCAGAAAGTCATGTTCTGTTACGTGGGAAAAAATCGTTTAACATAACGGCTCCAGCAGATTTATAGATGTAATCGCAATGAGAAACATACTTTGGAGGGTGAGTTGTAACCAATTAAAGTTTATGAGAATACTACACTAGCTTGAGATAACTTTTTCGACCTGACTGCTCTTTTCGTGAAACTTCTTATATTCGGCAACAGATTTATATGCATTAGCGTGTGGTTCTGATCAACGCTAATTCCCTAATCCGTTGGATTTTTTTTCTTAAAAGCTTTCCGACATTCGGATTTTCAGCCTAATAGAACTTTCAGAAACACAACTGGTTTTTGGTGTATCTACCCCTTACTATTTTTGTATTATATGGGGCAGAGAGTAATTTTGACATGTACTTTTATGGTACACCCAATTATTGACAAAAAAAGTTAGTATATACGAAGATATAATAATTGCCTTCGGAATATTGTCGTACAATTTCTTGATTCTCTAAACTAATGAACTTAAAGGCCTCTGCATCAAAGTAAAGTGGGCCTAAAGCCCACAAGACCAAACCGCTCCCAAAGACCCGAAAGACATATCCAGATCTAAATATTCGGGACCACTAACCGAACCACAGAAACGGACAAAAGGGGCTTGTTTGGGAACCGATTCAGGTTCTATTTTTGCGGTTTAAAACAGAACCAGAATCTAAGAACCGTAACTGAGACTTATTTCCAGTTTGGGGCTACCGATTTCAAACATCCACTATTAATCCTTGGTGTTGTCTTCTATCCCAGCATCTACAGATAGACTGTCTACTTGGTAGACGCTGACAAGATGTGATGCGTCACCTCCATACAAAATAAACGCCACATCCACAACTACCATGCCATATACAAACAAACAAAAACAGTGTGGCAACTGCAACACCCATATTTACGATCGCATATACAATAGTACTGGCAGACACCATCACGAACAAAACAAGTCAAAATGGGATTAATCTGGTCATACAGCAATGCTGCCTACGTGCCACTCGCCATGGTAGATGCAGTAGTCATGCGTCGTACACAGAAACATAAACAATACGACATGTCCAATAGCAACGTACACAGAAACATAAACACAGTACCGGATCTGTAATACACCACAAAGTACTCGGAACATAAACTACACGCCCAATAGCAAAGTAAACAGAAAATTTACACAGATGTGACATTCACTTCACCTGACTGTGGAACCACCGATCTGACGAACAAGTGAAACTGAATAAGGAACACGGACACACAGAACACCGAAGTGGAGATAACATACTGGGTACAAAACTAGTCAAACAGATAAAATGATCAGACAGATGATTCAAAATAAATGAATAAATTGGTGTCGTGCATGGAGCATAATGGTAAGATCACCTGTAGTTGAGAGTATTCAAAGGGAACCCAGCCACGCCTTTCGTTAGGAGTCAGTCAAGACTAGAAATGCCTTTTGTGCAAATTCGATCTACAGCTCTCTGCACCCCTTCAAGAACTGTGGTTGTTCATCTTCTCCCAGCAATGCCTGTGCGATGAGGAGGCACTTTGAATAGGGGTCATCACCCAAAACAGCTGCATTGCCGCTCTAACCCCCAACTGGAGGCACACTTGGAATGGGGGCATTTGAAGTAGAACACCTTAAGCTGAAAAGCACTTTGCTTGAAGGTAATGTATTGTTCCAGGATATCGTTACGCCGCACGGAGGGGAGCTCGGAAATTGTGTTGGGGAATTCAAATCACCACAGATTTAGGGTCATGGGAGTCATTGACTCCCAGCCCACACAATTTGTCATCTAATGCACGTTCTTCATCGGTGTCAGGAAGGGATTTGGTACATGCCTGATTGAGGTGACTAGTTGCCATTGACCTTGAGAAGAGCTCAGACATTAGCTCATAGTTTACAAGGCCCTTTTTTCGGAATGGTTTTGCATTCTTGTGCGTCTGCAAGTGCAAACAGACTGTCAAAAGGTGGAGCACTGTAGGGAATCTGTACAGGGTGTTCCTACATGTAAGACGCCCAAGTTTAATGGCTGAAGGAAGGGAAAAGGATGGCGTTCTGGTATTGAATGGGCAGTTGGGGAAGAACCTCCTGCAATAAATTCTCAGGCTTAAAGCATCATCGTGTTCGTCCTGCTATTTTTGTCAGGGATAACTATGCATTTTCTCTTAGCTTTCTCAAAGGTGAAACTAAGGTGGGGAGGGAAGGCCTCATTTTGGGAATAGACAGTTTAATTGGGAAAAAAGAGTGGTCGTTTGACAGAGACATCAGACTTCGCTTGTCGTGCCGATTGCTACATATCAGTTTACTTTTTGAAAGATAATCACGTGAAGGATAAGGGTTCAGAATGCCATCCAGATTGTTGAACCACCCCAAACAACGAATCATAAAAGTGGATTCAGATTTTGTTTTAAACCGCAAAAACCATAACCTGAATCGGTTCCCAAACAAGCCCAAGAAGAACACCGTGCACCTAGACGGAGGAGAGACGTCACCATCCTCGATCCTTTTCTTCCGTCGTCCGTCCGTGGTCTATGGTTTATTTGAATGAAGAACCACTTACAACCAAGCAGAGGCGAGCCCCAGCTATCGGAATATACCAACCCTCTACTTCAAACAGTTTAACAGTGAGAATGAGAAAAAGACTCAATTAAGCAGAATACAACAGGAATGCTAACACTCTACCTCAATTGTTTTAAAAGCTAGAATTGTGAAGCACTATGTTAATTTGGGCAAAAAATTACAGAGGATCTCAATCTTTAAATTATGAAATTTTAAATGTGATCGATATGAGATTCTAAAGTATAGTTAGACTCTACAACAGATTTATATGCATTAGTGTGTGGTCCTGATCAACGTATTAAATGATACTCTAGATTTATTGTCGGAGGGGTTAGGCATCACACTGCTGGCCAAGAACAATGACGTAAAACTCAAAATAGTAGAGTGGTTGTTTCAAAAGATCACGATGGAAAATATATTGATTTTTAATGTGTGGTATTGGATATCTTTGCATTTAAGTATTTACGAGGAAATGACGTGTACTTATTCAAGTGTAATTGGTGCGATGTGGAAAAACAAAATGTAGGCATACACACAGATAAACATTTTATAAGTGTGAACACATATCGCAAAATGGTATCAAAATGATCCGTTCATACTTTGTAGTCAAGCTAATCATGTGTTTTATTTACCTGACACCGAATCTGGTGGTCACTGGCGGGTGGTTCAAAAACTTGGACATAAAAATATTTATGATATTCCTAAAGAGGTAGACAATGGTGATAAAGAGATTGAAGAGGCAATACTGAATGAAACATATCAATAAACAGAGTCATTTAAGCTCTTTGTAGGTTTTTGGGGATTATGATTTGATCCAACTGCATAGAAATGATGTTGAACCCGAAACTATAGATACTTCAATCGAACTAGAGGAAATGGTTGAAGAAGACGACTTTATATATGATGAAAGTGAGGAGGAATAAGTTACCACCGATGAGGAAGAAAGTTTTGTCTATTTTCTACTGATGATGGCGCGTCCACCGATGATATGGTTTGATTGTATCTGAATATTTCAGGTTAGCATCATGGCGATAGATAGAAAACATCAGCAATCCGCGCTTACCGTTTCATCAAACCTTGTGGAGACTTCCTAACCTATGTAGTCTATCTCAGGTACAACGTCATGTGTCATGAGGTTGTCGGGTGAAACACCTTTAAGCAGTTATGGTCTTGCACAGAATAGTGTGGCCTATAAGTTCTTTAAACATTATACTACTTTTGGGTAGATTGATTCACATAGGTTTTAATCTTTCTACTCATTTGTATTATATTTGTAGTAACTACACTTGTCAGAAGAGGGTGTAGGAAGTCAAGAGGAGTGACTTTTTTCAAAGTGTGGTTGAGCGGTAAGTTGTCAGTCAGTATCCCAGATGAGCACCAGGACACAGATGGTGATGAATCTAGTCGTCTTGCAACGTTGATTGGAACACTTGTTCGAATGCATGCTTCATTTGGTACTCCGACTTGGGCAAAGGTTCTGAACTCTGTAAAGGAATATATCAGAGAGCGTGTTCTTTTACAGGATGACTTCAAGCTCAATTATGAACGACATGAAGATAGAGAAACTGTGAATTCCATAATAAATGCGACTTTCAAAAATCACAAGGCAAAACTAGACAAACATTTTAAAAAGTTCGGATTGCACAAGGATGAAGCATTGCAACATCATTATGTGGGCACGTCTGAAGAAAACTGGATTGCATGCTGTTAACTATTCTCCCAACTTTCTTATCAGGTAATTGTTTCATGAAAAATGATAAGCAGATTATGGAGGTTATTGCATTTGTAGGAGCGTAGTCGAGTAAATACATATAATAGATCGAAATTGAAGGTACACTGCACTAATGGTTCAAGACCATTTGTCTGGCATAGAAAGAAGTTGGTAAGTATATTAAATAATTATTACCATATTTTAATTTCACATATTAGTTAAATTTTCTTTATTTTGACCTATGAATTGAGCAGCAAGACCCCGAGGGTGGAACATCAATAGCTGCAGATTTATATAGTGAAATGCATCATAAAAAATGCGAATGGTGGGTGTTTGATGTTGCTAGAGAAAATTATGTAAGTAAATTTTTTCATATTAGTCTATTATGTTAATCAAATCCATAATTTAGTTTTATCATTGTAGGAGAAGATGGTAGATATCCAATCTCAATCTACTACAGAGTCAGAAGCACCAAAAGATGTTGAGATTTTTACTCAAGTCCTTGAGACAAGATCTGGCTATGTGAAAGGTTTGGGTTGCTCTGTGAAGCCTATTGTTGTCTCATCCTCTACTGTGTCTATACAAAAGGATCCCGAGCTTGCTCGTGAGTTAGAGGTTGCTAAAACTACAATAGAAGAGCTGAAGTAAAGGCAGAGCAACTATGAGAACCTAAAAAGCCAACAAGTAGAAATGCGAGAGGCACAAAGACAAATTCAAGAGCAACTTCAACTACTTAAAACACAATTTGCGCTACGAGATTCGTAGGTAGGACTTCATTGCAAATTATAAGGTTTTTATTTAGGGTTTTGGTATTGTTCATAGTTTTGAATTAAGTTTTTGAATATTGGAATATTTTCTAGGATTTGAACATATGTGAAGTAGATACACTTGTTTTTGCAATATTATGACTTGTAGAACTTTGATACTTTATTTATTTATTTCAAATTACATTTGTGTATTGAGATATTTATAATTTGAGAATGTTTTCAGGGTTAGATATTAGAATTAGAAGTTTGTTTTGGTCAAGAGATTTATGAAATATTTGTTTTGGTATTGAAATTTATGTAATCAAAGATGTCATTTGGAGTTTCTGTAAACAGACAACACGTTCGAACAAAAAATCAAACAGATAATTGGTTCAAACCAACAATATTTGTTCGAACTGAACTAAATTTCCGCGACGAAATGCTTTCGTTGCTAAACAGAAAACGACGTGCATGAAATCGAGTTCGAACAAACGAAATTGTTCAAATAGACTACCTGTTCCAACGAAATGAAATATAAGTGACGAAATTCTTTTGTTGCCAATACATTCTCAAAATTATCGAATTTTGTCGTTTGAACTACGAATTACCAGGTCATCACTGAATGTAACCCAAGTATTTGGGTTGCGTCGAAAACATTAGTCATAAAATATATGTTCGAACAAGTTCCGTTCGAACAAGTATCCGCGACCGCTGCTGAAATTGAATGACAATTTAGTATCAGCGACGAAAATATCGCCCATTTGATATTTTTTTTGCATCCATTGAATTTCATCGCTGATGTCTTTTAGCGACGACGTTTTGACGACGAATCTGTGACTTCGCCACTATAAGTCAAAACTGTTGTAGTAAGAGACCGAGATCTTCTGTAATTTTCCGTCCGAATTTTATAATACAATTTAAAAAGAGACAATAAATATATGAACCCTATTATAGAAGTCATATTATCATAAACTTTACAAAAACAACATTAATCAATCTAGATTGAGATAGATGGGATAATCCTCTCAACATTACTGATTAATTTTGAGGTGGTAAAAATTATGGGAAATTGAAGTTAGTGAAAAAGTGAAGAGAGATGATTTGAATATATTTTTATATGTATTTAGAATAAAAATTTGATAGGAAGATAAATAATTTTGTATAGTTATTTTATTAAGCCGGAATTTTTTTGCTCTCAAACATCTCCTTAGGAATGAGTTCTAATAAAAAGAAACCGTTCAGTTTTAGAAAGCAATCCGTTCATGTTTCAACTGAAACAAACTATACACAATTTCCGTAAGAAAATACAGTAGCTAAAGATCATATTTTTAAGTACTACCATGATTTGCGAACAAAAGCAAGTCTCCAACGCGGATAATTAAGTTACAAGAGAACAATAGAACACTGCGCAAGGCTGCACAACAGGCATATAATTTACACGGGCTTCTAAGTGTTAACACAGTACTACCATATTATATATTATATACATATATATCCACACGGTTCCAGGACATGATGTCGACTTATATATGTACGAGTCGTACGTTTTTGGGTATTTACTTAAACGAAGACCCTGGGCACGGACTCCGGGGGACTCACGTCTACCTCCCTCAGCTCCGTCTTGAGCCCCTTTCCGCCGCCATTTGCCAGTGGGTGTATCCCAGCCGATGGCCCCGATATATGGGCTCGATTCTCCCTTTCTTTGCTGATGGATACCCCATAACGGGTCTCAACAGCTGCGTTGAATTATATTACCTTATTTAAGCGCACAGGAAATATATATATATATAAATAGTCCAACAACAAGCACCAGAAAGAAACTAGCGAGCCACAATAATCCAGAGAGAATATCCAGTACCTAAAGCAGCTAACATTAATGTACACGGCACAAAACGCACCTTTGACAAGTTCTTCGTAAATCTGGCCATCTCTAGTGAAGGAAAACATGACCTGGGGGATCCCAAGAGGCAGATTGTCGCCCCTGTCAACCTGCCAGAAGTGGAACACCTTACCATACGTCTTTGCAAGCTTCTCCATGTCCTGGCGCTCTATGGGACCAGGAACTCCCGGCATGAACAGCAGGCCGCTCTTAACCTCATACTCGTGGGAATGCCACAGGCGCTTCTCCTCGTCCGGTAGTGTCAGGAACAGGTTCTCCGTTATTATATACTCGATCCCGATAAGCAGAGCATCAGCATCTGGGCTGTTGTAAATGAGGCACTGGCGCATCTCCTCGTTCTGATGTCCGCAGTAATGGTGCACCTCCAGTTGGCGCGTCATGTCATACGCATAAAAATGAAATCTGAAAGCCATTAATACTAACAGCTCAGGTTCAGTTCAAGCACAACAAGGTGCCTATAAGCCAGGGATGAAAATTAAGGGTTTTTTTACTCGGACCCGAAAGGAAACAACTAGAATTACTTTTGTTATCCTATAGCCATGACTCCTTAAAACAAGAACTGGAGAAACGAAAGAGTTAACAATGAAAGAACAAGAGGAACAAAGGCAAAGGGAGTAGGAAAATATATACGCGCAGAGATGCTGGTGGATGTTTTTTATTGGAGCTAGGCTTTGGATGGTGGCAGTGGCCGTTTCGACGAAGGCCGTGCTGGTCTTAGTTGGCTCGCCTGGGACCTCTGGATGACTCGTCATGATCTCCCAATTTTTCTGCTCCTCAAACAAACGGAGCCGATGAGCTCCTTTTATCCATTCTCGGCGGCAAGAGAGGCACAGACAGCCCCCAAATTAAATCCGTTGCATGCAGTGTCACGCGTGTCGCGGGATCAGATGGACGTGGCTTGTAGCAGTTGTCACGTGCCCAATAAGGTGGCCTCCTTTCAGGATATCACAGTAAAATCCTTGCCAAATGGCTTGAGGATCGTTGTCCGTGACAACTCGATCGGTTTGGTCGAACTCGCATATTAGAACAGTTCACAATGGCAGGGTGCTTGAGCATCTGGAGTCTGGACCTCTGTAATTTGTATGCTTATAATCATATAACCCGTGAGGCCATGTATGTCAATAAATGGACTTTTAAAATTCAAAATGAATTATTAAAGTTTAAGAATATTTGTATTTTGAGAACATTTTATTTTGAACCCGAAGTGAGTATAAATTTGGAGTTTATTTGAAATATTAAAATCATCGCATTAAACATTCGAACTATCAAAATATATTAATATATATTCTCAAATAAGATATGACTTTTAAAGTTGTGTCACATAACTCATTTATAATATGTACATGACACAATTTTGTCAATCAAATTTTATTTGAGAACGCACAATGATAATTTTTGATAATTCGATAGTTCAATGTGACAGAATTTGGTAGTTGAATTCTCAAAATGTCATTTATTAATCACAAGGAGCGCAAAGTAATTTTTCCGGTATATTTTTATCACATATTACAGGTCCCAATCAGGTTGTGTATTAAAATCATAACAAGCTCCTAACTAGGAGTCCACATGTCATATAAATATAAGTGTGAGCTCAAGTGGATTGGGGCACCACTAATAACCCTCATTTTTAATTAAAAAAAATGTATTGCTCTTTTTAGTTTAAGCTGTTGAATAGATTAGTTTGCAATCCCTAATGCTTACAGTATCAAAACGAGGGAGAGGTAGTCATTTCATTTTGTATGGACTCTTTTGTTTAATTTCAGAGGGGTGTCTATAATAATTCATTAAACAATGACTTTTTTTTGTTTATGAAAAGGTAATTTGGAAGAAATTTTAATATTTATTAATAATTTAATGTAAAAAAAATTATAACAAATCTTCTCTATATTTTTTTATTATTACAAATTATATCATATAATCTCTATTTATACTTTTTATACAAATTATAATAAAAATTAAATATCCTTATAATTTTAAGATCACATCCTCATAAAATATTCATGGTTCTAACAAAAATGTTAAAAATCTACCTATTTTTTTAATAAAACGAACCTTCATTTTTGGAAGCGCGGGTGTCATAAACGGGCGGGCCTCTCGGGTTGGAAAGCAAATCAATTTTCTTACGCCCGCCTTCAAAATCTTGATTCTTCGCCGCCATATTACTGGCACTGGTGGACTGCCTCTCTCTGTTTTTCTACTTGTTCTCACTTCTCAAGACTGAAAACCCGACAATTACCATCCACCTGTCCCCGTGTGTCGACAGGGTCTACCGCTTCACCTTCAAGTCGAAGATCGCGGTCTTCAGGTCCACGAGAACTTATTTTTCACGGTTGACTCCTCCTATTCGGTTGGCGCCCCCACTCTCTCTCTCCAGTTCCACTTACGTATTGTCTAGTTTTGTGGAACTTGAAATTGGTTGCGAACTTGCGCAGTCTTGCTGTAGTGTGGACTACGCAAAGTGTGGTTTGGTGACTGATAAGCTCCCATAATCACATGTGAGGAGAAATATATTTCTGTAGTCGGACTTGACGAGAGAAGCCAAAGGCTAGGAATAGTCGATGGTTTAAGAAACGTACCGCCAATTCAAGCTTTTAAGACTATCTGCACGTCAATGTGCTGACATCCAAAAAAGTTTTTATCACGCAGACTTCAAGGTTAAGAGCATTTTGCTATACTGATTGAGCTAGCCGGAGATATTTGTCAGTGAAAGTGGAACACTTAAATCTCGTAGATACCAACTCTGCTCAGGGGTCAAGTACTGTTATTGGTTTTCCGGTCCCTGAAAGTCGAAAGATATAATCAAAGAAAGAATCAGCAGAAATCCAACCCCCCCCCCCCCCCCCCCCGCGGTTATATGTTTCTTCTGGTCTCTGCAGATGGATGTTTCATTTAGTTTCTTTCTTTTGGTTTTTCATTCCTGCGTCGTAAATCTTTATGGGATGTTTTGGTTTTTTTGGTTTTTCTAGTCTATGGTACGTTACATTCTCTCTAGGTTTTTCCAGCTTTATTTGGTTCCATCTGTCATCCGAACTCCTTATATTCTCCAATGATGATAGTGATGCAAATCACCGATCAGTAAAGTTGAACTCTTGACGTCATTGTTGTAACTTAGGCATTGATCGTCCTGAGGTAGCCAACTCGAGGGTTGGATTGATGGGTTACAGCCATTTGGTGGAGACACCGGTTCTTGCTGGCAAGGTGTTTGAATAAATGTCGGAGTTATTTCATGTTTTTTGAATTTTGATGTTTGGAGAGTAAGCTTAGTTTTGGCGAGTATGCTGGCTCCTCACTTGAGACAGCCCTGCATTAGCTGTTATTTTGAGAGGGAACGGATTTGAATTTGACGAGCTTGTAATGTACCCAATCGTATGTCTGTTTGCAGGATGTAGATTCGAAAGGCCTTTGCAAATATTAGTTTGGTTGTACATGGCTGAATGATGCCATTAGAGAGTCTAAATGACTCTTGCATTGTTTAACATTATGTCTGACCTGTAACAAGCTCTGTTTTTCTCCTGCAGTGTTGAGGCGTTTTCACCCCGTCTTTTCTCTTATTCAACTGCCCGAGAAGTGAACCATGAAATCTTTGCAACTTTTTCTTTCCTCAACTTTGAATCTGCTCAAACAAAGGCAGTGTTCTAATCGTTACCAATCTTGGCGGGGACTGCATTGGTGCACCTGTATGTCAAAAGAATTGCTTTCTTCCGTTCTTAATTCTTCGATCTCTTTCTCTTGAAAGGAACTCAGGGACACAGGCCATGTACTAAAGTATCCTCACATTACAATGACAATGTAGGAAAATTTCAAAAGATACATTCCTAGAAGGCCAAGAAAATAAAGATCTCAGTTTATGCTTAAGCTTATCGACAGAAACTCACTCCTTTTAAGATTGGCCTACCTCACCTTGGCCATCTATTCAACATAAGACACAGTGGCCTCATATTCCCTAGTTTGCTCCTAAATGAGCCAGGCTTCTCGAACATTGAAACTAGATCAGTCATGACTTGGGCATTACCTAGGTGGGACCAAACAGAAGACCAACAAGCAACAACATATCCTGCTTAAATGTTGCAGTGAGATAACTGTTGATCGACCATTTCACCACTTTGCTTGCACATGCCTCTCCAATTTGTAATGATTCTCTCTCTGTTATCAGATTACATTGTAAGCATTCTCTTTTAGCTATTGTACAAACGAATAAAGTTGCCGTTGCAGAAGCAGTAGATTGTTAGTAACCTTCCGGGAATGCCATACTTCAAAACCCTGAAAGGCTTACATTAGGCCTGAACATTCAAACTTGATTTCTTTTTAACTTCAAAAATTATTAATTAGCACCTCAGCTAGCAACTGACTCGATGCACCAACATGTTAAACTTTTAAAATACAAACTTCATCCACCTTTTTGCCTGCTGGCTAAGCTTGTAATCAATTTAGGAAAAGTAATAAACAAAAAAAAACCGAACCAAACTTATTTTAATTGCTACCTTAGTCTCTGTTACAAGTGAATGTGGATACTGTTGTGGCCTATCCCATCACACCTGAAAACCTTGTCCTACATGTATTGAGATTTGAGAATGATAGAAAACAAGTGCCATTAATTGGTGATATTTCTATTGACGTTATTATTACTTTGTCCTCAGCAATGCATCTAGTCCTTCCGACTGCTGTGTTAAATCTCCAATTTGTATTGCAGAAGCAAATGATGTCAATCTGAGATTCATAGTGCTTCTGTTTGCTAGGTGGTTATTATCAACGATCAAGAAAAGCTATTGACTTGTTGGGTTTGACTGGGATCCCTCTGGTACATTGTTCAAAAACAATTGACAAGAAAATCGTGAAGACTGCTTGTCATGCTAAGTGGTAAGTATGTCTCAAATTTTTTAATGTGTTCTCATCTTTTCGTACAATCTACACGAACTTTGTTACCTATTATGGAAAGTCTATAACATTTTGTGTGGTTACTGTGATAGTGCTTAAATCTTTTATATTCAGCCTATTCCTTTTTTGTTTTCGAGTAAGATTGTTCTGTGTTCTCCAATTACCAGGTGGAACATTTTGCACATGTGACGAGTTATTTGGGTTTTTTCGGTTTTGTTTTATTTAGTTTTTTTCTGTTGTGTATGGCATTGCAGCTTCTGTAGCTTTCCTAACTTATGATTGACAGTCTTCTTTCAGGTTTTCAAACGATGACTGAAGTATCACATGAGTGCCCAGCTCAAAATGATCTTTTGTCCTTCATCAACTCTGCCTTAGATGCGCTTGAAGGTATTGAATTTGTTTCCAACGATATATTTCCTTCTTTTTTTGCTCTAGTAATGTAATTGTTGTTGCACAAATGATACCTATTATATCTACTGAGCTTACTAGGTTTTTCTCAATTTGGTTTGCTTTGGTAGTGGGACATTTTATTTTCTTTCCGATGGATTGTTGTTTTCTAATGACCGTCGCTCTGTCACAAAAGCTAGCATAGGGGGAGCTGGTGATCTGCGCATCAACATATTAGGGATTAGTCCTTTGATCTGTCAAAGGCAGCAGTCAATGCGAGCCATGCTACTGTTGTTTTTGCTGTAAACAAAGATTTCCATCTGTAAAATTTGTTCCATCCTTATAAGATATTATAGATGTTGCATACCTAAAATATGCATCCCAAGTGATATTGTTGATCCCATAATTGGTATCTAGAGTGCTCTAAGTTGTTAAGTAGACTGTAATATTCTATTTTAAGAGCATAACTCTCACAATGAGGACCTCTTGAATTTCCAGCAACTCTCTGTTCTCTTTATTTGGGCATGATCAACTTTTGCTGTGTCCTTATTTTTGGACAACTGTGCAGTCTTCTGAAGTGATTTTTCAAGCTTGGTTCTAAATTTTAGTGTTTTCTCTACTTAAGGTACCTTTTTAAATAGTATTCATCTTTCTTGCTCATTGTCTTTACTGTATATGTACCAAATATATCAGTCTATAAGCTTGTCAAGTAAAAGTCTTTTTTTTTTTATAAGTAAGAATCTTTATTAATAAACCAAAGTAGGAACAGTACAAAGAACTATACTGAAGCCTAAGCCAAGCAAGCTATAAAACTAAGGAAATCTGAAAAATGACAGAAACGAGAACCCAAAACAACTGTAGCCCAAGAGAAAAGAGATCTCAACATCTTTCCCCTCAACCCCTCAACAGACGAAGAAGTGCTCTCAAAACATCTATCATTTCTCTCCCTCCAGAGGGTCCACCAAATGCACAAAGGGATCAAATTCCACACAATCAGAGCATGGGGATCATCAAACTTCCTCTTCCAGCAAAACAACACATCAACCACCTGCAGAGGCATAACCCAACAATAATCCATAATCTTACACACATGAGCCCATAAGTCCCTGGCCACCTCACAATGAAGAAAAAGGTGGTGATTCACAGATTCTCCGCTGCATTTACAAAGGAAACACCAATCCAATAAGCATAGACCCCGCCTCCTAAGATTGTCGATAGTCAGAACGCGACCATGGGCCACCTCCCAAACAAATACGGAGACTCTCATGGGCGCAAAAGATCGCCAAATCTGTTTCCAAGGGAACGAAACATAGGTGCTGCAATGAAGAAGCACATACATCGACTTCACCGAGAACTTACCGGATCTGGAACCCAACCAACACAGACTATCATCAACTCCACTCCTTATGACCATGCCATAAAGGAGCCTAAAGAAAGACGAAAAAACCTCAAGCTCCCAATCATTTGCTGCCCTAACAAATTGGACATTCCAAACCCCCGAACCTGAATTTCCATCCCAATAATCCGCCACCAAAGCTTCCTTATCTCTAGCAATGGCGAAGAGAAGCGGAAAAGAGAACCGCAAAGGTCTATCTCCACACCAAAGATCGCTCCAGAATCGAACACTGTTACCACATCCCACCACAAACCGACTATTCTGGGTGAAGAGATCCCCCCATTTGCTGATATACCTCCAAAGACTAACACCATAAGATCCTCTCCTCTGAATGGTCCTCCACCCACCCACCTCACACCTGAACTTCTCCACGACCACATTCCTCCACAGACAATTACGCTCACAAGCAAATCGCCACAACCACTTACCAAGCAAAGCCTTATTGAAGGTGGACAGCCGCCTAATACCCAAACCACCAGATCTAATAAGGCAGCAAACCTTGTCCCAATTAAGTAAATAAAACTTGTGATGATCACTATCACTACCCCACAAGAAATTCCTTTGTAGCTTCTCCAATCTACTAGCCACCGAAGAGGGAATAGGGTAAAGCGACAAATAGTAGGTCGGAAGGTTAGCAAGAGTAGACTTAATCAAGGTAATTCTACCTCCTTTCGAGAGGTAACTTCGCTTCCACCCAGCCAACCTCTTTTCCGTTCTTTCAAGAATGTCGTTCCAAATGTGGGAGCTTTTGAAACGCGCACCCAGAGGTAGGCCAAGATACAAAAAGGGCAAGGAAGCAACTCTGCATCCCATGATATCAGCCAACTTCTGGACATTATCCACCACACCAATAGGAATAGCTTCAGATTTCTGGAGGTTAATCTTAAGTCCAGACACCGCCTCAAAACAGAGTAGAAGACAACGCAGATAACGAAACTGATGCTCCTCAGCCCCACATAAAATAAGGGTATCATCAGCAAAGAGTAAATGAGAGATGTTCACCCCACCACTCCCCACGGAGAAGCCCTCCTGGAAACCAATGTCCACCAGCTTGTTCAGCATCCTACTTAGAGCTTCCATAACAATAACAAACGGAAAGGGTGAGAGGGGATCCCCCTGGCGCAGACCCCGAGAGCTACCAAAGAAGCCTACAGGAGACCCATTCACCAACACCGAGAATCTAACAGTAGAAATACAGAACTCAATCCAACTGCACCATTTATCACCAAAGCCACACCTTCTTAACAAATATAGAAGAAAACTTCAGTTAACGTGATCATATGCCTTATGGATATCAAGCTTGCAAAGCATACCGGGCAAGGAAGAGCGCATCCTGGAATCGATGCACTCACTAGCAACCAAAACCGAATCCAAGATCTGTCTACCCCTCACAAAGGCTCTCTGGGAAGGCGAGATAATTTTGTCTATGACCATCCTCAACCTATTAGCTAAAACTTTGGCCAAAATTTTATAGACCCCTCCCACAAGGCTGATACGCCTGAAATCCTTCAACTCAACAGCACCGTGCTTCTTGGGAATCAATACAAGGAAAGTGGCATTTATACTTCGAACGAATTTCCCAAACTGAGCAAAACTCGTTAAACATGGAAAGAACATCGTCCTTAATGATATCCCAGCAAGATTAATAGAATGCCAAAGAGAAACCATCAGGACCAGGGGCTTTATCTCCATTGAGACTCCGCACAACACCCGTCACTTCATCTACATCAAAAGGTCTTTCAAGCCAAGCCGCATCCTCCTCATTAATCGAGTCAAACCCCAAATCATCCAGTGAAGGTCTCCAAGAAAAAGGCTCCCTGTACAAGGAGCGATAAAAACTGAGAATCTCCTCAGAGATGCGCTCGGGGTCCTCCACAAATTCCCCCTCAACCTCCAGCGAATAAATAAAATTAAACTTTCTGTTGGAATTAGCCACCCTATGGAAAAATTTGGTGCATCTATCACCCTCTTTGAGCCAAAGGGCCCTAGATTTCTACCTCCAACTAGTCTCATCCATATTAATCAAATGATCCAATTCCCCAACAACTTCCGACTTCCTAACTTTACCTTCTTCATCAATGATCCCACCCTCCTCCAAAACATCCAAAGATGTTAACTCATGTAACAACGAAGATTTCCTCAAGGCAACATCCCCGAAGACCTCATGATTCCATATCTTAATGTCCCTCTTTAAAGCCTTCAACTTAGAATCCAGAACAAAGCTTGGAGACCCAGAGAAAACGTAAGACCTCCACCACAACCCCACCCTGTCAACAAAACCATCCGCCTTAAGCCACATGTACTCAAATCTAAAGGGCTTCCTACCGCTTCTCACAAACCCACTCTCCAGAATAATCGGAAAATGATCCGAATACAATCGTGGCAAACGCCTCTGACAAACCTCCGGAAATAAGGACTCCCAGCTGGAATTGAAAAGAAAGCGGTCAATTCTGGACCAGGAATGAGTAAACCTACCCTTCGACCAAGTATAAATCCCACCTAACAAAGGCATATCAATCAACTGATTTTCATCAATAAATTCCGAAAATTCCAGCATGGCATTACTGAAAACCGTAAACCCGGACCGCTCACTCGGAAAGCGAGAAGCATTAAAATCGCCTCCAATACACCATGGTAAGTTTCACCAAGCCATCGCCCCGGCTAACTCCTCCCACAATAGTCTCCTCATACTATCCACATTAGGACCATACACCCCCGAAAATCCCCAAAGAACCCCATCCTCCACATTTTTCAGAATAACCGTGATAGAATAACTACCAACACAAGATTCCACCAACTCAAGGACCCTCGTATCTCAAAGGATCAAGATCCCCCCCGAAGCACCACACGCCTCCAAACAACACCAACCAACATAGGATCCCCCCCAAATACTTTTAACGAAAGCCCTAGAAATAGACATCACTTTCGTCTCCTGAAAGCAAACCAAATCTGGTTTCCATCCCCGCAACAAATTCCCAATTCTACAGCGCTTCACCCTATCATTGAGCCCCCTGATGTTCCAGCTAATAATTCTAGGCTTCATATAAATAGTTGCGTTCCCCTCCCTTCCTTCCTGCTCTTCCTTGAAACATAAGTGTTCCCCTCATAATTAACAGAAGATTCAACGCTTTTAACTCTTTGAGACCACGAGAACTAGTTCTACTAGAAGAGTTAGAACAGCTCAGTTCTCTCTCCACCTCCAAGGCAGCAAACAACGACTGCAACTCTGCCTCATATCCCTCACAAGAAATACCAACCAGATGCCTAACCGAGGAAACCATACTTAGCACCCACTCCGAGCAAACAGGCTTGGGGGAACTGACCAAAACCAGTTCAGACACATCCAGCGACTCCGCACCTCCATCACCCCCACCTGGGCGAGACGACGAACAAGGACACACAGTCAGAGGAGATTCAATCGGCCTCACCACCAGAGCCTTAGAGAAGCTGTCAAGATCAACCCCCTATCTTTCAGCTCAAGTGCGACGGAAGAGGGCCTCTGCCCCGACAGAAACACCTCCCTAGAGGCGTTGACCTCTCCCAATGCCAAACCCTCCGACATCAAATCAGGACACTGCTCCGGAGAGCCTCCAGAAGTACCGCAAACATCAACCACAAGTTCCGGCGCCGACAAGACTCCAACGCTACCCACCACCCCCACAGACAGGGACGACGACACATTTCCGGTCACCTGCTGCGCCAAACACTGCTCAGAAGAGACCACGGTGTTCGCGGGAACGTCTCTACCCATCCCCAACTCCAGCGAAACCCCGGCACCATCCACCGCCCCCACAGGTGAGATTGTTGACACCCCTACCTCCACATTCCGACAGCCCAGAGCTTTAAACGGCACACACACCACGTCGGAGATCACCACCTTACCGGACTCGTCGAGCTCGTTAGACAGGACGACGGGCTGGCCAGAAATCGGGGGCTGGATACCGGGCTGGCCAGAGACCAACGGAATAGAACGATCTGGGCCCAAGAAAGAAGGCCCAAGAACCTTCTGTTGACCCAGAGAGAGGCCCGAGCCCAATCCAGATAGGCCACTCGAAAAGGCCACCTTCTGCAGACCCAGAGATAGGCCCGAGCCCAATCCAGACAGGCCACTCAAAGAGGCCACGGAGGCATGGACCGCATCGACATTATCCTGGATCACCATCTTAAAACCACACGCCCTGCAACAAGAGTCCATCTTTGGCCCACCCAAAGGCACCGACACCATCCTTCTTTCTTTAACCAACCCGATTAAATCTTCCACGTCAGCCTTTAACTTCATTAGATGCGCCCACAACACGCCTTCTGAATTTTCCGCCGACTCAGTATTCCCAGTGCAATAATTACTCTCGGAAATCAACATCCCCTCAACGACATTCGCATGCGGCACCAAGGGAACACCAACAGTCGCGATCTTGGGGATGCTACGCACGTCACCAGAAGCTTTACGACTCTCCCTCTCCCCTACCGCTTTCGTCTCCGGCAGCCCAGTCTTAGCAATACCGGCGAAAGAAATTCCATTTCTGATCGAAGACACCACTGGTCTCTTCTTTCTCCGATTAAACTCGCCTATTGCCGTGATAATTTCTTCGCAAATCAGAGTGAACGCCTGCCATCCTTCACTTGACCTCCCTTCAGGAATCATCACTGCCCCCGGCTACGCCTATCTCCAAATTCTGCAAGAGCCACATACCGACCGCATCTGTTTGAGCATAACTGAGCTAAGAATGCACAAGTAGTTTCATTAAATCTCTCCGAGTAATCTCGCGAGTCCTTAATCTCCACAAGTTTTCCAAACAAATTCGCCAACCAGACCACTCCATATCTACCGAAACGAACCAAGTTTTGAGACTTCCTATTCAGTTCCGTTAACGTAACTAAGCCGGAAAAGCTAACGGAGAACTGGAAGGTCTTAGCCTCGATCACCAGACTTCGGAAAAACGCCATTATAGAAGGAATCTTAACTGTTCTACACGAACATTTCCATTTACGAGACTTACGATCACATTCACGAACAATTCACAGAACTTTCTATTACCACGTTGATTCACCTACCTCTCACTCTTTCTCTCTCTCTCTATCTCTCTCTCTCTCTCTATCTATGCCTCGAAAATCTTCCAAAAAGGCCCAATCATCACCCTCTTACGACATCTAATTATTGGCAATGGGTCAAAATCGAAGCTAAGACTTCTAAAACCAAAAGGACACGAACTCATCATTTTCATAAAACCAACACCACAATGTAAACCACCAAATCAGAGGCCTTTGCACCTTTGAAGCAGACTAGAGCCACTTCAACGACCCCCTCTCCAAGCTCCCAATAACCTTCTCATTTCTTTTTCCTCACCCCTTTCTGGCCGTTGATCTATGTATAAATCGGTCAAAAACCCGAGTCTTTCTTTCTCTCTCAGTCTTCCATTAAACTTAGGAGGATCAGATTTCGATTTCGATTCCAAGGATCTTTTCTAATCGATAGCAGAAGATAAAGCTCTGGAGAGTGAGTGAGCAGGAGTGCGAGGACCGGTGTAGGCTAAATTACGCCGGGAGGGTGGGGTCGGAGCTTTATGAGGTACGACGTCGTAGAGCGTGAATGGGGTCGTTGTCACGCACTTTAGCCTTGACCTCCTGAGGTTAAAATGGACAAATAGAAAAACTTGTCAAGTAAAAGTCACTCAATGATAGTTTATAAAAACTGTTCTCTTTCTGTACTTGAACTGCATTTTCAAGTCCTACAATTTTGAAATGTTCACCTCAACAATGTCAATGATTCTGGGTTCAGTTCTATGAAAAGTCAGATTCGAAATGTGCAACTTAAAGCTGCAACTATTACGTCCTAACTGGATTTCTGATGAAGATGGTGGAAGAAAAGGAAAAAGCCCCTTCAGATTTGCTAGTATGTGGCTTATGCTGATGAATTTAATGAACAGGTGAAGTTTTGCTGGAGTAGCAATAGTTTGAAGGCTTATCTGCTTTGGCATTGCTAAGAAGTTTGAGTCTTTAAATCAAAAAATAGATCAAAGATCTATTCCATAATCTAGTGTTAGGAAGGATGGAGTCTTGGCTGAGATTATGGAGCTAGGTTTGGAAGGGAATGAGGTTTTATGCAGGGGGAGTGGGTAAGAAGGGAGAATTTGGAATTTAGTGGGACACATCAGCTTAACTGCAATGGATTTATTGTAGAGGAAAATTGAGAACTTCTTGGTTCAAAGAAGTTGACAATAACTGAAAGGTTTTTCCATCTGTTTGCCAATTCCCATTGAATAGGAATCTGATGTATGGGATGCATTTTAGCGAAGAAGAAGCTTAGGTGGTACTATGGGAACCTCTACAAAAAAACAGAGGATTGTAGACCTCAAATTGATGGAGAGACATGACCAGAAGTAAAAGTTCAGGATCTTCATATGGCTTTTCCATCATGGTTGGACGTGGTAGAGGCCCCAAGCATGGAGTTTTTGAATTCTTTTCTTCTCGAGTTTTTGACTTGTGCAAGTTTGAGAAGTCACGGATACCTCAGTCACCAAACATTCAAAATACCTCATTTGTCACTTTAGTTCCTATAAGTTACTGTCTTAGGTGTTGGCACTGGTTAAGAAGGGTGGGGATAAATTTGATATTTGATACTCAAGTTGTCTTTGTTGGAGGAAGGAAAATCTTTGGCTTAGTACTAATTGCCAAAAAAATGTTTGGATGGCAGTGTTAGAAGCAGAATTCCACATGGAATTTGAACACTGGACGATAAAAGGGCTATGACCATGTTAACTGCTTCCTCTGATTGATATGTTAAAGACATATGGTTTTGGAGATTACTGATGGAGATGGTTCCTTTTGTGTTTTTTTGCACTCAAATACTCACAAATCGACACATGACAACCCCATCAGTAGGCATCTGTTTTTACCTTTTCTCAATTTTGGTTGTGTGGTTAGATTTTATAGTTTTTCGTTTGGGGTCTTTGTATGCTGCTAGTGGCGTACAAGGAGTTCCCACTTTGATCATCTTTCAAGGCATGAACAGCATGGAATTTTAGTTGAGTGAGTAGACAATAGATTCACGATGGGGAGAGGTGGCTGTGATGTAGAGCATTTGGTCTATTTTACCTAATATCTTCCTTATTGGTTTACTTGCCTAAATGTTGCTGATAGGACAGAGTGGTTAGGAAAGGGAATTGTTTTTGTTCTAGAGTGCATGGGAAAATGACTTCAAATTGCATTTGGTGGATTAGGACATAGTTTTAGCTCCATTAAGGCCGGTGGACTGTGTGCAGAGAAGAAACTAAGGCTTCGTTTGTTTAGATGTAAAACTATTATTTTACGTAAAATTTTCTTCATTGAAACATTTTCAGAAAAAAATTCATTTTTCAGTGTTTGGTTATTCTTTTAAAAGCATTTTGTGATGTTTTGACATTCTTAATGATTTATATATTTGCATAAAAATTTTAATACGTGCTATGGATTAAATAATTAGGCTCCACAAGAAATAAAATATCATCCATCAAAACCTAATTCTAGACAATATAAAACAATCAGATGCACCCTTCAAATTAAAAAAAAAAATCTTCAATCAAAGACTCATATGGCATTTGTAGTCGACATTTTCTTTCACTTTCTACATCTGTGAAGTTTGATTTAACTTTTATGGGTTTGATCTTTTCAGCATGTAGTAGACACATTTAAGAAATTTTTCTAAAATAAATAAATAAATAAAAATTCAAAAAATAAATAGATTAATGAAATAGAGTTTCAATATTTTTATCTAATACATATTACTTTTTTTTAGTAATTTTTAAATATTTTAGTAATTGTGTCTTGGAGGGGCATTTCAGTCATTTTGCATGTGTTTTAACGGCCAAATCAAACGGAAGGCGTGGATTGATTGTTTTTTAAACATATGGGATGTAATAAAATATTTTGAAACTTGAGAGGAGCTTATTGATTTTTGTCCATAGATATGTGGCATACTGTGATGTTCTCCCAAAAAAAAAAATTGGTTTACGAAAATTTCAAGCTTAGTTTGTTTTCTAGAAAAATAATAGAGCTTTTACCGTTGACTAAACAAGTTTTTAGTTTGACCTCATTTTCAGGTGCTTGCTAAATATTTGAAAACAAGTCAAACAAATTACAAAATTTATTCTACAAGCAAACAAACGGACACAAAGTACTTTTATGTAGGCTTTATTGGCGAAGTGGTTGTGGTGTTATAGGAGTTGGATCATTTGTCGAGGCACGTCATTTTGAGTAGAATCCTGAATTTTATCTGTCAATATTGCCTTTGGCTTCTAGTTTTGAGAACCTTATTAAAGGTTTTCTTGAGTACCACCACAAAGAGGAGGCCTTCCTTTTGTTGTCCTCTAATAGATTCTGCAATGAAAAATGAAAACAAAAATATATCACATGGCACTTCTGACTTAACCACTAGTAAGAAATAGGGTCGATAGACTTCTATGGAGGTTAGGGTGTCTCATGGCATGAGCTTGCAGATAGGTACAGGGGTGGATTAGAGTACTTTCTAGGATGGTTTAACCTTCTAGTAGGAGATGGTAGGTGAGTTTGCATCAGCATGACGAGAGACGTGGTGGTTTAACTGCGAAAGGATTTAAAATCCCAGCTTTACGCAGTCCTTCCAATGTTGGGATTATGGTCTGTTACTTCTTTCTTGATCTGTTGTACTTTTATTTAGTTTCAGATGCTAGTGATGATAGAACATGTTGGAGGTTGGTGTGTAAAAACAAGTTTTCAGTTTAGTCTTTTTTTGGAGCTGAGAGGGTATTGATGTTTACCTCCCTTGGAGTAGAATATGAAGCAGAGAAGTACCTAGAAAGTTATGTTTTTTGGTTGGACACAGCTGCTTTGGGAAAATACTCAATGTAGATATCAATAAACTGTTTCACTGTTACCTTGTATTTGCCACCCTCTGTCATTAATTGCTAGACAAAAGTATGTGCAGGACCCTGTCATTGTTGGTTGAATACATTCGGGGTAAACAAGGATTCCATCAAGAGAGGTGCAACCTTCTTGGTTCTTGTTGGACAGTTCCTTGGCAGCTCGATGAATGGTTCCTATTCTCCCTGCATGCTTGAAAGAGCAAAGTCCCTTCAGCAAAGGTAGAATAATGCTATATAGTTGTTTCTTTCTACTTATGTAGAGTGAATTCGTAGTTCTTAAGTTCTTCCCCACAAACCTTTCTCCTGCCTACTTCTCCCTGTCGTAGGTTCCCTCAGCTCCAAATTATGGGTTTTCAGTGTGGAAGTTCAAGGTACTCTTCTGTCGATCGAAGCCACACAGTCCAACTACTAATGAATGAGTACATCACCTTTCCTATTTTACTGTCTAAGAAGACATTTCCTGAGGTGAGGTATAAATTCTTTCTTAACTTGTTAAACTATAGCAAGAGTTTTGGCTACAAAAAAATGTAGTTTTAATTTGCTGTAAAGAATGCTAGGCTAGCTAATGTGTTCTGGAATTTTATTTCCTGGCCATGTGGTTTGGTGAAACAGTAGATAGTGGGACTAACAAAATTAGGTCATGCATAGAATGCTTTCCCCATGTATGCCTGTTTTTAAAATACAGAATTAGTAGTAATACTTGTATATGCATATTGCTAGTTGCCAGAAGGAATGAGTAAATTAACTAGGATAAATATATGAAAGTTCAAAGGATGGGCTAGCTTTATGGTATGGAGTGGATAGAAGGTAGGAGTTGAGACCTATTGAGAAGTGATTGAATATTTTTCATTTGATTTATCTTATTTCATTTCTTCCACAACCTATGAATGCATATTTTACTTGAAACCTTGTTGAACCAACCAAGTGGGGGCTAACCATGGACCACCCTATAAATACATACTTTAAAATTATGTTGAACGTGTGGAATTCACTTCATTTGCCAATCGTGCTTGCTGATTTATTACGATTCTGGTACATGGCTTATGATATTCTCAGATATGGTGCATTACCGTAAACAAATGGAATGGGTGTAATTTATTCGTTTTCATCATTTCTTGGATGACTTGCTAGGTTACTTTTTTGTTTTCATTTTTGTTCTTTATGATTCTGCAGATTAGTTAGTTATGTTGACTCATGTAAATAATTTTTGCTGATGAATGTAGGTGGCAGATGTGGCATGTTACATTCTATTCAAAGGTTCTAGGAGTCATGTATTTTACCATGAGAAGGATCTGGATCTTGAAGTTCTTAATAAAGGTATCTGTGTTTCCATGTATGGCCTCGCAATAGTGCTAGCTTTTTCTTCTTGGTACTATCCAAAATTTTATATAAGCATGAAGGTTTAAGTCAGGTTATTTCCAGTTAATTTTCAGGGAACCAACTGTGTCTTTGTTCCTGTGTATCATTTAAAAAAAGAGTACTTTTTGGTTAATTGCATGCATTTCTCCACTTTAAGCTTCAATCAACTTTCGAATTTGCGAACTTCATTGTGAAAAAATATGTTGGGAGATAGTAAACTTTTTACTGCAGCGAGATTTAATGTAATTAGTCTAAACTACTAAGTGGTAAATTTTTATTTATACTAAGTAGAAAGATCCAACTATTAGCTCTTTGAATATAGGAAACATGCCATGAATCTATATATGCCTCTTTCTTAAATTCATTATTACCGCTTTTTTCTTTTGCTTTTATCTTGGGAGAGTTAGCTTTTATCTTGGGAGAGTTACCCTTGTTCACTTTCTCTGTTCCTTGTTCTGCCACCTTTGGCCTTGTCAGTGTATTTTTGCTTATGAATAAATAAAAGGAAACAACGAGAGGGATTTGATTAACAACGTAATTAACTCCTTCCCCTTCCTTTTTTTCCTTTTATTTTATTTTTCCTTTTTATTTAGTTGTTTTATTCCTCTTATGGGAATATTAAATATGCATTTTCTTGATAATCTTCTCTCTTTTGGTGCTCATATACAGCTATTGAGGAGTTAGGTGTGGAACCTGAAGAGTCTAGGTCAGTTCATGACTTTAAAAGCACTTGGTGCAAGCAGACTGAGATCACCAAGGAACCATATCTTTGTTCTTTTTTGCGGAACTTGCTTCTTTACTTCCCAGGTAATGGGATTTCCATGCATGGCTTTGACTTGCATTTGGTTGCATCTTCATTTTTGCATATTATGAAAAATTTTGGATGGTTGAATGTCTTCATGATTGTATGTGCAATGCTCAATTAAACCGATACTTCTTCCCAATGTTGTGGGGTTGGGGATCCTTTATGCTACTTAAAACTATCTTGCTTATTATTTACGTCCGCCTCTTTGTTGACCTCCCATTTTTCCTTTCTGCTTCTTCCAAATTAAGTCGATCACCATTTTGCTTTGGTGCATCGGATGGTTTTCGACACGTATGTTGATATCATGTCAAACTACTTTCTGTCATTCTATCCTTTTGCCACATCACCTTCACAAGAATAACTATATTTTCCTATCTTTTGTAATGTGACCATAAAACTATCTCAGCTTCCTCATTTTTGCTATGCTCATCTTATTGAGTATTCTTGATTGCCCAATATTCTAAACTACATAGCATACTAACCTTCCCCTTGTTCTTCGAAACTTCCTCTCAACCTTAAGGTACTCTTAAGATTTCTGGAATTAATGAAGAAGATATCTCATCAGCTTTTTTTCTTCTTTAGTGATTTTGAGAAATTCATAGTAATGCATAATGGAAAGTTACGTAAACCACAGGTACATTTTGATTATCTCTAACTAGATGCCAAACATGAAGGTGACGCTGTGAAATTTACCCATTCAAGCTGGAAAATAACTGCTGTTTTCATGAAGTCAAATATCAACCAAGATAACTTCTCTTGAAGATACAAGTTTTTTACACCTGCTTTTACTCTCAAAGTTGCTAATATTTACAATTGCTGCAAAAGATGTTCTTTATTGGTTAAATTTTACTGCAGTGAAGTTCCAGCACTATCTACACTTCCAAGCATTGCCAAAGAGCATAAGAAAATGAGTAATTGACTCAGTTGGAGCTCAGTTAAACTGGCAAAAAAATAAATATGTTTTGTCCCGTTGTCATTTTTTTTCTATATCTGTAAGATTTATAAGATTCTCAGATACGGAAATGGAATCATTTAGGAAGAGCTCCGTAACAAACAGTTTGGGAACAAAACAGAAAGCAAGCAAGAGAGAGACGGGACACATTAGCAGCAGGAAAATGCTTTAGTCTTGGTAATTTGTTTCTTAGCTTTCCGCAAACAAGCAGATTCTCGGCCCATTGTAGACTCTGGTTCTGTAATTGCCTCTTCTCTATTAGTGCAGATGGTAAACGTTGTTGAGCATGTCTGTATAAGGAGAAACTTACTATTGGGCAGGATGACTATAAAACAGTTTTTTTTTTGTTACACATTACAATCAACGATTCAAAGGAGAAATGAAATGCCCCATGGAGACAGTCCAAAACGCATACCAATTAAATACTGAACCTAAGAAAATTACTTTAAGCTAGTTTTATTCAGCTCTATATTGTTGAAATAGGCTTAAAATTGTCACTATGATGCAAAGAGAACTAATCCCCAGAATCTCACTTTTCAAGTGGCCCTTTCCGACTGGCAAGCATTTGTATCACAGTATAAGGCATCACCCAGTGCACTTCAACACATATGAAACTAACTACAACAGTTTTCTTGCCAAAATTGTATGTAGAAGAATGTTGTGCACAGTCTTGCCAGAATTGCTACACATGCAATATCCTCTGTGGTGATGTTCTGCTTTTCCTCAAGTTACCCATTGTCAATATTTTACCCTACCCCCTCAAACAATGGCTATTTTCTTGGTACCTTTAGTCACCAAGTATTCTTCCATGTTCACATGGAAATTCAACCGCTAACGATCCTGTGGGCTCCTCAGAATTTCTGAAACTGAAACATTCCTTTCTTAGCCCAAGACATGTCTGTCACCACACCAAGGAAGATTAAACTATGCTTAGACAAAAAGAAGAAGGAAGATTAGACTATAGAAACTAAAAACAAATATAAATTGACACTTTCAATATTGCACATACTTCACAATCTAGTATCCCAATGTCGAGCTCCTTCACTAGATGCGACTACCATACTCCATGCACAACAATCAAGAATAAGTTTGTTATAATATCACTTGATGAATGATAACAAGAGATTGGACAAAAAAGAATGAATTAACTGTCATCCAATCTTTGCCTCCCAGCGAGCTTTAATCATCTGATAGAGGATTGGATGTATGTAGTGGAATTGACGTCTGCCCACTAAGTGTAAGATGCTATACTTCTTGGGTTTCATATTGGTCAGCATTATTGGAGATCAACTTGATGCCTGTTACTCGACCTGTTATATGATTTTCACCTTTATGGAGACTTTAACGCACTTCTGTCCAGTTTTTAGTCAAGACGTCATTGATTGCAAATCTTCAGAACATTTAATTAATGACAATTGGTTCATTCGATAAACTGTCTTATTGAATTTCAAATAGTGTCTAGTCTCTACTTGCTCTTCACAGTGCTATGGAATAGTAATCTCGTTATCTCCAAATCTACCTCCTTTTTTTACAGGCTGCATCTCTGCAGATGAAAGTGGCAATCGCCTCTTCCTTTCAGATAGCAATCATCACCGGATTATCATATTTAATGGCAATGGAAAGATTCTGGACACTGTATGTATGGATATCTACTGTTGAGTTCATGGCAAAAATCAGTTCATTTTTAATCCCATATGCTGGTACTGTTGGTGGTTTCTATCGCAATAAAGTGGATATTGTCTGGGACCAAGTTTAGATGTGGAATTTAGTGGGTGCTTAGGTTACGAAATCCTGAACTTTAATGTTTTAGGGAAACATTGAAAGAGAGAGAGAAGATACATAAGTGCTTTTAGATTTCATGGAAGGCATATCCGAATGTCATCTATGATCTTTTGGTCAATTCTGTACCGTGTTTATTCATGAGAACTCCAATGAAGAAAGGAATGTGCAGGAAATACTAACGAAGAGCTACCTATGTCAAGAGGAATAAACAGGCACTTTGGTTTCTATTGGCCTCCTTGCTTGTATTCAACTATAGACATCAAGCATTCTTTTGTTCAAGAGGTTAGTTGATTAGATGGTAATAGAGGTTATATGGCTCGGTTACTGTTGATAAGGATCAATTTGAGCTTGTTCACGACTCTTGGAGGCAGGAAGTTCAATTGGAGGACAAAAGTAACTCCCAACAGTCCCTGCTCTACACTGGACTCTTTTTTAATAAATATTTGGTGCCATATTCCTAATGACAATAGGCATCCATTTGGTTTAGTGGCCATGTTTCAGATCTACATGGACCAAATTTATTATGCTATTGGCTTCAGGTATTATGCGCTAGTTAAGCATGAGCTACGTATAGTAAACTTCCAAATAGGAACTTCCATGTGCTGGTCCAGTCGAAGAAGGATCCGAGGTTTGGGGTTCTGGATGCAATCCTAACCTTCAACTCCTTTTAAACATCGATACTTTTCAAAGGCCTATTTTCTACCTATTTTTCTCCCAAAAAAACCTGTACTTAACACAGAGAGTGGGGCTTTGGTAATTGAGGGAAATCTATGCCATTCTATGATTAATGGCATCAATCAACTAGAACGCGGGGCTATTCTTCTTTTGCAAAAGCAAAGTCGATCAGAAAGATACATGGACGACTTGACTGTTGTATAGCTCAGGAGCAATAAATAGTTTTCCTTTCTTCTTCGATGATTAGAAAAAGAGAATTATTGCCCAGAAAGAAAAATCAAAGCAGCACTTGTTGAGGCAATCTGGTTATTGTGCTAAGCACTATTATGCTAAGCATGCTGGGCGACGATTGAGATTAAAAGTTTCAAAATTCAAGGGTCCAGGTCGCGCCACAGCAATTAAAATGTTTTGAATATTTTAAATGATGTGTTTAATCACAACCTTCGGATCTCCGGTTTTTAATCTCAACCGTCGCTCAACATGCTCAGCACAATAGTGCTTAGCACAGTAACCGAACTCCTTGTTGAGGTGCAAATGAGCTTCTTTGGACTATGGCAACCTATCAATTAGTAGGTTTCTGCAATATGTTAAATCATCCTCTTTCCCAAAAATTTAAGTTGATAGGAAGAGATATATCCATTTTTTGAAATTATATTTTCTAACATTGTCTCTCACGTGCTAGACCAGAAAGCACCTGGTCCTACCTAATAAGAAAGACATTTGACATTTTAAATGGAAAGTCGAATAAAGGTGAGATTTGAACTCAGAACCTTCGCTCTATGTTAAACCACCATTATCCCATAAACCTAATGCTGATAGGAAGGGGTAGATTTATTTCCTTGAATTATAGAATATACAACAGTAGTCCCCTAGATTTTCTCATCAGTACTAGGTAGTTTCACCATATATCAAGGTAAAATTGGGTGATTTCTTAGGGTATAAGCTGCCCAAGTTCCTAGTTATGTAAAATTTCATAATCTTCACTTCGTTCTCTCTTTTTTTTTTTTTTTGCCTTTTTTTGCTGTAATTTTTTTCTTTTTGCAAGTTTCATGATACTTTCCCAGTACTTTCTCTTGTTTTCTTGTTCCCCCCCCCCTTTTTTTTAGTTTTTGGCTTCCTTTTGGGGCCTCTCTTAGGTTTCAATAACCCAAATTGTCTCTCCCATTTAGTTTCACTGAGGGCATGTTTAAGCCCCAATAAGTTGGGCTCAAAATTTTAGGTTTACTAATAAAAAATTCATCACATAATTTTTTATTATTATAATATTTATTAAAAATCTTCTCTCTTCACTTTTTCACCAACTCCAATAACATATCTTTACTTTATAATATTTTCCAAACCCCAATACCCAAAATTTTCACCCTCAAACATACCCTGAATTAACACGAGATGTTGTGTTTTACCCTTTTTTTTTATAAATAAGTTAACCTTTATTAATGAAGAAACGAAGATAGTTGACAGTAGAAGAGACTATACTGAAACAACTAGAGCATACAAGCTAAAAAACTGTTGTTCTTTCCCTTAAGGACTTCATTATTAGTTTTTTTTATAAGAAAGAATAATTTATTAAAAGGAATAAAGTGTGAAAACAGTACAAAGATTGTACTGAAAACACAACATACATACGAAAAAACTAATGAAATCTGGAAAATCAAGAAAACGACCACCTCACATGGCAGAAAGCCAACAAAAAAAAGAATGCATAACAACTCCCTGCAAATGAACTACCGACGAAGCGATATCCTCAAAACACTGACTATTTTGTTCCCTCCAAAGACACCACCAAACACAAGATGAAACCATATTCCAAATTGCCTTAGCCAAAGGGTCCTTAAACTGTCTCCCCCAACAAAACAACACATCAAACACCCTTGCCGGCATAACCCAATGAAGATTCGACATACGAAAACATACGCCTAAATAGAGTGTGCCATTGGACAATGCAATAGAACATGGTCGACGGACTCACTAACCCTCTTACATAGATAACACCAATCCGTAACATAAATGTCTCTCCTCCGAAGATTATCAATTGTCAAGTTCCGAGCATGCGTAGCCTCCCAGACAAAAAACGAAACTCTCATAGATACCTTAGTCCTCCAAACCCCAAGCCAATGAAACAACTGTGACGTTCCACCAGAAATTAAGGAATAAAATGCTTTCACAGTGAAAAAACCATCCTTAGCGCCTCTCCAAACCAACTTGTCTTCACTGTCTCGACGAAGAACTATGGCGTAAAGTGTGGAAAAGAAAGTTGTAAATTCCGCCATTTCCCAATCATTTGCATATCGCAAAAACTGAATATCCCAAACCAAAGAAAGTGTATCAAACGACAAAAAATCTGCCACCATCCCATCCTTACACCGAGCCAAAGAGAAACTGGAAACAAACAACAAAGAGGTATATCTCCACACCAAACATCATGCCAAAACTTCATCCTACACCCATTACCCACCACAATCCGAATATGGGTAGCAAAAGAATCTCAACCCTTCCGAATATGCTTCCATAAACTCACCCCACAAGAATCTCGGGAAGGCAAAGAGATCCAATCACCCACCATTGTGCCAAACTTCATTGCAATAAGAACCCTCTATAAACTATGTCTCTCAGTGGCAAAACGTCATAACCATTTTCCAAACAAAGCGTTGTTAAACACCAAAAATCTCCGAAGATCCAACCCCCCAGAGTGAAGAGGAGAACAAACCTTTTCCCATTTCAAAAGATGGAATTTATGATCCCCCAAATCGCTACCCCATAAAAAATCCCTTTGCAACTTTTCAATTCTAAGGGCCACAAATGATGGAATGGGAAAAAGAGATAAGTAGGTAAGCTAGAGAGGGTAGATTTAATCAACATCAACCTTCCACCTTTAGAAAGATACATTCTCTTCCAACCAGCCAACCTCCTAGTCGTCCTCTCCAAAATATCATCCCAAATATGCACACTCTTAGCTCCAGCTCCAGCTCCCAAAGAAGACCCAAATAAGTAATAGGCAAAGCAGAAATGCTACACCCCATAATCGAAGCCAACTCTTGCACATTACTAACATTGCCAATCGGGATCACCTCCGACTTTGAAAGATTAACTTTCAAGCCCGAAACTGCCTCAAAACACAATAATAAACATCAAAGCATCACCTTTGGCTTTGGCATAGTCGCTTGGGACATCCTTCTTTCGGCTACACGAAATATTTGTTTCCCGATTTATGTTCTAAGTTACTGAATATTGCTTTTACCTGTGAGACATGCATTTTGGCTAAAAGCAACCATGCCTCTTATTCTTTAAGTTTCAATAAAAATGGTCGGCCCTTTTCATTAATTCATTTAGATGTCTGGGTTCCTGCCCTTGTGGCTAATTTGTCTGGTATTCGGTGGTTTGTACTGTTTGCGGATGAAAGCAATTATCTAATCACTTGGTTTGGTAAGGAGCACCAAATTCTCTTTCCAGGTCATTTTTATGCTCTCGTGAAAAGAAAAGGCGTATCTCTATAGAGATTTTATTTTTCAAAGAAAAAGAATGTAGGATTTCGGCGTTCTTACAAAGAAATCGCAGTCTTCAATATCAGGCTTTCTGCAGTTTTAGCCTTCTGTATGTACTTCTTCAGTGTAGATTCTGGTTCTGTGGAAAACTTCTGTTGCACCTTATTTTCTATTCATAGCTTGCTTAATTTGCATATTCTATTACAATTTGTCTGAAGATCAAGTAAAATAATGTGTAGATTCAGAATCACTATTTATGTGTCAGATTGGTTCCTCCCCTGGTTTTGAGGATGGAGAATTTGAGTCTGCCAAGCTGTTCCGTCCAGCAGCTTCCTTTTATGATGCCATTGAGGATTGCCTGTACTTTGTGGATTCAGAGGTATGCATGCAGAACTCATTGACAGAGAACTGAGATAGATTTTGAATCAAGACACTTGTGTGATATATTCATTCCAAGTGTCAAACTTGTGCTAGATAACTATTTCCTTGAGAACCTGCTTTTCGAATTACAACTCTGCTGTGCTCGCAATCTGATTATTGGACTGGATTCTACTAGACTTTTGAGGGAGAAAAGTAACAGATTTCATCAGTAAGAATAGCCTAACATAATTCATCAGAAAAATAACCTTTCTTTACTTCCTTTTGTAAATGGACCACAGTTTTTTGGCTTTCATTTCAGATGTAAGGTAATAGAGGCTACTGATTGATGAACAAATAGCCACTTGAATGGGCAAATGGGTAATGGTGCCATTTGTCTGGTAATTTGATATTTTATCGCCTTATGTTTTCTAGTTCACAAGACATCTAATTGCCAATAAGCTTTGACCAGCAGTTGGGCTTTTCTTTTGCTGAAGTGATTATTCGCCGAGGGGATTTCCCACCACAAAGTTTTTCATATATATTTTTTAGATTATTTGTAATTAACTCCTGAATCTAGAGTCTATGGCTTTGTCTGTATTAGTCAGTCTATGATTAAAGAATTCCCAGTCTGAAAAAGTATTGATAAATAAAGTCGAAGGCGATTGAGAGGAAGAAAATGAGCCAGACCATAAAAAAGAGCTGTGAACTATCAAAGAATTGTCAAACAATGATTTTTCTGTCCACTGTGAAACAGTGAAAGTGATATAATTCAATTGGAAAAATAGTGTTCCAGCCCTTGTAAGTTATAGAATGATTCCATAATCTCTCCGGCTAAGGAGTGTTACTTAAAATTAAAGGAAAAAAATAAGCGGAGTAATGAAATGGAAACTTCTGTGTTTGAGCCCTTGTAAGTCGTAATGATCATCTCATATGTTAAAAATTCTAAGGAAAAAAAATTTAAGTATATGAATTTCGCAGTAGAGTTGCAAAAAGAGAGGGATGCCATGATGTGTTATTCAGAGATGCCTCTTTCTCCAGTCTCGTTATTACTTGGGATTTTCCAAGTGTAAGTTAAAACAGTGTGGTGTTCAGACTTCTTTTCTTTTGGCATTCCCCCTTTCTGACAAATTACATTATCTTCAGATGTTATACAAGTGGTGAATACAGAGTAGAATAGTAATGACGTACAAATAAGATAATAATCATTGTAGTCATTCAATACCTTAAGAACATGCCATTATCGTTATGGTATTGGTGGCCTGTTCAATCTTGTGGACATCAGTATACAAACTCCCACATACTAAGTAGAAATTGACCATTTTGTTCTCTATAGGGCTGGATTTTTCTTAGATTAAAGGTGCTATGTATGTTTCCAGTAGTTTAAGTCACAATTTTTGCTGCCTCCAACTTTAAGGATTCCTATCTGCTCCAGTTGTTTGTCATCATTTCAAAAAACTTAACCACTTGAACTTTTTCTGTTAAATCGTTCTACCTCCAGTTTCTGGTATATATAGAAAATTCTCTTAATGTTCTATGTTTAGTTACCTACTTCAGCTTCCTCACTTTTGTATACTAATTATATGAATTCATTGTTGACTGCTGGTCTTACTTTCACAAAGCATAATAGAGCTTATAACCTTCTTTGAATATGTTTTAATTTAGAATAGTTTTGGCACTCTAATTTTATAGCCGACATTCTCTTGAATCTGATATCTTCCATCCCATTTGCTATTTCTTGAAAACTGTTTCAAGCAGTTTTGGCAAAAGGATGATGAGAAATTTTTCAACCTTCAATTACTCCTGAGCTGAGTTCTTTTTGTCTTTTGTTTCTCTCTTCCCTGTTGTAATTATCATCCTTCAAAACCATATGTTTTGGTCATTAACGGGGCTAAGTTTTTATTTTATCCAATGTACATTTATGAAAGCCATGGATACTTCTTCACCACCTCTTTTTCTTCTTGATGATACTGTGCTCCAAAAGGAATGTTTTATTTATTCAGTTCTACTGTATTGCATTAGCTTTCCTTTTCTTTTTCCTTTTTCCCTTTTCCCTGCTGTGGGAAAAGAGGAGGGGAAGTGGGAAAAGGGGAGGGGAGGAGTGTGGTTGTATTTCATTAAGCTATTTTTATGTTGTTTTCTCGCTAACAATATTACTTGTGCTGGTCCTTCTGTACTAAGAACCATGCCATCAGAAGTGCTGATTTGCAAAGGCGAATTTTAGAGACTCTCTACCCCTCAAGTAATAATAATAAAACAAGTAATTCTTTGTGGACCTGGATCACGAACAAGCTGGGTCTAGGAAGAACTGTTGATACAAAATCCGAAGAATCTGATTCCCAGTCACTGATGTTCCCTTGGCATCTGATGAAATCAACAGATGATACTTTCATAATCTTAAACCGCAGGTAAATAATACGGTTTTGTAGCTATATCCTAATTTCAACTTTGCTATACATAAGTATTCAATTTGGATTTATTTGCAGCTTTGATACACTATGGGTTATGGATTTTACTTCTGGGGAGATAAAAGAAGCAGTACAAGGTTCTCAATTAGCTCCTAGCCACTTCTGTTCTCATTTGTATTCAGTGTCTTCTTACAAGTCTACACTTCCATATGAAAATTTTGTTTAGGGTTTCCAAAACTTTGGGAGACCAGTAGACAGCAGATCATGGAGAAAGTATCCATTTTGCAACAGATTCCATATGATGGGTTGCAAGCACAAATTGATACTTCCTGTTCACCAGAGGGGCTTCCGTATGCTGGACTCTTATCTTCATTGACAATCTTGCAGAACCATGTAGTCATTTGTGACACAGGTATAGGCCTTTTTTGTGATAATTACTACAATTTTTTCTGTGAATTTATTATACATGTTGCATGGAGTTCTCATTTAATTTTATGTGTTCCTCAAGTTGGACAGAGGATTCTGAAAATTGATAGAGGATCTGGTGTTGCTTCAAACATCCAGTTTTCGAATTTTGGGATGCTTGGTTTACCTTATTGGTTGTCTTCCCCTTTGGAGAGAGTTTCTACTGCGTAAGTATAGCTATTTCAATTGAAATTGTTGGTCCCTTTACATTTTGAACCCAAAAATTGGAGTTTGTTTTTAGCCATCCAGAGAGTTTCTACAGCGTAAATTGGAGTTAATTTGTTTTGAAACGATGAAGCAGAAGAGATTCCCAATAAACAGCCACCCCCCCCCCCAACCCAATATGTGGCTAATTCAAGGGCCATGTGCAGGTTTTCTTTCTTCTAAACCCTATATAATTCTTTCACTGATTTTCTGACTGCTTTGACAGTGTTCGCGGTCTTTGGGGAGAGCAAATTAATCATCTTCAATGTTTCAGATTGTTGCCAGGTATTTTGTAGGCTGCTCTTGAATGTGTTTTATTTACAGTAATCAGAACTCTTGCCCAGAATATGTGGTGGCCTTACCAATTACCTAGGCAATTGTCCAAGCAACAGCTAATGTTTACATATATAACCAAGAGGGCACATACATCTTTATTAAAAAAAAATCCCCATCATGCTGTTTATTTGCCTCGTTCACAAAGTCGCGCAAAGAATTAAGAAACTGTTGATATTTATCAAAAAAAAAAGAATTAAGAAACTGTTGAGGCAGCTTAAAGTGTCTTGCATTCAAATAAGCACTTGTATGCTATTCATTGGCAACATGATTGGATTCTCATGTGGAAAATATGTGCAAAGTATGTGATTTAATTTAATCAGCTTTGGCGATCCTGGAACTATGCTACATGCAACAGGCCGAATTGACATACAGGTAAATGTTGATATCCCTGAGGATGCTGAGCTCGTTGAACCATTAAAAGAAGGATGTATCTGGCGCCAGGCAAGAGGAGCTGGTACTGAAGTCTCAGGTGTAGAGTTTGTAGCTGGATCTTCAGAGAAGGTTCTCTCCCTCTCTCTCTCTCTCATGTGTTTTAATGTCCTGGATATCTTCTCTTTTCTCCAATGGAGTTTGTTTTCCTCTGCTTTGAGGTGCTTAGTTCAGATTTTGGATGAATGCAGGTTGGTGTTGCCCAACAGTGGTATGATGAATTGGATAATCTTGCCTTTTCAACACCTGAATCGGATTTCAATGATGAAGAGGTTATTACAACTGAAGATAATAAATTTGAAGATAAGAGTATTAATATTAACTGTGCAGTCAATACAAGTCCTGGAACAAGTGAGGTACGCCTATTTATTTTTTGTATATTTGCTTGTTTCATTGTTTGAAGAAACAGGATTAAGAAGCAGTGAGAAAATTTGAGTTGTTTTGGTAAAATGTTCTTGGAAAAGACATTTGGAGTTATAGAATAACCTCATTTGACTTAGTAAACGTGCTTGCATTTTGTTTCAAGTGAGTCGTGACACGGTTTAGTATATCAGCTCCCAGCCCATAAGTCTGGCGAGCCTGAAAATAGGGTAATTTAAGGATAATTAGACACCTGGAAAAGAGGGAAGGGGGAGGGCGGCAGGACCCTGAAATGATTACTATCCTTAATAGCATCATGCACTGGCAAGGGTGAAGTCATGGGTTCAATCACCTCCAGGTGACGTGTATAACTTTCAATAGAAAGAAAGAGCCAGAAAGAAAATAAAAAACTGAAAGGCTTCTTATGCCTATTTGCTACAAAACTACATGCAAATTTTTGGCCGAGCGTGCAAAATGTCTAAAAGTTTTAGTTCAAGGGTGCATTGTGTCAAAGTGGGTAGTTTAAGGTGTAATGTGTCAAACTCAGTTGATAGGTGAAAAGTGTATTTATCCCAAAAAAAGAATAATAAAGAAAGGGTGAACAGATGCATCTGACTAAACTAGGAAAGTACCTGATCTGTGTTCGAATTTCACTTGTTTCAACGGTTCATTCCTAGGGTACCTCCTTTCTTGGCTTGAGAAAGAAACCTGAGTTGAGCTCCTCCAGTAGCTGTCTAGTAATTGTTTCGATAGGTTTTGCAATCGTCTGTTGTGAGTTCATATTATTGTTCTTATGGTAATCAAGAAGATATAGAATGAAAAACAATGACATCTTGGAAATTTTCTTTTTATACTCTTAACCTATTTTCCAGTCTAAAATCATGTTCATTTTTGTAAGTCATAATTCTATCTGCCGTGACAATGTAGATTTTGCACATGACAGTTTTGTGTTCATCGTTTTATTGAATTGTGTGTGTTTTTTATGTAGGCTCCATTAATGTGTCCATCTAGTACTAACTATTCTCTTCCTACACAGGTTATTGTTTGTGCAGCATTATATCTTAAACTTAGAAGAAAACCACATTTACAAGAAGACAATCAGGAGACATATGCAGCAAGGATATTTGATATTTTAAACCCAGAGAGAACTGGGAGAACAGAAAGAGATTCATTCATTCATTTCTTGCTAAAATCAAATGGAGACCTGAGAGACCTCATTTTCACAAAAGCTCTGCATGTGAGGATAAAATTGGATACGCTTGACCACCCAAAAGCCTTGAATGGAAAGGACATTATTCTAACAGACTCCTCCGTGGAGGTCAATGTGTCAGGTTGCTAATTTCAGATTTTTTTTGGTACTCCTGTTATTCAATTTTGTAGTAATCTTTGTGATATTCATGATTACTAATTTATTGTCCAATGCTACTTTTGGAAGATTTCATTCTTTAATAAATGGACTCAGTACAGCTTGGTGGTTTGGCATTGTACTGTGGTAAAATGATTATAGGCATAAATTGTTGGATGAAAATAGGTTGTGTACCAAATACCAGCAACTTTTGAACTGAATAGGAGGCAATTCTCTTTATGTTTAAGAAATGTCCTCAAAATCATGAAATTTATATTTTGTTAGGGGTATGTGGGAATACAGGCTATCTTTTACAAACTCCAGTTTGTGTAAATTTGAAAATAGTACACTTTTTAAAGATTTTCTTAGGTAGCATTGATAACTGATAAACTGGGCAACATAGGCCTAGCAAAGGTTTTTGGCCTTGGCCATCGGCATATCAATCTTTCAGCATATAGCAAGTCAAACCGAATGACAATAGACTCATATATTTATAATCAATACCATAGTATTATAATAATTAACACAATAGAAGTAGAACAAAATACATTAGGCTCTATTTATTTCATTATAAACTAGCATATGAAATATATGTTTTTTTAGTTTTCGATGTTTGGAGAGTTACTTCTTTTTAAAATAAGGTAATCTACTTCCTCAATATACATTGACATTTTAACTTCCTTTCTTTGTTCACCTAATGTAGGGGAATGCAAGTTGCAATTGCAAGAACCCGATTCCGATTCGATTAGGTCGGTTTTTATTGTGGTTGGGTCTACTTTGAGATACTAAGGTGGTATTTGTTTGTGGAAATGTTGGGGTGGTGAAAATTTTGGGGTATTGGATTTTGGTGAAAAAGTAAAAATATTTTATGGGAGTTAGTGAAAAAGAGAAGAGAGAGAAGATTTGAGTGAATATTATAATGATAAAGAATTGTTTGACGGAAAAAAATTATTAATTTATAATTTTTTAACATATACAGGCCCAACATTTCAGAAAACAAACGCCTCCTAAACCCCAACTTTGATTCATAGTCCGGGTCAAGTTGAGCAGTCCAGCTCCGCAAAAGTATACATGATCACAACCCTCAAAAGTAATATTTTAATTAATTTATTTATTATTATAGCATTCACCCTCTGCTCTGTCCTCCTCAGTTAACCTCTATTCTAACCCTAACTTGGATCAAGTTCATCTATAATCAGAATCGTGGTCGGCGGTCGGCCCCAAAAATTGAACCTCAATTGAATTGGGCTAACCCCGACCTCGATAGTGCACACCCTTAGGCCTACACTATGATTTCATCTCTCCCCATCTATAGCTACTTTTTTAAAAAACAAATATGACTATTTGATTTTACTTTATTTTCTAAGGCTTAATGAGTCCCCTAGTCTATAGAGTATAAATGGATCTCAAATTGGTCTCTAGAGTTTATTTTGTCATATACTATTCTTTGGAGAATCTCTCGCGTCTTAGGGTCATCATTTCGTCAACTCAAGTGGTCTTTGTAAACAATTAATTTAATAAATCTCATCTGGCTAACATAGACACATCAGCACTTGTTGCAAACAATCATGTGGCCCAGAAGTTACTCTCGGGTGTATTGTCTTTATAAAAGACCTGTCCAACATGGAGTTATGAGCTGACATTTTAGGTTCTGGTGGCATAGAAAATTTGATGTGGATTTTAAATTAACAACCACTAATCCAACTTGACAGTTTGAGTGAATTAGGGACACGTGGTTGTTGGCAATAGGTAGTGACATGTCTCCGTTAATCATGTAAGATTTATTCTGTTAATGGGGCAACTCGCCAAGGATTTTCCAAGGACTAGTTTAGGACAAAATAAATCTTATGGATCAGTTTGAGATCCGACCATACCCTAGAGACTAGTGGACTAATTAAATTTTTTTAAATGAAATATATATATTATTCTATTGATATATTTTGAATTTATCTCAAATTGAATACTAATTGCAAAAAATACAGCGTGCATCAAATATCAAAAAGTATTTTCAAGGAACATGCTTGAGGTAGAAACCAAACACTAAAAAATAGAATATTTTACTGAAATATAAGTCATTTGACCTTGAGGGGTTAGCTCGGCTAGTCAGGTCCTGGGTATGATCTCCAAAGGTTGTAAATTCGAGTCTCCCTCTAGGCCACTGAAGAACTTAAAATCTGTCATAATCCTCGGGTTTATTTTGCGCTCCCACCAGCTGCAGTGCACTTCCCCACTTGGCTCAAGATCTGTCTTGATCAGGGCACAGGTCTCTATCATATATATATATATTACAGTATAAACAATTTTACCATAAAACAAACGGAGTCTAAGAGAAAAATGAACCGATTTGTTCTAAATTTGTAGTTTGAATTAAAATTTGGGTATTATTTAGTGTCTAAACTTGATTGAGAAATTTACCTAGGAGGCGTAAAATTTGTGCAAATTTGTGGTAGATTTGATCCTCTCAAATAATTCAAAACCATTTTATATATGGGCCCCCATGGGCCACTAGTCTTCTTTTTATTTTCCTTTGAAAGGTGAAATAACCAAACTGAGCGAAGTTAATAATAGGTTCCAACGGTGTCAAGAGAAGTGCATGTGGGGGTAATCGGTCTTGAACCCTCGAATATCCTCTCTCTCTCTCTCATGGAGTTCCCCCCACTTAGGGCTGGGTAGCGGTTTAAACAAGGGCGGTTATACCCCCAACCCTACCGCTATTGCCCCCACAATAGCCTGAGACAGTTCCTGGTTAAACCGACCACATTTGGGCAGAGAGAGAGATCTAGTTAGGGAGAGAGTGGCGGCGCGACTGAGAGAGAGGGAGAGGGGCAGATGTAGCTTCAGACGATAGAGGGAGGTGCGACTGGTTTGAAACTATGATGGCTGGCGGCTGGTAGGCTGGGACATCGGGGAGGAGGGAAGAAGGCGCCATTGAGGGCTTGAAATTTTGAATAAGATTAATGTTTTGAAGCTGCCTAATTTATTTATTTTTTAAAACCATATTTAGCAAAACAACAGCGTTCCTCATTAATGGGAAACATCATCATTTTGCGCAAAAAAAAAAAAAAATTAAAAATGAGAGTGGCGTTGTCCCTATCTACACCGTGACTACACGACACCACCACCACCGCTAAATCTATCGAGATTTTTCAAAAATCCTAAACACCCTTGCACTGCTATGAAACAGTGACGGTGGCAGCAATGGTCACCGCCGATGAAATGCCCGGTCCTACCTCCACTTTTCTTTTAAAGTTCAATCTTTTGCATAATATATGTATTTTAAAAGAAAATTATTAAAAAAAATTTAGCACAGGCGACTAGTTTTATGTCCATATTTAAATCATAGAAGTTACATTAGTCATTTAGAGTGCGTTTGTCAAAAAAAAATTTACAAAATATTTCACCAACTCACAATAAAATATTACAATATAATCTCTCTCTTCCATAAGAAAATATAAAAAAATTATAAAAATTATAAAAAATTACATCTCTCTTCACTTTTTCACCAAACTCAATACCAACATTAAACTCAATACTAAAAATTTTATAACACAAAACCCATCCTTAGTGTACCCATTATTTTTTTTTATATTTACGATATTAAATAGATCTGATTTTTAAATAGCTACAAACTGTTGGAGTACCAAAAACCTTTATTCGAGTTTATCAAATTTAATCTTCTTCTATGAGGCAACTTTGAACCACCCAGTGATCAGCTTTTTTTTTTACTATACTAAAATAAATTTATGTAATTTAATTTAATATTGATTATTACATTTCACATCAAAGGCAATCTCGATTATTATTAAGCTCTCAAAACTTTATGTTTTAATTCCTAAATAAAACATTATATACTTTGAATTAAAGAGGTATATCTCGAAATTTATTTATTTATTTTCTTGGCATCGTCATTTATTTAGAAACCTCTATCAATCATAATCATGATTTTAGATTAAATTAGAATTTAGTTTTTGTTAAATGGTTTATTTTCTACCGAAGCCTGAAAGACCCATTGCCCAACACATACACATTACATATCAGAAAGCCGGGTGAGGCCCAGCCCGCATGTCCCAGAAACAAAGCGCTGAAACCCTAGGAGCACCAACTATAAAAAAGGCACCAAAAATACTTCCACCTAGGGTTTCAGCTGCGACTGCCATATCCTCTTTCTGAAGTTTGAGAGAGAGATCGAAGATGCCGGCTGGTCATGGTCTTCGTTGTCGAACACGAGACCTGTTCGCTAGGCCCTTCAGGAAGAAGGGGTACATCCCCCTCACGACCTACCTGAGAACTTTCAAGATCGGTGACTACGTCGACGTAAAAGTGAATGGCGCAATCCACAAGGGCATGCCCCACAAGTTCTACCACGGTCGCACGGGCCAAGTCTGGAACGTCACCAAGCGTGCCATTGGCGTCGAGATAAACAAGCAGGTAACACCAATTCATGCACGCTTAGTTGGCTTCTGGGGTTTGTGGAAATGGTTCAGATTTCTGGCTTAAGGATATTGGTTTTGTTTCAAGTATGAGTTTTTTTTGGAGATGATATAGATGTTTTGGTTTTGGATTTATCTTTTCTTTGTTCCTGTTGTGTGTGGATTCTTTGTAGTTATTTACTCGCGTTTGCTTCTGTTCTTTGCCTTGTGGGTTTCTGAGGTCTATGATTGCTTGTTTAAGTTGATTTGTAGTCCAAATGGGTTGCTGGTAGATAATGTAGAAGCTCGTTCCGATTTCCAGTTTGCGTTGTTTACGTTTGTGGATTCATGCTTTTGTTTGTGAAGCTGATATGCTCTAATGTTTTGCGTCTGTAATTTTGTTTTGCAATCTGTGCGATAGTTATCAATTATCTGTTAATTATATCTGTTGGTCAGTGTATCTGTTATTGTGAAATTACCAACTATCCCAAAAGGATAGGGAGGGTTAGATTTTATTATTTGTATTATATTTTTAACAGTTGTTCTCACTTATAGACCTGAGTTTCTCTTAATTGGTAGGCCTAACACTTGTCAGATTAGTTGAAATTGAACTAAAGTGCAGAGTCAGGTCTTGAACTGCTGATATTACCTGAAATCACAGGCTATCCCTAATGTTTAAAATGCTCAAACTAATTGGTAGATGCTGTATTTATTATTTGAATTATATTTTCCAACAGTTATATAGCCCATATCAGTGTTGATTGCATTATGCGGCTCACTGAATCCTTCTCTTTTGACACACTATGAAAAGCCAATTAAGGAGTTATTTTTTCACAAGCTGGTAACTCCATTAGGAGTTGCCATTGGGGAGATGCTATGCACCATTTCCTTCATTTGGACAATCCATAACCTATGAATATTTGTATTTTCTTAATATTTGTTTCATTTCTATTGACATGCGTTTTAAACTTTGTTTGGGTATATCAGCATGTTTTCAAATTTGATTTCATATACTCTGGGCAATGTATAAAATTTAAAATGCCCAACTGTTGTCAACTCTCTATATCTTGATGGAGTTTTGAAACTGAATAGCGATGCATGTTTGATACAGGTGGGTAACAGAATAATCAGGAAAAGGATCCATGTTCGCGTGGAGCATGTGCTGCCTTCAAGGTGCACAGAGGATTTCCGTCTTAGGAAGCTTAAGAATGATGAATTGAAGAAAGAAGCAAAGGCAAAAGGTGAAGTCATTACCACAAAGAGGCAGCCAGAGGGCCCTAAACCAGGTTTCATGGTGGAGGGTGCAACATTGGAAACTGTGACTCCCATTCCTTATGATGTCGTCAATGATCTCAAGGGTGGTTACTAGATCTTTGCAATTGATGTTTTGGGCTTGTCTTACCTGAATGTGTTATTTGCTAGTTTTTTAACATTGGAAGAGTTATTTTGATTTTCTGTATCGGAGGAGACCTAGTTTATTTTTATTTGATGCTAAATACATGGATATGTTTCTTATGCATTATTACAGTTTTGGCTAAACTTGAACGTTGTGATATCATTAATGATTTTCTTCAACCTATTCCTTGTTCTCTTAACAGGACTATTCTGATTTTTTTTGCTAGTCAAGACTTTAATTATGCAATATCGCCTCCTAACGAATAGAAGCTTGAAAGTGTAGTATAAAGTTGAAAGGGGACACTATTTGCTTCTCTTGCAGTTTTGGGTGGTGTAGACCAATTTTTTGAATGTTGTTTTGAGTGATTCATGTTTCCAGTATATGTCAAAAGTTGAGTCGTCGTTTTGGTGTGCGATCAAGCATATGATTTGGAAAAAAGGTTAATGAGAAATGCCTTGATCGTTGCCACGTTTGCTCGAATGCCATTGGATGTATGTTAACCAAAAATGTAGAGAATGATATTTCTTCATTTTCAATTTCCAGTAGGAAGTGTATAGACCGAACAGACAGATTTTTTGGCTTGAGATTTTGTATTATTTTCTGTCGGATGGATTAACATAAATAGAGAGTTCTTGAGACTTTTGAGACACGAAATGAGATACTCGGCACACTGGTTGTAGCTCTCGATATTGTCGATCTACTTGCCGTCTTCTCTAGAACGACGGCGTTGATAAAAATAACGAAAGCGAGAGAGCATACTATTCTAGAGAAGCATGTTGCGGGTGAGTGCAGTCACCAATCAACCACCGCCCGATTCAATCTACGTCCAGCGCATGAAACTCGCGCTTCATTTGCCGAGCCAGTGCCACGATGGGATGGTCCCTTTAAGCAGTCTTTTCCTCTTTTTGTATTTGTTTTTTTTGTAAATAATAATAATAATAATAATTTATTTATTTCCCTGAAGAATCTCCCTTATATTCTCATTCAAGCCATGACGTTTTAGGTAGTGGGAGCTTATGATCTTAGACTTCTCTATTTTATTTTATTTTAATTTTCTAATCTATCCTAGACTTCTCCTTGGTATAACACGTCATCAATTTGCAAAGCTAGTAGCATATCTTCAGGATTATTTAATGTCACCTTTTTTTTCTACGCAAATGTCACCTTTTGAATGGGAAGAAAGAGACTTCACAACCTACAAAATCGTTGAAATTTTGACCAGATTGGAGTGGTTGAAATTTTGACCAGATTGGACATAAATATCTTCCAGTCGGAATTATTTATTTGCAAATTAATTTGTTTATATATTAGGCAATTTTATTGAGCATAATATGGAGTTTCTTAGCACTTCTCCTTAGTTTTTCTTGCGGATCAGTGAATGGGTTTGTGACACATGTTCGGAATGAATTATTCCAAATCAAGTTTAGTATATGTAAGGTTAGGACGAAGTTTTAGGTGATCATATGCGTAGGGCTGAACAAAATTAGATTGGAGACCGGACCGTATTTATTAATATAAATAAATAAATAATATTTTTTAATACAAATTATAAATTTAAAAGTTAATTTTAATATAAACTAAAACTCAATTTGTATTAAAAAAATTTTAAAAAATGAAACCGATCCAGACCGCATTTAGTTGGAGCCCTAATATGGCCCTCCAACCTTATCAATAACAATTTCCATTATTATTTTTATTAAAATATTTAATCAAATCATTTATCTGTACATTTTTTTTTACAAAACTAATAAAAAATAATCTACGATCATGTCTTTTTTCTAGTGATTTGTATAGTTTTTATATCTTAGGGGCTCTAAAGTTTACTTTTGCAAAAGTGGTGCCCGAGTGTCTAATTGATTCTAGCTAATATCATATGATAGGAACATGCAAAGCCAATCTATATTAATTTTGTGTTACTACTTGTAAACAAATATATATATATATATATATATATTCTCGCTTATGTGTAAGGTTAATTTCTCTTTAGAAGCGTTCAGTTCACAAGTATAAATATAAAATAAAAAGAAAATGGTATCTCATATTGTTCATTCAATATCGAAAAACAAAAGGCAATTACAGCCATTTAAGCAACCAAACTCCCGAAATTGAAGCTTATTTTCTTAATCTAAAGTCAATATTTTGTCTACTCTTCTGTGATGACAGAAGCAATAGTTGGTCAGACAAAAATTTAAATTACTTACATCCACTATATTTTATATTATGGGTACGTAGATAGTATAAAGTAAATCTCTCTATTTATAAAGAAAATACAAATCATGACAACAATTTTTTTAATTGATATTAAAAATGTGTTCATAAAAAAAAAATAGAGCGAACATCATCTCGCTAGTATGAGGTTATGGATTTGAACTTCAATAAGCCTTGGGATTGAGAGACCTCACGCCATATAAGTATAACTTAGAGGGAGACCCTAAAGTCATATTGAAAAATTGGCAGAAATAACTACTTTTTAATATATATATATATATATAATATATTTTGTACTTTTGACCTTTTGGCCTCCTAAATTTAAGGTCCTCAACTCCCAAATTCAAGATTAATGCCGCATTATACCTTTGGTTGGTTGTGGGTTGCCAAACGTGTTAGACATTCCTTCCTCTAGTCTTAATTAAGGGTGGGTTTGTGTGGTAAAATTTTTGGTATTGAGTTTAGTGTTGGTATTGGGTTTAGTGAAAAAGTGAAGAGAGAGGTAATTGTTTATAGTTTTTGTAATTTTTTATATTTTTTTATGGAAGAGAGAGAGATTATATTAGAGTATTTTATTAGGAGAGAGATAAAATTTTAGGAAAAATTTTACATGCAAACGCAGCCTTAGTATTCCTGATGAGTTAACTCAAGCTTTAGCATCAGGTACACCATTGGGCGACCACTGAACTATGTGACTTTGTTCGATTCACTGCATAATTGTATTCGCGGAGACAATATTAAAACTACCCTTACTCATAATTCATCAGAGATGACAATTCCAAATTCCAATCGGAAAAATTAGGATAAAAAGGTAATTGGGCACGAAGTTGATAAGTTGCTTTCAAAGCTAAAACACAGTATTTTGGGCAGTTCAACGTCGAGACTTGTCGATTATGTTTGAGGGTGAAAATTTTGGGTATTGGGGTTTGAGAAATATTATAAAGTAAATAAATGTTATGAGAGTTGGTAAAAAAGTGAAGAGAGAGAAGATTTTTAATAAATATTATAATAATAAAAAATTATGTGGTGAATTTTTTAGTAATAAATCTAAAATTTTGAGCCAAATTAATTGGGGCTCAAACATGTTTGATTTGGTTTTGAATTTTTTTTTTTATGTCTGATTTTTTGAAGTTTGTGTAGATTCTTTTTTAAGATGGGTAAAAAACTTGTTCGAATTTATAAAAATTATTAAAAAATATAAAAATTATTAAAGTTTATAAAAGTATTAAAATCGATGAGAGCCTGTAAAAATATTTTGAAAACTTTTTGAAAACAGATCCAAACATAACCATCATGTCTTGGAAGGGACGAAGTTGAAAAGTTGCTTTTTGGAGCTTAGGGACATCAAAATATGGGATCCGGCTCTCCTGCAATTCTTAGGGTATTGCAGAGGGTGCAATAAGGAGAGAGGGGGACACAGTGTGGGTTTCACACTGTCTCTATCTGAACAGTATTTTCGAGCAGTATCACACTTATGTGTCACTCTCTCCTAATTGCATACCCTATAATACCCTAGGAATTGTCGTGGTTCCAAAATATGTTGTGCTTTTTCGTACTACTATTTTTTTTCCTCTGTTTGAGAATGTTACACAAGTCGTTGTTTTTTTTTTTTCTCTTTCTAGGGGACTCCCACTCGATAATAGGTTCTTCCATACGCGCTTCCGATTTTGAGTTTGGAAGAGACTACTTGGCCATGGAGTTTGAGGGTTTGGGTCTAAATGATACCAGTAGCTACAGCACATGTGCAGTTATATGTCCTTCCTCTGTGTTTCCGTCCTTTTCTTCTTTTCCTGTTTTTGTTTCTCGAGGTCGGGGGCCAAACAATAAAAAGTAAACAAAGAATTATACGAAGGAAAAAAATATAATTGTTCTACTCAAAACAAATATAATAACAGAGGAAAAAACCAGCAGCAGTATACTTGAAAGAGACGGTAGGTAATATTAATCGGATGGGTACAGGCGATTAGGGAAGCAGTAGGTTATCAAAGTTTACTTCAGACTCGTGGGGTAACCTCGGTCAACAGTTCGTGGGGCCTCCTTTCGTCAATCTCTTTGACACCCAGATAGAAAATGGTGTTTTTATTGTCTTTCTTACTTCTTCTAGCAAGGTTATCCGTGTGTATCTCCGTCTTCTTCCGGGAAACTTACCCATCTGAGTCATCTCTCTTTATTCCCCATAATTTGAAAGCTAGTAGAGCATTTATAAACATCTCCAACCGCCTTCCGTCTCTTCCTCTCTCTTTCAAAATCCTTACTACTAACCAATTCTCCTTGGGTTGGTCAAGGAAAGCATGCATGTGGAATCTTCAAACTTCAGTTTAAGCTCTTAGATCCTTATTATTCTTCCATGGCGGAAGAGGGTGCGGAAAAGGGCATTGAGAGGAGGGCGTTGGAGGCGTTGGGGAAGGGCTTCGATTTAGCCAGTGATTTCAGGCTGAAATTCGCCAAGGGGAGTAAGAGGTTGGTGGTGGTGGATGAGCTTAACAAGAGGGACATTTTCATTCCTGGTGGGCGCACCATCCATGGAGTTCCTCAAGATATTCGTTGCGATAAAGGGGATCGACTCCGCTTCAAGTCCGATGTGCTTCAATTCAACCAGGTTATTTGTTTTTCTTACTGTTCTCTTTGCTATTCCTAGTTTCCTTTGCTAATGTTCTTTTTTCAGGTTTGATTAATATGAATGTTGGCGCGCTCTATTTTTTACTTTCATTCTGTATGATTGTTATAACATGGAAAATCTATGAACCCAGTTTTCTTTTTTCGTGTCAACGAACAAAAAATCTAATTGAAAGCAATGCTACAGTTATGAATAAGAGTGTGTTGCGTTTTAGAAGGCAGATTGTTTGAAGATATGACTCAGTCGACAAGGACTTACGCGCCAACTCCTTCTGGAGGGACCACTGGCTTTCACTAGGTGGAATTGGAAGGGCTTATTCGAATCTGGCCAGGGTGGCAGGTGTGTGTTTGCCATTAACAATAGTTGAAGAGTTTACTTGTTAGTCGGAGTCTTCCGTCAATCATGTGGTATCTTGACAGCCAACGCACTTTTGTACCTGACTTGGGAAAGAGAGGTTCGACCAGATTGCTGAATAAGAAGATATGGTTGAAAGGATGGAGAATGACTGTAAAGCAGAGCTCTCTAATGACAATAACCGGACTGTGATAAAAGAGATCGAGAAGCAATTTTTTACTTAATAAAATAACTTCCAATGCTACAAATTCTTGACTCTTCAAGCTGTCATAGAGTTTATCTGTCCTAAAGTTTTTGGAGTTCCTTCTTCACATTGAGTTACAGATATCAAGTTTAAGTTGCAACAAGTTTAAGCATTTAATAGGACTTGATGAGCTAGTGCCATGTTTCAACACTCTGGTAGGGGATCAGAAAAGCATTTCTAAGGAAAAGTGGCTCTATTTTACTCGTTACCATTGACCTAGGAAGAATATGATGAAGGACTTTATAAGTATTGGCAGTAGAATGCTGGCTTGATGCAATTCCCTCGTGTAAAGTCTTTGGCCGAGGCTAAACAGTATCATCCATTCTGCCCATGATGGAAAAGATACACGAAACCATCTGCAGTGGACAGATCAGATTGTGAGCTCAGGTGGAACTTATTAGGGAAGATAAAATATGTCTTGCATGAGTTACAAAAAGTGGTCAGCTATTGGAGCTTTTTAACGGTAAATCAGCAGCAGAAGAGAGAGTATGATAAAATCAGAAGCCCTAGTAGCCTCCTCAAAAGTAAAGCCCTAAGTAAAATTATGAGGACTTGTTATATGCAAAGCAGTCTTTTTATTTGAGGCAATGGGTGTTCAATTAAGGAGAATCACTATACAATCAAGGTTTGGGTGGGTCTTAATCATGTAGGGAGGGACATGTTTTCATTTCTAGTACTTTAGGAGCCTCATGCTCCTGAAGGGAGTGTGTAAAGATGTCAATTCTACTATGCTAGACATTGGTGGTAACAGAAAAAGGAAGTCATTGCTTAAGTTTCACCAAGTTATGGGCAAATAAAAACGAATAAGTTCTGAACTAAACGAACATAACCTTCTTGTGTGTAAGTAAAAGGAAGGGTGGGAAAAGAGAATAGTTCATACATAAAAGCTTGAAATTTATGTTGCTTTAGGGAAGAATGCTAATGCAAAGGTAGAAACAGTGGTTTGGAGATACTTTATTTAAGTTCTGGTGTTATTGGTACAAACAACAACAATGAGAAGGATTAAATATTTTCAGGCTGAACAAAATCCTAGCTTTTCTTTAATCTCACTGAATTGCAGATGGTGGGTTTAACGACTGGAAGCTTAAAGAGTTTTAATGACTGGAAGCTTACAGACATTCTCACAATGAAGCCCAGTACATCCTGCAATGTTTTTAGCCCTTTGCCACTGAAATCTGTTAAACAAATAGCCTAATGGCCTCTGGTGGTGCTGTCATATGTCATAAGGACTCAATAACCCAAACTAAAGCCTATGGGCCTCACGGTTTTGTGTAAACTTTGAAAACAAAAAGGAGCAATGGGCCATGTGTACCTCCAACTCCCATAGTTCTGCAAATTGTTGGAACACCCATGAGCCTTAAAGCTTGTACTTCTGAGCTAGAAGATTCCTAATGCCAAGAGACATATAACTAGGACTTCATGCCAACTAAAATAGCTGAGAGAAAGAAACAGAAAAGAGTATGCCACGTTATATAAATATTTAGGATTTTTCACTTGTGAGCCTCTTGAATTCTCTGTCGCTAAAAGCTGAAAGATATAGCATAAAGGATAATTATTTGCAAGAAATAGTGAGGTAGCAGATGTATGTGATATTTTCTTTTTTTGATAATTAAGCCATTTTTATTAAAAAGAAGAAAAGACAAAATACACGCGACAAAGGAGTCAACAGTACAAGAGAAAATACTGAGGACGCTCCCAAGAAGCAAACAAGAGAAGTCAACAAGACTCTCAACCCACAATCCAACAAAACCCTTATCCCACTATCCAACCAGACACACCCAAGAAACCCCACCCGCCCACAAAGCCAACAAGACACCACCAAAGACCCCTAGCAGATAGCCCGCAGCATTTACGTCATCTTAGCGAGAGCAAAAGACCCTTCATAATTAACCGAAGACTTCAACCCCTTCAACTCCCTGAGCATCCTCCCCCCAGACTTTCTGGACTTTTGCGGAATTAGCGGCACCCGATTTTGTTCCAACGCAGCAAAGAGATCCCTCAGTTTGTCCTCTTGACCACCACACGACACACCAACCATCTGACCCACCGAGGAAACCATGTCCAATACCCACGCCGGAGATTCCCCCCCCACAGCTTTACCAGGGAAGCTTACCGACAAAGGTTGAGATTTGGGAGCTGGTTCCACCACCTCCAACAAAGACAACTCCCCAGGAGCTCCACCCTCCAACACTGCCCGAGAACATTCCCCCTCCTCCAACCCACCGAGAATAACGCCCTCCTCAGGAGCTCCAGCCTCCAACACTGCCCGAGAACATTCCCCCTCCTCCAACCCACCGAGAATAACCCCCTCAGAAGAATCCAGCATTGCCCGGTCCTTCTCGGCAACGCAACTCCCCGGATCGTGCAACTCCTCCAATGGGATCCCACACCTGAGCTTCCCAGCCTGGAGATCGGCCAGATCTGGCACCGAAAAGGAACCCCCCGTCGTCTCCGGCAAGCCAAGAGAGGAACGGGTTAATTCTGCTCCAACTGCACGGGACTGTTCCGGCGCCGGAGGTTCGCCGGAATCCAACCCTGTCACCACAGACAGGGTCGCCGGAGGCAGAGTTGCCACCGTCGTGGAGGTCCGGTCAGCATCCGAGAACCTCACCGCGGGGACGGAGATGACACTAAGCTCCGCCTGTTTGGTCGATGGGTTCCCGACACCCAACTTGGGTGATGGGTCGGATTCACAGCACCCAGACCCGCCCAGCCCACGGCCCAACTCAGAGCACCCAGACCCATGGCCCAATGCCATAAAACCCAGCGCTTTCTCCCCACCCATCCCACGGCCCAACTCAAAGCACCCAGACCCACGACCCAATGCTAGAGAACCCAGCTCGTTCACCCCATCCAGCCCCCCCAACGCCAGCTCTTTCACCCCATCCAGCCCCCCCATCGCCCTCTCCCGCTCCACACCAGCGAGAGGCTCATTTTCGAGAGCCAACGTGTTCGATGGACCCGGTGCACAAAGCCCAGCCCCACGGCCCACCTTTAGAGTATCACAAGAGAAACAAACTGACGAGTTCCGTTGTTTCTCAACCAGACTGATGAGGCTTTCCAGCTCATCACGCATGCGCATTAAATGCGCCCAAAGCTTCCCATCAGTCTCAGCCGACTCTGCAGACTCCCCAACACCAAGATTTCGAAAATAATGTACAGGCTTTGTCAGGTTGCCGTTACAAACGTTCGCTTCACGAGACACCCTTCCTAACCACAGGCTCTGCGTGCCCCTTGCTTGAACGACGCATCTCCCCAAACACAGGAAGCAACTCCTCACAGGACCGAGCAAAAGCCTGCCAGCCTACGCCAAACCTCCCCTCTGGAATCCTTACTGCCCCCCTCCGCCGACTGTCCCCCAACTCCATTAACACCACGAATCTTCCATGCTCATTCGAGCATTTCTGGGCATGAAACGCCCGTGAAGTTTCAGAGAATTTCACCGGAAAAACCATGTCATCGTTCCCCTCCCCCAGTTTACCAAAAAGGTTGGCAAGCCAAACCACCCCATATCTGCCAATACTAACGAAGCTCTGCGATTTCCGACTTGACTCCGATAACGTAACGAGACCCAACTTGTTGACCGAGAAATGAAACGTCTTCGCCTCAATCACTAAACTACGAGAAAAAACCATCTCAAACCACTAGCTCAGGACCCTAACCCAACTTGATAAACGAACATGGAGAAGAGCGAGGAAGAGAGAGATGTATGTGATATTTTCTCCAGGGTACATACTGTTCCTTGTGTTTGCATCATACCTTGAATCCGGTGCTAATTGATTATCACACCAGGTAAACGTCAATGCCACCAGGTAAACGTCTCAGCCCCTAGAATGGTCTTGTGCTATATGAACTTGATGATTTGTCGTTGGTTTCAAGCACATTTCCAACTACTGGAGTTATATTTCCCAATGATTTCCCATTAATTTTGAGTGAATGAGGGTTGAGTACCCACACTCTTACCCATGTCATGTTCTTTGGTCTAAGGTTTCTTAAAAGAATGTTATAGAAGGAATCTGGGAACTGAAGAGTGGCTGTCTTGGTGCTATATATGTGGGTAACTTCGTGCATAATGCAATGTAATACTTGATATATACATCTGTTGGCTGTGAACTTGTGCAATTGAACTTGCCATGTTCTATTATGGGATTTTGGTTCATTTTTATTTTATATCGGGAAATTTAGATGTATGTTCTATTATGGCTAATTGGTATGAGCTTGTGAAGATATTCTGATTTTTAAGCATTATTTATAGGTCGTTTATTGAGATGCTGTATTCCATTTATTGTTCTTTTGCAGATGTCTGAATTGCTTAATCAGAAATCTTCGGTACAAGGAAAAATTCCATCAGGCTATCTTAATGCTATTTTTGAGTTAACTGGGGACTGGGTTCATGATGCTGCCGACACTAAATATCTTGCTTTTGACGGCTACTTTATCTCGTTGTATTATCTGCACCTAACAGCATCTCCCTTAGTACTACAAGACAGCGTAAAGAAGGCCGTACCATCTCGTTGGGATCCTGCTTCACTGTCTAGGTGGTTTTCCCATTTTAACTACATATGACTACCATTGGACATTCAGAGGTCTAACATGTACTTGTAATTGACACATATCATGTCAAGTGTTATGCTCAAACTACAGCACATATAAAAAGGGATTCTCATAATGCTAAAGATCAGGACTATCATGCTTATCCCTGTCTGGATCTACTTACAGTAGGACTAGGGTACTTTCTTTCTTATACCGCAGGAACTCAGTAGTACCATCAATCAATTGCATATATATCTTCTGGTCCTAATCAATTCTTAGCTGAGCTTGTCTCAAAGTGTAGATTGAACCCTCCAGTCTCATGCAACTACCTGCAAAACAAAAGTTGATAAATTTGGGTTTTGTAGAACTGGGATGTAGAAGAGTAGATCTAGGACGTAAAATCAAATGTTATCGTTTTGTAACGAAGTGCATCTTCAAAAATTATCTTAGGGCAGTTTCTTGTCCTTATAGAATTAACATCTTGAGTTAGGTGGCTGACTGCCTTTGGATACTACCTCTTGGTTTTGATAGTTTTCTTTGTTAGATCATTGTATCTTGCCCCTCGCTTTTTTCGGCTAAGCTTATTAAACTTCTGCATGTTCTTTATTATGTGTGTACCATGCTTACCCATGGCAGACTCTGATCTTTGCATTTTGTAAAATGTAAACGTTTCTTAGGATCCCTTAGGTTTTGAAGTTAGGGAAAACCAATAAGCTTCCCTTTCGAATAATTTGTAATTTTGGAGACACCACTTGAGCGTGAGGAGAATAATAAGCTTCATTGCAAGCAGAACCATGATGGGAGTACTCAACTAAGTCTCCATGTATATAACTAGACCCATGAAACTGAAGTTATTAGCAACCCACCTTTCAAATTCTGTATTATTCATTGCTGGGGGATTAGACATGATGAAGTCTTACCTTCTTACATGCACAAAGTGACTTATTTTATTTTTGAGTTAAATGTTGAAAAGCAGAAAACAGAAGTTTAGTAAAAACTCAGTTACCCTATTTGATTTTCCGTCAAATTGAAATATTATGTTCAGTTGAGTTGAAGCAGAAAGCAGGATATTGTAAAGATATGTCTGGCCCATACTTTTCAAATGAAAGTTTTATTTCTCTTCTTTCTTCTACTTTGTTCACCTCTTTTTGTGCTTTTTCTTACGTTCCTTTTCTGTCTTATTTTCTTTCTTCTTTTTGGGTAGGTTCATCCAGACATATGGGACTCACATCATAGTGGGAATGGCTGTCGGTGGTCAAGATTTAGTTTGTCTTAAGCAGAATCTTTCCTCATCAATTCCTCCAGCTGATATTAGAGGATATTTGGAAGATCTTGGAGATTTTCTATTTTCAGATCAAAGAAGCCCTTCACTATTACAGAGAAAAACAAGAGATGGCAAAGAGAAAGTACTGTCCATCACATATTTATTTGTTGTTGTAATCTTAGTAATTGTATATGATTAATGAAGGTGATTTAATGCTCTAGGTTCCCGAGGTATTTAATCGTGTATTACAATCAAACACACTGCAGTTGACCAGTACTTCAGAAACATCAAGCAAGGATGTAAGCCAAGAGCTCAAAAATGTCTAGTATAAAATATGGTTAACTATGGCCTGTTCATGAATATTTCTTCAACTTGGAACAGGGCCTCAGTATTGTTTGTTCAAAAAGGGGAGGCGATGTGTTCATGCATGGTCACTCCAATTGGCTCCAGACGGTGCCGGCTAAACCTGAAGCAATCCTGTTCAAGTTCGTTCCTATCACTTCTCTTCTTACTGGGATTTCAGGCAGCGGTTATCTTAGTCATGCAATCAACTTGTATCTACGCTGTAAGTGCTCTAATTCCTGCAAGCGGCATGGAGTTAAATATTAAGTTCTTAGTTATTGGCTAGCTTGCATTTCTTAGCTATCACTGTTACATAATTAACTCAAGGTTGTTTCTGGTTGATACTTCCATTTCAATAGTTAAAAAGCAAATTTGGGCTTTGGCTGCTGCAGAGGCCAAAGAATGTAGACAAAATTTGGGGAATTTTAGAACATTTGGATGAGAAGGAAGAAACTCAACCCTAATGCCCAAAGATAAAGAAGTAACAAACTGAAAGGAGGAAAACAAACCCATTCCTGTCATTGTTCTTTCAAAAAAAAAAAAAAACAGAACAGAAAACAAGAGACAAAATTCTCAAGTCTTCCTCACAGGACTGACTTTGGTTATAGTAAAATTTCTACTGCATTATAAATTTTGTGATAAGTACTTCTGCATTATAAATTGGTAGACTTCATTTAAGTATGGCCTCTTGAAATATACTGTTTGCAGCTTGTTTATCTCATATAATAGTGGAGTTTAGACTTACCGTAAACATAAAACTGGAGCTTTGATTCACATATTCACTTTCCAGACAAGCCCTCTCCAGAGGATTTACAGCACTTCTTGGAGTTCCAAGTTCCTCGGCAATGGGCACCTATGTTTTGTGAGCTGCCTCTTAGGCATCAACAGAGAAATACATCTTGTCCTCACCTGCAATTTTTTTTCATGGGTCCTAAGATATATGTTAGCTCTACCCAGGTACACTCACTCTACCTATATCATTTGTAAACATTCGCACATGGTGACTTGTTTCTGCTGTATACATAAGTCAGGCGGTTATTAGGTCTTGAATTGTTATTTATGACGGTCCATATAATCCACAATAATCTATGGAAATAAAGGACTTAAAAAATATCTTCAGCAAAACTTGTTACTTAAGAGAAAAAAAATATTCGTGCTTAGTTACAAATGAACTGGGAATCATAGAGATGCAACACTCTTTATAGATAACGTAGAGTAGTGGATGAGTTTAGGTAAGACCATTGCTTTTTAAGTGGTTTTTCCATGATTAATCAGCTTTGCTCTGTTGTTTCAATAATGGTGACGAGAGGCTATATACCACATACATGATTATGGTAGGTTACAGTTCTCAGGTTTCTGTTAATAGAAAAGACAGAATACAGTTTCGCATTCATAATCAAAGTGCATGGATTCGGGGTAATGTCCAACTCTTAGGTCCATGTATATTTCAATCATATTCTTTAGGTACATGTATATCCAAGTCCGCCCTTGTGCGAATGCTTTTTGAAGTTCAAAGAGTGTATATCAGCACTTTGTCCCTCAAATTAGCTACTTATGGTTGTTTCCTGATACATCCACGTTTATATTCAGTGAGAGACTTCCGCATGGAAATTAACACGTATAAGAGTAATAGGATACATATACTCACGAGAACAAATATGGGCCATTGCTCACAACATTAAGTCTCGGGGGTGCCTGGTTTTTAAGTGTCATGATTTGAGATTTTATCAGTGTCTGTTTCGTCCAGCAACTGAAAATGGTAAAGCAGAGGGCTGTATCTGAGCTTCTCTCCCAAGACCCAGTTCTGAGGTATCAGCCTATTCTTGTGATGAAAAATAGGGTTCCCCCTTTGGGCCTTGGCCTAACCCAAGGTGGGGGAGTAAGTGAATAGCCTCAAGGCCTAGTGTGTTGCAGACACAGATAGCCTCCTGGTTTTATGGACCAAGTGTCTTACGTATTTTACATTGGACATAAGTTACAATTTTGCATGTTATGGATCTAACTAAAAGTTATCTTGAGCCTAGTGATAAATCGAGCTATTTAATATCTACTGGAGTTTAAGAAAGAGTTGGATTTTAATACACTACTTTCTACAGATATTTTTTTTCATGAGCTCCTCATCCAGTTTTTTTGACTGTCTCACTTGAGTACAAAACTGATGTCTCTGTTGTTAGACGCATAAGGTAAATGATTGCATTCACCTTTTCTTATTAATATAAGCTTTTGAGATACTTGGCCATTTAACTTGGTACTAGAGCGAGAGGTCCTAAGTTCGAATCTGGATCCCACACGTGAACTCTTTTTCAATCAAATATTTCACATATTGAGCCTACTTACTAATGGAGAGTCAGACTCACATGTGAGGGGGAGTGTCAAAGACTAAATAATTAAATTTACTTCTTCCTATCAGTTTTAAGTTTTTGGAATAGTTGGTGATTTAATTTCTGTTTCATAAACCGCTTCCATTTCTGATGCCTGTCTTTCTATTTATTCTAATCCATTTTCTCTGATGGATAAGACTAGGATTGTCACAACTCAGCTTCGAATTCTCCTTTGTATTGTACCTCATTGTGTATGTGTGGTCAATAAATAGAATAAATGAGGTTGGTCCAATGATCAAAGTTATCTCTAGATGCATTAGCAATGTGCTACCTGCTACCTGAATAGCCTGAACTTTTTTCCTTCTGAAACCATTCAAAGTTCATGTTCTCTATTCTTATAGAGTTAGCTGTTATTGCCTATATTAATTTTATACCAGTTTCTGGCTCGACCACAAAGTTTAGGCCTGCAAGGTTTGAGGTCTGACTGAAGAATCCAATTCCTTAACATATATGACTGATCACTCTGGCTAGTACTGTCATTTTCCCCTTGTCTCCTTGTGGTCCTACTTAAGAATGTCACTCATTTTCCCACTGAACATAGCTGGGACTTTTCCAGCCACTATATATCTGCCCCAGTAGAAAAGAGCATCCACAGGGGTTTCAAGTTGGGGGAAGCCACCTATAATATCTCTCTTTCTTGTTTGGGGATGGGTCTAATGCGGTTCACTCTTGCACCACTTTTTGTTCTATCGTAGCTCATGTAGCAGTGGCTTATAATTTGTAGGATTGGAGCATTGAAGTGGTCAATTTTGATATTTCCTATGCTCTGTTTATTTATACCATTTCAGGTTTCCACCGGTCAGAAACCTGTGGTTGGTCTACGCTTGTACTTAGAAGGGAAGAGAAGCAATCGTTTGGCTTTACATGTACAGCATCTCTCAAGCCTTCCAAATACTATGACCCTTTCATCAGCTACTGCAACCACAAGTGGGCCATCTCTTTGGCGAGGTTCTGATGATCATGAGCTTAGTGACCAGTTCTTAGAACCAGTCAAATGGAAGAGATTCTCAAATGTGTGCACAGCATTGGTTAAGCATGATCCCAAGTGGGTTCAGGGAGATTCAAGCAGTGTTTATATTGTAACTGGCGCTCAGCTCGTTAGCAAAGGGAAGTGGCCCAAGACAGTACTTCACCTACGTCTTCTCTTTACCCAATTACCTAATTGCTCCATCCGAAAGACAGAGTGGGCTGCTGCACCAGAAGGTTCTCGCAAGTCAAATTTCCTCATGAATCTGAGCACAACCTTTACTTTCACTCAGCGGACTGTTACTGGTCCACAAAAGCAGACACCAAATGCACTGAACTCTGGTGTATATCCAGAAGGCCCCCCTGTACCAGTTCATTCTAGAAAGTTCCTTAAATATGTGGAGATGGCTGAGGTAGTGAGGGGACCCCATGATGCTCCAGGGCATTGGTTGGTAACAGCTGCTAAGCTAGTGACCCAGGGGGGTAAGATTGGTTTGCATGTAGAGTTTGCTCTGTTAGACTATTGGTGACTTATGTACAGATAGAGGGGAATCGGTTTTTGTCATTGATTTTATTTGGTTGATTTGTCCGTTGAAGAAATTTTGGTATCGAGTAGAAATACTATCATATATCTTTGTGCAGTAAATTATACTACATTGGCTTTGTGATGTGATTTGTTTTAGATTGAAACAAGCTATAGAGATTACAGAAAGAAAAAAGGACATGTATTTTTTTTTGTGTTTTCTAAAGCAAATTAGAATATCGGTCAACAAGAAACAGAAATACAAATAGAACTAGGGTGGGGAAATTACAAAATGCAAGCGTAGAACACAAAGATCCGGAGCATAGTGCCCAAAACATCTCAGAGAAAGGATCAAAAGTACATAACAAAAGGGTCGAAACACCCAAAAGAGCCAAGACACAACCGGGTCTAAGACCCAAATCCAAACAAATAATGGCCGCAGAGGCAGAGTTGTTCGCTGGAGGAGAGGATGCAAGTTTTGGCACCTCGATCCCACTTCCTTTGGGAGTCAGTCCATGCTGTTAAGAGAGCGTGGTGGCTCACGCAATAATTCAGCTTCGTGCCAAGTGCTAACCATGATACTGTCTGGTCAGAGGGTGAAGAGATTCAAGAAATATGGGGAGAATCTGATAATATAGAGATCGAGAAAAAGGTGAATCAGGGAGCATTTTTACCTCGCTAGATGCAGGATACAAAGGTCGGGAGAAAAGGGATGGGAATGCTCTGTTTGAATTTTTGAAGGCGGTCGTATTACTTGTAGAGGGTAGAGATAAGGTGCTCAGGCTGGCACAGCAATCCTAAGAGAACAATCTTAGATGGTCCCGCTACCATCTTTCATCTTTTACTGCTTTTCGTTTTCTAGTTCTTTTGGAGGAGGCATGCGTTCGTCATATACTGGAAGTGTCTGGACCACAAAAAAATTTGACGTGCCTTTGGCACTTTGCCTAGTAAAGGGTAAGCGCGCAGCAGTTAATTAAAGCTATATATTCATTGGATTCCTTATTTCTGATCACAAGGATTCATCTTCATCTCATATCCAACCATTCAAGAGAAACATCAACCAGATGTGAGACATCATGAGACTGAAGGAAAAAAGGGTAAGAGAAACACTAAAATATATAAGGAGCAGGACTTCTCTGGAGACGACCACAACAATGATGATGAGCATGCCATGGACAGTGGTACTGTTTGTTTGTTTGTTTTTAAATAATGCCATGAGGCTTGCATTTCAAAAGATAGACTTTCTTGTTGAAGGACCACTATTGGGGTATATTGAAAAAATCAGGGAGCTTTTGCATGCCCATCCGGACTGGAAGATTCAATGGGCGCCAAGAAAACAAAACCAAATGGCTCACCGACTTGCAGGATGAATTGCCCGCCACTTTATCCTACATATGACCCAACTTTCACCAAGTCCTAAATGAAAACTAGCAAAACCTCATAAAAGGATTGGAGAAACCACTAATTATTCCATGTTAGGCAGAGGAGAGCGGTGGCCGATAACTATAAACTAGCTCCCGGAAACTATATGAGCTAGAAAAAAATGAACTGCTAATACAAATTGCAAGTACAGCATGCCAGAGGAAGAATATCTCTTTAGGCTGATCGCTTGAAGCACTGCCAAGTCCATGCCGGTGAGAAACCAGATAGAGCTTCAAAAGGGTTTCGGCCAGCTCTTTTGAATTTCGAAGTAGTAACTCACGTCTAAATAGCACTTTCCATCGTCATCCAAAAACTGAGAGAAAAAAAAGAATTACGTCACTGCAGATTCCTTTCTATCTCTACTACTAACTTCTACGATAATAATATCGGTTTTTGTCTTCTTAGCTCTACATTTACCTTGGTTCTTGCACGATACGAGCCTCTTGCAAACATGCCCGACGGGGTAGTTTCTTCTTCCATTTCACATGTATACGGGTCTTGCTGAGGACTGAAAGTTCCAAGCATTCTCTTTGAAGTGTCCACTGTCAAACGATTTCAGGAGTCAAACAGAAGAAAATAGATGAAACCGTGCCGTGAGAACAGAGCGAACGGCTCTTTTGCCTTCTACTAAAATTGGTCAGAGAAAGGGAAAGAAAGATAACAGGAAAGCGCGCAGTATAACTCTTCAGTTGGTATGAATGCCAATGGAAGGATGCTTCTACCTCTCAAACCGGTCTTCCACACTAAGTTGGAGTACTTGAGGCCTGATACGATGTTCTTGGAGACTGTGAAGATGAATTTGAGGCGGTACTGGCTTCCTTCCTTGAGGGTAAAGAGACTGCTTTTAGAATTGTTAATAAATGGGATTGGTATAACTAGATCTGGTCTGCCTTGGCATTGAATTATGAGGTTTTGAATCTTCACTTCTGGTTCTTTAGTCTCTGATTTCAACAACAGGTTGCCAAACTCTTAGAATCATAACATTTTGGGAACTCTTTTTTTTTTTTTTTTAAAAAAACCAAGCAGCCTGCATTTGAGAGCTAAAATGAGGCTGAATGATTGAATGGCATCAGGATTGGGAGGAATTTGATAGTCATAATTTGTTCTCTAGGTTTGAGTAAAACAATTGTAGGAAACAAATAGCAGTATTACCAGATAATAAAAGTGACATTAGCATGGCATCTAAAATTGCCCAAAAGGCTAAAGGGAAAGATGGTTTCTAGCAATCCAAAGGATATCTGCAGAAATGAAATCAGTATTTTTCCCATTTTTCTTTCTGATTCTCTGCAATGGGATTTGATGAAAACAGAGAAAAGGAAGAAGTGTACTTTCAACAATGGCTTGCTAAAAAGCTTTCTTAAGTTTGTACCATGCTGAGTAAAAAGTCAGGTTATGGCACATTCCTCATAAAATTAAGTTATCAGGAAGAGGAGATTACGGTCAATGAAAACCAAAAAGTTTAGAGAGAGAGAGAGAGAGAGAGCGAGCAAACTACCTCCATCAATGGAGAGATCAATACTTCCAAGAAGTTGTTCCTTCCATTTCCTCAGACTATCATCATCCTTCAGAAAACGAAAAGAAAACCAATAAAACAACACAAACATATCACCAACAGGCATACATGCCAAAACAAACTATTCATCAACTTACAATGCACGTCTTGTTCAATCCAACCATGCAAAACAAAATAAAGAAAAATCTTACTTTATCTTTTTCAAGCTGTTCCTTGAGCGAAAATTGAGGTCCAAGATTGAATTCCTTCCAAAATTTCAACTCGGCGTCATCTTCCTCCTCTAGCTCATCACCATTATTGTCATCATCTCCCTGGTCATCATCACTGTGGGGGAGCTGGCCAGTTTCACCCTCAACTTCGTTGTTCTTGTTATTCTTGAGCTCTTCTTCCTCCATTTGAGGATTCAGGATAACGTCCCTGGTTGCGGAGATGGCTCCCACAGCGGCCGGCATTGTCCTAAAAGAAACTACTCCGGAAAGCAAAATGTATAACACTGTAGACGAAAAAGAAGGAACCTCTGTTCAAAGTTGGTTTGCAAGGTTTTCACCTTTGTGCCTTATGAGATCAGGTCCCTCACTAAACTTGGGTGCTTCTATCTTTTTTCTATTTTTATCTTGGAGAAGAGCTGGGGGTTGACTACTTAGAAAGAAGTTATGCCTTAACGTTGTATTTGGAACACCATGAAAGGAAATGAAAGGAAGTTGGAATAAAAAGATGATGCCACATACAAAGTTGGGGAAGAAACCGCTAAAGTTGGAGCAGATAAGAGATAAACTTATCCAAAATGTCGGCTTTTCCAACTCCGCTATCCAACACTTTCTGTGCCTCGTGCGTTTCATCTTGGTACGCGCTCCGCTGTCTACTATCTTAACATGCACCTCCCCTGTTTTCTTTTACAAATTCAGTTGGGATGGAAGCAGTTTTGGTAATTGAATCGTGGTACGAGTGCCCGTGATGGAGTAGTTGGAATAATAAAAATGATATCAATTTTGGGTATGCTCAATATTATAGTATTGGTATTAATAATTGTGCAGCCGTGATGTACTTGATGGATTAATTTTGTGTCAAGCTGTGGGGATTATGAATAATGGAATGGGACTCTAGTTTGGTTGTCACTTGGCTCAAATATGGCTCTTGTAAGTTATGGTATTTGTTGGATTATTGGGATAAAATTATAAAGTTGCTCCCTTGGTTTAATTTTGGAAGAAAAGGTCATTTTGAGCATTCTAATTACTAATTCAATTTCAAATAGGGGTCTAAACTACTAATCTTGACATATTAAGCACTCAAACTTCAATAATTAATCAAATTGCACCTTGAAATAAAATTTGACCGTCAAAATCGTGTTACGTGGCTAATTTATAATACACGTTGCACGAATTTGATGGTTGAATATTTTTTAGGAGCGCAAATTGACGAAATTTGGTAGTTATTGGGCTCAATGTGTCAAAGGTGGTACTTGAGACCCATGTTTGAGATTGTTTTGGTAGTTTGAGGGCTCAAAGTAATTTTTTTCCTTTAATTTTTGGATGTCTCATACATTGAGAAAGGGGTAATATGGTTGCTGATTTATTACCTAAAAAAGAGCTTTAGGAAGAAGGAATGTGAACTTTGGAGCCGATGAGGGATATCATGTTATGCAGACATTTGATGATCATCATATTCAATGTGTGGGTTTAGAATATTCATTGCCTTATAGTATGAGAGGTATTCTACGTCTTGACAACTTGAGCTTTGCTAATATCAGATTTTAGTACTATTGCTATATTTTTTGTTTTGCATGTTAGTTTTAGTATTTTTGAGTACTTCTATTTGTGTCTGAGTCTTGTCTGGTCTTGGATGTAACCACTGTATTCCTCCGCTCTTTGTTGCAGCACTTAAACAGGTTGTCTTTCAAGATGACTCATATATATATAGAGAGAGAAACGAATTCTGTAGCCAGATATTTTGGCTAAAATGGGATCAACAGACTTGGTGCAACAATTTCAAGAAATTAGGGATATGCCAAAAAAGGCTATGAGGGCTTACAGATTAGATATTCATGCGTTACCAAAGAGTTTTTTGAGTTGGTTGTTTTCGCATGGCTTTTAGTGTTTCATATGCAGCTGGGTAAGTGTGATTGTATGGTGTTTTTCCGTCGTAAGTGAAGCTTTTTCTAATAAAATCCGAACCTATTATTGTCCTTTGCTTAAAAAAAAATTGCAAAGGGATGGTTGAAAGATTTACCTTCTTATTGGGAGAGGAGATAATCCAGGAAATTCATATCTGGGATATAAAAAGAAATAATAGTAACTAGGTCCCGAGCGTCTACCGTTATACCCATAATGATTGGCCATACTATTGCTATACATAATGGAAAGAAGCATTTGCCTATTTATATGACATATCGTATGGTGAGACATCAATTGGGAGAATTCATACCTACTCTAAATTTCCGAGGACACGCGAAAAATGATAATAGATCTCGTCGCTAAAAGTAGTTATTAATTAATAAAATAAAAATGAAGTGAATATAGATGCTTATCGTTTATTAGTAAGAGGTGAATCTTATAATAAATGATAAAGAAGATAAAGAGGAATTCATATACAGAAGTATGTGCTTTAGGTAAACCAATAGATATAATGAATAAAAATCCAAAGAAAGGTTTGTCCTTTAATTATAATTATTTAATTAAAAAATAGCATAAACGGGAAAATTCTTGTTTAGGCTGTTTATATCATCCATACATAATGTTTTGATCTAAAATTTCAATTCTTCAATGTTTCAGCAGTAGTATATTGTTCCACGGAGCTAAGATCCAAAATATGGAAGAAAGAGGTGTTTCCACGACTCTACCACCCAGTCAATTCTGTTCCGCTTAATCCCGCCACATATCTTTCCGACTAAGGAATGAGAAACCTTTCTCTTGTTACATGAATCAAATTTTCGTTTCATCCGGGAAAATCCATCTTTTTTCATTGTCTGTCCTCGAATACATATACTATTCCCAAGTGGTACGCAGACTAGGTATGATTGTGGTTGATAATTGTAAATCGGCTATTATGTTAAAGTACACTCCTTTTTACTGATGTAAATTGGTTCTACGATCATCGCAACTTTGTCACCACTGGTTGTTCTAGTCAACCTTAATAATTTGTTTCCAGCAAAGGTCATTATGTCTAATTATAGGAACAAAAAACAGCTTTTTTTTTTCTTTTTCTTTTTTCTTGGTAAACAAACTACCATATCAACTACCAACAGTCAGAGTCCAAAATAATGTCAGGAACAGAATGTAAACAAGATAACCAAAAACACCAAAAGCGGCCGCCCATTTAGCAAGACGATGCACCAGCTTGTTGCGACGACGCGAGATCCAGCGAAGGGAATGCTCAGGGTGGTTTAGGAAGAAACCTCGAATAGAAGAAACCCAGTCTTCCGCCTGCCAGCCAAAAGCACCTATTTAATTTCATATACTTTTAGGCGTATAAAAAATAGCTGGAAACTAATTTTCAATAGAAGGTCTACGGTGACTAATATATTTTATTGCCTGATTAAAAAATTCACAGTCGGGAACTTACAACATAAAGGACCCAAAGGGCCAGCAACAAACTTAGGGGGCCGTAGCCAATGAACGAAGACGCAAGATCCTCGGTAGATGTAGGCAAGCCCGCAATGAATGGGCCCAAAGACCCACGAGAGGTGGACATATATAGGAACCAAGTGTGTTGAACATATATAGGAATGTTTTTTTTGCTAGTGAGAAGCTCAACTTAAACCAAACTGCGGATAATATACGCAGGCAGAGCATTGTGCATGCTTGGTTGCACATCTTACTTGTGTTTGGCATGTTTCAAATACTGTATGAATTTTCAAGTTGGTTGAAGTAAAAGAAAAATGTCAAATGCATTGTTTCCCATGGAAAAAGGAACTGTTTCAAACATTTTCTATCATTGCTAAATAGATGATTCTTTTAATTATTTACCTCAAATGTTTATCCACTGGGTCCCTGCTTCAAGCAAGGTCGATTGATGTATGGGCTTCGTAGGGGCAGGCTTAGGAAAATGTTTTAAGTCTAATTGGTGTGCCAGGACACAAAATTTATGCCCACCAATTTTTGAAATATTTTTAATTAAGATTAATTACATTTTACATTCATGTGGTTTGGAGGTCATGACACTTTGCTCTATGTTCTTCAATTTTAATACATTTCACCAAAATTGTTTTAGCTTACTTCGATTTACACCTCGTCAATTTATCTGTTATTTCGAACAAAAAAATCAACTACGTGCAGAACATGTACAAACCACGTGGGTGCAAAGTGTCTAAAAAATAAAAGAACATGGTACAAAGTATTAGAACTCTCAAACCACGTGAGTGCAAAGTGTAATATTAATCTTTCTTAAATATCGGGGGCAAAATAGACAAGTGAGCCACGTGCATAACACGTGATTGCGATTTCCGTTTTTTTAATAGATAAATAAAAGGTGGAGTGTAAATCGAAAGAACTCGTAACCACATGAGTGAAATGTGTCAAATTGAAAGAACGAGGTGCAAAATGTCAAACTTTCCAAACTAAGTGGGTCAACTGTCAAATTTGGTAATTTGGACGTGTCGAATTTGGTAGTATAGACTATGAAGTATTAATTGTGGTAGTTCGATAATGTATAGTGTATTTTTTGTAAAGTGTATATTTCGTTACGTAATATAAATCTGAGGCGTTCCCTGACAAGGCCAACCGCTAACGGGAGAGTTTCTGCCATAGACACCAAAAACCATGACATACTTTGTGGTGCATGTATTTTACCACCAAACTTGTACAGTTTTCTTTTTGACTAAAGCATATTGGCAATTGCTCATTTTCAAACTAGGTAGATTAATAAAGAGATGCTGAACCTTTGATGAAATCTTCCCCAATATAGATACCACAAGCATCAGGAAACAGCCACAATTTCTCTTTACGCCTCCAAAAACATTTTTCTTCTGAAGATTTCAAGCAGAATTGAAGCAGAAAAATCCAAGAGAACTAATATCAAAAACCCTATTCAATTTAAATTCTCTACAGTACATTAGTTCTTCCACTTGTAATTAAATAGACTGAAAAAAACCCAAAACTAATAAACTATTCAATGAAAATATGCAAGATGATTGATGCCATCAACATGCCTCTTTTCCCTCTTTTTTTAATTCAAATCAATAGAACTCAATACATGGATAAAAGTTGCCCTAGGTTTGAAAAAGGACTTGCGGATTTAGAGGGGAACCACAAAGATCAATTGAAAATATCTTTATTTTGTTTGAGATAACCTTCCACTATAACAAAATGATCACAATTTTCATTTTCTGCAATCTCATTTTATTGTGCAAAGCATAGATACCTTAAAATTTTCAGAAATTGTGCCAAACTCTAAAGTTACAGCAATTTCAGAGCGGACAACTTCCCCTGCTCAGCCACACCTGGCTCCACCAGTGGAAGGGAAAAAAGACGATATTATATGTACGTGTTTCCATGAAAAGCTGTGTTCAACTTCTCTCAACCCTTTCAGTGAAAAGCTGTGTTCCACATGTCGAGTCAATACGTCTGTGACAAGCTTACAAAAGCCACACATTATACAACTAATGAGTCACCTGAGATCACATAATACATACCTGTCTACAAGTGCGGAGTAGACATGGCAAAGTTTTCCAAACCACTGTCAAGATCATTAGCTCCTGATCCAAAAGTGCCAACCTGCTTTAAAAGAGCATAGTGACTCCGAAAAGATATTTTTATTGGGGCTGTGGCCGTGTCTGAACAATGTAGATGTCTTTGCCAACAACACATCCTTCCACATCCTGTGGGCTGCCAAACTTCCGTTCAAGGAAAAATCCAACAGAACACAGGCGCTGGCCAAGGTTGTGACGGAAAATAGGGTCAACTGTCAATGGCTTCTTGCTATAGTCTACAGTCAAATGGATAACCTCCCCATCAGCAGGACCTGCACCAAGTACCAGAAGCTCCTCACTAAAATTTGCAAATGCCAGCGTTCGCACTAGGCCATCAAACTTTCCTGAGGATAATCGCCAGGGTGTGCCTCGAGTGCCTGAAGCCAGAGTTTCACCGAGGCCACAAGCAATCTCCGCCTCGACAGAATTATGATCTTGGTCTGTTGGGCTAAGTGTGTGGAGCACAAAGGATAGGTCTGGTGAAAGCATTTCTTGCACCAGAACTGCCATGGAAGCTTCATTCTGAGGCACACCAGCAACTCGTCGGCTCAGAACGGCTCTCCGCGTGTACAATGAAGCCCATACACGACTAACAGCACTTCCAAACACTGCTGGATTTGAGGGACTAACATTGGGAATTGAATCATAAAGTCCAGCAGCTGACATTCCAGCTAAGTCCTCGACATTGGCACTTGAACGAACAATTAAACGTGCATTGCCTGGGAATATTCTCCCTATGCTATCAATGACGTCTTTTGGGGGTTGTAGGGAAAATATCAGTTCCTGTAGCTGACGGCACAGTTTGTCAAGCTCACCACCTTCCAGTTTAGCTGTTTCTATCTGTTCTAGGAAAGACCTAAATGCTTCCATAGATTTGCTTTGCTCTAATGCCGATTCCATAGAGCCAAATGGTATCACTGCTCCTGCAGGAACATTAAATGCAGCTGGCACCCCTTGATCGCTGTAGACTGTTATCGACGAAAAAATATTCCATCAGAATATCAGAGAGAACATGACAGGCAGGTACTTAACCAAAAACTTCTATTCTTGAGAACAGGGACGAAGGGATTGTTCCCCTTCGAAGAATGTTGAAGAAAAGAGGTAGTGCCAGTTCTGGCATCTTTCCAAAGTTTCCTCTCCCTATCCCTACGTGCCGTAGAAAAATACCACAAAATCTTGCACTCAATTTCCCTTTGGGTGAAATTACACTTTGAAGCCTCAAAATATCACATCATTTCAATGTGCACCCCAAACAACCATCTATGGCGCATTATACCCCTACACTATCAATAGATTTTAATTTGCACCCTGTTTTAGAATCTGGCTATTAAGATTGCACCAAATGACCTTTTTAATTTTAACTATCAGATCTTAACACAGTTTACAAGGCGTCTTGGTAGTATTTCCAAGAATATTCAACACAGTTTACAAGGCCTTTGAGACAAAGATGCAGTTCCAATCACCCCAAGTATTACCTTTTTGAGAAACTGCTGACAAAGAAGCCAAGCGACCACAAGCAGCAGCCTTTGAACCTGAAGTCTGCGCATCTGCATCAGCAAGCAGTATAACTCCTCCAGCAAAAGGACCCTGGATGTTGATACAGTTAGTATCACTTTATTTGAATGTATCTGACTTCTGGAGTTGGCGAAACCAGAAGAATACGTAAGCAATATCCTACCCGATTGGAGTAAGGAGCCTTAACAGCAGACCAGGAAGGATCATGAGGTCCTGGGGCTTTAACTCCGGATGAACCATCATCTGGTATAGTTTTCACGGCAAAATCACTACTGCTAGTATTTGCTGTAGATGGAACTAGACTAACACCTGTCGAGGACGCTTCCAACCTGCAAAATTCCCCAAAACCAGAAACAAACAAAAGAAACATTTGAAGCATCAGACAGCATGATGTAGATCATCAAGAAGACTGGGATTTTCGATTTTCAAAAGCATATAGATGAAATAAACAATAAAAAAAGGACGAGATTCCAGAAAACATAACCTCACACGTTTTCCTGTAAGTTTTTGTATTTCATCAACTTTATCCTCATCATCACACGTCACAAAGACAACCTTCTCCTGTAGATTAACATTCGAATTTTAGGATCTTAGTAATGCATTTTAGTTAAACATCTGTTAGTAATGTGGCATGCTTAGAGTGACGAGACTTGCTTGGCGAGCCCTAACACCAAGATGAGACAAGTGAGGAAGCTCTTGCAGAAGAACAACTCCTACAATGTTATTCCCAGCAGCTGTTACCTGAAAAATATTCATATGTAAGTTTACTTGTCTACCTTATTGATGCTATGTGTGATGATGTTAAGAGATTCAAAAAATATATGCGTAATATGGTAAGTCATTTTTAAAACCTCCTCATCTCCATCAGCTTTGTTGACAACAAGAATAATAGGTCCTTGAACTGATGATGGTAGCGAACCAGGTACAATGCTCTGAACCTGAAGTCAAATAACACAGTGATACAGATGAGTAACATGTTAACAAGCTATTAGAAGAAACCAGAATACAGGCAAACAGTACTATTCAAGGTTACAAGCTAATGTATGCACCTTGTGAGGTATTTATATGGATGGAGGCCTATATATATCTTATAATAACTTTATTAGTTTATGTGAAAATACTTTGAATTACAATGGTCAAAATTCAAAACCAAATACACTAGCAAATAAACTGTACGAGACAATTTCTTTACAAACATCCTTTCTTTGATTGGGCAAATCAACATGAGATGAAAAAAAAGGTATGCACAACAAAGAAACAGACTAGCCCATGGGTCACAAAACTCCAAAAGGACCCGAAACTAGAGTTAAAGAAAGATCTTACACAACGCGACCATTAATCGTGCTTCTCACCAACAATGTTAAGCTCACATGCCAAGCAATGGACCACCCAGAACCTAAAGCAGCATGAAGATTGATTTTTCTTCAATGCTAGGGTGGAGACAAGTCTCAGATTCAAAAGGTAGAGCTTTTATATAGATGTGAATGAATTGTCAGCTCTTATCAATAAAAATTGCTGGAGCTCTATTTCATTGTTTCAAAGCATACAAAGGGCAAAGAAGCAATTTACTATCTCAAAGCCAAACGGATTCCACCATTAGCGCCATATGTAGGGAAAAAATATCTCATCTAATCTAGGAGAGATTTTACATACAGTAACTGGGTTAAGCCAATTATAATGGAGTCAGTGGCGTTTGTCCAAAATTTTGGCCTAATATAATAACTACAAAATATTCTCTCCCCATCAAATCATCTATTTTCACTATAATAAATATAAAAAATTCATTAAAATCATCTCTCTCCACTTTTTCACCAACTCCAACACCCCAAAATTTTAACACTCAAACACCACCGTCCAGCCCTCTTAAACCATAGTTTTAATCAAAGATCCTCAGGATCTTCACAAAAAAGGCTAAAAATATCTTCTTCACAACTGATACATTGAAGACAGACCTTACAAAGGCTATAAAAGGAGTTGGCTGCTACTTTGGGATGTCGAGTTTTGTCGCTGCCTACTACCTATCTTGGTTTACCGTTGGGAGCGCGTTTTAAGAGTAAACATATTTGGGATGACATTCTGGAAAGAGCTGAAAGAAGATTGGCGGGCTGGAAACGCTGCTACCTTTCGAAGGGTGGGAGACTCACTTTGATCAGGCTACCCTCTCTTGTCTCCCAACTTATTTTCTGTCCCTCTTTCTTATTCCCTCGGGGTTGCCAAGAGATTGGAGAGAATCCAAAGGACTTTTCGGGGGGGGGGGGGGTGATGGAACCGTTCATAAGTTTCATCTTGTCAAGTGGGAGAGAGTTTTCTCCAATGAGTTGTGGAGGACTAGGTTTAAGGAAACTCCACGTTCAATAAAGCATTATTAGGAAAGTGGTTGTGTCGTTTCGCCTTGGAGAGGGATAGTTTGTGGAGGGCTATCATTGAGGATAAGTATGGTTGTGTTCCTGGTGGTTGGAGAACCAATGAGATCCATGGCTCTTATGGTGTGAGCCTCTGGAAGCACATTAGCAATGGTTGACCCCTCTTCTGTGGAAACATTCGTTTTGTGGTGGGTTGTGGTCTTAAGAGTTCGGTTTTGACATGATCTATGGTGTGGAGAAAGGCCTTTGAAGTTTGCCTTCCCTCTCTTGTTTTCCCTCGCTAGATGCAAGGATGCAATGGTCGCGGATTTTTTGGAGGGGGATTCCGGCTATGGGGTGTGGATTATTCAGTTTCAGGGAATCGCCAATGATTGAGAGATTGAAGAATTTTCTGCCTTCTATTCATTGATGTACTCTATGGTTCTTAGGAGAAGGGAAGAAGATAAAGTGCTTTGGCAAGGTGCTAAGAATGGAGTCTTTTCGTTTAGTCGCTGTATGATTTTATTGTCGGGATCGGGTGAGGTTTTTCCCTGGACTGCTGTCCTACCTCGGGTTTCGTTCTTTGTATGGAAAACGGCTTATGGAAAAGTCTTAACCATTGACAACTTAAGGAGGAAGGGGTTATACTTGACTGATTGGTGTTTTCTCTGCAAGGATGGTGGAGAATCTGTGGATCATGTGCTTATCCATTGCTCGGAAGTTTAGCACAGCTCTTTGTACTGTTCCGTCACCTTTTTCTTTATTTCAATAAAACTTTCCTTACTTATCAAAAAAAAAAAAAAGGCTATACAAAGAATGCCTTGGGACATAAATCAACCAACTCAAGAGGCAATTTAAGGATCAATCTCAGTAAATTTTTTTGTATTGACCCTAAGGCTATCCTGAGGCAGAGAACCGGAGCTCGGCGGCAGCTCCGATGCCGGAATGACCTCCGGGCTGCTATCCCGCACCCCCGCGGTTGACGTCGACGAAGCTCCCGCCGCCGGAACAGCAAGATACGGCAAAAAAAAGACCCCCTGGGACGAGACACACGTCCTGAGGCAGAGAACCGGAGCTCGACGGCAGCTCCGGCGCCGGAATGACCTCCGGACTGCTATCCCGCACCCACGCAGTCGACGTCGACGAACCTCCCGCCGCCGGAAGCTTGTCTGCATCAACTGTCATTCCTCTGTGCTGAAGGAGACCAGCTTCACATAGAAGCATTGGGTCAGGAAGGAGACCCGACCCCAACCCAGTTGGATCCGACCCATCCCCCACAACCTGAGGCCCCAACGTAGTCGATTGACCCAGTTTATCCTTCCTTGCCCAGACAGGCTTAACGGCAGGACCAGGAGAGGCCGAAAGAGAATTACCCGACCCAACATTGCTCCCCAGCGGGAACGGTAGGAGGGGAGTTGTCTTTGGTGAAGGTGGCAGAACCAGTTCTCGAATCTCATTCTCTAGCGACGGAGGATGGAAGCTATACCTCGATCGAACCCTTGGTGGTCAGTTTCCCTAGTAAAGCTTTTGGGGGGGGGGGAATCTCCGGCGTAGGTCTTGGACATGGTTTCCTCTGTGGGTCAGATGGTTGGGGTGTCGTGTGGTGGTCAAGAGGAAAAGCTGAGGGACCCTTTTGCGGCGTTGGAACACAATCGGGTGCCGCTTAGTTCGCAAAATTTTAGAAAATCAGGGGCGAGGATGCTCAGGGAGTTGAAGGGATTGAAGTTTTCGGTTAACTATGAAGGATCTCCTTCAATCGTTAGGAAGACTAAAAGCTATGGGCTGGATTGGGGATTCGTTTGTGGTGTCTTGTTGGCACGGCTGGCCGTGTTTGGGTGACTATAGGGATGAGGGTGGGTGGGAGTTCTTGGGACAGTCTTGTTGGCTAGTGGGTTGAGGGTGCTTTTGTTTCTTGGGAGAGTCTTGTTGGCTTCTAGGGTGGCTTGAGGGTGGGTGGGAGTTCTTGGTGTTCTTTGGGCCTTTGTGTTCCCTTTTCTGGTTTCCCCTTTTTCTTAGTTGTCTAGTTTGCTTGTGTTAGGATTCTTTGACTCCGTTGTTGCGTGTTTCTTGTTTTTCTTCTTTTTAAAAATATTGGCTTACTTATAAAAAAAATACCTTTCTTTCTTGGTTTTGTATTTGCCTTTTTATTTTTCTTTTTTCATGGATGGACAATGTTAATTTTTCTGAAAGGTGCTCATCGGTCCAGCAATGCCATTGGGAGTAAAATGTGCTGACAGGATTTTACCAGGGCTATATCCCTTAGAAAGAGTTGATGGGGAAATATAATTCTGTGAAGATTCAAATAAAAAAGAAGATAGTCTTCCAAATACTCGACAAAATAACTGAAGGAAGTACCAGATGCCTCAAGCTCTTTTAAATACTTTGCTAGGATCACCTAAAGTGATCCAATGATAGACATAACTATGACAGCATGCTACAAGCACAAACCCAAAACAGCTAAAACCATCAAATAGAGAAAAAAGCGTCCAATGATGTGAAGAAGTGGATGGAAAAGAGTTTTCAGAGGATAGGGTCATGGGATCATTCAACAGTTAAGGTAAGTTGAAAAAGAACAAATGGCAAAGAAAGATGGAAACAAAGAAATAAGAAAACTTAGGCTTTATGTTTAAGATTCAGCGAATACCATTTGTTGTTGTTGACAGCAACTGAAGAAAAGATAGAGAATATGAAAATAATGTACGATACACTCCAAAGGGGGTTGACTTCTCTATCTCTAGTTGAAAATTTGTCAAGGTACAAGAGTGCGCTTGATAAAAACTCTTCAACACTATGTTCTTTTTTGGATGACTACAATTTACTAAGCAAGCAATAAGGCCAATTGCTTAAGTACACATTAACTAAACAAAAGAAAGATCTAAAAATTAAAACATAAATTAAGAAAAATTCAACAAAGAGAAGCCAAAAATAACTTCCACCCATAAAGCGAAGTTAACAACAAAACTCCTTTCCATCCTATGAATCACATCTGAAATAACCTTCGACTTGGATAAGGAGCGAATATGCCGTCCAAAATAAGACATCATGAGTGAACCCGCTTTAAAACTTAAAAACCAAGAGTGCTGTTCACCTACAGGTTTCACTGGTAGGCACCAATGCACTCAGGCGCTAATTAACTTTCAGAACCTAAGTCGCACAAACAAAGGATACCATATATAGTCTAGTGTAGATCCACCAAAGCAAATAAGGGTATCTAGTCTGGTGTAGATCCAGAAACAGAGGATAAGCTATCTTGTCTCAATTTTTAGTGCTTTTTCCACCATAAATACAAACATCCGCTTTAGGCTTGTGAAATAAAACAGCATTGTTAAGAAGCAAGCTAGACAAGGGGCCCTCATCGTGAATGTTTGGAGATGATTCATCATTCTGTAACCACTTCAATTCTTATTTCTCTAAAGCATGGGTGCTAAATTTGAATTTGTTATTGTAAAAAAAAATCAATTCAAAGACTAAATTCATCTCTTCTTATCAACTTAAGCTTGTGGGATAGTTGGCAATTTAATGTTGTATTAGAGTGTTAGACAATAATTATCTATCATGGTATAAAGAGAGTCCCGGTCCCACCCAAACGTGAAGAAGAGTGTCAGAAAAAATAAATTAAATAATGGGTAAATTACAATTTTCCCCCCTTGACCTAGCACCCCATTCTCAAAAACTCCTATAAACTATGACTCGTTACAACTCACCCCCTCAATCTACGTTTACTGTTACGATTCAGTCCCTCACCCAAATTTCATGTTATGTGCAATGTTTTACGTGAGCAACACGTGGGACCCTCATTGCGGGAAAATACCAAATTGTCTCCCTTTCCCACCTAGCCAGAGAAAACTGTGGTTTTGCCTCCCAACGCAAATTTGCCCAAATTCGATTTTTTGTTTGGAAATGACACTGAATTTGAAAAAGCAACAGGTGTGGGCGATTTGTCATTTTTGTGCAAAGAAGGTCCCACGTGTTGTTTATTCGGGACGGAAAACGTCTCACATAACGGAAAAATATGGGCGGGGGACTGAATTGTAACGGTAAATGTAGATCGATGGGGTGAGTTGTAACGAGTCATACTTTAAGGGGGGTTTTTGAGAATGAGGTGCTAGTTCGAGGGGGAAAATTGTAATTAACCCTTAAATAATCAAAATTCACCTCTTCGTATCAACTTAAGCTTTTCAAAAATGAGTGATTTAACACCTATTCTTATCGTTTTAACATTACTCCTAAGTGATTGTGCAACCACTTAAATTAGTTTAACCTTTTACAGCATTTTTTTTGCAATATTCAGCTTAAAGTAAAATTTACAATAAAACAACAGAAATTTTCAATCCCACAAAAGGGAAGGCAGATGAGGGTACCTGAACTAATGTTCCCATAGCAGCCCCAGGAACAAGAACATCCCAACCCTGAGAACCAATTGTATTTCTAACAGCCTTTAGAAGAAGCGTACAGAGTTTTGAAACCTGAAAAATTACCCTACAAAATGACATTGAGAGTAGAAAGCAACATGAGATAACCAATTCCTCCATCAGATGGTCTGAAAAACCAACATAAGAAGATATATTTTCAATTTTTTTGTATTGCAGTGCATTTTGAAAAATCATCAAGGACAACAAAATCGTACCCAGCACGGATCTCAGCTTCAGTATATGTCCTTACACTGTTCTCAGGGATTCCGAAAGCGTTTCCTAGCCTCTGCAAAAGCCATGAAATAATTGTATGAACTCACGGTTACTTTAGTTTGAAGTTAGAACTTTAGCATTACATGCTGCTATACTTCTACTGTGTTGTTTGTCAGTTCTGACAACTTAAATGCGATCACCCTTAAGTAGACTGCTTAAGGTCATACCAGCTTTAATTACACAGTAAATACATATTATCCCCAGAAGGAAAAAATGTAGTTTCCTACACTTATAACTCACCCAAAAAAAATGTAGCTTCCTTTTCCTTTCTTACCTCAACTTTTTGAGGGAATATTTGAAGAAGTGCTTCAGAATATTCTTCAGTTAGCCTTCTCGCTCTATCAAGAGTAGCCTTAAGCCTTAATGTCCACATTGTCTTTCCATCTTCACTTCCTTCAATATGGTATAGATAAACAGAAAAAAAAGGAATAGGATTATGAATTGTTATGCAAGCATAACTATTTCACCGAACAACCCAAATGATCAATTAAGGGACTCAAGGCAAAAAGATGATGATGGCACCTTCCCTTTCAGAAAGACCTCTCTCTTGCCAGGAAACGAGCTCATTTTCAATAGCAGCTGATTCTTCTGGTTTCCAACCAGACAACCCTAATTGATGGATGCCAACAACAAGTGCACTGAGAGGATTATTCCAAGGGCTTATATTTCTTGATTCCACACTCTTTGCCAACCAATTAGCCCCTCCCAAAGCGTCGAGCATGTTGAGAAATCTATTAAAACCAACACGTGTCAGCAAGGCAGTTAACCCCAGAAGTGTTGCCTCACAAATGTAAGCTAATAACTTTTTGGTTGGACTTAAAAATGATTTTGAATACGAAGGTTGTTACTACTACGGAAGGATGAAAGAACAAATTGATGAAACTTCAAATGACAAATCGTATCCTTTTTTCAGTTTCCGAAACTTTTAAGGTACAAAAACATCTTTCCGCATTCTTTGGACCTAAATCAATGAGAACTCTATCTATCTATCTATCTATCTTTCTTTCTATTTTATATTCTTTTCCAGCACAGGTTAATTCTGTAATAATAGAATCATAGTCTCAGTGGGTTAGATATGTGCTGATAGATGACTAACATTGACAAGTGTCCAACAAAACACTGGGTCAGAGGAAGAGTGAATCCTATTACCTGCTTAAAAGAACGAATGAATAGTCCTCGAGTCTGATCTCACCTAGACGCCACTGTCCACCCAAGAGAGAGAGAATCAGAAAATGCCATCTCAAATGTCGCGCTTTGAAGTTCATGCTATATAAGTGTCAAAAAAGAAAATGGTCTCACCTTTTGACGCATGGCTATGGCAGTATCAGAGGCATCATTTCTAAGGCCACTTTCAAGACCCTTTACAATTACTTCTCTGAGAGCACCCAAAGATTGCATAGTTTTCAATAAGAGATCTGTGCCTCTGTTTCCTGCTACATTACTTGATCCTTCAACATTATCCAAACTCTGGAAATACACAAAACCCTTAGCCAGTTATGATCAGGTACCACAACAACAATAATTAACTCTAAACAACATGGACAAAGTTATACAAGATCAGCAAAAATGTGGAATACAATAACATGGTGAATGTGGAAGGACAACCTTTGTAGTCAAGTACTAATGCAAAGTAGGAAAACAACAACATTGTGTTTTGCTTTATGGACCATACAGATGAAAGTAGTTAGCCTAGAAGGCTCCTTGCTTGGTCCAGGATGGATTTTTTGTTTTGTTATTTCTAATTTCTCTTTTTCTTTTAGTTATCTGGTTAAGATGTCACAGATTTACAAAATATCAACTCCAAACCCTAACCTACCTATGTATATAAGCAGAAATATTAATTTTCTTTGGCCTTTTCTTGCCCGTTAATTTTTTTGTGGAAGTTGTTCCGCATAAACATACTTACTTCAAGAGTACTTGGCCAGCACCTCTCTGAGTATAGTATTTGGACACTTGGTAAGGCCAACTCCACCAGTTGGAATTATGCTCCAGTGACCATAACAAAAAGACATTTGAGCTCTACGATGTTTTAAGGACAAAAGACCAGACGATAACAACGCAATCAAACATACAAGAAGAATAGAAGGTTTTTTCTTTGGAAAAAAGATGCATGGTTCCAGAAGTCTCCTGCAATAGTTAAGGCTACAGCTCCAAGACCTTAGTTTTTTCCTGGACTTGTGAAGGCTCAAGACTCTAAGTTGGAACTTGATAAGACGAAGACTTACAGTAACATACAGTGAGCCTATCATAAACTGAACTCAAATTATCTAGATCCAACTTCAAGCTCTCTATGCAATCGAGTGCATGTGCAAACAGACACACACATATCAAGAATATGAGGGCTGTAATGTATAAGGCCATTACCACTATTTTGGAGTTGGCTCTGAGAAAGAAGAATAAAGATGATGATGAGAAAAAGGGTATAGATCAAAACACTTTTGAGAGAACAAGATTTCAAAGGGGAAAGTCTGAGAAAAAAAAAATCAGCAAGATTGAGATTTATCTCTAATCTCACGTGGTAGTTGCACTTGCACCAAAACCTCAAATTCTGTTCTGCAAAGGCTGCTAAAGACTAAAATTACACCTATGGCTCTATCACAATGAAACCTCAAACGACTATCGTAGTATGTCACATTGTCTCATTCCCACTGCATTGAAGAGTACGTATGCACTATTTCCGGTTCACAATAAAATTCCATGAGTTTAAGACACCTAAAACAGTGATGCAGTAATGCAACTGTTGTCAAGGAGGTTTTTATGGTGATTTGGGACTCCTCTAAGGGCTTCTTAGAGTTCCAAAAGCCCATATTGGAAACTAAGATAAATAATTCAAGCACAACTTTTTTGACCGGAATCTTGCCTAACCTCTATAGTCAAGCTACAACAAATGAGTACATCAGCAGCAATACTATTCACTGTAATGCTCGGCTTGAGTTATATTAATATAATCATCCATATGGACAAATATAGCTTCCAACAATAGATATTGGAGCCAATGTGGTATGTCCCACAAGTAACATTATTACAGAAATCCCTACATATAGGATTACTATTTCCATCTTTATTTTATACCAATGACTTACTCGATCCTCAGACTTAAAACTGGACAATGGCACACCTCTGAGGAGAGGACAAAATTATTGAGCTTACAAGAAAGGTGTATTGGGTAGCAATCACACTTAATCTGTTGATGTTTCGATTTCAGATGCTAGCTATGCAGATAAATGACATCAATTTGATGACAATCAAGAAGATTGAAAAGTGAAGATTCACCTTCTTACACTCCAAAAACAAAGCCAGCGCAGAGAGGCCACGCTCATCCATTGATTCACTGATTGATTCCAGTTGCTCGGCAAGGCTGTAGAAGCACGCAATCATAAATGGATGTCTAATTAACTACTTTAGAAGGTCGCATTTACAAGCAAGCACAAACTTAACATCAGCGCACTGTTTCAAAGTCAACTTTTGAGCTTAAATCTTGAAGTTGACAAAAAACTCAACCAGCTTAAAATAGACAGAACTATTACTAAAATACAAGTAACTTAGAAAGGGCAAATTTTAGGTCACTTGGAATGCAGCATTCATTTTGGAAATGATAACTTCTGGGTAGTCCCTATAAAGATGGATTGAACTTTGAACAGATGGACTACGATTAAAAATGGTGGAAGGTGATAAGAGAACGATGGATTTTTTGGTGCCATTTTTCCTTTCTTTCTTTTTTTTTCGGGGGGAAGGGGCAGAGGTGAGGAACAGTACAGTAACGTCCAATAAGAAAACACAAGGTTTTGACTTTGACTTCTATTTCTTGGATCAATGTATAAAACAAATATGCTTTATGGCATCCATTATCAATTTTCAAGGGAAACTAGCATTCTCATAATGAAACAAAGATCACACGATTATTAGATTATAAATCATTGTTCACACGTGAGAATGTGCTCTTACAACAGTACACAAAAACCTTGCTTATAAATTATCAAGCAAATTATTGTTTTTTTCTTTCTAAAAGCAAGCAAATTATTGAAAATCGTAAATTTCTGTTTTCTAGATAGTCTAAGAAACCAAACATAGATAGTGAATTATGCCTTGCATCTCATAACTGTACTGCACTACAGCCCCTAATCCTAATCCAACAGTATAATGTCTCAAGCTCATGTAGGTATGTTTGTATACCAACATAATCCTTTAATATTCAAGGGTTCTTGTCTAATTGAGTTTTCTGGAAGGCCCAAGCAGCTCTAACAGAAGTAACACATGGAATATGGGGAACTGGGATAGTAGATTTAGGCAGCCACAGTTCATAAGACAAGGCGTAAATGTGGCACATTTATCACCTGAAAAAATGTGAATGTGACTGCAAAGTTCTGTCTAATTCCTGCTGTTTGGTAAAATGATAGTGATTTTTGGAATAGCTAGCTGATTTAGATAGTTCTTTCTCCCAGCCATCATCTTATCATCTCAGAAATACTTAAAATGCCCAGACTGCAAAATACCTGCAAATAGGCTCATCAGCTTCACTAGGTCAAAAAAACTTTAGATTTTCCAAATCCAGCAAGGATTGTTCTTTCTAATGGTAATGCCCGTTGTTCTTCACCTTAGACAGGGACTCCAACATGACCACACCACCCAGAAAAACCAATATGGCCACACTGCTGCTGGAGTCAGAATACTAACGTGGCAGAGGCCACTGCATTGTTTGGCAGGCTTTACATGCTCCTTCTTACAACTTTAAATTGAGATTCATGTATTTCGGTAAATTTGTTTGGTTCCAACTTCACCACCTCCTTAGTTTCCCAATACAGTTGGTTGGAAACTCGCGGGCTTGAGTATCTCGGCACTCTACTATACCTTTCTAAGAAGGGAACTCCATTGCAGTTTCCTCCAAACAAGATTGGTGCCTCAGACTCTAGTTCGTGCACTCATAGTTCATCTACTTATTTTCTTTGGATCAAGCAAGTTTGATATCATGAACTAACACTCCATACACTTCCCAATACATTCCGTTACATGATCTTGATGAACCATGTTGGAGCATCACACTCATTGCAGAGAAATGATAATACCATCAACCTCCATATAACTCTTGACTCTAAGTCAAAGTTTAGGTTCGGAATCCCCCCCTCCATCCAAAAGAGTCCTTACATAAAATGAAAAACTTTACTGAGAAGACAAAATTTCACCTCATGTTAAAACAGTCTATTTTACCCCCAATTCAAACCCAAAACACTGACCTGTCACCAATACATCTACCAAGGAACCAACAAAAAAAAAGTGGCTGACACAAACTTTTGGACCTCCATCCATTCCACTATGATCATCACACCAGGGTGAAGTAACACACTTCAGGAAAAACGAAAGCAAGGATAGAGATTGGCCAAAACATCGGCAAAAAAAGCAGAACGTGTAGTTTGTGTCAGTACTTGGGGTTCGTGGCTTGATGACTGAAAAGGGTGACAGTGTGCTTGAAAACACCATCCATGAGACTAGATCAGAGTCAAGGTAGACAATGTGACAAACACATGGGGAGGAGACGAAGTGAAAGAAGCTGATTTCAATGAAGGAGCATCGGTGGCTGGAGAGAATGGTAGTTTTAGGCTACGAAGGTAGGCGACATGTATCCAGAAACCACAAGCCATAGGCCCCACAGATCCACTCATCAAACCTTGCTATACTTCAATCCAACCATTCCCAAAATCTTAAAGCCTTAGATCACACTCAATGAGATTCATGATTTTCAAGCTTAACATCGTTGAAAATCCATCCCTTCATATTTGTTGGCATTGTTCTTTCATAGGCTTCAACCATGCCAGACCAAGCTAGCGATCATTGCGTTGTTTCACAGAAGATTGAAAAAACGTATCTGAATCCGAAGGCATTCAAAGTGCACCTGAGAAGTTTGCATTGACTAGAAGAATATCCTCTCCGCAAATGGAATTTGTTGCACCAGTTGGGCTTTTGTTACTATGCTTTTTGTTATGCATCTGAGAATTAGGGGTGGAGAATATGTTAACCAAGGCTTTCTCTTCCTCACAGGCTAGTCCTTCCAGCCAGACGCGTCTAGCAGCAAAGCTGGCATTGTCTCTTCCAGCAAATAAGGCTCAGTTTGAACATCAGGGTATTTGGCCTTTTCACATACCTTTCTCCCCCAAGGGTTTGGTGTGGTGGTAAGGCTTCGGCTTGGGTTCTAACATGTCCCAAGTTCGAGCCCCAACATCCCCATTATCGCCCTTGACTTATCTGCTCCCTGGGTTGTGGGGTCGGTCCAGTGGGCCGGGGTTTGTACTTCAGGGTTGGGCCAAAAGGGTCCAGCTTTGGGGAATTTCCTCGTCATAAAAAAAAATTGATGAGATAAGTAAAATTGACTTCTGCTGAGGATATATCTAACAATGTGGTAGTCCTAGAGATTCCTAAATTTTAATTTACCCGAAGACAAAAGAAAAAAAGAACAATAAAACTGAAAATAAAGACACAAATAAATGTTAACTGATGTTAATTAAGATTCTTCAGTCAAAAACAGGCATAAAGCATTATATTTGGAGAAGAATATCGTCAAAAGCTATAACACTCTTACACTATCTGACACTGAGTAAATCATTGTTAATGATATATCTGACAAAGATCAAACCTAAGCAAGATCAACCATGCATTTTAACCAGGGTTGAGCGCAATATAAGGAACATCTAACTTCATATCAAACCTTCCAGCATTGAAGAAATCTTTAAGTTCATAATGAAAAATTTTGAACTGCTCCACAAATGCTTCACTATATTCTCCAGGGATTTTGGTAATTCTGGCAAGCATGGCTTCTGTAGCAACTAAATCTTCTGGGCCAGCATTACGGTGAAGCTTGTTCTGTATTGTATGCTTGATTTCTTGCTGAAATGCCAAAAGAATATAGTAGTTAAGACACCATTCCATTACAGTGCAACTACATTCAAGCTCTACGGAGTACAACCTTGAGGTCATGAGGAATATCACCCCGATGAGCAATATCTCTAATACGGGTCAGAGGAACAGATGCAGTAAATTCTGCCTTAAAAGAGGGAAGACATGGATGGATTTTGCGGATGACAAGTACTTCCTGTACAACAAAAGAAAACACATTAAATGAGAGACATAAACGGAGGATAAACATGGAAGAAAGAAATGCATATACTGGATGCACACTAGAGTCAAAATATTATGCTGCCAATTATTTTCACTTCTGGGTCATTTTTGCATGTGATATAGACCTTTTCAAATGTGTATTGATAAGCAAGCCACTAAGCGAAGGTATTTGGGCCTCTCGTACATCACTTCACACTGAAAAATGAAATTCTAGGCGAATGAAGTCCTAGCACAGAGCTAAATGACAAGATGCGTATGTGGTCAGCGGGGTGGGATCTGGCGTTTTTATTCTTAGCAGTCTGAAAATTTATGACATACCACCCTTCTCTATTCAAGATATTTGAGGCAGTACTTAAATTCTTACTAATCTAAGAGACAGTTTCGTGACTGCAATGCCAGTTTGAACCAGGTTTTCTTTTTGCTGTTCGCAGGAGTTGTACCCCTTGGCTTCAAGACTACTATACAAAGCATGAATTGGAAAAGGTACTTAGCATGTAGACAGGATTTTCTTAATTCAACTTAGATGCTAAAGGGCCTATTCTCATATTCTTTTATTTTTTTGATAAGTAAGAAGAATTTTATTAAAGAGAAAGATACAAGAAGCGAAATCAGTACAAAGACTGTACTGAAGTCACTCAAAGCATACAAATAAAGAAACTAAGGAAATCAACATAGTCCACAAAACAACCCCCCAATAAAGCATTAGCCAAAAGGAAAAGAGAAAGAACACATCGCCCTGCAAGCTCCTTAGTGATCTGTCCGAATCTTCGAAACACCTTCTATTCCGCTCCCTCCAAAGGCACCACCATACACACGCTGAAATCATCCCCCAAATAGCCTTGGCAGAAGGATCCTTAAAATTCCTACCCCCAACAAGATAAAACATCCTCCACCTTTTCTGGCATGACCCAATGAACATTCAAGATACCAAGGACCGACGTCCAAAGACCCCTAGCAATCGTGCAATGCAAAAGCAGATGATGAACTGATTTGCCGTCTCCCTTACACATATAACACCACTCTGTGACATAAAGACCTCTTCTTCTAAGGTTATCAATAGTCAAAATACGCCCATGGGTAGCCTCCCAAACAAAGAAAGACACTCGCATAGGGATCTTGGCCTTCCAAACCCCCTGCCAAGGGAAAGAGACAGAGCCAGCATAACCAGAAAGATAATCATAGAAGGATTTAACAGAAAAAACTCCAGTCTTCGAACCCACCCACCACATCACATATGCGCACCCTCTACGCACCCTCTCCTCATAGAGGAGAGAAAAGAAGGCATCAACCTTCTCCAATTCCCAATCATTCACAGATCTAGAGAACTGCAAATTCCACACTAAGGAAGAAGAATCAAACTCCAAACACTCCACCACCATAGCTTCCTTACAAGAGGACAAAGAGAAGACTAAAGGGAAGGAATGGCTTAGAACTCGCCCACCGCACCACCTGTCATGCCAAAAACTGAGACGTTGACCATCTCCCAAAACAAACCGAGTATGCTCAGAAAAAGAATCTCAACCATTACTGATATGTTTCCAAAGGATGACCCCATAGGAACCGCTGGAAGACAAGGAGAACCACCCACCACCCGCAGTACCATATTTTGCAACAATAACACATCTCCACAATTTATCCCTCTCAATACCAAACCGCCACAACCACTTGCCCAACAACGCTTTATTGAACACATCGATCCTCCTAAGCCCCAGCCCACCAAACCGAATTGGAGAACACACCTTCGCCCAACTAAGGAGATGAAACTTATGAACATCATCTTCACTACCCCACAAGAAGTCCCTTTGTAACTTTTCAATTTTCATTGTCACAGCACTCGGAATGGGGAAAAGAGATAAAAGTAAGTCGGAAGACTAGATAAAGTGGACTTAATCAAAGTGATCCTACCTCCCTTCGACAAATACTTATCATGTGGTCCTAATGGAAAGGAATAGATAGGGATTTTCAGAGATCAAAATGCAGGAATTGAAGGTCCTCCACATCAATTGAATATGACAAAGAATTCCTCTCCCTTGCTTGGCTGAGTTTGTTGATAAACAAGACCAAGGTCAAAGGGTTGTAAGAAGGAAAAATAGGCACGATCAAATTTTTATTAGTTTGTCAATCTTATCCAACTCGACCTTTGAAACAAATGATAAGATCTATGGTGACACTAGTGAGATGAGCAGATAAAAACTTGAATATTGTATCTAATTTGAGAGCTCTGCTAAGAGAGAAAACAACAAAGTTAGCATTGAAGAACGACAATGATGCCATCCCACATCAGTTTTCATAAGAATGAGGCCTATCAAATTTCACCGTTAATATATCACAGAAGAGAAAATTACAAATATGAAAATGATTATTCCAAATCCATGCCAAATAAAAAGGCAGACAACCTGAGGTGAAGTATCTTTCCTACAAGAAATTCGCTCCAATTCACGAAATATTAGCCTGGAAATCTCAGCATGCCTGTTTGGCCTATGATGACCTCCATCTTCAAAGCAAGGAATTTGCCCCGTGTTTATCCACTGCATAAGAGATAGATCTTAAGAACAGGTTGCCAAATATCAGCTTGAAGATAGAAGCAGAGATGCGGTATCAAAGAAAACCTTCAGATAGATGGCCGAATAAATGAGAGCCTCCAACCGGTCCTCACTTTGTACGCTTTCAATCAATAGCTCACGTACAACTTCAAGCTTCACCATTAACAGGTAAACAAAGAAAGACATTATCTCATTGAGTTAAGCAATGAACTGGCAATAAAATACACCCTCTGTTCCATAATGAGTGTCCTATTTACAAAACGCAAGGACTGAAAAGGGAAAAAAAAGACCCACAATCAAATGACAATTCCAACACTTGATAGTTTTTCTTCACAATTACTCTCCTTTTGTCTTTGTTGAATGGCAAGCACCCTTCGTCTTGGTTTTGGATATAGAGTCAAGGGTAACATGGGAAAGATATCAATCAATTCTTTCACAAGTGAAGACACTCATTTTGGCACACACCAAAAAAGGAAAGGGGGACCGACATTGTAGTCTATCAAAAGTAAAAAATTATAAACATCACTTTTACACCAAGGAAACAATAGCCGGCACAAGCATTATAACTGATTCGTGCAAAACTTCAAATATTTTCACCTTTGTGATTCTTCAATCTATATAGACGGTTTTGTTTATTACACAGTTTTACTCAAAAGACATATTTAGACATTACACTGGCCATTTGTACAAGTATTACAATTATATCAAGATCTTCCAAATGCCAAAGTAAACCATCACTATTTGTGAATTTTATAATTAGAAACCACTTACTCAAAAAAAATAATAATTAGAAACCACAACTGCTAACCTTCTTATAGACTTTGCAAACAGTATTTAACACGCACACACAAGACTGGATCCCACTGCTGTTATCAGCAATGAATGAGCTGAACTAAGAGAATAGTGGTTCGAAATCTTTTGAACAATCCCCATCAGTCAAACAGTAGGAGGAATTAATATCACTACACAGTACCTTTCTCCACCAGTTCCGTTGACTTCGATCACCTTCAACTAACTTCAGAGCCAATCCTTCAAGACCAGAAGTATCCCATTTTATTTGCTTTTCCCGGTTTCCGTGCTCATTTGATCGCATGAAAGAGACAGGCTTCCCCTGCCATTTCCCAACAAAAGGACTCGACTCCACCTCCAGAAGAGTAGCATCATGACTAACCACAGATCCATTGTCACCCATATCATCACCCTCCTCATTTCCCCCCAAGCCCAATGGCAATAGATCCACAGCTTCCCCTGTTTCATTCCATTTACAAACCATCCCAAAACTCCCTCCCTTGGGCAGCTTCAAGACCCTGTTATTCCCCCCTTCCCATTGCATACTCTTGTCCTTCCCTGCTATCACAAATTTATACTCGACAGACTCTCCCCCTTTCAGTTCCAGCTGGCATACCCAACCACTCTCTGTCCAATTCATCCGGATAGGCTTCTTCCACGATCCCAATTCTTTCATTGATCCCAAAATCGCAACATGCTCACCAAATTTAACTTGATGATCCAGCCGAATATTAAGCTGCACCTTGCCATGTCCCGACTTAGATTCCACCTCCTTCTTCTTCTCCTCCTCTCTGCCAAACATCAGTTTCATAATCCCTTGTCTTAAATCTGATTTCTAACTTTACAATAACTAGGAAATTAGCCGTCTCAAAACAAAACCATTCCAAGATTCATAAAATTTGGTGAATCCATTACCTTCCGCTTTGTCCTAGCATCCGAGTCCAGATTATGACTTTCAACTTAAAAACGACGCGTAAAGACAATGGAGCTACTCCATGTCCACGAGATTTGCAAACACGAAAAAGAAAATGCAAAACAGTTGACACCAAAACGCACACGCTCCACTTGGTTGCTGAGGAAAGAGGCAGGAAAAAGAAAGAGAGTACATTCCCAAAAGTCCGGCCCAACTGTTCGTGATTTGACAATCTACTACTCCGATGTTACAACCGAAATAAACAAAATAAAAGTTCAGGGATACCATTATCTTGTTTTTCCTTCTTCAGATTTCCTCAGCAACCAAACAAAAGCTACGAAGCACTGAAAACTTGCAGATACTTTAGAAATGAAAAACATCAAAAAAAAAAAAACTAAGAAAGCGAGTAAATAAAGTACTACTAAAAGGTAGACCTGGTTTGAGTTGACGAAACGGAACGGACAATCCGAGAAGATCGTTTAGAAACCTCCTTTTTCGAGACCAGACCATGAAGAGGAGCTGAAGTTCTGGCCCTCAGCGGACAGATATTCGGCAAGTTTAGAAGGAACTGGAATTGCTTGCTAGGATCAGTCCGCGGACACGAAGAAGATGGAGCAACAGAGCCAGGCAATGGTACACGAAGAGAATCCATCGACGTTCAGAGAAAGGAAGCGAGCTGGATCGTCTCGGACGTACCACTAAAAGCCGGTTTCCATCTGATTCGTGGAGGAAGGTGACTGGGAGAGTGTGAAGCCGGGTCGTTCTCGATGCACAATGCAAGAGCTGCGTCTTTGCCACGTGTACGAAGGAAATCTGACATATCCTTACAAACGGATCTGTTAACGTATAAAATATTTTGCTTTCTTTTTCTGTTGAATAAAATATCTTCCTACTCCCTTTTGTTTCTTAGCAATAAAAAAAAAAAAATATATATATATATATATATATATATATATATATTTTTTTTTTTTTTTTATGAACAAATTGTGAACCAAAATATATTTTATTTTTCTGAAAATGTCTTTGCTACCTCCAGTCGTTCACGACGAATCTAAACAAATAAAATTGAAATAAATATCAATTTTTAACCCGGAAAAATACATCAAATATTAAAAAAAAAGTTTAAACTACTAAAATTATCAAAATACATTAATACCCGTCCTATCATAATCCAATAATTGAAACATGTAAAATAATCGACATAATATTGACAGTTAAATTTAATTTATAACATAATAAAAATTAATAATCTTTTTAACATTTTAATATAATTTAAGGATTAAAAGTTAAGATGTTTTAATAAAATATTTTACTTTTTCTTCGAGCACATAAAATATCTTCCTACTACTTTTTGTTTTATCTGATCAACAAAATATTTTAGAATGGATTCGACCTTAAATCATTCTCAATACAATACCATCCAAACCCACCGTAAGTCGTTTGTCCATAAAAGACATCGAATCTTGAAGTTGTCAATGGATCAACGAGCCCCTGAGTAACATGCATAGCATCACTGTCACAAGCTTCAACAGAGGAAGAGGGGGGAAAAAGACTTCTGAAACGTATTTGTTATTGTTTAAAGACTTAGGGAATCTTTTGAATGTTGAAGCTTATTGGGGTTTGTAAAAAGTTTGAAGTGTATGTGTAAAAGTTGAAAATTTTGAAATATGTTTGTTTGGTTAGAATTTTTGGGCCCCTAAAATTTTGGACAAACAAACATATTACCTATGTGGTATTGATTTTTAGCAAATCAATTTTCAAGTAAAACTTTGAACACGTTCATTCCGTAGTCCATTTTTCAAACATATAGGTCTTCTAATTTATCAAAAACTAACCAATTGATAGTAGAATAACATGAAATTAGGGTCAGGATGTCCCTTGTGGGAGTTAATAGCCTATTCCAGGAAAAACTATATGTTTAAAAAATAGATAACAAAAGCCGTCTATTCAAATCTATATCCTAAAGATTGATTTTTAAAAAATCAATATTATAAAGAATTAAAGTTTCTTTATATAACTATAGGAGACAAGTCAGGAAAATGGCTGGAATCCTCTATTTATAAACCAACCCAATCATATGCCTACCCACCTTGTCTCTTGAAATTTGAAATTACCTGAAAAATTGATTGATCAAATTCGCCAACCATGAGGGCAAATGGGTCAGTTTATTATCATTATTTTTCGAAGATGTATTATATTTGTCCTACATTGATTGTAAGGTGGGTTGCTTGTATAGTTGGGTCCTATAAATAAGTCATCCGATGGACAAGTTTATATTAAATCGAATAATAAAGATGTAGCCTATAGAATTTTATATGGGAATCACCTTAAATATCTCTTACAAATAACCAAATGATACAACGAACAAGTTGTGATGTGGATTTATTAGTAAATTTAAAAGGAATCAAGAATAAATTATGGTCCGGATCTTTTGCATCACGTTGATTATACAGATTTTTATTCATAAAAAAAAAAGATTATATGAATTTTACTCATGGTGTGGGTTGTATGGATTATATATTTTGTCACAACTTATAAGATCCGCGTCCACATGGAAAATACTCCATCATCAAACTGCACGAGGCTTGTAGATAATTTTCAAAGGCTGCATGATCTGAAAATCAAAGTAGTGTGTGCAGACCTGATTTGTTCGAGGAAAACCCATATCTATATTTTTCTAATTAACAACCTAAAAGAGAACTTTCATATTAATTAGTGTCAGAGATAATATCATATCAAATTTTGAAGATTTGATATGTATGATATTAACAGGCAAATCTATGCATCCTCCAAACCACATAGGTCAAGTTAGTTTTATAGGAAGTGGCCCCAAGCAAAGACTAATCAAGTGTAATCGGGGTCATTCGATCCTTGGTCTAGCTGCAGGTATTCGTCAAGGGGATTAATTGGCACCCTGTCAAAGCAAATAAACTGGCAAATAGATGCATGCAATATGCTATAAACCGCAATGAGACATCCCCCTGCATTCCTGTTCGGTTGTTCCTTGCTTTCGACATCATCTTCTTTGTGTTTGAAGCCTGGACCTCCTTAACCGTACAGTCATGTCCTTCTCTCCTTTAACTTATGTGCTTATGCAATGCATCTTCCTTTAACACTTTTTTTTGGGTAAGGATCTTTCTTTAACATTTGCATTGTCATCAATTTCTTCCACTTTTGTTTTGGTTAGTCTGTCGGCGGATAGTCCTTTGTACTTTTTAATTAGGGTTAATGACCAAAAAAGTCCCTAGTTTTTATGCCCTTTATCGATTTGGTCCCTGAGGTTTCCAATTTGGTCACATAAGTCCTTAGGTTATCCTCATTTATCTATTTAGTCCTTTCGTCCAATTTTGTCTCATTCGTGCACAGTCAGCTAACGGTGGGTCACGTCACCACCAATAAGATCGCGACACGTGTACGATTTTTAAAAAACAAAAATCTCAGGTCCATGTGGCATATTCGTAAAAAAAATCGAACGGGGGAGACCCCTCATTCGCGCGACGAAGGGAGCCCAGATCTAGGCTCCCCCGCTCAGGGGTGGCAGGGAGCCACCCACCCCGGCGACAGAGAGCCCTCGCAGTGGTGGGGCGAGAAGGAGCCCAGAACTGGGCTCCCTCGATCGGTGGGGGCCCCTGCGAGAGGGAGCCCTGATCTGGGCTCCCTGTCGCAGGGGTGGGTGGCTCCCGGCCACCCCTGAGCGGGGGAGCCCAGATCTGGGCTCCCTTCGTCACGTGAATGGGGGTCTACCCCATTCGATTTTTTTTTACGAATATTCCACATGAACCTGAGTTTTTTTTTAAAGAATCGTACATGTGTCGCGATCTTATTGGTGATGACGTGACCCACATTAGCTGACTGTGCACGGATGAGACAGAATTGGACTGAAGGACTAAATCGATAAATGAGGATAACCTAAGGACTTATATGACCAAATTGGAAACCCAAGGACCAAATCGATAAAGGGCATAAAACCCAGGGACTATTTTGGTCATTAACCCTTTTAATTAAGTTAGGGGCCCGACTCTCCTCCAGTGTCGTTTGAGACGATTTCCACCGTCTTTTGAACGGATGGAAGACACGTCTTATCAATGAAATCTGACGGCTAAGTCGCTGCCATGTCAATGATTTATAACGAGTCTAGCATCAACGACCCCTTTACAATAGTTAACGCCAGAGTCGTCCTTTCGCATGGCGGTGCACCTGAACCCAACAAAGACAACTACAGGCGTAGATAGGGTAACCAAGAACCAGCTGGGCCCACAGCTGCCGCATAATAGAAGAGAGAAAAAATGGTTGTCGCACGAGAGAAACAAAGGAAAGAAAAGAAAAATAAGAAGATGAGGGCTTTTTCAAGAGGTTTTATTTCGATCTTCAGGTGTGGTTTTCACACAATAGGAAATTGGGTTATCTTTGAGAAGGTTATCTGGATACTTCATCAACAGGGAGTTGTGATATTCAGATTAAGGATCTTGCTGCAGGGTTGGTTTCGTCAGATTCCAGAATTTGTGGTGAGATTGTAGTTTTTCTTAGAGAGTTGATCTTGTTGAATTCCAATTTGCTAGAACTCAAGTTTTAGGCATAAACTTTAGTGTTGTAATCTCTATTTTATTATAGTGGGCTTAACTTGGAGTTACCCCGTTATTTTTCCCTTCACACTGAAGGGTTTTCTACTTAAATCTTATGTGTTCTCTTGGTGTTTGCTTTATTTCTTTTCTGGTTTGGTTGTTGGTTTAGTTGGGGTTATTATTTAATTTGCACAGTTACGTAATTTGGCACAACAAAGTGGTATCAGAGCTAAGGTTGTGTGAGGTTGGTTTTCTTGTGTGAATTAAATGGAGATTACAAGAAACTGATGTTAAACTTGTAGACGCGTTTTGCAAAAAACGCTGTTAAAGGGGGTCTATAGCGGCGATCACAAAAAAGACAGCCGATATAGACCACCTTTGGTGGCGTTTTTTGTCATACTATATCAAGTTATTGTTGGCCTCTCTACCTTTGGGACATAATGGCCTCTCTACCTTGTTGAAACTATATCAAGTTATTGTTGTTTGTCGATTCAATCCTTCCGTCAATTTCATCCCCTACATGCACAATCAGCTAACGGCGGACACGTCACAACCAATAGGATCTCGACACGTATATTGATTTCAGTCCTAGTGCTGATGTATGCATATACTGCTTGCAGTCTCTACCAAGGTTTCGACCTGAAAATCTGGAGCATACAAAGTCATATTTGAGCGTGTAAATGAAATGGCAACGAGGAAGGGATGCACCCCATCACAGCTAGCATTGGCATGGGTCCATCATAAAGGGAAGGACGTGTGTCCTATTCCTGGAACCACCAAGATTGAAAACTTCAACCAAAATGTTGGAGTTCTATCAGTTAAGCTGACACCAGAAGAAAGGGCTGAACTTGAATCATTTGCCTCAGAGGATTCTGTTAAGGGTGACAGATATATGACCGGATCTGCAACTTGGAAGAATTGTGAAACTCCACCACTTTCCTCATGGAAAGCTGCCTAAGGACAAGTCTTTGTGCCTAAATATTTCCTAGCGTGTCATTGCAATTAGTCTCAGATTCTGTTCTGCTGGTTTCATGAAGATCAGAATAAGAAATATGCTCACCACTCAGATCCTTGTATGCGAAATTGCATCGTTGTGGAGGGTATGTATGCTGAAGTTTTAAGCTTAAAGTTTGGTGGTGAAGTAAAAGAATGCAGCTAGTAATTGCTTGCATGTCGGAAGCATAAAATTGTCCTACCTTTTTTCCTTTTTCTTTTTTTCGGGTAAATACATTTGTCCAATCTTGAACAATATCCCCTATCATTTCCATGTCAAGGACCCGTTCTTCTTAGCTTTAGTAGTGAATCACATTGGATATTTCAAAGCTATTGTCCAAGTACAGAACACTGGATCGAGTCAGCCTAGGTGGGGACGTTGTCTAATGTCTCCAAAATAGGATGGTCCTCAAATTTTATAATTTATTTTTGTAGGTCCTATTTTAAAGAAAGAATAACAAATTTAACTTAAAAGTCAACTAATTATTGATTTACGTGGAGTTTTAATTAGTTTTTTTCATAAATTTTGATCAAAACAATAAGCCCTGTAAACTCTCCTTAATTAAAGCAAGGCTTATTTAATTAATTCATTTTAACTTTTTCCTAATTTGGTTGAGTGAATGTGTCGATGTGCCTAATGGAGGCAATGTCGACTATCTTGAGCAGTACGCTTTAAAAAAATGTCACATCAGAGAACAATTGTGGGTCCTAACTCCTAAGTGACATGATTTTTACTTTGGCTTAATGATCATTTTGATCCCTGGAATTTATACTCATTTACAAAATAGTCTTTAGGTTTTAAATTTGCTCAAATCAATCCCTGAATTATTGTTGTTTGTCGATTTAAATTTAATCATTCCGTCCCTTACATGCACATTCAGCTAACGACGACACACATCACAACCAATAGGATCTCGCCACATGTACCATTTTAAAAAAAATCACTGAATAGAGTCGGGAGCCACCCCGCTCGCCAGGGAGGGTGGCTCCCGGCCACCCCTTCTTGGAGGTGGCTCGCCGTTGCCGCTAGCCAACCCGGCCGACGACAAGGAGCCCAGATCTGGGCTCCCTCGCGGTGGTGGCCACCCTGCGAAGGGAGCCACCCCTGCAAACAGGAGCCCAGATCTGTGCTCCTTGTCGTCGGCCGAGGTGGATGGCGGCCACTGCGAACCACCCCCGAGAAAGGGGTGGTTGGGAGCCACCCTCCTCTGGCGAACGGGGTGGCTCCCGACTCTATTCAGTGGGTTTTTTTCTCAGATGACGTGGCAGTGTTTTGTATATTTTTTTAAAGTATACGTGTCGAGATCCAATTGGTTGTGACGTGTCCGCCGTTAGCTGACTGTGCATGTAGGGGACGAAATTTGACGAAAGGATTAAATCGACAAACAACAATAATTCAGGGACTGATTTGAGCAAATTTAAAACCTAAGGACCATTTTGAAAATGGGTATAAAACTCAAGGACCAAAATAGTCATTAACCTTTTTTCTTTTGCAACATAATCAATCTTTTTTTTTGTTAAACCAGTAATCTTTTATATATATGAAATAAACTGAAGTACAACAGACTACAAAAACAGTATAAGCAACATAGTCTATCAAATCGAGTGCATTGAGACCATTATCCAATTAGTTGTGATATGACATCCGTTAATCACGTCATCATATTCTCTTACTCACTTTGTTGAGAGTGGACAAAAGAAACCTTGTGAGACTTGATATTAACATTAAGGAGTCCGAGAGAAAAACAGACTTAGGGACCAAATTGAAAAATAGTTAAACCTTATAGATTGAAAGATTAATTATGCGTTAATGCAATTAGCGCCACTAGAAGTTTAAACCTACCACCTAATAAATTTTATTTTTTACACCTAACTTATTTAATCTTTCTACTGTTGCATAAACTTACCAAACTAAAAACTAGCTTTGAAAGAACTTAACCTGGCTTGTTAATTGTTACTTTTGTTAAAAATCAAAGTAAAAATTAATAAAATCCTACATAAGATTGACTATGACTCAAGAAAGATATAACACGACATAATATTAATATTTGAAAATGATAGATTAATAAATCTTGAATAAAAAAATTTGATACGTAATTTTCCATCTCAAAAAAATAAAAAGAATAAATTTTAACTAAAATCAATTAATATTTTATAACTTATTATGCAATGCCTCATTTTAGGATCTCACTTAAGGCACCATTATCAATAGGGGAACCATTGTGCAGAGAGTGATATTCTAGTTCCCCTAAAAAATAGGGGTGGGTAGCGGAATGGATGGAACTAGAATGATTTATTCCGATTATGGTTCCATCCAGAAATTCCAATTCAATAAGTGAGCTTTTTTTATCCAGATTTAAATAGTTAACTTTGGCATATAAGGGTGATGAAATATGCATTGTTTCTATCTGACAAAAGGGGATTTGAAGACCACTGGAACCCAAACCTATTAGAAAGACCTTGGAGATGCTTTCACCAGTAAGCCATGCATCATAACAAACCGAGGTTAAGTTAATGAATTAACTGAGCATCAAAATAGCTAGAAAATCACAGAATCTATTTTAGATAATGAGAGTAATGGTACTTTTGCTTCAATCTGAAATAAAGAATAAACAGACCTCACACCTCTCTTAAAAAAAAACAGAGGAGATACACAATAACACATGCCAAGCTCAAATGGTTATAAGGAAAGAAAGCACGGTCAAGGAAGATATCACACTTCCAAATGGTATTTTCATTACATGAAAGAGACAAACTCACCATGAGCATAGATAGGTTTCTGTGATAACACAATGATCCATTGATTCAAATTCCAAAATCTAAGATTGTAAAATAAAATTACAAGCGTCTTTGAAGTTTTGAAAAACAAGTGGAAGACAAAAGACATCCAAATTCAAGCTTGAAACTTCAACCATACATTGGTGAGAGAGAGATTCGATGCCCCAACAGATCAACCCTAAATCCCTAAATTCTCAATGGCGGAATGGGCCGAATCTGCCAATCAAAATCAAATGATTCAAATTCCCAAATAAAACCTTAAAGCAGTTCAAAGAGATCAGTCCTCCATCATGCTTAGGTTAAAACATTTACAAAACTAAGCATACCTTGGTGAGAAAAGCGAGAATGATGAACGCAGGGTGAGGCCGTGAGGGTTTTGGGAGGAAGGAGGAAGGAGGGCCCAGGGGGATGGGGATCTTCGATCGAGTAAGTGACCTAAGTCGCTTTGAGGCCTAAATTATTTTTTTTAAAAAAACATCCAGAAGTAGAAATTCCAGCATTTCCGCAGCTACTATAAAATGCCGAAACTGAAACTGGATGCCCGATATCGAAACTGAACACGGAATTTTCGATAATCACCAGAATTTTTATCTAGCCTTACTTAAAAAAAACGAAAAAGATGGGGATCTGAGAGAGGAGAAGACCAAATTAAGTATGTAAGATTAACATGACTTGAAGAGGAAGAAGAGTTTTTTTTTTCTTCAAATTAATCAGTCTCTCCATCTTCTGCTACTTTCTTTCTCGCTGATATTACTGATCTCGGTTCATGGGGGTTCTTTTCAGATCTTTTTCTTTCCCACTCTACCACTCCCTTAACTTCGACCTCTTACATTAGACTTTGTCAATCCCGTGCGCGCTTTAAGTTCAACGGTTTCAAGCGGAAGAGAGGGTGCGTTTATTTCCCAATATTTTCTAACTCTTAAAATTTTAAAACAATCATAAAATTAAATCTTCTTTCTTTATTTTCTTTTATAAAATATTATATTTTCTCGCAAACATCAATACTCAAATTTTCCAAAACTCTAATATTTCCACGAATAAACACCACCAGCTAATTCTAATTAGTGCTTGCTAAAAGGGTCAAACAAACGGAGTTCCCTGTCATTTCTTAAAGTTGTCAACCAAGTGTTAAAACACAACAGGGAGGGAGGTATTTCTTATTGATTAAGATTAAATGAGCAGACAAATCACGTCTTCGTTAAAATATAATTCTTCCATTTAATTTCTATCTCTTTCGATAACGGTAAATACGAAAAAAGAAATTCTCTATTCTTCTTCAGTTTCTCTTAAATATACATACAGATTAATTACCGTTATCGGAAGATATATGATTGAACAGAGAGACTAGATTTTAACAGAAACGTGACCAGAAAGATCCTGATGTATCAATCCTAGATTGCCTAATGAGATTTTTGTGTGCGCAAATTTTCAATACTACACGTACTGTGGTGTAGTTGTGCTAAGATCAACGCCATGCACGTGGTAAAGGAATCCTACTTCGAATCCTTGTCGAAGACTCGTCGAGTGTAATCGAGGCCATTCAATCCTTGGTGTCTAGCTTCTGGTATTCTTCGAGGGGATTGGCTCCCTGTCAAACAAAGCAAATCAAATGGCAAATAGATGCATGCGTTACGTATACATGTACTGCTATCATCTCAAAGGGACATCTCCCCTGTGCATTCCTCAACGTTTAGTGACTAGTCATGTCCTTCTCTCCTTCTAGACTTCAGTCCACTTCTTCTCTCTAACGTATGTGCTTACGTTATAGCCGGCAGATTAAAAAAAAAAAAAGAATAAGTTATAGCCGGCCTCTTTTTCCAACCACACGCCTGTCCTGAGCTCACTTCGGAGTACAGTATAATAGTATATCGATGAGAGAAAGCGAACCAAACTATCTTCTGTTCTGTATATAACTTCTAACCTCTTCCACCATTCTGAGATCTTCAATCGCTCTACTCTGTTTCTGCTGCTAGCTAGTAGTCGTGAAAAGAGGGAGAAATGGCACCAAAAGTGGAAAGGTTAAAGTTGGGTTTGCAGGGCTGGAGGTGTCAGCACAGGGTTTGGGGTGCATGGGTATGTCCTCTGCCTATGGCCCTCCCAAGCCCGAAGAAGACATGATCGATCTCATCCACCATGCCGTCGACACCGGTGTCACATTCCTCGACACCTCCGACATCTACGGCCCCTTCACCAACGAAATTCTCCTCGGAAAGGTAATTTAAATTATGAGGTCTTGTAACCTGTTTCGTCTAGGAGATCCTTTTCGTTTTCCTTGTCTTTCGTTTTTAGATTAGTTTCTCAAAAATATCATACATATGTTGGGCTGGCAGGCTTTGAAGGGAGGTGTAAGAAATAGGGTGGAATTGGCAACCAAGTTCGGTATTAGCTTTGCGAATGAGAAAAGAGAGATTCGTGGGGATCCGGCGTACGTGAGAGCGGCCTGCGAGGCCAGCCTGAAGCGCCTAGACATCGACTGTATTGATCTCTATTACCAGCACCGCATCGACACCCGCGTCCCCATTGAAGTCACGGTTCGTGCCTTCTTCTTCTTAATAGAATGACTTGAAATAGAGTGTGGCAGAAACCTCTGCAGAAAAGAAGAGAGCTACATTATCAACTAGGATCGCTCTCCTTTTGGGAATTTTCTCTCTTGTGCACACAACACAATCTTTTTCACTTGCTGCCTTCTCAACATGGATTGCTATTGACCTTCCTTTACCATTCTGTACTTTTGAAAAAAATATGGAACGTTTTTTACTATCTCCATATCCTAAATGGGATATAATGTGAGTGATTCTCTCTCTCTGATTTTGACAATCAATAACGATGATCTTGGACCAACATTCACAATTTTTGTTCGGGGAAAATATCACCTAGCATCCCTGTAGTACAAAAAAAAAACTACTAAAATTCATGGTTATGCACCCTCTGATTGGATTCAAAAAATTAGAAATTGCATCTTGTGGCCCCTTTGTCGTCAATTTCGACCACAAGATTTTATTTGAGGGCGCACATTGATGAACTAGGGGCTCAATTAATCAAATTAATTGCTTGAACTCAAAAATAACATTTGACTCTATAATTCGGGAGGCAAATGGTGATTTTCTTCCCCTTCGTTAAATAGTCTTTCATGAGACTTCACCTAAGCTCCATCCTCATCTTTTTCCATTTCTAAATGTTTTGGACTGCATCCCAGTCAAATTGAGGTTAATTTGTCACAGAAGATAATATTGGAACTTAAGTTATGTAAGGCACATATGATTTATATTTGGGCAATGTAGCAGATACCACCACCACTTTGTGGAGGAAGGAGAAAGTGTCTCATCATCTTTCATATTGCCTATGGATTCTATGCAAAGCATGAAGGCTTCATGTGTTAGCTCCGGATCTTCAATGGAGGAAATTCTATGATTTATTATCTAGTGAAGGAAGTTTCATGAAATTAGATATCATGACTATTAATATGTTTATAGAATAACCTTAGCTCTGTGCTTGACTTGAGTGACCACTACAGTCCAGTTCTTTATGCATTCTCTTGTTTGTCAAACACTGACCATCTACTCCTATAATTTGGCATATTGTGAATTCAAGATAGTCTGATTACGTACCAGTATAATGTTACTCTCCCACCCTACATATTTTGAAGAAGCTTGCTATTAAGCTCCACTAAATCTTTTCTTCTGCATTATAAGATTGGGGAACTCAAGAAGTTAGTTCAAGAGGGTAAAATCAAGTACATTGGCCTATCTGAGGCCTCTGCTTCAACCATTAGAAGAGCACATGCAGTACATCCAATCACAGCTGTACAGTTAGAGTGGTCTTTGTGGTCTAGAGATGTGGAGGAAGAAATAATTCCTACTTGCAGGTGAGGCATTAATTACCCTTGCTTTGGAGGTTATAGGATACTTGAATTGCGATGTTTGATTATATCCTTCAAATATTTCAGGGAACTAGGCATTGGGATTGTTGCATATAGTCCTCTAGCACGAGGATTCTTTTCGTCAGGAACTAAGATTGTTGAAACTTGGCAGAGCAACGACTTCAGAAAGGTTTGCAGATCTATCAAACTCGATTTGTTTAACTAGATGAGTATTTAGATATTTAGATTCTATTCTTTATTTTTGAGTACTCTCGTTGTGATTGGCCTTGCAATGATCAGTATGCTTTCCCCGTTTCATTTCTGAACTCATACAGGTACTATTATTCTATATAAGGCTTGCCTACACAATTCTTCTGTGTTTATCAAGTAGTCTCGATTTGTTTAACTAAATGATTTTCAACACCAAAACTGTTTTGCTGAAATCTTCGTGTGGTAGATGTCAAGCGTTCATTATAGGCAATCGGAATGTTTAATTTGTTCCTGTGTTGGTTTTTACCTCCTTCGACCACACTATAATTGAAGTAAAATAAATCTCCATGTGTAACGTTGGTGTTCCCATCAAATCCTTTTAATTTTGCTGAAGACTAGATCGTAGCCAATACTTCTCAACTAATGCTTTGCTGCTACCTTGTTTTTTTCCCCTAACTGCTGCTACGTTGTTGGTACTCCTAACAATCCTTATTAATTGTTTACAGTAACCTAGATAAGTCATCCGCACATGACATTTTCTCTTTTTCAAGGAGGTATTAGTGCTCCAAGTAAGTTACTGGTTTAATCACATCAGCCATCATAATATGGGGAAAGAGATAAATCACACATCCCACTGTCCAGCCAGAATAAAGCAATAATGGGTTGCCAAACTTGCAATCAGTATGAACTTGCCTTAGTTGACTGTTGAAGGCATCTATTGTCTTTGTAAGTACATGTTAATTGTTGCCTACTCGACATAATTGCCTCGCCACCTTGTTGAAACTAGAGCAAATTTCTGAGTCTTAGTTCTAATAAGTGTTTTAAAATGTGCTTATGGTTTGCTTTATAAATCAGCCCGACCCCATGAAAAATCGTTCATCAATTAGTGACTTCAGTCCTAGTGCTGATGTATGCATACACTGCTTGCAGTCTTTACCAAGATTTCAACCTGAAAATTTGGAGCATAACAAAACCATATTTGAGCGTGTAAATGAAATGGCAACAAGGAAGGGATGCACCCCATCACAGCTAGCATTGGCATGGGTTCAAAACCAAGGGAAAGACGTGTGTCCTATACCTGGAACCACCAAGATTGAAAACTTCGACCAAAATGTTGGAGCTCTATCAGTGAAACTGACACCAGAAGAAATGGCTGAACTTGAATCATTTGCCTCGGGGGATTCTGTTAAGGGTGACAGATATATGACTGGGTTTGCAACTTGGAAGAATTCTGAAACTCCACCACTTTCCTCATGGAAAGCTGCCTAAGGACAAGTCTTTGTGCCTAAACATTTCCTACTGTGTCATTGCAATTATTCTGGTGTTTTTAGTCCTTTTAAGTTCTCGAGTGCTCAGATTAAGTATGTTCTGCTTTTTTCGTGAAGATCAGAACAAATAATATGCTCACCCCTCAGATCTTTCTATGCGAAATGTCATCGGTTTTGAGTGTATGAAAGCTGAAGTTTTAAGTTAAAGTTTGTCATGAAGTATAAGAATGCTGCTGGTTGTTTACATGTCAGAAGCATAAATTTGTCCTACCTTGTTTGGAGTGTATGAAAGCTGAAGTTTTAAGCTTAAAGTTTGTCATGAAGTAAGAATGCAGCTGGTTGTTTACATGTCAGAAGCATAAATTTGTCCTACCTTGTATTGTGATATGCTGTGCTTGTTGATCCTTGAACATCCCTTATCATTTCCCTCTTAAGGACTGTTCGTCGTAGCTTTAGTGAATCGCATTTTATATTCTGAAGCTATCATCCAAGTCAATAACAATTTTCAAGAAGATACCAGAGAAAGAGAGTGACTGATAGGGAAATGAAGGAACAGGGACCTGATGAAAATTGGTTAAGTTACGAGAGGAAGCGGGACTTGATGGGTATGGATATCGCGTAGGCAGGTCAAAGTTGGACTCTCATCACTTACAGATGAACCATTGTACATTTACAACATCTTTTCTTGGAAAGTTTGGGAGATTTAGTTTTCTGAACAGTAGCATTTTGCTTGGAAAGGTGATGCCGAAATACCACGCTGAAGAAAATAAATGTATTTTGTTATTCACAGAAAAAGTTGAATTGGTTCCTCCAATTCAGCCGTTTTCCAAGACACCAAGCACACTAGCACAGAGAAGAGACAGAGAGATTGTATTAAACAAAAGACCCTCCTATAGCATAGGAAAAAAACAGAACATAATTGGCAGTTGTTGCAGGATCTCTAAGGAGAATGAACTTAATTAAGACAGAGAGGCAAGGACTCGTAGAATGCGACGCTGGAAGTCTCTTCTTCTGTCTGAACTGTTCATCTCCCCTGTACCAAACACTTAAACAACAATAACATAGTCCAAAGCATGCACTAACAGATGTGCAGGAATAGAAGAGCGTAAAATAAAACCAAAAGACTTCGAATAAGCAGCCCATTTAGCAATTTTATGCGGAAGAAAATTCCTGGCTCGAGGTTTCCATGAGAGAGAGCAGTCTCCGCGATGAGAAAAAAAAGTCCCGCATCTTACCCACATTCTCACATAACAGAGGCCCTGGAGGAAGGTCAAGCTCCAACACCAATCGACAAAGCATCTGGCAATCAATCTCAAAGTCAATGGAAAACCAGCCCTCATACAAAGCTCTTGGAGCATGTACAGACCGAAAAACAATTAAGATGGATGGAATTTTTGAATTACTCTCCTTAACGTGAGATCTAGAGAGCCATATGAATATATAATAAAGCTGTACAGTCATATACATGAAAATAAGTTATAAAAGGAAAAACACAACTATATTGTGAAAATACACGAATTCTATTAAACTGTAATTGACACAATCAGCCTCTGTCATGATTTTGTCTCCAATTGTTTCTTATTTAACTTCTGACCTTGCTCATTCAAATTCGTCTCCTTTTTTGTTTCTTATCCATCTGCATCTCTGTTTTCTCCCAAATATCCAAACCTTATAAAAGCAATATTGGAAGCAGGAATAAGCGTCGAAGATTCTTCAAACAGAGAATTAATGCTGGGAAATCACTTTGTCTACACATGACAGAGGGAGCCTCCGAGTCTGTAAAATAGACACTAGAACAACCATCGTGTTCTGAATGGCAATGTCGATATTGCATTGTCCTACATTTCTTGTTTTTTTTTTTTCGGTAAATAAATTTGTCCAACTTTGAACAATATCCCCTATCATTTTCCATCTCTAAGATAGTTATTCTTAGCTTTAGTGAATCACATTCGATATTTCAAAGTTATTCTATGTCCAAAACAATTTTCTACAAAGATATCAGAGTTAGAGAGTGAAGAGTGAGCGAAAGGGAAATGATGGGTAATGCATATTGCGTTAGCAGGTTCAAGTTCGAAGCTCATGACTTATATAATGTTTAGGGCTGCACAGACCGGATTTTCGGTTGTGCTTATATGGAGGATAAGACCGGTCCACTTAAGTGGTCCGGACTGGTTTCATTTTTTTAAAATTTTTAGGTTAATTTCGAAGGGGGAAGGACATATAAAAAAGTAGAGTTTTAGTTTAGGTTAAAACTAATCTTTTTAACTTTGTAATTTATATTAAAAAAATATAAAAAAACATTTTTTATTTATATTAATAAATCCAGTCCGGACCGTATATTATCAAAACGTATGGCCGAATCGAATTTAAAGAATTAGGACCAGACCAGATTCCAAATCCGGTCCGGTTTTGTGGTGAGGTTTGGTCTGCGGTCCAGTTTTTTTCAACCTTAATAATGTTCAATAGTGAGATATTACAATCGGCTGGCCAGCTTCGACTATAGGCAGCCTGCCTAAGGTCTCCAAAATAGGAAGGCCCTCAAATTTTATATTTGCTTTTGTAGGTCTTATTTTAAAAACTGTCTAATATTACTTAAAGACTTCCAAATTTAACTTAAAACTTACCTAGTTATTGATTTATGTGGAGTTTTAATTACTTTTTTGATAAATTTTGATCCAAATGATAAGCCTTATAATATCCTTAATTAAAGCAAGGCTTACTTAATTAATCCATCATTTGTTGGGGTTTAAATTTTTCCTAATTTGGTTGAGTGACGTAATGCCATGTTAGACAACTATCCTAACTTGACAAGCGACATTGTTAAAAAAATGTCACATCACCAAGGATCACCTCTTTTTTTTATAAGTAAACGTGAATTTCATTTCATAGGAAAATATACAAATGTGCTAAATATAGATAGTCCTACAAGGACGGATACAAAGAACAGGGGCATAAAGCCCATTACAACATCAAATAAACCCTAAGGGCTATACATCGAATGACTTTAAAGACCATATGGCCATAAAGACCTCAACAAGACAAACCCAAAGATTCGTAGATTCTAAGTGGGTCCAAAGACCTAAAAAATAACACCGCCGAAAAAGTCAATCTCCTAACGAGTATCCTTCTACCCCGAAAGACTATCCACACCAACACAAATGGACAACAAGGTCCATGGCAAAAGTGGTTAAGTAGCAGGCGAAAAACAACCAGACAGCAGCTGTTGAAACAAGGACACCGACCAAAACTTGGTGGTCACCACATGCACCCTCCCACAAAATCCTGCATAAATAAAATTCACAAACACAAGGATCTCCTCCCCCTCTCTTGGTCGGATCTCGTCCATACCTAGGATCACCTAAAATGGACAACAATTGTGGGTCCTTGGTGACATGACTTTTTTAGCAACATAGTCTATCAAGCGAGTGTATTGGGACAATTGTCGAGTGACGATTAGTTATGATATGACATTTGTTAGTCATGTCGTCACATTCTTTTAAGGTCCGTTTGTTTGCCTCTAAAAGTATTATTTTACTTAAAAAACTTTTCATTAAAATATTTTCAAGAAAAAAAATTTCTTTTTCAGTGTTTGGTTATTCTTTTAAAATATTTTCAAGAAAATATTTTTTGATGTTTGACAGACTTAATGATTTATGTATTTACATAAAAAGGCTTAATTATCGTACAAGTCTCTGTATTTTACACTTTTGATATTTTAGTTCATTAGGTATCAGTAAGATTTGTAGACAAATCGAACCCCATCCTATTGTCTTTAGCCAACAAACGGAATGGAGCTTACGCAGATTTTAGGTTTCGTCTCAACGCCAATCGTAGTCTGTCCTGTGGCAGGAAATTTTTCTCAAAATTTTAATATTTTAGTCCCTAAGGTATGAAGGTCTCTAAAGTACACTTTTGCGATAAAATTAGTCCTCGTAGTTCAATTGATGTTAGCCAACAAAGGGAGAAGTGCCCGTGACATGAAAATAGAAGAATATAAAACAATTATATGCAACCTTCCAATTTCAATTTTTATTTTAAAAATATTACTTTTTATTTATATATCATTTTTAATAATTTTTTATTAGAGAGGCATTTTGGTCATTTTGCATGTGGTTTAACGACAAGACAATAATTTATTGTTTTTTAAACATATGATCCGGATTAAAATATTTTGGAACTTGATGGAGGCTTATTGATTTTTTCTCATAGATATGAGACTTAATATAATGTTCCCAATTTTTTTTTTGATTTATGGAAAATTTGACCTTAATTTGTTTTCTGGAAAATAATAAAACTTTTACCATTGACTTGAAAAACTTTTTACTTTGACCTTATTTTCAGGTGCTTGCCAAATACCTGAAACAAGTAAAATAAATTACAAAATTTGTTTTACAAGCAAACAAACGGACAGTAACGTTGTTGAGAGTGGACAAAAGGACGATTTTGAGGCTGGATATTAACCATAAGGACTCGAGGAGGAAAACAAACTTAGGGACCATGTTAAAAAAAAAGTTAAGCCTTATAGACTGAAAGATTAATTATGCTTTAATGCAATTAGGGCCACTAGCAGTTTAATCCTACTACCTAATTAATTTAATTTTTTTAACCTAACTTATTTAATTTTTAACTATGGCATAAACTTAACAAACTAAACATTAGCTTTAAAAGGACTTAACCTGGCTTGTCAAATTACATGAGAAACTACTTGCATTGTTTTGTTAAGTAAAAATAAATAATCTTATAGAAATTGTTGCTTTTGTAGAAAAAAAGTTCAAAGTAAAACTTAATGAATCCTACCTAAGATCGACTTTGACGCAAGAGAAATTGAAGTGGTCATATTATCAATTAAAAATGATTGATTAACAAATCTTGAGTATAAAACTTTGATAGTAATTTGCGTCTCAAAAAGTAAGAAAAATAATGTTTAAATAAAATTAATTAATGTTTTATAATTAACTATAATATTTTATTACTTATTATAAAAGGTCTCATTTAGGATCGTAGGTGAACCATTGTACATTACACATAGGGATCTCCTAGTTCCCCTAAAAAATAAAACGAAAAAAATGAGGTCCGAGAGAGGAGAAGACCAAAATATGTAAAATTAACACTTCTCAATCTACTCTTCCTCATCGGGGCCTAATGGCACAATTTATTGTTAGTGGATCTGTTGAGATGAGTTCGTGTCCCCTGTGTGATTTGGAGATGGAAACTACAGAGCATCTACTTTTATGATGCCAAGTGGCGAGAGTGGTTTGGAGGTTCTTAGAGATGTCCATTTCACAAATCTTGCAACCTTGTTGGGTCTTTGGGATACAGAATTCTGAAAGTAGGAATTTTATTCTGGGCTCGGCTATTGTTCTGGACTATATGTCACTTGTTCACAGCATTCAGCGTAGATATTTTATATTTGGACCATTTTTTGGCTTGAAATGAAGTTACAGAAGTCACTAGTAGTGGTTGTGTAATGAACCCGATGGTGAATGGATCTTGTTTGGATATCTTAGTGAGGAATAATGGAAATGATAGTCATATATTCATGGAAATGTGATAAATGAAGCCAATTTCGAGGATGACAACCTCTACAAGAGAAAAGTAAGAGAAAATAGTAATAGGTTCTTCAATGCCTCGCTTGAGAGCATTTCCCATATTGTATCCTTCCAAAATTCTTTAACAGAATTCAGACTACTCCCTCTAATAGAATATTGGTAATCCCGAGATTCCCAAACTAATGGGCTAGGCTGACCCAAGACCCAAACTAACTATTACTGGACTTAAAGAAAAATTGAATACACTGCAATAAGAATGTAGCCCAAGCCCGAAGCCCAATCCCTGACCTAGACTCCGGTCCACTTGTGTAGCTCCACCTCTCTTCGCAAGTGGTCACCCTGCACTTCTCCACAAAGCACCGAGAAGCCTCCGAACATCCAGAAGAACACACATGTTCTGTCTTCTTCCATATAACATCTTTTCGTGTGCCCTAGATGCAATCTCCTCACCCTACCGCACATCTGCTCATTCTTCCTTATTCTCCTAAGCTCCCTGACCAGTTCATGACAATATCCCCTCTTTTATAGCACCTTGCCCAAAAGGTGCGGGTATTGGAGTGATAAAGTTTGGAGCTTTTCCCATGTCGCATCGTCTGGTCCTTGCCCATGTGGTAGGGTCCCGTTTCCGACCGTGAACGGAAGGGGTTGGCCTACACTTCGGTTATGCAATGTATGGGGCACAAGGTGCCAAATGGTGAAGGAATGGTATGGAGTAATGGAAATGGATGTCTTGGGGTGGTCGGCCACTTGGTGGTTTTTGGACTGAAGGAAGCTCTAGTCGAGCTAGCTTGATATCTGTGGATGCATGAAGGGGTTGAATGGGTGGATGGCCGAGTGTTGCTACCCTCTGGGTACTCGGCTTGCACTGCTGCCACTTGAATGGTTGCCTCGTACGGGTTGGGGTGAGCTATGTAGTGTTTAGTGGGAATGGCTAGTGGGTTGGTGTTTGGGTATGATAGGTGGTGTTTGTGGTAGAGGTAGTCATGTGTATGATAGGTGGAGTGTTTAGGTGGTAGTGTTTCGAGATGGTTGTATAGTATATGGGTGGTGGTGCAAATGCTAAGGCAAATGCTAAGTATGGATGGCAATGGAAATCGAACAAACGTTGAGCTAGAAAGCTACGAACACTTGGGGAATTGTGACTGCTGGATATTTGCGCTTGAACACTAGCTTCGAGCGGCTAGGCTCAAGAACAATAGCAAGTTTGAGAATCAACCTCGAACAGTTGCCTCAAGCTTACGGGGGTTGGATATTTGCGCTTGAACACTAGCTACGAACGACTTGGCTCAAGAATAATAGCAAGTTTGAGAATCAACCTTGAACAGTTGCCTCAAGCTCATGGAGCATGATGCTAAACTATCTCAGGATCGGTTTAGACATCGCTTTTGTGCTTCCTTAGTTCCCACGGGACAAGAAAAGACACGGTTTTTGAGCAACAGCTCTGGGACTACTCTTCACTGATTTTATGCATGTAAATGAAAGATACAAGCTACTCCTATTTATACTAGACGACTAGTAGCTAGAAACGATCCTATCCAGCCATGTGTCATCATCTAAGGTGGCCATGTGTGATTCCTATCCGGCCATGTGTCATCATCTAATCACACATGGCCACCTTAGATGATGACACATGACCCAAACACCAACCCACTAGTCATTCCTAATAAACACTACATAGCTCACCCTAACCCGTACGAGGCAACCATTCAAGTGGCAAAAGTGCAAGCCAAGTACCCAGAGGGCAGCAACACTCGGCCATCCACCCATTCAACCCCTTAACGCATCCAAAGATATCAAGCTAGCTCGACTAGAGCTTCCTTCAATCCAAAAACCACCAAGTGGCCGACCACCCCAAGACATCCATTTCCATTACTCCATACCATTCCTTCACCATTTGGCGCTTTGTGCCCCATACGTTGCATAACCGAAGTGTAGGCCAACCCCTTCCGTTCACGGTCGGAAACGGGACCCTACCAAATTAATTGGTAGGTTCCTAGATTTGAACAACTAGGGAACCGATAATACCTTAAGCAAATGGCTTTGATTAAGGCGGGGTTGAGGTGGAGGATTCATACAAGACAATCCAAAGATTGCTCTTGGGTGGATGGATTGCTCAAGAACACTCACAAATGCATTTGAACACCTATTTTGAGCAAAAGCTCTTGGGTTTATTCTATTTAAAATTTGCATGAAAAAAAAGTTACAAGGCTACTCCTTATTTATACTACTCGGCTAGCTAATAGAATTTTCCTAACCGGCCACATGTCATCATTTCATTAGGCCATGTGTTGATTCCATCAAGATATTCTATGGGATATTCTCATGTCCTTGTCCTAGGTGGCTGCTTGTCCTTGAATCAAGGAACCAAGGACATTAGGTGGCGATTCCTTCTTATCTCTAAGGACAAAAGGACATGACCACCTAAGATTCCTTGTCCTTGTCCTTTTGCTAGGTGGCAAACGTACAAAGGACAAATGACACCTATTCCAGGGAGTCCTCTCTAATGGCGCCACGTGTTTCCCCGAGATTCCCCTTGTAACTGCTCCATTCTTTTTTTGCCACATGGCAGCCTTCTACTGAGTTGGTGGGCAGTTTGGTCATTTTGTCATCGGGTGCCTTTGGGAGTTCGGCCAAGTAAGGTTCTGGTGTGCTGCCTTGCGTGCGCGCTGGCGAGGCATGACTGTCTTGTGCGCGGGCTGGTGAGGCGTGGTCTTACGTACTGACTCAACCTCTGTGGCCCGTAGATTGGCCTTACGTCACCCCCTCTCTCGGGCCTTTCTGGTGGCCGCTTTCATGGCCTTTCTCAGGTCCGTATCATTCCTCTGTTCTTCTTTTTGGACCTTGCCCTCAAGGTCTAGATCTGGAAATTGCCCCTTGAGTGTGTCGATGCCTTCCCATGTTGCATCGTCACTGATATCCTTGGAACTCCTCTAGTAGGAGTATGACTACTCATTCTTTATCGAAACTTGGTAGCTCTGGTATGATGCGACTTAGATCTCCTACTTTCTTTCTTAGCCAAGAGACGTGGAATACCGGGTGAATTTGGAGGACTGCCGGAAGTTGTAACAAGTAAGCCAACTCACCGTACTTCTCTATGATTTGATATGGACCAAAGTATTTGGCTTTCAATTTTCGTAGAGCATTGTGTGTGATCCCTCCATGTTTCGTTGGAAGGCATCGTAAGTATACCCAGTCTCCTATTTCAAAATCTTCCATCTTCCGACCCTTATCAAATCTTTTCTTCATTTGGCTCTGTGCTCAGAGAAGATTCTGCTTTAACTCCCTTAATAGGACGTCCCTTTCTTTGAGCTCGATGTCCACGAGGTCATTTGCTGAACCTCCTTCTTCATATGCTATTAAATTTGGTGGGGGTCTTCCATACAGCGCAACAAATAGTGTCATCTTGGTGGATTCATGGTATGTGGTATTGTACCAGTATTCAGCCCATGCAAGTTGCTCTTCCCATTTCTGTGGTCATTGAAACGCAAAGCTCCGGAGGTATTGTTCCAAAGTCCGGTTGGTCACTTCTGTCTGACCTCAGTTTGTGGGTGATAGGTGGAGCTTTTTGATAGCTTGGTACCATGCATTAGGAAGAACTCCTTCCAAAAGTTGCTCATAAAAATACTTTGCTGCGTGGCATTCCTTGTAGTTTCATAATGTTCTCCACATAGAGTTGAGCTACCGTCCGTGCCGTGAATGGAAGCATGAGGGCCACAAAGTGGGCATACTTTGTGAGTCAGTCGACTACCACTAGTATGCAGTTGAATCCGTTGGAAGTAGGTAAGCCTTCGACGAAGTCCATGGTGACATCTTCCCATACTAATTCTGGAATACACAGAGGGTGCAGGAGTCCACTGGGTTTTCGACTATCTCCCTTAACTCCTTGAATGCACAGAGGGTACAGAAGTTCCCGGAGTGTCCTCCTTCTTTAGAGTCATGGAAGTGCTCTATGACCCTTTTCCGTAGTTCTTCTTTGTTAGGGACAACTACTCACCCTTTGCACAGCAATAACCCATCCCTAATCTCAAAGTTGTTTACCCCGTCTTGCTCAGCGGCAAGTTTCTCCATAATTTCCTTGCATTTGGGGTCCCCTTCTAAGTTTCTTCTGATGTCATCCCAGATGGCCCACGATGGTCCTGATATGGCTTCCAACAGTTCTCCTTCTACATTTCGGGATAAGGTATCGGCCACCTTATTTTCCTTCCCAGGTTGATACTTCACCTCAAATTCGAAACCCAATAGTTTAGCTACCCATCTTTGTTGGTCTGGTGTGGTGATGCGTTGCTCTAACAGATGTTTAAGTGGTTGTTGGTCTGTTACAATCAGGAATTTTCTTCCCAGCAAGTAAGGTCACCAGACCCGTACTCCTTCCAGGATGACAAGCATTTCTTGGGCATACACACTCCATGCTTTCTTTTGTACCCCCAGGGCCTTGCTTAAGTAGGCCAATGGTCGCCCATTTTGTGTTAAAACCCACTCCAATATTACTTGCATCCGAGTGGATTTCAAATGTGCTTTTGAAATTTGGCACAGCTAGCACTGGTGTTGATACCATGGCTTTTTTAAGAAGTTCAAAAGCCTTCTCCCCTTCTCTTGTCCATGCAAAGTTGTTTTTCTCGAGCATTCTTACTAAGGGCTTGGCCACGGAGCCGTAGTCCTTAACAAATTTTTGGTAGTAGCCGGTAAGACCGAGGAATCCCCTCAGTTGGGTGATTGTCTTTAGTTGAGGCCAGGCTACCATTGCTTCGATTTTCTTCGGATCAACCCGTACTCCTTCGTCCGAGATCATGTGGCCCAAATACTCAAGCTCATTTTGCCCGAATGTGCATTTGGACAATTTGATGTAGAATGAGTTTTCCAGTAGTATTTTCAATACTACCTCTAGATGCCTCAAGTGTTCACTCCAATCCTTTGAATAGATAAGTATGTCATCGAAGAAAACAAGCACAAAACGGCGTAGATATGGTCTAAATACCTCGGTCATGCATGCTTGAAATGTTGATGGGGCATTGCACAACCCGAATGACATCACCAGATATATATAGTGGCCGCTATGCGTTCTGAAGGCTGTTTTGTAGATATCTTTAGAATGTACTCGGCACACAAGTCCAACTTGGTGAAGTACGTAGCTCCACCCAACTCATCTAGCATATCATCAATGGTAGGAATAGGACTTGAGAAAGGGCTAGTGCTTGCCCTTATTACCAGTAGAACGGGACTTGGTAATCCGTGCAGAATCTCCATGTGCCGTCTTTCTTGTTTACCAGTAGAACGAGACTTGAGAAAGGGCTAGTGCTATCCCTTATTAATCCGCTTGTCAACATCTCGCCGACTTGTTTTTCGATTTCCTCTTTCTGAAAGTGCGCGTAGCGGTAAGGAGCTACATTGATGGATTGGGCTTCGTTCTTTAGGGGTATGCTATGATCAAATATTCGAGTTGGGGGTAACGCTTTAGGCTCCTCCATGACTTTTCCATAAGACTTTAGCAGCTCCCTCGAGTCTTGAGGCCAATTTGCTCCAAGTGCCTTAATTAGTTCGTCTTCTTTCCCTTACTCCTCTTTAATGACTCTAGGTTGCGACGCTATGGAAATAGCAAAACATTGTCCCCCATGTTTAATAATTCGTCCCATTTCTCCCATTCCTACGGCCTTTCCATCTGCCTTAGTATTCATCTTCAAAGCCAACCACCGATCCCCTATCATAAAGTCCATGCTCATTTTTTTGTAATCAGACACTACCTTTCCTAACTGTTCCAACCATTGTACTCCCAATACTATATCTAGCCCGACAATAGGTAGTGAATACAGATCTACTTCCAACTCCAAGCCCTGTATTTTCAGCTTGACCCCTCCGTACAACTCTTTGCAGACCAATTTTTCACCACTAGCTACTTTTACTTTGTAGCCCAACTTCCTTTAGTGGTAAACCAAGAGTACCTGTTACTCGTGTGTTGATGAAGTTGATGGATGACCCATTGTCAATTAGTACCGTGACTTCCTTTCTCCCTATGGTGGCTTGGGTCCCCATGGTTCTAGGATCGGTGACTCCTGCAAGTGCGTGGATAGAGATGTGAGCCTCGATGGTTTCTTTATCTTGTTCTTTCTCCTCTTTGATTTCTGAGTTGGATTCATCTCTGGCTTCTTCGAGTGCTGGTTCTATCATGAAGACTTGAGGCACCTTGCATTTGTGGCCTGGGACAAATTTTTCGTTCTAGTTAAAGCACAAACCTTTCTCCCTTCGCTGCTGCATTTCTTCCCATGATAGTCTTTTTACTCCCGGTGGTAGGTTAGTAGTGGAGCTGTTGTTAGATCCACTCACCCCTCCTTTGAGGTCCTTAGGTCCCCACCGCGTTGTGTTTGGCTGGGATCTTCTAACATATGTATGTGAGAATTTCTTCATATCTTTGAGCTAATCTTCTTTGATTCTAGCAATTTCAAGTGCATGCATCACTGACTTTGGTAGTATGGATTAGCTTCAACCCTGCGGGTAGGCCACGTACGCGCGACACTTGCCAACAGCCAGTATCGTGCGCGCGCGCAGTCACAGCCACACAGGGGAACCACGCACTGTGGAAGGCAAACGCCCAGCTGTACATCTCGATGGGAAAGAATCTCCTCTGGTTCGACCTTGACAGCTCCATGGTTGTCGACGAGAGGAAGCTGTGGAACGAGAACAATATTGGTACCCAGCTTCTTTTTAAGTTGTGAAACATGAAATATTGGATTGATCTGGGCATGGGATGGAAGCTCAAGTCGATATTCCATGCTTTTGTGATCTGAAAGGGTCAATAGAATCTCGGTTAAAGCTTCAAATTTTTTGCGAATAGCTACGGTCAGCTGGTTATTGGTCCGTAGCCGAAGGTAGACCCACTCTCCCACTGTACATTGTCGTTCACTCCTCTTAAGATCAGTTTACTTTCTTATGCAATCTTATGCTATGTGCAGGTTTTACTTGAGCAACACCATGGTCTGCTCTTTGGTGCGAAATGTCTCATCCACAGCTGATATCGTTGTGGTACCTGGCTCATATGGTAACAAACGGGAGGGCGGTTGAGTTCTATAAACAATCTCAAAGGGGGTAAGTTGAGTTGTGGTAATTGGTGTTATACCACCATTCAATCATGGGCACCCTTGATACCCAGTCCTTTGGTTTATGACCCACAAAAATCTGTAGGTAGCCTTCCACACATTTGTTCACAATCTCAATCTGCCTATCCGTTTAAGGGTGGTATGCAGTGCTGTAAGTTAGTTTAGTGCCTTGTGCCTTGAATAATTCCTTCCAAAATACACTTATAAATGTAGTATCCGTGTCTGAGACAATGGATTTTGGTAACTCGTGTAGACTAAAAATATTTGTCATGAATGCTTGAGCTACAGTTGCTGCTTTGTAGGGATGACTTAATGGTATGAAGTGAGAATACTTAGAAAGTCTATCGACCACCAAAAAAATACGGAGTAACTATGAGACTTAAGGAGCCCTTCGATAAAGTCCATGCTAATGAGACTCCAAATCTTAGTGGGGGTCGGCAAGGGTTGTAGTAGTCCTGCAGGGGAGACGTTCCCTACTTAAACCTCTGGCAGGTATCACACTCCCTAATGTAAATTTGGACTTATTTCTTCAGCCTGAGCCAATAAAAGTCCCTTTTTGCTCTATGCAAGGTCTTACTGAACCCTGAATGTCCTCCAATGGGACTGCTGTGAGCATGGTGTATGATTTGTTCCCTTAGAGTGTTAGAAGAACTAATGTACAACCTTCCTCTGTAAGAGAGAACTCCCTCTCTCCAATTATAAGTCGCGGGATCCAGCTCCCCTTTAACAACCTTGTCAATTAGCTCTTGAGCTTACTCATCACCAACATAACTGGATTTAAGGTCAACAAGCCAATTAGCAACAAGAATGGAAATAGTTGTTAGGGTTACCTCATGTGTGTCTTCCTCCTTCCTAGATAATACGTTTGCAACTTTGTTCTCCCTCTCCTTCTTGTATTCAACTTGAAAGTCATAACCAAGTAGTTTTTTCAACCACTTTTGTTGGAATGAAGTTCCAATCTTTTGCTCTAACAGATACTTTAAACTTTGATGGTTTGTTCTAACGACAAAGACCTGCCTAATTAAGTAGGGTCGTCATTTCCTCACCGCTGAGACCAATGCCAAGAGTTCCTTCTCATAAGCGGACATGGCTAGTGTCGTGCCCTTAAGAGCTTGGCTATAGAAAGCGATTGGCTGCCCTTGTTGCATCAGAACTGTCCCAATCCAGATCCCACTTGCATCACACTCTATGACTAAGGATTTTAAAAAATCTAGGAGGATATGCACGGGTGGTTGTGTGACTGGAGCCTTGAGATTTTGGAAAGTCCCAATTACCACTAAAGACCATTTAAATGCATTCTTCCTCAATAGGGTAGTTGGTGGGGCTATTATAGACCCATACCCATTTATAAACCTTTTATAGTACTCGGTCAGTCCAAAGAATCCCTTAAGGACTTGATATTGGATGACAGTAGCCAATCCAACATAGATTAGATCTTAGATAAGTGAGCTTTCACCCCTTCTGATGATACCATGTACCCTAGGTAATCCACTTCCTGACAACCAAATATGCACTTGGATTGCTTTGAAAACAACCAGTTTTTCCCTAAGATCTCAAAGGTGATCCTTAGGTATTGTAGGTGCTCTTCTCAGCCCTTACTATACACCAATATATCATCAAAAAAAATATCAAAATGAACTTCCTTAAATGGGGTCTAAACACCTCGCTCATCAAGCTTTGAAATGTGGAAGGAGCATTAGTTAGCCCAAAAGGCATAACTAGAAACTCATAATGCCCTTCATGAGCTAACAATGTTTTTGGAATATCCTTCAGCCTTACTCTAATTTGATGGTATCCGAACCTTAAGTCTAGTTTAGAGAAATATTGGGCTCCATGGAGTTTATCCAACATCTCATCTACAAAGGGTATAGGAAACTTGTCTTTTATCGTCTCTTGATTCAATGCACGGTAGTCCAAACACATTCTCCAGCTCCCATCAGTGATAAAATATTTTCCTTGTATACTCATCTTCACCTTATTACAGCTACCTTCACTAGCCAATACCTTCCAATTAGCAACCTTGACTTGCACCTTATCTGCCCTTGTCATTCTCATCCTACCCTTCCTTGCCACCATAGGATCCACAAAATTGTGGGTACTACCAGAGTCTATTAAGATGACTACTGACTGACCCCCAACACTTCCCTTTACACGTATAGTCTTTGGGTTGAGGGATCCTACCAAAGCATTCAATGAAATTTCAGGTTCCACTTCAAACTCTCCTTTGTCATCCCCCAATTCAACACACTCAGCATCGACCTCCATGTCTTCTCCCACTTCTGGTTCAGTTTTCACCCACACCCTTCTATCACAAACAACTTAGGCTTTCTGCAATTATAACCAAAGACCCACTTAGAGTCTCAGTAATAACAAAGTCCTTAACCACTTATTTCTTGCATTTGGGCTGATGTTAACCTCGGTATTGGAACTATTCATTTGGTCACCATATTTGGATTATGGTGGTGAGTGGGATTTGAGGATCTTCCCTGCTGAAATCCTCGAAAACCCTTCTTGCTTGACATAGAATTCTCCTCTTGTATTTTTGCAAGACCATATGCTGTTACAATATTAGGAGGATTAAACATCCTTACCATAAACCTGATTTCATCCTTAAGCCCACTGAGAAAACAACTTAACTTATAGGATTCAGATAACCCTTTTAGCCGATTAGAGAGGAACTCAAATGGGCTCTTATAGTTTTCCACAGTAGTGGTCTGCCTTAATCTAGTTAATGCTTCTATGGGATCATTATAAGCATTCGGTCAAAACCTAGTCAACATAGCTTTTCCCAGCTAGTTAGAGCACTTGACTATTCCATATCTTGAAACCAAACCAACACTCTACCCTTCATGTGAAATGAGGCTAACAAAACCTTATGTTGATTTTGAGTATTATGGTAATTAAAAAACTGATTGGCTTTGTAGATCTAACCTGCTGGATTAGTTACCTCAAATCTTGAAAACTCTAGCTTAATTAAACCTCATATTGAGCCCACCATGCTCGTTTCCTAAGTTCTTGTTGCAGATTCCATGGCTAGACGGCCTCCCTCCAGGTTTCAATTCTTTGTCCTCAGTCAAAGCTTGTATCCCCACGAAAATGCTGGAAATCTGTGACACTAGATCTTCCAAAGTCTTCTATTGAGTTTATTGCTCAGCCCTCAAGATTGCCACCAATTCAGTGAGTAGATTCAAACGTGTGCGGTTAGCCATGGCAGCAAATTGGCTCTGATATCAATCTGTAATGAACCTGATTATGAATAGATCTTGTTTGGATATCTTAGTCAGGAATAATGGAAATAATAGTCACATATTCATGGAAATATCAATTTAAAGGATGAAAAGCTCCACAAGAGAAAAAAAAAAGAGAAAATAGAACCAAGTTCTTCAATTACTCGCTTGAGAGCATTTCCCCTCCTTCCAAAATCCTTTAACAGAATTTAGGTGACTCCCTCTAACAGATTATCGGTAATCCTGAGATTTCCAAACTAATGGGCTGGGCTGACCTAAGACCCAAACTAACCATTACTGGACTCGAGCAAAAATGAACACCCTGCAATAAAAATGCAGCCCAAGATTGATGCATAGTCCCTGGCCAAGACTCCGGTCCACTTATGTAGCTCCACCTCTCTTCGCACGTGGTCACCCTGCGCTTCTCCACAAAGCATTGAGAAGCCTCTGAACATCGAGCATCCAGAACAACACACTTGTTCTATCTTCTTCCATATAACATCATCTTGTGTGCCCTAGATGCAATCTCCTCACCCTACCACACATCTACTCCTTCTTCCTTATTCTCCTAAGCTTCCTGACCAGTTCATGACAAGTTGGCAGCCCCCTATTGGGTCTTTGAAAAGCAAATTGGATGTTACTGTGAGATCTTCTAAGTCGTCTTGACGATCATTTTTTGCGACTCTGAAGACTCCCTCTGTACGGCGTATACGGAGCGTATACGTTCACAAAACCCTCTGGTTGGCGAGACTGCAGCTTATTTGGCGGTAGTGAAGTTGATTGAGAATGAGTTGGCCTTAGGTTTTGTTGTAGAGTGATTGCTTGACCTTGGTCCAGGACATATATATTAAGCAACAATCCCAGCATTGGTTGGCAAGTGGAGGGTTGTTGTCATTCACAGTTTTCTATCATCCCATCCCTTGCACTCTAACTGTTGGATTCCTTGATGGCAGACCAAGCTCACTCATCGGCTAGCTAAATGGGTTGACTACTCCATTAGTTTTGGCTTTATTGCTTTCTCTGTTGTTCCTTCCAATGTACATAGCTAGTTTTCCGTGACTATCCTTAGTAATTGTTTAGCTATTTCGAATTTGCTCATAAAAAGAAAAATAGGAAGAAGAGAGTTTTTCTTCAAATCTATCTTTCATCTTCTGCTACTTTCTTTCCCTTTAGTATTCCTAATCTTCTTGTTCTTGGAGTTTTTTTCAGATTTTTTTCTTCCCCTTCTGTGTCTCTCTCACCCTCAACTGCCACCTCTTACTAAAGGACCAATTTGGACAAAAGGACCATTGTCCGATTGGTCCATCAAGTGAGTGCATTGGGACAATTGTCCGATTGGTTGTGATATGACCTCCGTTAGTCATGTTGTTAAGAGTCGATAAAAGGACCTTTATGACACTGGACATTAACATTTAGGACTCAAAGTGAAAAACAAACTAAGGGACCAAATTGGAAAATAGTTAAACCTTATAGATTGAAAGATTACTTATGCTTTAGAAAAAAGGATTAATTATGTTTTAATTCAATTAACGCAACTAGCAGTTTAAACCTACCACTACGATTGACTATGACCTAAGAAAGATATCACACAACATAATATCAATATTTGAAAATGATAGATTAACAAATCTTGAATAAAAAATTTTGATAAGTAATTTTTCATCTCAAAAAATAAAGCGAATCATGTTTAACTAAAATCAATTAATATTTTATAACTTAATATTATGCAATGTCTCATTTTAGGATCTCACTTAGGGCACCATTATCAATAGGTGAACCATTGTACATTGCAGAGAGAGATCTTCCAGTTCCTTTAAGATATAGGGATGAGTACCAGAATGGATGGAATTAAAATGACATATTCCAATTATGGTTCCATCCGAAAATTCCAATTCAATAAGAAGGCCTTTTTATCCAGATTTAAATATTTAACTTTAGCATCTAAGGGTGATGAAATTTACATTGTTTCTATATGAAAAAGTGGATTTGAAGACAGCTGGAGCCCAAACCTATTAGAAAGACTTGGAGATGCTTTTACCAATAAGCCATGTATCAAAACAAACCAAGGTTAAGTTAATGAATTCAATGACCATCAAAATAGCTAGAAAACCACATAATCTATATTAGATAATGAGAGTAATGGTACTTTTGCTTCAATCCGAAATAAAGAATAAACAGACCGCACGTGGAAGACAAAAGAAATCCAAATTCCAAGCTTGAAGCTTCAAACATACCTTGGTGAGAGAGAGATTCAGTGCCCAAATAGATCAACCCTAAATCCCCAATGGCCGAATGACCCGAATCTGCGAATCAAAATCAAATTATTCAAATCCCCAAATAAAATCCTAAAGCAATTCAAAGAGATTAGTCATCCATCATGCTTAGGTTAGACAACATTTACAAAACTAAGCATACCTTGTTGAGAGAGAGTGAGATAGTTGTATTTGTGAGAGAGGGAGAATGATGGACGCAGGGTGAGGACGTGAGGGTTTCGGGAGGAAGGAGGGGGCCAAGCGGAACGTGGGATCTTCGATCGAGTAATATTTTTTAAAAAAACATGGCTCAAAATGCCGACGTTTTAAGCCTGAGTTATTTTTTCAAAAAAAAATCCGGAACTAGAAATTCCAGCATTTTCGCAGGAATTTCCGGTTCCTGAAAACAAAACAAAAATGGTATCCAGTTCCGGTATTGGAATATGCCGGAATTGGAACCGGATGCCTAATACTGGAACTGGACACGAAATTTTCAGTAATCACTGAAATTTTTACCCAATCTTACTAAAAAATAAAACGAAAAAGATGAGGATATGAGAAAGGAGAAGACCAAATTCAATATGTAAGATTAAAATGACTTGAAGAGGAAGAAGAGAGCTTTTTTTTTTCTTCAAATTAATCCGTCTCTCCATCTTCTGCTACTTTCTTTCTCGCTGATATTCCTGATGTTCTTGGTTCTTGGGGGTTCTTTTCAGATCTTTTTCTTTCCCTTTGTGTCTCTCTACCAGTACTCCCTTATTCAACCTCTTACATTAGACTTGTCAATCCTGTGCGTGCTTTAAGTTCAACGGTTTCAAGCGCAAGAGATTTGGTCTATGGAGGATGCTTATTAGTGATTGCTAAAAAGGTCAACCAAACAGAGTTCCATGTCATTTCTTAACGTTGTTAACCAAGTGTTAAAACACAACAGGGATAAATTCCCTTTTTCTTCTCATTTACCGCCTATCTCTTTGTCTTCGATGCCAACAGCTGGCCCACCTCTTCCCCAGGTCACTCAAGTGCTTCTGTCAGCTTTACTATCTATTTCCGGCTCGACCTTTGCTTCTAACGTTATAAATCCATACGTTGCATGACCATTTTCCTCACCTTCCCACACTGTTATCATGGACTCTTGTCCAAACTCCCCTATTTTCTCTCCCCGCTCATCCATGGGCACTAGCTCTCCTCCTCATTCCACCCTTGTTGCTGCCATAAAGGAAAATCCTCACATTCACCGAACAGTCCTATTTCCTCTGAATCTGATGGGTAAGTGTTCGCCTTTGCTTGTTTGGAGCCTTTGCACTCTGCTCGTCCGTTGCCTCCAGTCACAACCTTTGACTTTTAGACTCGCTAGAGTCTATGGACTCACCACCTTCGGCATTGGGTGACCCTTTTCTTGCTGAGTTCTACCGCCCTGTTCATCCACCAGCTCCCCTCTGCATGTCTCTTGGCCCGTGCCCTAATCTGATGCAGCCTCCTCTCTCTCACGCTACTTGTACCCTCATATCTCCTCATCCTTCCTCTCAGCTGGTTAAGTTTAAGTCTCCATTGTCTGTTGACTATTCTAGAAGCTTCAAGGGGAGAGGCAAGTTGTATTCTTCTGCTCCCGATAGTGTTCCTTCTTCCATGGCTGTGAAGTCTTCTCAGTCTCCTACTACCGGCAGTGTACTTGCCTCCGCTTTGCACCAGATTGCAATGGCCTCTACTCCGCCTACTTTGTTTCCTCATGGTCCTATTTTCTCTGATGCTATGGTTACTGAAAGCTATAGCTCTTCTTCTAACAAACGTAAGCTGAATGTCGTTGAGAATGCAGATATGCAGTTGTCTTCTGGCAAGAAGCTTGTTCTGTCTCCTTTGCCGTTACCTGAGCCACTGCCATTACCCGTTCCTCCTGTGGTTCCTCATGTGGCCCCTCCAGCTGTTGATCCCATTCTGGCAATCCTAAAGAAATCTAAGAAAGCTGAGAATGCTCGTAGGGCTAAAGCACTTACACTGGATTATCCGTTTTCAGTCCTTATGGACTCTAAGGTCGACGAGGCAGACCTTAATCAGCTTCCAGCAGCCCCATAATCTTAGTCTCGTGGAACTGTAGTGGTTTTGCCCAGTCTGCGGTGGGTCAAGCTCTTCGGGCCCTTATAATTACTACTTATAATCCGGACTCCGTTTTTCTTTTGGAAACCAAGTTAAAGGAAAGTCAAACTGCTAGTATTGTACATAGGTCTGGCTTTTCTTTGTTTGCAGCTTCTCCACCCGTAGGCTCTAGAGGTGGTCTTTCGTTTTTGTGACGTCCAAATGTTCTTAATTTGTAATTGTGCTAAGTTGCTCTCAATGGATTATTAACGTGTTTCTGTATCTCGATCTCCCTCAGTAGTCATTTTTATTAACTTTAGCATATGGACCGTCCCGTTACAGTGGTAACACTAGTAGAAAATTTGGTTTTAGGGACGGACCATAATCCGTCCCTAAAGTTGCCTTTTAGGGACAGGCAAAGGCATCCGTCCCTACATCCATTGACATGGCACATTTTAGGGACGGCCACAAACGTTCGTCCCTAAAAGGGACCTTTTAGGGACGGATTCAACATGTTCGTCCCTAACTGTCCACCTTTTAGGGACGAACATGACTATGCCGTTCGTCCCCAACATTTTCCCACTACATGGCGGGAAGATTTTAGGGACGAAAATTATCCTTCCCTAAAAACTTTAAAGGTTCAAACCTATCGTAATTTGGTTCCAACCTAATAAGTACATTCGAACCTCAAAGTAATCGATTCGCACTTGGAACAGTAACACGTTTGAACTTAATCGTAATAGGTTCGCATCGATTAGTAATCCTAAGACTCCTGCTCTTCCAATATCGAATAAGTTTGAACTTAAAATGAACAACTCAGAATCGGTTTGGAAAAAATTCCAAGCGGCCCACGCTTGACGCGTGTCCCCCCACCGGTTCTAACGTGTTATAAACAGTTCGAACCGATTCGACTGATATTTTAGTCGAACCGGTTCTCTCTCCAGGGTCGAAATCCGTCGCTTTCCCGCACAAATTCTCCCCTCCAAACACCACTAGAGAGCAGTTGCCACCCTCTTGTCGCCTCCGCTTGCGTCGAATCACCTCGTCCCTCTCCCGTCTCCACCCCGCTTATGCGGTAAGCCCCCAAACCCGATTTTTTTGGGTAGATTGGCGTTGTTTTTTTTACGGTTATTTATCGATGGTTTTATGCCGTGCTAGCAGAGGAACCACCGCCCAATGAGGCCACCGTGGGTTGTACGGCCCACAGTGGCTATTTTTGCAGGAACCCCCGTCTTGTGCGGAGGTTCCTGCACCGCGGGCATGGCTAAGATAGGTCGGCATTGACACTGGTCCCAGAACACGTTCTAACCTGTTTATACAAGTTAGAACCTGTTCCGCGTCCTGCATGTGGTTCTAACTCCATAGGTAGGGCTTAGAACGGGTTGGCCGAATTGTTCATAAAAGGTTAGAACGACATAGTTTCAGGTTAGAACCTTAGTTGTTTAGGTTAGAACCGCATTGTTTCCAATTAGAACTTGTATTATATAGGTTAGAACGGGTTGTGTGCATTCGGAATAGGCTAGAACCGAAATCATCTAGGTTAGAACCAGTTTGGAAACAAGTTAGAATGGATTTAACAGGTTCAATCTGGTACGATCTAATTGCCAATAGTCCGGGCCTTTTATGTAGGGATGATGGAGCAGCTCACGCACTGGGTGATACATGATAATTAATTGTTATTTAATATCTTTATTTATTTATTTTTTGTAACACATAAATTAATCATTACTAGTTTTCTTGCAGGACTCTTACGACGTGATGGTTCGGGACGTCACAATCACTTTTTCTGCCCAACCCGATTTTGGAGGACCTAGCCCTGCTCCAGCCCTTCGACCTCTTCCGACTCTGCATCGAGAGCGAGGAGAATGTGCCTGGAGTGCCGCATAGTGGCCTACAACATCGACTTGAGGAAACGCACGACATAGTCGACTTTTGAGCGGGTGAGGCTCATGGTACGACTGGTCCGTGCCCGGGTACATTTTTAAGTTGGCCCAGCAGGCGGCAGACTTAGTGGACAAGGACTCTCTTCCCTTCGGACTCCTCATTACGAGTATGAAAGATGCAACAGGTTCGTGTTTACTTGAAATTTTTATTTTCGATATTTATTTCAGGTATATCTAGTAATTGCTTCTCCAATCTTGCAGGTTGCCCGACTTATCTCGGAGATGATCGACAGAAGCCAAAGGGGGTGATCGATGCGAACACCCATGCTCGGAGTCGCTCTGCGATCTGACAAGGACTCGGCCTCATTCCTGCAATGTTGTCCGATTTTGGGGCCGAGCCACCTGCTTGGGCCTCCAGTTTCCTTGAGTCACAGGCGCAGCTCGGGGGTCGACTTGAGGCGTTGCTGCTGGTTCTCACTGGCTTGCAGGAGCGGTTAGACGAACAACATGAGCAGTTAGATGCGTTCCGGGCGACGCTAGAGGCCCAGCAAGTGTAGCTGAAGGCGATCTACACCACTCAGATTGCACAGACCAAACAGCTCACTGTTATGGCGGTTGTGGTCGACTTCGCCCGGGAGGTTTCGATCAGTGTGCTGGGTAAGCTAGCCGAGGGCAACGACTAGCTATGCGTCCAGTCTCCTGCATGTTTTGCTTTTTTTATCTTACTTTATTTATTGGTTGCCTACGGGCTTTTTGTACATGTCCCTTACATTTTTATGTATACCCGATATGGACTTTGTATGATATGCGACATGATGTATATATACCTCTTTTGTGACTATATGCATTTTTTTTACTCACTGCTATACGTCTATGACAATTTCAAATAGCCCACGACACATCGTGATAAATTCATATTGTATGATTTGTTACATAATCAGGACAAATTATTATTTTCTAAAATAATTCGAATATTTATTTTCGAAAAAGATAAATAAAATAGCAAATAAATTTATACAAACTTATAGAAACTGAAAACCCCCCTTAATAAAATTAATCCTATTATTCTTGCTTTTGTAAAAAATTTAACAACAAACCAAAATAAATACACGGGAGAAAACCATGCTAAAAAATATTGCCTAACCAGTTCGAACTACAACATTAATAGGTTCGAACCGGTTGGACATTAAACGATGTCACATTTAGCCATTCAAACCTATAATTAAACAGTTCGAACTGGTCTTAACACGTTCTAACCTAATACTATGCGATTAGAACTGGTTCTAAACGTTCGAATCGGGTATGAATAGGTTCTAACATTAACTCACCGATTGTGTTTTTCAGGATCTTATAGGGTTCGCACCATATATAGTTAGGGTCGAACATGTTACCACTTATTTTGGCGCTATCCGGCTAGAACGTATTAGTAACGCTTAGAACTTAATCATCCAGTTCGAACGGGACAATTGCATAGTTCGAACCTATAAATTGGCGGGCGGAAAGAATGCGCCAAATTTTTTAGCGAAAATTTGGGGCCTAGTAACCGGTTTGCACCGGCTACCGAAAGGTGCGAACCACTTTGATCAGGGTCACAGCGACGTCATCTCGTTAATGGAAGCAGTTCGAACCTATTTGCCAGACCTGGAAAAAAAGTAGACAGCCCCCGAGTGTTCACTTTGTTTGAACCACTCGGGGCTGCCGTGTTTTCTCTAAGGAGCGGTGTGATTTGGTGAGTTTATCTCTAAGTTGATAATTGATATTTGTGAACTTTTGGTTTTGGGGTGTGATTTCTAAAATTGAAGTTGGTTTTTTTTTTATTAGTGGTGGTTCAAAGGGAAAGAGGAGAAGTAAAGAGGAAAAGAGGAGAAGTAGAGAGGGATGAAATCCATCGATTTTTGGCCTTGGATGCTTGGAAATCAATTGGTATGTTTCACTTTCATATTTTGTTGCTATTTTCATGCTTCGTTGGTGATTGTGTGTGTTTTGGTTGGATTTCGATGGCATGAACGACGAGATTCTGGACTCTCTGTGTGAACCGGTTCTAACCTCTAAACATGTGGTTTGAACCTTGAAGCAGTTCGAACCTATTTTTTTGAGGGAAAACCGTTTCACTTAACAAGTTGAAACGAGTTATATTTCTGGTTAGAATCGGTTATTACGCAGTTAGGTCCTTAAAATGGTTATGACCGGAACATCAGGTTAGAACTGGTTGTTTCAAGTTCGAACGTGTCCTGACAATTTCTAACCTTTTAAACAGGTTCCAACCTTACTAGAACCGCTTCGAACCTGTTTTGCGTGTCAGAACAAGAAAGTTGAAAAAAAACATTCAAAAAAAGAAACGGACCAGAACCGTTTTATAAAGTTAATTTTGGCATTGTACATTGAATGGTATAGTTGGAGATAATATCATGGATAAGAGTTGGATGCTTGCAAAGAACCGTCTCGGTACCGTGTTTATCAAGGGTATAGGTCAGTTTATGGAATGTGCATAGAAAGTTGTTGCTGTGTATGAAAAGGTTAGGTGTCCTTATAAGAATTGTAAGAATGTTTATGGAGAAACCTTAGCAACAGTAGAGAATTATTCATTTGATAAAGGGATTGATCCTACCTACACTAGGTGAGTTCACCATGGGGAGAGATTTTGATTACATGAACCACAGGTCCATAACGAGGCCTTTGTAGATCAGGATTGGGGGCACCGGGTAAACCAGCGATATGGAGCAAATGGTAGAAGATGTAGAGGCAGGGATGTTTGGGACTGCTAGTGTGGAGGGCGATGCAGATAGTGGTATACATGGATTCGCATCGATGCAAGGAAAAAAGTTTGCTAGGTTATTGGCTGATCTTGAGGAGATTTTATTTTCGGGGTGTAAGGAATTTAGCGGGTTGTCGTTTATTGTGGAGATGATGCATGTAAAGAAGGAAACAAAATGAGTGTACGATGTTTAATTGGATGTTAGGATTGTTTAGGCGAGCAATAGGTGACACTGAGAGAAAGTTGCCCAAATCACATGATGAATGTAAGAAATTGAGAGATGGGTTAGGATTCTACTATGATAAGATACATGTATGTGTGAATGCTTGTGTACTGCTTTGGAAAGTGGACAAGGATAAAGATGAGAATGGATTGGTTATGCACAACTTAGACATTATGCACATTGAAAAGAATGTATGCGAGAGCATTGTAGGGACTATGTTGAGACTGAATAAAAAAGCGAAGGATTCACCTAAGGCTAGGAGAGACATGGAGGTGATGGGGGGTAAAGAGCTCTTTGCATCTTCAGAGGGTCGGGGACAGAGAGGTGATGCCGCCAGCTATTTACACATTGTCGTTGGAAGATAGAAGAAAGATTTGTGCTTGGTTAAGAGATGTGAAGTTACCTGATGGATATGCATCGAACATCGCTCGTTGTGCAAAAGCGAAGGAGGGTGTGATAAGTGAGATGAAAAGCCACGATTGTCATGTATTCCTAAAGCGGTTACTGCCAGTAGCGATTCGTGGATACGAGTTTAAGAAGGTTACAAAGCCAATTACTGAGTTGTGTTTATTTTTCAAAGACTTGTGTGCATGGACCCTGTAGGTGGATGTTATGAAACGTATGGAGAAAGACATTGGGATGATATTATGCAAGTTAGAAAGGGTGTTTCCTCCGGCATTTTTTGATATGATGGTACATCTGTTAGTTCACTTGCCACGGGAGGCATTATTGGGTGGCCCAGAATATGGAAGGTGGATGTATCCTATGGAGAGGTACATTGGTAGATGGAAGCACAAGGTGAAGAACTGTAATCACCTTGAAGGGTCCATTGCGGAGGCATAGATTGACAGTGAATGTTTTACATTGGGTGGAACGGAAAGTCTGTAATGATGCAGAGGTTAACGAGCGGGCTGAAAGTGAAATACCATCATTTTCCCAGCATGTAAGACCAATTGGTGCAAAGAAAGGGTATGACTTGACTGCGAATGCGTTGAATAAGGTTCGGTGGTATGTTCTAAGCAACTTAGACGAAATAAAGCATTATCAAGAGTAAGTAGCATTACTACAACATTTAGGGTGGGTTTGTATGGTAAAAATTTTGGTATTGGGTTTAGTGTTGGTATTGGGTTTAGTGAAAAAGTGAAGAGAGAGGTAATATTTTATAGTTTTTGTAATATTTTATATTTTTTTATGGAAGAGAGAGAGATTATATTGGAGTATTTTATTAGGAGAGAGATAAAATTTTGGGAAAAATTTTACATGCAAACGCAGCCTTAATTTGTTGTACATGTTTTATAATGATGGTTGTACTCACTAAGATTGTACATGGTTGTAGGGAACACTTTGAGGAGCTTTCGAGGGGTCGGGTGAGGGATGTGGAGGAAAGACATAAGCTTGAGTTCCCATCATGGTTCGAGAAACGGGTAAGTCACGAAATGATTGTATATTAATGTAACAACAAATAAATACTTCAAGCAATCTAATTTATAAGTAACTCACACAACGAATAACATTGGTATACGGGCAGATCCAAGAACTACACTGTGAACATCCCGAGCAAGTCACATCAGAGATATACGCCTTGGCGTACGGCTCAGACCAACGGGCGGATCGATATTCTGCGTGCATTGTTGGTGGGACAAGGTACCACACGGTTGAACAAGAACAACGAAGAAAAACCCAAAATAGTGGATTGTATTGTCGGGGGGAGTATAGGGTAGACACCGTAGACTATTATGGAGTCCTGGTAGATATCTTGAGGTTATGGTATGTGAGGGGTAATGTAGTGTACGTCTTTAAGTATGATTGGTTTAGGGGGTCGAACTCCTAAGGCGAAATGTCAAATTTTTTTCCCTACGTAATGCAAAAAGGTGTTTTGGAGTTAAAATATCGACAATTAAGGATTAAAAGCATTAAGAATATTGAAATGCACGTACCATACAAAACAAAAGTCATCAACAGAAAAAATGATATATGACAATGATGCAGTTGATAATATATGCCAAGTAACATCATCAATGTGTCAATCTGTGATTCAAGCTGATGCGAAATAACTTGAGGAATAAAAAATAGCTAGCTATCCTATATAATCAATTTTTCCTGATATAAATATAAACGACTATTCTAAGATACGATAGATACTTCTTTCCTTCATGCATATAACAAGAAAGAGAGAGAGAGTCTTAGCAAAAACTCGGGTACAACTCAGTCTCATTTAAAAAAAAACAGAGAAAAATTTAAAACAAATAAAAACATATCACAGCTTCATTCATTGTTAGACACAACATTCTTAGAGAACTAAAGCTAGATAAATTATTGACGAATCGGCAAGAACTGAGAATTGAATGAGAGTGAAAGGGCTATTACTCAATCCCGAGAAGTAAAAGAACAGAGAAGGACATTTTTTGCCTTAGGGGATGATGTTTGACATCTAAGAATTTGCAGAGTTACTTTTTAAGTACATGCAAATTGTTTTTTGAGTGGGTGCGAAAGGTGTCGGGGATGATGTTTGACATCTAAGCATTTGCAGAGTTACTTATTAAGTATATGCAAATTGTTTTTTGGGGGGTGCGAAGGGTGTCGGCCGACACCCTTTGCACCCCCTGCTTCCGCCCCTGGTTTGGAGGGAGGAGGAGACGATGATGAGCAACCAGGTAAGGTAACTGCGTTTCAAAGACAGTCAGCATTTAAAGTTTTTCTGCATTGGAAATCTATTATGGAGGTTTAAATGAATTCCTCAAAAGTTGAGAGGTTTTATTCTTCATAGTGCAATCCTTTAAGGAATACGGGTACCCTCTCCGGTCAAAATGACATTTTGGTTCGATATTTTCAAGTAAGACTGATTCAAGTATCTTTGGGGCTCTCTTTTCTGTAGCAAGCTTTAACACTTGGTTTTTATTGAGGAAGTTGTCTTCGATTTGTTTTTTCACAATATAGACAAAATACGGAATGTCAGCTGTCCAATTTTAGTTATACATGTAAGTTTTCTCTATCTTGGGAAAAATTTTAGATTGCTTGTCCACTTCCTTTTGTTTTCGTATCCACAATACCTTGCATCCTGGTTCTTAGCTCTTTGCTTAATGAAGCTTGCTCCTATGGAAATTTATAATAACATCCAGTGCTTGCTGCTGATTATCTTTTGCAGTATAAGCATGTCACGCCCCGAAGGGGTTAATGACAGCCGCGAACATCCACTCGATGGATGTTCCAGCGCTTACTCTTAATCTTGCAGCGGAAATCTTAATCTCGCAGCGAAATTTTTTTTTTTAAAACATAACATGGCGGCATGGCTGAGATGCATGATCTAAAAGATTCCATCAAAAACTCTTCATATTGACTTACTCATAACGTAACTTGTCATAAAACTCTTTCATACTTTCATTTGCACAAAAACTTCTTTTTTCTTTCAAGAATTTATGCAAATACTCATGTCGTGTCATGCTTGATAATCAATATCTCATAAAAAATTTCATGCTTTCATTTGCAAAAAACCTTCTTTTTTTTTCTTGAAAGAAATCATGCAAATGCTTATGACGTGTCATGCTGGATAATAAATAACATGTTATGCTTGATCAAGAAAAATCATGCTGTGTATCATTCCAATTTTCATAAAAAGTAAGTTTTCACTTACCTCGATCCTCTCGAGCTTAGAATGGGTCTTCGCCTACAAGCGAGTTACTTTCGTTATTTAACGCTTAAGAATAAACATTCAAAGAAAAGTATTGATATACGTACTCGGTTTCAAAATCCGTATCTTTAAACATGAGATTTCCTTTAGGTGAAATCATACATGAAATCGTACGTGAAATTTCTTTTAAACATTTTTAGCTTTCATAAAAGCAAATTTGAAAACAACAACAATCATACACATCAAACAACTCCAAATTAAGTGAACTTCTAGGGTATTTCAACTTGATCTTACAACATCGTCTTTCATAACCTCAATATCCAAGATCGGATCCGTAATGATTCAACCTTATCAATGATTTCATACCAAATCAGCAACCTTTATCATGTCTAATTATATTCTCCTTGTTCCACACTTTTCAATCTTACTTTGCATGAACTAATGACCATCAATTTCATCACTTAAACCTCAAAGACTATGCTATATAGTTGCTGCCGAGACCTATAGGACTTGACCTACATTCATGTTCTTTTATCTCTAAGTTTTTCCATCAAGAACATTGATTTTCAAGACCTATCTTGATGGTCAGCAACAATACTTATGGTTTAGCTTGCAAATCAGCAACCTACTTCTACTTTCCTTGCTTCACAATTTACAACCTATCCTTGTATGGACTAAAGACCATTTGTTTTCTCTTTTTTCCCTCTATTAAATCTCAAGGAGAACTCATTCTAGGTACTGCCGAGACACTTATTATCATAACATATTTAAATTCCAAGACCAGATTCATAACATTTGGACTTAAATTGATCACTGAAAAGGTATTCGAACTGAGCAAGAGTTCTGGGCGTGCAAGGCTGCTGGCAGCTTGACGTCTGGATCTTTAAAAATTCATAACTAATTCAATACTTATCAAAATGACCTGAAATTTAGTTTGAAATCTCTTACTTTCATAGAACTCTGTCATAACCTAAGGTTGAAGGGTAAAATATGCCATCAAGGTTAACTTAAATTGAATCTAGTGATCAAGAGAGATTGTGATTGCATGCATTACTTTCTCATTCTTTGGCCAACCTATGACTCTCTTGCACTTTAATCCATTCTTAGTTTGCTGACCTAGACCAAGATCAGGTCAGTATGGACATTTTTCAGCCTCAAAATCCTCAAGTTTCATGACTCCCCATGATTTATGCAAAGATTCACAACATGCAAGTAATCACCCAACCCAAGCATGCTTAATCCTTTACTCTCCAAGCATAACTCAATTCCTTTAAGTGCTTAGCTTGTTGTTCTAATCAATATCACCAACATAAGTTCTTAGCAGCAACAAATCTTACGAAAACATAACAAAAGACACATCCCATGCCATAGGGCAGCAAACCATTCGGTTCCCATTGTCCCTTTTCTTCCATTTTCACAACACTATCTCACATTAACATTTTCCAATCACACTTGCTCTTAGGTTTAGGCCACCGACCGAAACCCTAATCATCACCCAACTTACCATGTTCATATCTATTTTCAAGAGTTACAACAGCAAGTTTAACAGCTTCCAAAAATCAAAGATTTACACTTTAACTTCACATGCAACTAGTCTATAAGCAAGGTTATCATCCAACATGTTTCTCAAGCTTTAACAACTCAAATCAGTGACTTCAAACATCAATACCCAAACTCTAATTTACTTCAAACAGTTCACAACATTCAGCCAAGGGATCTCAAATCATACATGCATGTTAAAATCCATACAACATATTTCAATTCTTCCATCCAACCAAAACTGTGGCCTTCATATGTATCCTCCACCACCAGCAACTTCACAACCATCCCAACACTACATGACAACCAACAGATCCATAGACAAGAAAATCTCAAAGAAAGAATGAACACAACATGTAAGAAAACATTCGGTCAAGTTCATCCTCCAAAGGCCGAACTTACCTTGTTGTTTTTCCTCTCTTCTTCTTTCTTTTCTTCTAGTTTCTTTGTTCTCTCTCTTGATCTCCATCACAGCTCCCCTCTCCTTTCATCTTCTTCTTCTTTTCCTTCTTCTCCTCTCGATTTCTCTCTTTGTGTGCTCTCTTGTGCAACCAAGTGAGAAATGAATGTGTGTGGAAAGAGAGAGGCGTGAAAGGCAAAGTGGCAAGGCAGAATTTAGCCAAATACTCGACCAAATGAGGGGGAGAAAAGTCTTACTTGTTTTGCCCATGTGACATGGTCAGCTCATTTAATGCATTGTCTTCTCTCTTTTCATTCTTTTGCCTTTCTCTCTTTCACGTGAATTCCCTTCCATCCCAGTTTTACTTTTCAGCCTACACCTACTCTTTTTTCAGCCTACCATTGTCTTGTCTTTTCTCTCTTTTATTTCTTTGTCTTTCTTATGCCTCATGTGACTTAGCCTACCACCTTCTCTTTTGACTTTCTATGCTCTACAAGTCATGTCATCTAGTTAATGCTTTGTCTCTTTCTTTTTATTTCTTATGCTTCACGTGAACCACTATCTCCCTCCTCTTTTGTCTTTCAATGCACCTCACATGGATCTCTTGCTTAGCACACTATATAGACACTTAATCCACCTAATGAAGATTAAGGTTACTAAACAAAAGACATAGTATAATTAACAATAAAATAATCAAAATCATAAGTTAATATACAATGAGCATATTTAAGAAAAATTCAGAACTTATAAAGTTTAATAAATGTACTTTAAATGAAATACCACATACTAACATCTCTTACATCCAAATTTTCAAAATAAGAAAGTCTTATACATAAGAAATAATTATAAAGAACTTTAACTTCATAGTGAAAATCGGGGTCCATCCAAACCCAAAGTTTAGCCAAAATACAAGATATTAAGCCCATAAAAACAATACAAGGGTCAGAAAATAAGATCAATTCGATTTGATATAGAACAGACCCGTTTTTAGGCAAAACCCAATTTTTGAAGAAAACTTCAAAAATTCATAACTAATTCATCTTAGTTCCAAATGATATGAAATTTTAATTGGAGACCCCCAATAATAGCTGATTGCAAACCTCAAAATTTCACATCAGTCCAAGATATTTTTCTATATAAGAGAAATCTTTAAACACACTGTTATCAAGAATTAAGCTACATAAACTAGTTTCAACCTAGTTAAGCAAATATTTTAATTACCCCATAAATCATTGCACAATTCAATCCTATATGCTTCTAATACCTCTTAAGGACCTAACACTTGTGCCATGCAGTGTTATGTCTACATTATCCTTCACATGTCCTAACTGTCGGTTGCACACAGAGCCAAGCAACTCTTTAAATATTGAGGTCCCATTTGGTCAGAAGAAAACTAGGCCATAAAAATGTATCTAATTTGTGATAAGAATACTATTAAGAACTGCTTGATGCTACTAGTCTAAATCGGGGTCTCACATCCTCCCCTCCTTATAAAATTCCGACCTCGAAATTTGGTCTTTGTCCTCAATTGTTGCTCCTTTTTGTCTAAACCCTTATCGGTTATTCTACATATGTAAGGTTCCCCTAATGTGCAAGGGCTCATACTCTAAGACATGGGTAGGGTCAACCGGTACGCCACGGTTCCAATTCGGTCTAAAATCTCAAAGGTTTCTATGAACCTGTGTTGGAGTTTCCTTTTTTTCCAATTCTCTCTCTAATCCCTCCTATCACTTTATCATTCTTCTGGGCTTCGCGAATTTGCTCCTCTAGCGTCGAATGTAACGAGAGCCCTGCAATCGAGACAAACTGTAAATTTCATACTCTCTATGCTCCAAGGGTAAGCTAACATTGGGGCAGTAACTAAGTTGGCCTTTAACGTCTGAAAGCTTCGCTCGCACTCATCCGTCCATTCAAACTTGACGTTTTTCTTAGTTAACGAGATCAATGGCATAGCTATCTTTAAAAACCCCTCGATAACCCTTCGATAATATCCTGCTAGCCTAGAAAACTTCTTATTTCCTTCACATTTGTCGGCCTCGGCCACTTAAACACAACATCGACCTTACCGCGATCTACATCAACCCCTTCACCTGAAACTACATGCCCCAAAAATCGGACTTGCTCCAAACAAAATTCACACTTCGAAAATTTGGCAGACAACTTCTTCTCTTTAAGAATCTGTAGAACAGTCCTTAGATGTTTCTCATGTTCATCCTTATTTCTTGAATAAATCAAGATGTTTTATATAAAGACAACCGCAAACTTATCTAACAACTCCTTGAACACCCTATCCATCAAATCCATAAATGCGGCCGGGGTATTTGTCAGCCCGAATGGCATCACCAAGAATTCATAGCGACCATAGCATGTCTGAAAAGCCGTCTTGGGTATATCTCCTTCTTTCACCTTCAACTGATGATACCCCGATCTCAAGTCAATCTTTGAGAATACCTGTGCCCCTTGCAACTGATCGATCAGTCGTCAATTTGTGTTCCCTGAATAATTACATGGGGGTAAACCAGGTAATTATTCAGGGAACACATCGAGAAATTCGTTCACTATCGGGGTTTGCTCTACTGTAGTAGCCTCCTTCTGTGTATCATTCGACCAGACTAAAAGTCCTTCATATCCTCCTTGCAACATTTTCTTGGCCTACTTGGCTGAAATAATCGCTGGCCTTCACTCTATCTTTCTCATACATGTAAAACAACAGTCTGGTCTCCCCTTATTTTAGAACACGACCTTCTCCTCATAACGATTCATATTAGCACCATGTGTTGTCAACCAATTCATGCCTAGTATGATGTCAAAACCCCATCTCCATTACTATCAGATTAGCTAATATTATATGCCCCTCAATTTCAATTAGGCATTCTTTACAATTTGATCAGCACCAATAGACTATATTATAGTAGATCTACTCATACGCATTCTAGCAATCCTCGACATTTAGAAAAATTGGTAGCCAAATTCCCTCAACTCAATTTCTGCAATACAATGAACGAATATTCTTCATAATCCTTTTAACTCTTCAAATGAACCAATGCATCATCATGGAAATCATTAATCGATCTAAATGCTTATGAAGCACCTTAATCATTATTACAAGGGTCTCTTATGCAATTGGTCAACAAATCCTTTATCTGGGCTGTATAAATCTCCAATAAATCTCTCGATTCCCTGCTCATATAATTTCAATTGTAGAACCAAGTTCAATGTCAAAATTCATTATCCTCAAAACAACCCATATGTTCTGAATTCCTAAGCCTTAATAGAACAAAGAGCAATACCTATTCCTCAGCCAAATTTGACCTTCTGACTAAAATCAGACGTTCAGGCAAACTCCATTCGGAGGTCTACCAAAATCAAGACTTACTTCAATTAAAATTCCTTCCAAGGGTCTGCGTAATCATATTCTTAGGTAACCTTAACCATTCACTTCTTGTTGCACCTGCTCAGCGACAAGCTGAGCCATATGTCTTAAAACATCATCAGTAGTGACACCCGGCACTTCGGGTCCCAGATTTATTTGTGGTCCTCTAGGTGCCATCCTGCACTTCAAGGTCATCGTTTAGTACGTGTTCTAATAGGTCTACATAACAAGTCTAGCGTACCTCAATGTTTAAACACGTAGCTAACTCTTAGGGCACTAATCTATTCCTCATGTCTTCTGGCCCTACTCTCTATCCTCTGATATCACTTAACTGTCACGCCCCGAACGCTACCCCGAAGGGGGTAATGACAGCAATGAACATCCACTCAATGGATGTTCCAGCGCTTACTCTTAATCTTGCAGCCGAAATCTTAATCTCGCAGCGGAAATTTTTTTTTAAAACAAACAACATAACATGGCGGCATGGCTGAGATGCATGACCTAAAATATTCCATCAAAACCTCTTCATATTGACTTACTCATAACGTCCTTACATTACATCTTGAATCCTTATATACATTACATTATTGTTTAGCAACATGCTGCCTCAATATGATATCAAATACTCTTAGGGCTTCTTGTGCATTCTCCAACTATTGACCCATAGTGCATTCCCAATGGCCTATGAACAACAACATTACAATCTAATACTTACTAAGTCAGGTAATCCTCATGACACCTGCCACTTGGCATATCTGAAATGATACATTTTGAAAACTGTTAGTCAAATGGCTCAGTAAGGAAAAGAACTTGTAAACATGAGCTTGTAATCATGAACTTGTAAACATGAGCTCGTAAACATGATGTAATTCATGCATGATCTTGAATATTGATGTGCATGCATGCTTCATGTTTGCATATGCACATGCATTTACTCTTGAAAACATAAACTTGAACTTAATATGACACTTGGTCCTTGAAAATAATTCTTTCTTATCTTGTGGGCTACATACGCTCCCTTTTAACCCCTGAAGTCAGGGTTGTGCATTCTCGTTGGAACCGTCCCCTTTTTCCCTCGGAGACATAACATCTGGTCGAGCTAGCCCTTGAAGTGGCCCCAGGCCTGATGGCTAGACCCAACCCTTGGAGGTCCACACCTTCTCGCATTCGTCCTTCAGTGTGGTTGCACTTACCTCGAGGACTACCCATTCTTCTCGCATTCGTCCTTCGATCCCATTTGGTCAGAAGAAAACTAGGCCATAAAAATGTGTCTAATTTGTGTTAAGAATACTATTAAGAACTGTTCGATGCTACTAGTCTAAGTCGGGGTCTCACAGAGCATATGGATTTTTTAGTTTCATTTTGGTATTAAGATATTTCTATTTTGTAAAAGTTCCTTCGTGCTCTGAGTGTTCTATTCTGTTGAATCTTGTATGTATCTATTCCTTTCTATTAAAACTGAAGAATAAAAACAATTCTCAAATTTCATGAACCTCTGTATTTGTTGTAATGAAGGCAGGGTCTTTGCATATGGTTTGAAGGGGGTCTTTACTTCTACTGATTATAAGGACGTTGTTGTAGCTAAAAGGACAAGAGCTTGGGTTTTTTGTGTGGTCTTTTTCTTTTCTTTTTTTAAGTTGGTCAATCTTCTTTTTTACTCTTCAGGATTTATATTCAGAAGAAGAATATGGGGAGTACTGGAAATCGCCAACTGCTGCTATGTTTTGTTTGTCATTTGTCAGTATGGTTATGTGGGTGAAATGAGTAAAAGCACATAGCCAGCCTATGAAATGGAAAGCACTTGGTTATGTAGAATTTAATTGGGTAATTTCTATACCGAGTAGATGTTGATTTTTGGCATTTGGTTTCTGTAGAATTTGATCACTGGCTTGCTTACTCTTGGTTGGGTAATTTCTATATATTATCTCTTGTTTATGTACTATTAATATGAGGAATACAGTGCCTGTTTTCATTTTGTATTGTAAGGAATCCCTTCACATGTAATGTATTTATTATCTCACGTGGGATGAGGTGGTTCTTAATCTCAAATCTTACCTACCTCTATTTGCATTGGCTTGGAGTTTTATTCCACTTAATTGCTTTTACTGGTTAGTGGTTTTGTTCCCTTATGTTGCAGGAAGGTCTACTCCTCGTGCAGCCCCTCATCATGCTGCTTCAACTATTGTGAATGATGCTTCAACTATTTTTTAGAACAGGCTTAATGATGCTTCAACTTAAAGCATGCTAGAGCAACTTCAGCATATCTCGACATAGGTTTCACAAAGAGATTCTTCAGGATTTATTGCCAGTTGTGAGGTTTCTTTTTTGTTTCAATTTTGTTAGTGGTTTTGGACTTACATAGACTTTTGTACATTCTTTATGTTTTGGATTTGTGTAGAATATTAATAATTTTTTCTACCTTTTGGATTGGTGTAAAACTTGCTATTTTGTATTGCACTTGTGTATTTGAGAATGTTTTCATATTTAAAGAGCCAAAATGTGTCGGTATTGCGATATTCATATGAGGTGAAAATTGTGCTATAATTTGGATTTTTGTAAATATGAATCAAGGTAAAAAAGGTAATAGTGACTACATTTTCTCACAAAATACGGTTCAAAGGGACAATTTCGTTCGAACAATGTGTTACAAAATTTAGATTGAACAGACAATATGGTTCGAAAAGGATGTCAAAAACTTTGGTTCGAACGAAACATCTGGTTCAAAGAAGGATGTCAAAAAATTTGGTTCGAACAGATAATCATGTTCAACGGGATTTTAGGGACGAAACTTTTCATCACCATATGCTCCGTTGAACATGATTATCAAAAACTCTGGTTCGAACAGATAGTCATGTTCAACGGGATTTTAGGGACGAAACTTTTCATCACTAAAAAATTGTTCATTTTTATATTCGACGGCTTTCAACGACGAAAATGATGTTTTAGCGGCGAAAATCTCACTCGTCAGCAACGAAATTTTTTTATCGCTAAAAGTCAAATTTTCAGCGACGAATTGATGACAAAAAAATTTCGCCACTAAAGGTGAAAATTGTTGTAGTGAGTGGAATAATGGTCTGGGAGGCTAAGCTAACATTTGCGAGCGTCTCGATCAAGGCCTCGGCGGGGGTTGTATCCCAATGCCTCAATTTTGCACTCACCTGCCATAGTTTCAAATCATCTCCTATTGATTTTGAATATTGAAGGTCATGGTCAGCTTCTTTTCCGTCCTTTTAAATTTGAAGCCTTGTGGATTATGGACCCCGGAAGTTTTTTCACATGAGTTGCTACTGCTTGGCAGCAGAATGCCGTTAGCTGCCCTGCACGTGTTTTGTCTCAGAAGGTTGCTAGAGTTAAAAAAATCTCTTCGTACCTAGAAAAAAAATCATTTTGGTATCATTAAAGACATGATCTATTCTTTGACTAGTGCACTAGACTATCTTTAGCAACAGGACCCAAGTGTCAACAAAATTTCTTTGGAAGCTTCTCTCAAAAGTGCTATTCACGAACAACTTACTAGAGAAGAAATGATGTGGCGTCAACGTTCGCATGTTGAATGGCTGGTGTCAAAGGATCAAAACACCAAATTTTTTCATGCCTCTATTGTTGTTAGGCAAAATCAAAATTCTATTTTGTCTCTGCAATTGGAGGACAATTCTTGGGTGAAGAGCCACACGAATATTGGAGATTCTCTGACTTAGTATTTTGATAATCTTTTTTTGCTCTTTTAACCCTTCTATCCCCTATTGACTTGGCAAATCTTATTTCTCCTGTTATTTGTCAAGATGATTCACTTATACTGGACTCCATTCCAACAGATGAGGAGATTAATGATTCGGTCAAATCTATGGGCTCCACCAAACGCCTTACCGACTCTTTTTTTATAAAGAATATTGGCACATTATTGGTAATGACATCATTGGTATGGTTCAAAGTTTTTTCAACGGAGGTCGATTGCTGACATCTTCCAATCATACTATTCTTGCCCTTGTTCCAAAAGTGGATAACCCGCATAAGGTTCAACACTTTCGTCTTATTAGCCTCTGAAATATCTGCTACAGAATTATTTCTAAAATCATTGCGGTTCGACTAAAGCGGTTTCTACCACATATGATTTCTGAACAATAGTCAGCTTATGTACCTGGACGTCTTATTCAAGATAATTCTATTTTGACACATGAAATTTTTCATGCTATATCTCTTAAAAGAAGTTTGAAAGGTAATCTCGCTCTCAAAGTTGACATGTCTAAAGCATATGATAGAATAGAATGAAATCTCATTCTCCTTACTCTTAAAATGTTTGGATTTAGCTCTCGTTGGATTTATTGGATTCGAGAATGTCTATCCTTTGTTTCATACTCGATTCTTCTTAATGGTAGTCCTTATGGGTTTATTATTCTCATTCGTTGTCTTCGTCAAGGCAACCCTTTATCACCCTTTTTATTTGTAATTGGTATGGAGATCTTGCCACGGCTATTGGAGAAGGCCTCTTCTCTCTCTCTGATTCATGGTGTGCGTTTGAGTAGAGGAGGAGGTCTTTCGATCACTCATCTTCTGATGATTTACTTGTCTTTGGGCAAGCAACACCCACTAAGGCCCATAAATTTGGTTTTTGTTTAGATTTATTCTCTCAGTGGTCTGGTCAAGCGCCGAATGCACAAAAGTCTTCCATTTTTATTACCTCCAATACTGCGTGGTCTTCTGCATCTGTTGTCTGAGACTTCTTTGGCTTTAAGCAGATGTCAACCTCTTCCAAGCATCTAGGTCTTCCATTGATTCTTCCACGATCTCAATGTTTAGCTTTTGAGGACATCCAACATCACATTGAATGCAAAATCTCAAGTTGGAAAAGCAAACTTTTATCTCAAGCAGGCCAGACTATGCTCATTAAATCAGTGGCTTCTTCTATCCCCCTTTATGGAATTCCTCTATTTTACTTCCTCAGTCCATCTACAAGCGAATTGATTCTCAGTTGCGGAAATTTTGGTGGGGATACAAAAAAGATAAGTCTCACAAGTTATCTCTCCACGCTTAGAATAAAATTTGCTCTCCTAAATCTAAAGGTGGCCCGGGTATTAAACGAATGCAGGAGTTGAACTTAGTTCTTGTCTCCAAATTAGGTTGGTTGATCTCTTCTCCGTAGCCTCGTCCTTGGGTTCAATGTCTTAAGTCAAAATACCTCAGACATGCCGAGTTCATGAATGTTGAAAGAAAGTCCTCTTCCTCGTACATTTGGAAAGGCATTTTGAAATCTCATCCTATTCTATACCAAGGCAGTTGCTTCTTAGTGGGATAAGGAGATACCAACCATACATGGGTTGATCCTTGGATTCCTCCTTTTGTCCCGCACCTCGTATGGGTTCTCTTGGTCACAACTCCACCTCTCTGGTCAGTCGCTTCATTATATCTCTTCCAGAGCATGGAATCTCAGTCTTCTTGGAAGTACATTCGACGGTCCTTCAGTACACAAAAAACTTCATATTCACATCCCACCGTCGTTTGTTTGCGACAAACTAATTTGGACTCAAGATTCTAAAGGTGAATTCATAGTTAAGTCTGCTTATCGTCTAACGTCATTTGACAACCTTGGCCGAAGCACCCCTATTGATTGGCGTAAACTTTGGCGTTTGAATATGCAAGAAAGGCTGAAATTTGTAGGATCAAGTTCAAGTACCAATAGGTCCGGTTACAAAAGCACGATCAAAGAAGTTTAAAGATGTACTCAACGGACTGATCCAAGAGGCAACGGACTGCAAGAGAATTATCGAGTGGAAAAAGACAAGAGTGGTGAGAACATCAGAGGGAAAAGCCACGTATTTTTTTTTTTAGTAAAACACGAGTGAAGAGTGATCCACATTCTTGAGTGTAAACACGTAAGGGAGAGAATTGTGAGGTCCTTTCTGACTAACTTTGTTTTTGTAGCAATCATGTCTCACAATAGTGCTAACTGATCCGAAAGTGTTTATGGAAGCCATGATGAGTGAGATGAGGCATGTGATGAAGTTGGAACTGGAGCAGGTTCACGAACGGATAGATCAGATGGACAGTGCACATGAGGAGCAGCCACAAAATGGCCCTAATGTGCATAGAAGGGAAATAGTTCAACAACGGGAAGTGAGGGTTGAAGATGAAGAGCCTTATGGGTCTTGTTTTGCTGAAGAAGAGGATCAGGATTCTGTTGTTGGCTATAGGAGGCTTGAAAGGCGGTTTAGATAAGCTATGAATCGGAAAGATAACAACTTGGGTGGTATTAAGAAGAAGATCCCGTCTTTTCAAGGTAGATCCGATCCTGAAGCATAGCTTGAGTGGGAGAAGAAGATGAAGTTCGTGTTTGATTGCCACAACTATTCTGAGACCAAGAAGGTAAAATTAGCTGTGATTGAATTGTCTGAATATACTATTATTTGGTGGGATCAGCTTATGATAAACATGAGGCGGAATAGAGAACGACCAATAGAGACATGAGAGGATATGAAAACGGTGATGAGAAAGCAGTTCGTTCCAAGCTACTACTATCGAGAGCTGTACAAAAAACTACAAGGTCTTAGATAGGGAAGCCGAAGCGTAAAGGATTACTACAAGGAGATGGAGATTGTTATAATCCAAGCTAATGTAGAGGAGGATCGAGAGGCTACAATAGCTAGATTTTTACTTGGATTAAACCGAAAAATCCAAGATAAGGTAGAGATGCACCATTATGTGGAGTTGGAAGATATCGTGTACATGGCCATCAAAGTGGAGCAATAACTCAAAAGAGGGAGTGGGTCACGTGCAGACCATAAATCCATTTCTACCACTTGGAAACCGAATTATACCAAGCAGCCAGACAAGTCACAAACGTCCAAACTCGAGCCCAAGTCCGCGACCACCAGCCATGTTCCTCAAGGTAAAACCGACACTTCTACCTCTAGGAATCACGACATTAAATGTTTTAAATGTCATGGAAGAGGACACATAGCAAGTCAATGTCCAAACAAATAGATCATGGTATCCCAAGATAATGGTAAAATCGTGACTAACAATGAAAATTCTAACACCGACGACATGCCACCATTGGTGGACGTTTTCGAGGAGGAATATGTCTCCTGATGCATTGACATTGGTAGCGAGGAGAGCATTGAGCTTGCAAGCAAAATAATTTGATGAAGTGCAGCGGGAGAATATCTTTCACACTAGGTGTTACGTCAAAGACAAGGTATGTAGTGTGATTATTGATTGTGGTAGTTGTACTAATGTTGCAAGCACAATTATGGTGGGAAAATTAGGATTACTCATGTTGAAGCACTCTAGATCGTACAAGTTGCAATGACTAAATGATAGTGGTGAGATAAGGGGTGAACAAGCAAATGTTAGTTGCATTTTGAATCGGTAAATATAAAGATGAAGTGTTGTTTGATGTAGTACCGATGCAAGCGGGACACTTATTGATAGGGCGTCCATGGCAGTTCAAAAGGTATATGAAGCATGATGGCTTTACGAACAAATATTCCTTTGTGCTTAATCAATGATCAATAACTCTTGGACCATTGACACTGCAGCAAGTATATTAGGATCAAGTAAGATTGCAAAAGGAGAGTGATCAAAAGAAAAAAAAGTGAAAATCAAAGAGAGGTCAAGAAAAATGAGAAAGAAAAAGAAAATCAAAATTTGGCCATTGAGAAAAAACAAAAGAATTTCTATGCAAAGTGAGTGAAATTAAGCGAGCAATGTTTTCAAATCAGCTGATGATTGTACTTTTGTACAAAGAGGCATTTCTAAACACTAACGAATTTGACCTTGCTTTTCCTAGTTCTATTGTTTCTCTTTTGCAGGAGTATGTGGATGTCTTTCCCGAGGAAACACCTCATGGGTTACCTCCAATCCGAGGGATTGAACATCAAATTGATTTTGTTCCCGGTGCAACAATTCCAAACCGACCAACTTATAGGAGCAATCCCGAGGAGACAAAGGAGCTTCAACGGCAGGTAAGTGAGTTGTTGGAGAAAGGACATATGTGAGGGAGAGCATGAGCCCATACGGTTCCGGTTTTACTTGTACCTAAGAAGGATGGGACGTGTAGAAGTGTGTTTGATTGTCGAGCCATTAACAACATAAAGATAAAGTATTGTCATCATATTCCACACTTGGATGATATGTCATATGAGCTACATGGTTCTTGAGCATTTTCTAAGATTTATTTAAAGAGTGGCTATCATCAGATTATGATAAAAGGAGATGAATGAATAACTGCCTTTAAAACAAAATATGATTTATATGAATAGTTAGTTATGCCTTTTGGACTGACTAATGCTCCAAGAACCTTTTTTAGACTTATGAACCATGTTTTGCGTGCATTTATAGGCAGATTTATTGTTGTCTACTTTGATGATTTACTCATTTATAGCAAAAATGTGGACGATCATGTAGTACATTTGAAATCTCTTTTAGATATTCTGAGGAAAGAAAAGTTATTTGCTAACCTGGAGAAGTGTACTTTTTACACCAATAAGCTTGTATTTCTAGGATTTGTTGTTAGTGCACAAGGTATACAGGTTGATGAAGAGAAGGTACGTGTAATCCAAGATTGGCCGAGTCCCACAAGTGTAGGTAATGTTCGTAGTTTTTATTGCTAGTTTTTACCTGCGGTTTGTGAAGGACTTTAGTAGCATAGCCGCACCACTTACCGAAGTTATCAAGGAGAACGTTGTATTTAGATGGGGAGAAGAACAAGAAAAGACGTTTCAATTAATCAAAGAGTGACTAACGTCCCCTTATTGTCTTTACCTAACTTTTCGAAAACGTTTGAAATTGAATGTGATCATTCAGGTATTAATATAGGCACAGTTCTTATGCAATAAGGGTGACCAATTGCTTACTTCAGCGAGAAACTAAGCGGGGCAGCCTTAAACTACCTAACTTATGATAAGGAGTTGTATGCATTGGTTCGAGCCCTAGATATGTGGCAACACTACCTATTGCCTAAGGAGTTCGTGATTCACACCGATCATAAGTCCTTGAAAAACTTGAAGGGCCAACATAAGGTAAACAAAAGACATGCGCGTTGGGTGGAGTTCATTGAGACGTTTCCATAGGTCATTCGGTATAAGCAAGATAAGAAGAATGTGGTCGCCGATGCACTTTCTCACAGGTATGCATTACTCTCCACACTTGATACAAAATTGCTTGGTTTTGAGCATATTAAAAATTTATACGCTGATGACCACGGATTTTGTGAGGAATACTGGGCTTGTGAGAAAATCGCATGTGGTAAGTTCTTTAGGCTTGATGGATTCCTATTTCGAGAGAATAAGTTATGTGTGCCTAATTGTTTCTTTAGGGAGTTATTAGTGCAGAAATCTCATGGTGGGGGGTTAATGGGACATTTTGGAGTTGCAAAGACTTTAGCTTTTTTGCAGGAACACTTCTATTGGCCTCATATGAAACGAGATGTTGAAAGAATTTGTGATAGATGTGTCACATGGAGGCAAGCTAAATCCAAAGTGCAGCCCAACAGTTTGTATACTCCTTTACCAATTGCCAGTGAGCCTTGGATTGATATTTTCAATGGATTTGGTGTTAGGATTGCCTAGGACTAAACATGGAAGAGATTAAATTTTTGTGGTTGTAGATAGATTTTCTAAGATGACATATTTAATTTCATGTCACAAAACGGATGATATCTTGCATGCTGCTGACTTGTTCTTTAGAGAGATTGTGAGATTGTATGGCATGCCTAGGATAATTTTTTCGGATAGAAATTCTACGTTCTTAAGCTATTTTTGGAAGACTTTGTGGTGTAATCTAGGTACTAAGCTATTTTTTCCACTACTTTTCATCCACAAACTGATAGTCAAACTGAAGTAGTAAATAGAACTTTGTCTACACTATTGAGGGCGATCATTAGAAAGAAAATCAAAACATGGGAAGAATGTTTACCACATGTTGAGTTTGCTTATAACAGAGTTTTTCATTCTGGTACTAAATTTTCACCATTTGAAATTGTGTATGAGTTTAATCCTTTAACTCCATTGGATTTATCTCCTTTACCTTTGACTGAGCATGTTAATTTAGATGGCAAAAAGAAAGCTGACTTTGTTAAGTAGATTCATGAGAAAGCAAAACTCAACATTGAGCGAAGAACGGAACAATATGCAAAACAAGCCAACAAGGGGCGTCACAAGTAGCTTTTTATACCCAGAGATTGGGTTTGGCTGCATATGAGAAAAAAGAGATTTCCGACAGAAAGATGTATCAAATTGCTTGTAAGAGGAGATGATCCTTTCCAAGTCCTACTTTTAACGTTACTGATTTAAGTACTTTTGATGTATGTGATGAATTGAGGGTAAATCCTTTTCAAAAGGAGTAAAATGACGCAATCCTACAAATCCTACAAGGGATCTAGTTCAAGTACCAATTGGGCCGGTTACAAGGGCACGATCAAAGAAGTTTAAAGATGTACTCAACGGACTGATTCAAGAGCCATTGACTCAAGCAAATTCGTGGAGGCCCATTGAGCATGATCCACGTGAGCAACAAAGAATCGTCACTATGATTCAAGTTCTAGAAGGATCTAGTCAAGGCTAAGTTTCAAATTGGCAAGAACTATTTTTTTGGGGTCTGATTGAGCATGATCCACGTGAGCAACAAGTTCTAGAAGGATATGATTCTATGGCTATTTTAGGCGCTACTTTCTTTCCATTTATGCTATCTTTTGACTCTTGTGGGCGTGCAACATTTCCTTTTCTATTTTAGTTGTCTTGTTTTCTTTTAGGCAAGTAGGATTTATTCTTTTACCAGCTTTCAGTCTTAATTAGGATAGTTATGTTAGGGATTTTTTCCTTGTAATATTCAGCCTTTTAAATAGGTGCCTAAGCAATGAAAAGAGGGAGATCTGGATTTCAGTAAATTGTGAAAATATTTCTCTATGGTTCTTTAAAGAACTATTTGAACTTATCAGGATTTTCCGTGGCATTCATCACGACTTATCAAGCGGAATTTCCACCAACCGTTTGTGGCGTCTTCCTTATACCGAGGTTCTTGTTTGTCATAAATAACGGGTCGAGGTCTACCATTCAAATATGTTCATAGAACGATCTTGGGCTCCCTCTTTGTTGTAGGGTCTCGTTATTTTTTACGAGGTTCACATCTGGTAGCGTGAAATATTTTTCCCACTCGGCAATGCATTGCCATGAATTTACATTCTCACCATCATGGAGATCTCTCGTGTCTACTTTGTGGTTGCACGGTGGAATCACTGCATCATCTCTGCACCATCTCCTCTTTTCCTGCTCATATTATCGGGTTATTTGGCGCCTCTCCCCCTGGGCAATTAATGTAGAGCTCTTCCAAAGAGGGTTTGTTCAAGATTGGTCAATTGTCTTCTTGATCCGTCAACCTACCTTGGTCTTCGATCAACTGACTGCCATTGGTTTCAGCTCTTTGCTGCCATTGTAGTAGACTTTTTTGCGGATGAGCCGTAATAAACTTCTGCATAACAACATTTCCTTAGATCCCTTCATCCTTCTTGATCGTATTCTGCATTCTCATAAGGAGCATCTATCCAGTGGCGGATGTAAGGGGGCCAACCAAGGCCCTGGCCCCGGTTGGCCTCATGGTTCAAGTTAAATTTTTTTTATATATGTATAAAACTTATATATATTAATATATACTCTAACCAAATGGCCCCTCTTCTCCTCATTATGAGTCCTGCTATGCTCCTTCACCCACCACTCTCTCTAGTCTCTCTCACAGTCATAGTTCTCCTTCTCCCTCTCGGCCTTGCTGTGAAGATGATTGAGACAAGGAAGCATACTATATATTCATACGTTTATCTCTTTATTGAGTTGTCATTAGTCTTACCAGTTGCGACTGCAATTGTTGAGAGAGTGTTCTCTGCAATGAAGATTATCAAGACTGACTTGCGTAATAAGATGAGAAATGAATTGATGAATGATAGTATGATGGTATATACTGAGAATGAAGTTTTTGAAGCTATTGATAATGAAGTCATATTGCAACGTTTTCAGAATATGTAGAATCGTAGGATCTAATTGCCATCTATCAGTCTTAACAAATAATATAGTACTTTTATATCAATATAATATATTTTTAATGCTTTTAATCTTTAATTTTGAAAATTTTAACACTAAGACATTTTTGTATATTACATAGTTAATTATTTTTTGTCATTTTCTCTTAGGAGTTGGCCCCCTTCAAATTCGGTCTTGGTTCCAACGGCATCATCTATCTGCATGGAATATAGCTCCTCGGACTATGCACAAAGCTCTATGTGTGCCACAATGTTTTTCAACTCCTCTAATGACATTCTTGGGTGGTCCTCTCAGCGATGTTTTCTTCCCCTGGAAGATTGCTTCGCTTCTTCTCTGCCGACCCACCTTTCACTAAAGCGGTTGTTTGTATCTTTTTAGGTCCTAAAATTAATAGATCTGCCTAAACAACAGTTTATATCTGGCCAATAGTAACTTTAAGACTACTTTATATTTATATTGCAGATAGACGTTGGTTTCTCTGAAGCTGAACCACTTTAAATCTTTATCTTAAAAGTAACTAAACGATATATAAAACGAACAAGTTGTTGATATGGATTTAGTACACAAGTAATTCTACTTACCGTCCTTGTAGTATTGAAAAGTTGAAAAAAAAAATCTATAAAGGAAAAAGATACATTTGAGTTTGCTTACGGTCACATTTCCATTAAAATATAATTCTTTCGTTTAGTTTGTTCTTTTTCGATAACGATAAATACGAAAAGAGAAGATTATTTATTCTTCTTCAATTTCTTTTAAATACACATGCAGATTAATTACCCTTATCGAAAGATACAAGATAGTGACTAGATTTTAACAGAAGTGATCACAAAGATCCAGATGTATGTTAAGATATACGAACTACAAGTGAGAACACTTCAGCATGCGGGGAAAGACGACTAGTGGAGAATAAATTAAACCTAAGATCAACGCCATGCGTGTGGTAAAGGAATCCTAGCTATATACTTCGAATATAGCTATGGTCACATAAGTTGAAAAGTTGAAAAAAAAAATCTATAAAGGAAAAAGATACATTTGAGTTTGCTTATGGTCACATTTCCATTAAAATATAATTCTTTCGTTTAGTTTGTTGTTTTTCGATAACGATAAATACGAAAAGAGAATATTATTTATTCTTCTTCAATTTCTTTTAAATACTCATGCAGATTAATTACCCTTATCGAAAGCTACAAGATAGAGTGACTAGATTTTAACAGAAGTGAACACAAAGATCCAGATGTATGTTAAGATATACGAACTACAAATGAGAACACTTCAGCATGCGGGGAAAGACGACTAGTTGAGCATAAATTAAACCTAAGATCAACGCCATGCGTGTGGTAAAGGAATCCTAGCTATATACTTCGAATCCTTGACGAAGACTAATGTGAGTGTAATCGAGGCCATTCAATCCTTGGTGTCTAGCTGCTGGTATTCTTCGAGAGGATTGGCTCCCTGTCAAAGCAAATCAAATGGCAAATAGATGCATGCATATACTGCTATCATCGCAAAGGGACATCTCCCCTGCATTCCTCAACGTCAAGTGACTAGTCATGTCCTTCTCTCCTTCTAGACTTCAGTGTAAGAACAGGGGAGTATAGAAATAAAAAACAGAAAGAAAAAAGAATCTTTTTGATCGCCCGTCGAAAGGACCCTCAATTGGAGTAAACTTAATTTCAACATGCAGATAATCGTATGTTCAGCAGCCAGTACATGAAGAATATCCCAATCCACGCCCACAGTTCCAATTATGACTTGCTTGATAAGTTGCAGAACACCCCCAAAATCTTACAGAGTTTTTGATCTCGCATTGCTGTGAAGAAGCCATACTGAATATTATTTAGGGTGTTTGTGTCTTGGTTAGGGCAGTGATTATTGTATCATTTTGCTTGTAAAATAATGTAGTCTTAATTTTTCATATTTAAGACTATTTTTTTTTTGTTGGGTTGATTTGTAGTTGCCATATAAGGGGACAATATGGCTGAAATAGAAGGGATCAATCCCAATATAAAAAGACGAGAGTCTAGGAGTACTTCTAACTTGGAAGGTGAGTTGGTTGCCCTTATCTGAACAGCTTAAGTGGTATCAGGACTTGTGTAATCCTTTTATTTGGTTAGTACGTGTAGGTGACATGGTACAAGCTGACAACGAGAAGATAGTAGATGTTTGGAGCCTAGAATGGAACGACGTTGACCATGCATACGATTGGTACAATCGATACACAACGATCAAAGGCTTCAGCATTCATATACATACCGGCTTCAAGCATAGAGAACATGGGTATTGGCCAAGCAGAGTTTTTGTTTGTAGCAAAGAAGGGATGAAAAAAGAAAAGGATTTGGGGGTGCCGGTAAAGCAAGTGCGACGAAATACAAGATGTGGGTGTCTCGCAAGTTGTACTGTTCAGCGGCAGTCTAGTGGAAAGTATTGTATCTTCGAATGGTGTTCACAACATAATCATGATATGACGACACCTTCGAAAGTTCACATGTTGCGTTCTCAAAGACACATGAGCGAGTTGCAGTGTGCGAAGGCTATAGCTTCAGATAGAGTAGGCATTCGCCCTAAACTAGCCCACGAATTGATGGTGGCAAAAGTTGGGGGAAAAGAACATGTGGGCTTCACTCATCAGGATTACAAAAATTATCTAAACGGTATAAGAACTAAGACAATGGAGGTCGGTGTAGCTGGTGTTCTTGTTAATTGGTTTGGTGATCAGTTGAAAAAAGATTCAGAGTTCTTTTTTCGGGTCATGATGGATGAAGAGGAGCATATTACTAACATCTTCTGGTCAGACCATTCTATATAAAACGACTATGTCATCTTTGGGGACTTCGTGTCATTTGACACAACATACAAAACGAACAATGAGCACAAGTAATGAGGACATGTAATTTAGTTATTTTACATTATTTGGTTGTTAACTTATAGAGTTGTTCAACCCTGGTGTAGGTGCCGATTTTGGCCAATAAATTAATGAACTAACAAAAGCAAAAATGGGGGAGGGGGTCCGAGCCCCAAGGTTTAAAACAAATGGGGGAGGGGGGTCCCGGGAGGGGGAGCCTGGGAGCACGGGAGGGGGCCTAGAGGTTTAAAACAAATGCGAGAGGGGGCCTGGGGGTTTAAAACAAATGGGGGATGGGGAGCCCAGGAAGGGGAGCCAGGGGGAGCCCGGGAGCTCGGGCGGGGGCCTGGGGATTTAAAACAAATGGGGGAGGGGGCACTGAACATCCCTAGTTACTTATATTATTTATTGGTTTCTCTATCTTATTCATATTTTTCTACTATGAACAGGCCATTGTGAGCATTCCTAGGGGTGAATCATCACTGAAAAGCGGTCGTGTTCGGAGCATGTTTATTGTTTGATGAGACGACGCAAACATTCAGTTGGTTATTTCAAACATTCATTGAGTGTATGAATGGGAAGACTCCTGAATCTCTATTCACATATCAATATGCAAGTATGCTAGCTGCAATCTCATATGCCTAACCAGACACACCATTTTTTTGTGCATGGCATATATCTCAAAATGGATTGAAGAATTTGGGATCACCTTTTGCCAACAAGGGATTCAAAAGAGACTGGTTAAGGCTTCTATTCGACCATGAGGTAAATGAATTTGAACAGTGTTGGACTAAAATGATTAAGGAGCATGAACTGCAACACATTAAATGGTTGCAGAAAATATATGAGAAACGTGAGAAGTGGGCGCCAAAGTACGTACGCACTGTTTTTTCTGTGCTGGGAAGAAGACGACCTAGTTAAGGGAAAGTTTCAATGCACACTGGCGTAGGTACTTGAACACAGTTATGAATATAGATCGATTCCTACAAAATTTCCAGCGAGCAGTCGATGAGTTGCGATATAACAAGTCACGAGCAAATTTTCAGATGCTTGAGACTGTACACACCGAACCATTTGGAGATTTTTTATGTGATCATGCGGCAGAAGTCTACACTCCCACTATGTTGGCTATTCTTTTGGAGCAAGCACGGAAAGTTGGCTATGTTAAAGTTAACTATCGGAGGGAAAGTATTGGGACCGAAGAGGTTGAGGTACACGTATGCAATCGAGACGCCACTCGTGATTGTTCAACAGCAAAGCACTATGTGATCAAGACGGAGAATGGGTTTCACCATTGTAGTTACAAACAGTTTAACTTGTTGGGTGTCATCTGCAGTTATATTATATGGGTGCTGAGACAGAAAAGCGTGGATAGTATTCATGATGGGTATATTTTGGCCAGGTGGCGGAAAGATGTTAGAAATCAGTTACGCCGATCCTCAGGTCACATGCTACGGCTGATCCGACGTTGGTAGAGGTGATAAACCGAAGGAGATATATAAACCAATAAGCTTCAACTATTCAGCGTTATGGGGATAGAAAAAAAGCTTGGTCAATTATTGAGAGTCACCACGCTGCACTAGAACAACTTATTGCTCAATTGTCGCTGGATGATGATGATGAAGATCTTGTTGTCCCTGTTAGCACGGGTTCTGGAGTGGACATTGATATAGGGATTGTTGCAAAAGGTTTTAAAACGCGGGAGCCAAAACATAAATGGAATAAGCGATTGAAGAGCGGAATTGAGCAAAAGAGTTCACGTGGTCGTGGTCATGCTCGTGGCCGTGGTGTTGGCCATACTTCGTCACAACCAATGGCTCGTCGTTTACAACTATTTGATGAATTTGAGGTATGTTATCTAATTTAATGCTTAGATTTGAAATTTAAATGCACTATTATCGCAACATTCATATTTTTGTATTCCTCCTTCGTAGGCATCTAACGTGGACGAGGAAGAGGAAGATGACAACGATGAGGAGGATGACGGGAAGGATGAATCGCTAAGTGGACGATTTAGGAGCCTTAGCGAGTTGTAAAGCTCCTCTCTTTTTCAGTATTTGGGTTGTAAATGTTTATGATGTATGTATTTAGGAGATTTAGGGAGTTGTATAGCTCTTCTCTCTCAGTCTTTGGGTTGTAAATGTTTATGGTCTATGTATTTAAGAGTCTTGTAAATATTTATTATGTCAATTGGAATATTATTGTCACTCATTTTAAACACAATCTGCAAGTCTGTTCCAATATATATTCATTGAAATAAAATAAAATAGAGTAAAGCAAAGCTCTACATTAAGTACATAACAACAAGCCCAAACACGAGCAGTTCCTTATATAGCTAGTCTAGTCTGGTCTGGTCTGCTGGTTTGCTGGTGCTTGTCTGGTTTACTGGCCCACGAATCCTCACTGCAAAGTTGCAATTAAGACAATTTCATAAATTCTTCTTCTAGATTTTCAAAATGCTAAATGTCAAAACGGAAATTGGTCAATAAGAGAAAGGATCAGTAAAAATTTTGAGGGAAGCAAAACATGAATTCTTCTAGAATTTTGCAAAGTCTTTGTTTGGTTGTGAGGGGGCATGCCCTTGATCAGAATACATGAATAAACTGGAGGGTGTAGGTACCAACTTCACAACCTGGTCTCTGAGCATAAATAGACCTTGTGAAACCTAGTCTCAGAATCTTATTCACCACAAATTCACAACCTGGTCTCATAGCTACAATTGAGCTAACACAGTGAGAATAATAGATCCGGCAGCATGTTCTATTCATTTTTGTAGGGTGATCATATATGCACCATATATTGCCTGATTTTTCTTAACTGGAAAGTAATTGTTACAGTAATTGGGGTACTGAAGCATCTGGTCACAAACTAATGTATCTGATCATAAAGGCCTCCCTTGTATCACCTTCCCTGCTGTAACCATCTACAAGACTATTATAACTATAAGAATTTGACTTTAAGTTTCACCTTCCCTCCCTTGTTTCACGAGCTTGACCAAGCTTATAGTATCCATTGATCAATGAGTTACAAAGGAATATATTCATCTTAAATCCTAACTCCAACATCTGATCTGAACCCTAATAGCAACATCCATCTTTCAGACATCAACCTCAACACCCCTCCTGCTCCTTCCACATCTCCCAAACTAACGTACCCATCAATCAAATAGTTATAAGTCACAACATTTGCTTCAAAACCTTAATCCTCCAATTCTTTCAAAAAATTCCTTGGCTCTACTCACTTTCCCCTCCTTACAGTATGCAATCACTATTATGGTACACGAAAATTGTAGCACAAAACGAGTAGACTACATCCGGAAAAAAAAAACCAATCAAAATCAAACCATATCAATTTGCGGTATCATATACCTCTATTTCAAAATCAAACACCCAAGAACCACGCATCATAAGTATAATCCACCGAACGAAATCAAGACACAAAATATAATTGGTACCTTTTTTGACAATCTTCAACAGAGGGCTGGCGACGGAGAGCTGGGGGAGACGTAAATCTAAGTTTTCTGGCGAAGAAGAAGAGAAGGAAGACGACAAGCTGGGTTTGCGTTCTTTCTACATGGGTGGGTGAAAGCTAAATGGGTAGGTTGCTGCGCTAAATGGGTCAGGCAAAGGTGAGTCAATTTTAATTGACGTGGCGAAAATCCAACTGTTAGAGTTTAAAAGAGAAATCTAAGCCGTTGCTCAGCACCCTGAGCACCATAGTGCAAAGGATAATAACCGATCCAGGGACGAATCTACAGGGGGCCCGAGGGGGCCGTGCCCCCCCCCAAAGATTTTGAAAAAAAAAATCTAGTATTACTATTTATTATTTAAAGTGTCAGTTCATTCAAAAAATAAAAAAAAGAAGCATGAATTGTCCCCTTTCAACATTTATTACGTTCCTATGTGGTTCTGTTATTTCTGTAAGTATTCCAGCTCCTTTGAAAAGAATTCCCGGCTTCGTCCCTGAACTGATCCCCACCCAACTATCTTCTCTTCTGTATATAAACTTCTCACCTCTTCCACCATTCTGAGAGCTTCAATCACTCAACTCTGTTTCTGTTGCTGGCTAGTAGTCGTGAAAAGAGGGAGAAATGGCACCAAATGTGGAAAGGATAAAGTTGGGTTTGCAGGGGCTGGAGGTGTCAGCACAGGGTTTGGGGTGCATGGGTATGTCCTCTTTCTATGGCCCTCCCAAGCCCGAAGAAGACATGATCGATCTCATCCACCATGCCGTCGACACCGGTGTCACATTCCTCGACACCTCCGACATCTACGGCCCCTTCACCAACGAAATTCTCCTCGGAAAGGTACTTTAAATTATGGGGTCTTGTAACCTGTTTCGTCCAGGAGATCCTTTTCGTTTTCATTATTTTTCGTTTTTAGATTAGTTTCTCAAAAAATGTCATACCTATGTGGGGGCTGGCAGGCTTTGAAGGGAGGTGTAAGAAATAGGGTGGAATTGGCAACCAAGTTCGTTTGCGAATGAGAAGAGCGAGATTTGTGGGGATCCGGCGTACGTGAGAGCGGCCTGCGAGGCCAGCCTGAAGCGCTTAGACATCGACTGTATTGATCTCTATTACCAGCACCGCATCGACACCCGCGTCCCCATTGAAGTCACGGTTCGTGCCTTCCTTCTTCTTAATTAATGAAATGACTTGAAATAGAGTGTGGCAGAAACCTCTGCAGAAAAGAAGAGAGCTACATTATCAACTAGGATCGCTCTCCTTTTGGGAATTTTCTCTCTTGTGCACACAACCCAATCTTTTTCACTTGCTGCCTTCTCAACATGGATTGCTATTGACCTCCTTTACATTCTGTACTTTTGAAAAAATATGGAACGTTTTTTTATATCTCCATATCCTAAATGGGATATAATGTGAGTGATTCTCTCTCTCTGATTTTGACAATCAAGAACGATGGTCTTGGACCACAATTTTTGTTCAGGGAAAATATCACCTAGCCTCCCTGTAGTACAAAAAAAAACTACTAAAATTCATGGTTATGCACCCTCTGATTGGATTCAAAAAATTAGAAAGTGCATCTTGTGGCCCCTTTATCGCCAATTTCAACCACAAGATTTTATCTGAGGGTGCACATTGATGAACTAGGGGCTCAATTAATCAAATTGATTCTTGAACTCAAAAATAACGTTGACTCTATAATTCGGGAGGCAAATGGTGATTTTCTTCCCCTTCGTTAAATAGTCTTTCATGAGACTTCACCCAACCTCCATCCTCATCTTTTTCCATATCTAAATGTTTTGGAATGCATCCAGGCAAATTGAGGTTAAATTATCACACAAGATAATATTGGAACTTAGGTTATGTAAGGCACATATGGTTTATATTTGGGCAATGCAGCAGATATTACCACCACTTTGTGGAGGAAAGAGAATGTGTCTCATCATCTTTCATATATAATTGCCTATGGATTCTATGCAAAGCGTGAAGGCTTCATGTGTTATCCGGATGCTTCAATGGAGGAAATTCTATGATTTATGATCTACTGACAGAAGTTTCATGAAATTAGATATCATGACTATTAATATATTTATAGAATAACTTTAGCTTTGTGCTTGAATTGAGTGACCATACAGTCCAGTTCTTTATGCATTCTCTTGTTTGTCAAACACTGACCATCAACTCCTATAAGTTGGCATATTGTGAATTCAAGATAGTCTGATTACGTACCAGTTTAATGTTACTCTCCCACCCTACATATTTTGAAGAAGCTTGCTATTAAGCTACACTAAATCTTTTCTTCTGCATTATAAGATTGGGGAACTCAAGAAGTTAGTCCAAGAGGGTAAAATCAAGTACATTGGCCTATCTGAGGCCTCTGCTTCAACCATTAGAAGAGCACATGCTGTACATCCAATCACAGCTGTGCAGTTAGAGTGGTCTTTGTGGTCTAGAGATGTGGAGGAAGAAATAATTCCTACTTGCAGGTGAGGCATTAATTACCCTTGCTTTGGAGGTTATAGGATACTTGAATTGCGAAGTTTGATTATATCCTTCAAATATTTCAGGGAACTAGGCATTGGGATTGTTGCATACAGTCCTCTAGCACGAGGATTCTTTTCGTCAGGAACTAAGATTGTTGAAACTTGGCAGAGCAACGACTTCAGAAAGGTTTGCAGATCTATCAAACTGTTAAAGTTTTAAAAACAAACTACATGTCCATTTAGAGAAATAGTTCTATGGAATCATCAGCGCGTTTATGAGTATTTAGAGATTTAGATTCTATTCTTTATTTTTGAGTACTCTCGTTGTGATTGGCCTTGCAAAGATCAGTATGCTTTCCCTGTTTCGTTTCTGAACTCATACAGGTACCATTATTCTATTTAAGGCTTGCCTACACAATTCTTCTGTGTTTATCAAGTAGTCTCAATTTGTTTAACTAAATTATTTTCAACACCAAAACTGTTTTGCTGAAATCTTCGTGTGGTAGATGTCAAGTGTTCATTCATTATAGGCAATCAGAATGTTTAATTTGTTCCTGTGTTGGTTTTTACCTCCTTCAACCACACTATAATTGAAGTAAAATAAATCTCCATGTGTAACGTTGGTGTTCCCATCAAATCCTTTTAATTTTGCTGAAGACTAGATCGTAGTCAATACTTCTCAACTAATGCTTTGCTGCTACCTTGTTTTTTTCCCCTAACTGCTGCTACGTTGTTGGTACTCCTAACAATCCTTATTAATTGTTTACAGTAACCTAGATAAGTCATCCGCACATGACATTTTCTCTTTTTCAAGGAGGTATTAGTGCTCCAAGTAAGTTACTGGTTTAATCACATCAGCCATCATAATATGTGGAAAGAGATAAATCACACATCCCACTATCCAGCCAGAATAAAGCAAGAATGGGTTGCCAAACTTGCAATCAGTATGAGCTAGCCTTAGTTGACTGTTGAAGGGATCTTTTGTCTTTGTAAGTACATGTTAATTGTTGCCTACTCGACATAATTGCCTCGCCACCTTGTTGAAACTAGAGCAAATTTCTGAGTCTTAGTTCTAATAAGTGTTTTAAAATGTGCTTATTGTTTGCTTTATAAATCAGCCCGACCCCATGAAAAACCCTTCATCAATTAGTGACTTCAGTCCTAGTGCTGATGTATGCATACACTGCTTGCAGTCTTTACCAAGATTTCAACCTGAAAATCTGGAGCATAACAAGACCATATTTGAGCGTGTAAATGAAATGGCAACAAGGAAGGGATGCACCCCATCACAGCTAGCATTGGCATGGGTTCAACACCAAGGGAAAGACGTGTGTCCTATACCTGGAACCACCAAGATTGAAAACTTAGACCAAAATGTTGGAGCTCTATCAGTGAAACTGACACCAGAAGAAATGGCTGAACTTGAATCATTTGCCTCAGAGGATTCTGTTAAGGGTGACAGATATATGACCGGGTTTGCAACTTGGAAGAATTCTGAAACTCCACCACTTTCCTCATGGAAAGCTGCCTAAGGACAAGTCTTTGATTGTGCCTAAACATTTCCTACTGTGTCATTGCAATTATTCTGGTGTTTTTAGTCCTTTTAAGTTCGCGAGTGCTCAGATTAAGTATGTTCTGCTTTTTTCGTGAAGATCAGAACAAATATTACAAATAATATGCTCACCCCTCAGATCTTTCTATGCGAAATGTCATCGGTTTGGAGTGTATGAAAGCTGAAGTTTTAAGTTAAAGTTTGTCATGAAGTATAAGAATGCAGCTGGTTGTTTACATGTCAGAAGCATAAATTTGTCCTACCTTGTTTGGAGTGTATGAAAGCTGAAGTTTTAAGCTTAAAGTTTGTCATGAAGTATAAGAATGCAGCTGGTTGTTTACATGTCAGAAGCATAAATTTGTCCTACCTTGTATTGTGATATGCTGTGCTTGTTGATCCTTGAACATCCCTTATCATTTCCCTCTTAAGGACTGTTCTTCGTAGCTTTAGTGAATCACATTTTATATTCTGAAGCTATCATCCAAGTCAAAAACAATTTTCAAGAAGATACCAGAGAAAGAGAGTGACTGATAGGGAAATGAAGGAACAGGGACCTGCTGAAAGTTGGTTAAGTTACGAGAGGAAGCGGGACTTGATGGGTATGGATATCGCGTAGGCAGGTCAAAGTTGGACTCTCATCACTTACAGAATGTTTATGAGTGAGATGTACAATAGATGAACCATTGTACATTTACAACATCTTTTCTTGGAAAGTTTGGGAGATTTAGTTTTCTGAACAGTAGCATTTTGCTTGGAAAGGTGATGCCGAAATACCACTGAAGAAAATAAATGTATTTGTTATTCACAGAAAAAGTTGAATTGGTTCCTCCAATTCAGCCCTTTTCCAAGACACCAAGAAAACTAGCACAGAGAAGAGACAGAGAGATTGTATTAAACAAAAGACCCTCCTATAGAATAGGAAAAAAACAGAACATAATTAGCAGTTGTTGCAGGATCTCTAAGGAGAATGAACTTAATTAAGACATAGAGGCATGGACTCGTAGAATGCGACGCTGGAAGTCTCTTCTTCTGTCTGAACTGTTCATCTCCCTTGTTTTTCTTTTTGGGAGGGAAGAATCGCATAATGTTTTCCCTGTACCAAACAATTAGAACTTTTGTACCCTCCTTAATCTCCTTCCTAGAGTCTCTACTCTCTCAAGAACACCCTTAACTGCTATATCAAATTCGTCTTCAAGGGTCTTTAGCCTATATCTCGGATTGGAATAAACTATTATTGGGATCAGCTTTATAACCTCCTCTCTCATGGCCAGCACTTCATTCTTGGGAACTCGAAGCAATGTCTCATTGATGGTAACCTTCTTGTCTTTCTCATCATTTTATGGTATGAAAACCGAGTAGCTGGTATAGTTGTTTGGTAAATGCCACAAGTATTGGGCCTAAGCAGAAGCCCGATGGAAGAAAACTGGAATACACCCGGCCAAAATCGAGTCAAAAGTCGATCGCCTAGTGTACGAGTCGCCGGGAGGCTGTAAGCAAAAAACTGAGCTGCCAAATGCCCTCATCACTTTTATCTGATTTTCACACTCATTTGCTCCATCAAAACAACCAAGAAAGTTGCAGGTGGATGAAGATCGGCATTGATCAATAAGCTGACTTTGAATGGAATCCGTGAAGTTGGGTCGTGGGGCACCAGCAAAAGAGAACAAGTACTGCCTCTTTGTTCTCCTCAATCTATTCTGCCATCGGATTACCTGACTGTCTTTCGATGGATGGAAGTATGTCGGATATGGTATTGCAATGTCGTTGCTCCACGAGCTTGATTCGATTGATAACAATGTCATGTTCTTCGATTCAGGCAAAAACATATGCTTGGAACCCCAGTCAGACTCATCATCTGTTTGTCTTCTGAAATCCCAACAAATCCTTCCTCCAACCAGGAAGTGATCTCTACCCCCACATTCTTCTCCATTCCGGTCTCTGTGCAAGCCACTTGACTAGAGCAAAGGACTCCACAGTTTCGCCGACCCGCGTTGCCCGATTGCTCTCTCTGGAACCTCCACCTCTACCCCCTATCAACATAAAGGGGGTTCTCCATCTTGAGCACCATAAAGACTCATATGCTGTGATGTATTAAGAAAAAGAATCGATAGTTCGGAACACACGAGTGAACTTGCTGAATCACTACGCCCAAACATGTATGTTCGTAACGATCCAGTAAGCACAAAGATAGTGTGTGTGGAAAAAAGTTCGTGGAAATCGGAATGAGTGTGAAAAGTGTTAGAGAGCAGGCGAGAGAAGTCGAGATATTCGACCGGCCGGAACAAAGGAATGCTACTCCGCCTATTACTCCTGTGTACCAGAAACTCAATGCGTAATCTTAGCATTCAATGCGTATTCCTGAATAATCTCATTTTTCAATTATTCAACCATTTCATTTTACAAAGTGAAGCGTCTCTCATTGAGATGTTAAAACCCCAAAGGTACCGCCCGACATCAAGGCCAGCATAAAATGGTACATAAATTGCAGAAGCCAAAGATGAGTCATTTGTTGAGCACTTGTACTGCTTCATCCTGTTGTGAAATATGACTTCTAACATAAACTGGTTTGTCGCATACCAACCCTCTTTCTGCATGACTGCGACCGAATTGGCGACCCTAGGACCAAGACCGGAGTTTGATATACACGGGCACATATGGATCCATTTGTTCAGAGAGTGGCAACTCTTTAGCAAGTCCTCGTTGAATTGGCTAGGAAGATCATGCATATAGATATATCGACCTGAACACGAATCTAAACGGGATTTAGGCTTCTCAGTAACAGGTTTAACATTGCTCACAGTTCGAGCCGGACTAATTTGTTGGGTGTGATTCCTTGCACTAATTGCTACAAAATTTGGCTCAGTTTTGTCTCCCATCTGAGCCATCTCATTCGATACTGCAGACACGGCCGGTTCACGGGTAGAATTATGTATAACGGTTTGTTCCATAAAAGGTTTACGGGCATGGATTGCATTCACAAAGTTGTCAACTAGAAGAGTGACCCCATTTTGATCCCCACCAGTTAAAGCCGAAATATCAAATAAGATCATCATCGAGCTTAAAAGAAAAGCGCAGAGTAGGACAAACCAGAGTTGGTTATGGCACTTTCCGACGACCAATTTCTCCATGACCTCCTACGAGTCTGATCACCAGTACACAAAAGCCTATGATCAATAAGCCTTCTGTGCACCAGAAAATACGACAACACGATAGTGCTCTCAGTGAAAGCCTAAGAAAAATTATGGGCGTTCAAAAGTTGCTAGAGTTATGTATGGGAGTTTTTGACATTCTGATGGGAAATTCCAAGGAAGAAGAACCGATTTAAGGCGTAGAACCAATAAAAGGAAACCTCAGACCCTTGTGAATGCATATTCCTTGGTATCATTGTAGCAAATCGTAATATTAAATATGCTTTCCGTCTTCAATAGCCAGATAGCGAGTTGCTTATGGTAAGAATTTCTATAGAATCATCTGCTAACGAACAGAGTGAAGATTTTTTTCGGATCCTCGTGAGGCAGGAATTAGCTGTTTTTGACCCACTGGCAGAGGAGGAACTCATCAAACATACCTAAGAAAACAATCAACATATTCATATATATATGCCCTGAAACTTTTGGATTTTGGATTGCAATACATTAACTATACACATTAGATAACTATGTCAGTTGAGCACACAAAAATTCTCAGTATTAAGATACTCAAAATTTTGATTATAAGACCTATTAGTGAGAACTCAAGGCCATTTTTCTTTTTGGGTAATGAGAAGAATCTGTTGCATCTGAACTTTGTGCATCGGTTTAGACAGACCTAGCTTAGCTGAAAAATGCATTATCTATGCAACAACAAACGCCTGATATTCCGTGGTGACTATTCTAAGTCCACGGTTTGAATACTAAATTAATTTGATAATTTTAGTTAGGTGGGTTCAGGCTCCTACTTCTCTATGTCCAGTTACAGTAGTCCTAAAGAAAGTAAGGCAAGTTCTTCACAAAACCAGAGCCGAATGAGAGCATGCACAAGCAGGGGCGGATCAAGTGGTATTGAATTTTGGCATAGGGAGATTGTCAGGCAACGTCCCAGGCCTTCTCTCACTAATTTGAGACCAGGTTTTTTACTTTCTTTTTCTCGATAAACTTGTCGAGTGGTAAAGAATAACAGCAAAAACTGTGCCCCATATTTGCCAAGAAAAAAAAATTCCTGCTTTTCAGCCACTATGCAGTACAAAATCTTTAACAGACGAATGACATGACTGATCAGTGAGTACAAAACTTTGCAACTTGTGATTCGAGGGACGAAAATAGCTGGGTTTGGGTTCTTGGCCGTCCGCCTCCTTCTGCCATCCAGATGTGAAGTCTTATAGGCCTTAGTTGGATATATAATCCTTGACGACTCTTCAACTACGATTTCTTATCCCAAAAGACTCCAAATCTGACGACATCAATAACAGCAGCATGGCATTCAACGTAACCCCAAAGTGTGCAAAACCTCAAAGCTTACTTGCACTTCACGGGCCTCCAAGGTCATAAGTAGCAATCAATCTTCTGCATCAAACATGCCCAAAATCAGAATCATCACCAATCCTCAACTTACATCTCAATGCAACAGACAATATCCGTCGATGGTTCCTCTCAAATCCAGCAACCACAACTTGCCACCAACTCATCTTCCATAGACTCCCTTGAATCCTCTGTGCAAAATCTCGTAAGAAGCTGGTACAGAAGGCAAAGGTGGCAGCTTTCCGTTAAGCCCAGCACCCAAGACGATCTGAATAGAGCACCATGGAGAACCCAATTGGCCAATTTTCTAGAATCCACCTCAGTTCGTGTTGTTGCCGTTTTACTGCTTGTTGTGGACCTTATAATCACTATCCTTGAACTCTCATCCTCTTTATTTTTATGTCCTGCAAAAAGAATCAAAACGGAGAAAGCTTGGTACCATTGGGTAGGGATTGCAATCTTGAGCATGCTCTCCTCAAGGACAGTTCTCTAGCCGTAGGACTAGGCAGTTCGTTTTTCAGACGCCCGGGTTATGTGGTGGATGTTGTAGTTTCTACGGGGGCACTGGTTTTGGAAGCGTTTCTGGAGAGGAGGAGAGGTGGGTTGCTTGTTGTGGTGAGTTTGTGGCGTGTTGTCAGGCTTGTGGAGAGCGCCTTCGAGCTAAGTGACGAGGCCATTGAAGCACAGGTTGAAGCGATAGTATGCGAGTTCGAGGCGGTGCGGGAAGAACACAGGAAACTCTTGGAGACTGTCGCTGAGAAGGATAAGATGATAGAGAAGCTCCAGCAAGAGCTGGATCAATGTAGACGTGCTTGCACCAGTTCCCATGTTTTTAGCATAAACGTAGAGCAGGGGACTGGGAGCAGCTGTACACAGAACGTCGTAGAATTACTTCAAAGTTTCATGGCCATTAATGCTTGAGGCACATAATCGAAGCTGGGAAAGATTAACAGTGAGCCTTTTTATTCACCGAAGGACGTGGGATCCACTGCTCACTCTATCTCTTTCCGATGTACTGTACAATCTGAACAGTAAATTACAGAGAATACTAATTTTTTTTCCTAAATTTCTTGATTAGGAGATAAGATGGGGTTGTGACCATAAGTTCATCAATTAATTATCACAGAAAAAAGGTAGTTTTCTATCATTAATAGATTACATACATTTGCACTTCGGGAGTTTGAGACTATTAATTCACATTTCATTGCTGTAGAAAGGACTAGAACAATAAGTATTCGAAGAAGATCAAGACTGGAAGAAATATATCAAAGAAGGAATCGATACTTAATTTAAAATTTTGCTTGGTGTATGAACCTTAGGCTAATACTCTGCAGCCACATGTACACTTTTTTTGGGGTAATTATAAGAAGGGTTCGTTGCATTCAGATTTTGTGCATTGGGGTCGGACCAAACTAATCCAGCTAAGAAAGACATTGATAGGGTAAAGTGCCAACCACAAATCTCAGAACCTAGAACTGGTTTTATTACACGAGTATTAATTCAGTCAGGACTCACTCACAAGTTACTTATTCGAACTCATGTCTGCTAATTGTTGAAAGTTAAACTTGACCTAATCCCCAAGAGTGAAAGATGAGCTCCAAACTTTATCTTGTCCCAATCGAGGATGAAGTTTTTCTAGAAAATTCTATAAATCTCTAGAGAAATAAAGAACACTTACTTTTCTAGAGAGTTCTATAAATCTCTAGAGTAAGAAAGAGCAACCACTTTATAGAAAGTTCTATGAAACTATCTAGAGTTAAGTGGAAGAACATTTTTCTAGAAAGTGCTATAAAAATATCTCAAGAGTAATAAATATCCAGAAAATTTGTAAGCCTATATAAAAGAGTAGAGCCCCGCCATTTTGTACAAGCCATATAATAAAAAGGAGGTAAAATTGGAGAAATCAAAATTTGTTATTTCATATCCCTCCTCACTACTTCTTCCAAATTTGCTCTACTTAAAGGAGGTGTTTGTTTTCCCAAAATTTTGGGGTTCGAAATTTCCAACAAAACAAACACACTCCAAAATTTTTAACTTTTACACACATACACTCTACTTTTCACAAACCTTAATAAATCTCAATAAAGTAAAGATTCCCAAAATTTCGGGAATATTCCTCAAAATTTCCACAAACAAACGCCCCCTTTAAAGCTTAACTCTCTTCCAACACTTAGTTTTACATAATGATGTCCTTAGGGCCCACATATGCTCTTTAACTTCAAAAGCAATTTGTCAAGGTTATTTTCGAAACTCCTTTAAATTATTATAACCTCAATTTGATAATTTAGTAAGTATCCAACTTAAGCCTCCATAGTTAAATTACAGTAAGAGGGTGTTCGGTTGAGTTGTATTTGAGAATTTTTTGTGTTTTGAAAATTTTTAGGTGATGTTAACTTTATTGATATACGTGTTGTAGTTATTTTTATGTAGTGTTAAAAATGATGTTTGGTTGTAAAATTTTTTGTATTGTGAAGATTCTAACAAACCTTAAGAATACTGGTTAAATGAACTATACTTCGATGAATGATGTAAGTCAAACACCAGATGAGTAAAGAAACCAAGCTTGATCTAGGGTAGCTTGTGGGCCAAGAAACACGGAAGATAATTGAGTAGTCTCAACTGATTCTAGGGCATCCTGACCCTAAAATTTCTATTAAAAAATATATATATATATATATATATATAAAAGAAACAAAAGGTAACGGGCGCGTCTCTGCTTCGTGTGGGTCCCGAGCGGTACCACGCTCCTCTATCATACGAACTGCATGTCAGAGCCGCGCCCAAAGGCAACATGATAACTAAATAGAACAGCCGCCTATAAATTAAACAAAAATAAATGAAACAGCCAATAGTGCCAGTTCTGCTCCCTCTTGCTATTACTCTCGCTCTCTCTCACACTCGCTATTTTCCTTCACCACCATCGTCACCGTCTTCTTCGTAACCATACCCGTTCTTACCCTAACTTTCTTTTCTCTCACCAGCTCTGAGCTTGATGACACAATATTACTGAGAAATTCGAAGCCAGTCTTTCGAGCTACCTCTACCTCGGTTCGTCCGACAAGTCACAAACTGTGACATTTTCCGTCAATTTCTTTCTTTTCTTTTTTATGGGCTCACAAAGTTTCGCTCACCTGCTTCTTGATTTCGTGCATTCTAGTCCCTGAGTCTGTTTTTCTGGGTTAAAGAGTGCTAGGATTGCTTCTAATAGTTCGTAATTTTATGGAAGTCTGCTCTTGGTCTCGTTATTGTAATCATTTTTCCAGCAGTTATAATATAAACTGGGTTCGTTCTTCTTGCTAACGTTTTGATTCTTATCAAAACGCGTGCTGTTCCTACAATGCTACCTCAGCTGCACAGCCCACCCGAGACTTTGCATTATCTGCAACAACAAATTGGTTTCAACGTCAATAGCGTGGAAAGAGATATTCAGTCCTTCTCCATAAGGTGATTCCATTTAGCATACATAGGTTTTCACTATTTATGTTTTTCTTGTTTTTTCTGGCCTTCTTTTCTCAGTATTTTATGCACTGCATGATCTTGGATGTTGCACTTGATCTCATGCACTGCATTTTACTGAGCCGATTGATATTTCGTCAGTGACACATTATGCAATTTACTTTCCTTAGACTTAGTTGTTTCAAGAATGGAAAGAGTTCCAAAACTCTGCTTCCCATGGGATTATGCAAATAGATGGGTGAGTATACCCTTGACTTAACTAAAGATCTAACTGAATATTGGTCAAATGTTCTGATCCATTAGTTTATCGACTTGGCATGCGTTTGAATTCCAATCTTGTTGAAGTTTAGGACTCTTTTGCTGAGCAAATTCCCCTTATTATATTTGGTTTTTGTGTCCAACAATTGCCCTATTTTAAGCTCTTTATCTGTATTCGTTAAAATTCTGATAGGTCCTCCTTGTACTAGTTTTTGAGGTTTGATTTCCTTTTCCTTTGATTACTGCTTGACTAACCCCACCACATCTTTTTTATGCGGACTAGTACAATTTTTTATTTTTTTGTGTGTAAGTCCAATAATGGATTCACGTCTTTCTGATAACTGTCTGTATTGCAGACAGTATGTTCTTGCATCTCGTCAAAAAGACATCTTACATAGTTGGCCATTCCCAGAGAAATACCTGCGAATTTGTTTCAAGCACAGTATCAGAGATGTATTGCCACCCTTTGAACCCCACAGTTCAGCTATTCAGTCACTCAGACAAGGTGTAAGATTCAAGTCTTCCGAACAAGATAATGACAAGGCTGATTCCTTTGACAGTGAAGTACCATGTTTCGTTGAGGAGGAGAAACTTATAAAAAATGAGTGTGATGCATCTTCTTATGAAGAAATATCAAAGGTTTCCAGCCAGGATTCTGATTTATCTCTTATTAGCAATAGCTGCAAGCTGCTTGTAGAGAATGATCACCTTACTTCTGATAGTGCTTCTGATGTCCTAGTCCCCACAGTTCGACCTTCAACCAGAATGCCTAGTTTGCACCTCAATGTTCACCAGAATAGTACATCATGGATTTCCTCCAAGACGCTTAGGCACAAGAGAAAAAGACGTCAAGGGCAACCTAAGAAGCAGCGGTCAATGGTGAATATTTTATCCGCAGCCAAGCATTGTACTCCGGAGGATCTTTATAGAATTAACAGAATATTGGGATGTGGTCCAGCAAAGCCCCCAGAACAAGGGAGTGAAGGAAATGAAAGATTGGCCAATATTGAGTATAATTGTGAATCTGAGCTAACAAATGAGTCCTTAGAGAAGAACATAGAAAGAAAAGATTGTGAAGCAGTGACCATAAATACACTGCGAGACAAAAGATGGGCAGTAAAGTTCAAGTTCGGTGGACCCAAACCCCAATAAGGAAACACAATCTAGAACATTTCAGCGGCATATTTCAAGGTACAATTTCTGGCTCCATAATCTCTGCCCTCCATATATTTCCTGATGTATTCTATTCTGATATTGACTCTCAAAGTTCTAACGGCTTATTGAAGAAATTTAAAAGAAAATACTCTGGATGAATAAGCCTAAAAGCCTATGAAAAGCTAAGTTAGAAAGTAAAGTTCTGAACATCAAATGACTGGAATCTTTGATAATCCATGGAATTAGTGCGGACTTAATGTTTTCTATCTTGCACAACAACATCAAGAACATCCTGCTTATTGCTCCTTTTTCTAGCTTGTGCAACTATTTTCTTTATTTTTTTGCACAAATAGTGTGTTTGTAGTGTTTTATCTCATCAGGAATACCACTAGATAATTAAGATTTTTAAGTTTTATTTTGTACACAAGCTGGAAGCGTGCAAATTGTCTTCTTCATGCTTATCACCACAACACTTAACTTATGCACACAAAAACCTCCAGTGTGCCAGAAGAAGTAGTTACTTAAGATATCCACGGTAAATTCCCCACCAATGCTTAAGGGCACTCGAGTTAAAAATAAACACTTTACCTTTAAAGCCTTCTTTGTTCTTTTGGGGTTTATGCTTTAGATATCTTTGGGCATATTCCCCACCAATGCTAAAGAGTAACGGAGTTAAAAATAGCTGCTAGACACACTGCATAGATTGCACTTTGCTTTTGTTCTGAGTATTTTGCAAGATGTGTGATCTGGCAAGTCACCATGCTGGAAGTTCCATTTCACATGTCACGGTTAGTGGCTTTACCCTCCATGGCCTGTCGTTAGTTTCTTTTAGCTTGGTGCTCTGGCCTATTGATATTGCTAAAAAATTATATTTTAATGGTGTGTTAAGAAACTGACTTGTTTTTGGAACTAATTGAGGCTGGCCTATATCCATTTACGTCTCTGGTGATGATGTTTTTTGTGTTGTAACTTTTATCCATGTCATTTTTGCCCCCCCCCCTTTTTTGGTCAGAGGCCTCCAATGCATATGTTCCATCTTGATCCCTTTTTCTCTTATCCTCTTCTAGTTCCGTTATCAATATAATGCGATCTGCAAACATTATGCAACAAGGGACCTCATCCTGAATATCTAGTAGGTTCATCCTTAATTGAAACACGGGATAAAATCACTTATTGAGTCCTCCGTCCAGATTTACCGTAGAAACTGACGGAACCTTGGTCACGCGCACCCCACGTGACATTTTTCTGCTTGATCTGACCAACATGCCCTCAACCTCAAAGAACATAGTATTATTAAGGGAAAAGTTACTTTGAGCCCTCAAACTACCTAGACAATCTCAAACAAGACTCTAAACTACCAATCTTAACACATTAAGCTCTTCAACTTCCACAATCAATCAAATTGAGACAAAATAAATCGATAATGAAACAACGACCACTTTGAACTGATGACGTTGCCAGATATAGAGTTGACCGGATGTCTGGCAATCATTGATGGGGTCGCTGATGGGTTGGATCATGGGGGTTGGGTATGGAAAATCAATCAAATTGTGTCCTCCGCCTAGATTTACCATCAAAACTGACGGAACCTTGGTAACGTGCACCGCACGTGACATTTTTTCTACTTGATCTACCAACGTGCCCTCAACCTCAAAGTGCATAATATTATTAAGGGAAAAAGTTACTTTGAGCCCTCAAACTACCTAGACAATTTCAAACAAGACTCTAAACTACCAATCTTGACACATTAAGTTCTCCAACTTTCACAGTCAATCAAATTGAGACAAAAGACATAGATAATGAAACAACGATGACTTTGAACTGATGATGTTGCCAGATATATAGCTGACCGAATGTCTGGCCATCATCGATGGAGTTGCTGATGGGTTGGATCACGGGGGTTGGGTATGGAAAATCAATCAAATTGTGTCCTCCGTCTAGATTTACCATCGAAACTGGCGGAACCTTGGTAACGCGCACAGTACGTGACATTTTTCTGCTTGATCTGACCAACATACCCTCAACCTCAAAGCGCATAGTATTATTAAGGGAAAATGCACTTTGAGCCCTCAAACTGCTTAGACAAATTCAAACAGGATTTCAAACTACCAATCTTGACACATTAAGTTCTCCAACTTCCACAATCAATCAAATTGAGATAGAAGACATCGATAATGAAACAACGGAGACTTTGAACTGATGATGTTGCCCGATATAGAGCTGACTCGATGTCTGTCAATTGTCGATGTTGTTGCTGATGGGTTGGATCATGGGGGTGGGGTATGGAAAATCAATCAAATTGAGTCATCCGTCCAAATTTACCATCGAAATTGACGGAACCTTATTTTTTCTGCTTGATATGACCAACATATCCTCAACCTCAAAGCGTATAGTATTATTGAGGAGAAAAGTCACTTTGAGCCTTCAAACTACCTAGACAATTTTAAACATGACTCCAAACTACAAATCTTGAGATATTAAGCTCTCCAACTTCCACAGTCAATCAAATTGAGACAAAAGACATCGATAATGAAACAACGACGACTTTGAACAGATGACGTTGTCGAATATAAAGTTGAGTGGATGTCTGGCGATTGTCAGTGGGGGTCGCTGATGGGTTGGATCATGGGGGTGGGGTATGGAAAGGAATGGCTAGGGTTTTCTTCAAACAAATTGGGGATTTTTTTTTATCGGGAGAGGGCAACAATTAAATATTTGGAAGTGGCCATGTTGACTTGAAAAGCCTCCAACGGGGCCTCCCAATCTCTGATTGGTGCTCACGTGGCACATTTTTTTACAGCCCCTGTATAACTGATGCCACGTTCAGGGAATGACCACAGAAAGAGTCCAGAGTTGCCTAAACAGGTGACCTTCTTGATTGGTTTGTCGAGATTTAGAGGCCTCAAAATCTTTTTTAATATACCATATTAAAAAAATGTATAATATTATTCAAATGCTAACAAAATTAACTTAAAAGCTACCTCAAATAGCGTATGAAGTGTTTTAATTCGTAGGTTTCTTATTACAAAAAAAAAACTTATTAAATCGCACAACTTTTTTAGTCCATAATTTTAGCTAGCAGTTTAAATTGATCATCTTATGAAGTCTCCTAAATTAAATCTATTAGTTGCTAATTGATCCAAACGAAAGGCCTTATGCATAAACTCTCCTTAATTAAAATACTAACATCTACTTTTTTTTTTTTGAAACTCATGATGATATATTAAAAAAACACACAAACAAAAATTACAATCTAGGAAAACAAATAACAGAACCCAAAAGGAGCGTTACAAACGACAGTGGAGGGGCCAACATTAAAGTGGCTTTGAAAGAGGACACAAGGTCCTCAGAGATAGCGGACTCGAAGTCCGAAGCGAGAGGACCCGAGAGGCCTTAGGGAACACGTAAAAACCGTGAAAGAACTGTCTCTGAAGGACCGACAACAGTGTTGCCGAGCCAGCTCCAGCAGAGTGCTAAACTTGCAATCCCAGTTGCAATTGCAAACAGTAAAAGAACATGTAATTAAACCTAAACAAGCCCTAAACATAGGGGCTGGCCCAAACAGGCTTATGTGTAACATAAAGCATAACATAAATGTCCCCATCAACCGGGGAGAATCAGGCCAGAACAGGACCGGTGGCGGCGGCGCGTGCATGGCAGAGGAGGAGATCCAGACCGGTAAATGAAGGACAGGAGCCACAGAGGCTATTCCGGTGGAGAAGATATGGATACGGGTGAAAGAGGGTTGGTCACACGCGGCCAAGAGCAGTCACTCGTCAGATCCACGCGCCGCGCGTGGGGCTCCTGGATCAACATCCGCCACCGTTTTGACGCCGGAGAAGATGGGTCTGGTAGCTCTCGACGTGAGGAGTCCAACCAGCCGGCACGTGCGTGTCCAAAGGAGACGGAAACCGCCGAACACCGCTTGGAAGCCACCTGCAAGAAAAAACCACCCAACCAAGCCACAACCGACCGGACCTGAGAGAAGGAAAGGAAAGAGGGAAGAGGGGGAAGGGAAAAAGAGAAGAAAAAAGGAGGAGGGGGTGAAGGAGCCGGAGCTCCCCCCTCCCCCGTAAAGGCTTGGTGGGTGGGGAGAAAACAAAGAGAGTTTAGAGAGAGGGTTTTTTTTTTACAATACTAGCATCTACTTATTTGTTAGCCGTTTAAGCTTACCATCTACACTATATAATTTTTTCTACCCTTTAATTACTTCATCGGTCCATTTGGTTTTTCCCTTTTAAGTTATTCAAATGTATTGTTTTGGCTTTTCTATCTTTTTTCATTTTTCTTTGTCATTTTGAGGCGGTGTCCGAGCTTAAAATCAATCTTGCGAAATCTGAAATTATTCCTATTGGTTTGGTGGGAAATGTTCGAGACTTGGGTGGAATTTTGGGATGTAGAGTGTCCTTTCTCCCTATCACTTATCTCGGTCTTCCTTTGTATGCTCGTTTTAAAAACATTCACATTTGGGATGTCATTATTGAACGAACGGAGAGGAGGTTGGCTAGGTGGAAGCGGTGTTATCTCTCGAAAGGAGGTAGAGTTACCTTGATCAAGTCCACTCTTGTTAATCTCTCGACTTACTTTTTGTCTCTTTTCCCTCTCCCTTCTTCCATGGCTTGTAGATTGGAACAACTTCAAAGGGACTTTTTATGGGGAAGCAATGACAATGTGCATAAGTTTCATCTCCTCAAGTGGGATAAGGTGTGCTGCCCTATCAGGAATGGTGGGTTGGGTATTAGGCGGTTGCCCACTTTCAACAAGGCTTTGCTTGGGAAGTGGTTGTGACGTTTTGCGTTTGAGCATAACAGTTTGTGGAGGAGTGTTATTTTGGAAAAATATGGGAGTGTGGAGGACCTCTAGAGTGGAGGTTCTTATGGAGTTAGTCTTTGGAGATACATTAGTAAAGGGTGAATTCCCTTCAGCGAGAACATCTGTTTTGTGGTGGGTTGTGGTAGTAAAGTTCGTTTTTGGAGTGATCTTTGGTGCGGGGAGAGACCTTTGAGATTTGTGTTCCCGCTTCTTTTTGACATAGCTAGAAATAAAGATGCTACAGTGGCGGACAATTGGGATGAGAATTCTGGAAGGGGGGCTTGGAATATTCAGTTTGTTAGGGCGGCTAATAATTGGGAGTTGGAGATTTTTTCGTCCTTCTTTTTGTTACTCTACCCCAGGGCCCCTAGTAGTGGAGTTGAAGATAGGATGTGGTGGGCGGGATCCAAATCTGGAAAATTCTCCGTGAAGTCGTTGTATGGGATACTTTCTTGCAATCCTAGCGCCACTTTTCCGTGGAGGCCGATTTGGAGGTCCTCTGTCCCTATGAGAGTTTTCTTTTTTGTGTGGGAGGCTGCCCATGGGAGAGTCTTGACTATCGACAATCTTAGAAGGAGGGGTGTTTGTGTTCTTGATTGGTGCTTCCTTTGTCGAAACTGTGGGGAATCTGTGGATCATATCCTCCTTCACTGTGCGGTCGTTAGGGATCTTTGGTGTCATGTGTTTAGCATTATGCACTATTGTTGGGTTATGCCATCCAGGGTGATTGATGTGTTGTGCGGTTGGAAGAGGAAGTTTATTGACTCAATTGCTTCGGTTGTTGTGGAAGATGATCCCTTTGTGCATTTGGTGGGAGCAGAATGATAGATGTTTCAATGACACTTTTTTGTCTCTTGAAGGGTTGAAGGGCAAGCTGATGACTTCTTTGTTTTTGTGGGCTATTGTTGTTCTAGGCTATCCTTTCTCAGATTTTTTCGATTTCATTAGTTTTGTAGCTTGTATGGCTTAGGTGCTTCAGTATAGCTCTTGTGTCCTATCACCTTTTTTTGGTTTTGAATAAAGTTTTCCTTATAAAAAAAAAACTTTTACAATCTTTGATTTCATCTATTTAGAGTCCCTTTATTTAATTTTATATTTTCGTTATCTTGTATTTTTTGTGTTTTACTTTTATTCTTTTTTATTTTTTATTTTTTACAATTTAATATATTAGTGGAAAAGTCATTTTGAGCCCTCAAACTACCAAAGCAATTTCAAACAAGACCCCAAACTACTATGCGCTTTGAGATTGAGGGCATGTTGGTCAGATCAAGCAGAAAAAATGTCACGTGTGGTGCACGTGACCAAGGTTCTGTCAGTTTGGACAGTAAATTTGAACATAAGGTTTAATTTGATTGATTGTAGAAGTTAGATGGCTTAATATGACAAGATTGATAGTTTGGGGTTCTATTTGAAATTGCTTTGGCAGTTTGAGATGTCGAAATGACTTTTCCCCTTGAAACAAACAGATAACTCAAAGTCCATCCTTGATGTAATCCTATGGCAACTGGAAACTCCTGGGAATTCTTCCAAAAGCTCTTTATGGGTTATTTTCTCCCACGTACATATGTTTTGACATTGACATACAAAATTGGAACATGTTTTTTTTTCTAAGACCTAGGGCATTACCTCCTTGGAACCCTATCATATACTTTTTCTTATACAATATAAGGCATATGAAGGTCTTCTATGTGTTTTGCAGAATAAGGAAGCGAGGATAGAAGGATGCGAAGATACCAACATTTATGGTACTAGATGTTCAAATTGTCATAAGGAGGATAAATCTGAGTAGAGTGCATGGCGCTAACTACTGAGGCAAACATCTAGGGATGAACTTTTCTTCTTCCCTGCATATAATTTTACAGGACACAACGAAAATCTTGAGGGAAGGACCTAGAGTGCATATAAATTGAAGGACCGGGCAAAGAGAGGTCCAGTCTGTATATTTAGGAGACAATAATTTGTGACCCTTTCCAAAGACATTTGGTCTGGCTGTGTTATCAAAGCATTTATAACGGAGCAATGTGTAATATTAGCCTTTCTGACATTGAAGTGTTAGTGTAGAATGACCTTTTACAATAGAATGGCAAAAGATTAAGACCAGATATACAAATATGTATGAGCGCATTGAACATAAAAGGGTTACATACATTTTTTTTTACCAATAAACTGAAGGGATATTTGTACTTTGTACCCTAAAGTATCATCTTTAAAGATTGCACCCTTAAACTACCAATGCTTGATACTACTCACTCTTCGTATAAAACTAGACGAAATGGTGGTCACTTTGTCTTACTGTGACTCTCTCTCTCTCCCCCCCCCCCCCCCAACCACAACCCAACTTACTGTTATCTTATTTAAGGTAATTGTACTTTTCACTCTTTCACATTGTGCTATCGTTTACACTTTGTATGTTAAACTACTAAACTGTTAGATGTTTCACTTACCGATAACTAAGCTCACATACCTAGTACATAAAATTTCCGTGGGGTGAAAAGTATCAGTCATCAGTGGTTTGAGCTTGCAATGTTTTAAAGTTAGGCAGTGGAAGGTGAAAAGTATAAACTATACTTGGGAAACAGAAAGTGTATTTAATCCTAGAAGAAAGTGTATTCTCTTGTTCTGATTTGAGAGTAAGAAAGACATAGAAACTTGAAACTTTTAACCTGGAACAGTGTCCCATATTCAGTTGATGATTTCTTATTCCTAGTTGGTATTGCAATAAGCGTAATCTCTTCAGATTATTAGTTCTGACCGTCATTCAAATAATTCTGTAATTATTATTGATAAAGCTTTCTAATCACCTAAGTTTCAATTCAGAAGATCTCAACTTTAAGTCATTGAAAAATGATATTTATTTACAGATTGATTGTTCTCACTTGATATTAATCTATTCCTGCCACTGCTTGGGTATAAGCCTAAGCAACTGTCTTCTACAGAATATTTAGTCTCCATGGGCTGTCGTATTTCCGTAGTGTGGATGATCTGTAAAATTATGCCCTCTTGGAGCTTGTCATGAATAGCTAGGAAGATTGATAATCTTGCTGTTTTTGGGAATTCAACAATCTACTCTATTTAGCCTGCCAATTGATGGTGCTCTTACATTTGCTTTGTTTTTCTCGCCTTTCCTATCAGCTAGTTCCGATCCTTCTGTTTGGAAGTTCTTCTGTTTGTACCGAACTGCTTGTAGAATCAAATCCTATTCCACAACATCCTATATCAGCTATACATCCTCCTTGCATTTATGCCAGAGTTGTCTGCCATAGTTCAGTGGAATTTTTCCTTTCTCAAATGTTCAAACAGCCACATCTATATTCACCAGTCAAAAGAAGAAGACAAAAAGAGAGAGAGAAGAAAAAAAGCAAGAGGCCCACACTTATTAACAAGTAGTTCATTTGTTCTTCTTTCCAATAATCTCTTCATGAGTATCAAATCGAGCGAAAATTGGGTTATGACTAGTATTTTTTTAGGCTTAATTGCTCTTCGAGTCCCTGTGGTTTAACGTTTTCTCAAAAAAAATTCCTAGGGTTCACTTTGGATTAAACTGGTCCCTGGGGCTAATAAGTTTCCCAGTTATGTCTCTCCGTTAATTCAACCCTCCTGACTTAACAGAATCTGTTGACGTGGCTAACAGAGCCCACGTAAGCACCAATAACACGCTGACACATGCCTTTCATTTTCTCTCTCTCCAAATGGCGCCACGTCAAATGGCAATATGGACTTTTTTGGGAAAACGTTAAATTATTGGGACTTTTTTAAGAGAACGTTAAACCAAAGGGACACGTGGAGCAATTAATCCTTTAAGGTCAGTATATTTCACGCCTATGTTTGAATGTCATTGCACAGTTGATCATTTAGTTGACAAGATTTGTGATGCTAATGTTATTTGGAGAAGAAATGCTGATGAAAATACTAACACTCTACTTTAAAACAGAGATGTTCCATATACGCAGAAATTACTAATATGTCGATCGAATTATAATTAAGCATCAATAATTTATCTGAAGAGGTGTTCCTGGATTTTTCAAGGGGGATTTCATCTACGTTGAAACATTTGAAGGTCTTGGAAGGCTTCCAATGCTTTGTGGGAGTTCACTTGCACGTTGATTATTAGAAGTGATATTTTTGTCTTGGACTAACTTTTTTCCGACAGGACGTGAGGCGTCTACACTAACAAAAAATTCTAATATATGAAGAATTCTTTCTAGTACTGAGACTTGTTTACCAAACGATCTAAAGATTTGTTGCCTCTCAGTAAAGAAGTGGTGCAATGTTTTCCAAGAAAAAAAGCTTCATAGAGGGCTTGTTTTTAGGTACAAATGACTTTATAAAGACTTAATTTCTCCATGGGTTCTTGTGGTTTAACGTTTTCCTAGAAAAATCTCTATAGTTTTAATTTGGATTGAACTAGTCTCTGGGGTTAATAAGTTTTCCAATTATGTCCCTCCTTTAATCCGACTCGGCATCTGACGTGACACTGTTTGGAGAGAGAGAAAATGAAGGGCATGTGTCGGCATGTTATTGGTGCTTATGTGGACTCCGTTAGCCACGTCGACAGATTCTGTCAAGTTAGGGTGGTTGGATTAACAGAGGGACATAATTGGAAAACTTATTAACCTCAGGGACCAATTCAATCCAAAGTGAACCATAGAGACTCTTTTGGAAAAACGTTAAACCACAGGGACTCGTAGAGCAATTAAGCCTATTTTTTAGACCGGCTGTAAAGACTCAAACTATTTACCCTCTGAAATTAAGACACTCTCCTCACTTGTCATCTTATTCGAAGTATATAGGAACTTCAATGGAATTCTTTTATTTCTGCCAATTGCTCTCTTTTCTTTAGCTCTGAATTTTGTGCGTTGATTCCATATGTTACAGGCTCCAGGTACTCGTAGTTGATTGTGAAGCTATTAATCTAATTTCTACCAGAATCCCCCATATACTCCTTGCAAGGTATAGTTGAGCTCGTGGTTGAACAGCACGGGGAGCTAATTACTCCGCGATGAACTGTTAGGCGCTGCATATTACAGTTTTGGAGGTTATGGATGGAGATGATTAGTGCATTATGGATTTCTTTATCAAAATGTGTAGCATGTTGAGGTGAAAAGACGATTGCCATTGACTTCGAGAATAGGTGCAAGTTATACCAACTATTGTAGAAGAACCACTTGTCCGATCAAAATTCTAATAGACCCTCTTTCTTTCTCCAACTTAATTTTACAGAGAGAATGAGACTCGTGTGCTTGCTTTGTCCAATCAGGATTGCAGGTGATTGAAGTTCTTATTGAGTGGAACCCCTTGGCCTTATCGTATGCAGCAACCCCTTGTTGTAGTCTTACTAATCAAAGGTTTATCATGTTCAGGGTTGAGTGCATCATCCAAATCCAAAGTCCAAGGAGACCCCATTGCAGTGGAGTTATTTTAAGGCAGTCAAGCCTATTAGATTATCTTCCGTTGTATATTTTTTTGGAGAGGAAGGCTACACATAAAAGTCAATTTTCTGAAAATTCTAAAAAGGGTCAGGCCCCCTTGGCATTCCTATAAATTCATCTGGAGTATACTCTATTTAGCTTTTGTTAGAATATTTAAGGGTTGTACCCATTTCCTCTCATCCCTTTAACAAATAGTCTTTCAATTTTTAAATTAATCATAATGATCCATTTTATCGAATAAGTCAATTTTGTTAAACTTTTTATCTATAAAGTTAATTATTCACACGTCAATTACAATCATAAGTTGACACATATCACCTAAAACTAAAATCATGTCTTATAATTTTTTTAAGTTTTTTTATAATTTTTTTTTTTTTAAAAAAATAATACAGACTAAATTACTTAAATTATTTTTAAAAAAATAGGAAAAAAACTTAAAAAAATTATAAGACGCATTATTTTAGTTTTAAGTGACACATGTCAAATTTATGATTAGAGGAACCATTAACTTTGAGAATGAAAATTTAAGAGAATGACTTTTTTTGACAAAAATTAAAAACTCAGAGACTATGTTCAATTTAAAAAACGAAGGAAGATTCGTTGAAATGGATCAAAACTTAAGGATGAAATAGGTATTTAACCCAATATTTAATATATTGACTACTAATCTATGAGATTGATGACCCTCAATCAAGGCTCTTGATTGAGTCTTTTGATTAAGTTAGAGATTTGTCTCTCAAATTTTGTATAAATACACCATCTCATAACTCTTGTAAATAAACACTCAGAATCAGATTAAATAAAAGAGATTGTATGTTTGTTTGCCAAAATTTTGGGAAATATTTCCGAAATTTTGAAAATTTTTACTTTATCGAGATTTATTTGGGTTTGTGAAAGGTAAACTGTGTGTGTAAAACTTAAAAATTTTGGAGTGTATTTGTTTTGCTGAAAATTTTCATGCCCCAAAATATTGGGGGGACAAAAATACCCTATGCGTAACCCTTCAAACTTTCCTAATGGTAGATGTAGGTCTATGAACCATCTTAAACTGTTTTATACTCAAGTTTTCTCTCTAGCTCTTGTACAACATTGTTACCGTTTATTTCAACTGCTTTTGATGTAAAAAAGTGGTGTGGTCAAGACAGACTAAAATAGGAAATTGATTTTAAAAAGAGGAGCTATGAAGAGTTATGGTTTGGGACCTTTGGGTTCCGTTTTATAGCTACTTTGTATGAATTAGCCTCCTAAAAGTAATTCAAAACGAAGCTCTTTCCACACTCCACTTTTTATATTAATTAAAAATCTAAGTAGGTATTCCAGCACCAAATATAAATTGCTGACAAAAAAATATAACTAAATAAGTGTCAATATTTAACTCTATTTAAATGGGATAGGATCCCTTCCAATTTGTTGTGCAAACTAGACGGAGAGAGATAGACAGAGTATCATACAACATTCAATATTGCTCCTATTAATTATTGGGCAGTATAGATTCCATTGTCAGATCTATGTTATTTCTATTTTATTATGAAATAGATCATCCAATTTGAGCATATGAAATAGATCATCCAATTTGAGCAGTAAATTAGAGAGAATTTCTGTCGATTTAAATATTATAATGCTAATGACTTTATTAATATTTAGATTGTATTTGATCTTATGTTTGGTGAAGAATCTCATAGGGGAAGGATATCAAGCTCTTTGTAGTTTGTACACTACAATGTTGAGGGATGTGGCTTTTGGAAGGTTAAAATATAATACTTATCTTTTTTCCGAACTAATGTAAAAATAAATAAAAATTAAATTTTGAAAAAATCCCTAATTTTTGGGAGTTTTGGAGGAGCCCTTGGCTTCTGTCCTCGTCACGCGCATTCTTCGATTTCATATTTTTGTGGAAGACGACTCCATTTTTTTTAAGTGAACCTGTGTTTGTGTGCAAAAACCACTCCAAAATTTTGGTACAATAAAATAATTATAATATATACTCTCTCTCCTTCAAATCATTCTATTTTATTATAATAAATATAAAAAATTCATTCAAATCATCTATCTCTTTACTTTTTTATAAACTTTTATAATCCAAAATTTTAACCATCCCAAAATTTTGACACCACCACTTGTGCTAGCTGTATCAATACTGAATAGTACTCTACCTTCAATAGTTCGCGTAATACTCCAATCTTATTAGAAGTTACTAGTGTTCTTCGAACATTACAAAGCTCAAAAATCCCCTGATTATTTGTAGAACAAAATTTGGCAAAAATGTTCCCCATAAGTAGGGGTGCCCAAGTTACCGGCCGGACCGGCCAACCCGGACCGAAACCGGACCAGTTTTGGCCAAACCGGTCTCTTTTTTTATATCGGATTTACCGGTCCGGGAAACCGGTGTACTCCAGTCCAATTCCGGGTTACCTATATGAAAAATCGGAATGAGACCAGAGTATACCACTCCAAACCGGTCCTGACCGGTAAAAAAAACCCCAAAACGCGCGTTTAGTATTTTAAAAAAACGCGCTAGATGAATTGGACTCGCGCAACCCCCTCACCCCTTCTCTCTCTCGTGCCCTCTCTTTTCTATTTTCAGAAAACCCTAATTCCCCCTCCCTGCCGCCTCCCCCTCCTCCCTCGCGCCTCCCTCCCTCTTCCGGCCTCCCCCTCCCCTCCACCGTGCGTCCCTCCCTCCTCCTCCCTCCCCTCCACCTCACAGCCTCCCTTCCCCTTCCACATCCAGGCTCACTATATTGTTTATTAGTTTATTATCTCACGTGTAAATTTTTTTCCTTTTACAACCTTCATGGGAGATGGACAATTCATAACCAGACAGTGGGCACATTAATGGATATTTTAATGACATGTATTATTAATTATACTTTTAGTTTGTTGATTTGCTTATTTTGTTGTTTGTTATGGTTTGTAAAGTTGTAATAGAGGAGTGTAGTTAGTAATTACTAATTAGTTTTACTTGCAATTCTATTTTAAACTTTTATTTTAGACTTCCTTTATATTGTAATGTCTATTTGTTTTGTTGATTTTAAATGTATGCTTTAAAGTTTAAGATGTATGATTTATTATGTTAAAAAAACTAGGATTTAGAACTCTTTAATTAGAGCTTAGTATTTTCTTCAAATCAAATGTAACAACTTTTACAAAATTTGGTTGAAATGTAGCCAAATATTTCATGTAAAAATAGTCCAAAAATTGATGTAAAGAAACCCAAAAAAATGATCCCAAAAAGTCCAAAATAAAACTCCAAAAAAGGCCTAAAAAAGTAAAAATGCTAAGAGGCTCAAACCAAAAAAAGGTCGAAAATGTCATGGCCCAAACCACCCAATCCGGACCGATGAAACCAGGGACCGGACCGAACAAGTTCTATTAGAATGACCGGTCCGGTCCGGTATGTTCACTCAACGAAATTACCGGTTTGGCCGGCCGGACCGGACCGACCATTGGACAGTACTACCCATAAGTAGGGTTGTTCAAAGCCATAGGTAAAATCCGGTGGCACTGGCATCGGGTTTTTATTTTTTATTTTATATTAAACGACGTAGTTTCGTTTAAACTCCTCTCAATTCCCCTCTTGCCTCTTCAGTCTTCAACTTTCCCAATCGCCCCCTTGATGGGGATCCTGACCTAGACCCCTCACTAATGCATATCCCCCTCACAAGTAAGGACTTGTGAGTACTCGAGTTTAACCCTCGCCTATGATTGATACCCTTTGGCTGACCCAGTGAAGCACTCAAAAGAGAAATGTATCACAGGTATCAGATCAAAAATAAAAGAAAAAATGTTTTTGGTATTTTGAATTTATCGAAAGGATAAATTAAAAGAATACTGATGGTTGGGAAAATGGATGAAAAGAATGATACGCAAGCCAAAGCTCGAATAGGCTGACACTACTAGACGAACTCAGAACCCGATTGTGGAACAATGCTGGCTTAACCCAATGATGAACTTCTAACAAAAAATAAGATATGTCGGGCCTAACCCTAAGTACCAAACCTCCTCTGCTAGCCCAAGCTTCCAGGCCTAACCTCAGTCGTCGATTGCCCCCAACTTGACCGGCCTAACCTAGTGCAAGTCAGGTCTAACAAGTGTGAATAGTGGCAGGCCTAACCCCATGCATTATAACACCCATGCTAGCCCAAGTGTCAGGCTTAATCCCGAACACCGAAAGATAATGACACAAAGGCCAAAAGCTCTCTTAGAGGTTTCTATTCAACTATTCAATGGATGCTTACAAATGGTATAATGCAGGGGTATTTATACTACCTTCATGGGCTTGGGCGGCAAGACCTTTCCTTGTAGAGGAAAGGCTTGTTGCTCAATCAACAAATATTTCCCAAGATCCTATTAAGGTTTAAAAGAAAAGATCTCGTAGAGATCATGCATTTTCCCTCAAGACTCGCCCACCAAAATAGGACAAATCAATCAAAGATTGATTGCCCACAAAAAAAGGGATGTGGCCGACCATAAGCTTCCATATAGGGAGCAAGGGAATTTGGCCACATGCTTAAAAGCCTCATAACTTCAATCAAAGAATAATATTTCCAAAATAGGATCAAGATTATTGCCTTAATTGAATCAAGCCAACATGACAATGTTTTGATGTCAAAGCAATAAAGATAACACCCCTAAAATAGGAGGAGCCATATAGGGATCCCACATGCGGTTTACCCTATATGGCCCCACCTAGCCACTTGTGGTGGTTGTCGCTGTTGTGCTCCGCCGTCGCTCCACCACCTTGTAGGGTGGTGACTTCAAAATGATCCCATCAGTCTCTTGAGTTTTTTGAGACCAACCTCCTATGTGCTCTTCTGTGCGCCACCGTGTATGGTGGTCGTGTGGTGGTTCTACCAATCAACTCCACTTGGTCTCGGGATCCATGTTAAATCAACTCTCCATGCACTTTTGGTTACGCCGCCACGACTGATGGTCTTGTAGTGACACCTTCCTTGTGCTTCTCCAACCCTCCTGACTTGTCTAGCATCAGCTCTCCATAGGACTTGTTTGGGTCAGGCCGATGCTTGTCTGCCTAGTTGGCTCTGAATGATGGCATAGGCCATGCCATGCTACCCATGGGTGTGCCATGTGCAAGCCCTTCCGCGCGCAAAGCCTTGTTGGACATGCATCCACGCTCGGATGGGGTTCCTGTCACCCCCTCAACGTCGACAGCTTCTCTCTCCCTCCCCTCCCTCTCCAATCGCCCCCACCCTTCGCCGACCACCATACCAGCTGTGCCTCCCTTCGCCGACCATTGCAGGTACTCTCATCTTCTCCTCTCCCTCACTTTAATTTTTTCCTATTTGTTTGCAATTTTTAGGGTTCAATAATCTATTCATACTTAAGCAAACAACGATGCTTATTTGTAATTTTCGTTTTGCAGGATTTTTTTGTACGTGTTCAGTTTTTACGTTTTGAATCATTACTCTCTCTTCCATCTTTAGATCTGTTGCTTGGCTGTTTGTTTGAATAATTTTTTATAACTTAAAGTAGATCTGTTCGTTTGAATCTTTAGATCTATTACTTGGTCGCTAATGTTCCTGAAAAGATATGAAATTGGATGAGTTTCCAGTTTCGTATGTGCTTAGCGAATGGGCCCCATATTCTCCTGAGAAAAATAGCTCTGCGGAATCTTTCCTTTCTTGAGAGAAGTTGAAGCGTTATTCATGTAATAGAGTTAATGTGGGTGTATTTGAGATATAAGCTAATCATTAACGTTTGAAATATCAGCTAATCATTCATGTATTTGGATAGTTCATGCAGATGTTTTAATGAAACGTGCATGTATTTGTAGAAAGAGTTCAATGTATGCTCAAGGAATATGGACCTATGAATACTCATGTAAAATGGTGTTTTTCATGAACTCAGAAATGAGCAACCGAGGGAACTGCAAAAAATTGTCTATAGCATTCTCTCTTCTATGTCATGTCTTGGTGTGTTTCTTATAATTGATATTTGTTGACTCTCAGTAATGCTTGTAATATTGTCATTAAACCAGTTTTTGTGTATATCAACTAAATAGTTCTCAGGGAGCCTTCTCTTTGATCTGATGAATGCGTTCAAGGGAGCTGGACTTACTCTCTTTTTCTTCCTCGGTCTTGTGTCTTTTTCATATTTTCTTTCCTTGAATTTGGGGAAAAGGGGAGCTGGAGTGTAAAATTAGTGGTACTGGGAATAACAAGTGATAAAAGTCCTCATGAGAATGCAGAACTCATTTCCATTTTTTTGTCAAATTTGATTCAAGAGGACTATATATACGTAAAATGCTAAAAAAATAGTTCAATATAAAAGCAGGTTAATCAGGAGCCGTAACCGCTAAAACTGTAACCGTTAAGAGCCGATTTTTACCCTTAACGATGTAAGTGTAGGCGACCAATATTTAAAAATTAGCCTATCCGGTATCACCTACACCGAGATTGAACAACCTTACCGATAAGCTTTGTATCCTCCTGATGATGTTACCTTGTAAGGCATATTTGTCTTTCTCAAAACAGATAATTGACCAGGGCCGTTCCAAACCTCCCGTAAATTGGATTTTTTTAAAAAAAATTTAACCCGTGTTTTTTAAATTTGTTTACATTGATTCCTAAGAATTAGAATATAATACTTTGGCCCTTCCAAAAGTTAAATTACAGCTACGTCCTTATAATTAACCATTCACTTTGATAGCGTGGTGCGAAAGACACTTGAGACTTTATAATTTAGACGTATCATATGCGATTCTGGATTTGATTCCCCCTATAATGTAACTTAAGTGGAAGGTCATTAATGGTAAGTTCCTGATTTAGTCTCTTCGAATTTGTTATATTTCAATAAAGCTCCCCATATATGATTTCCCTTGTTATAATATTTTAAAAAAGTATAAATGCAAAATCAGTTCATCTGGTTTACGCGAAAATAAAATTAGTCCCCGTAATACTTTTTTTTTCTAAGTAATTAGTTCTCGTAATACAAAAACATATAATTCGTCTTTCTGATTTCACAAAAGTATAAAATCAGTCGAAAGTAGAACTATATTAACTAATTTTATATTTTTATTATCACAATGACTAATTTGATTTTCGCCGATATCACAAGAGGACTGATTTTACATTTATCCCTGAAAACTAATTAAACAACAAACAGTTGTGACCCAATTTTTTTTTAGTTTTTTTGGACACGTCATGCCAAAGGTTGCAGGCTAAACTCATCCCGCTCGACTGTTCGTCCTTATGGATGTAGGTCGTACTCCTTGAACTTAAAACCGCCCAACAGCCATATTTTCTGACTTCTGCCTACCCATTTCTTAGTAGTTCAGCACTGTTTCTTCTCATTTTACCCAATCCTTGAGGCAGTCCGAGAAAATTGAGTGACGTGTAGCTCAGAATCTTCAGGGAAGTTATTGATTTGTTTTTATCCACTTCCATGCGTGCAACTTCTTGTTGTTTCGTCCAAATAGCAGTTGTATTCAAGGGCGTTTCTTCGTCTGCACCTACTTTCGGAATCTTCACTTGTCTGGGCTTCCTAATAAAGAAAGTTGGAGTTTATACTTTATAGCATGCGTGTCATATGTTCGTCATAATGTCTACGTTATTCGTATATACATCTTTAATCTCATTGCAATTGGATATAAACAAAAGAAGGAACATGGCTGCTGCACCTGGAATGAAAAGAGGGGTACCTTTATGAAGGGGGTGTTTGGGGTGGAAATTTTCACCCCTCAATATTTTACACAATTTTAAAACAATTTATCTCCTCGTTAAATTATAAAATAATATTATAATATTCAATTAAATCTTCTATCTTTTTATTTTTTTTTTAAATTTTATAAAATATCTTTATTTTTTCATAAATTTTAATACTCAAATATTTTTACATTCGAACGCGCCCGTAAAAGAGGCAAAAGAAAGAATAAGGATAAAGTGCATGAACTGTGACTGGTTTTCAGATATGATGCGACTCATGAACTAGGACTGTAATCCTTTGCTTTCTCTTCCATTTCTCCATACTAGAATACCAAGCTATATCTAACGGAAAGAACAGGTGCGTCTTCAGACTTCAATACTTTGCCTCCTGTCTCTTCTCGGCAGCATTGGCGGAGGGCGAAACAGGGGCAACCGCCTCGGTTGACTCCCAAAAAAAATTTTATACCTAAGTTTTTTTTACCAGGTCCACCCCCTTTGCCTGCCCATGCCTCAACCCGCCCCCTAAGCCCAAGCAGCGCAGCCCAGCCCGTTAATCAGACCCAGCCTTTTTAAAAAAAAAAAAACGTGAAACCACTGAAACGGCTGCTTAATTTTTTTTTTTATCTCCCCTCATCCCCTCTCCTCTCGCACTACACCCCCTCTCCGCCTCTTTCTCTCAGCTCCTCCACGCCGGACCGTCGATTCTCCCCTCTCCTCTCACTCCCTCTTTCTCTCAGCTCACTCCCTCACCTCTCAGCTCCTCCACGCCGGTCTCCCTCTCTTTCTCTCTATCTCAAGTCTCAACGCCCAGTGCGGCAGTGCCCACCGTCGACTGCCGCGTCCTCCGGTGCTCCATGCTCGTCCAGCCTCCAGGTGTCCCTCTCTCCTCAGTCTCTCTCTCAGCTCAGCCTCCATGAATAATGAATCTGTGATGAAGATTTTAATTGTGATTTTTGAAATTGATTGTGATGAATCTGTGATTTGAATTTTGATCATTAAGCAATTGTTGATTTTGAATCTGTGATTTTGTGATTATGATTTAGGGCTTTTTAATTGAAATTGAAATTGAGTTCTGTGAAAATTGAGGACTTCATTGATGACAGTTTTCAATATCTGGCAATCGCCCTTATCACAATCGAGTCCCTTTCGCGTTCTGTTATTTCATCTAGTTTGAAGTTGTAGAATACAGCTATATTTCATTTTCTCTTTCATTTTGTTTCTTGCCGTAGGTGTATCAAAAGCGAGACTTTATAATCTCAACAAATTAACAGCTAAAACTAACTTTGAAGGGGGCTTTTTGAGAGGATCATAGATTTCTTGTTCATAAAATATCTGCACAAATTCTCCCGCCTCATCTCTTGTTGATGCCAATGGTTTGTGATTCTTGCTGCAATCTTGCCTACAAATGGAGATATTGAGGGCTCCTCTCCGTCCTGAAACATTAGATACTCCACAATGGGAAACTTCGTTTGTATAGTTGCAAATTCAAAGATTTTTTTTCGTAGACAAAATAAGCAAATAGATGATGTCCAGATAGCACTGCAATTTTGCCTTGAATGTAAAATATATCATCTCAGTGGAATATTTTGTTGTGAATATTCCTGCAGCAGGAAATATACCTATGATCATTTAATTGTTCAAGTGCTAAAGATCCCTTCAAATTCTGAATTTCTTGTTGGATACAGTTGAGGAAGAAGATTCATATGTTCTTCTTTTTGAACTTTGGATTCTTGTAATTTGGATGAGCTTGGGGAGCTGAAACAGAGTACTTGGAAATTATTTTTTCCAATATGCTAGTTTTGCTCTTGTTTTCTTTCAAGAACTGAAACACAGTACTTGTATTTCAATATAATATATTTTTAATGTTTTTAGTCCTTAATTTTCAATATTTTAACTCTTAAGACACTTTTTTGTATTACGTAGTAATTTTATTTTTGTCATTTCTCTTAGGAGTTTACCCCCTTCAAATTCATTCCTGATTCTGCCACTGCTCAGCAGCTAATATTTTTATGGACTGTATTTTGAGAACCCAGCTGAACATGTCTCTCATTAGTGTAATCATTTTATGCTTTAATGGTGATGATTTGGTTAGAGATAGGGCTTGAATAGATGTTAACTTTAAACCGTACATTCTACTGAGTTTGCAATGAAACCTTAAGGGCAAATTTGGATGCCCATGAAAATTGAATTTCCACATTTTGTTTTCTAAAATTTCCAACCTAGAATCCTCCTCTTGAATATGGACATCTGGAAATGGCAGCAATCAGCTTATCTACTTCTAAAAGATTGACATTACGGTTTTATGAAATCAATGTAAACAAAGCATGTCATTGATTTTGTTGGCTGCAATTTTTTTGTCAATGAATCAGATACAGACTCAAGTCACTTATGTCGATTAGACAACCAAACTGGCCTTAAATATCTCTAAATTAATTGAGCAAATAAACCAAAGAGGTTAGCTTTGTTGCATATTCCTCTTATTTCCATGACAACTAAAAAGATTAGAAGTCTTGACAAATTAACTCTTTCCGGCACTTTTTTTGTGTTTAAGGTCCCACATTTTGACTGGGTAATTTTTTGTTCAATTTCAAGATATCTGCTTTATATCTCACGAGAATATTGTGTCATCAAGCAATTCTTACCAAATTCAGTTTTGGGATTAGTTTCCAATCAATATATATCAAAGTGCAGTTTTTTGTGTCATCAAGCAATTCATTATCTGATTCTTTATGCCATGAATTGATGACACACATAATTAGAAGTAGAATTCTCTCTCTCTCTCTCTCATCTGTTTTTATATGAGTAGCAGACTGTAAGAGGAGAAAAAATGAAGCTGGGGAACTCATTTTTTCCTGTTTTTTCCCTCTTGCCCATCATTTCTCTTTGCATACTGCTAACTCCATTTGGGCCACATTTTATACAACCATGTTTTATTAGAAAAGTACTCTTCGCATATTTCAGCAGCCACTCCATGTTAACTAGGCATTATATTTTAGCACTCGTGGACTTTGTTAAGGCGTGGCATTGAATGTCTCCTTGCAGATGGAAAGTGAGTTCATGCAGAACCTGCAGCACCCCTTGATCAGTTTGCGTACCAATTAGAATTCGCTCCAACCTTCTATGTAGCATCCTTCTTGCTGGATTATTTGATGTTATTAGCAACTGGAGAGAGTTTGACTATGGTCTTATATTACGATATCTCATGGCAATTGTACCCTCCTTCCACATGGAGTAGCCTTTAAAGCTTGTCAAGCTTTAGTTTGAATAATGGCATTGTCCTTGCCTTTCTCATTCCAAAGGGATTGGCCAATCTCTGTTCTCAATTCCACTTTACTCCCTAGGAATCCTTCTTTGCTACATGCAAACACCAACCAAAATTACAAGAACAGGAAGGACTTCAGAAAGGTGTCTGTTACTATTTCTTGTTCTTCTGTCAAAATTGTTCGAAGTCCTTCACTAGACAGGCATATTGTGAAGCAAAACAAGATTCGGTTTATTCAGAAGCTGAAAACCTTGCTCCTTTCGAAACCAAAACACTATCTGCCACTCCACATTGTTTCAAAATGTCGATCTTACCTTACCCTTTCAAAGCCTTGCTCAATCCTGTCGATGATCCATCGTTATCCGTTAATTTTTGAAATCTTCCCACTCCCAAGAGCACCCACCCCACTAAATGCAACAAAATCATACTGTAAACGTTGTGTCCGTCTAACACCGGCTGCGGCTGCCCTTGCCACCCAGGAGTTAAATCTCAAATCAGCAATGTCAATGACCTTGGCGACGAAACTCCAGAAACTTCTCATGCTTTCTTCTCACCGTCGGCTTCTTCTGTCAAAGTTGGTACACCTTGCTCCAGATCTTGGCCTCCCACCTAATTTCCGTTCCCGCCTCTGCAATGACCACCCTGACAAATTTAGAACTGTGGATACCTCCTACGGCCGTGCTCTTGAGCTTGTCTTTTGGGATCCACACTTGGCAATGCCTTTACCTTCCCCGGAAGTTCATTCGCGCGGACTTATAGTAGACAGGCCTTTGAAATTCAAACAGCTGAGACTTCGAAAGGGACTGAACTTGAAGAGACGTCATCAGGATTTTTTGATCAAGTTTGGGGAAATGCCATATGTGTGCCCTTATGATGTTTCTGTCGGGAAATTCGCCAAAGTGTCCATTGAAGCAGAGAAAAGAGCATGTGCAGTGGTAAGAGAGGTGTTGGGGATGATGATTGAAAAGAGGACTTTAATTGACCACTTGACTCATTTCAGGATGGAGTTTGGGCTGCCTAACAAGTTGAGGGCAATGATTGTGAGGCACCCAGAGCTATTTTACGTGAGTTTGAAAGGGCAGAGAGACTCTGTGTTTCTGGTGGAGGGGTATGATGAGAGAGGAGCACTATTGGAGAAGGATGAGACTTCGGTGATAAAAGATCAGTTGTTGATGTTGGTTAGGGAAGGGAAAAAAATGAGACGAGAGAGGAGAAAGGCTAGGATCCATAACTATGTTATTGTTAACTCTGGTGGAGGTGATGATGATGGTTATGAGGTTGATAACTATGATGAGGATTATGGTGATGAATTGGATGACTTGTTCGAGGATGAAGATTCAGATTTGGATTGTGATATTACTGATGATGAGGATGAGACCAATGAGTCATTAGGCCAAATTGAGAATGGGGTATTTTGGACTGCAGATTATGCTTCTCTTCATAATGACACCGATGGAACAAATATGGAACCTTGGTAAGAATGAATGTCGAAACAATGTCAATATCTCGTGAAAAAAATGTTAAAAGGAAGACATATTTGTTTTTCTAGTGTGAGAAAGTGTAGCAGCTATCTTTACTCGGAATACTGGGAGAACCATCTTAAAGTACTTGAGCTATGCCTTAGAATGAATGAATCTAGGTGTGTTCTGTTGTTCATCATGATGAAACACTTCTGGACAAGCTTTCATGTCCAGAACCCATCCACTACTGATCATTGAATAATCATATCCGAATTGGTAAGAGAGAATCTGTGCTCTAATGTTGTTCGGGTTCTAGCAATGAACCGATAATGTCTCCAAGTCTAGAGTCGGCGTATTAGAGTAGCAAGCAGTCACCGAGTAGCTGGGGATGGTCACAAGCTCAAGCTTCTGCGACAACACTCTTGATTCCAATGGCACACTGGTAGGCTAGTCCGTTGGTGCTTTCGATTGTTTTATCGTTTGATACCAAGTGTTCTGCATTAACCCGTGAAATAGTAAATGAAGTATGCATCAAATGTTATTTCTTTGAAGCTTCATATAGAGATGGTTCATTTGTGCGGCTGTGCCTAAACTGGTTGAATAAGTGAATGTGATGCCAACATATCGTACTCGTAAATTATGTATCAAAGACTGGATAATGCTGAACCATTTTGTCACAAATTACCAATATATCTATATATGTATTATTATTTTCTGAATGTCAAAAGTATATAAGTGGCCCTCATTCCCTAACCACTCATGCGTTACTTTCATCTGTTTTTATTAAATGACCAACGGTGCTCATGTTAATCCGTCCCACAGTCCATTAGATTCTATTAGCGGGAAACTCCCATTTTTGCTATGATTTCTTAATTCTTATCTATATTAAGGCTTTGGGCATTAGTCTTTTTTCTTTTAAATGGATAGGCGTCTGACTCGTGATTCTCTATTATTCTCTTTTTCTATTTGTTCTGATCATGAAACCATTAAGTCTCAAGAAATTGACAGCTAAAGAAATCATGCTAATTTTTTCCTACACCGTTACTTTTATTTATTTATTTTCCCTTGTTGTTTTGATGAGATCAAAATTAGAAACGCAAACATAACTTGATGGTTAGGGTGTATAGGATATTGTGTAGATAAGACGCACACTGATCACATATGTGGAGGGATTGTAGGTTACGGAGCATTACACTAGCCTCATTGGAAATTATCCATGCGTTAGGTAGGCTTGTCGTTAGATTTCTTCTCGTACCTAAAAATAGTAGAAACTTAATATCATTTGGTGCGTATATAGGTAGTTTGGATTTGAAGTAGATTAAAAAATGTCGGAGGACGAGTTTTTTTCCCACATGCTGCCACAGACCTCTCGCCACTGGGCAATGGAGTAAAACATGGTTAATCGACTCACCATCCTTCTTACATAGGTAGCACCAATCAAGCACATAAAGCCATGAATACATTTTGCACCCTCCAACTATAGGAGTCTTGACAATTAGCACCCTAAACTATGTTTGTCACACTGGACTCAAACTATTGATTCAAACAATTTATATTATCCGTTCAGCAACCAAAATTTTGGCTCTCTAAAATTTTATCATCATTATAAAATTTATCTCCTCATTTTTTTTAATAACTCATAAACTTTTTCACTTATTCACCACTTCCCATAAATTTTTTCATTTTTTATAAATTTTTTTCATTCTCTTTTATTTGTTCATCAACTTCTATACCCAAAATTTTAACCACCTTAAAATTTTGTCACTCAAAACACATATATGGGTTCAAGTTGCATATTTACTAGACGAATTTTTAAACTTATCTACAAAATGGGGGAGAGTAGATAAGAATGATTTACTTCGGTCTCATAATTGGCTTGACCAAACAGTATATTGGGATAGTTTTTAGTTTGCCTGGTGTTTGTGTGGGTTTGCCACTGTTGATGTGATGGGTTTTTCTCGTCGCTTTAGAGTTGAAGACAAGGATTTCGAGGTGTCTGTTAGTGATAGTGGATCCATAAGGTGGTCAGAGTGAGTCGTAAATCTCGTTGCGCCATCTCGCTTGGGTGGTCAACGTAGTCTCCAAGTTATTGAGTGCAGATGGAGATAAAGAATTTGTTATGAAGTTCAATGAAGGTTCGGGTGATTTTCTAGCTCAACGTTGTAAGAACAAGGCAAGAAGGTATGTTGCAGTGGCCGAATATGGGGAGAGAGTCGAGAAAGGGTAATTATGATACCAGACGGCAGAGGAGAGGTTGGGTGGAAGACTTTGGAGGATTGCTTCCAAGAGGTAGTCAATCACCTTGGTAGGTCCAGAAATGGTCGTGTCACGGTCGAAGTTGGTGGTTGTAGAGAAGGTGTTAGAGTCTCACATTGATTAGGGACCATTTAATCTTGTGCTTTATATACCTGTTGGGTTACCTCTTCCCATTGCCAATTGATTTTGGGGTGAAACTTAACATGGTATCATAAACAACTATTTTTAGACTTGACCCACTTGTTTGTCTTCTCCATTGTTGTCCACATGCATGGACCATGTTCATTCGACCTGCACGTGAGGGGAGTGGTAGAGTCTCACGTTGATTAGAGACCATTTAATCTTGTGTTTTATATATCTGTTGGGTCACCTCTTTCTATTGCCAATTAATTTTGAGATGAAACTTAACAGAAGTATCTCGTTCGTTGATGCCGTGAAGGATGGTCCTTCGCCGGCTCTCTCCGGCCTTCCTTTTTCTCAACCTATCATCTTTGTTGCTGGCGGCAAAAAGCGGTCATGTGCTGAGAACAATGTTGATCAGGTGGCTAAAGTTTCGATTTCCAATATATCCGCAATAAATGCTACGGCTGGCAATCTTAAGGGTGATGAAATCATCCGCCGGAAACCAGAATTTCCGGTTCCGGAATTCCGGTACCGGTTTCGGCATTTTCCGGAACCGGAACCGGAACCTTTTTTTTTAGGAATTTCCGGAATCGGAAACGGAACCAGAAATTCCGGCGGAAATGCGGGAATTTTCCGGTTCCGTTAAAAAAAAAAAAAGTTGCGTGACCTGGGTCAAAACGACCCAGGTCACCACACAATCCACATAAGTTCACGAAACCTCTAGGTTTACAAAAGGGCAGTGCGGAAACTTAACAGAAGTATCTCATTCGTTGATGACGTGAAGGATGTTCCTTCGCCGGCTCTCTCCGGCCTTCCTTTTTCTCAACCTATCATCTTTGTTGCTGGCGGCAAAAAGCGGTCATGTGCTGAGAACAATGCTGATCAAGTGGCTAAAGATTTCCAATATATCCGCAATAAATGCTACAGCTGGCAATCTTAAGGGTGATGAAATCATCCGCCGGAAACCGGAATTTCCGGTTCCGGAATTCCGGTACCGGTTCCGGCATTTTCCGGAACCGGAACCGGAACCTTTTTTTTAGGAATTTCCGGAATTGGAAACGGAAACAGAACCGGAAATTCCGGCGAAAATGCCGGAATTTTCCGGTTCCGTTAAAAAAAAAAAAAAGGTTGCGTGACCTGGGTCAAAACGACCCAGGTCACCACACAATCCACATAAGTTCACGAAACCTCTAGGTTTTTTCCTCTCAGCCGACTTCATTCTCTCGCTCACCTCACAGATCTCTCAGCTCTCAGCCGCGGAGCCGCCAGCAACAGCCCCCCACCCCACACCTGTGAGTCTACCTCCTTCCCTCCCGAAATCTTCATCTCTCTCTCTCACTCTCACAGATCTTTCAGCTCTCTCCCGACCGGTCGACCCTCCCGAAATCTCTCTCTCCCCCTCTCTCTCGTGGGCTGCCATCAGTTGTGTTTTAGTGTGTTTGTGTACTTATTGTTGGGTCTCTATTGAGAATATTTGAACCTATCTTGCAGATCGTGGTGAAGTACAAAAGGGCAGTGCATAAATATTTTTCCGAAAAATGAAGTTTTGGAAAGAGGATGGGCAAGAGGAGGCACCACCTGTCTTTGTAGGTATTATCTTACCGAAGAATCAGGCAATGTACTTAGGCTCTGAGATGTGGGTTTATGAGATGTGGAAGAGTCTGTACAATTGCTTTATGTAGCTGTGTATGTTAATTTTTGCATTCGAAGTTGAAAGATAGTTGTCGGCCTTCTTTACACTTCACATTTTTTGTATGAGTCCTGAAAGGATGGTATGCTGTGTACGAGAGTCTTTCAAAAATAATGTATTAGTGAAGTTTCTTAAGCTTCTTTACATATTTATTTGTTACTTTTTGCTGTTGGTTGGTGTTGTTTTCGTTTTTATATTGTTCTATCAGATTATTGAGAGCTTTCGCGGCTTCGCCCCATGACATAGCAAAATCAAAAACTTTGTGCAGAAAGTAATTATTCGGTTAAATTTGCTCGTATGTTTTCTCTGTGATTGCCAGTTTATTTCAAGTAAATTATCTCGTCTATAATCCATCTGGTGCAGTCTGCTAATTTTTCTTTTTGATGTATTTTTCTATTGATAGAAGCTGGATGGCGTAAACTACTTCCATGTGAAGGTGGTTGGATTGTTGTTTGTTGCAACCACAAGAATTAATGTATCGCCTTCTCTTGTCTTGGAGCTTTTACAAAGAATTGCCCGTGTCATCAAGGATTACCTTGGGGTCCTTAATGAAGATTCGTTGCGGAAAAATTTTGTGCTTGTGTATGAGTTGCTTGACGAAGTCATTGTAAGCATCCTGTCACACAGTGTTCACTCCTTCGTCTTTATTTTTATTGAACATATTTACAAAGCTCTGTTCCTTTTTTCCTTTTCACTTCTTTTGTTTTTTCGTGGTCCTCTCAATGCAGGAACCATCAAAGCCTTTAGGCCCATTTATGGAACCGGAATTTCCGGTTCCGTTTCCGGAAAATTTCGATTCCATTCCGGTAAATTCCGGAATGGAACCGGAATGAAAATTTCTATTCCGGTACTCACTCTTAGGCAATCTTGTCACGAGGGAATTTTTTGTCCGAAGCATATTCGTTAGAGGCTTCTGGGTCTTAGACTTGAATTGGACAGGTTAATTGGATTGCTGAATTATGTGGGAGAAGTGGGCTTGAGAGGGAGGACTCTGTTTGTTCCGATTACTGTTTGGAGGCCCACGGAGCTGGTTTTGCTGAGGAGCCGAAAGCTAGTCATAAGGAGAGGGCCGGGTTGCTGGGTGCTGGGCCTCTTCCTTGAACCCTGAACCCGAGTATGGGTTTTCCTTTCGGGTGCAAGTTGGGTCTGTCTCCTCGGGCCCAGCTCATTCAAATTCGCTTGGCTTCTGGCCAGAACGTTGTTCTCGACCAGGCGGTGCATTCGGGAGCCGTCTGACTCCCGTTAAAAGATCCATGCTTTTCGGCAGATGGTGGAGGGGGCTTCGTCGATCAAGTCTGTAAGGGTGGAGGGTGGTGCTGGAGTCTTGCCGGCGCCGGTGACGGGTCATGTGGATCATATACTCTCTGTTAGCCCTCCTGCGTTTCTCTCTTAGCCGAAGGGGGTCGGTTTCATGCTGGTGGATGCCCGAGACTCTAGGCTGGAGGTTTCGGCTGGGGAGGGGACTTTTCGGGATGAGACAGTGGTGGATGGCAGGGGGTGTGCGAAGGCTAGAGAGTGTGATGGTTTGGAGATTTCAGACCCTATGTTTCCCGACCCTTGCTCTTTGTTTCAGAGTCGGCTTGGGGGTCTGTTTGATGAGCTCGGAGCCAATGGGTCCTCTTCGCCTGCAACTTTAGATGTTCTTCCTGGTGATAACGAACATTGAGAGGGAGGCCAGTTTTTTCAGGGTCTGGATTCAGTCCAGACCATGCGGGTCCAGACCCGTTCAAACCCGATCAGACGGCTTCCGTGCGCGTTTTAGCTGTAGTGGTCAGACCACTACAACTAAAACGCGCGCATGTAAGTCGTCTGATCGAGTATGGATTCAATCCAGACCGTTGGTCTGGACGAGTCTGGATCCCTAGTGGTGAGGCCGAATGACTCTCCATTAGTTGTGAGTCCACTTCTGTCAATTTTTTCTGAAGGGGTGTTGTAGGGGAGATGTCGTAGGATGCGGATGAGTTGATGGTTTCTCCGGTTCCATTGGTTAATTCTCCCAAGCTCAAGAATTCAGAATGGGTGCCGAGTATGGTCAGCTCCTTCAGGCTTCAGGCATTTGGTTGGTGTTTCTTGTGAGGGTCATGAGCAGTGGCGGACGCAGGGGGCATCGAACCCGTGTGTCCGATACCCATAGATTGCCAAAAAAAATTTACATTTGTTTTTTTTTCTTCATAAGTTTGTCTAAGTCCGATACCCATTAAATTCAGTTCTGATACTCATTAAGTCCAGGCCAACTAGACTTAATGGGTATCGGACCTAAAACAAATTTTTTTTCTACACATTTATTTTGCTCCTAGTGGTACATAATAATTGAAACAAATATACAGTTATTATGATTTTCTGTTTTGCATCGATTACAAGTTCTTCAACTGAGAGGTAACTTTCTGTCATCTTGCTAAATTTCTGTTAGTAAAAAATTATTTACTCTATGCTCCTAATTTTTCACAATCAAGATCACTTCATTTCTTTCTTCTATGTTGATTTGTTTCTACATTTTTATTAGAGACCTCGAAAAATGTTGTGTTTGTTTAGGATCCTTGTATAGGCCAAACCAAAATTCTGACAACTTTTTGGATATATTTATCTAAGAAACTCTTTTACTAAATCTTGTTTATCCTAGAAATTTTATTTTTATTATTGAGAGCATAGTTTGTCATCATTTGTTGCTTTGTGTGTGGAAGTCGCTTTGGAGAATGTGAATGTCTTTCAATTCTAAATCAATAGAACCTAAAGAAAGTAAATTGCAAATACATCCCCAGTAACCTTTTGACAAAAGAAAAAGGGAAATAAAAAAAGCAGGCCCAAGTCGTGGTAGTAACCAAAAAATGTAAGAAAGACAACCCCTAGTGGCATCAAGACCTCAACCATCAGAATCATTTGTAATTTGTTCTAAAGTTTTAGAATTAAGTAGGAAATTAACTTGAATTAGATCATCAAGAGTGATTTGCGTAATAGGATGAGAGATGATTGGATGAATGATTGCATGTTAGTGTACATCGAGCAAGAAGTTTTTAAAATTATTGAGAACAGAGTCATTTTGCAACATTTTCAGAAGATGCAAACTCGTAGGATCCAATTGTCACCTCTCAGTCGCAGTACATAGTACGGTACATGTATTCCAATATTTTTAATGCTTTTAGTCCTTAATTTTTGACATTGTAATTCTAAGACAATGTTTTGCATTACGAAAGAATTTTTTTTTGTCATTTCGCCTTTAAAGTTCGACACCCATGGATTTTAATCCTGGTTCCGCCACTGGTCATGAGGAGGAACTAAGGAAGTTGTTTGCGTCTTTGAAGAATGAGAGAAATTTGAGTTGTTCTAAAACCCCCTGCAAATCTGGTTCTCGGTGTCTCAGAGAGTTTAAAAGGTTGAACTCTTTTGTTAATTATGAGGGGGAGACTTATTTTTCGAGGAAGAGTAGGAAGGAAGGAAGGAAGGGGTCAACAGAAATCCTTATGAGGGCTCTCTCCATGCGGCAAAGGCTACCACGCTTCGACGACTTTATTTTGTGGGAGCAAAGTTTTTGGAATTTTGGTAGTTTCGGCTACGGAAGCCGCCGTCGTTGAAGCCAACGTTTCTTGTAGTGTCTTCCCTTGACTGAACTTACATTGTGTAGCATGTTTTTACTAATTTGTTATGATTGTAGAAATGGGCCTGTCATAATTTATATTTCAACCCTGATGCAGCGATCGACTCACTAGTTTGTAGTGTGTTCGAAGCTCCTTTCGATATGGTAGCGTAGATTGGACAAAGTTACGAGTTTTCGTAAAATGTAAGGCAGCAGAAGCTCTATAGAGATGCAGTCCTCTTGGCTTATGAGAGTCAAGAGGACCAGATCTGCAGGCAGTTGAGGTTACCAGACAAATGAACTGGAGTTCGTAGGTACATGTTTGTTGAGCTACAGCAATGGGAAACTTGTACCATAGGCTTTAGCCCAACAAAATTTCCTTTAGTGCCCCTTGACATTTACTTTCCAAACATATCGGAAATATCAGATGATTTTTCTTTTTCTGGGTAAAAATATCAGGTTCTTTTCAATTGTTAAAATCTTGTTTCCTAAAATCCCATTTCGGAAATTGGTAAATTGCCATCTAAACAACCAGTAAGAAAGACAGAAAAAAATTGAGGAATTGATTTTTGTTTAGACACTAAATTAATTAACTATTCCATTCAATAATCTAATTAATTAGGTGATATGATGAAGCATTATTTGTCCAATATTCGAAGAGGCAACCGGCAGGGACATTGGAAGTGACGAGTAATGAATGAATATCGGGCTAAAGTGACGAAAGATAGTGGGGAAAATGATGTGGAAATTCTGCAAGTCGTCCTCTTTGGAAGCTGGCGCACCCGGTCTCCACAGTTTAGAATGATGGGCACTGGGCATGCACGAACTCTCTGCTTTGGTTTGAGCTAGTGAGATATTAATGGGGGCCTACACAACCAGCTCTAATAATGGCCGCTGCAACATTACAAAGAAAAGAAATACATAGGGTAGAAGATAAGCAGAGAGAGACCACCAAGAACAAAGTCTGTGGTTGTTCAATTGTCCCCACGTAGGCTCATCATTGTCTTATCTTTTTGGATTTCCCACTTGAAAACTCTTCACGTCGTCATATGGGGCCGCGGAATTTCTAGATATTTATGTTTTGGAGGTTCATAGCTCCCATGATTCTTCATCTTAGGAGGATTATTCTAAGGAGCAGCTGGCTGAAGATTACTTGTGTTTGTGCAGAAAGAAACAATAAAAAGCTAGAAAATAATCATGAAAACCAAGATTTTGGAACAAGAAAATGGAGGATATTATGAACTATATATATAATATATGACATCCCACCTATTTCAGAATGTAGCACGATTCATTTTATTGACTGTTGCTGTAAGGGAAATTTATTTTTTAGTTACTAGATTTATACTCATTTTCATTTTTAGTCTTAAAATTTAATAGTTCAAATTTTTAGTCTAAGATTTCTTTATTCTTGAAAAAAATAGTCATTTGTTACTTTCTGTAAGTATGACTAAGGAAAATTTCATCCACGTCAGCATGCCCTTCTAAATTAGCATCAATTTCAAGATCAGACTCTTTTCACTAGGTAAACCACACATAACTCACATATAAAACATAAGTGAAAATACTGCGTTCATCCATGTTCTGACAATGAATGAATCAGCATGCTCATCCATGTTCTGACAAGATTTAAAATAGGACGGTTAGTTTGAAGAAAACAATAAAGAAAAAGTAATAATTAAAATAAAATCGCAAAATTGCAAAGCCATAGAGAGGAGGAGAGGACAAGAGGGCATCCATTAGGGGTTGCATAGAAACAGAGGCGGAACAACACAGGGATGAAGGGGGGACAGCCGCCACCTTTTGCCTTGAAAAATCCTTCAATTTTTTTTTCTGTGTTAAGCCCAGCGCACCCCTAACTACCCAGGCCCAGCCGGCTTTATTTTTTTAAAAAAATTTGCAAAGGGTGAAACGATGATGTTTCACCCTCTGTTTTTAAAAAAAAAAAAATAGCGTGTTTCATCCTGGTTTAATTCGCACCCCCCTCAAGTTCCCCCTTCTCTCCCCGATGCCCACCCTCTCTCACTCTGCTCTCCATCTCCCGAAGCTAGCCTACAGCCTCCGCCTCCCGCGTTCTGACGCCAACCTCCCCCTCTCACTATGCCTCTCCTCCTCTAGACCTCTACTGCTCCAGCCTCCATAGAATAGTGTTCACTACTCAGTGCTCTCAGTCTCTCCCTCTCTCGCTCTGCCTCTCCGTCCCGGTCTCTCTCTCCTCCTCCACGGAGTCCACAACTATTTGCCTCTCTCTCTCTCCAGCCTCCAAGTACACCGAACTCTCTCTCAATTTGATTATGTTTCTATTAAACATATTATAATTTATGTACTATGATTATGTTTCGATTGTAATTAATTTTAAATTGTTAATTGTGATGAATTTTAATTTGTTAATTGTGATGAATTTGATATTGTTATTATGAATTTGATTAGGATTCTTGTAAATTTGTGAATCTTTGATTGGGGTTTGATTAGGACTATCAAAAGTTTGTAAATTTGTGATGGATTTATTTTAATTATTGATGAATAATGTGATGAATTTGATATTGTGATTATGAATTTGTTGATTAGGGTTTGATTATGATTATTAAATATTTGTGAATTTTTGATGAATTTATTTTAATTATTGATGATATTGTGATGAATAATGTGATGAATTATTGATGAATTTGTTAATCTTTGATTAGGATTTTATGGTGCATTATATTGAAATTGTGATTAGGACTAGGTTGTGAAACTGTGATTAGGTTATGAAATTATATTGATGAATTTTGTTTTGTTTTATTTATATAATGGATAAGTTTTTGATAAATAAGTCAGTCAGCGTAGGGTCGTCTAGTACTCCTAACGTGGCTGCTACTTCTGAAACGAATACTAGTTTGAAAAGACCTCATATTGAGTTTAGTTCGGATGATATTGTTGCTGACCCAGGGTTATGTAAACCGTTGAGAGAGTGTTCTTTGCGATGAAGTTTATTAAAACTGATTTGCATAATAAGATAAGAGATGAATGATAGTTTGATGGTATACATCGAGTGTGGGGGGGCTAATCCTCTCCTCCCATACCCCTCTTCGCCCAAATACAACATAAAGTGTCCATCCTCATCCAACATCAACTCAAATGCCTCTCGATACTTCAAAGCCACATCCAACATCAAATAAGTTGAGTTCCAAAAAGTGGTAACATCAAGAGTTAAAAATTGAGTAAATTTAATCTCTTTAATATGCACACATTCTTTAAACTTGTCTAACCTTTGGGGTGATGACTTAACAACTTGATCATATTCCGAACCTTAGCAATTGACTTATCAACCTCTTTCAACCCCTCGAACACAATCAAATTCAAAATATGTGCACAACATCTCAAGTGCAGGAATTTATGGCAACAAACTTCAAAGCCACATCCAACATCAAATAAGTTGAGTTCCAAAAAGTGGTAACATCAAGAGTTAAAAATTGAGTAAATTTAATCTCTTTAATATGCACACATTCTTTAAACTTGTCTAACCTTTGGGGTAATGACTTAACAACTTGATCATATTCCGAACCTTAGCAATTGACTTATCAACCCCTCGAACACAATCAAATTCAAAATATGTGCACAACATCTCAAGTGCAGGAATTTATGGCAACAAACAATCCTCCCTCCATCTAGAGTTTCTTTTTTGCAATTGTCTCCTCTTTAAATGGTCAATGACAGTGTCATTAGAGGAGGCATTGTCAACTGTTATTGTCATCCTAGATGACATTTTAAATCAAGGCTCCAGATAATGAATTAAATTCAGAAATTCATATTTCTGAACAACAATAAAAGGCATCTCATCCACAATTATCATCCTAGCAATCAGATCTTTAATAGTCTTCTCACAAAATTTATGTGTCACCCTTATCGTTCCAACATCAGACCCCGTTGACTTTCTCAGCATCGTGAGTCAATAACATCTGCCCAGTATCTAACTGACCCCTCTTCTTTCTCTTGAAATATGGACAAATGTTGTGATGTTGCCATAACCCCGATGTCCCATTCTTGTGATGAGTCATAAGCTCTTTTCTACAATAATTACATTTTGCTTTAAGTGAATCAGAGTTATGTACCTTGCTGTAGTGCAGCCATACATCAGAAGGGTTGGAGTTTTTCCTTTTTTGGGGTTCAGGGCGTGGTGGTTGTTCACTTACATCACCAGACGTGGTGGTCATCCACTTACATCACCTCCACCCATTGACCTCGTCCACACTGTCTCAGAATCCGGAGTGGACCCTACAACAGGACACAATACTGAGGGCGACATAGCAATAACACTACTACATGTGGCTGTAGATGACTGTGATTGTGATGGATTGTCCATCTGCAAATTAACAACAGAGAGTTTATCAACAGAGGTTTTAGCAGTGTTCAAAGAGGTAGCAAACACACTACGAGACGTCGAGAACCCTAAATGCTCATATGATAAATAGGCAACCATAAACAAGGAGGAATCCCAGAGAGGAAACCATCATCACAACCACAACAAAGAAGCAAAAAAGAGTGCTAATCTTTTGGGTATTTGCGCTGCTAGATTTCACTAGTCTCAAGATTTGTTGACAAAGCATGAGTGCTAATCTCACCAATGAAACAAGGTTACATCCCACAATCGTGCTTCATTTGAATGAAGCAACCATATTTGAAATTTTGAATATCTACATACATGCTAAAGAAATCAATATACACACATAATCACATTACCTTCAGTCATATTCTAAAGTCAAGTCCAATGTTGCAATACGAGCAAGCAAAGTTTGCTAGAGTCAGACATATGTTATCAAAGTACTCAATGGTGCTTGCAAAGATGAGTCCCCTGTTACCAGCCAAAATTGCCAAAATGGATTGAAGCAAGTTTAAACGCCCTTGCAAACAAGGGCAAAATGACACCCATGAATCAAGACAGAAGAAAACAAAGAAAAACATGTTGCAGCTGGAAGAACTAGCCCAAAACGAAATTGAATCAAACAACAAGAGTCCTGACTCGGTAACTCCCAAAACGAAAATTGAATCAAACAAAAAATTGAATCAAACAAAGATAACAAAAACATTTGAATCACAAGCCAGAAAAAGAAAAATTACAGCCGACGAACCCTAACCCCCAAAACAAAAATTGAGCAAAATAGAGAAAAAAAAGTTTGTGGAGTACCTTGTAAGCACGAGAGAACTGGATGAGAGAGTAAAAGAAGGTAAATGCAAAGTATAATGTGAGGATTTGGGGAAGAAAAGATAGAGAGGGAGAATGGGGGCGCCACTGGTGCTGGATAGAAAAGAAAGAAGACTTAGAAGAGTGGGTCTGAAGCAGGGCTGACTTGGCTGGTCGGAGGAAAAGAAAATAATGCGCTTTTTTAAATTTTAAAGGTCGCGCTCGAGCGCCTGTCGAGCAACAGTCGAGCGAGAAGTCTCTGTAACAACAAACCGGCAACCCGGTGCCGGTGCCACCGAAATTCGGTGGGCACTGAACAATCCTAATGGAAACACATGGTTTGCATGGGTATGGAAAAAGGCGTATGCAAATTAAACAGAGGGAGATTTCTTCTTCCTTTTTTAAGTAGTCATGAGATTCTAATCGTCGCAAACCCAACAAGAAATACAGAGGGAGGACAACGTGCGTTTGTCAAAAAGACAAAAAAAATGATTTTACTAACTATATTTTTTTTGCTGATTGTTCGGCTAATTTGTTTTTCTATAAATTATGCACTAATCGTATCGATTGTGTCGCTTCTGATGACGTTCATATAACTTCCCAGATGGTTCTCTTCTGATATCTCCGCACTTTGATATCTTGGGTCTGATGGATTTTAACGGAAGTGGGAAGGACTTCAAGACTTGTCCCCATCAGTCTAGGAACACAGCAAGTATCCCATGTATTTCGCGTCTTTGGACGGTCATTACTGCGTCCTTTCCCCCTCTTCAAGGAAAAACTGCCAAACTGCTATTTTTTTTTTAAAGACAAGCTTTTAGCCTTATAAAACCAGTATGAGGAAGAGAAGAAAAACAAGGGTTCTGGACCCCTCTCCCTTTCCCAAACAATGAGAAATGCGTCGTTTTGAAGAGAAGAATAAGGGTTTCAGGGTTTGGACTGCCCCTCTCCTCAAACGATGCCGCCTACCCCAGCTCCGGATTCTGCACGAGGCTCGCTCGTTGCATGATTAATTAGGAAGCTCTATGACTTAAGTTTAGGATCCATTGCAGTCGAGTAGAGCACCATTCAAATATTTTTCCGAGCTCATGATGTTTTAAAAATGAGGAAAAAAATCGCTAACAAAAGTTGAAAAGTTTAATAATTTTAATTGAAATTGATTTTTATTAGAGTTCAGGAAAAAGTAGGGAAAAATAATTTAATATAATTTTTTAAAGTGTTAAATTTTGTGAAAAAATTGTGGAGAGAGAGAACTAAATTTGAGAATGGCAGAAATTTTGATCACAAACTTTGGCTTTCTTGCCAACCCTCACTTCCAAAATTTAAAATTCTTTCTAAAAAAATCACTTTTTGTGATTTTAGGTAGGTAGCTGGGTCGCATTTCGTCACTAAAATAATTAAAAATTATTAAATAAACTTATTCATGACGAAATTTTAATCTAACAATTTCGATCGTCTAATGAGGCGATCTTATTTTAATTGAAATTAATACTTACGTGAAAAAGACGTGCATCACGAGGGACACAAGTTTTTTGTGACGAAATGTTTTGTCGCTTTAACGATCGATCGTTTAATTATAATAAAAAAATAAAAATAAAGATCTTGGTGACAAAATCTTTCATAGATAATAATTAGATTTGGTGATTAATTTGATATTAATTAATGTACGTACATATCTTCTAAGAAGATATTAAAAGAGGTTATTATGTATATCTCATCTTTTGGGTTGAGTAATATCTATTTTTGTATACATGTAAATCACCACATCCTTTTTTTTTTTTTTTGTGTATTGTTTAACCTATCTCTTGCACAATAAATATAATAGGACACATATACACGCTATATACAGTTTTTATATATACAGAAACAACAACGTGCTCATCTAAAATTTCAGGAAAATGAAAAGGATATCAGAAACTTGATGTGTGCAAATCAAAGATTTTCTAGATTTTATGCATAACAACAATTCTCAAAACTAAGAAACAAAAAAGATTTATAATTTTTATGCATAAATAAATAAATTTTTATATATACAGAAACAACAACATATATATTTCCAGATAAAATAATTGATAAACAACAGCTTCAACGTTTTCTTGGTACTTTAAATTATATTGGTGAATTTTATAAAGATTTAAGAAAATTATGTAAACCTTTATTTGACCGTTTAAAAAAAACCTTCTCTTTGGACAGAAACACATACACAAATAATTTAACAAATAAAAAAACATGTCAAACATTTACCATACCTAGGAATAGAATCCCCACATGCATTCAAAATAGATGAAACTGATGCATCAAACATTAGATATGGTGGAATATTAAAACTTTTTTAGGAGGAGGTACAATTAAAGGTAATTTCCAATTATCAGGTAAAATAACATCATCTCATTTTATCATTTTAGGAATATTAATATTTGAAAATTCATTACTAGTAGTTAAAAGTAAAGTTTCACCAGAATGAGGACGAACCTTAGAGATCTAGGATCAAGAGTCATTTTTATTAATATATAATGGAGTCTATAAACAATGACAATGTATGAGAATATTTGAGAGAGAAGGCTGAGATATCCGATAGAATTGAGGGCGGAAGGTTTGAGAAGTCTTAACTCTGAATCGTAATATGTCGAGAATGAGAAACGAAGACTGTATATATATATATATGTGTGTGTGATCGGTAGCTAAAAAATCCAAACAAATCTTGAACTCTTTGGATATACTATTGGAACTAACTTATATGATGAAGACAATATTCTTTAGAAGAAAGTTTAAGATATTGACTTAGGTAGCGTACCATGTGGAATATTGAGTCACATTCTATTCACATCAGATATGTAATGTCAATAGTTCAGAAATAGTTAAACGTCACACTCGGTAGTCTGTACCCAGACACCATCTTGGGTTTAAAACCCATGTGTGACCTGGATTTTCTAACAATCTCATCCACTTAGATCTCCCTTCGTCGTAGGTAGCTGAGCAAAGACGCGCCAATAGTAGATGGAAGCTACTTTCAGAAGCAAATGAAATAAAAACCAATCATAAATTAAAAAAAAAAGTTTAATTAAGGCTCAATTATAGCAATAGTCCCTATCGTATATAATGTTTAGACAAAAACATCCTTACGTTTGTACAAATTCGTCCATTTTGATAGTAACAAAATGATCCATCCGTTTCAGTTTCGTTTTCTTCCATAACGTTCATACTGAGCTGAATTAAATCTTCAGCTAACGAGTCATATGTTACTAATCCAAAGATCAGCATCAGATGTTAAGGGAGATGATAAAACTGAAACAGAGAGACCATTTTGTTGTTTTACAATGACCACGTGATGAATTTATACAAACGTTTACCATATGAATTTTTTTGTCAAAACGTTATACCACAAGAACTATTTATATAATTAAGCCTTATTAAAATAATACAATGTATTTACTATTCACTTTTAACAAAATTGTCTTTAGTATAACTTTGAATGAGCTTGTTCTTAACTTGTGGTATATTTTTTTAAGCTACAAAAAATTAGTCCACTAACGAGAACGTGATTCGGAATAGGTTATTTGACGCTGAAGATGAACATCTAGACTCTGAATTTATGTGGATCTTTCATTAATCGACTAATTTTTGATAGACAAAAGGAGTCATATGTCTAGCAAATAGAATACAAGACTAGCCCGTTAAAAATTATACCTTAAGAATTAATTTGTTAAAAGTTTGCATGAATTGTATAGTTACTTAAGCCAATAAAAAATAAAGTGAGACATCTTAAAATGTTCGAAGTTTGTAGTGCGATTTAACTGGATAAAAAATCCCCTGACTGGGTGCGCGAAAGCCAAGTGCAACTCATCTCGTTACCTTAAAACTGAAATGTGAAAGTACCCTTACCTGTGCTCGCTCTTTTACGGACAGTCTCTCCTGTTTGGACAAAAATCAAATACATATCTTTAACTTTTAATTTCATAATTTGAGACTTGAAATTTTCAAAATCTATCAATCTTCGCCCCGTCTAAATTAGACGGAAAAAACATAATAAATGACCAAAATGCCCTCCAAGATAGAATTATTAAAAAATAAATAAAAATCATAAAAAATAAAAATGATATTTTTTCAAAACAAGTAATATTTTTAAATAAAGCTATTGAAACTCTATTTCAATAATCTATTTATTTTTAATTTATTTCTTAAAGTTTTATTATTTCTATTTATTTTTAAAATTTTAGCTTTGGAGGGACATTTCAGTCATTTTGCATGATTTTTCTGTCTGATGTAACGCCTGATTTAGACAGGGGCGAATATTGATAGGTTAAATTTTGAAAGTTACGGATCTCAAATTGTGTGATTGAAAGTTAGAGATAGATATTTAATTTTTGCCCAAACATAAAAGACTAAGTATGACTTTACCCTTATTTCAAATGAAGTGGTATGTTTGATGACTTTAGTGACTATATTGGTAAGTTAAGATAAACATTCTAGAAGCTATCATAAAATTCTGTTATTAAAGCTTAATTAACACTAAAACATGTCACAGAAGACCTATGTTTAAAAAAATCTCCTAAGAGCTATGGATAAACAAATTTATCCAAAATAACATAATATTGGTTATTTTATTTCATCATTCAAAAATAAAAATATTTAAACACCAGTATGACTTAATTTGGATGCAAAAATAATTTTTCAGAGCTACTTTTCTAAATTCTAACAACTTTTTCACTCATTCAATAAAAGCTACACTACTTTCTTGCAAACAGGCTCAAAAACAAAAGCTCAGCCCAAAAAAGAGGGTTTGAGTTATTAGTTGCATGAGTCGTGTAATCAAATGTGTTTGATTACACCAACGCACGCATAAAGTCGGTTTTGCCGACAACGCCATCGAAACCACCCCCTCCGCTCCACCCATTATTACGCCCCCCTGCCTTTTTTCTCCTTCTCCTTTTTTCTATTTTTATTTTATTTTCCGAGCCTTTCCTCCCGGCGCGTTTCGATTCACACGTACAGAAGAAAACGATGGAACGAATAACAAAAGGGATTATTACATAAGACGGCTCGGAAAAAATTAGGTAAATTATTACAAAAATTCAAAAACAGGAAAAAAGGAAGAAGATAAACAGGGAGCGTTTTGCATTTCGTTCCCCCTCCGGACTGCAATAAAAATCGTGTGTGATTCATTCGGTTCTTCATTCCAAATGCACCCTGATTCAACTCCCTCTCTCTGTCGTAGAGACAAACGGTCAGTTGTTCGTTTATTTGATTCTTCTTATATCTTTTTGTGTGTTATGTATATAACCTTTTTTTTTAATCTCTTTTCCTTCTTCTGTTTGAAGTTTTTTCTTTAGGGTTTCTGATTTGCCTTTTTTTTTTCTTTTTCCCTGTATTCGTTTTGTGAAGCAAAGCGAATATTCGGGAAAGCTTGGTTTTCCCCAATTGATTTGGAAACGCCGTGACATGTTCCCGGTGTTTTTTCTTTTGAGGCGTTGGGAAGTTCTTTTCCTTGCATATATTTCTGCACTACTTATGCCCCACTAAGTCTTCATCTTTACTTCTTTAATAAGAATCGCATTTTCAACTGTCTACAGGTTTTGTTTTGTTTTTGGGCTTTAATACTCAGATTTTTGGGGCAGTTGTTAAGGAATATATATAATATAAACATCTAGCAAACTTTCTTCAGAAGTTGTTCACCACTGATTGTTTAGTATGTGCAATTGCGGGTCTCTTTGTTCATTATTTTCGTTATTTGATCAAACAACCTATGTTTCTTACCGTCGAAATTTCTCTAGTTCTCCGAATTCCGATTCTATACATACTGCTCCAAGCATGGAATTTATTTTAACTCTTTGTATAAAGTCTATTTTGTTCAAACAACCTATGTTTTTTCCACAGTTTGGTTCGGCCCCCCTTCTGGGTACTTGTTTATAGATATGCCCTTGTTCGTATGGGTAGATTCTATATGTTATTTTTGTCACGTCTTTTCAGTTGGGATCCCAAATTCTGTTTTTTTTTTGTTTTCTTAGTACTTAATAGGTAATATTAGGTATTGTCCACATGAATGCAGAAAGGGCATGTCCTACCAGGCGGTGGACCAAGTCGATGACATGGTGGAGGACCAGGAAATGGAAGATTTTGGCCCTGAATTTGATGACGAAAACTATGATAGAGATGGTGGAGAGTTGGGCATTGATGAGTATAGCATGGTGGTTCCCCTTCTAGCACTTAGCATTTAGAATTGCTTATGGCATATTGGTCTGTGTATTAGAGTTGAGTTTTGAATTCTTCTATCTTTGAATATGTGCAGCTGACCAGGGTTACTGATACCTCTGCTGCCCAAGCCAGGAGGGGAAAGGATATTCAAGGTATTCCATGGGACAGATTGAACATAACGAGGGATAAATACAGATTGACAAGGCTCGAACAGTACAGGAATTATGAGAATGTTCCTTTATCTGGGGAATCTGTGGACAAGGTTAGTTGCTTGTTCTAAGTTTTTTCTTTCTCCTTTGTTTTCAAAGGTGGGGTTTTATGTATGAAGGTCTTACAAAATATTTCCATAATTGTATCCCTTCTTAGGAGTGCAAGCCAATGGAGAAGGGTGGTAGCTACTACGAATTTTTCCACAACACAAGATTAGTTAAGCCTACAATCCTTCATTTCCAGGTTTGTGAACTTTCTGAATCTTCCCTGTTGTTTGCTTTGATGGTCTTTTATATTGAATTCAAGCATATCTTAATTAGGATTTTTGTGCCATTTGTAGTCTATGTCCCTCCCTTCCCTTAGTTATATAGACAAACAAAAGCAGCGGAGATATATGAGTTTTTGAATGTGCATATTGGCCTTTTGTTGTTATTTACTTTTCTGGCAAATTGTAAGGCCTTTTTGCTCGGGTTTAATACCACAGCTCCCTCCTAAGTTAGCTGCTGTCATATTGGAGTTTCTTATTTTACCGATGCAAGTTTTATGGCCTAGTTGACAAACACTTTTGCAATTGTCATGCAGCTAAGGAACCTGATTTGGGCTACTTCGAAACATGATGTCTACCTACTGTCCAACTCTTCAGTAATGCACTGGTCATCATTAACTGGCAATTTGTCGGAGATCCTCAATTTTTCAGGACATGTAGCACCTACTGAGGTATTATTTCAGCTTTTGGATTTTCACTGGCCTTTATTTGTATTAGCTTTTGTTATGCTTGTGTTGGTTGCTCTATTGCATCCGTGCCTATTATCCATGCGGACTTTCTTTTTCATCTTTGATACATGTAATTGTTCACTAAGTTATGTTATTTTTTCTTTCAGAAACACGCAGGGAATTTATTGGAAGGTTTTATGCAGACTCAAATTAGCACACTGGCAGTCAAGGAGAATTTCTTGGTTGCAGGTGGCTTCCAAGGAGAGCTTACTTGTAAGGTTAGGCCATATGTTGTCTGCTTTTCATGTCGATAGCTGTAATTTGTCTCTGTTACGGTGGTAGAGAAATGTTCACAAATATGTGGTTTCAGACTGGAAAATGACTCCATTTAGATTTTCCATCAGCATCCACCCACCTTCACCCCTCTCCCCCCAAACGCCCAAAAAATAACCCCCCAACAAGCCAAGGCTTAATCCTGCTATGGACAGTGCAAGCCGTTGAAGATTACATTGTTAAACTTGATCAATTGGTTTTGAAAACTGATATCTGGTTCCATGATAGTGAAATAATGCTGCATTTAGTTACCAGAAGGGTTTCATATCAAGCGTAATGTTGTTTAAAAAGGAACAGCAATTTGTTATGTAGATGAAACTTATAGGAGTTATCTTCTGCCTTTCTTCATGAAAATTTGATGCTTCTTGTATGTGTTAAATGCTATATGGCATGATGTTCTTGATGATAAAATAGAATCCCGGGTCTGTGCACAGCTATGCAGTCAGGAACACATTATGAATATTTTGCTGCTTATGTCTTAGAAATTGGTTGCTGTTTTCTTTTATGGTGTCACTTCTCTTTGGTGGAAGTTCTGTATCTGAAAGTTGGGTCTTGGAAAATTCTCTTTGCGTATATGCATATTGTTTAAGCTTTCTCTCTGATGGTTAGATGAAGTACAATTTCGGTAGTTTTGATAGTAACTCTGTGGCAAATTTAGCTTCGAGCTTCTCTTCCAATTGACTATTTAGTTTTGATAGGTGATCTTTGAATAAGCACTGCCCGCGGATAGGACTAGATATTTGGTGGAGCTTGTGTAATGTAGTAGGCTGCATTGAAGTAGGCGTTTTGATTTCTCAAGACCTACTGAAGTGCTCAAAGCAAATGGGGCTCCCAGGCCAAGACATCTGGCAAAGAAAGATTTTAATTTTGGAAGGATATCCCTTTGCCAAAGGTGATTCAAAAGATTGCTTTTTGGATGGGCTCCATTATCTTCTGTCTGAGTGTCAGCTTTAACCATGGATTTTCCCTATGGGATGGAACACGGCAAAAACTGTCTTGTACGGTAACAGTAGGTAACAAAATGGCCAGAATCAAGCCATGGACCAAACTCATATTAGAATACCCTTTCTTGTAGAAGGAGAAGCTCTCAAATTCTATCTTCTGTTATTTCTTTGTACTCAACTAGTATCAATTTGAGGACATTCAGTGAACCAAATATGGGTCCAGTGCTAAGTATATCCCATCACCTACTATCCAACAGATACCTCTCCATTCTGATTTCCGTTTTAGAAAAATACCTTTCCTTAACCTGAGGAGAAAGAGGAAAGGATTCGTGCCAAAGATATATTTTCTGAATAAGTTGAAGCCATATATCATCAAGTTATGTTATTTTCTCGTTGTTACTTCTGATATATGTTTTTTTTAATGAGCACTTCTGATATGCAGTTGATTTCAATTATTTCCTGAATAAGATCGAGCAACATATCATCAAATTCAGTTATTTTCTCCTTGTTAATGCTTATATCCAGTTGATTCTGACTCATATTTAGTTTTCTCTATAAAGAATTATAAGATGCTTTTTGGGCTATTATGCTTGCTCATAGATATTGATCAAGGTTGTATTTTGTTCGTTAATGTAGCGTTTGGATAAAGAGGGAGTTAGTTTTTGTACCCGGACAACATATGATGACAATTCCATCACAAATGCTATCGACATATATGACAGCCTGAGGTACACTAACAAGTTTGAAAAAGAGAAGAGTTGAGTTGCTTTTTTACGCTCTTCATGGAATAAAATTTGATTTAGAATCGTTTTTGCAGGGGTGGGATAAATTTCATGGCGTCCAATAATGATTGTGGCGTAAGAGAATACGACATGGAGAAATTTCAGCTTTTGAACCACTTCTGTTTCCCTTGGCCCGTGAATGTGAGTCTGTTATGGAAATTGGAATGAAATTGTTGATAATCTTGAACCTATTTTTCCTGGTAAACATTAACTTTTTTCATTGTTCCCACTAAGTAAATGCTTTCTCTGTAAATGAGGATAAGATTCTGGAAGGTTAACGATAATGATCATAACCTGCAAAGTGTCTTAAAGTATCTTTACATCAAGCTGTCAACTGGAAACCTGAATATTCTATCATCATTTTTAGTTTCTCCAACTCATCGATTCATGATGAACCTTGCATGAGTATTGGAGACCTATTTAAAGGTGAAGGAAAATTTAAACACTTAACAAAGCTTGTGAATAGGTGTTGTATACGGTTGCTGTATCATGCTTTTTTCAATGTCTCAATTGTTTTCTTAGGACTCCTCTTATGCATATCACACACGATCCTATAAAATTTTCCTTATGAATCAGTCTTATTCTAATGCAGCATACCTCAATGAGCCCTGACCGTAGGCTTATTTCTGTCGTTGGAGATCACACAGACGGATTGGTGGTTGATTCACAGAGTGGAAAGGTAAAGGAAGTTGTACTATTGTCAAACCGGGATTGCTTTTCTTCTTTCTCAAATTTCCAAAGTATAAACACTTGTGGCTGAGGAGTGAAATTTTTTTGGGAATGTTCTGAATTTTTATCCTGTGGTACAAAGTCATTATTTTGAATGGCAAACATTTTCACCTTGTGCAAGGGTGTCGGTAGCCAAAAAAATCACTGTGCGTTACTATTTTTCAGTAGTTATCTTTCTTCCTTGTAAACATAGTAAAATGGTGACTGCTGCATTTGAAGAATTCTTTTTTTTTTGGTTAGTCGCTTAGAAAATTTTTTGCTGACGGAATGGAATTCATTTTCTGATGTTTACAGACTGTTGCCACAGTGGTTGGTCATCTAGACTATTCCTTTGCTTCTGCATGGCACCCTGATGGGCGCACCTTTGCCACTGGGAATCAGGATAAGACCTGCCGAGTATGGGATATAAGAAAGCTGTCATCTCCTACTGCAATTCTCAAGGGTAACTTGGGTGCTGTCCGGTCAATCCGGTTTTCATCAGATGGTCAGTTTGTGGTGGTGGCTGAACCTGCGGATTTTGTTCATGTGTATAGTACGAAGTCAGATTACAAAAAGCGCCAAGAGATTGATTTCTTCGGAGAGATCTCTGGGGTATCGCTGAGTCCAGATGATGAATCTCTATATATTGGAATCTGGGATCGGACGTATGCAAGTTTGCTACAGTATAACAGAAGGCATACCTACGGTTATCTTGATTCCTACTTTTGAGTTGTGATTGATATATCAAAGAATGGTCGTCAACAACGCACTCTATCGCTAAGAAAATACGAGGACACTGAAAATTTTACCCTAAGAAATTTATCTTCTTTGCTCTAGATCAGTTTGATCAATCAAATGGACAGAATAATAAGCTATTTCTTGTTAGAACCTTAGTCGGTACATGTACAGTGAGATACTCTGTTACATGGAAGCAATCCTCTTTTGCTCTCTCTCTCTCTCGAAAGTTTTCCAGAAATCTGATTAGTCAATCAGTGGTTAGTTTCTTCTTTAGGGTTGGATTGGGAGGAGAAATAGTCTTGCACGTTGTTCTGTTCTTTACACAGTTTGAGATGGAATTAGATATAGTTGACAGGTCTCATCGGACAAGGCTACGCTTGTCTTTATGATGGTCTTTGTCGCTGCTTTCAGTAGGGGTGCCAGGCACTCTTTTGCATCTTGATTGTCTTCTTCAGTGTCCTCTACCCATGGGGAACTCCGCATACGATAATTCTGACCCAACATTCATAGGACGCTCTTGGGTTCTCCGTGGAAAGTGCGATGATCTGCTGCCAGTTCTCTCAAGAATGAAAAGGATTTTAGGAACAGAGGCAGGCTTGTTGAGGCTGCCCAATTCAAAACCCTACCCGGGGAATTACTGCAAGGCCCACGTCTTCTACGCCATACATAATTACCCGAAGGCCCAAGTCTTCTGCACTAAAACCGGTTCATTTTTTTTTTCGATTTTGTTGAATTTTTCTCATGAACTCTTTAGGATTAATACGCTGCCCGAACAAAGATTTAGGCCTGCAGCAAATATACGTGACTTTGGTTTTTAGAAGTCCATCAGTTTGAGGTGCGGAGTGTTCTAACTTCGCTGTTTCAGCGTCGAGAAATTTCAGTCTTGTGCATATGCTACTGACTGTAAGAAGTTATGTGGAGAAGGGCCTCTTTGTGTCGTTTTCACACTTATGGGTTATGTTCGTTTCCTCAATTTTTTCAGGATTCAAATACATTCACAAAAATATCACCGAACATATTCAAAATTTAAATACAAACATCAATATATTTTACACAATCTCCAATAACTTTTTACGTTTTTATACAACATAAATTTTCTCTCTATACTTTTCCACATAACTTCAATATTTTTTTATTAAACAATTACATCAAATCATTTCTCTCTTCATTTTACACATATACCAATAAAACACTATTCAATATAAATATTCACTTCTCTAAAATCCTACATTTTTACTCAAATCGAACATAGGTTTCCTGATCCTTAGAAAGGAACTAAACAGAGTACAAACCTTATTTCGCTCCAATGCCGCCTCTAGAAGTGGTCGCCTTTTATTTGATAGCATTTTCTCAAATGTTAATGTTGCCTTTTTTCTTTTTTTGATCATAACAGTTCATCCCATTGATTCAAGGAGATTCAAAAATTTCAGTTACATGCTCTAAGGTAGGGTTGTACATCTGTTGGGTTGGGTCCACATAAACACATGTCGGTTTGTCCAGCTCGACCCGCAAAACCGACTCGATTATAAAATGTTGGCTGAGCCCGAACCCGGGTCGAGTTTGGCAGTTTTTTTCTTTTTTGGCTTTGAGGCTTTATGGTTGTGCTTCGCGTTATTTTGAAATATGTAATGTATTGGAATATGTAATGCACTTCTCAAAAGGCAATAAAGTCTAAAAGTATATGTGTATACACAACAAAAAAACCTTAAGCAAATGAGACAGAAAAGTGAAGCATGAATTACAAATTTTTTTTCCTTTTTAAGTTCTAAATTGAGAAAATCACATGGTAAGCCATTTGCAACCAGGCCAGAAAAACAAACTTGATCCAAAACTCCATACATCCATTTCAGACTTTCTGTGGAAGACAGTTGTTCCATCTTTTCTTAAAATCCTCATCCCCTGCTGATGTCCTTTTTCTTAAAAGGGGAAGTGGTTGAACAATATCGGTAGTAACAAGATGTCAATTTTATCATAAAATCCTCATCACCTGCTAGTGGTAGATATGTATTTGCAAGAATAAATATAGAACTCTGACACTTGTCAACATTATAGAGTGGAGGCTTTTCACATCCTCCCAAGAAATGAAGGGATGATTTTCCCTGATCTTTTCTAGATAATCCAGTCATCTCACAACACCACAGTGACATTTGCTTATTTTAGTACATAAATAGAAAATATAACCCACTTTCAGGACATCTTTAAAGAACCGCCAATTATGAAGCCCTATACAAACATCTTCTCATACCCAAACTAAATGTCTCATTTCATCGCAAGTTACCAAGAACTGTAAAGCACACAGGTATAATAAATTTCAAAAGTTATCTCTGCAGAAAATATCCAAAAGCCAAGGAAATTAAAGAAGCCAAATCATATGACCAGCACACAAGTCCAGTGAAAATAATATCAAGTTCCAGTATAAACTAGTACGAAACCTCTCTTATTCCAACTTAGAGTAAAAAATGAATGCAATCCGTCTAAGATGAAAATGGAAAAGTTGCATCCTGAAGCTCTTTTCTTGTCATCAAAGCCACACTAATTATAGCACTTAATCATAAAATGGAAGCAACCTAATGAACCCATTACAGACAATGCGAAAGCTTTGTGGGCCTGTGGCAAATAGTTTAAGCCCACCTTCTTCATCCAATAGTCTCCAGCCAACCACCTACTGGAAAAATCATAAAAATTATGTTTTTTTTTATACGAAATAGTTTCCAGAGGAGAGAGCACTACAGGAATGAGTCACAGTGGGTGTTTTTCTATCTTTTGTTTCTCACTCATTTGCCTCCCTACCGATTTCTTAATGTGTTTGTGTAGCAGACTATCCAAGAAAGAAAAGAAGGGACCAATGGAAAACCAACGGGAAAATTATGTTGACGAGGATGTCTGTACTGGGTCTGCAATTTTGGTCTTTGAATGTGCTTGATTTCAACAGAAGATTGATTCAAGCAAAGTTTTAAAAAGAAAAAAAGGTCCATTACCTAACCCGACTATTGACGAGGCCTGACCCGACTATTGACGAGTCCAAATACTCTGGGCTCGCCACCTGCCCGACCTCGTGTATAACCCGACCAAATTCAGTTTGGATCGGGTCAAACGGTTGGTTCGGATAAGCTGCATACAACCCTACTCTAATGGACTGGTTAGTCAGACTTATCATTAAGGCGACGAGTCAACTAATTAACTAGGAGAGGGGGATAAACGCCCATACAAACCCAAAAAAGCGAAAATGGGAGAAAACGGAGAGGAATAACTATCCTCTCAACCTTCTCCCGTAAAAAACAACCTTAGCGCCTCTTCCTTCCTCTCTAGCGCCTCTGCTTCCCCCATTCAGTATTTTGTGTTTACGGAGGCTCAGTCTCCTTTCCCTCCCTCCTTTTTTGCTTTCTCTTCTCTCTCCCTTCCCTCGCTCTGTTCTCCTTCCTTCTTTGTACAATTTTTTTTTTTTTGTGTTTGGGTGTTTTTTCTTGAGAGAAGAAGACCATATCTACTGCTTTCGTTGGACGACCAACTTGCACACGCCCTCTCATTTTCCTCCTGATGCTCCGATCTTCTACCTCCATCTTGGTTGGTGGCTCGTCCTCAAGAGCGTGCTCCTCACGCGCCGTCTAGGGAGACGCTTGGATCTCTATTTTTAGCAATTGACCCACTTAACTTCAACTGATGTAGTAATGGAGAGCTTAATCTTGTTCGGCCAAATTATGTTTCTACGCAAATTAAATAATAGCTGCAAGCAAATAAACAAGCAAATCAAAAAAGAAATAAAGCAAGCAAGATAACACACAAGATTTAAGTAGAAAATCTTTCGGAAAAATCACGTGAGATAAATCCACTATAATAAAATAGAGGTTACAACACTCAAATTTATGCCCAAAACTTGAGTTCTAGCAAATTGGAATTCAACAAGATCATCTCTCTAAGAAAAATACAATCTCACCACAAATCTTGGAATCTGATGAAACCCACTCTGCAACGAGATTTCCAATCTGAATATTATAACTTCCAGTTGATGAAGCACCCAGATAACCTTATCAGAGACAACACAATTTGCTCCTATGTGAAAACCACACCTGAAGATCGAAAAAAAACCTAAAAATGTCTTTTTTTTCCTCTCCTCTATTTCTATTATGCGACAACCTTTTTTTTCTCTACTATATATTGTGTGGTAACAAAAGTTTCCCTACTTGAAAAACTTAGGCGTGCCCACAAATGGGCTTTAAAAAACCATACGTAGGCTGGACCCACATAACAATCTTCCTCTCTTGCCCACTGAGGAAGGAGATTGATCTCTAATGAATTAGTTAGAATCCATGCCGACCAGTTCGACATAAAGCTCAAGCTTCTCTCTGGTCACAACCTTTGTCATCATGTCAGCCAGATTCTTCTCAGTATGAATATTTTCCAACAGTATCAACTGTTCTATCACTGCTTGTCGTAACCAATAGTATCTCACATCAATGTGTTTCGTCCGTGAATGGTAAGTAGCATTCTTGTTCAAGTCTAATTTACTCTGACTGTCACAATGAACCATGTACCCATTTTGCTTCAAGCCCAATTCTTGGAGAATCGTTTTATCCAAAGCATTTTTTTCATGCTTCAGTCACTGCAATATACTCAGCCTCAATTGTAGATAAGACAACACACTTATGCAATCTTGACTATCATGATGCAGCTTCCCCTACAAAATTAAACAAGAACCCCAAAGTAGATTTTCTACCATCCAGGTCACCCGTCATATCTGCATCTGCATATCTCTCCAAAATTGGTTTTGAATCTCCAAAAGTCAAGAAACCTGTTGACCACCCCAACTGCATGAACAATGTTTGGCTGTGTACAAACCATGACATACATCAAACTCCCGACTGCAGAGGAATAAGGAATATCTGCCATGTTTTCTTTCTCTTCCTTTGTACAAGGACAAACCTTCTTACTGAGTTTGAAGTGAACACCAAGTGGTGTCCCAGTCGGTTTAGCATTCTTCATGTTAAATCTCGTCAGCACCCGTTTTATATATTTCTTCTGTGATAGCTATAAATTTCTAGACTTCCTATCATGATGAATATGCATCCCAAAATTTGTCGTGCTGAACCAAGATCCTTAATGTCAAAGGACTTGAATAAATATGCTTTCAAACTGCGAACCAATTGAATATATTTTCCCACTATCAGCATATCATTTACATATAGCAAAATAATAATGAAGTTGCCATCATAGAGTTATCTGACATGCACAAAATGATCTGCCTCTGTCCGTGTATAACCGATACCCACCATAAAAGAGTCAACTTTTTCTACCACTGCCTTGGAGCCTGTTTCAACCCATACAGACTTTTTTTCAACTTGTAAACCTTGTGCTCATTTCCTTTCACTTCAAATCCTTCTAATTGATCCATGTAGATTTCTTCCTCCAAATCACCATGGAGAAAGACAACCTTCACATCTAGCTGCTCAAGCTCGAGATCCAAACTAGCTACTAAACCCAAAATCACTCGAATGGAAGTCATCTTGACGACATGAGAATATCTCATAGAAGTCAATCCCTTTCTTTTGACCAAAACCTTTCAGTACCAATCGAGCTTTATACTTCACTAGTTTCTCACCATTATTCTTTAGCTTGAACACCTATTTATTCTTCAACGCATTCTTACCTTTAGGAAGCTCCACCAACTCATAAGTTTCATTCTTCTGCAAAGAAATCATCTCATCCTACATAGTAATCACTCAGATATGCTTATCCTTATGAGACTGCACTTCCTGAAAGCTTTCTGGCTCCCCCTTATCAGTTAACAAAATATAATTTGAATCAGAATACCTGAATGATGGACGATGCTCTCTGGTAGAAATTCTAGCTTGAGGTATCGATGAAGTAGGTTGTTCCCCCTGCTCAACATCCTCTGGATCATCCTCATCAACCATTGTTGGCTCATCAGTACTAGTCAACGTGCATCCCTCTCCCATGAGTGGCATTGTCTGGAGACAAAGAGATAGGTGTAAGGTCAGTAACACCTTCAATGACACGTCTTGGATTCTTAGATTTCTCAAAATCTATCAAACTTTGATTTTCATGAAAAATCATATCTCTACTTTTGATAATCTTCTTCCTTCCCAGATCTCAGTTTTTGGGGTTGAGAAAGTCTAAGACCACCCAACACTGGTATCAGAGCTCAGGTTTACCAAAAAGTCTTGGACCCAACAGTCCATGAGAGAAACGAGTTGTCTCCTCTTAATCCAGGGCCCGATGTGTGAGGAGGAGATTATTGAGGTTAGTCCCACATTGGTTGTGGAAGGAGCTAGTGGTCAGTTTATAAGTGTGAGAGAATGTCTCACCTCTTTAGTTAGCTTTTAGGGTTGAGAAGGCCTAAAACCACCCAACAAATATGTTAACCAACTTGCAAACAAAAAGCAGCGGAATACCTACCTCTTTAGGCTTCCTTCAAAATCAGCACCTGCATCTTTGATAATTAGAGTAAGGTAGTTCCAAATTCACCCGATTATTTATGGTTTTCTCGAAGGCAGGTTTCGAAGCATAGCAGAAGCCTCAAAATCTATCTATCTCTTTGTATCACGATGAAAGAATGGAAAACCGAAATAGTATTGGAGCAATTAATTTGGTCAACCAAAGGTTGATCAAATCGTTCCTGCTAGAACAAATCATACAGTAGAAAGAGCAAATGAAGGAGCATGAAATTAATCCTAAACAGACCATCAATGAAAAACAATCTCCCCTCATAGTTGGGAACTTAACTACTAGGCGATGCACATTGTATTAAGGTAAAGCATAAAATAAAGAATAAATACAATTTTTCACCTTTGAATTTTGGCAAGTCTGGCACATTGAATTCTGTCGTTAAATTTTCCGTCAACTTAGGTTATATTTGTGTTGTAAAGTTTTTGGTATTGAATTTAGTGTTGATATTGAGTTTAGTGAAAAAATGAAGAGATGTAATTTTTTATATTTTTTATAATTTTTTTATATTTTTTGATAGGAGAGAGAAATTATATTGTAGTATTTTATTAGGAGTTAGTGAAATATTTTGTGAAATATTTTGTGCAAACGCACCCTTAGACAGAAAATGGCGCATAAGATCAACACATGATTTTAACGTGGAAATTTACATTTATACCTACATTTCCTACTTATACGTTGACCCCTTCTTGAGGGTATAAAAGTAAGATTCAGTCCAAAAATCACGTAAAGCAGAATGTAACGTGACAGACACCAAAATTCAGCGATGAAAAATGAATTTATTCCACAAAATAATGAACTGATATGTAGACCAATGTGGTCTTGGATTGAGAGGGTCCCCACCCGCCACAGGTGGCTGTCGTATCTGACAGAGTACAGCACGAGAAGTTAAAGAAAGACACAAGAAGCCCACTTTTTCCATTAGCTAGAGCAGCTAATATTTGGCGATACTCTATACCTTGGCCCCCACCACTACTTGTGGTTGTGGCCTTTGACGCTACCCTAAAACATAAAAATAGCTGTCTCGTGAACCGGATTTGGAGCTTGTGAATTCTAGCCGGTGCCTTTTCCACGCATACCATGCCTGCATTGGCCCCGTTGGGAACCCACTATCAGTTCATGATTTTTCTGGCCACGTTCTCTGTCTTCTCTCTCTCTCTCTCTATATATATATATATATATGTGGAATACCGGTTTTAGCATTCACCTAATTGGGTCTTTTAAGTATTAAGTTATAAATATATATGCTTGGATTGTCAGATAATTTATTTAATTTTTTTAAAGCCGTACTGCTGTACATATGTTGTCAACATGGTTAATTGGACCGAAATTTGTAAGGGATAGAAGTGTGTAATAAATTCATGAAAACTAAACTATTACATCTCTAATTAGCAATTTTTATATAATTAATCTCTTCCTTTCCATTCCGTACATGAAAGGTTATCGATGGGCAAAGGAATACATTATTAATGTATAAACCTTTCCTTATATATTGATCAAGAGCTCTTACGTACATTCATGATTAATCAGCTAGCTTCTAGTCTCTCCATAATAATACAAATTAATAGTCTTTTTTTCGCATAGCGGAAGTGCAATATTCAGTTTTTGTACGGAAGCAAATTAAATTATCCCCTTTAGTTCATAACTTAACTTTTCCTGCTAATTGTCGTCAACTATTTTTTGTAATCTGCTTCATCATGGTTCTAATGTCACAACTAAATATCATTACTCCAATACTTTGAGATAATTAAGAAAAGGACTGTACAATTAATTCAAAGAAAGATAAACACACAATACATTAATTAATGTTATAAGGTTCAAAATGCACATTTTTTCTTTTCCTGCTATACTGTCATGTCTTCTTTTTTCCTAAGCAAACCATAATATTAATAAAAAGTGAGGAAACCACGGAGATACAAGCGCTGGATACAAACCACCACAAGGGGTTAGCTACAAGACATAAGGGCATACGGTCAATGTTAACAAAGACAAAGAGGTCACACGGTCCAAATACATATAGAGTGTACAAAGCACAATCAAATAATCCGAAAGGCCAAACCATAAATGGCAACAAGGGCCACAGCTGAGAGCCGCCAAAGGCGGAGTCGTTCGCCGGAAGAGAGGATGCAGGCACCTCGATCCCACTTCCCGACGGAGAAGTCCATGCTATACTGTCATGTCTTGGATGAATGGCTATTACCACAATTCACAAAGAAACATATTTTTGTGGGCTAGTGCGTATATAACAGAACATGTACTTTCCTTGATTGGCGGGTGATACAAAAATCTTGATTGAAAATTAATAGTAATCTGTGGGTTTCGATATGCATATTTGAAAGGTCACAGCAAGATGCCCTAGCTAGCAAGCGACAAGAAGTGTGCACTGGGAATATGTCAGGTATAGCGAGGAGCTTCAGTTGGACCAAACTGCTTCCTTTGTCGCAGCGTTTCAGACTCATTCATCCCACTTGACATTCCCCTCAGTGCACTTCCTGTTTCACCCTTCTTTTCTTTTCCCCAGTTAAACTGGGCTTTTTACAAATCTTTCTTCACCGCTATTTCGGTTTATGTTCAGTCACATGTCTCTCTCCCTCGTGAACGTACTGTAACATCAATTCCCCTTGGCCAGTGCAGCGTGTAAGATTGCACCCCCATAGCAGACTGTTTTCTCAGGTAGTACTGTTTCTTAAAGTATGTTCTTACGGGCTAGCCATAGCCGCCATTGCTAGCTCAAGGTACAACTCTTAGAGAGAGTTGCAGAGAAACAGTACAGCAATGATGGTGGGTTTTCTTCGATGGGGTTTATTCTGGATGCTGCTTTCGGTGGCTTCTTTGCGTGGTTGCATGGGGGACGACGGTGGCGTCCCTATCCAACTCAATGACGATGTTTTAGGCTTGATTGTATTCAAGTCTGATGTTCACGACCCCTCTTCTTATCTTGCTTCCTGGAACGAAGACGATGACTCCCCATGCTCTTGGACATATATTCAATGTAATCCCGTCAGCGGTCGAGTTTCCCAGGTTTCACTTGATGGATTGGGGTTGACAGGGAAAATTGGAAGAGGGCTTGAGAGGTTGCAGCACTTGAAGGTACTCTCACTGTCACGTAACAAATTTTCTGGCAGTATTAGTCCCCAGCTTGCTCTCACTTCTGGTCTTGAGAGACTAAATCTGAGTCATAATAGTCTTTCGGGCAGGATTCCCAATTCTCTTGTGAACATGAGTTCCATTAGATTTCTTGATCTTTCCTACAATTCCTTCTCTGGTCCAGTGCCCGATAATCTTTTTCAAAACTGTTTATCCCTCCGGCATCTGTCGTTGGCCGGGAATATGCTTGAAGGGCCGATTCCCACTACACTTCCTAGATGCTCCTCTTTGAATAGCCTTAATCTCTCCAACAATCGTTTCTCTGGTAACCCCGATTTTTCTTCCGGAATTTGGTGGTTGAAAAGGCTTCGGATGTTGGATCTCTCCAATAACGCATTCTCTGGGCCTGTACCAGAAGGGATAGCAGCTATACATAACTTGAAGGAGCTGCTATTACAGGGCAATCACTTCTCAGGACCACTGCCTGCTGATACAGGACTTTGCCCGCACTTGAGTAGGTTGGACTTCAGCGATAATCTTTTCGGAGGAGCACTGCCGGATTCACTGCAAAGGCTAAATTCTTTGACATCTTTCAGCGTACGTAATAATATATTCACCGGTGATTTCCCTCCGTGGATTGGTAACATGAGCAGTTTAGAATACATAGACTTCTCAAGCAATGGTTTTGCTGGAAGTCTCCCATCATCGATGGGTAACCTGAAGTCACTGTACCATTTGAGTTTGTCTGATAACAAACTCAGTGGAAACATCCCAATGTCACTAATTTATTGTACAGAGTTATCCGTTATCCACTTGAGAGGTAACAGCTTTGATGGTAGCATACCGGTGAGCTTGTTCGATCTGGGACTGGAGGAAATAGATTTCTCGTCTAACTGGTTGCTAGGGCCTATCCCACGAGGTTCAAGTAGGCTCTTTGAATCTCTCCGCACCTTGGATCTGTCAAGGAACAATCTTACAGGAACTATTCCAGCAGAAATGGGTCTTTTTTCCAACTTGAGATACTTGAATCTGTCATGGAATAATCTCCTATCGAAGGTGCCTCCAGAGCTCGGGTTCTTTCAGAACTTGACGATACTAGATCTTCGAAACAGTGCCCTATACGGTTCGATCCCAGGGGACATATGCGACTCTGGAAGTTTAGAAATTCTTCAGTTAGATGGAAATGCATTGATTGATTCGATTCCCGAAGAGATTGGGAACTGTACATCTCTCTACTTACTGTAAGTTCTAGACTTCAGTGCAGCTTAATTATGAGCTGGAGTTTGTAATCACAGCTGACAATGTTTGTTATTTTTTATGCAGGAGCTTGTCCCACAATAAATTGAGTGGTTCCATTCCCTCGTCCATTTCGAAGTTAAACAAGCTGAAGATTTTAAAGCTGGAGTTCAATCAACTGAGAGGGGAGATACCCCAAGAACTTCGACGATTGGAAAATCTTCTTGCCGTGAATATCTCTTATAACAGGCTCACTGGCAGGCTTCCTGTTGGGAGTATATTTCAACACCTGGATCAAAGTTCCTTGCAGGGAAACTTAGGCATCTGCTCACCCTTGTTGAAGGGACCGTGTATGCTGAATGTTCCCAAGCCTCTAGTCCTTGATCCCAATGCCTACAGGGATCAAATGGGCGGTCACAAACAACGAAACAAATCTCCTAGGTCCGCAGAACTTGGTCACCAAAAGTTCCTCAGTGTTTCTTCTGTTGTAGCAATTTCAGCGGCTATCCTAATCGCATTTGGGGTGATTGTTATAACCCTACTCAATCTGTCAGCTCGGAGGAGGCTCACATTAATTGTGGACAATGCCTTGGACAGCATGTGCTCGGCCAGCTCTTCGCGATCCGGAAGTCCACCCATAGGGAAGCTCATTCTTTTTGATCCAAGGTCATCCCCAAATTGGGCTAGCGATCCTGAATCCCTACTTGACAAGGCCTCTGAGATTGGTGGTGGAGTCTTCGGAACTGTTTACAAGGTTTCATTTGGAGCACCAGGAAGAACGGTAGCAGTTAAAAAGCTTGTTACATCGAACATAATCCAACATCCTGAAGACTTCGATCGAGAAGTTAGAATCTTAGGAAAAGCCAAGCACCCGAATCTGATAGCACTGAAGGGATATTACTGGACACCTCAAACGCAGCTTCTGGTAACTGAGCATGCACCCAATGGCAGCTTACAAGCCAAGCTTCATGAAAGGCTTCCTTCGGTCCCAGCTCTTTCTTGGGCCAATAGATTCAAAATCCTACTTGGCACAGCAAATGGACTCGCACACTTGCATCATTCTTTCCGTCCACCGATCATCCACTACAACATAAAACCCAGCAACATCTTGCTCGACGAGAACCTCAACCCCAAGATTTCGGATTTTGGACTTGCAAGGCTTCTGACAAAGCTCGAAAAACACATAATAAGTAACAGATTCCAGAGCGCACTTGGTTATGTGGCACCAGAATTAGAATGCCAGAGCTTGAGAGTTAACGAGAAATGTGACGTATATGGTTTTGGGGTACTGATTCTTGAGCTCGTGACAGGTAGAAGGCCCGTGGAGTATGGAGAAGACAATGTCGTGATATTGAGCGACCATGTGAGGTTTTCGCTCGAGCAAGGAAATGTCCTGGATTGCGTTGACCCAAGTATGAGCGAGTACCCTGAAGATGAGGTCCTGCCAGTTCTCAAGTTGGCTCTGGTCTGCACCTCTCAAATACCTTCGAACAGGCCTTCAATGGCAGAAGTGGTACAGATATTGCAGGTCATTAAGACCCCAGTTCCACAGAGAATGGGAGTGTACTAATCACATACATTCTGTGACCTTCGGCATGATTTTAATTTACTAGTGTTTCTCATTTCTCTTTCTCCTTCTTTGATGATGCTTCAATTTTATTGCGACCAGCAATTCTACTTAACACGAGATTGAATTGTCCATCATTTGGTTCTTCAATTATTCATTTATTTGATGTCCAAAACTTGGGTCAAATGCATTGCATGCATGCTAAGTTTATGCTACTTAATTTTCACTTCAGATCGATCCACTAGCCAGTTAATCGTATACTTGAAACAATGTCATTGCCCCTCAAAAGATATCAAAGGCCGTCTTTGATATTATTATTTATTTTTATAATCGGACTAACTTACCCACCTAATCCTGAGGTCTATGCAATCTCCCATGTTTAGACAAGGAATGATATCAATGTTTAAACGTTACGCACACTAGCTGCCAATATTTAAGGTGGTCCAATTACAGATATGAATCGATATTGCTGACATGGTCACGAGATGTGGCCTGTCGCTAAAAGGTGGGCAACATTTCCATTTTCGACTGTTGGCCTTAGACAATGTAGAGCCATACAAAGAAAACCCTCAGCTTCGTGACAAACGCTAAACGTTGCTTCCGGGACTATACGAGGACAAAACTAATGCATTCTCCGACAGTGACCCAACACCAAGAGTTCACGTGCTTATGTATTCAAATAAAAGATCAGTAATAATAAAAAATGAAAAACCTAACTATATTTTTTGTGGATATATATATATATATACCTAACTTTCAAGGAAGAGAATTAGAGTAACTTTTGATTAATGGAAAACAAGTTCACGTGATTACTCAAAATTCAAAATCAATCCGTGACTGCGTCCTTTGTGTTTCTGATCAGCAAGGCATAGAGGGATTGTATTACGAATAAAACAGAGTCTTACAAAGGAATCATACGGGAGAACCGATAACGTCATAAGCCTTGCAAACATAACAAACTGCAATTGCAGCCCACAGAACATGCTTCAAAATTCAAAGTAGTCCCTCTTTTCGACGTGATTCAAAGACCAAAAAGGTACGATGTTCAACGTGCAGCAAGGATGTTTGCTTTAAATAATAAGGATGTTATAGGAAGGTATCATTTATGGTCTGTTAAATTAGTCTAACAGTACTGATCCCCTCGTGCTTCTACCTACCTAACGCACCTGAAAATTCTTAGTATAAATGAGGATAAGGTGTGGACTACTCTGACGTTTGTTCTAATACCATGTTAAAATAAATAAAAAAATAAAAATTAATTTTAAGAATAAAACTTTCCAAACACAAGATTAGACTGAAAACTAGTTTCGAGTCCAAAATTTCAAATTTCCAATTGATAGCTACCAGTTATACTGATTTTCGGGTTGAGGCTTTTCTCATTTTTTGATCGGATTGAGGATATCGATAATTTCACCTTTTAAGATATTGTTATTGTTATTCCTACTAGTTCAGTTTTTTTTTTTTTTTTTTTTTTTTCCATTTCCTACTAGTTCAGTTGATCTTTGCTCTTTACCTTTTACTCCCCACCCAGTCTGTCGGATTAGAAATTGGGTGACCAAAGTAACGCCTATGGAAATGACTAGGAGGGATCCATAGCTATTAAGCCCCTGACCCAAGCTTTTATCTAGTTGATAGGGATGATCACCGGAACCGGTGGTGTTCACCGTGCACCGGCACCCTGCGGCACCGGTGATGGTGAGCAAAATCCCTAGATAGCGGGAATTTTGCGGTGGCAATAAAACCACTCACTACTTCACCGCTTTTTATTTATTTTAATATTTACATCAAAATGACGCCGTTTGATTTAGTGATGTTAAGAAAATCTTACGTACCTGAACCTTCTTCAGTTCTCTCGATTCCTCTTAGACTCTCAGTGCTCTCACTCAGATCTCTGCTGCAACTCTCCTTCAACCGCACCCCCCTCTGCAGCAAGCAACGGCTACAAGACATTTGTAGCCCTTTCTTCCCTTCTGCAACAACTCTCTCTCTTTCTCTCTCCAATTTTGTTGCTATTTGCTGATGGATTTGTGGAAAAAGATAGAGATAGCGTGTGGGGACATGGAGAGTGCATAATTATAATATGATGGACTTGTGGAATTGCGATTTGGCTATTGATTTACAATTTGGTTGATATTTAGCTACTGATTTGCTATGCTGTGAATCTGTGATTTTTTTTTTTTATGATTTTTGTAATCTCTGGTGTAGGTGACGGTAACCGCTACCGTTAAGGGCCAATTTTCTTCCTTTAACGGTGATGAGGGAGATGTCCATTTTTGGACAACCGCCCATAGCGGTGGAGGGCATAACCGCCACCGGTTATGCACAACCCTACTAGTTGAGCTCCACTCGAAAAGAAACCATACCTCTCAAGTTAAACACGTTCACAGCCCAACTGTTGGGAGTCTTTAATCTTGACTTAGAAAAAAGAAAAAAAGGGTTAATTACACTTTGCACCCCTATGGTTTCATGACATTTACACTTTCCACCCCGATATATCAATTTTAAGACATTAGACCTATATGGTTTGGACGTTTTACGTTTTGCACCCCACCATCCAATTTTCAGTAATTTTGAACAGAATAAAGGAGGGCAAAATGAGAAAAACTTTATTTTTACACTGCACCCCGAAAAATGGGAGGGTAAAATGAAAATTGTTTCCCCAATTCCGTCCAAAATCACAGAAAATTTGACAGTAGGTGCAAAACATAAAACGTCCAAACCGTATGAGTCCAATGTCTTAAAATTGATATATCAACATGCAAAATATAATTACCATGAAACCACGTGAGTGCAAAGTGTAATAACCCAAAAAAAGAAGAAGTAAAAAATCTTGGAAACGCACCCACCAACCAAATAGACCTTATTACTCTTAGATCTTCACTCGGTACGTACATGGTAAATGAACAGAACCTTCGGGCATGTTCAGAACTCGCAGGCCAGGTATCGAACTTCCAGTGTGCAACAACTTCTGGTATGTTGATAAGGTTGACAACATTTACTTCACATCCAAGGATAACGTAAATCACCTATGAATCCACATCACTCTGTGCACGTGGGGGGGGGGGGGGGGGTCCGGAGGGACATATTCAGACAATTGAGTAACAAGCCATATATACTTTAGTTCTCTAAATGGGTTTTTGTAGGCGCTATATGCCCAAGAATTAATCCTAATAGCATGGGCGCAGTGATGTGGCCAACTGTGACAACAGTTCCAAAAATGACCAAAGCACAGCAAACTTGAGTCATTTTCTCAGCGGGATCACTAAGTAAGGTCTTGGAACCAACCGGGGCCCAATTTCTTCAAGCTTGCTGCATGATATTACTATTCAGATATCAAATTACTAAAGAGAAAAAAAACCAACATGTATGCTACTCCCGATGATCTTCAACCGACACTGAAGATCATTTTCCCTACTAGACGAACGATCCAAAAACTGCTAGAGGCACTGAGAGCGTACGTACTTGGCAAACGAAAATACATCAATTCTCATGGAGAGCCTTCATCAAATACAGTCTACTGAAATTCTGCCCCGCAACCCTGCATCATTGACGTTCACAAATAAAACATTGATAAAAGCCAAAATCATACAGAAGCTAGGATGAATCATTATTCACAGGGGCAGATGACAACAGAATGAGTCCAAGACTTCGTTTAACTAAGGGTCGCAACCGCTCACACTCAAGATCATGAGGACTTCATGGACTACGCATTGAAATGGACATTATTCTCCAGAGACAAATTTCAGGGAATAAAATTGTTTGTGTAGCCTTGAATGAGTATTTGAAGATAATGAGATATAACAGGGGCTGAGGTGGGAGGAACCAACTTCATACTAGGAGAGACAAGGACACAAGGGCTTCAATATATCAGAACCTCGTGCCATGACCAAAACTCTAAAAGGTTACAACTATAAGCCATAGTTTCAGTTCAAAACTGTCCATTCAGACATACCTACAAGGATGTTTTAGATAACATGTGCCCATGTTTGGACAAACTATTTTAAGTTAGAAAGCAGAAGTATTAGATATCCTTATTTTGAGAGGGACACGTGGAAAAATCTATGCCCGTCTTTGGGATTTATGACATACCCATTAATTTGGTTGCAGTAGTTTGCAATTTGGTTGGTTATGAGAAAGCTATCCAACCGCGATGGCTCGGGGAGTGGCTTAAAGAGGGGATTTGAAGGATCCTCCTCTGGTAAAGGTTCTTCTCCAGCAGCTTTGCGCGCAGCATTCTCTGCCCTGTAAAACACGACAGAATCAAGTCAAGTATTTACTACACAAAAATGTAAAACATACGAAATACAAAAAGATGATTTATTGATACAGCATACACATCAGAACCCTGATCAACCATATCGGTCGCATTCTCCAACTTCAATCAAGACACAAAAAGTGGTTTCCTATTACAAACATTGAAACAACTAACATCATCACGCACTTCACGACATACTTGCAGCTTGCTATTGCTAAGAAAACCCATTTTCTGGGGCTTGAACTGGATGGCATAAGCTCCTCAAAGCTTTCTTCCTAAGTCATGTCTTCGGCTTCATTTTCTCCATATTATTGACAATTTGCAAACAATCTCAACTACACTCATTTTTTTTTCTTGGCAACTACACTCATTTTTTGAAAATAACAAGAAGGCACCTCATACTTTATTTTCAGTCCACTAAATTACCAACCCAAACAGTCATGATCTCAAAACTAGGGAACTTTGCAGTCAATGATTGCAGCTTCTCTTCCTTTGTTCTCTTTTCCTTTTCCCTTCTTTAATTTCAATTACCAACTTTTACACCAATAGACAAACTTGCAATGGCATCCATCACTCCACAACAATGCATCTCAGAATAGCATATTTTACGACAACAACAAGACGCATTTGAGAATGGGTTAATAGTTTCTTAGTTTAAACATTATTACTATTGTTATACCAGTCTGAAGCAAATTTGCTTAGAACGTCATGTTTAGACATTGAGAAACCAGGGGATTCATATATCATTTACTACTGTGAACAATTATTACTCCCTAATTTAATCCTTGAACTGCATTCGTTTCTTCTTTGGTGCTAGCATAGGCAACCAGTAACCTAAGCCTTCAACTCACCCTCAAGCCTATTCCAATAGGAAGAAAGTAGGGCTGGGTAACCGTGGATTTGGGAACGGTTCCACCCCCAACTACCACGGCTACCAGCTTGGACAGCGGATCAATTTTTGCCACCGTCCCCGCACCTGCCAGGGGGTTTAATAGAGTGGGGCAGAGAGAGAGAGAGAGAGAGTTGCAGGGGAACGATCGAGGATGAGAGTTTGAGGAGTGGGGAAGACAACGGTTTGTTTTTGGAGGCAAAACCAAAATGCAGAACTAGGGAGGTCTCAATTCGAGACCCCCTCCTTCCCTGTTCCACCTCCCCCGCCCCCTATTCTTTTTGGTTTTGCTTTTCAAAACCACAACATAGGAAACAACAAAGCAGAATAAATATAGCCAGTCAAATACATGCTAATATGTTACCTCCTCTTCTGAAGCCATGCTTGCTGCTGGGCTTGCTGACGCGACAAACTCCGGTAGTGGAATTGAAACTGGAAGAGGCCACACTTATCATGATAAGCAAACATAAAAGCAAGAAAATAGAACCTTGGTGTAAAAGGGAACACAGACCTTTTGCTGTTCCATGGACAGATCATCCATGCATTCAATGAGAAATTCCATATTCCTCTCCATAAATGGATTGGTCGACAATTGAAGACGATCGTAATCACACTAAAGAATAATCACAGTAAACTTAGAATACGTAGATATTTTTTCTAGAACTTGAACAATTTAAGAGACAGATCATAAATCACCTGGGTGACTGGTGTGTCAGCTTCTAGCTCTGTCATAAAGGCACTGATAAGGGCAGAATTTGAAACTTTGATCTGTTTGGTGCAAGCAGCAGAATAAGCATCAGGATGAAATGCAACCAGAGTTTCTATATATACAAATTCCTCCACACAAAAATAATCCCAAAGCATCTACTATCACACTATCAAAAACAATACTAAAGTTTGAAACATTATTAGATGACTAGTTCCACCCGAAACTGATACATCTAAACTGGAGTGTCAAATCAATCTTCCCATTCCAAGTAAAGTGTTATTGATACGAGAACTCTAGCAGCCCACGTGAAGGCTGGTCTTTTGAAATTAATTAAACTATATCCTAGTTTCTACAACCTCTTGTCACTACACAATGTAGTAGATTTTCAGGAGAGCTGATTGATATGATCTTCAAGCAACAAGATTAATACTATCATGTAAATGTTAGGTATCAGGAGCAAAAGCACTGAAGGCATGAAATAATTATGAGAAACAAAACACCAAAGCACATTAATTCTTCCAAAAAACAGGAGCCATAAACCTGAAGAACTTACAGGTATTTCTTCAAATATGTTCACCCAGGATAAGTTTTTCTCTCTCAACCTATTGTGAAAAAAGATACACGAAATGACATTCCATCTGAATTTAAATTCATTCAATCTCTAACTAGCAGAAAAGATCCCATACTTCTCTCCAGTAAAATTGTTACTCCGGTACAGATCCATGAATGAATCAGAAAGCTTCAAGGCCTTGAGAGCTAAGACACCTTGAGAGGACCTTGATGGATCATAGATGATACACACACAGCGTCTAATATTTTCCTGTAAGCAAATTCAAATTTTCTTATAGCCATCGTTTCCCGAGACAAATACAATCACCCAAAGGGAGAGCAAGGCAATACAGAAGTAATGCTTGGTAATTTAACTCGTGTAACCAACAAAACCAGATCGAAGAGTGTGTGTTTGTGTGTTGGGGGGGCATGGGGGTTAAGCTAACGTTGGTAAGTTTTTTTAACAGTCCTGATTTGGCACTTTTAAATGATGTGGATCCAGTGAGACAGCATTTTTAACAACCGTTGTGTTTAAATAAGGGCACATCATCAAATCCGTTACTATCTTACGGGTTGCTGACAGAGGGACCAATCCGTCACAGTTATCTGACCACAGAGGCTGATTCATTGAACTTCAAACCCCAGGAACCAAATTCTAACATGCTTAAACCACCGGGACCGTTGGTACAATTAACTCTATTGAAAATGAGTACTAGTCCAAACACGCCATTATTTTTAATTAATGTCATTATAGGACCTACAAATCATGTTATAAAAGTTCTAGAAACATATTGAGTCAACATCCAATGTATTCGACAACAGCCTGAACATGACCAAATGTCACACGTTCATTTGCACCAGATACAAGCTAGTTGTACCTTGCTTTTCTCTTAATGGACTCAAGATAACTGATGTAAACCAAGTATATCCGTTAGACTTTATTCCTCATTTAGCTGAACCATGCTTTTTTTTTTTAGCTTAAAAGTAACCTAGACAAGCATAACAAGCCCATGTGACATGGCATACATATGAAATCCCCAATGTCTGAAAGGGGTATCAAAGGCAAGACATGCAAAAGAGATAAAAGAATGAAATGAGATGTCCTCAGCCCTAAATGTCCTACTCTATACCAAGCAAATTGAGTAGATAAGCCTATTCTCTCCAAGAGTTCCCAATTTATTTCCATCCCCTTATGTCCTCTGTTAGTACTTAGTACTTATTGTGGACAGTACCTGCATTCTCAAGTTTCTAAAGACCCATGTTTTCAAAAGCTGTTAGCTTAGGTAATCTGACATTTAGCTCCTCTGATAAATAGTTTAGAACTTTATTTTAACATGGGCAGAAACTCTCATCATAGCTTCCAATCGTCCACACTGCATTACTTCAAGATTGTTCTATTTGGTACCAATCAGATTCATGTAACATGTAACATAGAACAGGGATATAACCAATACCTGATAATTCATGAAGGTTTCAATCAATTCCTGTGTCTGAAAAGAACCTAACAATGTTGATTGATACCTGTAAAATAAGAGAGAAGCTCTTCACTGATTGGTTGGTGTATAAGCCTATGAACTGGATTAGTATTTCCATTCCGAACATTACATCAACTCATGGCACACATATGCCCATATGATATATGAAGCAAATGACAATCACAAATATGTAAACATACTTGAACAGAAAATCTGTGTAACTTCCCTTCATAGTTTAACCCTTTAACTCCTCTCTCCCACTACTCTCTCACAATTGAATGCACGCATCACATTCTCTGAACCGCTCTCCTCTTTCAGTTCCCTGTGGAGCCTTCTCCAACAGAACTGCCCCACGAATAGACTTTTCGCTTTCTCAAAGGAAGGAGCCAAACTATGGAAACGGTGTATAAAGAAGAATATCAGCAACAATGCAAGCGCTTGGGGAGCGCACAAACTCGGTCAGTAGGACGGGAGGCATTGTCCTTACTGAGGAATAGGTGGTGGGTAAATTCCCCGGCAACTTTCCGTCTCACCTTTGCCGTAATTGAAAAGTTTCAAGTCATAGTTAGTATTTAACTTCTAACTTCATAAAAGTGTTTTCTGGTATAGTGTTGTTTGTTGGAGGGTGATACGATGTCATTTGTTCGCAACTTCCGCGTTGAATCGAAGGATGCCAGGTTTCTATCAGTGCTTAAGGGGTGGTCAAGTTTTCTGAATGGAGTTTTAAGTCTCTGAACACCATTCAGATGGGAAGGAAAGTTTGGAGTGGTATGGATGGTGAACATGTCTGATAAGCTGTTGAATGTTGGTTCTGGTTCTGATTTTTCTTCCAAGTTTAACGAGTCCAGTCGTGGTTTCTTGGCCCAAAGGTGAGTTAACAAAGGTGGCCGGTATGTTGTGATTGTTGAATATGGTGGGGGTAGAAAGGTGGGGGTAGTGATGGTGCCAGAAGCTCAATATGCCTATGGATGGCAGATTCTGAACCGTATCTTCCAGGAGGCGGTTTCGCACTTTAATTCGCTTCAGCGCAAGGTTGTTCCTCTAAGGGATACAAGCATTCGGCCAGATGTTTCTTTTGCTGCCGCCGTCGAAGGAGCCAAGTTGATGGTCGGTGATGACTGTTGTAATACCCCGTCTCGAAAAAGGTGTAAGTGCGTAATTCGAATTTTAAACGAAGAGATAGAGCTTAATCCTATGTTTGATTTTTGAATAGAGGTTGAATTGTATTTTTGAATTTACAGGTTAATATATGGATAAATATTATTCTTATATTTGAATTTGAAAGATATGGATAAAGATCTTATGTTTGAATTTAAAAGTAATGGATAAAGGTATGTTTGAATTTTAAAGTTGCAAAAATTGAGCATAATAAATAGTTGCAGAGAATGTTTATTAGAGACCAAAATTTGGATTGAGGTGATGCTACTAGTTTCTGAGAGATTGTTCGGCAATTATTGGAGAAGCTTTTAAGGATTAGTTATGTGTTCGAGGTAAGTGGTTCTTCAATGGAATTTTTAAACGTGTACAATATTTTTATATGGTTTTGATGTAAGTGGTTCTTCAATGGAATTTTTAAACGTGTACCGTATTTTTATATGGTTTTGATGTAAGTGGTTCTTCAATGAGATTTTGAACGTGCATTGTATTTTATATGGTTTTGATGTATTATTTGGGGAACTGAACAAGTTTTGGGTAAAATGAGATTTTCGTGAAACTCAATTGAAATATTTATAACTTGTTTTGGTGAGCATGCTGTGAAATTATCCTTGCGCTGGTGATATATCTCTATGGTCTTTGTGGCCAATTTATCCTTGTGGTCTGTGGCCAATTTGATACCCCTCGTGGTATTTTGAGGTCTTTGTGGCCTGAAGGTCTGTGTGGCCTAATATTTGGAGGTCTTTGTGGCCTGGAGGTCTGTGTGGCCTAGTATTTGGAGGTCTTTGTGGCCTGGAGGTCTGTGTCACCATTGGTGATTTTCCTATATTGCATGGCCTTGGATATTTTTGTTACAAACTTATATTTTGGATTCGGTATGACTCACAATGTTTTATTCTGGATTTCGGTTATTGTGATAAAATTGTCTTTTCCCCAACCCCCATTGACTTACTTTTTCAGAGTTGGCAGAATTAGAGAAGTTCAATGAGCTTCAGATAGATTTGTGTTTTGAATGCGTGTTTTGCAAGAGTACTTTTGGAGATTAATGTTGGAGAATTTGATATTGTATTATTTTGGGAGATCTTCATCGCTATTGGAAATATTGGATATTCTAATGTAAATTTTAATGCTCGGATTTATATTTTTGGGTCGTTTTACGATTTATGAATATTTTGCTGAGGTTGTACAAAATTAGTTTTTAAATATTGGGGCCTAGATAAATGATTATTCGTGGAAAAAAAAGACTTATTTCATACGGAAATCTTTCCGTAGGGAGTTTGGGCCCGGGGCGTTACAACTGTAGATCAGGAGCTGAGTTTGGAAATGGTGTGACTGGTGCGGAGAAGAAAGAAGACATTAGGTCTTCGGATACACATGCACAATTGGAGGCTGCAGTTTCGGTTCCCAATTTCTGCATAGTAAATGAGGCGGCTCCTTTTTTCAGGGAGGGGAGTTGGCGGCTAATGTGTCGGGCAATGATGTGTTAGTTAAAATAAAGGATGTTTGGGCTCAATTGGTGGGCTTGCGTAGTCAGGCGGATAGGTTTGAGAAACTAATTGTTCGGTTGGGTGAGGGAGGTCCAGTAGCCTAGCAATTTAAATTTCCTGTATGTGGATTTCTCCTGAAAGCCCATCATATTTCGACACCTAAGAGTGTCAATCTGAAGGGAATAAACATTTTGAGCAAGGGCCTCCTTTGGGTAGTGGGATGATTCTAAAACCTGTTGTGGGCTCTGGCCTTTCGGGCTGCTCGGGTAGTGACCAGGAACATACGAATGTTTCGTTGGGTGTGGAGGTTACACTTGTCGTGAAACCTGCTTTGGTCAAAGACATGTCGGAGCTGGGTGGGTCGCCTATAGTGGAGGTATTGCCTTCGTGAAACCTATTTTGGTCAGAGAGATGTCGGAGCAAGGTGGGTCACCTGTTTTGACGTCGGGAGTTGTGAAGGAATGTTCGCTGGAGTTGGGAGGTGCGTCTGTGCCTTGTGGTTTGTTGCCGATGGGAATTCCCGTAACTCTGGGCAAGATGTGGCATTTCCTTCTGTGATGCTCTTGGGCAAGGGGTCTCAGGCGGGTTGCAGCGATAAGTTTTCTATGGGGGATGATGATTTGTTTGGGGATGCGAATATCTTTTGGCAATCAAGACCGAATCCAAAATCTGTCGTCCCCCCACAAAAACATTCTGTTGTCTAGCGTATTCTTCAATCTATTCGCCAAAACCTTAGCAAGTATATTGTAGATTCCCCCCACAAGGCTTATGGGATGAAAATCTTTCAACTCAACCGCTCCTGGTTTTTCGGGAATAAGAACAACAAAAGTAGCATTTAAACTACGGACAAATCTACCATACTGAGCAAACTCATTAAAAACAGAAATAATATCCCTCTTAATGACCTCCCAACAAGTATGGTAGAATGCTAAAGAGAAGCCATCGAGCCCCGGGGCTTTATCACCATTAAGACCAAAAACCACCCGTGACACTTCCGATCCCAACAAGAAACCACATCCACCACTCTCTCTGGCATAACCCAATGAACATTCAAAATACCAAGGACATGCATCCAAAGGCCTCTAGCCACCGGGCAATACAATAATAGATGATTAACAGATTCACCATCACCCTTACACAAATAACACCAATCTGTGAATGGTCCAAATGATGATAATTCTAGAAGTTTATTGTGGGATGAGTTGGTGGGTGTTATCTCTTGGTGGAATCTTCCGTCATGTATTAGGGTTGATTTTAAAGTCACTCGTTTCCCTGGTGATAGGTCAGGGTCAGGAGGCTTTGTCAGAGCCATGAATGATTTTTATGGTTTTCTCTCTGAGTTTGGGTTGGTGGACCCTCCGTTGTTAGGTGGTTTGTTCACGTGGTCTAATAATAGAGCATCTCAATCTTGGTCCAAAATTGACATATTTCTTTTTAGCTTTGAGTGGGAGGTGTTGTATCCAGAGGTTGTTCAGCGTAGGTTGTATTCTGATCATTTTCTGATTATGTTGGAGTGTGGTTCTTTTGGGGGTGGGAAGAAGCCTTTAAGATTTGAGAATTTGTGGTTGAAGGTGGAGGGGTTTGTGGATCGTATCAGGGAGTGGTGGGAAAGTTATGATTTTTCAAGGTCTCCCAGTTTTGTGTTCAATTTGAAATAGCAAGCTCTGAAACGCGACTTAAAAATTTGGAATAAGGAAGTGTTTGGTGATCTCGGTTCTCGTAAGTCTGGGTTGCTATCAGAATTATCTTTTTTGGACGGGTTGGATGAGTTAGGGAATCTTGATTATGAGGGGATGGAAAGGAAGTTAGGGATTACTGGAGTTAGATCGGTTGATTGAGATGGAGGAAGTGAGCTTGAGGCAAAAATCTAGAGCTTTATGGTTAAAAGAGGGGACATGTGCACAAAATTCTTCCACCGTGTTGCTAATTCCAATAGAAAGTCTTAACTCTATTTCTCTTCTGGAGGTGAATGGGGAAGTGGTGGAAGACCCCATAGATATATCGTCGACGATAGTTGGTTTTTGTTCATCTTTGTGCGAGGAGCCTTTTTCTTGGAGACCTTTGGATGGGTTGGAGTTTTATATGATTGTAGGAGATGAGGTTGATTGGCTTGAGAGGCCTTTTGAGGAGGATTGGACCCTTTTACCATGGCGATTTGGAGGATGATTCCAGGGTGTATCTGGTGATGTCTTTGGAAGGAGCAGAATAGAAGATGCTTTGAGGATTATGCTCATTCCCTAGGGAGTTTGCAGAGTGATGTGTTTCAATTTCTTTTCTCCTGGGCTATTGCTGTGTTGGGGGGGGGGCGTTTTCTTGACTATTTTGATTTTATTAGCTTTTTTGTTTGTATGCTTTGAGTGATCTCAATACAATCTTTGTACTGTTTTCACCTTTTCTTTTTTAATTAAACTGATCTTACTTATTAAAAAAAATAGTTTATCCCTTTAAAAATTCTCAGTACATCTATATGTAAAATTCAGTAAAAAATTACTGAAAGATGAAGAACAATCTTCACACTGAAAACCCAATCCATAACACCTCTCATGAGATTTGCTTTCTGTTGAAAAGCATGTTGTCACTTATCTCAAAACTCTATGTTACAATTGGTTAAATTAATTTTTTGGGCTACCTTTGACAGCTCAGGTGACTACAGAGAGATGCAACAAGATCAGCCAATGAGGAAATGCATCAGTTGCCATAAGAAGGCATCAAATCAGATGAGTGATCGGACCAACCCCAAGTCCTTTCAAACAAGATATGGAGATGGCAAAAGCAAATGACCAGCATATGGATTCCTTAATTTAAGTTACTGCAGAAATATCAATTTCACGCAGTCCAAGTGCCTCCATAAAAGCATAATATAATTCAGACGCAACTGTTCCTTGAGCTTACAATGCATCAACTTGAATATTCGCCAATTATGGGAATTGGTGATGCCCACAAAACTTATGCCAGTATGAACTCTTTTTTGGCAAGGAGAAAATAAATTGAATGGTGGAGTTACATACCCATCAGCAGTTCAAAACACTACAGCCTCCACGAAAGAAATGGAGAACATTTTAAGGTAATGCGAAGTCCATATAACCTATTATCGCTTTCTTCTTTTTCTCCACTTTTTTTGGTGATAAGAGAAAAACACAAGGAACTGTTAATTCTCCATCATAAACATACTTCCCAAAGGGGTTGGACACACAATGTAGTACATTCAAGGACAACAACGTGTAAAAAAACAAAAGCAAGAATACAAACACAACAAGAAAGACAAGTTCATTAAAAAACTTACCATCCAACGGTGTTGTTGTCAACATTAACCTCCCTCAAACATTTCATCATATCGAGCTGGTAATTAGCACCTTCAGCCTCGTTTTCCTCATCCTCTTCCCGAATCTAAAAGTGATCACAGATAATCGAATTTTAGCACATGAATGAGGAGGAAGTGAAAAGATGATAGTACGGATTCAAGCAGTAAGGGGGGATTACGGCACCGGGAAGGGGAAGCAATTGGTAACTTCAAGAACGCTGCCCACATCAAGCCCAAGAAGTTGGCCAGTAACAAGAGCCGGCGAGAACTCCTTGCAGTGTTTGATTACCTTCAAGATAACCTATTTCGTGGACCAAAAAAAAAAAGAGCTTGTGAGCTACAGAACCCGTTATATATTTCTTATATAGAAAATAACAACAAATTGTATCACCAGGCCTTCGATCTGAACAACTCGGAGAGGTGAAGCAACCTCCTCGGTTGCTGCCACTTGGAGGAACGACCTTGGTGCTGAGTTAGCCATGATAATGGACTTCAAGTATACAGCGGACGGTAAGGAAACTCGCTGCCTCTGTATCCGTGTCCAACCGAGGAGGAAGAACCAACTGAATTGATGAGATTAGTGATTCGCGACGAGAAAAACCCTAGCTCTTGTGAGTTGTGTCACGTTTGAGAACAGAACCAAGCCACCGAGGTGCGCTTTGATTGGGTGTCGTTTCATTGGGCCTGAAGTTTTGTCATGGGCTGGGCCCAAGCAGAAAAGAAATTACAAAAAACAAATACGGGGGAAAAACAAAAACAAGCCAAGAAACTTGTTGGGATTTTACCTTTACCAGAGTTTTTTTCCGATCGTATTGTTGAGTTTAACGACCAAAATTTTGACACTAAATTTTTTTTTATCATTGTTACAAATATTTCTTTCTATAATTTTTATTCAATTTTTATACATTTTTTTTATATTTTTCACAAATTCTATAAAAACAAATTTCACTTTTCACTAATTTTTTCCCAGTTTCTCATAAATTATCTTAATTTTTTCACAAAATCTCATACCCAAAATTTTAACACTCAAACACAGTGGTTGTGATTCAAGATTTTTTTTTGGCTCTAATTACAAAATTATAAAATAACCTTATCTTTTCTCATTTAATAATTTTTTTTCATATATATTCAAATTTTATCTTTCTTCACTTTTCATTGATTCTCATAAATTATCTTAATTTTTTCGCTAATTTCATATCACAAAATTTTAACACTAAAGCACCATCAATGTTGTTTTGTTATTTTTTATTAGAAGACACAATTTGCTACCTTTTTTCACTGAATTCAACACATACTAGAAGGTTGGCGAGCTCCATACTACAGAAAACTCGACACATAAGGTACAATGACCTGTTAGCACATTCATCTTTACGTCAACTCTTTTTTTATTTATCCCTTTTTGAATATAAAAAAAATCATCATAATCTTTCTTTTGGACACGTTTGTTTGCCCAGAATTTTAGAACTCAAAAATTCTAATAAAACAAACATATTTTAAAATTTCTAACTTTTACTCATACACTTCAAATTTTTCACAAATTCCGGTAAACTTCAATATTCTCAAAATTTTCTTCAAAATTTCAATAAACAAACGTACAATTTATGTAAAGTGCTATTCAAAGTTGATTTTACTGGCGGAAAGTTTTACAGCCACAAACAACATGATGAAGTTGCCGGCACATATCTTATGACGAATTTACAACAGATCTGATTGCTAAAGTTCGGGATCTATGATTTTTTATATTCAAATTTCTCTTTTTGATCAGTGACGGATTTTACGCGACGAGGTCTAACTTCTTCAACGGATATAAATGGTTATACCATCCTCATCATTTTCGCACCAAAGCCAAACTAAGGCCCAAGAGCCCATTAGTATTGGGCCTTCATGGCGTTTTAGGCCCAGCCGTTTTCTGGTCCTCTCTACAAGGCAAAACCGCTACCAGAATTGCCGGAAGAACAGTATCTGAAGGAAAAATAAATCAGGGAGCACAGAACACCTAAAGGTTTGTCGAAGAACCCTCTTAATTCTCGTTGCTATTTGTTCCCTTGTACGCTGGGGTCCCCCTTTGCTCCATACTATGATTTTTAGTCCCATATTAGACAGACAAACCAGTTCTTCCACGCCGGAAATCCAGCATCCAAGCACCTATAATAACTTTGGTTTAAGGTTTGGTTTTTGGTGAGTTATAAATAAGAGAAGATCTAGTTTTTAGATTTGGATAAGTGAAGAGGAGTTTCTCTTTCATAGAAGGGTTATGGGAAGCATATAATTTTGCCCATCTTGGTTAGATCTTGTTATGGAGAACCTAGAATTTAATGAGAAAAATGCTTATTACCTGCCTAAAGAAACCCAGAAGCGATAATTTCTCTTAGAAAGAAGAGGGAAAAGACCATAGAGGCGCCATTGAAACAGCGCTCGCCAAAAGGCGTAGGGGCTAATGCATGTGTAGGCATCATAGCGAGACAAGAACTTGATAAGGACAGCGACCGACCGGGCTTTCTGAGATGCCTTTCTTTCAATCGGATTCTCGACCAGTAGTACTGGAGAGACACAGTATGCGGCACCTATTGTGCACTGAATTCGAACATACTTGAAAAGTTTGGCGAGTTCTAAAAAAAACTCAGACACAAGGTAAAATGGCCTTTTAGCATATGCATCATCGCTAGTTTTATTACTATGAGAAGTCGAACCTTCGTTATATTGACAACAAAGAAGTATATCAAATATTGTAGTAGATTCATGAAATTATTTGTATTGTTTTCACGGAAATGTTAAGGGGAAAATGTTGTCTTGATTTTATAGTTTGAAATCTTTAAGTTAATACATAACAAAAACGATTAGATTGCGTAATGCTTTCCGAAGTCATCTCACTTCTCTTTTATTAGTTATATATATATATATATATATATGCTCAAAGTTTCAATGTTTGGATAGGTAAAAAAAATTATGTTTTGTTATAGGTAGTGTAGATTCTTTTCGGATTAGTGAAAAAAGTCGTTAGACTTTGTAAAAAGAGTATTGGAGTTTGTAAAAAATTATTAAAATTTGTAAAAAAAAGATATTATAATTAGTGAAAACGTGATTATAAAAAAAATTATTTTTTTTTGTGTCATTCAAATTGGGGCATAATTTTATAAGAATCTATATACCTATATAATAGCCTCTTTTCAAGTAAGCCATATTGACCTCTACTCAATTTATTTTATTTTATTTTATGGTTGTGTTTAATAATCTCTATTTTATGTGGTGGCATGGAATTGCATAATATGTTCTAATTCACCGCAAGTTTAATTCTACTTTTTGCAAACACTTGACATAATTTTTTTTTTCAAAAACCATAAGATTACGCACAAAAAATATTGATTGTTGTTATCAATTAATTATCATACAAAACAAAATAAAAATACATGAAATTTTACAAAACACTTATATAATACGCATAAAATCATGTTAATTAAGAACGATTTCCAGCTTGATTAAAAGAAATTAAGCTGGAAATTAACCTCATCAACCCTATTTAAACGTCAAAATAAAGATATATTGAACTCATAGAAGCAAACATAATATTGGATAGTTATAATTCAAAGGAAATTCAAAGACACGAGTTTATAATTATTTCGGCCTTCATATTAGAATTTACACAATATGTGAAAGATGTATCTAACTCAACTCCAAAAGACGCCTTGAGGAGTAAGACATGTCACAACCTTATAAAGAGCACATTGACTAGTTTCTCTAGCAATGTGGGACTTCCAACACGCCCTCTCACGTGTGGCGGGAGGACATTCAAGTCAACACGTGAAAACGGATGACGGTAGACCACAAACTAGGAACCTTGCTCCGATACCATATTAAAATTTACACAATATGTGAAAGGTGTGCCTAACTCAACTCCAAAAAATGCCTCGAGGAGTGAGGGATGTCACAACCTTAAAAGGAACACATTGACTAGTTTCTCTAGTAATGTGAGACTTCCAACACTTCAGCAGGCTAACTCATATATACAAACACAAAGTAAAACTTCATATCTAGAAATTCTTACTCTTGGAAACTTTAGTTTATATTCCTCCGTCATCATCTGGCCTGTAGTTAGCGAAGAAATTCTCAAACTCATAGTCGGAAACCTCAGCAATATGGTTTATAAGATCACTCTGATCGATAAAACTTGAAAGAGAACAGAAGGGTGGTGTGATGTCTCCAGGGCCTTTCAGCACTTCATCAATATGATTATCGTCGTTCATGATGATTTGCTGCTCTTCCAGTTTTGCATACTCCTGCATGGGATTGGCTGCAACGGAGCTGGCGGCCGTGAATTGAGTCACTGTACTGTTTTGGTTTCCGTCATTTGGCAGCTCCCCCTCCACCATCCCATATTCCTGCATAGGATTGGCTGCAACGGAGCTGGCGGCCGTGAATTGAGTTACAGTACCGTTTTGGTTTTCGTCATTTGGCAGCTCCTCCTCCACCATCCTCGTCTTGAATTGAGTTACAGTACTGTTTTCTGATGCTTCTTTTGTCAGCTCCTCCTCCTCCATCCTCGTCTTGCTTTCTGTGATCAACAATAGGACACGATGCAAACAGCAGTCTACTTAAAACACTATCTCATGAAATTGGAAGCAAACTCAAGTGATTAGTTCCTACAATCATGAGTTAGAGAAAAATGTGAAGCATATATATACTATTAAAATACTTTTTTATTAGGAAAAGAATGTAATTAGCTACCTTTTGGCACATGGGTTTCTTCCTCGTTGAAGAAATTAAGCAAGTTTTTATGTGCCGAGTCCAGAAATTCTTCAATGGTTTCTCCTGTTGTAACATCTTTCTCGCTTTCAGAGGAAAACCCTGTGGAATCTGTTGGTTCATTATAATCACAGTACTGGAAGCTACTGTTTCCAGAATTGAGTAGATTTTTGTATGCATCGGCTAACAACTTCTCCACGGTTTTAGCATGCACCTGCCCTGCACGAATGTCAGATGAGTAATACACCTTCTCTTTTGATTCATGACTGACGTTGGATGAGAAGTGCAGCTTCTCTTTTGATTTATAACACATTTCCCTTTTCATTTAGGATGTGTCTTCTGCTTTGATTCAGGAAGTTTAGTTGAGAAGCTCATCTTCTCTTTCGATTAGGACATGTCTTCTGCTTCGATTCAGGAAGGTCAGTCGAGAAACATATCTTCTTTTTCGATTTAGGACATGTCTTCTGCTTTGGTTCAGGAAGGTCAGTCGAGAAGCACATCTTCTCTTTCGATTTAGGGCTTTTCTTCTTCTCTTTTGATTCATATGAGAAGTGCATCTTCTTTTCTGATTTACCAGTACTACTTCCAACTATTGGAGATGAACACTTTCTTTTCAGAACTGATCTTCCTCTATGCTCAGATTTCTGTAGTTTAGAAAATTTACCAATAGTAATGTGAAGAAGATCAGATCATAATATCCTCAAAGAGTATCTCATGACCAGTTATTCATGTGATCGAAACAGGCAGCATGTATTTGATATATATATACATATATATTTAACTCACCAGACAACCTTTTTTTAATCCTCCCTGCCTTTCTGCCTTCACTGGTTTGTCTGGATAACCCTCATAAAGCATAAACTTGGCAACCTCAACTGTGGATCGAAAGGTTCGGCGTGCTTTTTCATGAAAGTAGTACTGCATATCGAACAATATTAGATCCAGATCTATATAATATGATAATTTTTAACATAACAAAATGAGAATCCCTGTTTCAAATGTCTCTATTGAATTTACTACTTTTAATCATATGCTTTACTTCAAAGTTATAAGAAAAATTTAACATGATATAAAGAAGAATCATTCAAAATTAACTATACCAAGTCGCATCTTCCATTATTGCGTTGCCTGCGCATAGTTTTCCATCCATCGAGTCTCTCGGAAAAAGAAAATTGATATGTATTCTGCAAAAAAAAACATAATAAAATAATTAAGAAAATAGAAATAACAAAATAATAGTATACAAATAATATTATACATGTGCATATATATATATATATATATATATATATATATATATATATATATATATATATATTAAGACAGTACTACTTATATATATAATACCTTGTCCACCTCTGCAACATCAATATGACAATCCTCAGGAAGCTGGAAGGATATTGTCATTTCCTTGACCAAAGATGTTGGTGTTCGTTGTTTTGTCTCTTGGGTCACATGTTCTTTGTACTGCAGAAATTAATTTTAATAATAATGTTGAAATTAACAGCTCTCGGAAAAAGAAAATTGATATGTATTCTGCAAAAAAAAACATAATAAAATAATTAAGAAAATAGAAATAACAAAATAATAGTATACAAATAATATTATACATGTGCATATATATATATATATATATATATATATATATATATATATATATATATATATATTAAGACAGTACTACTTATATATATAATACCTTGTCCACCTCTGCAACATCAATATGACAATCCTCAGGAAGCTGGAAGGATATTGTCATTTCCTTGACCAAAGATGTTGGTGTTCGTTGTTTTGTCTCTTGGGTCACATGTTCTTTGTACTGCAGAAATTAATTTTAATAATAATGTTGAAATTAACAGCTCTAGGAAGATGAACGAAACTAAATTAACCTAAAACGAAGGTGTTATATATATCTAAGTTCAGGCGGCAAATATTATAAGAGAAATATATATAAATTGAGATCTACCATGTTCATTGTTAAACTAGTAGCGTGGTAATCATCTGGCACTTTGTACGATATTGGGACTGCATCAATTGCAACGTCTGTTCAGGGCCGGCTCAACCACTAGGCAACTTAGGCAGTTGCCTAAGGCCCCACTTTGAGCAAGAGGCCCCATAATTTTAAAAAATAAATAAAAATAAAAATTTTAAAAAGCCCTTAAATACATGAACAAATAAATTAAAAAAAATGAGATATAGGCCCACTTGATTAGTAATTTTATATCTGAAAATTTATTTTTAAATAAAATTTTAAATATTTTTTAAAAAAATTGATATAAAAGGCCTAATTTTTAGTATGGCCTTAGGCCTCATTTTTTATTGAGCCGGTTCTGCGTCTGTTGTCCCATCTCTTGTATTAGCGTCCGATGATTGTGTTCTTAAAGCAGCCGTTGCTTGCTGTGACAAATAAAATACAATAAACTCGATCTCATGTGTAAATATAGGTTATATATAGGAGTCAAGATCAAGAAAAAAGTAAGAACAAGTAACTTACAGAAACCAATTTTTGAAGTTTTTCAAGCAATTTAGAACCTTGGAGATCGAGGTGACCGTCATCATGAGAACTCTCAATGGGATTTGGAACATAGGGTTGTATCTCCCATCCTGTGATACCCTCCATTGGCTCAGGGAAGTTTGGGGAGTTGTTCTCCTTCGGCAGTGACTTCTGAACCTGTAAAAAGAGAGTAAAGCAACATAGTGAATGGCTTGGACAGGGAGAGATCAAGTTACTTATATAGTAGGGTGAAAGCCTATTCAAACTGATGGAAAACTTTGTCAAGGGGTGCTAATGTGTCTACACGTTGTGGTTGGTGTGTTTAATGTGAAAAAAATGATAGTTAAAGGAAGTGTATTGAATTATCCCATTTTCCTAATGACACCAAATAGGGTCTTAGTTCCTTACTTTGTAAATTAGGATTTTGTGTTCCATAAAAAAGAAACTTCATTACAGAATTTGAACCAGCTGGATATTTGATGTCAGAATGTAAAAATAAAAAACGTATTTATGTTGTTCACTCATGGAAATGTTGCTTTCTGCGCCAATACCATCCACCTCATATGTGTGGTTGGCCTGCCATTAGAGCCATGTTGTTATTTATGCAAAAGATTAAAGAGTTGGAGTCCAAAGGAAATTTGGGCCGCCTCGCTTTGGTGCTGGAGCAAATGAGTAAATTGACTGTGTTGCCTAGTAAAATGAAAATTCAAATCCATCAATATTGTATATATCAAAAACTTGTATCTGGTGGAAGCCATACCAAAGACAATAAGCTTTATTAATCTTGCAGCCTCCATCTTTTCACGTGTAAGCAAATACGAGAATTTTTAACCCAAACAAGAGTAAGATGTTCCCAGAAGCATGAATGTCCTTCTTCTGAAAACAGGAAATTTATGTACTGAATTATCTACCGTGTTAAGATATTGCATGCAAGGCCTCCACATCATATTTCATAAAGAATTAATTCGAAATCTATGAATATATGAGCTTTTAATACTGTTATATACACTGCAACACTTCTTGAACAAAAGAACGGAAAAAAAGAACAAAACCCACCAATAAATTAGATCACCATGCAAAAACCAGATCTGTACATGCTCCAAGCTCCAAACTATACAATCTTTTCAAGAGATCAAAAAGTAAGGGAAAAATAAGCTAAATTACCCCATCTATTTTTCTAGTATATGTAGTGGATCCATTTCGCCAACTTTCTAAGTGACAATTCTCTCGCGGTTGATCCATGCTCAATGGCTCAAGCATCTCTGCATCAGTGCTATCTTCAATGGTTACCTCAGAAATGACCACCATTGTAATTGATCATAAAGAGAGGCAGAAAGAAAGGAAGAGAAAGAGAGCTAGAGGGAGAGAGAGCGGGGCAGAGAAAGCTCTAGAGAGAAAGAGAAAAAAGGGAGTGGGTGAGTGAGGGAGTAGAGGTTTTCGCCTATTGATTCTCTTATATAAAGAGACTTGGAAGCCACGTGCATGGTAAATGAGGAGGCGATGAAATTATAAGGTGGTTTGATGTCACCCTATTGAAGCTGATACATGTCACGATACATGAACGATAAAGTACGATCTTAAAACACATGAAAAGGAAATTACCAACTAATCCAATATTACATCCACGTAAGTAAGAAAAATGTGATTCTCTGACAGCAATGTTATTTAAGGGTAAAGCGGAGTTACCACGTTGTCCTCGTGTGAGAGTTCTCGCCAACCGATGCTCAAGGGAAAAGTTCAGTTACATTAATATAAAATTTGCAATTATGGTACTAATTCAAAATAAGTTGTTGTGTATCACCGAAATTTTATGCGTAGGCCAAGAAGGCTAATTTGAAAATTACAACTATTCATGATAAAGCCTTGGCTAATTTGAAAATTACAAAAGTTGTCCTCTTTACTAATTTGAAAATTACAACTATTCATGATAAAGCAATTAAAGTTTTGACCAATTTTGGACTATGAATGCAACTTGGTCATGAACATGCTTTGCCTCATTTGGACCAGGTCTTAAATGCAGAGATATAGCATAAATTATCATATTTATTGTCAAGTTGATTTATTTGGAGAATCTAAAAATGACACCATTAATAATCAATTTCTTATTGTAAAATTCAAATTCAAATTGAAAGATATATAAGATCTCTGGATACTCTAAAATTTTCTTCCTGAATTGCATCGTGCAATTTGAAAAAGAGATAAACACAACTGTGAACCCTATTGTAAGGTTCATGCTGCCCGAAACTTTACACGGACAACATTAAATAGTGTGAGGTCCACCTGTTATGACTATTGCATAGTGCAATTTAGGTAGGATATTACAAAGTATCTTTTTTTATAAAGTACACAATAGGTGGACCTCATTGTAGGATTAGATGGTGTGGAGTTCACCAGTTATGTCTATCTCTCTTCAAATTGAACGGTGCAATTCGGGCCGAAATTACAGATAATCCTAATCCAATGAATCCAAGTTATTACTGTGTATCAGAAAAATAAATAAGAGAAAAGCAGACGGAGATAATAATAAATGTTGTAATAAAATAGAGTTGAGTAGTTAGATTTTTGTCTTTTTTCTCTTATTACTAATTAAAACAACATTGTTTGGCCCCAATTGCCAATTGTGGTACATTCTAATTGGAAGTGCAATTGGTATGCATCTGAAACCATTTTGTTATATCTCTTTCTCTCTTCCTTTCTTGGGTATAATTTTAAATTGATGCCATAATTTTGAATTTAGAGATCATAACCTTTCTATGGTATTGATTTTTACTGCATGTAAGGTGAGGTGCCTCCTTGATTTAATTGATCTGTGCAGTATTTGCAAAGTGTTGTTTTCAAGGAGGTAATTTTATCATCACTCAATGTTAACTTTTGTTCATTTGTTGATCTTTGAACTTATAAAAAAAAATTGTTGATCTTTGAGTTCATAATTTCATGTTACAGAATCTTTAATAATGCATTCTCATAGATGAAAGACTAATAGTCTTGTTCTTGTTGTATTGCTTGATTATCTATTTCTTTGTCTGGCGGGTTCAGTTGATCCTGTAACTAGGAGTATAAGCATTTTCTTGCAGTTCTTTGATATAGGAATTGATGCTGCATTACTGTCACAAGGTTAGTGTTTGACATATTCTTGATGCTGACATCAAAATCTTCAGAATCTGTCCTTTTAATTTAACTTGTTTTCTATTGATTCAAAAGGGTTTTCTGTTTGATATAGTTCGGAAACTCTTGCAGTGTGAATTATTCCTCAATGCTTTCATTCTTTCATTTCATTGCCAAATTTGGGTTGCAACGCTATTGAAAAACTTTACAGTATTACATAATTGGACTGCAATTTCTGACCAAGTCACAGACAACTTAAAGAAATGACCAATGAACAATTTGACCAATCATTTTAGTACATCACCTTCATTATATTGCAGCGAATATTGTAGGATTGTTGTTTGGCATCTTGTGTTGAGAAGGATAGCCTCAATATCCATTAAATCAGGGTTCACTCTCCCTTGAGTCATTATGTGTTTAGTGCAGTGCATGTCTTAAATGTCTGTATTGCATATCTGTATCAACCACTTTAAATTAGATTGACTGGGATTTTGGAATTACTACTGGCTCGGTTTTGAACTTTTCATCCTGAATGCTTTGTTTCATAGCTATAAATTCCAAAGGCAAACTTTGAGATTGAAATTCTGTTCCGAGTAAATACTTGTATCAGGCATGTCATACCAAGGACTTTATAGTCCTGTTTCTATTGAAGGGATCAACTGATCGTGAACTATTTTTAACTTTCTGGTCTAAGTGTAACAGTTTTGCTCTGCATTTGTTACCATTTTACCTGAATTTGTGTCAAAGGGTTCTGTAACTTCATTTGGGAAGATATCATGGAATGTACATTACTTAAAAGTGAAAGGACTTGGTTTTTGAACCCAGATTGATGATAGTTTAGTGTTTATATCGATACGTGGTTGTGTCTGTGTTTGGTGCATTTTGACAAAGAAAGTTCAAGGTTATAAACTCGCGGCTTGGTGCTTGTATGCAAAAATGAAAGGCACAGTGCCAGTTCATATAGCTTAATGGCAATAATCAAAAGAACCTCCTGGCATTAAAGTGCATAAGTGGTGCACTTGGTCGTGCACTTGCAGGCAATTGGTGTGAAATTGCAGAATGGGTATGGTTTAACAGAGGCTTCTCCTGTTGTTGCTTGTCGAAGACCTACCTGCAATGTGAGCACTCAAACTGTAGACTCCTACTTGTGGTCAATATACTTAAACTTAATGTCTATGATTACATATTACATATCGCTTAATGTCTTTTTGTGGTTGTTTGTGTCTGCACTTGGTCAACATAACATGTATTGATTCCAAGGTGTGCCATGGAAGAAAAAAAGTGAGTGGTACCTAATTTACAATTTCATCACGAATTCGTGTTTCTGATGCAGGACAAAGAGAAACAAGTTCCAATCGATCGAGCAGAGTTATATAAATCCGGACGTAGCAGAGAAAATAGTATGTCACTATTACATCAATTTTGATTTGAATGTGCGAATATTAATTCAAAATTTAATTGTATGTTGTATTCTCTCAGAGGCGAATGGAGGAGATTGGACTGAACGATTCAGGAAGTTCACAAACCTTGAGCCAATTTAGAGTGGATGGCAGCATCGGTTGGTCACCATCTGACCGATATGCACAAGTGATTGGTCCAGAACGACATGGTTGCATTCGCGACATTGGATTCGGACCAACTCCTTCATCTCATCTTGCCAACACCAACGTAAGATCCAGTCAGCCTGCATCTTCTACTAACGAGAGAGCGGTATATATGGAAAATAGAGTTAAGACGTTCGAGTCTAAAGTAGCATCGCTTAAATCTACAATACAAATGATGGCACAAGCTTGGGTAAAAGTTTTAATTACTTATCCTCACATATTACTATTGATTTTATTTATGTATATTTCGTACTTAATTAATGTTTGTTAAACAGTTGTAGGAGCAACGTCAATACCAAGATGTTGTCAATAACAATCAAGTTTCACTAGCAATTCATAGATCAACTCTTGCAAGTCGGAAAACGAGTGCTGGTAAGATACTAACATAAATGAATACTCCCATTAATTTAATTTTAAGTGTGTACTAAGATCTTTTATCTTTGTTCATGTCAGTACTGTTTGTTAATTTTTCAATATTGCAATAGTAGACAATACCGATGATGCAGAAAGTGGAGGAGCAGATGGTGCTGAAGAAGGTGCTGAAAGTGGAGATGATTAAATTTATAGTTATTTGTTGTTAAATGTCATGACTTGTTAGTTTTTAGACTATTGAGAAAATGACCTCCACTTATTTTTGTTTGATGCAAAACTTGTAAGACATGGTTATAATGAAATATATTTTGTTTTATTACATTTTTCTTTGTTTGCATCAATCAGATAAAATCTAGAACAAAATTTGTATTGCAGGAAAATAATAAAAAAAACAAAATTCGGATATAAAAAAATAAACAACACACATGTAGCGGCGGTCAGTGACCGCCGTTATATGTAAACCAATGGAAATGGTTATAGTAGCGGTCACATGACCGTTGTTATAACACTATGGCCGTGGTCACATGACCACCGCTATAATACTATAGCCGCGGTCACATGACCGCTGTTATAACCTGTAGCAACGGTAAACCGACCGTCGCTATAGAGGTTCTGTGGAAAATCCCCAACTGCGGTTGGGTCTATAGCGGTGGGTTAGACCGCCGCTAGATAACCACCGCTATAGACCTGAGGTCTTTACCAGCGGTCTACCAAATCGCCGCGATAGACCTATGCCAACGGGTATATAGTTGCTAAAAAACCGCTGCTATAGGTTATAACAGCGATTTTGTGACCTATAGGAGCGGTTTCCGACCGCTGCTATAGGTCGTTTTTTTTTGTAGTGTATCTTATATCTATATAGATATTGTATATCTATATATATCATTGATAATGACGAACCATGAAGGTACTATTTTGGAATGCAAGACATTTAGTCATCAAATTAGAAGGAAAAAAATTTCACAACTCTAGTTATAAAGAAAGCACAAGTGCACATTTACGCTATAACAAATGGTATTCAATCAATTGATGGATTAAGCAAATCAATAAAAGGTAAATATCTCACATGATCTAATCCTAACTAATGTATCATTCAAACCACAATTTCGCTAATATTAAAAGAACGATTAATGATCAACGGTTAACCGCTAACGGTCGATGATCCTGTGGTACATTCTATTACATTTATAAATGTCAATAATGATGACTAATGATCGATGACCTCAATTACCTAAGATCATTAGAGTTGAAGTTAATAATTGTTTTCTCTTTCCATTAGATCTAATTCTCTCCCTAAGGGTTTTCCTTTCTAGTTAGCAATTTTTCATTTCTGGTTACCAAGAAATTCTATACATGATGTGAATTTAAGGGGATGTTCGGTTAATGAGTTTTGTTATGATTTTTTATATTTTGAGAATTTTTATGTGATGTTAACTTTATTGGTATGCGTTTTGTAGTTATTTTTATGTGGTATTAAAAATGATGTTTGGTTGGAGAATTGTGAGGATTCAAAAAATCTTGAGAATTTTTTTAACCGAACTCGTCCTTAATAACTTTAAAAACATGATACCAACTAAACCATATTAAAGAGTTGGACATAGAAGAGATATTACTGTGTCCCTCGTGCTTTATGTTATGAGATGCTCTAAAAGTGATGGTGTCCAAAGGATATTAAGGCCACCTCTCTCCGGTGCTGGAGCAAATGTGTAGATTGGCTCTGTTGCCCAGTAAAATGGTAATTCAAATCCATAAATATTGTCTATATTAAAAACTTTATTCTGGTTGAAGCCATATCAAAGATAATAAGCTTTATTAATTTGACGGCCTAAATCTTTTCACGTGAAAGCAAATACCAGAGTTTTTAACCCAAGCAAGAGTAAGATGTCCCCAACAACGTGAATGTTGTTTTTTTCTTCTTCGAAAGACATGATACTTACTAAACGATATTAAAGAGTTGACATAGAAGAGTCATTATTGTGTCTGTCTTGCTTTATGTTATGAGATTTTCTAAGCAAGCCATAACCTCTGGAAGTGATGGTGTCCAATGGATATTCAGGCCTCCTCACTATGGTGCTTGAGCAAATGAGTAGATTTGTTGTGTTGCCTAGTATAATGAAAATTCAAATTAATAAATATTGTCTATATCAAAAACTTATTCCTAGTTGAAGCCATATTAAAGATAACATGCTTTAATAATTTAACGCCTTCAATCTTTTTAGTGAAGCAAATACCAGAATTTTAAAACTAAAAAAGAGTAAGATGTCAAATCCACATCATTTTTACATTTTTTCTTCTTCAGAGAAGATGATACTTTCTAAAGGACATTAAAGAGTTAGACAAAGAAGAGACATTACTGTGTCGGTCGTAATTTATACTATGAGATTTTCTAAGCACGCCACAAGCTCTGAAAGTGATGGTGTCCGAAGGATATTAAGGCCACATCGCTCACCTACTGGAGCATATGAGTAGATTGGTTTTGTTGCCCAGTAAAATAAAAATACAAATCCATGGATATTGTCAATATCAAACACCAATATCTGGTTGAAACCATATCAAAGGTAATGAGCTTTATTAATTTAACAGCCTTCATCTTTTCGCATGTAAGATTAATACCAGAGTTTTTAACCCATACAACAGTAACACTACAAGAAATATAGCCTTTAGCGACGAATTCATTAGCAACACACTCAATTTCGTAGCTAAAAAATTATTTTTTGCAACAAAAAAGTATTTCGCTGCTAAAATACCACTTTTTGCCACGAATATAAAATTTCAACTCTAGAAGATGGTTTTAGCGACGACTTTATCAGTGACAAATCGAACATTGTCGCTAAAAGAATCTCTTATGTGACGAAAATATTGTTTCGTAGCTAAATACTTAAAACACATGCTTTTAGGGACCACATTCTACATTCATTACTAAAAGCGTTATCAGCGACAAACTCAATTGTGTCGCCAAAAGTACCTTTTGCAACGAATATAAAATTTCGTTGCCAGAAGATGGTTTTATCGATGACTTTATCAGCGACAAATCGAACGTTGTCTCTAAAAGTATCTATTTTGCGACGAAAATATTGTTTTGTAGCTAAATACTTAAAACACATGTTTTTAGCGACAGTGGCGGACGGATTTTTTTTATATATATAACAAATATTTCTCCTGGGTTTCTAATTTAATGCAAAACGGATTTTTCCAATTCTATTAAATGGGGTTTTAGAAAGCTTGTGTTGATGGAGCTGGGAACAAGATTGTTGATCATGTTGTCTTGGTAATTATCTGCTTAATTGTACTGGTCAGCTCGTGTGAACTAGAGGTTGTATGAACTAGAAACTCTTGGGAGCTGTTGAAATTAAATCGGGTCATTATTATTTTTCTTTGTTTTCGAGACAGATTCCCTTGAAATAGAATCTCATTTTAATGTTAACTCTCTCTCATATAAGTTTATATACACACAATATATAAATACGTGCTGGTTTTAGATTAAGATTTTTTGTGTTGCTAAGATCTTGATGTTGCTTTTTGTTATGATATTATTTGTAGATAGAAAATTATGCTTGAGGTAATTGAAATTTTTAAGAGGACATGTTCAATCTTTTAATATTTTATTGGATCTGCACTCTGTACCATCTTAGAGGTCGAATGTTTGAACATGTTCTCTCTTTTTGTTCACTTGTTAAACGAAAACTAAATATCAGAGCTTGAGTGCTCTTCCTTCCAATAACAAGAGAGGGGGCAAGTTGCAGAAGCTAAGCAGCTCTACCCTAAGATTTGTACATAGTTAACATTAATAATACAAACTAATTGTTGCATCTTTTCAGATAACTTTGTCTACCAACAATAAACATCATCGTTACACATGAAGGAAGAGACATAATATATTGTAATATAATATTTTTTAATGTTTACTCTTTAATTTTTAATATTTTAACTATAAGATATTTTTTTGCATTACGTAGTAAAAAAAATCCTGTCATTTTCCCTTAAGAGTTGGCCCCCCTTCATATTCGCCCCTGGTTCCGCCACTGTTTAGCGACCAAATTTTACATTCATTGCTAAAAGCGTTGTCAGCAACAAACTCAATTTTGTCGCCAAAAGTTCTTTTTGTGTGACGAAAATATTGTTTGTCACAAAGACATAAAATAAATATTTTTAGTGACAAAATTCTAAATCGTCGCTGAAGACGTTATGGACGACGAACCTAATTGCTTCGTTAAAAGTACCTCTTTTTCGTCGAAAATATTATTTTGTAGTTAAAGACTTTGGATGCATTTTTTTAGCTACAAATGAAGAATTTGTTGCTAAAATACATTTTTAGTGACAAAAATGCTTTGTCATTAAAACATAAAATAAAGAGCATATAAAGTATAAAGTTGCAAAACAAACGTAAAACTTAGAATAAAATATATAAAATGAGAACAATTAAAAAATAAAAGATTAAAAGAAGGACAACTAGTCTAAGCGCACCGCGTCTGAGTCTTATATTTTCCCCTCTTATTCCCAAATGTAAATTCCTAGTCCCCTTTGCCATCTCTCTCGATTTCACTCTCCCTCCCCTTCAAACCCTAACTTGTTAACTCCCTCTCCGTCCTCATTCTCTATCGATTTCACTCTGCCTCTCCTTCAAACCCTAAATGGCTAACTCTCACTTTCGATTTCTCCCTCTTCTTCCTCTCCTCTCTGGATTTCACTTCACACTCCTTCCTCATGCCCTAATTGGCTAATTCTCTCTTTCTCTCTCGGTTTATGACTATGGATTCGTTTGCTCTTAAGAGCGACTGGGCTCTAATTTCCCAATTTAGTGTCCTGTCATGGTCTCTTTAGGAGTGCAAGCAATTGGGGTTTGATGCAGTTGAGCTGAATATGGGATCACTCGGTGTTCCTGAAGAAACTTTTCTAAGATCTGTACGCTTGATTTAGAGTGGCGGTCTTAGACTTCTGCTTTGATTTTCAGTACGGGTTTTGGTTTGTAACGATGGTTTTCACTGAAATTACAATTTGCAAGTTTTGAAGTTTGGTTATTTTATAATAAATTGCAATATTTTAATTCAGATTATTGTTTATAAAATTTTGTTCAAGAATATGTTGTGCCAACAACAATATTAATACGGCCAAATATATTGCAATTCTTGGTGCAAGATTAGAAATAAGAAAGCGTAGTTTTTTCACTTGTATTGGCCAATGAATTGGTGGCCATAATAGCCCTTTTTAAAGCGTTCACGAATCGACGATTTTAGAGTCTAGTGATGACTATTTTGAAGATGGATTTGGATAACGATTTTTGTCTTTGGACAAAAGAAGTCCTTCGGAGGCGAAGGCCACTTACGACAAGAAAAAGAATTAATGACGTGATGCATTTTTTTTCTAACTCTTTTACCAACCAAATATTCTAGTAGTGGAATAACCAAGAATGTCGTTACATTGAAGACATTTTCCACGAAAACACTCATTTCTAGCCACAAATGTAGTTGTTGCCTAACAGAATATTTGTTGTAGTGTAAGTTGCCCCCAGCAGCGTGAATGCTATTTTTTTCCTTCTTCAAAGAACATGAAACTTACTAAAAGATATTAAAGAGTTCGACATAGAACATACATTAATGTTTCTGTTGTGCTTTATGTTATGAGATTTTCAAGCACACCATATCATCTGAAGGTGATGGTATTGAAAGGATATTCAGGCCGCCTCGCTCTGGTGTTGGAGCAAATTAGTAGTTTGGCTATGTTGTCTAGTAAAATGAAAATGAAAATTCATAAATAGTGTCTAAATCAAAAACTTTTTTTCTAGTTAAAGTCATATCAAAGATAATAAGCTTTATAAATCTTACTGCATCCATCTTTTCACGTGTGAGAGAATAACATAGTTTTTAACCCAAACAATAGTAAGATGTCCCCAACAACAACACTGTGTCTTCTTCGGAAAACATGATACTTACTAAACAATATTAAAGACTTGGATATAGAAAAGACAATACTGTATTTGTCGTGCCTTATGTGAGGAGATTTTGTAAGCACGCCATAAGCTCTGGAAGTCATGGTGTCCAATGGATATTCAAGCCTCCTCGCTCTAGTGTGGGAGCAAAAGAGTAGATTGGCTGTGTTGCCCAGTAAAATGGAAATTCAAATCCATAGATATTGTCTATATCAAAAACTCGTATTCGGTTAAAGCCATATCAAAGATAATAAGCTTTAGCTTTATTAATTTAATGACCTCCATCTTTTGACGAGTATCCTGCTGCTTGCTTGGTGAGTAGTTGTTTTCCTCGATCTAGTTCTCAGTCACAACCAGCAGAAAAAAGAAAGTCGACTATGAAAGTTAGCCCTGACGCGTGAAAGTTTACACCATCATGCATAACCACAATCCCTTTTATTCCCCCTTGTAAATGCTTAGAAGAATCCTTCAAATTATGGTTGGCCTTTTAAGGAAAAGTAACTTTCTGATGCAAAATAAAATTCCCAATATAAGTAAAAATTCCCATGCCATTTGTGCATAAAGTACACTACTAGACAAAAATCCAACATGAGCTGGATATTTCTTCACTAAAGAGTATCAAAAGACAGATAGGCTGCAAAAGTACACTAAGTCTTAACTTATTAAGAGTGTATAAGAAGACCAAGAATTACAGATGGGCAGTCTTGGACAGAGCTTAGTGAATTGCTGACCACTACTCAACCAAGGAAACAAGTCACTCGACTTACAGAAGCAGTGCTTATCATCTGTTCCCAAATCGACCTGAAATAGCACCAATAAATTGTTTTTTAATTACTGGCTGTGATGGTCATGATGATAACACTAGCACTACTAATTGCGATCCATAGATAATGACACATCCCAGTTATTGAAATAGTTAACAAATATATGTCATCAAGGTTGCTTCGGCCCCTAAGGCAGAAGAGAAGAGCATTCAGGCTACTAGACAGATAATTTAATACCAGCCAAAGGATTAGGACATGCTGTGATAATTGATATATACTGATACTTACTCCAAATCATGGAGATAGAGGAATAAAGGCTATTTCAACAAAAGGCAACTAAAAGCAACCACAGGTAGGCACGTGCAGATATTCGCAGAAAATTTTCAGGCTAGACCACAAGTTGAAATCAAGACATACAACTGTTTTCCTACAATGACAGCTTTTTTCAAGCCACAAATTAAATTGTCCAAGAAAAGGACAAACGCTTCTAGCTTCACAAATGCATTGATTCATTTATTGGCCCCAACAGAAAATGTAAATAAATGTTCAAAAGCAACCAGAAAGGTACACAAAGCACCTTACTCCTGAACCCAAGATAGAGTTATGGAAATCTTGCGACCTGCGGGCAACGTAGAGACAACGTGGACGAGGATGATACGCGGAAAAGTCTTCCTAAATGAAAAGTGAAAGACTGCTCAAATGCCCAAATGGAATCGTGCGAGGAGCTGCGGAGATGAAGGAGGAAGACGAAGACGAAGAAGATCTGCGTTCTTTCTATGTGGGTTGGTCAAAATTAAATAGGTCGATTACACAGATATGCGGGTCGGATTTGAGTTAAGTTTTTAATTGATGTGACGAGCTTATAGACGTTGGAGTTTAAAGGGGAAATCTGAGTCATTGCTCAGCACCCTCAGCACCATAGCTGCAAAGAATAATAAACTATCCCCTTGTAATTTACACTCTAAAATAGCAATTTTAACACAATGTATCACAAACTAACAATAATACAATATCTTTACACTTTATATGAAAATTGAGATTTCATCATTAAAAAAAAGTAAAAAAATGTGACATGTGACAAACTTAATAGGTATTAAATGTAAATCTATTGATAGTTTGAGATGTATATGTGTTTGGTGGTTTAGGAGTAAATTATGAAATAAGTAGTAGAGGGTGGAAAATGTAATTTCGCTAACATTAAAATATTGTGGAGGAAGCCCTGATTTCTTAGTATAAATTCATTGCAACGGCATAGCAGGTGAAAAGAGGTCCTCAGAGACGCAAGCAGCCGAGTGCGAGTCTGATAACGCGGATCTCGGAAAGCTCTGTCTCTCCAGTACTACTGGTCGAGGATCCGATAGAAAGAACGGCATCTCAGAAAGCCAGTGTCGTGTCCTTATCGGCTCTTGGCTCGCTATGATGCCTACACATTACCCCCAACGCCTTTCCGCGAGCGCTGTTTCAATAGCGCCTCTAAGTTCTTTTTCCTCTTCTTTCTAAGAGAAATTATCTGGGTTTCTTTAGGCAGGTAATAAGCATTTTCCCTTTTAAATTCTACGCTCTCCGTCACAAGATCTAACCAAGAGAGGCACAAATATATACTTCCCATAACCCTTCTGTGAAAGAGAAACCTTCTATTGATCACCGATTCAAATCTAAAAACTAGATCTTCTGATCTCATCAAGTCACCAAAAACCAAACCTTAAACCAAAGTTATTATAGGTGCTTGGATGCTGAACTAGTTCGTCTGTCTAATATCGGGTTAAAAATCATAGTATGGAGCAAATCAGTATTACTATGATGACGCCCAAAGAACAAATAGCAACGAGAATTAGCGTTGGTGAAATTTTTGCAATATAAGAAAGAAAAGCCTTGGGAACTTTACAGAGCTTCCGATACTGAAGTCGGTGGGTCATTTCCAGAGAATTCCAATTTTGAGAGGGTCATTTGACATACCTTTAGGTGTACTGTGCTCCCTGATTTATTTCTCCTTTCACTTATTGTTCTTCCGGCCATCTGGTAGCCGTTTTGCCCTGTAGAAGACGACTAATTAACCTAGATAGGAGGGCCTGCTGATACAAGAAAAACGGCTGGGCCTAAAACGCCACAAAGGCCCAAAATAATTATTGTTCTTCCGGCCATTCTGGTAGCCGTTTTGCCCTGTAAAAGACGACTAATTAACCGAGATAGGAGCGCCTGCTGATACCAGAAAAACGGCTGGGCCTAAAACGCCACAAAGTCCCAAAATTAATGGGCTCTTGGGCCTAAGTTTAGCTTTGGTGCGAAAATGTGTCATAAGATATGTCCCTCAAAATCAAGGAGGCCAAGGTCATGACAACTTCAAAATTGGTGTTATGAATTCTATAATTATTAAGAATTATGTAAACGACTTATTGATTTTCTCTACCTCTTGGTTTTCCAACTTCTATGACTTTTGAGTTTGTAACATCTATTTCTTTATATTCTATGTATCTCTCATATGCCTATATAAAGAGGTATTGAGATGAGTTGTAGACACAACAATATTTAGAATACATCATAGTTCTTGAATAACTATTTTCCCCTTTCTCTCTTTGCTACGCTTCTAGATCGTATTGTTATTTAGTTTTACAACACGTTATCGGCACGAAGTTCTACCGATCGTGGAGGAAGTACTTGAAATTACAAGAGAATGCTGTATATTTTTTTGTTGCAAAAAGTCCATTCTTGAAGTCAAAGGAAGTTTTATATCCTTTCACAAGCTTGTGGTAAGTTTATTCGATTTGACATTTTCTTCTTTGTTGATCCGTGTAATTGGATTAGAAACTTATTCATTTGATGCTTGTTAAAGATCATATCGAATCTTGCAAAACTTGAATTCGTAACTCTTGATATTTGGGCAACAATTAACTCTCATGGATCCTTGATGCTGAATTCATCTTGATGCTAAGAATCTTAAAAATACTATTCGAGAGGAAAATGATGCATCCCTGCAAAATCGCGCCAAATCAATGATTTTCTTACGTCATCATCTCCATAAAGAATTGAAATCTGAATATCTTACAGTAAAAGATCCTCTTTTTTATGGAATAATTTAAAGGAGAGATACAAGCACCAGAAGCCTATAATCCTCCCAAAAGCTCGATATAATTGGATGCACATGAGGTTGCAAGATTTTAAATATGTTTGTGAGTATAATTCTACTTTGTTCAAAATCACTTCACAGTTAATACTTTGTGGAGAAAATGTCATTGAAGAAGACATGTTGGACTAATGCATGTGTCAACACCATATCAAGTTCTACAAATCTGATTGAAGGCTTCGAAAGAGCCTATATTATGCTCCTTAAAGAAACAAATGTGTGTATTGACGAGACATTATATTCTTCTAAATCTAGAATAAATTTACTCAGTTTGAAGCATATACGTCTCAATGGTTATCACATTAAAACTAATAATGAAGACATTGGAGAATTTCTTTATATTACCTCGAAAGTATAGGGCCAGAAACTCATACTGGAAAAACTGTTTGCTTTCACTTTCAGATTATATTATACGATCATAAGAATAGTTAAATCAAATATTATAATACACCAGAAATGCAAGACGTATTGTAAGTGCTCTGATCCAAAGACATTTATACTTTGACATGATCGACATGGACATCCAGGATCCATATTGATACGTAGAATTATTGAGTACTCACATGGACATCCTTTAAAGAATCAAAAAATTCTTTTACCAAGTGATTATCCTTGTAATTCATGTTCTCAATGAAAATTTATTATTAAATCGTCTCTCAAATGTAGTTGTTGAGTCTCCATCATTTTACAAAGAATTTAGGAAGATATTTGTGGACCAATTCATCCGTTGTCATTTATATATTTCATAGTTTTAATTGATGCATTTACTAGATGATCACATGTTTGCCTTATTTCTACTCGAAATGTTACATTTGCTCAACTTCTTGCTCAAATTATTAGACAAAGAACACAATTTTCTTGATATCCTATTAAGAGCATTCGATGCTGCTGAATTTTCATCTAAGACTTTTAATAACTATTGTGCATCTGTTGGAATTGATGTTGAATATTATGTTCCTCATGTTTATACTCAAAATGGTTTAGCTAAATCTTTCATAAAAATACTTTAGTTAATTGCTCGGCCTTTGCTTACGAGAACAAAGTTACCAGTTTCTGCTTGTGGGCATGCTATTTTACTTGCTGCATTACTGGTACGGATTAGACCAACTGCTTATCATAAATATTCTCCACTTCAACTTATTTTTGGCCAACCTCTGAATATCACTCATCTTCGAATTTTTGGGTCTGCTGTCTATGTTCCAATTTCACCCAATCAACGCACTAAAATGGGTCCTCAACATTCTCCATCCATTATTAGATATCTTGAACCATTAACTGGTGATATTTTTAAAGCACGTTTTGATGACTGTCATTTTGACGAGACCATTGTTCCACCATTGGGTGGTGAAAAGTCGTTGCCTGAAGCATGACGTGAGATTACTTGGAATAATTCGACGTTATCTCATTTTGATCCTCGAACCAATCAATGTGAACTTGAAGTTCAAAAGATCATTCATTTACAAGATATTGCAAATCAATTACCAGATGTGTTTACAGATAATAAGAGAGTTGTGAAATCATACATCCCAGCTGTTAATATCCCTGCACGGATTAATGTTCCTGAAGAACAACAAGTAGCAAGTGATTCCAATACACGCTTGAAGTGTGGTAGACCTCTGGGTGCTAAAGATAAAATTCTCCGGAAGTGGAATACACAAAAGAAAGAAATTGGGGCTCCTGGAGAGACCATTCACACGATACATGAATAAAAATTGAAAAATTTATCTCTTGAAGAAAAATATCCTGGAAAACAATTTCATGAAATAAAATCTCCTGAAGAGATAGTCTTAGAAATGACACCTCCCGAAGAGATAACTACTGAAGAGGAAAAGGTACCTAAAAATAATGAGATCTCAATACATTATGTGAGTATAAGAGAAATGTTGGATAAAAACAAAATTGTTGTCGACAACATATTTTCATTAAAAATGCTTTTGACATTAGCAGAAGTAATGATGAAATTGAACCTCAATCGATTGAAGAATGTCGACGTAGAAATGATTGGCCAATGTGGAAAGAAGTAATCCAGACAGAGTTAAACGCTCTAGCCAAACGTGAAGTATTTGGACTTGTAGTCCAGACACCTGAAGATATCATGCATGTTGGATATAAGTGGGTATTTGTGCGAAAATGTAATGAGAAAAGTGAACTCGTGAGATATAAAGCACGACTTGTCGCACAAGGTTTCTTGGAGAGACCCATAATTGATTATGAAGAGACTTATTCTCCCGTAATGGATTCAATTATGTTTAGATTTTTAATTAGCTTAGTAGTCATAGAAAAATTAGATATGCGATTAATGGATGTCGTGACTGCATACTTATATGGTTCATTAGACTATGATATATACATGAAATTCCCTGAAGGTTTAAAATGTCTGAAGCATACATCCAAAACCATGTACTCTATTAAAATGCAAAAATTCTTGTATGGGTTAAAACAATCTGGACGCATGTGGTATCAAAGTCTTAGTGAATACCTGTTGAAGCAGGGATATGAGAATAATATACTTTGCCCGTGTGTTTTTACCAAGAAAACATAATCCAGATTCGTAATTATTGCAGTATATGTTGATGATTTAAATCTTGTGGGGACTCCAGCAGAGCTCACAAAGACTGCAAATTGTTTAAAAAGCGAATTTGAAATTAAAGATCTTAGAAAAACTAAATTTTATCTCAGCTTGCAGCTTGAGCATTTTCCAAGTGGGATTTTTATCCATCAATCGACATATACTGAAAAAGTCTTGAAGTACTTTTATATGGATAAGCTCATCCTTTAAGTACTCCAATGGTTGTGCAATCACTAGATGTGAAAAGAGATCCATTCCATCCTAAAGACGGAGAAGAAGAGATTATTGGTCCTGAAGTATCGTATCTCAATGCAGTTGGTGCCTTAATGTACCTTGCAAATTGCACTCTTCCTGATATAACATTTACAGTTAATTTTCTTACCAGATATAGTTCTGTACCAACTCGGAGATATTGGAATGGAGTCAAACAAGTATTACGTTATCTCCGAGGCACCACTAACATGAGATTATAATATCCAAAAGAATCAATTGCTCAGTTGTTTGGTTTTGCAGATGCAGGTTATTTGTCTGATCCACATCAAGGATGATCGCAAACTGGATATTTATTTACCTATGGAGGTACTGTCATTTCATGGAGATCATTCAAGCAAACAATATTTGCTACATCTTCGAATCACTGTAAAATAATTGCAATTCACGAGGCAAGCCGAGAATATGTTTGGTTGAAATCAGTGATTTAGCATATTCAAGAAAAAATTGGTCTTCAATCAGTTAAAGACAGTCCAACAATTTTGTATGAAGACAATGATGCTTGCATCACACAAATCAAAGGGGGTAACATTAAAGGTGATAGAACCAATCATATTTCACCTAAATTCTTTTATACTCATGAACTCTAGAAGAGTGGTGAAATTGATGTCAAGCAGATACGTACAAGTGAAAATTTGGTAGATTTATTCACCAAATCATTACCAACTGCAACATTCAAGAAGATTGTGCACAACATTGGAATGCGACGTCTCAACGATTTTTCATCGTGAAGCTAGTCGTCCTTTTAAGGGGGAGTCTTCTATATTGGTACAGATTGTACTTTTTTTCCTTTGCTAAGTTTTGTTTTGTCTCATTGGGTTTTCCTTTGCAAGATTTAATGAGACAATCTTCTACCACTCAAAGGTACACATGAATAATGTATTATTTTTCATGCTCCATTGGTCTTTTCCCATTGGGTTTTCCCTGGCAAGGTTTAAACGAGGCATATTCGTTGTGTATGGTCATCCAAGGGGGAGTTTTATGAATTCTATAATTATTGAGAATTATGGATGACCATTAAACGAACTATTGATTTTCCCCACCTCTTGATTTTCCAACTCCTATGACTTTTGACTTTGTAGCATCCATCTCTTTGTATTCCATGTATCTCCCCTATGCCTATATAAAGGGTATTGAGATGAGTTGTAGACACAACAATATTTAGAATACATCATAGTTCCTAAAAAACTATTTCTCTCTTTGCTACGCTTTCTAGATCGTATTGTTCTTTAGTTTTACAACAATTGACTGTTTTTTTGTGGCGGTCAAACTTAATTTCCGTCATTTAAACACAACTTCGAATGGCACTTTATCTTGACCATGGTCTCGTCTAATTAAAGAAGATAAAAAGAAGATTTGGATGATCACTTGTTTTTTGATTCCAAAAGGGATAAACAAAAAAAGAAGAAGAAAAAAGAAGAGGTAACAACCTTCAATACAATTTGCTCAGTAGTCTTATCATTTAATATATGACGTGTTTTTGTTTTTCTGATTGAAGCATCTAATTATGCAGTAAAATTTAAAAAAATTTCAATCTAAAACACAAGCGATTGATTTGATGCATAACAAGTTTACACTGGCAGCCAGCCACTCATGTCAATTACTTTTGTCACAGTTTTGGCAACTGTGGTTGTAAATTGTGTCATTATATGTTTATTCTTCTTGTATTGAACTATGTGCCCAGGGATTGGTTTGATGCATAACAATGCATAACAGTTTTGGTTTATTATTACTATGATCTAATACATAACAATGCATGGCTTGTGTGATGTTATTAGAGTATAAATAAGTTAGATCAGTTGGTGTTAAATTAAAATTCACATCAAATTGTCTACATCCCTTGAACCTAAAATGTCATGTTGGACATGCTTTTTGTCAAGACAACTCACCCTCAAGTGACTAGCAGCTTGTAATTGGTGATGATGTGTCTCCCTTATCCACATACTAGTTATTCCGTTAACTAGGCTAATCGAGTTGACAAAATAATCACTCTAATGCACAAAAGATTTTCTGTAATTAGTAAAGGACGAAATAAATCTTAGGAACCAATTTATGATCCGGCCATACTTTAGGGACTAGTAGACTAATTAAGCTTAATTAACTATCATTAGTTATTATTGGGGATGTTTTAGTTCGATTGTGCTAGTGGTGGAAAGTTGATCAAACTCTTGTGCTATCCCTATTTTTCTAACAGATTTTCTTCCAATTTTTCATGTGCTATATATCCGCCATATTATTGATTCAAAGTTTGAGTACATGAAGATTTAGTAACTCTTCTCTTCTATTTTTTATCTGTAGATTAAAAAGAAAAAATTGATTTTCACATTCCCCCCCGAAGTCCCTTAATTCCATTGAGATAATTGGGATATTTGTAGTTGTTGGGATCATGGCTTACATACATGGCCAGCTCTAATTTCCCTCGGTGTCTATAAAAGAGTTGCTGGGATCGAGCTAGCTAGGGATGTCAGCTGGCTGAGGATCATTGAGAATTCACTAGACGATCGAGCCATATGTTGCAGGGCAAGTAGAATAGATTGAAGGGGAAGGTTACGGAGATCACCATCATCCTCCAATCCTAAGGCAAACAATTTATCCATGAGAGTATACGTACTGTGTGGGAATTCTTTTCGTCGGGCTGCAAAAATTCTACAGAAGCATCTAATAGCTTTTGGAAAGAGAATTAGTGGAGACAACAACCGAAATATTTCATGTGACTTTCTAGACCGTAAATAAGTAACACACATCGTGATCATAATCACCATCGAATCATCTTCGCAATCAACAATATTACTTATTTAACCACAAATTAAACTAATTATCAAATCATCATCATTCTTTAACTACACTTTGAAGATCAACAACGAGAGGTTCGTGAGCCTGTGCTGCCATGGCGAGCTCAAACTGCCTCAAAGAAATCGTAGGGAAAGAAAGTATCTCGGGAGCTTTGAGATTTTCCCAACCCTTCACATGAGTGTTGGTTGTAGAAGACCCATCCAATCCTATGTGCGTGACGTGCTTCACATCTGTTGGAAATCCAATTTCCATCTCCTTCTCCATTTCTCCAACCTCTTCTTTGTAGACTAAATTTCCAAGAGAGAGAGTAAATGAAATGGAATAAAAGAAAATACTGCATATTATAGATCAGCAATTAGTCTGCAGATTGCTAAAATTTCAAACGTACATATATATATAACAAGAAGATTCCAAGACCAAATTACGGAGGAGTTAATTAATCTAATTACGTACCAATAAAATCTTTAGTTACAAGTTGTCCAAGGAGAACAAAACCACCATGTAACAAATTATACAATATAAACAATATTAATAAATGATGGTTGGTTCGATAAGTTATGCTAGATTAGATCATAGTCTTACTCTTTGGGTAACATAAATCAGCTTCTTATGCATAAATTACTTAAATAATTCATTGTCTCTCCTTTCGTTTCTCTTAATATTTCTTGCCTACTTCGTACTATAATTTCGATTTGAACAAGTACTTAAAACATCATTCTCATGCTAATCTTAAGATCTTAATTTCGAAGTGTATAAGGAAAACCCTTTTGTTCTACTGGCATAGAAAGAACAGAAAGTCGTTAAGCAAATGGATAAAGTCATTAATATTTTAATTTCAAAGTACAAAGTATCTAAAATTAATAATTAGAGAGTGCAAAGTGTCAAAGGTGGTTAATGGTGCAATGTATCAAACCCCCAATAATTGAGGAGCAAAAAATGTATTTAACCCTTGAGTAAAATATGAGAAGTCCTAATCTCTTACCCTGAAATCCTTGTAATGTGGGTTTGTAAATATGGTTCAGATATTGTTGTTGATCAAAAAGTTTGGGATCGCACAAATCACAAGCAATAGCTAATTAACAAAGCTTACTTCGGTAACCTAATTCTTTATTTACTCATTTTATTCGATATTTAATTCCACAATTTAAAGGGTCTACCGTATTATTCACTCGATCAAAGGATGCCAGGTCCCTTATAGTTGACCCGTCTAGAAATAATTTCTATCTGAAAGCTCACAACTTGCCCCAGTGGTATTGATGCTGAGAAAGCAAGCAAAGGAAGTTGCCTACCTAATTCCCATAAGCTTTCTTGTCCATAGCTACAAGAAACCTTTAGGTTGGAGTATACCATGGAGAATCTTTCCAACTATCTAAACCAAATACATAGATATAATTTACTTAAAGAATAAAAAAATCAGAAAGATAATAATTAGCTTACTATATAGGCTGTGATCTCGAGCACGCATTTAAGTTGAATTAACATGTGATAATGTAAAGAAAAACCACAACATGTGGGAAACAACTCCTAGCATGCCTTATATACTGTCTCGATCCCATGAATATTATAAACGCAAGGTGACTAGGAGGTTTAATTTCTTATTTGTAATATATTCATGATTCCCAACGCAAACTCATCAAGTGTCCATGCATTTTTTTGAAAACGATCGATTCAGATGATAATAAGCATCGAGGAACAAGCAATATTCATCCCGGCCACTTACCAAAGAGTTGAGAAAAGCTTTTGATGCTCCTGATGACTCGCTGAATCCCACCGCCAATATTCGGCTTTGGTAGTGCCATGAAACTGAAAGAATTCTTCATTTTTCCTCTAGATGACGACCTCTCTTCTCCTTCTTGTCTTCCTTATAAAAAGTACGACAGATAACCAAAGCAGTCAAATGCTGCAGCAAAAGATTCCAGCCCAAAAAGATACGACAAATTAAAACACTAGGAGAGAATAATGAGCTGAGATGATGGAGACCATACTCGTTAAGGGGGGATTTGGCTGATCTGCTTTCGGTTTCTTCGGTTGACTCGTGCCAAGAGCAACGCTGGACTCCGAAGTGCAGCCTATGGAGAAAGGAAGAACTACAACTCCTTCCGCTCGATCTCTCATCCCTTCATAGGCTAACAGGAAGAGACTAGCTGGAGAACAGTACCAGGCGGATCTACAAGAGGTGGGTGTTGCTGTGGAGGTCATTGAAACCACTGGAATTGAAACTGGGAATGTTATATTGGATTTCCTGTTGGCTTTAGGAGCAAGCCAGAATGATTTATGTATTGAAGTGTAGGATCAACCCAAGTTTGGTATGAGAGGGATAGAGAATCTATCATTATGGGGAGTGGGTGTTGAAAGTGGTTAGTTGGTTAAACCGTGCAGATCAACCTACTTGTTCCTGAATGGAATTCGAATTTTCAGGATTAGGACCATTTTTGAGCCCACAGACCAACTTTCACAAAACTATCCTTAATTATTCTCCATGGTGGGCTCCTTTCACTTGTCTCTCTTGTACACGAAGCCACCATTCATGGGCTCCTCTTTTTCTTCCTTTTTTGTTTTCTCTGCCTTTTTTATATTGACGGGCTCTGAATCTGTAGAATTTGAGTAGAACCCAAGGAATCCCGCAAATGAAGTTCAAATGCAGGCTCAAGTGTTTCTTGGTTTCCAAGTTCGTTTGTTGGAGTTGATTCCTATATATATAGACAGATTCTCTTTCCATTTTTGCACCATATTTCTTTTGTCCTCTTAATTTAAGTTACAATATTTAACTATTTGTTAATTATTATGCTCTTTAAAATTAAATTTTGAAACTAAAATTAGAATTTAAACAGACGGGCCAGATCACAAAAAGTCATGAGCTCGTGATCCCAAAGAGGAACAACATAGTGGTTGCCTCATTGTAATGATAAATCAAATAGGTCAGTTTCGGGATCAATTTGAGGGGGTCAGTAAAATGGAAGTGTAACTTCTATATTGTGAATTTAAATATTATATAGACCAATGTAGGATCGAAGAAATCAGCTAGCCTCGAGAAAGTTCATGACTAAAACCCTCTTTTTTTCAGAAATAGGAAACCCAGTACCCATCAATCACTCGAACTGTTGGCCTAGTGGTAAGATGCTTAATTGCTTATATATCCTCGTGAATTGGTTCGCCGCAATTGGGAAATCACGGATTCGATTATTCATGGGCTCAAGATCATGCTCATATCTCAGGGCCCAAGTCTCTTTACCTATATTGTTGCCTGTTGGGGTGGGGATGGGATCAGGCTTTAGCTCGATTGGTCTTTTGGAAGTACCAGCTCTAATTTGTTGTTAGAAATAAAAATTTATTTATATTGAAGAAAAATTATTTATGTTGATAAGTGAGACATTCATAATATTAAAATAGATTTATTAATATTTCTCACTTATGAATTAAAATGTTACAAGAAGGACTTATTTATAAGTCAATAAACTCATTTGTCCACGTTGCCTTAGCAACGTGGAACTACAAAGTTTCAACACTTCCAAACACTGATCTCGGGTATGGGCTCTAGATAGATCTGTCCAGGTCCCTGTGATGGGTTCTCCAATTGCTAAGCGTGCTACCATGGTTACACTGGGATATAGAGGTCTAATTTCGCGTGCCACAACTTTAGGGTCAATTTTTGGTCGTTGCTATATGTTGCAGAAGGGAATTTGGCGACCACACAACTATGTGGCGCCACTAATACCTGGCTGGCTGGCCTATTACCCTGTTGACATGAAGTCTGTGTTGATAAGGAATGTTTCTCCTCACCAACCGATCTTTTGTTCCGATCAAATGGTTACTACGTACACACGCTAGTGAATCTTTTTACCAACTGCATCTTTGGTCCCTTCTGATGCAAGAATAGTTGTCGCTAAAAGTATAGTGCATTTTTTACTACTGTTCTTTCCCAACTGCCTCCTCTACCTTTTGTCAGAGCATGCACTCGGAGGTTTCTTTTCCTTTCTTCTTTACCAAAACCACAATATATTTTAAGATGCATGCTCTTTCATCGTGCATATATATTCCTTTCTTTCTCCTAGATCCCCTCCTCCCTCGCGTGTATATTCCAAGTTCAAATTTTTATCATCTTAGAGCATTTCCTAGTAGGTTGTCTATTCTAACATGGTTAGAATAGAGAATCAATTTAATAAAAAAAAATCAAAAAACACTCTTTAACAGCTTTTCTATTTTAACAGTTTTTAGCTAAAAATTTTAACATGTGAACAGTGGTTCTCTATATTTAGATAACTACTGTTCACTTCTCTATAATAAAATATTAATATTTTTTTTTCTTTCTCTTTTCTTTATACATTTTAGACTAAATAAAGACTAACTTAATACATTTTTAAAAATATGATCGTTAAGATAAGACGATTATTTATAAATATGACCGTTAGGATAATAAATTTTTTTAAAAATCTAATCGTTGAGATAAGATAAACTTAAAAAATGCTGAGCGTTAGGAAAAGACAAAAATTAAAAAATCCACCATTTTTAGGATAAGACAAATATTCAAAAATATAACCGTTACAATAAACGAATATTAAAAAATATAAATGTTAGAGAAATAATAAAGAAGTTTTTGAATAATAATATTTAAATAGAATAGTAAAAGTAGATGGTTAAAATAGAGAAGCTGTTGTGGGTGTTTTTAAAAAGTTGATAGTTAAAATAGAGAAGTGTACTTTTTGGTTAAAATAGAGAGTCAAATTTGAATAAGCTACTAAGAATGCCCTTGCCTAATGAATAGGTTTTCTTTTAGTTTAATTTCGAGTGCTCTGTTAGTCGCCGAAAACATGAACTCGGGTGACTATCTGGAAGAACTTTGTCTTACCTGCCTTATCTTTTGAGGAAAATCCTTTTTTTTTTTTTTTTTTTGCTGAATGTTCTCAACACTATTTCATACCTAAATGGTTCCGGTCACTTGCGTACAATGAAAAACAAGAAACGAAAACCCCGACTTTTAGACTTCTTCCTTTGAGTTGTCATCGTTACTCATGCTTTCGGTACTCTTTATTTCGGTACTCTTTAGACCCCAGTGTCCCACGTGAGCATTACCTTGACACCTTGTTGTTTGTTTCTTTTTCATTTGTTTCAGGGGAAAGAAATATATCCATGCGCCCTTAGTATCAACCATTTTTGTTTGTCTTTTGCTGTCTGTTAAGGTTCCTAAACATTAAAAAAAAAATTAGCACTGAAATTCATATCTGTTGAATGCGTATAGTTTTGAAATTGTGGAAAATAACATGTTTGCAAACTGAGAATTTTTGAGAATGTTGTAAAAAATGAAAATATTAAAAGCTTTATTGAGTTCCGTGAAATTAGTGTAAATATATCGTGGCGGTGTTGTTTGTTCGTCTAAAATTTCTAACAAAACAAACACACTTCAAAATATCTAACTTTTACATATACACTTTAAACTTTTCATAAGCTCCAATAAACTTCAACATTCAAAAGATTATCAAAATTTTAGAAATATTTCTCAAAATTTTGGTAAACAAACAACGTCGTTGTAAACTTTTAAACTAATGATTGGAGTGTTAAAAATAATTGAAATTTATTGGTGATTTACAACTTAGGCCCAAAATAATGAACTGCACAAAATCTACTTTGTGCCCTTGCTGGTAAATTGTCAAAAGAGACAAGCCATTACCGCGAATGCTGTGGGACCCGGTCCTTACCAAAAAAATAAATGTTGTGGAACTCGGTGGCTTACCGGGACTGTTATGCCTTTTGGAGTGTTTTAAAAAGCGGAGTAGTTTGGGGGTAAAGTCGACGTTGTATGAGTTACTCGTAGGGGCAAAAGCGCCACAAGGCCAAAAATCTAGGAGAAAACGTGTCCCAAATTGGAATTCAAAATTGAATTCGTGTTTGCATTCCAAAACAATAAAAAATTCTCAATTTTTTTTTTAAAAAAAATGGGGTTTCCAAACACCGCATAAATAACATGTTTAGCCCATGATCAAATTGGATTGAATTAGAATGTGTAACAGATTTAAATTGATAACACGTAACTTTGATTCGAAACTTGTTAATCTTTAGCAATTCATGCATGTTGCATCCTAAGTTATTGGCGTAACTCTCTCTATTTCCTGTTTTGAAGGGTTTTGAAAAAACACTTTTCTATAGCCAACTTATGCATAACATCCCTTTATATAAGAGTTGATAAAATTCTAGAGAAAGTATTTGACCTCAAATATTTTAAGGATCTCAAATCTTAGCCGCAGAATTATAAGAAAAATTCTTTTCTATAAATTTGTTATAATTATATTTCGAACTTCTACAAATTGTAATTATGTTCATTAACATATTACAATTGAACCCCTGAGATATTGAGATTTTGTAAAACCGTATCTTTACCGGCATTAACACAGATCTTCCTTCATCAACACTATATTAGTTCCACATGAGCTAGTAGAATTAAATAATATCACTTTCATAAATACGTAGCTCATGCAAATATCATAATTCCTTATTGAGTTAGACCAGCAAACATTTTCCAAAACAATATACTTATATATATGCTTAATTAGTTCACTAGTCCTTCGGGTATGGCTGTAATGCCCTGAACTCAAACTCCAAATGGAAATATTTTCGTATAAATAAGGCTTTTCACCTTGGCTAATAATTTATCTAGGCCTCAATATTTTAAAAATAATTATTACAAACTCATCAAAATATTCATAAACCATAAAAAACCCAAAAATATCAATCTGAGCTTTGAAATTTACATTAGCATAACAAGTATTTTCCAACATTGACGAATGTCTCTCAAAAGAATTACAATAACGAATTCCCAAAATTAATCTCTAAAAGTACTATTGCAAAATATACATTTGAAACACAAATCTATCGAACCTCCTCGAACTTCTCTAATTCTGACAACTCTGAAAAATATGAGAATAAGTGGTAAGCTACAACTAGCTCCGTAAGTATCAAGTCAATGGAGGTTGGGGAAAAGATAATTTTTATCATAATAACCGAAATAAGGAAAAACACCGTGAGCCATACCAAACCCAAAAATACAAGTTGTAACAAAAATATCAAAGGTCACGCGATATATGGAAATCACCAACAGACACATAGACCTCCAGGTCATAAAGACCTCCAAATACCACAAGGGGTATCAAATTGGCCACATAGACCACAACGTATCACGAGGGGTACCAAATTGGCTATAGAGACCACAAAGATAAATTGGCTACACCGACCACGGAGATTTCATATCACTAGCGCAAGAATAATTTTCACAGTATGCTCACCAGAATAATTTATATATAAATATTACAATTGAGTTTCATGAAATCTCGGCAATCTCATTTTTACCAAAATTTGTTGAGTTCCCCATATAACACATAAAAAAAACTATATAAAATATAGTGCACATTTAAAAATCTCATTAAAGAACCACTTACCTCAAACATTTAACACAATCCTTAAAGCTTCTTCAATAACGCCCGAACCTCGGAACCTAGTAGCGTCACCTCAATCCAGAATTTTGGTCTCCAATATACATTCTCAGCATCCATTTATTAACCTCAATCTCTTCAAGTTTTAAAATCAAACATATCTATATTCATCACTGAATAAATCTCATATGACTAACAGAGACACACACATCATCACCAATAGCAAGCAGCCACATGTTCTCAATTCACTAAACCTACCAAGTTGGATTGTTTGGTGTTAATTTAAAACCCACATGAATTGTCTACGTCATCTAGACCTAAAGTGTCAGCTCATAATGTCATACTGGACATATTTTTTGTTAAGACAATGCACCCTGAGTGACTTAGAGTTGTGTGGCTGCTTATGATTGGTAGTGATGCGTCATCATTAGTCACATGAGATTTATTTCATTAACGGAGTCAACCGAGTAGGCAGAATGACCGCTCTAAGACAAAGAATTATGTAAGGACTAGTTTATAACAAAATAAATCTTTGGGACAAATTTAAGATTCGGTCATTCCCTAAGGACTAGTGGACTAAATAAACCATATATATTGTATATCGAAATAATTTTGGAAAAAATATCACCTATCGGTTTTCTTTTAGTCCAACTTCTAAATGTAAATTAATTGAATATACGGTCTCTCCCAGATACTAGTGGATTCCTTATTAAGTATTCATGTCTATTCTATCATCATACACACAACCCAGTTATGTCAGTATATTTAGTCTTTAAGGGACTATCAACTATTGAAATTGTCAGAGCATGTACGGACTATCAACTATAAAAATCGTCACAACTACTTAATTTTCGTCCGAACCCATAAACAAACAGTTTGGACGCTTTGCTGGATGACAAATTTTAAATAGTTGTAACTGAATGATGATAAGAATCGTCACAAATTTTACAAGGCCGTCCGGACGTCAGTTTTACAAAGTCCGCACGAACAATACATAACGAATAATAATCGTCAGCACATAATGACAAAATTAAAAATAGTCATGAACTCTCAATCTCGGCCAGACGTAAAATTGAGCTTTCCAACTCCAAAAAATAACACCGTTCGGACGCTGAAAACATGTCCGCATAGGTATGCAAGCTTCTTCCGTGAAACGTGTGATTCCACGTTGGAAAACTTCACACAAGTGATGTCGAAAATGTCCGGACCAAGACATACGTTCCGGACGATGTAGGTTCTAGAAGATTTTCAAATCAGGCATATTTAACGACGTTGAATTTGATTGGGTCACGTGTTAATCTAACTGTTAAGATGCGTCCGAACGCTTGTGAAAGCGTGCAGACGCAGGCTTGTGTCATTTAACCGGTCAGACTTTGTCAAAATCACATTTTCACTCTCTTCTCTCAAACATTCTCTCAAATGTTTTCACTACCCGTTCGAAATTTATTTCGAGATCTCTCAAACAACTTCAGCTAAAGCCTTCTTTGTGAGTATGCTTTTCAATTTCACGCATTTCAATTTAATACTTTTGAATTTTATTATGTTCTTTGTGTCATCAAAGTACGCTGTTTGGTTTGTGTTTAACAAAGTATCATTCGGACGATTATCTATAGTCGCCCGGACGTTTTTAGAACCGTTCGGACACTTCTGAATGTAAACGTCATCGTTTGTATTATTTGCGAACAATTATGATACATTCGGACGGTTTTTGCTAGCTTGACCATGGATTGCTCCGAGAGAAGTACCACCAATGTCGAGGCACAGACAGAGCGGCCAGCTTAAGCCGATACTTTTCTAGTGGAGCTGAGGGGGAGTATTCGGGCCATAGTGGATCCGACGCATTCGTTGTGCATAGAGCTCCAATGCCACTTGACCAGTCTGGAGAACCAATTTGCAGCGAGATATAAGGCGCTGACGGAGGAGCTGAATATTATGCGGATGGAACTGTTCTCTGTGAGAGAACAAGTGTCCCAGTTGGCCTAGTCTGTTCATACCATTCCGATACAGCTCCAGACACTCATCAGTCTGGTGGATAATATGAAGGAGCATTTGGCTCATGTTCGTGACTCCATCGGAATTGATCTGGACCCACCAGCTCGTGATTAGGACTAGTCTCCTATTTATGTTTTATATCTATTATTTATTTATCCTTAGAAGTACCGTCTCCAACTTGTACTAGACATTATGATTGTATTTTTCATTCGGTATTTGGATTCTGTTTGATATTTTATATTAATTATGTTTTTTCATTAGTTTAAATATATTACAATTTAAACGAACGATTAGTACAATTAAATGGGTGATTAGTACAAGTGCTATGTTAACGGAACAGTTAGTGTAATTACAATTAAATAGATGATTAGTTATAACATATGTTTAATATAAAAGTATGCTTAACTATATATATATTTTTTATGTATCTTGAGTAAAATAAATTAAGTTAAAATTATAAGCCGAATTACATTGTGTTAGTTAAATGATTTAAATAAATTAAATTGAGTAAATTAAACGGGATCCATAATTAATTAAAGAATAAAAACTAATGTTAAAAATAAATCTGCTAAGGGTACGGACGTTGTTCCTTTCCGTTCGGACGCATCACATAAATTGATTACGTTGGAACGAATGAAAATGTCGTTCGGACGCTCTTATTCGCAATAGTATGGAATTTAAGTGTTTAATGAGGTAGGGGTTCGAACGTAGAAGCATAGAGTCTGGACGTGTAAGAAGAAACGAAGTTGTTTGAACGGATGACAGAACCGTCCGGACGTCCGTGTAACCGTCGCATGGCTTATATGTTTATGTTATACAACAGTTGCAAACAGCTATCACCGTCTGAACCACCTGGACAACGACTGGACAGGAACAACCGTTTATTCAGTAAAACGTGTGCTTCCACGTTGTGGCACCGTTCGGGCAGTTTTAATGTTTCGAACCGTTATAAACGATTTAAATGTTGGCATTTAATGGAGATGACTCTTATTGGGCCATGTGCGCTGAAACACGTCTGAACGAGTTCAAACCGTCCAGAAGACGTCCCCGGCTTGTCAGAAATGCTAACAGTTTATTCAGTAAAACGTGTGCTTCCACGTCGCATGAAGTGATGGGACGTTAGTCCAGATGTTGTGGCACCGTTCGGGCAGTTTTAATGTTTCGAACCGTTTTAAACGATTTAAATGTTGGCATTTAATGCAGATGACTCTCATTGGGCCATGTGCGCTGAAACACGTCTGAACGAGTTCAAACCGTCCAGAAGACGTCCCCGACTTGTCAAAAATGCCAACAGTTCGAGTTTTTCATTTTAACCGAACGTCTTATCCTCAAAAAATCTCTCAACCTTCACTTGTTTTCTTCACAAATCTTAACTTAAACTCATTCCTTTGAGGCTCTAATCACATCCAGATATGTTTTGTTCAGTTTTAGCATGATTTTAGTAGTAAAAATTTGGTTTTTTTATTTATAGTTTTACATATATAATTTCAATCCTATTTTTTGTATTGTACATTGTGTTTTTGATTAATTTTTATGTAAAAATAGATTGTGTTAAGTGTATTGGTATGTGATTTGATGGTTTTTTAGGAGTGTGTGGGAGGTGGGGGGACGCTGTCGTGGTTGAGTTAACTCGGTCGTCTTCCCCGTCACGTCCGGACATTGTGATCAGTCATTCGGATGCCTGGTAGTATCCCAAATGGGATACGTTGTCGTTTGGATTGTGTCTAGACGCTATATGAAAGCGGTCCGGATGTGCTTTATGTTAAATTTAAAAAGTTTACTTCATTGTTTTCCCTTCGGACAACTATCCAACGCCGTTCGGACGCCTGATATTATCCCAAATGGGATACGTTGTCATTTTGATTGTATCCGAACGCTATATGAAAGCGGTTCAGACGTCTTTTATATTAAATTTAAATAGTTTATTTCTTTATTTTTCGTTCGGACAACTATCTAACGTTGTTCGAACGCCTTGTAGTATCCCAAAAGGGATAGATTTTTGTTTTTCCTGTGTCCGGACGCTCTATCAAGCAGTCTGGATAGAGTGTACTCTCCGTACATTCGCACAGCTTATGCGAACGGATGGAGTGTACTGGGCATGACGATTTTCAATTTCGTCAATATGGCACATAGCAATTCGGACGGTATTGTAAACCGTCTAAACGGTTTCAAGCAACATAACAAGAAAATCATCACCTAAAACCTTGGCTGAAGAGCTTCTGGTGACAAACTGGATGACAACTCGGTTTTGTCACCCAAAACATTAGCTGACAAAATTAGTACTTTGGGTGACAAATTTTTTTGACACCCAAAGTCATTTTTCTTGTAGTGACAAATCATTTGCATAATTTTTCTACGATGTTTCTCAAACAATATTATTTGATGTAGCATTTTTTATTTTAGGTAACATCTTATGTCACATTCATTATTTCACGTAGCATCTAATGTCACATTTAAATACCCATATTAATTATGTATGAGAAGAAAAAATACGACTCTCTAATGTTTGCACGCTAGTGTGACATTGCCAAGACTGGTTTAATTTGTTGTGTACTAGTTTGAAACTGACATATGTAGTTCGTGTACTGATCTTGTAGTGAAACGAATGAATGCGTTCAACTACAATAGGGTTGTTGACCCACTTAGGTATATTGCTTGAGAAAGTGACATTGCCAAGGTCAGCCTCGATGCATGTCAACTGCCACTTTGATTTTTTGTGATGGACAACACTCTGCTCATGTATTATGTTTATGATGCTATGAATTCGATCCACAGATTTAACATCAAGAGTGCGATAGTTCAGTATTTTCTTTTTCTGCTCTGGAACAGTGGAGGCAAATCATGAATTCTCATTTAAAATTAACCTTGAATAGATAATAAGAAAAATTAGCTAGTGCAAATACAAATTAAATCTAGAGGGAGATCGATGAACTCAAAGCTTCAATCCGAACCTACAATTACTAGCTTTAATGGTGATTGAACTATTAGCAGAGACATTGTCGACGACCAAAGAGCATTCTCCCAAGATGCTGACCTTTTTTAGCTTCAACGAGCCAAGCTTGATAGCAACCGGTGCGTCAACCTTAAGATCCAAGGGAATGCGTCCAGTTTGTTGTTGTTCCTGGAGGGCGCTCAACAAGGGGCTACCAGACTGAGTTTGGCCGGTTAAGGCCAGATGCAGACTCGTCTTGTTTCGGTGACCTTGGTAGAATTTTGGAAGTGGCCCATCACAGAGCTTCGTGTTTGTGTACCACACGCTCAACCGGCCTCCTTTCTCGTAGTAAATTCCGATTTTCTCGTTTGGGTTGTAGGTTGTGATCTCCACGTCGAATTCCGCATACAGGGACATGTCAAAGTTGAGCCCCAACCTGCTTATCTTCAAGCTATCAACCGAGTACGTAGGAAGTTTTGGTTGGAAGACGAAATAAAGAATGGCTGCAGTGGCGCCAAATAAAATTAGCAGGAGAACGAGGAGACCAATTGTCCAACAGATGCATTTGCAGCAACAGCTTCCACCCTTTGGCACTGCCATGGCATGGCTCACCGGAAGGGGATGCAGCCTAGGCGGAGGACGCTGAACCTGAACCGGACATCCTTTTTCCGATGCGAATGAGTCGCGCGGCACCAGAGGAGCTGTTGGTGGGGCTTCCACGTCCACTACAGGATGAATCTTTTGGTGTTCCGCCATTGCTATATATAATATTCTCCTTGCAGATCAAGAAATTGGCGCTTCTTCTGCAGTGATAACACCCACCTCTTTCTTTCAGAAACTAGATTGCGTCTCCAACCTGCATTAGAAGCCTTTCTAAATCTTCAGAACAGATATATAGAAGGGATTGAGCTCATCCATTATTTGACTTGCTTAATTTCTTTCTTGAAGGTGGTTTTGTGGGGCTCGATTTTTGTCCTTTATAGGAGGGTACAGGTTGAACCAGTCTCACCTTCCTCACCTAATAACAACATATACAAAGGGCAAAATGTATGGAGGTAGTTCAGCTACATCAGAGAATTGTTCCCATTCAATAAAAGTTGTGCAAGAGCTCTTTCTTATATTTCAAATGGTCTCGGTATAAGAGTATAAGGCAAGTGACATGATTGAAGTACTCGGAAATCATGGCCAAAATTTTGTCCAAGAAAAAGGCACCTGATCACATTTTTAAGTAAGCAACAAGTAGTTAAGAAGGAAACGGCCTTAAAGCTTAAAAATACGACTAAATTACGGCATATTAATGTAAGAACGGAGTACTAAAATTAAGCAAGTAGAAAATTATAAGTAGCATAATTAATTTAAGATTAATAATGCAGTTCTTCTGAATATTATACTACTCCAAAAGTAATATATATAATTCTTGTTAATTTTGCTAGCTTTTTCCGCTATTCAATGTTTTAGTTGGATAAATACCTTTTTCAGTACTCATCATGAACTGTAGAGGGTTTAGCACGTTGCACCCTAAATTATACTCTTTGATACATTATACTTTCTAACTACCAGTCTTACACACTTAATTTGCACCATTTGTCAAATTTTTCTGCCAAATTACATCTGAAATAACGACAAACCTTGACCTATTATCCGATTGGGGGTATTGTTATCAATTTATTAAGTCATCGGAGGCATTATTGTCATTCACAAAATTTTAATTTCTGTCAATTTAATGGCAAAATAAGTTCGAGAGCGTAAAGTGTCTAACAGTAAAAGTTATAGGGAATAATGTGTTAAAACTAGTAGTTTATAGTGCAATATGTCACAGTTCCTATAGTTGATGGGTGAAAAATATAGTTATCCTTTTTTGTCTTAAATTACAGTTTCTTTAAATGGTTCATTTTTTTAAGTCATCTTATTTCGTTTTATGAATCTAGATCAGTTAGTTATTCCACTTTATGAATCACGAGCGCTGAAGCAAATTAAAGGAATAAGATTTTGTGATAAAGTGCAGGGCCCCATGGAATTAGTATAGGGCGGCCTGGGTCTTGGACCTTGGCTTTTGAATTAGCAGCAACGGTCGTTGGCCGATTCAAAGCAAATATATTGATGGTCCAATCATCAGTTACAAAAGCTGGATTCCTTATATTTGGACCCTCCTCCTCTCCCTCAGTGCATGGCACAAGAAATTCTTTGAGAGTACTAGGACTGAAAATCGACTAGTCGATTCGATTTTAAACCCAAACTGAGAACCAAACCGACTCTAAAGAAATCCCAACCGACAACCGAACCGTCGGTTGGGAGAACCGGCCGAACCGACCATGTTCGGGACTCAGCCCGGTTAGATTGGTTTGGATCTTGAGAGAGATCGGTCTGATCGTTGTGGCACCTGGCACGGAGCTGGAACTCGACGAAGCAGAACTCGATCTCCAACAGGTCGTGTCCTCGTGAGAGAGAAAGAGAGGGGACTGAGAGAGAAGTCGGCGGGGTGGGGGCGGCTACCGGCTAGGGTTTCAGCCTTTCAAAAGGGGGGGGAGGATCAGTGAAGTGAAGGAGGGGGTGTCGGGGAAAAAAACGTAAAAGGGGGTGGGGAAGACTACGTCGTCTCACCCCCACTTTTTTTTTCTAGGCAAACAAACTTTATTAAAAACCGAGAATAATACAGCCAAATCCCAGCAGAAAACCTACCGAAAGGTCAGTGGAAGATCTAAACGGACCAAAAGGCCCAACTATAACCGGACACAGAATCCGGGACCACCAACAGCCACAAAGGCTGAGAACACAAGCCAAACACCAAACGATCCCAAGGATCATCACACAATACAACCACAAACAGGCCACAAGGGCCAGAACACAAGACATACAGAAACCGATCACAAGTATCGGAACACAACACAGACAACAACAAAACCACCGCTCAAGACGATGGCGACGTCCACTGAAGGAGGGGCAATCCTCGCAACGAACCGACTCCTTCAGGGCAATCTTCAGACAAGGATAGGCTGCATACAGGAGAGGAGGAGAAGGCGGAGCAGACGGTGGCACAAAACAACGGCAACCAAGGGCGGCAGGGCGTAAAACCACCGAGCCCCTAGGCGGCACACGCACGCGGGGCGATGCGTGACCACTAGGAGCCAGCAAAAGAGACACCGAACCGAGGCAGCAAGGGACGCCAGAAGGGGCTGAGCATGGCGGGGCGAGGCCAAGCCTCCAAAAAACGAGCAAAACAGCCAAAGAGGGGGCAAAGGAGGTCGGGTACGTGAGATCCACGCGCGCGTGGACGCGCGTGAGGACTCACGCGCCGCCCGATGACCGCATCGCTTGGCCAGAAATGAACGCCAGGAGGAGAGGAGGCCCACCATGGGGGCTGTGTAAGTCGGAGACCACCGGAGAGGCCGGGATCTAACCTGCAAAACAAGCACAAAAATAGCCCAAAGAAAGACCGAAAAACCAAAGGGGAAAAGGCCTCCGGGAGGGGAGCCGGAGGAGAGGAGAGGGAGGGGAGAGGCCGGAGCTCATCCCCTCCCCAAAACGAAGCCGGCCGGTTGGTGGTGTTCAGGCAAAAGAGGGGGAAGGTTCTAGAGAGAGGGAGGATACTCTCTCTCTAGAACTCGCGTTTTGTTTTTTCGTCTCACCCACACTTACTATTAAAAAAAGTGTCAAATTACATCATTAGCCTCGGTTCGATGCGATTTGGCCCCTTGGATCCCCAGAACTGTGGGCTGAACTAACCCACTCGATTTCAGCCCAGTACCGTTCAGCCCTATAGAGTACCTCTCTTTGTCTGCAATTTTGTTTCCCTTTAGGTGATGGAATTAGAGGATGTTTGTCTAATAGAACACCTTGTCTTGTTACCCAAAAAAAAAACTGCAGCTTTTGCTGGAATTCAAGAATTAAAGCACGTGAAACAATTTAACAAATTTTAGTATCGTATATAATTTAAGTAATAAAATTTTTCTCTTTCTAATCGCTTAAACTTTTGTTATAGATGATAATTTCACAAATGAGGATGAATATGAGAGAATATAATTTAAATAATAAAATCATTGACTTAATTTAAACTTTTGAAAATGTTGGTGATTTTAAGTTCAAGAAAGCTATCCCATTATATTTCCGCTGTGCATATGTTTTTTTCTAACAGATTTTTATCGATCACGATTATTAATTCATGAATATATATTGAGGTAGCCTTAATGTATTAGGAGTTAGAGTTTTTTACTGTTGTCAATAAAGCAAAACTATTGCTTCCCTCTTTTCTAAAAGGGTTAGAGACCCTTTTGAATTTTGATCCCTAGATTTTGCCTTCATTTTAAAAATGGTCTATGAATTTTGCAATTAATTATGGCAATATAATTAGCCACTTATTCAATTAACCAAATCAGAACCTCGATAAAATTTTATTTTAAATTTATTTTGTTGTATGTTATTTTCTTTATTATTTAAATTTTTTTATTTGACATGGAATCTGTGACAAGTGCATGGTGTAATTTTATTTACTATAAGTATCAATGCCTTAACTTTGGACGGCAAATCGACTTAGGACCGTTTTTTACTCTTTATCCAAACACGAAGACTGCCTATAACCAATAACCAATACAAAATCCAAGGACCATTTTAAAATAAAGGAAAAACGAAAGGATTAAAAGGTTGTTTAACCCTTCCTAAAATCACTGCAATATTTTCCTACCATATTGGAATAAGAATCTTGCTTAGGCGGGCTGTATAACAGCATACCCACTTATTATTATTCTATGTTACACGGGGTACTTGGTAGGTTCCTATTTGGATATTTTTATAATGTTGGGTACTAGATTCGCTTTCATGATCATGAGTTTGGCTTCAGCATCTTTCCATACTTTCATTTTCTTTAATTTCATCCTAAGTAGCTACTTTCCCCTATACAAATCCTTTAGAATGCCGACCAATAGATATTCTTCCATCAATTTTCTTCTCGGGTTATTTTCACTCCTGACAATTCGGTTGTATTTTAATTCTCATTTGCAAGGATACGTTTTTATGGGATAAATACACTTTTACCCTAAAACTTTAGAAGTATTGCACATTGCATCCTAAACTTTTAATTTTGAGACATGTCATCTTTGAACTTTTGAGAAATTTGGCACATTGCACTCTGATTTTTTGGAGTGCAATTTTACATTTGTATCCCCAACTTGTCAATTTACACATTGACCCCCTATTGAGGGTATAAATGTAAAATTATACCCAAAAAATATCAAAAGTTTAAGAGTGAAATTAATATCTAAAAATTTAAAGTCTTGGGTGCAATGTACCACTCCCAATGTAAAATTATATCCCAAAAAATATCAAAAGTTTAAGAGTGAAATTAATTTCTAAAAATTTAAAGTCTTGGGTGCAATGTACCACTCCCCAAAGTTTAATGGAAAAAAAAATTGTATTTAATTATCCGTTTCTTTATTTAGCTCTAAGACTAGGCCTCTGTTTGGATGACCCAAAAACAGTGTTTGTGGAGTATTTTTCTTTTTACTGAAATTAGTATAGATTTATTGGAATTTAAAAAAAATGTGCAGGAGTTTGTAAAAAAATATAGAAGATTATGAAAAAGTTGTTGGAATTTGTGAAAAAAATGTTTAAGTTTTTGAAAAATTTATTGGAGTATGTTAAAAGATTTTGAAAAACTTTTAAGCCCATCAATGGGTAGGACACACGTAAAGTTGTTTAGTTCATAAATGGTAGGGTACCATATATCAGGCACAACTCCATGGCTATAAGAACTCTCTGCAAAAACGTATTGCAGGCCCTGCAATTGCTTGATATGATCAAGTATTTTAATTTCCATCTCTTTCTTTCTAATTTCTTTTGTTAAGCTGCTAATTGCTTGATATGCTTCATTAATGCATGTGATTCTCTTATATCAGACGCTTAATTTCTTCCCCAATTTAAATACTCGAAATATAACTTTTAAAATTAAACCACCCTTAATTTATGCTAGCATTTCCGTGAACACGTACCGTACGTTAGATATATATATATATATATCTATCACATAGGAACGTTTAAACTTTAAAGTATGCATAGATTATATATATATGCATGTTGAGTTTCACATGACAAGTTTTATCGAAGGCCTGAATCTTCGGCGGAGAATTCACTTTATTGGATATATAGTTTCAAGTATATGATTCGTCCAAGTGTACAAGAGTAACATGACCGCACTGATTACGGAGAAAATGCAAGTCCAACACAACACGGATCTGCTGCTCGTTCTTAGGCTGAGTGCGCTCTTCTTCTTAGGCTTTTAACAAGCAATTTCGACGAAGAAATAGTACCGCTTACCCCAAGAAGAGAGCCAAATGCAATGAGGAGCAAGTTGAGCACCAGGACAGGTTTTGATATCTGGCCCCAACAAATCTTGATGTAGAATGCGCAAGGAAATATTACGCAGATACCGATACTGACAAGGGAGCCGGTGAGGCTGAGGACGTACTCGAAATACGGCACAGAAAGGGCCAGGGCGAGTATCACTAGAATTAGAAATGAACCTACGCCACCCCTGATGAGCATCTTCGATCTGGAACTCATTGAAGGTGGTAGCTTTTGCTCAAGCTGAATGGCAAATGGAGCGAATTCGAGGGCATATTTGGTCATGGGTGTCAGGACAGTGGCCCATAGTGCGATCTTTGTCACAAGTAGATGTCGAGGCATGCTGAGAGTGATCTGAGGATTGACTCCAGGTCCAAACAGTTTTGCTCCCATGAAAGCCAATGATGTATAAAGTGTTGTCACTAATGCGAAGCTCACAATAGATACCTGGAATCCCAAGTTGAACAAATAGATAAATGAATAACTAAAGCATGCAACAAAGTAGAGAGCGATGATCTGTAGTTAGTTATATTAGAGTATATAGCATTTAATTTATGGGTTCCAGATGAACGGGAGTAGATACCTTGGTAAACCTGGATGGATCTTTCATGGCTTTATATAAATTGGGAAAAACAATGTGTCCTGCATAGCTGAAGATATAGAGCCCAGATATTGCAGGAATGTTACTGAGGTGGAGGACAGGTATGTTGTGATTGGCTTTTACACCTCCGAAGATGGCAGTGCATGCCACTGATATAAAAATGAGAAGCGACATTATAATACCCCCTGACGATAGGAAAGATATGGAAGACAGATCTATCAGCCACAGACTAGGCAGAGCAATCAAGACGGCAATTATGGTTAGGAGCTGAGATGTAGAGAGATTAGCCCCTGGCACCTTAATCTGCATCCCCGAAAGTACTGTACTTAGGTTGTCGTGTAAGGAGATTGTGTAGGACACTAGTGCCATGAAAATTTCCATGTAGATGAAGGTTGAAGCTAAAACTTTTCCTTTGGTTCCAAATGCATGCTGCCCAATATCTGCATAACTTGTCGACTTGGGATTCTTGTCGAGACATTTTCCAAGTAGATGAGAGCTATATGCACATATTATCCCAAGTCCTATAAGCAGAGAAGCAGACGCCCAACCTCCAGTTTCCAATGCATATGGAGTGGATAACTGCCCCAAACCTGTTAAGAAAAAAACACATCAGAAATTTGATAGCTGATATCCAAAAGTAGAACAAATGCAGGGTGAAGTACTTGACGGAAGACTTTATACCTATGAGCATGCCAATCATATTGATGACAGCATGAGCGAAAGAACCATCGGCCTCGACACGGTGCTCCACATTTTCGACACTCTTTAAACACTTAATGCTGTGATCGCACATACATAGCTTGCTTTCTTCTAAACACACATGGCAGTTCCCCCACTGCACATCCAAGGTTGCGCCATGTATGACTTTCTCACTAGGAACATTATTACGGTGAGGAAGACATGAGTTTGATTGGAGGCCTAGAGAATTTCCCATGGACTTTGATATCTTGTGCCCCATACTCTCCAACAAGTTTGGATAGCTAGAATCAAGCCAATTAACTCTGAGCTGCCACTCTAGCTAGCTTGAGAAAGGAATGAACTTGCCCATTAAGTATGTGAGCGCGGCTATATTTATAATTGAAGAAAAGGAATTCAACAGTCCCAAGTGAACTACTTTATAAGATTCGAAAAGATGTGACGGAATGCGCATATTAACAACAGAAGGATATATCTCCACACGTAATACTAAACTACAATTTGTATAGAATCTAGCTGTAAGATATGGTTGGATTTGCACGAGATAGAGAGAGATCAGAGCGTTGTGGTGATCTGTACCAAATATGGATACCAAAGCTCATTGGAAATTTGATGGGGATCTGAGCTGCCAAATTGAACAACTGTTATCATTCTGATGCAAGGCAATTAGCAGCCCATGAACGTCGAAAAGTTGATCAACTGCAGTGCATGGAGTACTCTTAACGAATGCGTGGCCCTTATTGAGCTGTCATCGTTGAAATACAACTGAGAGAGATGAAGAACAATGTATTTAAATTTGACAGATTCAAAATACTCTAGAAACAAAGTGCAGGAAAAATGAGATAACGTTCTTAGAAACAATAAATCGAACACTTGATATGCAAGTTTCTCCCGTAACTAAGTTGGTACTAAATTCACTTCTACTTTTCTCTTCTCTCAACCATTTTCTCATTCCAAGATATTATAATCGGTTAATATAGCAATCAGGCCTTAATCTTAGGGTATAATCTATTGTACTCATTAGATTGTATAACAAATTTAAGCAATGAAGAAAACTATCAAAGTGTTGTTACTAGTTCAAGCATCAATTGTGTCTTTACGTGTACAACCGATCAAAAGTTAGAACAAAGAACTTCAATCTTTTCTAACAGTAAAATGAAATACAATCCAACAAGTTAATCATTAAAGATCCATAAAAGATAGAAGAAATCCAACCCAACTAGTCACGGGTTACTCCTTGAATCTCAAGCTAAAAATCTAGCCTATCATATTTAAAATCAAAACTAGAGAGAAATAATTCAACCCAACGATATTCATTAGAGAGAAAAACGAAAAACAACCAGGCTCCCCAACTCTAGCCGAAACCCAAAATATATAGAGGAAGCTCCGGAAACCGCCAAAATTCCCCATCTGCCCATCTCGTTGCTGCTGCCCTTGGTCCCCTCATTTCGTAACCGCTTTCTGTTTTGATTTTCATTGCTCAAATCCTTTCCTCCAGTTAGGCTTATCAATGCCCAAGTGACTTCCGAAAATGTCATGAGTAAAGAAGCCAATATAAAATGAGCCTTTGTTTGGCACGCGAACGTCCTGAGATTCAAGCAGATTCGTTCGTCACGCTCGACCGGCGCTCAACCCGTGCTCGAGCGCCCTTGGAGAACTTCACACAGATTCAGCACGCTTGACCACCGCTTGACCAGTGCTCGAGCGCCCCTGGAGATCTTCATACAGATACTTCACGCTCGATCACCGCTCGAGGACCGCTCGAGCGGCCTTGGAGGATTTCAGACAGAATGTATAACGCTCGATCAACTCTTGAACGACCTTCGCAAAACATTTAGTGAAACATGTGAGGGTAAACTCTAGTTATAAAATCAACATAAATCATTTACTTTAAGTGCAAAACATTAACTGTTATAAACTTAGCTCAAGTACTAGAATATGATGCTTAATTAATAGTTTAATTCATTTTCAATTAACAATTAGTTTACTTAAACTACCTAATTAAGCATATTAAACAATTTATCACACCCCAGCTAGCTTTTTGCTAGTCTCTAGCAAATAGAGAGATTGAACAAAATATATCTTAACAAAGTTTCTGAGACTCAGGTCTTCACTTCTGGGCTTACAGGTATTGCATTCGGGATTTTCGGTTTTCCAGAATTTACAGGTCTAAGATAGAGAATTCTATACCATGGACTAAAGATTCTCGAAAGTATGGACACTCAAACTAGAATAGATAAAATTTTCACTCTTATAAAATGCTCATAAAATACTCAGGCACCCAAATAAAGGAAAAACGTAAAAGTATGCAGATCACTAAGTGCAGCAAGTATGTGATAAGATTACCAAGGTTAGTTATAAAATTCTCTAAATCTTCCCAATATCAGCAGCTTGTCAAGAAGAATCACAATTAATCTTTCTCTAATTCAAAACCATTACTCATCACTTCTTTTCTTGGCCTTTCTCATTTTTTTTCTTGGCTTCCTAGGGAAAATCAATCCTATGAATGTGCGTCTACCCACACTTTCACAAGCTTGTTTACCACTAGATAACCTCACTCTTGTTTTTTTTTCGAAACTCTTGGCTCCCTAGGGAGAATCAATCCTATGAATGTGCGCCTACCCACACTTTCAAAAGTTTATCTACCACTAGGTAACCCCACTCTCTGTTTTCCAGGGGGAATCAATCTTATGAATGTGCGCCTACCCACACTTTCACAAGTTTGCCCTTACCACTAGTCTACCTCAAGGGTGAATTTTTATTCTCTTCTTTCTTCTCAGTTCCTCTCTTTTCTTTTCTTTTTTTTTTCTTTTTTTTAAGCCATTAAGAAATGGTTCATTAGAGTTCTCATTAGCTACCACATTGGACCGACTTAGGGAAATAGTAAAGCAACCAAGGTATTCTAATTGTGTATAGACAAGTTTAGAAATCAACCACTTAAACAAGCATTTCCTTTTCCTGAGTAACTAAGTATGAAATGAGCTTCTATGCTGAGCAAAAATTGAAACTATTAAGCTTTAATGTAATCCATACTCCAACAATCCTGTCTAAAGCATAGAATTCCACTATGAACTTCAGTTGAGCATATTTTCAGGAAAACACAAGCTCCAGACTTAAACAAGATAGTTTAGAAGACATAAACACAATGAAGATACTTGGCAGTAATTATTCTCCACCCCCAACTAAAAGAAAGCATTGTCCTCAATGATTAAAAGATGACAGAAGAAACACAAGAGAGTGAAAAGAAAAAGAGAAAATGGCATACCTGAGCGAAAGAGACAAGAACAGCAGGAAAAGAGCAACAAAGACAAGCAGAAAGAAATACAGAAAAAGAAACCTCCAGAAAATAGAAGCAACACAAGACAACACAAAACAAAACTAAAAGAAGGAAAAGCTAAATAAAACATCAAGGTGCAGTTGGAGGAGTAGGATCAAGCAATTCGAAGTTGGTACTGAATTCACTTCTACTTTTCTCTTCTCAACCATTTTCTCATTCCAAGAGATTATGATCGGTTAATATAGCAATCAGGCCTTAATCTTAGGGTATAATCTATTGTACTCATTAGATTGTATAACAAATTTAAGCAATGAAGAAAACTATCAAAGTGTTGTTACTAGTTCAAGCATCAATTGTGTCTTTACGTGTACAACCGATCAAAAGTTAGAACAAAGAACTTCAATCTTTTCTAACAGTAAAATGAAATACAATCCAACAACTTAATCATTAAAAATCCATAAAAGATAGAAGAAATCCAACCCAACTAGTCACGGGTTACTCCTTGAATCTCAAGCTAAAAATCTAGCCTATCATATTTGAAATCAAAACTAGAGAGAAATAATTCAACCCAACGATATTCATTAGAGAGAAAAACGAAAAACAACCAGGCTCCCCAACTCTAGCCGAAACCCAAAATATATAGAGGAAGCTCCGGAAACCACCAAAATTCCCCATCTGCCCATCTCGTTGCTGCTGCCCTTGGTCCCCTCATTTCGTAACCGCTTTCTGTTTTGATTTTCATTGTTCAAATCCTTTCCTCCAACTAGGCTTATCAATGCCCAAGTGACTTCCAAAAATGTCATGAGTAAAGAAGCCAATATAAAATGAGCCTTTGTTTGGCACGCGAACGTCCTGAGATTCAAGCAGATTCGTTCGTCACGCTCGACCGGCGCTCAACCCGTGCTCGAGCGCCCTTGGAGAACTTCACACAAATTCAGCACGCTTGACCATCGCTCGACCAGTGCTCGAGCGCCCCTGGAGATCTTCATACAGAGACTTCATGCTCGAGCGGCCTTGGAGGATTCCAGACAGAATATATAACGCTCGATCAACGCTCGAGCGACCTTCGCAAAACATTTAGTGAAACATGTGAGGGTAAACTCTAGTTACAAAATCAACATAAATCATTTACTTTAAGTGCAAAACATTAACTGTTATAAACTTAGCTCAAGTACTAGAATATGATGCTTAATTAATAGTTTAATTCATTTTCAATTAACAATTAGTTCACTTAAGCTACCTAATTAAGCATATTAAACAATTTATCAGTGGTTAGAGTCTCACATTAATTAGAGATCATTTAATCTTATGTTTCATATACCTGTTGGGTCACCTTTTCTTATTGCCAATTAGTTTTGGGATGAAACTTAATATGATATCAGAGCAAAATATTTCTGGGCTTGACCCACTTGTTTGTGTTTTTCAGTGTTGTCTACGTGTATGAATCATGTTCATTCGGCCTGCACATGAGGGGAGTGTTAAAATCTCACATTGATTAGAGATCATTTAATTTTGTGCTTCATCTATCTTTTGAGTCACCTCTTTTCATTGTCAATTATTTTTGAGATGAAACTTAACAATAGTTATGAACGTTTGAACCATGATACCAAATCATGGTTGGAATATACAGCCATACCAAAAATAAATGTATAAAACGATTGGACTCTCTACACGTGGTTCATTTCGTACGTTCATGTAGGTAATAGAAAGTAATGTGAAAGGAGAAAAATTGCAGAGGAGAATATGATAGCTAGCGACCTGCTTTAATGGAGCTGTACGTTAAACATGTTCTCTGTCTGACTCTCTTTTCTAAAACGATTGGACTTATAATACCAAATGTTCTTTTTCTTTTTGGCAGGTTTATCATGTGGGATGGGAATACGCATCTTATTTTTGACAAATCGATCTCCCCTGGGGGTTCTTCATTTGCTAGTTGCATGCATCACATGGTCGGAAAAATTCTAGATGGATCGATCGAGGTTGCAAGACAAACGGATTGACAACTAGCATACACATTTACGACAACGAATCCGTACGTCCCATATTCCCCGATTTGATTCAATTACAATATTAAACAATTGGAGTACTAACAGGGGCGGAGGCCCCCCTCAGTTCTAAAAATCATGAGTGTAGGTATTCTTGTATCTGTTTAAGTAATGGAGGCGATTCATGAACCGTACACGAAAGAGTGTGAGGATAGCACTTACGTTACGGATTGACAACTAGCATACACATTTACGACAACGAATCCGTACGTCCCATATTCCCCAATTTGATTCAATTACAATATTAAACAATTGGAGTACTAACAGGGGCGGAGGCCCCCTCAGTTCTAAAAATCATGAGTGTAGGTATTCTTGTATCTGTATAAGTAATGGAGGCGATTCATGAACCGTACACGAAAGAGTGTGAGGACAGCACTTACCGTACACGAAAGAGTGTGAGGACAGCACTTACGTTTTCCACTTAGTATATAATTTGTTTCATACCTGTGTTTTCCACTTAGGTTTTTTTTTCCTGTCCTATTTTACACTGATTATATTACAAATACGATACTGATATATATCACAGTGATCCTCGCCCGGATGGGTATTTTGTTTAAAAATATCTACGGATTGATCGTAGAATAGTGTCAAAGTGTTGAAGTGCTAAGTTTCTGGGTGTTCCAATGAACTTATGTTATGTGCGATTGGTTGGGACTGAATTCCTCAATCGAGAAAACCATTAATTTATTCCATTTTCTCATCAACATCTTGAGTTGTTTCTGGTCGTCCCCCACGCAAATTCCTTAATCCCTATGGTTTTCTTATGTTAGTTTCTTTTTGGTATAAAATTTGGGAAAAACGAGGTGTTAGAATATAAATTGTCTAAGTCTCACGTTAGTTAAGAATGCGGCTTCTTTGTACATTAGGTCCTATAAAAAGGTCATATTATGTACAAGTTAGAGAAACCATGATAAATAAATATGTAGCCTTTTAGGCTTTCTACGGTAGACGTAGGTCTCCTCAGGCTGGCCAATACTCTTGTTGGCTTAGTTTAACCTAGTCCAGTCTGACCTAGTTTTATAGGTATCCTACCCCTGATATTAATTTATGCCCCCCTAATTTGCAAGGGGAAGCTTGGGCTCTGATTCCTTAGTCAACCTTCTTTAGGGCCATTGCAATGTTTATCATCTGTGGTGCTAATTTTGCGTGTTTACTTGCATCTCACAGGCTGAAGACAATGTAAACAAGGGTAAGTTTAGGCTTGCATTGAAGGATTTCAAAGGAGCCCTTGCATTGGATCCTAATCATCTTGCACATAATGTACATCTTCATCTGTGCTTGTGTGAGGTCTTGGTCAAGCTTGGTAGGGGAAAAGATGTTATAACCAGCTGCAATGAAGCACTCAACATCGATGGGGGGCTTATTGATGCTTTAGTTCAGGTTTGCGGATGTTTACATGCTTGGTCAAGTGATTGTTTGTGCGATAACAAAACAATTTCACCTCATTTTCCAGTAGGACTATTCCAATATGTCCTATATTATATATTGTGATGTTGACTCAAGTGCTTTAGATTGGTTTTCCATTTTTCAGAGAGGTGAAGCTAAGCTTTTAACAGAAGATTGAGAAGGAGCTGTTGAAGATTTGAAAGCAGCAGCTCAAAAATCACCTCAGGTTTCTGCCCCTATACAAAATTCCTGGCTCCGCCAGTGAACTGTACTAAGTATATATTTAATTACGGGAGACTTAAGACAATATGTCAGAAAAGCGAGCTGTTCTTGGATTAATTGTCTTTCTTCTCGTAATTTCATTTACTCAACCAGCCTTTATAGAAAGAACGGAGAATCATTTACTCAACCGGCCTTTATAGGACATGCTCAAAACCTACCAAAACATAGTGGGTGGGTTGTCAATTACTAACATATATGAGCTACTTAGGATATAACTTTCATAATTATTTTGAAGAGCCATTTGGTCTCTATAAATTCCTAAACTTAATTACTAATTTGAGTTCAATGCACATGGAAAATTATATATTTACTGAGTTTTTACGCGATTTTGATTTAACGGAAATATGTTTTACCCAATCGCGACTAGCCATGTATCATAAAAAATTAGTTTAAAATTTAGAATTTCAATTTAATTTAACTTAATGTATAATATTTTTTTTTATGTCACGTGATTGTTAGAGAACATAATTCGGTAATAAAATCTAAATTTTCCTATCAATTTAAGTTTTTGAGAGAAATGGTAAATTCACATTGTATTATAGTCAAGGTTCTGAGTTTGAAAGCTAATGAGTTTTGATTTTTTTAGAAGCGCTCTGATTTTTTCAAAATCATGTGGGTAAATATAATTTTTTCTTTCTAAAGTTACTAAGGGTCGTTTGTTTACTTGTAAAATTATTATTCTTAAGTAAAAAATATTCATTGAAACATTTTCAGGAAAATATTTCTTATTCAGAATTCATTTGTTTGCTTGTAAAATAAAATTTTTAATTTGGTTTACTTTTTTCACGTATTTGGCAAGCACCTAAAAATGAGGTCAAAGTAAATAGTTTTCAAGTAAACTCAAAATATTTTATTCCGCTCCATATATTTAAAAATAATCAATTATTGCCTTCCATTTGATTTGGTCGTTAAACCACATATAGAATGACCGAAATGCCCCTTCAAGACAAAAATATTAAAAAATAACAAATAATGTTTTTAAATAAAAATTGAATTTGAAGGTTGCGATAGATTTATATTCTTCTCTTTTCAGGTCATGTGGGCACTTATTTTGGCTAATGGCAATCGAACTGCAGGGACCAATTTTATAGCAAAAGTGTACCTCAGAGACAGTTGAAACCAATACCTTAGAGACTAAAATATTAAAATTTTGAAAAACAAAATTCATTGCACACAGCAGCCTACGATTGGGGCTGAGATGACATTTAAAATTCGTGTGAGCATCATTTCGTTCATTGGCTAATGAAAATGGAATGGGAGATCGATTTGTCTCAAAAACTTACCTCAGGGACCCGACGGTTGAAATCGATACATGAGAGACTAAAATGTCAAAAGTGTAAACCATAGGAGCATGTATGGTAATTACGCATTTTTTTATGTAAATACGTAAATCATTAAGCGTTTCAAATATCAAAAAATATTTGAATAAAATAATGAAACACTGAAAATGGAAATTTTTTTCCTGAAAACATTTCAATGAAAAGTTTTTTACTTCAAATAATAATTTTACAAGTAAACAAACGGATCCTGAGTGTTTGGTTATTCTTTTAAAAATATTTTGTGATGTTTGACCCACTTAATGATTTACGTATTTGCATAAAAATTTAATACATGATGGATTAAATAATTAGGCTCCATAAGAAATAAAATATCATCCATCAAAACTTAATTTTAGAAAATATAAAACAATCATATGCACCCCTCAAATTTAAAAAAAAAAATCGATTTAAACTTTCTGCGTCTGTAAAATTTGATTTTGACTTTTCTAGGTTTGATATTTTCAGCATACACAAAATTAAAAAAAAAATTAAGAAATTAATTGTCATTTGAGAAAGCATATAGTTCTGAACGTTTGAACAATGATAAGAAATCATGGTTGGTATATACAGTCATACCAAACAAATGTATAAAATTCCCAAAAACACAATATTTTCTTATGTGTACGTGGTTAATTTATTTCGTCCGTTCATGTCGGTCATAGAAAGTTATGTGTAAAACGAGGAAAATTTCAGAGGAGAATATGATAAAGAGTCTTAGAGACCCGCCCGCTTTATTGGAGCTGTTAAACATGTTCTCTGTCTGCCTCTCTTTTCTAACAAGATTAGACTTATAATATATACAAAACTTTCTTTTTCTTTTTTTGCAGGGAATATCATGTGGGAAGGGAATACGCATCTTATTTTTGACAAATCGATCTCCCTGGGGTTCTGCATTCGCTAGTTGCATGCATCACATGGTCGGAAAATTTCTAGAGGGATCGATCGAGGTTGGAAGCGACAAACGGGTTGACAACAAGCATATACACATTTACGACATCGAATTCGTACGTCCCATATTCCCCGATTTGATTCGATTGCAATAAACAATTGGATTACTACGTATATATCAGATATTTAATTACGGGAGACTTATGACAATATGTCAGAAAAGCGAGCTCTTCTTGGAATTGTGTCTTTCTTCTCGTAAGTATATTTACTCAACCGGCCTTTATAGAAATTAAGCACGGAGAAATTAAAATAAATCCGTATATTTGGAAATAATATTCCAAGATAAGAAAAGCCATGCAGCAATAGTTGTTCTAATAGGTATCAGGGAATTTTCACGGGGACAAATCATATACTATCTTTGATCGAGATACCAAAACTTAGTGGGTGGGTTGTCAATTACTACCTTAGATCTACTCCTTCAAATTTCTGAATAAAAAATCATTAATATACATCGTTCCTTCATGAAATGATTATGTATTCAAATGTTTTAAAAAATTAAGATAGAAATGATAACTATATAGCCAATTGTTTAATTACTGATCAATTTACATGTCAATTAAAGAATTAGTGGGATCATTACCTATCTTAGACACATAAATATAGAATTATAAATGCAGTCAAACCCAATTTACCAGTCATGTTCTTATTCCTTCCTCCTGCATGCAAAATAAACACGTTATAACTCAGAGTCCTCCTCGTATGGGCTTTTCTCCGATGTCATTGTCAATCATCATTGTCTAATATCTTTTCTTTTCTAGTTTTTGGTAACAGTGAGAGAGTCTGAGAGAGAATCTTGCGTACCTTCCATGCATTCCCATCTCTTTAATTATACCTCATTTCCACTGTCTGGGTCAGGGGCTTTCTTGGGCGGCCTTATTGTCCCCCAGGGCCTTATCACCCTTTAGACTTTTTATGTCCTATCCACCGTTTATCGAAGGTCGGTGTTGTAAGAATTGGTCTCATCCATAACGGCTCAAATCGACTGTTTTTTTCCCTTTCCTTTCTACATTTTCGTCCATCAGTTAGTGAATAAACAGAGAATAATCACAATTTCTTACATCAGCTTCTTTACCCGACAAAGCATGAATGTCAGGTTCTTTTATGAACCTCCAATCATCGTGGTGCACATACTACGTCGGATGGGCTAACCTTGGCCTTGCTATTTTTGGCCTCAGACTATGGGCTTTTGTATAAGGGAAAATTTCTCCTCCACCAGTAGCCCCCTATTCTGCTGGGCGATTAACTAGGCTAGGAGAATATTATGACTTTAGCTGTAATCTTAGTTAGCTCCCTTAGCACATTAACCATCATTTCGACATCTTTTTCCTTGTAAACTATCCATCGGGTCCTCCACCATGCTTTTGCTTAATAAGACCTGGACTCTCATTCTTTCGAGTCACCAAGCCTCTATATTTTGGTGTTCTTCTTTCCATCAATCTAACCCTATGTCTTGCTCAAGAATCAGACAAAAAAGAAAGAGGACTACTCCACTACCTCCTTCTCTTTCGGATCTTCTACTCGAACTATTAACAGACATTTTCTCCCTAGTGGTACAAGATAATAGCGTGGAGGAATATTTCAAATTGGTGAGGATGAGCTCCAAATGTAGGGAGATAGTTAAGTCACCTCTAGTACTTCAAAGCATCAAGTTTGAGGAACTTCCTCTTCGTGAAGATCGTAGCCCCCCAGTGCAAGACTTCATTTCAACCTTGCAAATGTATGAGAACCTTGATGTTCTCTACCTCGAAGGGGTGGAATTAACGTTTAGGCTCGAAACTGATTATCCGGCGGGAGAGAGGATGATCATGCGGGCTAGTCATCTCCAGTGTCCTCGTGTTATATATATTGAGTGCATGTTAAACATGCTCAATGATGAGGTAGATTGCGAGGTATGGGAGAAACTGGATGCTATTAAACTACGGTTGGGCCTTATAACATGCAGTGGGAGAGGACGGGAGCCATTAAAGTGTTTTGTGAAGCCTGGGGAGACTTTTCCCCTATTGAGGGAGGCAAGCCCCTAGTCTGTGTAAAGGGTAACATGTCTCATCCCCTATATTCCCTGTTGTATGGTTCCTCATCCCTGCGTTTTGCCCTGACATTTTTTACGCTGCCATCTGTCTACCCTGTCGGGCCAGCAGAGAGCTTAAATTCTTCCTGTCTCATGTAAATATTGGGTTCTAGATAATCAGGAAGATGGTGAAGTATTTTTTTTTTTATTTTCCTTTTTCCACCCTTTTCTGCCTTCCAAATGCCGACTTTTTTTTTAAAGAGAGCGAGGGTCGATGCATACTGAATAATCCTTCTTGGGATTGTTGTGGTGGGACCTTTTGGATATGATATGTGAAAGGGGTTTCTTGTGTACATATTTTCAAACTTTTCTGCTATGGGATGTTGCTACTATTCTTTCATCTTTTTCTTTCTCCTTTTCTTTATGTATGGTGTTCCTTAACTTCTGGAGTACATGTCAGGTGTGGTCTGTGTTGATATGACACTTAACTTCTGGCTCATAAAGCTCTCCAAAAAGCCTAAAGCTCTGCGACGTCATCAATGAACCTACTTGGTAGACCTATTTCCTATAACTCACCTTATCTCGAAGTTCTTTGGGTTTCCAAACGTCACGAACAAGCTTATAAATTGTCTTGACTCCCTCTTTTAAGCTCACTTTACTCTTTTTTCTCTTCTTTTCCTTATTCTCAAGCTTTGTCCAACCCTTCGCATCCTCTTTTATTGGCACTGGTACAAACTTGCAGTCAATGCAGGGATTGGGTTTATAATCCCTTATTATCGAGTAGGATACCAGTTAGGATGTTTCCACCAAGTTTTCAAAAGGATGAAGCCTTCGCGAGGGGCCTCTAACGCGAAGCGGGAACCCTGAGACTGAGATCATGTTTCTGAGAGGATTCGAGGGGTTGTTGACTTCCCCCTCAAACAGTCGTCGATGGGCCACTTACAACCGAGAAATCATTACATCAAGCTATAGAGGTAGTTTCAGACGGGCTTATGCTGCTTGTATTGTTCGGGTGCTTGAAGGAGGTGACATTTGCCCCAATTTGCATATACTTTATAGACACATAATCCTCCTTTCCCTTCTTGACTTTCGAAGGATGAGATCATAAATTTTGGAAATTTCTGAAACTTGTTATAACAGATGGGCCCATAACTTTTTTTGTTATGCTTATATGCTACCAAAATCTTGTACGAGGCCAGAGGGATGTAACAACCCTGACCTCAGGGGATTGGCATAAGACTTGGGATGATCCCCCGGTATTTCCTCAGTTCAACCTCAGGGATGACTAGTTTGATTCTGATGATAGATATTCTCAGACAAAGATGGCTTTGGAGATATTGATGGAATAGTCAAGAACCAGGGTGACCCCCCTCAAATTTGGGAACAACATTGTCCCATTTGTTGTGGGTTTTATGAATTGTATCACTTTTTTCATCTTCATATCCAACACTTAATGTAATGTTCGTCTTAGGTGAATCGCTTGTGCTAATGTGATTTCAGGTTTATTCTCTCATATGGTGACTTTTCTTATTTTCTTTTCTTTACTTATTTACCATCCAAAATTAAACCTGAAATATATATATATATATATATGTTGACATCAGCCCGGGAGGCTAGATATATCATTGTTTGCTTTCTTTCTTTCTTTCTTTTTTGGTTTTATAGGGCTTTTCTTCGGACTCAACCCATGTTTTGAAAGGGGTGGTCTAATGGGCATAATTGAGCCCACCCATGGGCCTCTCTTTTATTCATCCTGAACGAAAATTTGATTTTCTGAATGCTCGCATAATTTCCTTTAGTCGAAGTGACACTGTTCCGCTCAATTTTTTTTGGCCGTCGACTTTTTATTGACCGACGTGTCAGTTATACCTAACCTTTCACCTCCCTACCTTTCGAGTTCCAGCGAATCACCAAACCCTAGTCATGTCCATGCCATTGTTTGAAACAACATGGGGGAATTTCTCGAGGTTCATCATACCCTACCGGCGTTTCAGAGCATTTAATGTGACTTTTTCATTCTAATCATGCAAGCCTTCTTTTCTCGATTTTCATTTTTCTAGGTTTTTTTACCTCTGCCCTTATCCTTTGCTTCGCCATGGAATTACCAGAAAATGACCATCCGGTTTCTACAATGGCTCCTTCATTTTGCTTTTAGTTACGATGGCATGAAAAATGTGGTGATAAATTCAAACATAAAATCAGTTGTCAGTAGTACTGCCCTGAACTCCCTCCTACAGAAACTAAATTGTGGTTTCACGAATCAATTTCATTTGCTCAAAATTATAGAATACGGTAACATTTATTTTATCCAATTTCCCATTTCTTTACAAGACTAACAACCTATATGGAAAATACTAAGACCACCCAAATCTTCAGTTAAAAATAGTTTTTAAGGTTCTTGCTATCCACCACAGTAATTCCGAGATGATTGGAAGAAAATATGGGTAAAAACAATTTTCACTCATGAACTATCATAGATTTTGCACTTTGTACCATAAACTACCACTACCAATCTTAGACATTTTGCGCTCTTTTATCAAATTTATAGACTAAAAAAACGATAATGTCTTTGACCTACTTTGTATATATTAAAGGTATTATTGTAAATTCATTAAATTTTTTAAAGTATTATTGTCGAAAGGAGGGTGCAAAGTGTCTACTATTAGTAGTTAGAAGATACAAAGTATTTAAAAATTTAACAAAAGGTGTGAAGTGTCTAAAATTGGTAGTTAAAGGGTGAAATGTAAGTTAATAGTTTAAGATGCAAAGTAAAAAAAAATTATAATAATTTGAGGAGGAAAATGTAGACGAACAAATTTTACTAAAAATTATTAGCCGTCCCCCAGATGAAAACTGCTACAACGTTCTGGACATTACTAGAAGGCTTTGACAATTTCCATATAGATATGACCTTATAAGGCGTGATTTTGGTTCCTAATTGGGAGTATTTTTTGTTTGAAATGGACAAACAGACACAACACAATATTTATTTAATATATGAGATATCATATAATATTTATTTTTTTCTCTAATAAATTGGAAGATCACGAATAAATTAAAGACGATCTGCACTTAACTAATACTATCCTTGTTTGCAACGTGGTTTAGTTATTTTGTAAAATACATACTATATATTTTTAATATAATAAAGTGTCAAACTCTGACAAAAGTATTTTAAAATATATTGAATGTAAAAATATTTCACAAATTGAATATTCAAAATTTCAAAAATCTTATATAAATACTAATATATTTTTATACAAATTTTAATAACTTTTCACACAAATTTTAATAATTTTTTTAAAAAAAATTCAACAAATCTTTTATTTTTAGGGATAAATACAATCTCGATCCTTGTAGTTTGGGCAAAAATCAAATAAGTCCTTAAACTTTAAAACACATAAAATTAGTCTCTGAGATTTAAAATCATTCACATTTGAATGGTCTCAAGATGACTAAATTGTTAATAGATTTTAAACTTTAAGGACTAATTTGATGAGTTTTAAAGTGTAAGGACTTATTTGATTTTCGGTTAAAAGACAAAGATCAAATTTGTATTTATCCTTTATTTTTATACTTTTCACTTGATTTTAATATTATTTTTATTTAAAAAATTATAACATATAATCTCTTTCTATTTTTTACTAATTCTAATAAAAATTAAATATTTTTAAAAACTTTCATCCACTTTTACTAAAAAAATCTATAAAACTGGACTACACCACCTTAAAAATATCCAAGGATTATTTTTAAAACCAACAAGAGATTGTACGAAAGGCTGTGAACAGTTGGATAAGAACAGGGGGGACGTGTTGTGGATGCTGTGTAGGCCACGATCACTTTTCGTGGCATAACGTGACACCACGTGTTATCCGATGTGGTTCAGAGCCTATTTTATCGGCAGCCTTTTTAGTGTTTGTGAAACGACCGAAATGTCCCTGCCGGCTACCAGCTCAGAGAGTACGTGGAATATCATTATATCGGGGGAGGTTAGTCATCCCTGATTTTTTTTTTTCTGAATAATCTAATGGGATTACAGTCGAACTGGATAAGGAACCGGTCAGACTTAGGATACTGAGGACATGTTTGTTGACCCGATAATTTAAGGTCTCAACAATTAAAGCAAGTTAAACGATTTACAAAATTTTTAATTTTTATATCTATACAATCTATTTTTTACAAACATCAATATATTTTAATAAAATAAAAATTTTCAAAATTTTAAAAATATTTTTCAAAATTTTGATAAACAAACCATTCCGAAACCAATTCAGAAATTTCTTTAAAATAGATTCTAGGCCGAAATCGGTACTAAATTTCGGGCTTCTGCCGGAATAAATTATCACTCTTACTAATTCCTAAATTGATTGCTCAGGAAAAAAATCAAAATAGAATAATCCGTAATAGATTATAGAACTTGCTTGGATAACAGCAAGACACTGATGGTATGTTTGGTGTCCAAATATTTGGGCTCAAATATTTGGATTTAATCATAAAAAATTTACCACATAATTTTTTATTATTATAATACTTATTAAAAATCTTCTTTCTCTTTACTTTTTCACCAACTCTCATAACATATCTTTACTTTATAATATTTTCCAAACCCCAATACTCAAAATTTTCACCTTCAAACATCCCCTAAAGCTGTGTGACTGTGTCTGTAAATCCCGTGACGAGTCGCCAACAGCAGGATGTCCGTGACGTGTTCTGCTGTAACGCTAGTGACAGGTCGTTGGAAATCCCGCTTATGCCCGCGGATTTGATGGGATAAAAAAAATGGACAGGAGAAAAAGTTCCTGTAACGAGAGAAGGAGAATGGATTAAAGGCGTGGAATAAGGGATAAGGATCGGGTCAAGAGACGAGAGCAATTGATGGAAGGTTTGGAAATTGCTGACTTTGAACGAGATCTCTTGTTGTTTTGCTTTGGTTGGTCAGTTTTCGTGTGCGCTTAGTTTCCATTTTCTGGAGCGGTACGTCCGGATTCTTTTTTTTTCTCAATAACATACAGATTCGGCTCTCTGTCTCTCATTTCGTCTTCCTCTCTCTGTATATCCGTCCCTGAAAACGCGTTTCTTCTGTGTTTATTTTGATTAGCAGAATCGCAAAAGTTGAGGCAAAAGCAGAGACTCTTTGCAGAACACCAATTTGGCAACGCTGGAATGGTCATTTCCCCATCCCTCTCTTTGTAAATCCATTATCTTTTGAACTTTTTTAATTAATTCTCTATAGAGATTGATTTTCGTTGATCGGTTTGCATGGGAATTGGATTAGGTTGAATTGTTTGTGTCCACAAAAACGTTTTGTCTGTTGCATCAGATTCTTTTGGTTTGGTTTGGTTTCTAAATGCGATTTTTGTGGTCGTGTCCCATTCTTTGATAGGCTATCGATAATTTGGCACCAAGGAAAAAGCAAAGGGCGGGGGTAACGAACCCGGCCCAGCGCTTAACGACGGATCATGTGGTAGAAATAGGGGGCTCTGAGTTTTCGGTGGGGCTGGAGTGCTTGCTGAACATCGTCAGAGCCCTAGGGATGGGATCGTGCCTCGCGGGGGAGGGGGCCGGTGCCAGCGGCCGCGCCCTTCCATATGCTCTAGCAGCGGCGGCTGTGACGGCATCCGCATCTGCTTCGGACAACAGCAAGCGCGGAAGCCCCAAGAAGAAGATCAGGAAGAACCCCTCCATCGACTCTAAGTTGGACATGTGGCTGCGTAAAGTTCCGGGGAGGTTGTTCTCGAATGGCTCCAGCGAGGTTGCATCCCTGTTTAGTAAGCAGGGCAAGAAGGGGGTCAACCAGGATGCCATGATTGTTTGGGAGGTTAGCCCTTCTTAATACACCTGACTGCTTTAAACAACTGGATTTGCTTTCGATGTGTGTGAGGATTGCATATGGGGTTGTAATAACTTGCGTCCACGTCTAGATGGGGGAAAAGTCGCTATAGATGAAAGTACGAGGCAGGATTCGGGTTTCTCAATACAGTTTGTGTTTTACATCGTCTCTATCCATGGCTATATTTATTTAGTGGTTCTCCAATTCATTCATTTTACTTTTAGTTTATACTCAACTACCCTACACTAGCTATGTCTGTCACCCAGTTCGAATGCTAGATTCCAACTGAAGCAGAATAGGATGGTGTTCTTATGTATTCTGTGAACAAAGTACTACCGAAAATAGAGCAGGACAGTTAGATAAGTTGGTTATCATGGATGTTCCGTTACTAGATCCTATTTTCCCCCTCTTTCCTTCCTCCTCCTCCTCCGGTCTTACTTGTTATTGTTTTGAAACCAAAGGAGGTCTACGTATCTGTTCTAGTCAGGTTTTGTATTCATATGTTTTATTCGTAAGGCATCTGACAATTTTATCATTGCTCCCCTCACCTATCGGCATTAATTATAATCTATCACAACTGATGTGGCAGTTATGAGCAAATACTGTTTAAAAAAATTTCCCGGACATTGTCTTAATATATGGGGTTGAAATTGTAATGTTCATTTCTGCTTTGTTTCTTACTGTTTTTCCCCTAGATTTGCTCCTTTTGATAGTTCCGAATTTGATTTTATAATTGTTCAGCTCTCTCATATAGTAGATTTTTAACACTGAAATAACGCCCTTTTCTGTCATTTTTCCTTTTTTTTCTTAATAGAATTTTGGTTCAAAGACAGACACAATATTTTGCGGTGTTTTTGATGGCCATGGTCCCTTTGGCCACGTTGTTGCTAAGAAAGTGAGGGATTCTCTTCCTTTAAAGTTGAGTGCTCAGTTGCAACTTAATAGTGGCCGCAAGGATGATCTAGAGAATATTAGAAATAGTGCCTTGGGTAGTCTGAAGTCTGAAGAAATGGCACTCTCATTAGCTAATGATGAAGACATGAACTCTACCTACAAGGATGATCATATGGATATTGTCACACCAATCAAAGAGTCATTTCTGAAGTCATTTAAGGTTATGGACAAGGAACTGAAACTACATCCTTCAATTGATTGCTATTGCAGTGGGGCAACAGCAGTTACTCTGGTCAAGCAGGTAATTGGTGCTCATTAGAACTTGCCCTCTTGACCTGGGACAATTATCTTTAGGTATGTATAATGAATACTATCTTTTGACTGTAGAGAGAGGATCTTGTTATTGCAAATGTTGGGGACTCGAGAGCTATACTGGGTACCAGAGATGAAGATGATTCTCTCATTGCAGTTCAGTTAACTGTAGACCTCAAACCAAATCTTCCAAGTATCTCTCTCTCTCTCTCTCTCTTGTGTATGTGTGTCTCTCTTTGTGTCCCTATCTCACGCCCTCTGTCCGGTAGAAAAGCATGAACAGTTGGACCTTCTCCCAGGTGCTTTATTCCAAAAGAAAAATCATAGCACACATTACTAACCAAACAATGCATTCTGATGGATTCTTTTGATATATTTGTGTAACTTGACTCAACAGCTCGCGCAGATTTAAATCTACTGTTGCAGTTGACATGTACTTCTATTAATACGAATATTTGATTAGTAAAATGGGACAGAAAGCAGTCACCTTGCAGAATTCCAGGGTTGCTTTAAGATCTTTCTTTATGCTCGTAGCTTTTCATTTATTTTAAACAACTAGCTAATGATGGCTCAGCATACATTGGGTATATGAATTCTATTAAACTTAATGTATTTTTGTATATGTACCACATAAGAATTGAGGATTGTTTTTAGCGGCCGGAATTAAAAACTCTTAATTTCACCCCGCAGCCTTACCAATTTGAGTGAATAAAGCGAATGAGGACAAGATCACATCCTTCTAGGAGAGTGGCTCTCCTGTTGCTTGAATCTTATTAAGAAACAGTCACGTTCAGGCTCAAGGTTACACCAGGACTGTAATAGAGTTGCAAGGATGTACAACAAAATCTTACTTCGTTAGTTTGTCATATGTTGTTCAGCAAGAACAGAGAGTCTATCTATTTCTAGATAGAGAACCTTTACTAAAAATAATAATGTCTTATCTATTTTTTAATATAGAACCTTTATGAGAAAATAATCTTGTATTCTCTATTTCTCTAACCCTTAGCTGTACTGGTATGAAAGTTTTCTCAGCATTTGGAGTGGCTTTCCTTTATTTGTGTCTCAAAAAGGGTTTCTGCAATTATGAATATGCTTGAAATATTTGAAAATTTTCTTGTGGACCTGTAGGTCATGTGGAACAGACATATGGTTGTTTGTTTGTTAATGTTGCTGTCAACACAGTCTCCAACATTTGATATGCATTTATATGCAATAGCTTGGATATGGTCAAGAGAATGGCTCTAAAGTGGCTTTGGAAGTTTTACTTGTAGCTTCTTAATGGTTTCTCGACACAGGATTTTTTTTCCTTGCTATATCAGTAAAACTGCTCTCTGAATACCCTACTAGGTGAATTATTTTACGATATAAAACAGTGAAACCAGTTTCATTACTTAGTAATTCTCTTTTACCTACAGGGGAAACGGAGAGGATTAAGAGATGTAATGGACGGGTCTTTGCCCTTCCAAATGAGCCTGACGTTGCTCGAGTTTGGCTGCCCAATTGCAACGCCCCCGGCCTTGCTATGGCTCGGGCTTTTGGAGATTTTTGCCTGAAAGACTTTGGCTTGATCTCCGTCCCTGATATTTTTTACCGCCACCTTACCAAGAAGGATGAATTTGTAGTATTGGCCACCGATGGGGTAGGTGATCAACCTCTCTCTGTCTCTCTCTTCCTTTATCTATCGATCTGTCTCAATATACATGGAACTAATTTTATGTTATTTTACCAGTTCTGACCTACCTTTTATTGTTCACTAATTGATGATAATTTTATAGACTAGCAATTTTGTTGTTAGACTCGTTAGCATGTCAGAATTTGAGTAATTGTATTGCTTACTCAAAGAAAGCATGAGTTGTCAACTAGATATATTTTCCCACAGTTCTTTTTTTCTGCAATAGGCAATACATGATGTTTAGAATATGGTGTGTTTTTTCCCTTCTATTTAGTTTAGATTTTTGTCCTGCTAATTATTATATTACATTGAGGTCTTCATCCCATTGTTTAACAACTCTGTTTACTTCTCTAATTTGCTCTGGGACATGGGCATAGTTGCTGAAGCAACCATGGAAGAAAAGTCAGGTTGCTAGAATTTTAAGTTTTGGCAACTCAAAAGTTTTACTTGTGGGTAGCTGACACACGATGTCTATGGAGACAAGTCTAATATGCTTTGAAGTTCAAGTCCTTAGAAATCAAGCAGTAAAACTGTTTTTAATGTGTTATCAATCATCAGTTATGATTAGTTATGTGATTAGATATAGACTTGTAATTTTACGTAACTCTTTTGAGTTAAAGGTATTGTGGTAATTGGGTGAAATTTAGATCTTTTGTGCGCTTCAGAAAACTAAAATGCCATATTAGGTTTTATTGGGTGTAAAAGTCTGTTGTCTTTGGGAACATCAAATACTTTCCTCCTGGGCTAAGGAATAGGAAACCTTTCTTCTACCAGAATAAATCAATTAATGATAATGATTCATCATAGACAACATTTTTTCCTCCTTTCTGACTAATTCATTGCTGAAACTTTCAATAGTAGGATTCAAAGAAAAGTGATTACTTTAGCCCTCAGAGACGAGAAAATTATGTGGGGACAGATTTAGAGGAATTTGTTTACATGTGTGATGAGCTTTAAAAGTTGAAAGTAGGTTTTGAGCTTTCAAAGGGATATAGGAGACAACCGTAAAAGCAAATGCAAAAGAGAATAAGAATCGCCATCAAACTTAAGTGGTAGCTCTCCCCCTATTATTGTATAGTTTGAGCACAACCAATGTCAGGGATATGAAGTGTTTGAAGCAAAATATGCTTGGAAAATAAATAACGAGCCTGATTGATTTGCAACAAAAGCTTATGCGTCATTTGATCTTCTTCCTTTTGATAGGTTTGGGATGTGCTCTCAAACAAAGATGTCGTTGACATAGTGGCATCAGTCCCACATTCTGTTGCGGCTCAAATGCTGGTTGAGTTCGCTGTTAGATGTTGGAAGTTCAAATGCCCATATGCTAAGGTTGATGACTGCGCTGTAGTTTGCCTATTCCTGGACTCAAATTCGAGCTGTTACTCTGCTTCTAATACCACCCAGTGAGACAGAGACGTCAGAGGATCCATCTGACTTCGGAAATAAGAAAGTTTTTCTTGGAATATTGGACATGGACCGTTCAGGTACCTGTAGGTTACCCCGATGAGAATTTGCGTCAAGTAGGTGAGAAGGGTGTTAATATAAGTGTTCCAACAGCAGCAGGGGCCCACCTTGAGGGGCATCTTAGTTGGGCAATTTGGATTGATGAGGCTTCAAAAATAGAGGGGGAGGTCATTTTTCTTATTATTCTTTTTTAAAATATGATGGGGTCCATAATTTTCTTTTCCATTCTTTATTGGTCTTCCTTTCTACATAGTGTTGGGGAAAAGGAATGGTGCTATCCTTGAGGGTTTTCACAATGTTCATTTTCAAGGGTAAGGTTGATTTAAAAGGCAACTGTGATATTTTGCGTTTTCTTTTTCTTTTTTCTGTTTTTTTTTTTTTGGTTTTTCCTTGTGGGGTTTATAGATGATTTTCAATTGGGGAGTTTACCAGGCCTTAAGTTTGACATGAGGAGTGCTGGTATCGTTGAGGGTTTCCTGTCTTCTCCCTCAGGCATTGGGATGGAGTTTTTGTCGACCCAAGTCTCTGGGGGGTTTAATGTAATTTTGTTTTGTTTCCTGTGGGTTGTTTATGCTTGTGTGATCTTTTTATTTTTTTATTTCTTTTACTGTTAGGGCCTTCAGCTTTTGGTTTTATGTAGAAATGGCCAATCTGATTTTGTTAGTTGCTCGTGTCTTAAGATTTGAGGTAGTCGTGCTTTCTCAGTGCATGTGATTTCCATGTACAAGTGCTCATAATAAGAGGGGAATAGAGGAACAATGTTTTGGTCATGCAATGAAATAAAGTGTGCTTTTTCTTACGGTGTGGAGGGCAACTTTTCTCTGTTTATATGAAGTTGCTGCTCGATGACACTTTTGGAGTTGAGCTGTATTCTTTTCATATTAAACTATTCTGAGTGATATTTTAAACTTGGAAGGGTTCAAGTATCTAAGCATTGTGGATACTGATTGAAGGAATATGCGGAACGGTTTATTCTTAAATTCTATAGAAGCTACAAAATATTATGTCGTATCGAATCTTGTTCAGGATAATGAAAGAGAACTAAACGTCAATGCATATCACAGTCCGGATACGCAATCAGAAATAGAGAGAGTGCCTTCCTCGCCAAAATCTGGCTTCCATTTAGCGAAATTATGTGCCAAACCGGAAACTCAACTAGCCCACCACGAAGAATCTGAACCATATCAGAAATGGCCTCAACTAACCCAGCACGAAGAATCTGAACCATATCAGAAATGGCCTCAACTAACCCACCACGAAGAATCTGAACCATATCAGAAATGGCCCAGCAAGATGGTGAATCAGTAGACAACACATAAGGACGAACTCTACTCGATTCTACTTCTAAAGAAAACGTCTCACCAACAAGCTAGAGAATCTATAGCAGCTAAACGTTTCATGTATGCCATACAAAAAAACTGAGTCTCTAACTAAGATTGATATGTAATATTGATTGAATCAAACTTTAATATACTGTTAAGTATTTCATATTTGTGTGGTGGTAGGTAATACTTTGATCGTTCTTGTTGGAATCGAGTGAAATTCTTGACCCTGGCATGATTGGTTTAATCTTTTTGGCATTTTTGGATTGGGTAGAAGAATTAAATTGGTTTGTTCGGCTACATAGAATTTCAGATTTTCACTCCAGAAACTCTTTGAGATGAGCAAAAATGAAAAAAAAAAAAAAAAGTCCATTCAGACCTAGGCGGTGTAGACGGAATTGAACCAACATCGGTCTATCTTCAACGGAAATTTGTTCCCCATCTCTCTTTGGAAGGGGACTGAATCAGTAACTTGTCACACGAAGATAACGCGAAAAAGGTTTAGGCTTAAGGGGTGGAAAAGATGAGCAACGAATGAGTGTCAATACCACTCCAATACCCTATTTGTAGAGCTTGGCAAATCCCTAACGGGTGCTTTGTTAAAAGTCTTGAGATTCTCTAAGGGTGTAATGAGTTGGTCAGGGACTTCGATCAACTGGCTGATCCTGATTTGACTTCTCACAATAATAAAAGTCGCAACTTAAATGATGGGTGTGGTGAGAGATTGTTACACTTGTCCCAGAGTTTGTGTAGTGTTAAACCTTTCAGTGCGATCAAATTTGGTCATGTATGTCTGATTGTCAGTCTTTGAGACGTCAAGATAGCTCAATTATTACAACTTCTCGTCATATTTGAGGCCTCATTTAACTTCAGCAAATATAGTGACATGTACGCATGCAGATTTTACATAATAAGAAAACCATCAAACTGTTGTTCGAATACGTCAAATATGAATTTTATCTTAGAAAACTATTTGGATAAAACTTTTTCTTCGATCATGTAAGGGAGGTCGTAATCAACACAGCCTATCTTCATGATTGTACGAGAGGTTTTGGATAGCCACAAGTTTCATATTGGGCGAAGTATTCATATTCGAAACTTTGTCATACAAAATATATCCCATATATGCTGGTTTAGTTTTACTTCTTATGTCGACTTTTGAGTTTTTATGTTTTAGACGACTGAGGACTGATGAAGCTCCCGTGTAGTCCGAAAAGACCGCAGTCAGGGACATAAAGCTAGTGTGTACTGTAACGTGTGGAAAGACGACTCACAGCGTCACACATGGCTTGTCTGGTAGGTCTCCCTGGATTTTGCTCAAAAAAAGCACCCTTAAAACTGGTATGGATAAGTTAGAGCATGTGATTGGGCTCTGATTCTTAGAACACATGAATTCAATAATTTTGTGAGAGAGAGAGAGCGATGCAGGCCAATAGTAGACTCGGCAACTTCCCACAGCAAGTAAAATTCTTGCCATGTTTTGGTCTCTGACTTCGCGTGTGAAGCATGAACGTCCTTCACTCTCTGCTGCCCTTCCCTCTACGCACTTTTTCCCTCTTTCCTCGCATGTGACTCCCTATCTCCCTCTTCTGTGTGTCTCTCTCTCTCGAGGACTCTTCTTCTCACAGCCACACGTGTTCGAATTATGAATTATTTTAGGTCTATATAACAGATGAATGCAGCAACATAGACTCTCCCCTCTCCCAGACTCTCGGCAGTTTTACAAATGCAAAGCCAACCAGCTTCCAAGCTTCTCTCCACTTTCCTAATCACATTCTCCTGCCTCTTATATCATGGTCTCTCTCTCACACACACACACGAAGAAAAACACACAAACGCACGCACAGATATACACAAATGTAGTGGTTTTTAAGATGATTGAGCTACCTGTACGTTTTTTGATCTCTTATGAAGCTAACAAGATGCTAAAATAAAATATTGCAGGGTTTGGAGCAGACTGTGCAGGCAATTCTCCCACTTTGCAACAGACTAAGGTGCGGTTCCGTGACCCTCCAATATTCTTGGTGGAAGTGCAGAATAGCTGCCCCATGTGCCCGGTTATCAATGTCCACTTGAACTGCGGAAACTTTCCTCAACGTCTTGTCAATCCCAGGCTGCTCAAAGTGCAAGGCGACAGTGACTGTGTCGTCAATAGTGGGTTGCCTCTGGCGCCCTTGCAAAAATTCTCCTTCAACTACTCTCATAGCAAGTTTCTAATGAACCCTACAACCTGGTACTTTCAATGCGAGTGACAGGCTAGCTGCTGGCCGCCAATTATCATTTTTTTTCTCTAGAAGACTAGATGTTCCTCTTCTACATGTTTGCCTTTCGATGTCCTTCACTTTCTTTTTATTTATATTTTCTGGTTTGAATTATTATCCACTTTCTTCCCAAGATTGACAATGAATTTCTCAAGCGTTTGGTTGCCAAGAGTATAATTCTCGTTATAAATGCACTCTAAATAAAGTCACATGCTCTGCTCGAAATATAAAAAGATTTCACAATTAGAGACAAAGCTTATCAGCCGCATTATATATAGGACTTTCACTTAACCAGTAAGTTATGGTCAGTATTTTCTGAACGTCGCGTGTCGAGCACAAGCTCGTAGCTATGTACAGTCAGGGACGAAGCCATTTAAGCACTCAGAATATGGGTCCCTACTAGCATGCAATCACACCCATAACAGACGCCATTGAGAGAGAAGAGGATGCAATTGTAGGAATACGTTTCGCTGAAAAAACTTTTGCAAATCCGGAAGAGATTGAAACGAACTGGTGATGCAGGACTTCTGTATTATCGTCTCGGCCAAACTAATTATATCATAATCGCCAATCACCCAGTTCCCATCACTAAATGCGAGTTCGATCCGTTATACCATTACAATGTTACTTTCTGGTTCACTAAGATTGAGGTTAGTAGGCCGGATTTTCAAAGACATCAACATACCACGTTTGGGTGTTTGGGCGTGGGTTCGTGTCTTGACCCTGTTAGACGAGTCTCCGAACATAAATAAACGCACATGGGAACATGGGGCCGAAACCATGTGCAGTTACCTAAGGAGGTCCCTGACTCTATCAAGAAGTGGACCCTAACTCTGTATCGGGGAGTGAACGTGCTATACTCCCAACGGTATCAAATCTGCAAATTAAACAGCCCATGCTCATCTCAATCTCAGCTTGATTGCATCCTTAATCCCAGCTATTGATTTCAAATTAAGTTGCTAAAATTTTGGGACAGAAAGAATAAAGAATACCGAGCTTACTGAGTGGATTTCTTTGCATCCAATCCAATGACTTTAAATTCAACGATACATTACATCAGCATTCACTGAATTGTACTACATGCACTATAGATTTAGGAAAATTGACAATATGGTCACTAGATCACGCTGAAGATTTAGTCACTAGATTTCATTTTTTTACATTATCGTCACTGAATCCATACCCGTATGACAATTGGGTCATTCCGTCAATCATATTCTTCTTCTTTTTTGTTGAATAAGACCTCAATCGATTACGGGAAAAAAGAATAAGCGCGCGTATCACAAAACCGGATGCTCAGGAATATCAAAAGCAGAAAAACAACCAACACAACCAAAACTTGCCGCCCAAGCCGCAAGACCATGGGCTAAGCAATTACATCTCTGAGGCACCCACGCAATCCGCCACTCCCTGAACTCCATGTATGTCATAAGCCTCCCCAACCAGCGGGTCCATAGCAGCAAATCGTTCCATGTATGCCATACAGAGAGAACTGCAAGAATCTCGAACCGAGATAGTTATGTATAACCCATTCGGACGGATAGCACCGTCCGTATGCAATTTCAACCACCCCAACTGTGGTGGACGCCATTTCAGTGCACCGAGACCACCCCTATTAATCCAAGTTGATGCTTGCTCAGAAAAGCGACTGTGGACAGACGCCACCAGCTCATCCACATCCACTACCACCTCATCATGTATAACTTTGTTCCGCAAAAACAAAATACAATCAATAACAGTAGCAGCATTGAGAGCATAGGTATTAAGACTACCTTTGCTAACATGCAGAATCTTGTCCTCATTGAGCACTGTGTTGATTAGCTCCCCCGGAGTCTCCAAATTCAGCGAATTCATAGGAATAGCCCAAGGAGATTCCCTTCTAAATGGATAGTGTCTTCAGGATATTCCTTACAAAAAGGACAAAGGAAGGCATCATCATCTTCACTGTGGAGAAGCCTCGCTAATCTGCCTCTGGTTTTGATAGCCCCCGAAGCCACCTTCCACAGGGTCAGTTTGAGTCGATCTTGTAATTTTAACTTAAATAATTTTTCCCAAGTCCCAGCGTCCAACACCGAACACTCTGGAGCTCTTCTGATCTGCTCTTCCACCACTAAGGACTTCACCGCAAGCAACCCACTCATTTCCTTAGTCCAAATACATTTGTCAAACAAAGAGGGGTTCGCCACAAGCATCCTAAGAATGAGGTCGGTTATTGTGTGAGTAAGGTTATTGTGTGAGTGTGTGAGTGGACGGGTGAGATTAGAAATTGAGAAATCTAATGGCTGAAAAAATGTCACGTCATTTAATAAAACCGGGTTGGTTTCGCGGGTCGGATTAGTGAGTCGGGTTCATTAAATGACGTGACATTTTTTCAACTATTATATTTCTCAACTTCTAATCTCACCCGTCCACTCACACACTCACACAATAACCTCAATCGCACAATAACTTTTGCCAGCTAAGAATGGCCTCCATCGAGGCATCCCCAAACATATTTCGTAGCAAATCCACATTCCAGATCCTAGCCTCCGGCCGCACCAGTTGACTCACCACAAGAATTGAAGCATCCACCACGGTATCACTCCTCCAATTTGGTCTGAAATTGACCCCTTCCGGAATCCAAGAGTCCTCTCTTATCCGAACATAATTTCCATTGCGCGGCCAAAGAAAAATGCTCGAAAGGAGAATAGGTGCTGCCTGACATAGCCGTTTCCAAAACACAGAGCAGTTCCCTAAATCCTACGGGTTTATCGGGGATTGGTCTCTGTATTTGGCTTTGGCTATTTGCCCCATAACCTGCCCGTGTCATTTAGAAACTGCCAGCCCAACTTAGCCACAAACGCCACAATAATCTCATGCATTTTCTGAACTCCAATGTCACCCAAAGATTTCGGCAAACAAATTGAATCTCACACTTTTAGAGTGAAATTCCGTTTTTTTAGCCGGAAATCCCTACTAAAAGTCTTTAATCACTCGGTCAATCTCGCCACACCATCCTTTAGGAAGAAGGAAAGCTGACATACAAAATTGAGGCATAGCCGTAGCCATGACTTTAATCAAAGTAGTTCTCTCGGCTTGAGGTAGAGCTCGCATCTTCTAACCGGCCACTTTGGATAGGACTTTTTCTTTGACATCAGCAAAAGCTTTCTTTTTCGATCTCCCAATAAAGAGGGGGAAACCAAAATATTGTCTATTTAACGGAATCACATGTCATCCATTTTCCCCAAATTTCCCGACAGAATCAGCAGAGAATTCACCGACAACACCTCTGGTAAACTTCAATCATTGGGTCTCTCTCTCCAAAAAATTTCTCTCTTTAGGAGGTGCGTCTCCTCCTTAAAAGCTTCCACTATTCATTTCCTTCGTATATAGTTGAGTTGAGGATTTTGTGGAAGAGAAACAAAAAGCAATCAATTCTTTCCTTCATTTGGGATTTGGCTTCTTTGCAAGTTGCTAAAAAGCCAGAAAAATAAAGAAAAAAAAACAGAGAGAAAGATAGCAGCTTAATTTCACAGCGAGGAGATCATGGAAGAAAAGCCAAGGGCTTGTTTTGATCGCCAAGGATTCGTTTGCAATGGTCTTGATGTTTGAGGTTTGCTTAGCCGAGGAAGAAAAGGTTGAAGAATGAGAGTGGGAAAAATAGAGATAACACGAACCAGGGCGAAGTGGCAGAAGTAGAAAGAGAAATCAGGGTAATTTCAGAGAACATGCTGTCTTAAGAAAGGATTTTACAAAATACAGCTTCTTTCTAAATGCGCTTTCCAAGTCTTTTCATTCCTTCCTTTTGTCTTTCTTTCCCAAAACAAACTACTTGTTTCCTCGAGAGAGCAATTTATACAGAACGTAAATGCATCATCGAGCTGTTGGTTTTGTGAATTCACGCAAATATTAAGAAAGTACTGTCTTTCACTTCTTTGTTCTTTTCCTGTGTTTTCTAACCAGCGAAACATCTAGCAGAGCAATGGGTAAGGGCTTGGGCGGGAAGGAGATGAGTTGAACAGGAAAGCTAACATACCGTCTGCTGTTTAGTCTGCATTAAACGATTCATTTTAATCTTTCAGGTGATTGTGCTGTTGATTCACATTAGTTGGCGTTGATGTATTTAAAGACTGATGTGACATGAAATTTCATTAAATGAATTGACGGAATATGAACGGAAGGACTCAATCGTCACACGAGTATGGACTAAGTGACCATAATGTAAAAAAAATGAAACCTAGTGACTAAATCGTCAGCAATGATACTGCTAACGTGATAAAATCCTAAGATTTAATAACATTTTAATTTGAAAGCAGCAATGTTACTGCTAACATGATAAAATCCTATATCGAACTTGGAATTAATTAAATAATTCATACAATACAACATACTGTACTATATCTCTACTTATCCTAAAAGTTTAAATTTATACAACTGACTGAATTTAATTATTTAATTAAATATTTATTATACTCTCCATATTTGTGACTCAGACTCTCTTTTGGAAGGACAAAATTCGAACTCAAGTTTTATACTATGATACTATTTATTCCAAAAGCTTAAACTTTTGAAAAATAAATGAAGTTAATACAATTACATGATTGGCTAGATACAAACTTAAAAAAAGAATATGTTCTATAGAGAGGCTCCGCCTTCTCTCTAGAACACCCTTAAACTTTCTGCCCAATCACCTTCCTCTCTCATTTTTTCAGTGGCGGGAGGAGCTTCGGCTCCTCACGTCCCCCTTCCTCGCCCGACACAACCTCTGTGTCCAGCGTCTCTCTGGCCGTGCGTGGCCTTCACGCGCCTCCCTGTGCCACACGTGAATCTCACGTGCCGCCTAGTCACTGCTGGGTTTTCTCGGTCGTTTTGTTTCGATTCGCTGTTTTCTTTTCCTGTTGCGATTGTTTAGCTTGTTTATGCCCCAAGGGGGATTTCCTGGCCACTTGGTGGCTTTGCCACGCTCTTTGTGGGCTTTGTGTTGTTTCTCTAGGTTCTCTTGTTCTTAACTCTAGTGCTAGCTCCTGTGTGGTTCCGATAGCTACCGACTACAGCTTCTCGCCACCCGTTCTCTCTGTCCGACATAGAACATTTGTGGTTTATCGATCCTTTTGGATCCCGCTAGTCTTTTTTTGCAACCTAATCTTGCTTGGATCTTTAGTTTCTTGATCTTCTTATATCTTGTACTATGGATTCATATGATGGATACACAAATCATAGAAACTAGTGAGCTTTTCAATGATCGATATGAATGGGAACCGACCACTAGCTATTATATGGCCTTGCAAATTGGAACCCTCAATATGAGAAGCTATTTTTCCTTTTTCCAAGCTGTTTTTATTTTTTATTTTTTTATAAGTACAACCTGTTTTTATTATTTACTCAGGAAAAGCAAGAGATGCGAGCTGTTTAAACTTCTACAATACCAGCGTGGTGTAGAGCTATTTTTCCTTCTTCTTTTTCCCACCCACTAAGTTTTTTCCAATAGCAACCAGAATGGCAGCATAAACCAGCAACTTGAGGAGGGACAGGTACGGGTCCTCTAAACATAACACCTGACTATCAATACCATATAACCTAAAAGGCAATACTTGAAATTTGATTGGAGTCTGGAGAACCTCCTATGAGGATGCAGGATGATTTGCCTCATCAGGTTCAACTCTGCAACACTTACTAAGCTGGAGCACGATTTTACAGTTTTTCACCATTAAAGCCCGGATAGCGAACTCAAACGATAAAATATGTTGCTGAAATAATTGATTTGCTCGTCGCTAAGAGCACAAAAAGACTAGATTTAAGAACCAGTCACATTTGAGCAGGAAATTATTCAGAGAGACAAAAAAAAAAAGACACGGACAACTAATACACCTCATGTATCGTCAGCATAAATTCTGATCTACAATACATCTCTATAAATGATTTACGACAATTCCAGTCTTGAGGCATGAAACTTCTACCAGGACATAAGCCAAGCCGTAAAGTTCAAACCGTATATAGTTTCTGACTCAAAGATGATTCTATGCTTCCATAAATTTTCTACACATTCACCATGGGTAGAAAAATTGAACCCACAGTGAAGCATTGGTACGATGAATAATCCTAGCTTTTCCATATCGGGGATGAAATAGAGACAACTGAGAAAAGGGTTTTCTAGCACAACATTACCTATAAATCTCATGATTTTCTATTTATATTCAAATTTTCTTGTCCTTTATATTGATTGCTGGTAATTTGTATTAGCTGGAGATTAGTAACATTTCAGCAAAAATATTGTGCATCAGCATAGTTAGAAACAACAAAACTATTGGCCGTCGAGTATGCGAACTGCATGCAGAAGTAAGATAGTGGGAACCTACTAAATGTACAGTTCCAGTTTTTTCATCCTGCACTTTAATGCTTGACGAGCCTGAAAAAAACCATCAAAAAAGCAAGTAAACAAACAGTGAGAATAATTCTAGAAACAATACATCATTGGTAATCTTACTGCAACAGTTCTCAATAATCCCTTAGTAATTAGTATGACATCTTCATAGAGAACATTGTCCTAACTCTGGGTTATAAATCGAGTTAAAAGGAAGAAAGTTTGTTTCAAGGTTTTTTGAAGTTTGGAACCAAAACCAATTGGTCTGTAACAATAGAATGGAATTCCATCTAAGCCATCCTTGTAGACTAGAGTCTAGCAAATCATGCAAGAAAATTAACTTGTTCTGGAACAAGGGCATAAATAACCACGGATTCCTTGGCACCTCTGAAGTGTAAAAGTACATAATTTCTTCTCTTTTTTTGTTGAAACAAGACATTTAATAGATAAAACAAAACCAACCAAACCAACTACAAAAAGACTGAAACACAAGACATGAAACAAAAACATAAGAGAACAAACTAAAGCAAAACCAGGACTCCATAAACTAAACAGTAGTCGCAGACAAGCCTAAAAAAGAACGGAAGAATCATGGAGGTTTTGCGCTACTGAATTTCCAGAAACCACAGTTGAGGAAGGAGGAAGGGACCTCGCCCACATGAGAGAGGGCAGCAGCCCAGGCCGCAACTGAATGGGCCACAAAGTTATCATCCCGTGAGGGCTTGCAAGCAGCAAACCAGGACATAATTTCCGAAATCCCCAAACTTGTGAGATCTTTGACTTATATATTTTTTTTCTCATCTCTTTGCCCATCTTCACGCATCAATATATTCTTTACAGAGGAATATATGTATCTTTGATTAATGACCTATATAAATTAGAGAAGAGGACAAAGAGTAGTTCTACTTCTAGTTCCCAAAAGGCTATCACAGATAATCATGAAAAGTCCAAATCCAACAACAGCAATCTCTCAACAAAAATGTTACTTTCCATATTGAGAGCAGCAAACAAGCCCACCTTGATAGATACATCAACAGAGTTCACAGGGCAATCGTTGGTATTAAATCAACCACAGCCAGTTCTTACGTTCCTAAATGCGGAATGAAGGTAAAGGCCCCTATCTGTTTGTTCCACCAAAAGGTCGTCCACGAGGCAACTTGGGGAATAATTTCATCTGCTCACATGGTTCTCTTCTATATGAGGGCAATTTGCGTACACCTTCAAATAAGGCTTGTGTAACAAATTGATACAGGAATGAGTAAGTACATAGGAATATATTATACTATCGCCCTGAATTAGACTCGAGGAACTAAAAAATTACACAGAGAAACCATCCACTAGATTTAACCTCTTTCTATATCTAGTTTTAGGATGCTAATCAATACTGCCAGAGACGGTTTATCAGTGTATAGTCGATTAGAAGTAAACAAAAGTTTTCCCAATTTCAAAATTTACCCTTCAGAATACTGGTAAAAAAGCCTCCATTAACAAAAATAAATAACCTCAGAAAATCTTGTAGATGCGGTGGAGCATCTATGGCTGCTACTTTATGGTTAGATATTTATTTTTTGTTCTCCACCAACAATACCTGGTATCAACAAAGGTCCACGGAATTTTCGAAGCTACCTAACTTACCATCACGCCACCCTCCCCTCAGCTTGATAAAAGAAGTGGACCAAGGGTTATGAAGATTCACATAGCAAACTGGCACACATCGCATGCGATTTCACAGAAGGAAGAAAACTGAGGACCACAACAAAATCAAGCAATAGTTGGCCTGATTCGCATAGCAGGGCTTTCTTAGGTTTAATGTTTTCTAACATAAAACTTGAGAAACATTTGCTGGACTGAAAGATTTCAAATCATCCCGGGAAAGCCAACACAGTACTTACAGTTATACTCCGTCCATCCAATGCTTTGATTCTCGAGATCATACAAGACTAGCTTGTTTGAAAGGACTAGATCTGCAACAAACAACAGATTAAATTATAATGAATTGTGCCAACAGTCTATTGGATCACAATTGATTCATTCTGTTTATATTATCAAGCGTCAAAAAGAGTCCTATTTTTTGGTTTCTCGAATAGAACTCTAGTACCAACGAAGACAATCTTTTGGTAGCTTTTACTACTGTGACAAGACATCCTAATGAACCATAACCTTAATAGACAAAAACAGTGTGAGGTTATTACAGCAACATGCAACTTCAATGTAAAAAGTAATCAGTTTGGTACAAGATACACCCACAGAAGTTCAGCGCCCTGGTATGCTTTGCGATGTGGATTAGCTAAATAAAAATGAAACAATCAAATGCAAGATATTAGGATAGCCAAGTGAAGGCTGGTTAAATTCGATAGACCAGGTCCTTTTATGAGGCTATAAGAGAGTTCAACTCTGTAGGATTTCCTTGAATGTGCAATTAGAGAATGAGGGTCTCACAAAGATTTTCCTTTTCCTTTGCATGGGCAGCAGCTTCGGCAAAAATTCCAACTGATTGGCGATAGATCTCATAGAGTTACAGCTCGAAATTTCTCAAACCAGTGACAATTTCTACAAACCTAACTTTAAATTTCGGAAAAACTTAAAGGGATAAATACAAAGTTAGTCCTTGTGGTTTGCGCGAAAATTAAATTAAGGTCCCTGAACTTTAAAACCCATCAAATTAGCCCCTAGGGTTTAAAATCCATCAAGATTTTAGTCCCTCCGCGATTCTTTAATTGTGAAGGATTTTAAACCTCAGGGACTAATTTGATGGGTTTTAAAGTTTAGATGTTTGATTTTCGCGCAAACTATAGGAAATAACGTTGTATTTATCCCAAACTAAAAATTTCGGAGAAAACACAATGTTTCACTCTTATGATGAGGAAAACTCATTGAAGAAGAGAATCAACCCCTGAAATATTTTATTAATGGATTAAAATTTCATCTCCGACGTAAACCTCAACGGTCAACTCTTAACAAAAGCCAAGAGGATGTAAAAATGTTATATAGCAGTAACCACCAAAATCCAAATTTAGGGTTCAAAGTGTATAAAATTTTCGCTATACCTCCCAAAAGGGTCAAGTTCATCCTATCCCTAGATTGCATCCCACTGTTTTGCCAACCAATACACCATAAACCTTCCTGTAAAGAGCCACAGAAGAAAAATTAACTGATTGATGTAGATGAACAACCAAAATAGGTTCAGAAAATTAAAATGTTCAAAACAACAGATGCTACAGGAAAACAACAAAATAACACGATTTATAAATTTCCAGAAAGGTAGATTGCTTTCATTTTGGTCCATAAGGCTTTAGGCAATTCAACAACTGCTATCCATGTAACAGTGCCACCAGTCCCCCAACAAAACACTCCCAATTTTAAAAACGTGAACCTTTTTCCTTCATAGAATACAAAAAAAAAAATCATCGTGAATAATTTCACCCATTTTCTAACAATCATTATCTTAGGATTCCAAATCTACTTATCCTTAGGTCAGAGTGTCAATGTTAAAGACATAATTCTTTTGTTCAGGCACTTCAAAGAATGAATCATAATAAACAATTTAGAATAAAACAGACCAACCGTAGCGCTTAGGAAAAGGTAAGTAATTGAAGCCTATTTTTTCTATAAGAAATGAATCCTTTTTCTCTCTCCATTATGTCACATGAAAATAATTGTGTGTTCTATACTTCTTGATTCATGTCCCCCCCCCCCACCCCGGGTCTGATAAACTCCTAGCTTCACCATTATCCACATATAATTTGCTCAAGGTTTACATGAATGGCATCCCTATTGGTACCCTTCAATGGGCAGGACTAACGTTTACGTAAATAATGGTTGATCCCTAAGTTTATGTGTCTTTCAATTTAATCAAGTAAGACAATGATGTCTATTAAGATAGGCAGGAGTAGAAGATCTCCCATTCTTGAAACCTTCAATGAGGAAACATTAGAAAGACAATGTTTTATTACAACTATTCAGTAATTATGATGTCCATTGTCTCAAATTAAAAGCATTTATACCCTTGGAAATCCTATGAAGATACCTTCAAAACCCTATAATACTTATAGCTAAATACATAAGATTCTAATCCCTGTAAATACAACATAAAGTGAAGTCAGGGTGCATACATAGTACCTCACATCTGATGCATGTTGTCCCAAAACTGACTGAAATAGGGAAGTTAATGATTTAACTGTATTTCTAACTTTTAACCCCATTGAAGTGGCAAGTGGACCCCACAATACCATTCTTTTCCCAAAAGTGAAATAGGGAAGTTAATGATTACGTCCATGGCACACCAACAGGTCATGGAAATCACCCAGGACCAGAAATTGCTTCCTTTAGGCTATTAGTAATTAAGAAAACCTATCCACAGTGACTTTTCTTTTTTTCATTCTTTGCAAATGAGAAGCCCCAGGAAAGGCAGATTTGCAACAAGAACGTAATGGTTTTGAAGGTGTGATCTTCTGCCACATAACAATATCTCTGGCCCAGGAAAAAGATGAAAATCTTTCAAACTTTAGACTAGTTAACCTTTCAGAAGATCAACTAATTAAACTCCACCATTTTGTCACAATCCAAGGATTCATCTAAACCAAATGCAAAGTAATGATTATTATCATGAACTTATATTCACTACTTGCCAAAAAGAAAACTTATATTTCACTACACTTAATGGGAAGTTGTTATGCATTATAATACCATTTGTCAGATACATGTTGGCACACTCCGGAACAATTTATGCCTAAAAGATTGAAGTCACCTAGGAGGCAAGAATATCGCAAAACAGTTTTCGTACACACATGCAATACTCATCAAGATATGGATCACCAGGCTATGTTTTTTGATGATTGTTACTTATCTCTTAAAGTAAAAACTAGCATACTACACGAAAATATAGTTTTTTAAAATGTTGGTGTAACCAATGCTGCTTTACTTACCCCAAAAAATAATGTTGCTTGCCATATCACATTCTCTATATTTTCAAGAAATTATGCATCACCATTTTTTTAACATATCATATCTCTATCTTAAATCTGTATCAGTGCTTAATGTGGTGGGATGCCGTGTATTGATATAACTGATCTGCATTTTTCACCACTTCCCAGCAAATTGAGCTTTATATACATTATGCATTAACTGCAGGTACAACATAAGCACTGTACTTTAGAACTTGAATCAAAGCTATACACACTTGATTTAGAACCACTAACTAAAAATATAACCGATGGCTGTGATGAATATGATGTTTATCTTGACCAGGGAGACAAATGAACAACCAAGAACAATGTTACTGTGATGTCACAACTAGAACCACAATGTTAATTTTATTTGCATAACTGCATCAGTTGAGATCCGTAATCTTTCAAAAGTATGCTATAACAATGCAAAGACACGTGGAAAGAAAAGAGCTCAAAGAAAACAAGTAAAAGTCGGAAAAACACATAACTAACAAGCACCCTTATCAATTTGCTTGATATACTTACAAAGGGGAATAGATATTCACGTGGATAAACCTTTAAAGAGAGTGAGTTCTCAAAATGAAAGGTGACAGTTGGAAATCCATCATCAACACTGCAAGCAATAGCAAAATATAAAAATCAATTAAATATCATTCATAGTATCAAACAAAGAAGAATGCATCACTAGGATCAAACAACTAATCAAGTAAAACAAAAGATCAAGGAAAAAAGAATGGGAAAAATGCAATAAACCTCCATATGGGCACTTGTTAGCTCTTTAAAAATGTCCAAGTAAATTACCTTGGTACAGATTCTATAATATAACTTGGATATGGCTATCCTAAAATTTCAATTGCTCTGAATTTTGATAGTTCTCAATCAACTTTTGGCTGTGGTACTCTGTGTCCTCTTTCTTCTACATAGTTATAAATTTCACATCATGCTCCGGAGTTTTCATTTAATCTCCTTGATTAGTAGGTCAACTGAATTCTCAACTTGTTCAGTAACCTCCTATTCATATTCTTCCATCTTTCACGTGCTTGACACAGGAGACAACTAGTGAAGTCTACCATACAATAAAGACCATTTTTCAAGTAGATGCTCGTCAAGGTGTCACAAACGAGGTACTATGTCCTTTGCTACAGATCCCATGATTTACAAAAGAGCTGAGGATGTTGTGGTAGACTAATTATACCTCCAAGATATAATTTTGAAGACGCAATTTGCTCCCTCATATATCACAAAGGAGATTTATCAACGGAGGCCATCCATAAGCCTCACCCTTTCTTTTCCTCCGTGACAAACTAGGCAATATACTACATTTTATATATGCATAGATAAAAGCGTATGCGTTGCCACTTGAAATGTGGAATTAGATAGTTTTACAAGGTAGTCTTTACAGATTTCTATCCTATTTATAACTTAGGAACCGCAATGACCCTAGGGCTGAGATCACATTTTCTTTCTATATTTCTTCTGAATCACTTACAATCAACACCACATCAAGTTATCACCATCTCTTAACACAAACTTGTCATTTGACAAAATAGATTATGCTTACATACCTTTCAGAGTACTGAAAGCAAGTATACTCATCACGAACTTTCTCAACTTTTAGATCTGGCTGCTGAGAGATTATCTAACCAAGATATTACATTTGTAAGTGCGCAATCAGAAATAAGGAAGTCAAAAAGATACAAGCGGGTGGCGCAATATATCACATACCTTACTCACCAATGGCTCATAAACCATTTCTGGGAGATAGGCCAAGGTTGTACCACTGTCTATTATAGTTCCTTTCCTGTCTCCTACCTCAAACACCTCTGCTGACAAATTTAGGAAACCATGACCAACTTGAACAGCCGTCATATTGACATTGTAATGGGGCCTACAAATTTACCAGGAATGAATAGTTTGTTCAACATAACTCTAAGTACAGAAAGCGAAATGCACAACATATCTCGTCCGCACACTCCAGCTACTAGTATCTCCACTAACTTATTATATCAGTGGACTCACAGATAATTGCTCACAGCACATGCGCCTGTTAGAAAGCATAAACAATAAAGCAGACAATTAAGAGCAACACCAACATATCCTCCTTCCTGAACTTCAAGCTCGAGAGATCGCCACAGAAAATTGTTATTTAAGATGGGAAGTAAGATTCAAAAATTCAGAGAAGGAACTATAAACTCTTCTTGAGTATAGTAAGTTTAGCTGCATTATAAGTAAGAAATACTAAGTTGGATAAGCTTTTCTCCAACTTTTAGGGTCAGCTTCACTAGATCATCCATCATGAGATCTTTCCCCACTATATTAATCGACTTCCTTAAGTCTCGAACTTGTCTCAGGCTTGAAGTATCCTACTTGAAGCAAATGACTGCAAGCTAAAATGAAAATCAGCATGGGGCTCATTATGAACACTGAAGGAAGCTATTCCGAAGGCATCTAGAATAACAATAGTCTCTTCCATTCACATAGCAGTACAAGAAAAACAACCAAAGATAAGTCTTAAGGAGAACAAGAGACAATGATAAAGCGTACAAAAGACATCACATACTGGTTTGGTATCAATGGTGTCATGTTAACTTTTGGTTGCACTACACGCCCCATAGCAAAGATACCGCCTCCATTGGTTCCATCTAAGCAGTGAGCAAACATCTTTGCCACTCTTCCAGATGAAGCTAGCTGTGAAATTACCGAGGAATTAGATTTTCCGAAACCCAGTATTCCATCCAGTGCCTCTTCATTAGATGAACCTAGATCCCCAGATTGTGTAGCACCACACCTACACCAAAAACATAAAACCACAAGATAAATACTCCCCAAAAGAGAAAAAGTCAAAAAGTAAAAGGAAGAGATTAAGGTTTATGGACTAGAGAGTTTGAAATAAGCTCAACTCAACAACATATGAACCAGGGCATCTGAAAGTAAGGTAAAAGTTCATCCGATGGAAACATGCTAGCTGAAATTATAGTAAAAGTTTGTAAATGGAAAAACCCTATACCAAAATGTGCATAAAGGGGAGTTACATGATGTCAAGAAAACTGTGAGCTACATAAAGGGAAAGCAATAATGAAAAGCACAGAACAACACCAATTAACCAGAAGGCATTTTTTAAAAAACTGAATTTAGGGTAATATGAACATTCTATGGACAGTTAAATTAAGCCTGCCACTGCCTAGGAGAAAAAAAGAAAAAAGAAAAAGATCACCCTGCCATACTATGCCTATGTTTGATAATTGCCTTAAATAAGACTTACATAACATATTCTTTTTTTTTTTTTTTGATAAGTAAGCTAATATTATTAAAAAGAAGAACCAAGAACCAAGAAACACGCAGCAACGGAATCGACAGTACAAGAGAATGTACTGAAGATACCAAAACAAGCAAACCCAAGCAAACGAAACAACAAGAAAACGGAACCCCCCATCAGCCAACAAAACTTGCCCATAAAAACAGAAACACCCTCAATCCACTAGCCACCAAACTCTCCCAAGAACTCCCACCCGCCCTCAATGCCAACAAGCCGCCACAAACGGTTCCCCTAACAATCCACCCCGTAGCTTGTAGGCTTCTTAGCGTGCGAAGAAGACCCTTCGTAGTTAACCGAAGACTTCAATCCTTTCAACTCCCTGAGCATCCGCCCCCCTGATTTCCTAGACTTTTGCGAACTAAGCGGCACCCGATTGGATTCCAACGCTGCAAAGAGATCCCTCAGCTTGTCCTCTTGACCACCACACGTCACCCCAACCATCTGACCCACAGAAGAAACCATGTCCAAGACTTACATAACATATTCTGAAGGGTTAATTGAATCTTTTCAGGAGAAGTATCCCTGCGTAATGATCAAGTCTACAACCAGTTTAGTTTTCAACCTGTTATAAGGCAGTAAGTCTCAACTGTGTTACCCGTTGCTTCATCGATTACATGGTGGCTATTAGGGATAAACTCAGCAATTACAAACATGTCAGCTATGAATAGTTAAACCATTAATGACACCAATTACTTGATCAGTATACGAAACTGAGAGACCTAGTTCATGGAAGAAAGTAGTTCCACAGAGTCAACTTGGTAACTGTACCATCGTTTTAGCTTGTAGAAAGCAAAATGGGCAAAGGCTCTTAGTTTTCCTCTTAAAGCTTGATAAATTCACGTACTTCCTCATCGGAGAGGGCGACACGCACGCACGCACACATATGGAAAGGTAGAAAGAGAAACAGGCAGGCAACGGAGAGTGTTTTTCAGCTATTTGTCATAAGCATGTCCTCTAAAAGGAATCCATATTGGTAGGATGGGGTGTTAAGGTCAGAGCAGTGACAGGAGCAGTACTGGGAGTTGCACAACAGGTCACGTAGAAGCAGCTTCTGGAATGAACCCAGACATGCTACTCGATTGGCGGGTCATTGGCACAAGGATGTGCTCAGAGTTCACTGTCTGGCAGAAGTCCAGGGAGAAAAAGAAACAAATTGGGCCTGGCTATGCTCTGGCAACAGGCTTCAAGACTGGCCATTACAACATGGAAGTGATTAAGCTATTTGCTTGGACAAGCTAGTTTGGACTGGACAGGCTACTTCATTTCGGCTGGACCTGAACCACTTTGATTTAACACTGTCCTGGGCCCACAAGTTCAATACAATGACCTGGGCTGGACAGAAAATAGAAAAACCTGATCCATGTCTTCATGGAACCCTTCTTCTTCGAGATAGAGAGGAAACAGAGAATCCAATTTCCCCACTAGGAACAAGCTCACAATGTCAAACAATTACGATAAAAAAACCTAATTGACTCTGAGCTTCCTAATTGCAGCTGAGCCTCACCACTGGAAGCCTCGCCAACAGCAGCAAACCTTAACAATGATGACGATGACACAACTACATATCAGTGGGTCAGTGAGGGGGGCATCTACTGAGAAGAGTGATGAAAGCCAAGAAAACAAGGAAAACACCAACAGCCAGATAACTCTCAAGAATCAAGAAAGTTTGATAAAAGTAACCATTACTCCCAAAAAGTGCTAAACTTGCTTTGTATGCTCAAGTCTAGTATTGCAGTGACTTCGAAAAAGTTTGGCTTACCTTAGCTAATTAAGTTCCAGTTAAAATTTACAATGGTGAGAGAGAGAGATGGACAAGAATTTTGACAAAAAAAAAATTTGATAAATAAGAAAAACTTTATTAACGAAAAAGAAAGTTGACAGTACAAGATATTATACTGAATACTCTAGAGCATACAAGCTAAAAAACTCTGAAAATCCGGAAAACCCTCAAAAAGAAAACCTAAGACCTAAAGACCGAATTAGCCCAAATAAAAAGAGAATGCAACATAAAACCCCTCCAACGATCCAAGGACATGGCCTTATCCTCAAAACATCTCTCATTCCTTTCCCTCCACAAACTCCACCATATGCAAGCCGGGATCATCTTCCAAATGGCCGAAGCGATAGGATCTCAAACTTCCTCCTCCAACAAAACAAGACATCCACCAACTTCCTACGCATAACCCAATCATAGTTAAGAATACTCAACACATGCGCTCACAATCCTCTCGCCATCATGCAATGAATAAGGATATGATCAACCGTTTCTCCATCACTCTTACATAAATAGCACCACTCCGTCATGCACACTCCCCTCCTCCTCAAGTTGTCAATGGTCATAATTTTCCTATTAGTGGCTTCCCAAACAAAGAAAGCAACTCTAGGGGGAGCCAAATTCCTCCAACATTGACTCCAAGGAAAAACCACAATGGAGCCCTCCAAAAGTAACGAATACATCGACTTAACAGAGAAGACTCCACCCTTGGACCCCATCTAAAGCAATTTATCCTCTCCCCCTCGTCTCCTACTCATCAAGTAAAGTAAGGAATAAAACGCTGAAACAACCTCCATCTCCCAATCATTGATCAATCTCTCAAAATGAACATCTCATACAACAACTTCGGATCCCAACTCCATACAATCAGCCACCCAAGCATCCTTGCATCGATCTAGAGAGAATAACTGAGGAAACTCCAACCTCAAAGGTCTTTCCCCACACCACTTGTCATGCCAAGACCGGATTCTGGAGCCATTTCCAACAACAAACTTACTATTCTCTCTAAAAAATTGTCACTCTTTGCTAATGTGTTTTTACAAGCTAACCCCCATAAGAGCCATGCGCCTCCAAAGTGCGCAACCACACTCCTCACACCCATACTTCTCCGAAATAATTGTCTTCCATAAGCTATCTCTCTCGTAAGAGAATCTCTAAAGCCATTTTCCAAGAAGAGCTCTATTGAATAAAAGAAGTCTCCTAAGTCCCAACCCACCAGCTCTAATAGGGGAACAAACTCTAGCCCACCTAACAACGTGAAAACTGTGCTTATCACCACCACTTCCCCACAAGATATCTCTTTTCAACTTCTCCAACCTATTAGCCACAGACAACGGAATAGGAAATAGCGACAAAAAGTATGTAGGAAGGCTAGAAAGAGTAGATCTAATCAACGTTAACATTCCCCCCTTTGAAAGATAAATGTACTTCCAACCCGCCAACCTTCTTTCAAATCTCTCGACGATACCATCCCAGATATGCACACATTTAAACTTGGCACCAAAAGGAAGGCCCAAGTATGTCATCGGGAGCAACGATACCCTACAACCCAAAATCTCTGCCATCACCTGAACATCATTAACTCTTCCAATAGAAATAACCTCAGATTTGCCAAGGTTAATCCTAAGACCCGACACCACCTCAAAGCACAAAAGTAAGCATATTAGGTTTCGTACTTGATTCTCCTCAACCCCACAAAAGATTAACGTATTATCGGCAAAGAGCAAATGGGAAATGCACACCCCATTACTACCACCTCGCCCCACCTCAAACCCCTTAATAGCATCACTCCCAACCACCTATTTCATCATCCTACTAAATGCTTACATGACAATCACGAACAAAAGAGGTGAAAGAGGATCACCCTGACGCAAACCTCTAGAACTCCTAAAATAGCCATGAGGAGAGTCATTGACCATAACAGAGAATTTAAAGGCAGATATACAGAACGTAATCCACCTACACCACTTCTCACGAAACTCACATCTCCTCAACAAATACAACAAAAAATTCCAATTCACATGGTCGTAAGCCTTGTGAAAATCAAGTTTGCACAACAGCACAGGCATATTCGAACTCAATCAAATGATCCAATCCTCCCAAAACCTTCAACTTCCTCACTTTTCCTCTATCATCAAGAATCTCCTCCTCATCCAATGAATCTAAAGACTCCAACTCACTTAACAAATATGACTTCCTGAAACTTAGATCCCCGAATAAAAACCTTTGATAATCATCCTAGCCAGTCATATTCAAAGCTCTGGTAATTCATCTCATATTTCAGTCCCAAGGATGAAAAAACTCTCACAATATATCCATCTAAACTGTCAGCCCCGATACCACTGGTTTGACACAGAAAAATTGTGGACACAACAAGATGGAATGGAAATGAATTGCGCAAAGACAAGAATTTAACAAGTATTTGTTGTGTTTCATGTAAACTGATGTACGTCCAGTATAGGAAGTTACAAAGAGCTGATAATACAAGATATTAGAATGGACACCTGAGACAGGAGCCCTAGACAATTGCTAGCTCCTGAACTCATCATGTCTTAAGCATTAGAACAGAGATTTGATCTCACATTCCACTAATGTTACCAATCTCTCTGAAACTCCTATAAACGCTAACATACCCTTTCATTCATCATGGTTTTAGAAACCAGACCATTCAATTCAATGGTATGCCCAGAAATGCAACTTCCATGACGTCATAAACAATTAATTAATAACTTGTTAAAAATTATTTAGTTTTTTATATTATCTTGGCCCTTGTGTGCTCTAGTTTGAGGACTAAGAATAAGCATTCACAATAAAAGCTTAATGTCCTTCACTTCTATAGTAAGTTGAATATCCCTCTACACTGTCAGCTCCGATATCACTTGTTTGGCTCAGCAAAATTGCCGACACAACAAGATCGAATGATAATGAACTCAAATTACACAAAGACAAGAATTTAACAAGTACTCATTGTGGTTCTTGTAAACAGACTTACATCCATGGATGAGAGAAACCATCCAAACCGTAAGTATAGATAGTTACAAAGCACTGAGACTACAAGATATTCGACTCCAAACCTTAGACGTGAGCCATGGAAAACTGATAGCTCCTACACTCATCATGTCTAAGCCATAGAAAGGAGCTTTGATCTCTTTTTGATAAATAACCACTCTTATTAGAAGAAGCAAAATATACCGAAAAACACTTAATCTAAACAAGCAACAAAACTAAGAAAATCAAGAAAAACAACAAAAGGGTAGTCTAGCACCACATTAAGTTGGATTATGGAAGCCTTTAGTCGGATGTTGGGGAGAGTGGTTGTGCATGGTAGATTAGAGGGCTTTTCGGTTGGAGAAGCTGCAGGGGGTAGTGTGAGCATATCCCACTTGCTCTTTGCGGATGATACTTTGGTGTTGTGTGGGGCGGAAGTGAGCCAATTCCGGAGTCTCAGATGCCTTCTTTTGTGTTTTGAGGCGGTCTCAGGTTTGCGTATTAACTTGTCGAAATCCGAGGTTATTCCTGTCGGGCGGGTTGACAATGTTCAGGCATTGGCGGGTGTCTTGGAGTGTGGGATGTCTTCATTTCCTATGAGATATTTGGGCCTCCTTTTGGGGGCTAGTTTTAAGTGTGTTCATATTTGGGATGGGATTATTGAGAGGATGGAGAGGAGGTTGGCTGGTTGGAAGAGGATGTATCTTTCTAAGGGTGGTAGGCTTACACTCATTCAATCTACCCTTTCGTGCCTTCCAACTTATTTTCTATCTTTGTTTCCTATCCCGGTTGCGGTGGCTAATCGATTGGAAAGGATTTAAAGGGACTTTCTTTGGGGCAGCGATGACAGTGTGCACAAATATCATCTTGTTAAGTGGAAGCGGGTTTGTTCTCCTATTACTTTTGGGGGCTTGGGGCTCCGGAGGTTTTCCTTGTTTAATAGGGCTCTTTTGAGTAAGTGGTTGTGGCGCTTTGCCCATGAGAGAGATAGGCTTTGGAGGCTTGTTATTGCTGCAAAATATGGGAGTTATGCGGTAATTGGAGATCTTGTTCTAATCGGGGGCCTTATGGGGTTAGTCTTTGGAGATTTATTTCCAAAGGGTGGGCTGTTTTAAGTCAGAATATTAGGTTTTTAGTGGGAAGTGGTGTTCGGGTAAGCTTTTGGCAGGATGTTTGGTGTGGAGACAAGCCTTTGTCTTTGGCTTTTCCGGTGGTTTTTTCTTTGGCTAGGGATAAGGTGGCTTCGGTGGCGGATTTTTTTATGGTGGGGAATGACGGTCTTGTTGATTGGGATGTCTCTTTTGTAAGAGCTGCGAATGATTGAGAGGTGGAGGAGTTCTCCGACTTTTTCTCGCTTCTTTATGGGTCGATGGTTCGGAGAGGGGAGGAGGATAAGATATCTTGGACGAGTTCTAAAAATGGTGTGTTTTTCGTTAAGTCGATGTACAATATGGTTGAAGGGAGGACCAACTTATCTTTCCCTTGGAAAGGGGTTTGGAAGTCGAGGTGCCCTTTGAGGATCCCTTTCTTTGTGTGGGGGGGCCATGCACCGGAAAATTCTTACTACAGATAATCTTCGAAGAAGAGGTCTCTACATTGTCGATTGGTGTTACCTTTGTCGTGGTGATGGGGAATCGGTTGACCATGTGCTTCTCCATTGTCCTTTCGCGAGGGGGATATGGAAACATGTGCTTGGTATTTTGAATCTTCCTTGGGTAATGCCCGAGAAGGTGGAGGGTGTGTTGAGGAGTTGGCATAGGCGGTTCTCGAATCCGATTGCCAAGGCTGTTTGGAAGATGATTCCCTCTTGTATTTGGTGGTGTCTTTAGAGAGAACGGAATAGCAGATGTTTTGATGATTGTTCCATGTCTCTAGAGAAGTTACAAGGATTTGTGTTTCTTTCTCTTTTTTGTAGAGGTCAAGCTCCGAGCAAACCTTCCTTCCCTCGCGAACTCATTAAACATAGCCATAACATCCAATTTAATAACCTCCCAACAAGATTGGAAGAAAGCCAAGGAGAAACCGTCCGCACCCGGGGCTTTGTCACCATTGAGGCTAAGGACCACCCTAGTCACCTTCCTCTACATCGAAAGGCCTCTCAAGCCATTCTGAATCCTCACCCGAAATACTATCAAACTCCAACTCATCCAAAGTGGGGCGTCAATCATATGACTCCTCATATAAAGAAGAATAGAAATAAACTATCTCCACAGAAATCCCCACCGGATCCTCAACCACTTCCCCCTCCACCTCCAACCTAGAAATAAAATTCGACCGCCGATTAGAATTAGCCACCCTATGGAAGAACTTAGTACACCGGTCTCTCTCCTTAAGCCAAAGAGCCCTAGACTTCTGCCTCCAGCTAGTCTCCTCCAATAAGATCAAATCATTTAACTCCCTCGATACCTCCAACCTCCGGACCCTACCCACCTCATCAGTAAGACCCCCCTCATCCAAGCCATCAAGAGTCGCAAGCTCAACCAAGAGCTCCGATTTCCAAACCCCTAGGTTGCCAAAAACATCCTGATTCCACACCTTAAGCTTGTGTTTCAACGCCTTTAACTTCGAGTAAAGAACAAAGCTAGGGGAGCCCCTGAAATCAAAACCTTGCCACCACTCCTGAATCAAATCAACAAACTCATCCACTTTAAGCCACATATTTGCAAAACGAAACGGCTTATTCGTTCCCCCAAAGCTGTCATAATCCAACAAGATCGAAAAATGGTCCGAAAACAAGCGGGACAACCTTTTTTCGAAAAGCTCCGGGTACAACGACTCCTAACCCGAACAAACGAGGAAACGGTCAATCCTTGACCAAGACTGAGACGATCGGCCTTTAGACCATGTGAACAAACCACCAACCAACTCAAGATCCAAAAGCCCAAGATCAGAAATAAACTCTGAGAACTCCACCATAGCACTTCTACAGCCCCCTCCCCCCGACCTTTCGCTAGAAAAACGAGACATTAAAATCACCCCCAATACACCAAGGTAAGTTCCACCAACTCTAAATCTCCGCCAACTCATCCCACAAAATCCTCATACTCCTATCATCATTTGGACCATAAACTCCAGAAAAAAATCCACTGAACACCATCCTCAACATTCCGAAAAATAATTGATAAGGAAAACAAACCAACACAAGACTCAACCAACTCCAAAACACGGGAATCCCAAAGACACAAGATAGCACCCGACACCCCATCAGCCTCCTGACAACACTATCTGACATGCCCCCCCCCCCACAACCTTCTCACCAAAGCCCTAGACACCACAGCAACCTTAGTTTCCTGAAGGCAAATTAAATCTCCTTTCCAACCTCTTAACAAATTACCAATATTCATACATTTGCTCCTATCATTCAAACTCCTCACATTCCAGCTAATAATTTTAGGCTTCATAGATAAGTTGTTGAGTCCCTCCCCGCCTTCCTGTTCCTACGAGAACCAGAGGCACTCCCATAATAATTCACAGAACATTCCAAAGATTTAAGCTCCCTAAACAATTTACCCCCTAACCTGCCCGGAGACTTGTTGTCATGCCCCCTCTCCATTTCCAATGCAGCAAAAAGATTCACAAGGTCAAATTCATAACCAACACAAGAAACCCCCACCAAGTGCCTGAAGGACGACACCATCTCCAGGACCCACCTAGAAGGATTAGGCGACCCTTCTCCAACAAACCGAGCACCCCCCGGAGGCAAAGACGTTAGTGGCTTGGCGCAAACTTCACCACCCCCTCCCTTGGTTGCCACCAACTCCCCGCCCGACCCTTCCTCAACTTCAATTACCACCAACTCCCCCCAACCCCTCCTCAACCAGAAGCTGAGAAAAGGGAGCCACCACCTCCCTACCCGACTCAGCCTCAGACTGGAGCTGAGAAACCTCCGAAGGAGAACCACTCCCTACCTCTACACCGGCTCCCACCGATGACCCCTCAGCCTTCGTGGGAACAAGCAGCAGCTCCTTGCCACCCTCGAGCACCTCCACACCACACACAAGGGCTTCCCCCGAGAAAAACCCATGCTGCCGACCACAGAAACCTCGTGGGAATCTCTCGATGTCGAAGGCGAAGCTGTCGGCGACTTGTCGAAACCAGAAACTAGCGTCGACAAGGCATTGGGCTTGTCGACTCCAACCTCTCCCTGGCAAACGCCGACGAAATCACCAGACAGCCCGGTGAAGCACCGCTCCTTCTCTAGGGCTGCCGCCACGTCCATCGGTTGCGACAAGGCCTCCTCCGAACCACCCGAAGCTCCTTCGGCTAGGAGCTGCCCGACAAATCCCAGCCCAGGGGAAAGAAGAACCTCGCCAAACTCCAAACGAGGCACCTGATCTTCCTGATGGACTGGGCCATTCACGACCCTCAGCCCACAGCCAACTTCCAGCTGACCCCGTCCATTACGCCCCATAACGGAGCCCAAGCCCAGCTCTTTCGACCCACTAGTTGAAACAGATCCGAGTTGGGCTCCAAACAAATTGTTCCGGGCCTCCAACTTGAACCCACAAACCAAACAGCATAAATCGTGAAAGGTTGCTGGCGTGGGCACCGAAGCCTCTTTCGTATTCACCAAGGAGATGAGATTTTCCAGCTCAGCCTGCAACTTCATTAAATGCTCCCAGATCCCTCTGTCAGAACAACCAGCCGCCAAAATATAACTTTTATTGGTAGTTATGCCATTGGAACTCAAAGGGCCTTCAGCGTACAGAGCAGGCGGCGCCTTGGGAAACCCAACCGACGGTTGCTATTGCAAGCAACCTACGTGAACTATACGTAGATCTCTCTTCCCCTCCGCCATCTTCTCAGGCACACCAGACCTAGCCATAGCAGCAAAAGAGATACCAGGCCTGACCAAAGAAGCCACAGAACGCATCCTCTTACGTCTAAACTCGCCAATGGCCAAAATGATCTCGTCACAGACCAAAATAAAAGACCGCCACCCAGCACCTGATTTCCCCTCCGGAATCATCACCACCCCACGACGGCGTCTCTCCCCGAATTCCACCAGAGCTATGTATCTTCCACTGCAATTCGAGCATTTCTGTACGAGGAACGAATGCGAGGATTCGTTAAATATCTCTGAAAGATCCCGGGAATCCCAAGACTCCACAAGTTTGCCGAAAAGGTTCGCCAACCAAACCACCCCAAAGCGACCAAAGTGAATAACGCTTTGCGATTTTCTGTTTTGTTCAGTCAATGTGACAATACCAAACGTACTCACAGAGAATTGAAAAGACTTAGCCTCGATAACCAGACTACGAAAGAACGCCATGAAACTAAACGGAAGAAACTCAGCTCCCAAAAGCGAGCTTCCAAAAACCGATGGAGCTTTGATCTCACACTTCACCAGTGTTCCCAATCTCTCTAAAACACCCATAAACATTGTCAAACTCTTACATATCCCTTTCGCCAAAGAGCATGTGGTTCAACAGCACCCCTTCCCTTTGGGGAAATAGTTCCTGAGATTCTATTCCCCTCACCTGCAAGCTTGTACTGCCTTCCACCCAATTGCCTAGAATAAAAATAAAAAAATCTACATACCCTTTCATTCACCGAACCAAAAAACCCCTTAACAAAGTTAAAATAGGAATTTGAGACATTCTCCTATAAATCTAGCTTCAATCATACTTCGGCCTAGTGAACCTACATCTTATTGGCAAGAATTATGTTGCTCCACCATTGCTCATTTTACTAATTTTAACATAAGTGGAAAAAATCACTTCACTCTGCATGGCATGCCAATGTCCTCTTTCACAATTACTTAAATTGTACTTGCCAAAGAAATGCATACTGAAATTCTAAGGATATTTCACTTGAATCATCGGTTTCAAGACCAAGGCCAATGAAAGCACACAGCTACCAGAATAAATAGCAAATTGATTGCCATATTAGAGACAAGAAACTAACATGGTTCAACCACAGTTTTCCACGTGAGCTACGCATATAGCAAGCTTCAACCACACATTTTCCCTCAAATATCACTTCCAATAACCGTAAGACTAAGGATAAGGAGGTAAGCATCTCGAGCATCTCGGACCCCCCTATGCATTGATTACACTTCTCTTTTTAACGTCATGAGATAACGAAAGAAAACTTGTATGTAAGGTCCACTCACTGGAGCCGAGCTAACACATGCCTGGAAGCATAGAATGAACCTACACCCCAAGCATCGTGTAAAGCAATTGATTATTTGCCTTTAAAACATCAACATTTGACACTTTAAATCCAATTGCAAAATCTGGCCAACCAACCCGAAAATATTGTGCAAGAAGATATGTTATGAAGTGAAAGAAAGAAAAGATTAGACATCCAACAAATTCGGCTACTTCTAAGAGCAAGCTAACCAAGAAGCTAACATTAGGATGGAAACTCAAATCTAAAAGCAACAACTTACTTTCACCACTCTGTGGTGTTCAATGAAGAGTCTCAAAAATCCACCAAAGCACTACAAAGAGTTTCTTTATGAACAAAGCAAATTCACATGACCAACACAAACCTGAACTGCCAAAAAGGAATCACCATTAAGAAATTCGAATTCTAGGTCATAGTCAATAGGTGCAGAGAAAGCTAGAGAACACCACACTACAAAGTCCCTTATCTCCAAAACTAAATGAACGATCATCCTCAGTCTAACCTAGAGAAGTAACTAAAAAACCTAAATTGAAAAGTACTGCCTTTTAAATCACTGAATCTATCTGGATTGCGGGAAACTTTTGATGAAATGGACCAAACATCAGATTACATTACAAGTACCCTACGATATCTTGATTATACTTCCTGACAAACATCAAATAACTTTAGGTATTCACTTACAACAAAACTATGAATTGTAAACTCACCCAAATATAACACTCCCATTGGCAGAAGAAGTTTGAAGGTCTCCAGACACACGATCATACTCTACGACATCCATTACAAAGTATCCAGCAGTGGAACTGCCATCTCCATATATCTGAAGATATGGACAAGACATATTGGCCGTGCAGCCAGATAAAAGACCACCGTTTATCTCTAAGCAAAAATCTTGATTGCAAGGAACCAATTTCCCTGTTTCTGAGTCATTTATATCGTACAGGGTCAACTCAATCTGTTAGAAGGAAAAAACTGAATCAGAGAAAAGCAACCACAGGCGTGGTTATTTGTTGTCTGAAAATCCCTATGCATTAAGGCCAAAAGAAAAAAAAAAAAAAAAAAGCGGAGCGAGGCAGCATACACCAAGGGAGCTTCTTTTGGGGCACTCGGTGCACTGAATGCAGTTGACCCACATAATGTCACTTCCTGTATCTACCTGTACATAATAGTCCTTTGGCGGTGTACCAATCCCTATTTTAGCGTAGTATAGCCTGTAATATCCCGGAACATAAATCAATCAAGGATCACATGCACAAGGATATAAGGAAGCACATAGTAAAGCCTGTAACATCCCGGAACATAAATCAGTCAATAGTTTAGAATAGAAGTCACTCTAAAAGAACGATCACATGCACAATTATAAGGAAGCCATTGGCAGTTCCAACAAAATCAACACAACGCCGTTGTGCTACAAAAAAATATATATATATATAATAACTTTTAAACTTGACAACCCTCTTCGAAACAAGTAATAATTTTCAGAGCAAGAATAGAGACAAGTATTTGCCGGTGTGTTAGCATGCGTGCATAGAAATCGAAACCAAGATTGCCCAGGACAGAAAAATTGGGACAAAAAAAAACAGAGAGAAGGGCGAAGGATAACCCAACGCCATCGGGACGACCGGAGCCACCCAAGGGAAGATCGACGCCGGTAAGAATTCGAAGCTGGCGGAGGCTATCATGAGCTTTGAGTTGAGTGAGGGAGAGCTCCTGCCCCGCATATCTGTACTTGACGCTGAGCACGCCGTTGTATGCAAAGACTCCAGAAACACCGATACCATTATTAATCAGAAGCGACAGTACCAGCAAGCCCGACACGCCAAAGCAGCAGGAGCTTCTGATTATGGCCATGACGCTCCTCGTCCTCGTCCCCGCCCTCGTCTCTAGTCTAGACTTTTATGGTCTGGTCGTTGGAAATCGAACGCCACAATCCACATGCCCACTCCTATTGGCTTATTAGTTCGGAATAAAATGAGTCCTACTTTCCCGCGGTTGGGCCCACTGATAGTTTACCAAGGCATGTCTGGCTGCTGTTCCTTTGAACTTGGCAAACTGGGTAAATTTCTTTCCCGTCTTTTATTTTCTTTTCCGAGGGCTCAAACTGGGGTTATTCAATTTATTTATTTTTCCCCTGGTGGATTTCATCTCATAAAGGAAGCAAGTAAAGGATGCCGAGCATATCCAGGCCTCTGGGACCGGTCACAAAGGTACAGAGTCATCGAGCCCATTATATCAAAGAGAAGGGCCTGTCACCTGTGCATGACCGCAGAAATTTCCATAAGAACCATCGCTTGTGAAAAATTTAGGTACAGATAATGACAGACCTGCCATGTTTGGAAAAAGGATTTGGATTTGGATTTGGATTTGGATTTGGATTTGGATTTGAGTTTGATATTTTAATTTGAAAATTGAAATTTGGAACTGATTTATGCCCTACCCTTTGTTTGGATACTATTTGGCTTTCTGGTATGTTTTAGTAATTTTTATTTAAAAATTATATTAAAATATTTTTTTATTATTTGATTTATTAACTAAAGAACTAAAATAAAACAAACAAAAAATTGGGGAGGAGAGCCCCAATTGCCCTCCTCTCCACCACGATGCCTCGAGAGTGGGTAGAGGGGGTGGATATGCCCCCTCCCACCATCCATCCCTGACTGGTAGAGGTGGCTAGTGATCCAAGTGGATGAGGAGGCGCCACCAAATCTTCGAGGTGGCGAAATTAGGACTGGAAGCTCCTCTCCTCCGCTCCACCTAGAATGGCGTGGTGTCAGAGGAGGGATGTCCTTCCCGCACGGATAGCTATAGCACTGTGAGAACTTTTATTCGTGAATAATTCACAAAGTTAAGGTTAATACTTTCAAATTTTTATGGCTTTTGAATATCTTGTAGCCTAGCTATAAAAAAAAAGCACCCAAACCTACTCTTAAACGAAATAAATTGAAAAAAAAAAAACCAAAGATTTACCTCAAATGCAAGTATTGTAAATTAAGCTTATCCGTACGTAACAGAACTCCAAGTTTTTCAAGGGATTGTCTGCATAGTCAAAACCTGCCAGAAGTGATAAAAGTATTTTCTCAATAATCCTCCCAATACCACACTCCATTTCTCAATCATATGTAATAATTGCACCCGTCCCAAAAAGATTCAGGTGACCTGAGAAGCGGTTTCTTCTAAAGAACAACACGTATAAGTCTCGATTTAACCAAAGAATTAAGATTTGTACTTGTCAGATGGGTTGGGTTTAAGCTGAATCAAATTCTGGGCTGCAACCGAGCACCGGTAACAACATTCTTGCCGGCTTTTCTATTCTAATATTTTGGTTAGGTTACCGAATCAATTTAATAAAAAAAGTTAAAAAAAAATATCATGTAGCTTATCTATTATAAAAAAATTTAACATGTAAATAATGGTTCTCTAATTTTAGAAAATCATTATTCACCTTACCATCTTAAAATATTAATACCTATCTTTTTCTTTCTTTTTATTTTTCCTCTTTCTCTGTTATATTTTCTTTTCTTCTCTTACGCTCTCCCTTTCCTTTTTCTTTTTTTTTTTTCTTTTCTTCCTCGGCTCTCACGTTCTCCCTCTCTTTTATTTTATTTTTTTCTTTTTCTTTTCTTCCTCCCATTCCCTTAAAAAATAAATATTTAAAAATATAAATATTAAAAAAAGAATAAAAAAAAACACAGACACATTACACAAACACAATTTGACGAGATAAGAGTCCCGGTATCTTTCTTAATACCAATTATAGATAATTTGACTATAAAATAGATCGATTTGATTGAAAATCATTATCCTTAAAAATAAGTTACTTTTTCAACATAAATCAGTATGTTCGCAAGAAGATTCAAGATCTCCAGTTGAAAAGGAGTTTTTTAATTTTTTTTGTTTTGAAAAACGAGCAAGTCCAATACGTCATTAAAAACATCGATAAAAGCACTTAATATTTTGGTTATGTATGAAAAAGATAATGGAAAGGTTGGCATGATGATGATGAAGAAAATGAAAGGTGAAGTCTGTCTTTTGAAACATCTCAAATGTTATATTGTGTGCGAATGTAGGTGCTAAAGAATATCTAAAAATATTTTTTTAAAAAAAGGTCTATTTCTAGGAGCTTCGGAAGTTAGCAGCCAATGACCATGTCCATGTTTAGAACTGAGAATCAGGCTTTGGTGACTTTCTTAAGCATACGCAGAATTAAATTTTATATATATATACATTTTGCATCATCTAACTACAGGAGTCTTGAAACTTTACACTCAGAAGTCAGAACTATTCCTACCGGTAGAATTCCCAGTAAGAGAAAAGAAGGTGTAAATAGAAGGCAGAGGAGGAACACAGAAGAGTCGCCTGCTGAATAAAGCCAATGCTGGTTCTTATACCCTGCACATCAAAACTAGGTATAATGCAGGCAAATCCTATAGTATGAATTCAATCAGTTGTATCAAGGGATAGGGAAACTTATCCGGGTAAGTTGTATCTGCACAACATTCTCATTGCATGTTTACTCGAGCTCAACAAATGTACCCCTTTCAATAATCAAAATTAAATCTCCATCATACTTTTATATGACACTACTCTCAAGTTAGTTTGTTCAGAACTAAAATAGCTATAACGAAAAAAAAAGGGCTTTCAGTTGTTTATGCTAGGAACAATTGACAAGAAAACTCAAGAGCTTTACAACTTTCTGCCTTGATAAATGACATACAATAAAACATGTCGTTGCGAGGAAATGATATCTTCAGAAGGATCTCGGATGATCCTATTTTTACAATGGGAAACTTCTGCAAAAGGGAAAAGGAGAGAACATGGAGAGTTAATCGTGAGATAATAGCAATCAAGGAAAACATTGAGTTCAATGAACCACAAGACGCATTGCACTAAGTGGTAGCCAATCTTGAATAGACATACAAGACAAACCAATATGTTGAGCTGAAAACATGATCGACATTTCCGAGCATAGATGCAGTTCCAACACACGTAGTGCTCCATTGCACCTACTTAACTACTGGCATGCCAAAAAATGCAAATATTCCTCTGTACAAAACTTCAACTCAAGAAAAAAGGGGACAAAAGATGTCCTCTTATATTTCAATGCTTCTCCAGTTCTGAGTTCACCATAGTTTTGAGTTGAGGTTTTCCAGAGTTAGAAAAGGGGATTGCCCTTCCTTGGACACAGAATTTGATAAGCCCACAACTCTCATTTTTTCTAACTTCAACCGTTTGGTCTGAAGAAGTGCATACACAGTTTAGACGAGTAGTTACATGTGGGCCAAATGCAAAGCTGCACAAAAGTTTTCACATCCTTTAGGCATCCAATTTATGTCACTAGGCACAAAGTTAGGGTGAAAAAGGAATCATACTTCTCTAATAAAAAGTAGCATATCATTTTCATATGAAGGTAACTAATTTATTTTATTTTATTTCAATGTTAGGAACTCTGTCCAGAATTCAGGAAATTCCTGTGTTCCACAATGAAGCAAAGACGTCTAAACTGGGTGGGGGGGACTCAGCATTTCATTCTTAAAGCTCCCCAAATACTTACTGCTTTTAAAGCTTTTCAATTATGCCTTGACTTGCACTTTCATGCTTTATTATCTCGAATGATCAATTTCTCCACCTTTGTTCCAGGCTCTGGTAGATGGACACAGATTGAATATGTGAGTACATTTTAGTAGCAACAGAAATATAAAAAACACCCGAACGAAAACTGATACAAACAAAACTTTTGCGCAATTATCATATTTCATAGTATAGTGCAGATGGAATATTGGGAAGGCAGCTATAGATTTCATATTTCCATCATGGTGGCCCCTTGTCAGTGACAAGCGAGCAAAATCAGTAGTGCAACCAACTGCAGAAAGCTATTTGAGTGCTGCTTCAGCCTTTGTGCAACTTCACTTGCTATTTTACATAGTCGCATCGTATCGAAGTATCTTAAGGACTACCTCCCATTGTATATGGATTATGGATCCAAAAAAATACACGAGCTTGCATTGTTGATAGTTTGTATGGCGGTAGTGATTCAACTTCTTGTTAGATGTAAGATTTCGCAACAGAATTCTTAATCGTTGAAATCTAACAGCCCAAGCGTCATATCTCCTTCAAATCCACGCACACAGTTCTCGAGAGAGAGAACTCTAGAGAGAGTTTTGAGAGAGAGAACAATTCTCACGAAAAAGACTTCTCTTTTTTCTCAAATGAAGTTTGAGCTATTTATAATGGCTTAATTTCTCCTGCACTTATGCGTTGAATCTTTAGGGATCTCAAATCTCGATTGTAGGATCATCATGAAAAACTCTTTTTCATTTAACTCTCTTACATTTTGTATTCTGAATTTATAGGCTTTTACAAATTGTGATTATGTCCATTAACATATCACAATTGACCCTCGAGAAAGTGACTATTTTCGTGAAATCTCTTTTGCTAACAATTATTTTTTATTTAACTTTCCACCATACTATATTCCACATGAGCTAATAGGATTGAAATAATATCATCGATTAAGTCTCTAACTCATATAATTCTTAATTCACAATCTGTAACTAGTTGGACTCTTAAATTGATTCTAAATATATATATATATATATATATATATATATATATATATATATATATATATATATTAATTTTGAAAAACATTTTCTCAAAATTCCAATGGCCAATGATTTATTTCCGAGTCCAACTCTATACAGATATACTAAGGGTGTGAATTTTATCCGATTGGTACCGAAAATTCCAGTTCCGGTTCCAATACCGAAATTCCAGCACCGGTTCCAGCTTATTTCGGTACCGGAACCGGATCCCAAATATAGAAAATTCCATAACCGGAAATTTCGATTCTGGATTTAAAAAAAAAACATTTTGAGCCATGTTTTTTTTTAAACAAGTGACCCGAGGGGTTTTGACCCAGGTCACGCGAGGAGACTAATTCACTTCAGTCTCTCTTCTTCAAAACAACCCAGACTCCAGCACCGCTGCGCCCAGCTCCCCACACTCCAGCCTTCGTCCTCCTTCCCTCCCGAAATCCCTCTCTCAACTCTTTCCCTCCTGAAATATCTTTCTCCCTCTCGCGGGTTGCTGTAAAACACTAAAATCATCTCAGAGGTTGTTCCTAAAAGTGTGAATTTTATCCGGTTGGTGCCGGAATTCCGGCACCAGTTCCGACCTATTCTGGTACCGGAACTGGATCCCAAATATAGAAAATTACGGAAACGGAAATGCCGAAATTTTCGGTTCCGACATTTAAAAAAAAACTTTTGTGCCTTGTTTTTTTTTAAACATTGACCCAGGTCACGCGAGGAGACTGATTCACTTCAGTCTCTCTTCTTCAAAACGACCCAGCCTCCAGCGCCGCTGAGCCCAACCGGCTAGCCCCCCCACCCTCCGGCCTCTGTCCGTCCTCCCTCCCGAAATATCTCTCCCTCTCTATCGCGGGTTGCTGTAAAACAGTCAAATCATCTCAGAGGTGTTGTTCCTATTGTTTTAGCCATGTGTAGTTGGTATCTGCATGGATTTTTGAAGAAGTGAAACGGCAAGAAATGCAGCGTGAAGCGACTTTCTTCTCAAGCATGTATTTTTTTTTCTCTATTTGAATATCGACTTAATTTTTTTTCTCTCCCTTGACTTTAACTCAATTGGGTTTGAATAATGTAAGTTTGGGTTGGATATGATTATTTCATGGAATGATTGAGTTAGGTTTTGAGTTGGATGTGTAACATGTGTTTGATAAAGTGTCGCATAAAGATGTGAAAATGGGAGATAATGGCTATGCTGAAAATAGGGGATAATGGAACCGGAATTTCCAGATTCCGTTTCCGGAAATTCTGGAATGGAACTGGAATAAAATTGTTAGTTCTGATGGGTACCGAAACCGGAATCGAAATGGGGTCATTCTGGTTCCATCTGCTTCGGTACACACCCTTAGTTGTTCTTGTTGTTTTAGTCTTGTGTAGTTGGTCTCTGCATGGATTTTTGAAGAAACGAAGTGGCGAGAAATGCAACGTGAAGCGGCTTTCTTCTCGAGAATGTAATTTTTTTTTCTCCGGTTAGAATACCGACTTTCTTCTCTATTTGAATATCAACTTTAATTTTTTTTCTCTCTCGACTTTAACTCTGTTGGGTTTGAATAATGTAAGTTTGGGTTGCATATGATTCAATTGATTTTTGAGTTGGATGTGTAACATGTGTTTGATAAAATGCCGCATAAAGATTTTGTGAAAATGAGAGATAATGGCTATGCTGAAAATGGGGGATAATGGAACCGGAATTTCCGGATTCCGTTTCTAAAAATTCTTGTTCCGAAAAATTTCGGAATTGAACCGAAATTAAATTGTTAGTTCCGACACTCACCCTTGGTTGTTCCTGTTGTTTTAGCCATGTGTAGTTGGTATCTGCATGGATTTTTGAAGAAATGAAACAGCGAGAAATGCAGCGTGAAACAGCTTTCTTCTCGAGCATGTAATTTTTCTCTGTTTGAATATCGACTTTCTTCTCTTTTAAAATACCGACTTTAATTTTTTTTCTCTCCCTCGACTTCTAACTCTGTTGGGTTTGAATAATGTAAGTTTGGGTTGGATATTATTATTTCATGGAATGATTCGGTTGATGGGTTTTGAGTTGGATGTGTAACGTGTTTGATAAAATGCCGCATAAAGATGTTGTGAAAATGGTAGATAATGGCTATGCTGAAAATGGGGGATAATGGAACTGGAATATTCGAATTCTGTTTCCGAAAATTTTAGTTCCATTCCGGAATGAAATTGTTAGTTCCAGTGGGTACCGGAACCGGAATGAGTTTCATCCATTCTGGTAATCAACCTTAAGATATATTGAATATACTGTCTCACAAAAAGACTGGTGGATTCATTGTTAAGCATTTACACAAGCTCATGTATCATGTACAAGAACTAACGTTGTCCGGAATATTTGACTTAGATCATCACCAAATGACTCGGTCAAAGCACAAGTACACAACATACAGACCTATATAAACCTCTCAGGTCTAAGGATACAATAAACTAATTGTTATGAATACCTTCTCAACATCAGTGATCACTTCTAGAAGCTATTCATATTTGATCATATTTAGTGCATGTACTCTTACAGTGCACCCACTCGTCTGCTTAAAGTCACTATATCAATGACGGAGTCCATCATCCTATTTAATAGAGGCACGAGTGTAGACCTATTTGTACATAAAAATGTATCTCGATCTAGAACAACTGTCAAGTGAACAAGGAACCGAAAAGTCATACTCTCTGCCTTTTGATTCATTAATCATTGGCATGACTTTTCTACAATTTCACTTAACAATATAACTGTGTAACATCTTATGTTACAACGTTATACCCAACAAGTATTAAATACATGTGACAATAAAATAAATAATTATCTCATAATTATTCTAATAACTGGTTTTAAGGGCATATTTTCAACACATGGATCAAAAAGGGAATACATTTTCAGCTACATCTAAACAGACTAACATAGAGAAATCAGATTTCATTATACATTAGAGTCAGACCAAAATTTTTCTAGTCATTTAGATTTCTAGACAAAAACAAGCCAAGACAATAAAATCTGATCTTTTCCCACATTGTGAGCATCTATAATTACTCCATTAGTCATCCATCTACAGCCTCAGATTATCTTAGTATTTCTCCACTTCACCAAAAATATTCTCTTCCAAGCATTTTAACCAACCAAAAATTTTAAATTACACAAAATGGAAAGCAAAACCCTTGTTTTCTTTCAATGCATTTCATATGCACAGTCATTGCGTAATTTATTATAGAATGTAATTTTTTAACAATCGTTACAAAAGAAAATAAAAGTCCATTTCATATCATCTAAAAACATGAGTCGGCGTGTCAGTGTTCATTCTTCTCCAAATAATGTAATTATTCTTCAGAAGCCACATTTTCTCTCTCCAAATTGTCCTATGATCAGTTTACAATGTAGATGCCCCATAAAACAATTACATGATTGTAACAAAGCAGGACATAATGTACAAGGTCTCAACTTCATATTTCATTCACTAAATACCCAACTAAAATCAAGCAGATGCTGAAGAAGCTCTACAAAAGAGAGACACGAGAGGACATAAGATCTTGTACATGGTTTGCTCACCTCTCTCATTCTCCTCTCCAATCTATTAATTCGCTGCGAGGCACATATATTTTTGCCGCTCGCTCTTCCGATTCAATGTCATTCACTATACCCAGGCATCTTGGGAAGCCACAATAACATGCTAGTTGTTCATCAATAGAAAAAAATCTGGAGTATAAAGATAGAAAGTCAGCACCTAATGAGAATATGAAAGAGAACAGCACACATTTGGCCATGAAGAAAACCTGTAATCATATGTGAGTTCCTCCCATCTTTTAATGTCTCTCTTTGCGAATATAATTATATGCTCATCACCATTGACACTTATAACTCGTGAATAGCAATTTGGCTGCAAACAAGAAAAAGCTTAACTTGCGGTGTTGTGTGCATAGAAGTATAGTAGCCACTAATATGCTCCTGAAATATTTTATTATCAGAGAGTACGGCAGGTCACTAATCATAAGAGCCCTGCACCTCCAAAGTGCATGCTTGCCCAAGCAGTCACAGGATTATTACATGTAAAAAAGTATTTCAGTAGAAAAATTGTTCACAGGAGCAACAAACAGAATAACCAAAGTAAAATCAGATGTACGCACTTCACAAGAATGGTTAATGAGATGAGCAATGCTTCCGGCCCTTGTGGCATCAATGACTCGTTCATCATCAATTCGAAACATATAAGTCCCAGCACCCTGCATGAATAAGGAACTCAACAACATTTTTTATTTTGATAAGTGAGAAAAACTTTATTAACAAAAAAGAAAGTTGAGAGTACAGGAGATAATATTGAATACTCTAGAGCATACAAGCTAAAAAACTCAGAAAATCCGTAAAACCCTCAAAAGGAAAACCTAAGACCAAATTAGCTCACTTAAAAAGAGAATGCAACATAGAACCCCCCAAACGATCCAAGGACATGGCCTTATCCTCAAGCCCGGATCATCTTCTAAACGGCCGGAGCGATAGGATTCTCAAACTTCCTCCTCCAACTATACAAGACATCCACCAGCTTCCTAGGCATAACCCAATCATAATTAAGAATACTCAGCACATGCGCCCATAATCCTCTCGCCATCGTGCAATGAATAAGGATATGATCAACTGTTTCTCCGTCACTCTTACATAAATAGCACCACTCCGTCAAGCACTCTCATCCTCCTATAGTTGTCAATTGTCAAAATTTTCCTACGAGTGACTTCCCAAACAAAGAAAACAACTCTAGGGGGAGCCAAATTCCTCCAACATTGATGCCAAGGAAAAACCACACTGGAACCCTCCAAAAGCAACGAATACGTCGACTTAACAGAGAAGACTCCACCCTTAGACCTCATCCAAAGCAATTTATCCTCTCCCCCTCGTCTCCTACTAATCGAGTAAAGTAAGGAATAAAAGGCCGAAACAACCTCCATCTCCCAATCATTGATCAATCTCTCAAAATGAACATCTCACACAACAACTCCAGATCTCAACTCCATACAATCAGCCACCCAAGCATCCTTGCATCGAGCTAGAGAGAATAACTGAGGAAACTCCAACCCCAAAGGTCTTTCCCCACACCACTTTCCATGTCAAAACCGGATTCTGGAGCCATTTCCAACCACAAACTTAATATTCTCTCTAAAAAATTGTCACCCTTTGCTAATGTGCTTCCACAAGCTAACCCCATAAGAGCTCTGCACCTCCAAAGTGCACCAACCACTCTCCTCACAGCCATACTTCTCCGAAATAACTGTCTTCCATAAGCTATCTCTCTCAGAAGAGAATTTCCAAAGTCATCTTTTAAAAAGAGCTCTATTGAATAAAAGAAGTCTCGTAAGTCTCAGCCCACCAGCTCTAATAGGCGAACAAACTCCAGCCCACCTAACAAGGTGAAACCTGTACTCATCACCACCACTTCCCCACAAGAAATCCCTTTGCAACTTCTCAAACCTATTAGCCACAGACAACGGAATAGGAAATAACGACAAAAAGTATGTAGGAAGGCTAAAAAGAGTAGATCTAATCAACGTTAACATTCCCCCCTTTGAAAGATAAATGCGCTTCCAACCCGTTAACTTTCTTTCAAATCTCTCAACGAAACCATCCCAGATATGCACACATTTAAACTTAGCACCAAGAGGAAGGCCCAAGTGCGTCATCGGGAGCAACGATACCCTACAAACCAAAATCTCCGCCATCACCTGAACATCATTAACTCTTCTAATAGGAATAACCTCAGATTTGCCAAGGTTAATCTTAAAATCCGACACCGCCTCAAAGCACAAAAGTAAGCATCTTACGTTTCGTACTTGATTCTCCTCGACAACATTTGGAGTGCTTTTCAACATCTCTATGCTAAAACAGGTAACCTATATCTCTCAATGAACAAAAATACATCTTAAATATACACAATTGCGCCTGTGTGCCACAGAGTGCCAAAATTAAATATACACAAATGCGCATGTAAGACACCAGAGTGCCGAAATCCAAAACTAATCAAGAGCAATAAACCTGATTGTGCAGTTCTTAAGATCAAATAACACATATATAAGCATCCGCACACAGACCAATCAAAGAGAACCAAAGGAACTAATGGAAAGCTACAATCAAATCCATAATTTATGATCCAACCAAACCAATCATAACTACAGCCACATCCTTGAGCACAACAATATATTATGTGCCAATGTATATTCATATGTACCAGCTATACATTGATGATCATTCTATTTAAAAGGGAACAATGCTTCAGAATAAAAAGTAAATTGAGAGCAATTCCTAAAGGATTCCAACCTGAAGTTTAATTTATATAAAGTTCAATGAAACTGTCTAAAGCGATATTAAAAAATCAGTTAAGCATTAAATATACAGTAAATGAGAGGGGAGAGAGATAGGTAGGTAGATAGATAGATAGAGAGAGAGAGAGAGAGAGCACTAACACAGTTAATGCACCTATCAATAAGTAGAAACATAGAACTGTGTTTGGGAGTTTCGTGGGGGAGAAGAAGAGAATAGAGGAGACTAAGAAGATAGTTATCTATTCCTTCAGTTTGGATGTGCGTAAAAACTAGAAGGGACAACAAAGAAGATAGTAGTCTCATGGCAGTTGCAGTTGCAGTTGCAGAGCAAAAAGAAAGAAGAGGTTAAGATATCTTGTCAATTGATGGTAGAAAGATAAAAGTGACATGCCTAAGCAAGAACCCAAACAAGGGGAACAGGCGCCTAATCCCTTATTCCATCCTTTCCTATCTTCTGCCTCCATCCCCAAAAATGTTAAGCCATTCCCCCTTTAACAAAGCTGAACCTCAAACTTACAACAGCACTTAGGGTTTCCCCAATCAACAACACAAGGACCATATGATTGGCTTTCCCTCGATAGACCCAAACAGCAATTCTGCAACCCAACCCCCATTAGTTGAATAGAGTCAAAAGTACTTCTGAACAGTCCCATTACAAGATTAACCATAAATGAACTTAAGGTACCCAAACTTTTCCCCAAGTGAATAAATTTCAGTCATAAAGTCCGAATTTTCCATACATCCCCCCAGGACTGGTAACTCAGAGAACATTTCATGGGCACTGCAACTTCTGCGGGGCATCAAGTAGCAGAGACTTGTGAACTGTATCATCAACAAGTTTAACCACTATCCATTAACTCCAACAGGTCAAACACTTCATTGCATCGGAGCTTGAGGTTCACTTCTACATAAACTATTCAAAGTAAAGAAATACTCCCACAACAAACAAATAATACAGCACAAGTGGGAGTAATCATACTGAAGTCACACAAGTCAAAACTCAACAAATTAGGTAGTTTCCAATTTGGTAAACCTTCATCATACTGGCGAGCAAATAAATCAGAAGGTTTATAAGTTGCTTAAGCCCCTCAGTGGCAGGCCAATCTAAAACAAAAGATGAAATGTCGCCATGGCAACGTCTTTGGGGCCAACTACTAAAGGCTGATACCTTCTGGTTAGAATAGCTAAATACCATAATGCAAGTATACCAATCTCACACCAATTACTAAATCAAACACTTACCACCAAGGAATTGTATATAAAGTGCTCTCTCCTATCAGCTACAGAAGGTCTAACAAGTTCGCCAGTATATTCAACCACCTACAGGAAGTAAATTCCATTCATCATCGCAAATTCATAACACCTTTAAATAGGATCATAATAAGATATAATGACAAGCAGATTTCTTTACCATGTCTCCCGCTCTATGAGGATGCTTTGCAAAGATGCCAAATCCATGGATTCCTGATTTTCCTATTGTCAAGAAACAGCCAGCAGCAAAAACCAAAATAAGAGAAATGCATGAAGTGATTACATGCTTTCTTAACGTTACCTACATGTATACCAAACATTGTACATGCGTGTAATTGTATTCGAATACATGTATAGGGATGCGTTTGCACATGTTCATTACCTAGCTGGTCCCCACATATATATCCCTAATAACTATAACACGGCACCAAAAATTCCATTACGATACAATTTCTTAGGTGATACAAACGGTAGAAATGCCTGTGTTCAAAATTCCTGAAAGTATATCTGCAAGCAGAAATCATTAACTAATGTTCAGAACTCGAGCAAACTTGTGCAAGTGAGAACATACACAGACTTGAGACTTAGGAAAACTGAGCTCGCATTAAACTGTTTTAGTTTCCTATGGTTAATAGAACAATAATTGCCTAAGAATTGGGCCAACTAGAACAAGACAAGTCCATGAAAGAAACAATAGCTGTATGACTGATAAAAATAACTAAGGCAGAGCAGCCCCTAGTCTTTCAACTTTTTTGACATAGTATTCAAGTATGATTGGTTATGACCTAGGCCATCTCCCAATTACAATGAAGCACACCTGCAAGATTTAGCAGTATTGACAACACGCAGCCTCACATTTCAAGAAAATAAAATTGATTCCATGGCATTGTCTACAATAAAAAAAGTACTTGCAGCTTAGGTGGCAGCCAAACACCAGTATGGCAGAAGTATCATTTACAGAATTATTTTTCCAATATAGAATAGAAATTTCCTAGTGCTATGCCTTGTGATAATTTACAACACCCATGGCACAGTAAGATGCACACAACTCTTATCATCTTGACAGAATACATTAAATAACTATAACCTTTGGAGAGTGAGAAGTAATTTAGGAAGAATATAGTCGTCTGTAACCCAAGCCAAACAACTGAACATAATTCTAACAAATGATTAAGGAAAGAAAGGCATATACCACTTGCTTCAATCATAAAAAAGGGGGGAAAGTAACACTGAAAAAAAAATATTTTTGGTGATTAAAAAGTTGGAAAATTTCAGTCATTAGGCGGAAGATAAGCTATCTATAATGAGCTTATGCACTATCTCAAGTGCAGGTCAGCAAGATTCATTCAAAAATGAAGATGGCAGTGCCATTGATGCGTTTGAAAGTTTGCCAGAACCAAAACCAAGTCTTACCAAACGCGAGTCTCTTTCGAAAAGACTCACTCATGTATCTATATTTCTCAGCCATAGAAAGTATGTTGTTAGGAGCATCAAGCTGAGAGCTTTTCAGCCTCTGAAGGGTGGAAGAGAACTTAGAACCAGTGAATCCATTGGAAGGGAGTGTGTTTCCTGGAAACGTGTGTTGACCATAACTACCAACTAAGTAGGGCTGGTTCTGTACAAACAATCGCTTCAAGGAAGCAGCAGCAAGGGCTTCTGGTTCTTTCCGTCCACGTCTACCAAAGTAATTGTAGGGCTCTGCCAAAGGATGGGAAAGTAAGATTACAAACCAAAAAATGTGGACGTAAACCAACAACTCTAACAACCGTAATAAGCAAGGGTTTAAGGCCAATTCAACAGAAGAAGTTTATGGAACATGCAGAAGTAAGATCGCAGTAAGTTAATGAGAAATTACGCAGCAGCAGTGGAAGCCACAGTTGAAGGTAAAATGTGTTAATTAGAAAACTTGGGCCTCGCCTAAAATGATCCATCACTTTGATGGCTGGATGGCAAAGAGAATTGCCAAACATCCATTTAACAACCACACTGTCAGAAAAACAACATGCCCAACAGTCCATGGAGTGAAAGTGTAACTGAACCTGAATAAAAACTGATGCAGTTACAAAGCCATAGTTATTACTGATTTCAGGCAATGGTACATGAAACCTGGAAGAAGGCAATCAGAACAGAGAGAGAGAGACAGAGACAGAGACAGAGACAGAGAGAGAGAGAAAGAGAGAGAGAAGCAGATATAATGATATTTGACAAAATGGAGAAGGAACTGGTCACAAGAGCCCCATAATCACAATTACAACCGTGTGTGCATGGGTCCCGCAGGATAGTGGGGGAGAGAGAGAGAGGTGAGAAAACAATTTGTGAAGTGTGAACAGCAACAGAAATGTCTGATGACATACCGCTGCGTGCACAGCCAGATGGATTAGGTGGGGGTGTATATTCTGAATACTGATGAGCAACTCGCTCAACGCGTTCATCAGCAATTGGACGCTCATTAGAGGGTTGCCTATGCTTCTTGCAGAAGGATAGCAAACGGATGCACTGGTCTTCTTCATCATCATCCACAGCCAGCAGAAATAGTCTGTCCTCATCCTCAAGCTACATGATCACAGCAATGCCGAAATAAATAGATAAACAGATCCAAATGACTCGTATGAGAAGCATCTCCAGAAATGTAATAGAAAGAGGAGAATCTACCTCAACACACAAACCAGCAGCACGGGCACAAAGTGGATGATACGCCGCATAACAAGTATTGTTTGAACACTGCCCAAAATTTCCATTTAGAAAGAATCCATAATCAGAAATGAGTATGGAAGACCACAAACGTAAAACAAGTTTTTAAGGATATAGATTCTCTTCTTTCACTTTAAAGTAGGAGAATACCGATCACAGTTATATTTCAATATTAGGGCCTTCTTTGTGCAAAATTGTTATTCTAGTTAGAGCAGATTGCTATTTAAAACATATAGACGAATAGGTGTAGCAGACACAATAATCAAGCACGTTAAGTTTTTTCATGACCATAGAACACAACTAGGGTTGTAAATGAACCGAGCTGTTCATGAACAGCTCGGTTCAAGCTCGGTTTGTTTAATAAACAAGCCGAGTTTGAACACCATTTTTAGCTCGAATATTAAACGAGTCAAACTCAATTAAACTCGGCTCGACTCGGTTTAGGCTCATGAACAAAGCTCGTATAACTCGACTTAACTCATTTAATAGCTCATATTAAAAAAATACATGTAAATAACAATATATATCCATAAATACATTTGTATACTTACAGTTATATATATAATCTATAATTGTTGTACATATAGATAGTACACTTGTATATATTGTATATCTCTATTATTGGTGTATATGTTTAGGTTTTTTTTTATAAGCACAATTTCATTAAAGAGAGAAGGAGGAAAATGTGAATTCAGTACAAAAACTATACTGAAATCACTCAAAGCATACAAATGAAAAAACTAAGGAAATCAAAATAGTCCAGAAAACGATGGGTGGAGTGGCTACTAGTGTTTCTCACTTGCTTTTTGCAGATGATACTCTAATTTTGTGTGGGGCGGAGGAGGCACAAATTTGTAGCATTAGGTGTTTGTTATTATGCTTTGAAGCAGTTTCGGGGTTGAAGGTAAATCTTTCCAAATCAGAGGTTATTCCTATTGTTAATGTTGGCAATGTGCAGGGATTGGCTTCTATTTTGTGTTGTAGGGTGGCTGCACTTCTCATGACTTATTTGGGGCTTTCTTTGGGTGCCCGATACAAAAGTGTGCAGATTTGGGATGGTATTTTGGAAAGAATGGGAAGGAGGTTGGCGAGATGGAAGCGTATGTACTTATCCAAGGGAGGTAGGATTACTTTGATTAAGTCTACTCTGTCTAGTCTTCCTACATACTTTCTATCACTTTTCCCTATTCCGAGTGTAGCGGCTTTGAGACTTGAAAAGCTACAAAGGGACTTTTTGTGGGGCGCTGATGATGGTGCTCACAAATTTCATCTTCTCAGTTGGGAGAAGGTGTTCTCCTATTCAGTCAGGAGGGCTGGGGCTTAGGAGGATATCTTTGTTCAACAGAGCCTTGTTGGGTAAGTGGTTGTGGAGATTTGGCATTGAGAGGGATAGATTGTGGAGATGTGTGATTGCAGAGAAATATGGTACCACGCGTGGTGGGTGGCTCTCCTTGTCCTCGAGAGGTTCCTTTGGGGTTAGCCTTTGGAAACACATTAATAAAGGCTAGAAATCTTCGGTTAATTATGAAGGGCCTTCTTCGACCGCTAGGAAGACTGTGACCTTTGGAATGGATTGTTAGGGGTCTCGTAGGGTCTTGTGGGTGGGTCTTGTGGGTTATTGTTTTCTGGGAAAGTTTGTAGGCCCGTGGTTTGGTTTCTTCAGTATAGGGCTATTGGGAAAGTTTGTAGGCTCGTGGGTCTTGTGGGTGGGTCTTGTGGGCTATTGTGGAAAGTTTATATGGGTGGGTCTTGTGGGTTTGTTTTCTGGGAAAGTTTGTAGGCCCGTGGTTTGGAGTCAACAAGTTTGTTGACTCCGTTTTAATAAAACTTCTCTTATTTATCAAAAAAGGCTAGAATACTTTTTCTGAGCATATTAGGTTTGTGGTGGGAAATGGTCAACGACTCATTTTTTGGCATGACAGGTGGTGTGGTGGGAGAGTTCTGAGCCGCTCCTTCCCCTTAGTCTTCTCTCTGTCCACCCCCAAGGGTTTGGTGTGGTGGTAAGGCTTCGGCTTGGGTTCTAACATGTCCCAAGTTCGAGCCCCAACATCCCCATTATCGCCCTTGACTTATCTGCTCCCTGGGTTGTGGGGTCGGTCCAGTGGGCCGGGGTTTGTACTTCAGGGTTGGGCCAAAAGGGTCCGGCTTTGGGGAATTTCCTCGTCATCAAAAAAAAAAAAAAAGTCTTCTCTCTGTCCTGTTGTAAGGATGCTATGGTGGCGGATTGTATGGAACTCGGTCCTAGTTCTTTAGTGTGGAATATTCAGTTCTCTAGAGCTGCTAATGATTGGGATATGGAGGAGTTTGTTGCCTTTTACTCTATTCTTTATCAGCAAAGGGTGCATAGAAGTAGAGTTGATGAGATGTTTTGGCTGGGTTCTAAGGGTGGTGTTTTTTATACACTATCACTTTATATTTAGTAATTAGTAACATTTATATATCTATAGTCTATTTACTTATGTTACATATCCTATGTATATGCATGTGTTATGGTTTATATTAAATTTTTATGATATTATCATGTTAAGTTAGCTTATAAAATATATATTTATATGCGTCATTTTTGTATATATAAGCACACAAATTTACTTATGTTACAAAGTGTTCTCATTGATTATGTGTTTGACGTATGCTCATGATTTGCTGGAAAAATTATTGGCTTGTTGTATTTTTGATGCTTGATTGGTTGAAAGGTTTTTCTCATTATCATGTAATTATGATATTAATGTTTTGCAGGCCATATTTTAATTACGAGCTCAAGCTTATATAAAATTTAACGACTCGAGTTCAAACAGGGGTTTTCGAGCTTTATTTGAGCTTATATGTGTTAAACGAGCCGAGCTCGAACATTCACTACTCGGCTCGGCTCGTTTACGGCCCTAAACACAATAATGGATTAAGTTGCTCTCCCCCAATATGCTGCTAAGAGATCTACAGCCACATAGTAGAAAGGCATCTCAACAGTTGAATCCTGGATGTAATGTTCGGGCAAGGAGTGTTTCTTTCATATTACCTCATCCATATGAGCTGGGGTTTGGTCTCTCCTATATTAACCTCCATGTGCAGAGTGAAACTTTGGCACATCACATAGGTTCTTTTCCTACATCAGTTGCATGTTTAGAACATATTTATATAATTTGTGCAATCCAGAGTAAGGATGCTAACAGTTTTGAAGCTCTTTGATCCATCACATGAAGACATCAAGAAAGGAAGGGCCTTCAAATGATACTATTAAAACAAGCATATCTGAGAAGTAAAAACGAAACAATCCAAGCAACAGCAACGAAATTGACATTTTTAGTGGAGGACTTTTTCCTTTTCCTTTGTTTGTAAGTATTAAGAGATGTTACCATGACACAAGCCACTAAACGTGATATGGATAGGATTGGAATTCAGTCCTGCTCTGATCAGGAAAATGAACTTACTTGAATGCAAGCTCCATAAGATACACCACAGATGCTACATAACAGCTTCCAGCGGTCCTGTTTAAGCACACAAATACATATACAATAAAAAAAAGGACAGTACAGAAGTGGCAAAAAACCTTTGCTGAAGCCAGAAGAGTTCACAACAGCGATTCACTTAATCCTCACACAAAGGATCATAAAGCTCTATTTCTTAATTAAAAAAAAAAAAGAAAAAAAATTAGGTAATGGGAATATGAAAACACATGCAACATGATGAGAGAAATACCTTATTGATTCTACTTAGCCCATCAATAGGCTCCATCCTTTTGATATCAGATAAGCAAGTTTCTGCAGCATAAGCAGTAGTTAGAACTTTAAAAATAAATTATCTGCATAACCACAAATGTGAACCAAACACTAAAGCACCAGGTATCCATATTGCACAAGCAAGGTGAGCCCAGCGACCATCAGTTGTCGGCTTCATTGCACCCCCTGAAATGAAAATAATTTTACAGAGTCAATCTTGCATGGTGCATGCCATTACATAAAGCTAGTTCTAACAATATGAAATTACCTATAACTGGACATAGGCAGCAAGGTGGAGCAGGGTTGGGAGCCCCAGGTCGACATAAGTTGCACAACCACAGCACTCCATTAAGAGGTTCGAATTCTCCATAGCATCTAGCATGGACCTAACCAAACAGAAAAGGCAAAGAGAAGTTGTACAAACATCAGCACTTCTGGCAAAACATATGAAAGCAACCACAAAATGAGAGAATTTTTTTTTATATAAGTTAAGCTTTATTAATAGAAGAAACAAAAGAGAACGGAGTCAACAGTACAGGAGACTATACTGAAAAACGCCTAAAACAAACAAGCTAAAAAGCTACAAAAATCCAGATAGCCCGAAAAAGGAAAACCCAACACCACATTAGCCCAAAGAAAAAGAGATTGCAACAAAAAACCCCTCAAACTATCCATTGAAAGCTCCGTATCTTCTAAGCATTTATTGTTCCTCTCCCTCCACAAGTTTCACCAAATACATGAAGGAATCATCTTCCGCACTAACAAAGCAATTGGGTCGTCAAACTTCTTTTTCCAACACCTCAACACATCAATCACCCTCCTAAGCATAACCCAAGAGAGGCTCAAAATGCATAACATGTGCGACCACAACCCTCTAGCCACTGAACAATGAAGAAAAAGGTGATCCATCGACTCTCCATCGCTTTTACACAGGTAGCACCAATCAATCAAGCATAAGCCTCTCCTTCTTAAGTTGTCAATAGTCAAAACTTTCCCATGAGCAGCCTCCCAAACAAAGAGACTCTAGAGAGAGCCGAGTTCTTCCAACACCAACGCCAAATGAAACTTAGCGGAACCTCTCATAAAGATCTTATACATCGATTTAACCAAGACTCCATTTTTGGAACCCTACCATATCATCTTATCTTCCTCCCCTCTCATTAAAACCTTCAAATATAACAAAGAGTACCGAGAATTTGCCAATCTCCAAATCGTCGGCAGTTCTAGCGAATTGAACATTCCAAACAACAACTCCGGAACCTCCCTCCAAACAATCCACCAACATCGCATCTTGGCACCGGGCTAAAGAGAATAATAAAGGGAACGCTAACCTCAGAGGTCTCTCACCACACCAATGATCATGCCAAAAACGACAAAATGAGTAAGAAATTAACCCTAAAAAAATGAACAAACTGAAAAGGCAGATAAAGAATTGATGGAGCCAACAGCACAGACCGAGAAATTTGTTTGCCTAACTGTAGATATGATCTTTTTGTAGATAATTACAACCTACACTTGTATGTGATGGAAACTACATCATCCTCCAACCCTTACTTATAGGGAGGAGATGCTGTTAGGTTGACAGACATTGGCACTAACAGCAGATACGATAGCAACAATTTATAATACAATGATCAACTGCCACGCTTATAATCATGATATACCATGCATCAGAGAAACAAACGAAGAGGCCCTTACCATCATTCTGCATTTATCACATTGCAGGAACAGATTGTTTTCATACTCCTGGATACAAGAGAACGTCAATCAGCCAAAACATACGACATACAGCAACCAAATCATAAAAAAGTCAAGTAGAAAGGGAAAATTGAATAGAGTGGGAATGAAGGGACAGGGTATCCCCACCCAAAAAGAGGCAATATATCACCTCCCAGAGGGAGAAAAATGCTTCCAATTGTGGAACACAATTTCAATCTTGTATAAAAAAGAGTGGCAATGAGAAATCATGCAAAATAAATTTGGTTTTCACCTCATCCATGTGGCAAACACTGCACTTATCAAGGTCTTTCCAATCAACACGAACAGGTCTGTACCCAGCAGACGGTTCTTGATATCTTCTAGAGGCTAACTTACAGAGAGAGAATTTTGAAGAAAGTCTAGATTTAGATAATCCCTGTCAAAAAGTTTTTTTATAATAAGATCAATATATTAGAAAAAATAAAGAGTGAAAACATTACAAAGATTGTACTGAAAACACTTAAAACATACAAACAAAGAAGCTAAGGAAATCACCCGTCAAAAAGTTTCAAATTGTTACAACAACAAACAGTCACTTTTGCCGGCTAATGATTGCAAGAGAAGTATTGACAAAGCAACAAGAAATATCTATCCATTTAGAAAAGTGACTGTTTATGTATCATTATTTCTTGCCGTAAGAATTCATGCCAGAGATCAGTAGAACTACAGGAAATAATTGAATTATTCCTAGACCAAATCAACTGATGCATGGGTTCCAATAAACTGCATAAGCGGAACCTAACCTTAATCAAGAAATCATGGTGTTCAATTTAGAGATCATGCTCAATCAGTATATGTTAGTCAGATAGCAAAGACACCTATTGACATGACTCCTCACAACAATCGGCAACTTGACTTAAGATAGTTGCAAAGTTCTGATAGATATTTCAAACTGTGATATTGTTCAATTTAGGTATCTTATTGAACAAAACTTGTGATATTGTTCCTCCATTGATCATGATTTCCAGATTCCCGAGAGGGTTAGGGAATTACATTCTAGAAAATTCAAACCCATTTGGGGGTGTGTTCGCTGTCCAAATCTCTAAATTTATTTGCCAATCCCAGACTCAAAGAAGAAACAACTGGTTCAATCTCATATAAAAGAATGAAAGAAGAAAGATTTGATCTAATTTTTCATCTAAAAGATACTCGATTCAATAGCATACACAGAATAAAACATCTCATCTTATTTGAATGTTTTTTCTTTTCAGAATGATAGGATATTTAATTTGATCCACGCACAGAATAAAAGTATGATTACATTGTTATTTCATCGTTCTGAAATAGTAGAGACTAGTACTAATAAGATCTAATACCAAACATAGAAAAAGCTAACATCCCTCTCAATCTTCCTTAGATTTCTTCATGCAACTGATATAGTACTAATTTTTCCTTGAATAGCTGTCTCGTGATGTTTTAATTTCTTTTGAGTTAACATGCCACACATATAATAGAAACAACTTAAAGCATAAGTGCTTCTCAAGTGTCCCAACGTAGCATCAATTTGGACCATGACCGCATGTAGCAAACCAACTAAGCCTACCCCAATCAAACAGTGTACCAAGCACAAGAGCACAATTCCTTTACCACAATCCCAAACAGATAATGTTCAAAGCAACTTTGTCCACAATTACAGATGTTAAACTAATATCAGGGGGAAAAAGGTGACCAAAGATTACAGAACTCTTTTAACATTAATTTTTTTTTATAAGTAAAGGTTTTATTAAAAAGACAAAGAGTTAACAGTACAAAATGTTGTACTGAAAACATCTAAAACATACAAGCTAGAAATCTACAAAAATCTAGAAAATCCAAAAACGGAAACCCCAGCACAGCATTAGACCAAAGGAAAAGAGACTGTAACATGTGACTCTTAAGACTCTCCATCATTGACTATATATGACTGAAATTTCAAAAATATAATTTTACAGGCCAAAAAGAGACTATAATTAAACAGAAAGGCAGCGACACTTCTGGATATTGACTCATTACAAGACACAGACTGCAAATATCTAGTTGACAAGGGAGCAAACAGAGTCTAAGTACAAATAAAGAAAATTCATGGGCAATATTATTTAATGGTATACCTTTATAAGCTTCATAACTTCAGGATTGGAGAAACCAAACATATCAGAACCAGATTTATAGATTCTTTCTCCTCCAGCACCAGCACTTGAACAATCAGAGCTACTTGTTTGTACTTTTTTCATCCTTTTGTATATTTTATTCCAGCAGTCAGATGGAGTGGATCCTTTAAACTGAAAAGTAAAATACAAGGAAAAATCCATAACCACATATTATATGCTACATATGCATGCATGTGTTTGCACATAACTATGTGGTAATGCAAGGAGAAGCAAACATGCACAAGGACATGGAAAAACGGAAAAGAAACAACAAATTTTTTATGCTTTGGCCAAATGCAAAGAGATATGACTATTAAAGAAGGGGTTAGTACAAAATGCTAATTGAATCAGATGAGAAATAAAATTTTACACAAAAACACATCAATGTCAACTTAAACATACATTGGAGAATTTCCTGTCATCTTCTACCCATTTATAAAACCCTTTTCCCACAGTACCACCCACACCAAGAACATATCCAAGGTGATTGTCTTACTAAACATGAGCAAATGAGTTCGCAGTCGCGCATAGTCCACTATTTAGTTCTGAATTAAAAGAAAATCCTCAAATTCTAAGGCTCCGTTTGTTTCGGCGTAAAATGAGGAAAATAAGAAAATATTTGCAGCTGAAAATATTTACAAGAAAAACAAAACAAGTTTTAGTGTTTGGCTAATTCATTGAAAATAAACATATAGTGTTTGGTTGTCACTTGAAAATTTAAAGAATATTTTGTGAGCTTTTTTAGTTTTGATGTACCTCTAGATCCAGAATAACAATCATATTAGAAGGATCTAGACAGATACTTCCTCTAATTATCCATTTGAATTATCAAAGGCTCCAATCGGGAAAGTTGTGTTTTTCTTACAAATTTGTCAATCAGCAAATGAAGAGTTATCTATAAAGCTTCGACTCATCAGAGCCTTCTTGTAACTTTATCTCAGCAAACTAATTGCGAAAATGTGGAATCAAAGTTCAAATGATAGCAAGATATTAAAAATAATAAAAGGAGATCTAATAAAATACGAATTACAACCTAAAACGCTAAAATAAATTTTTATTATCGATAAAGATATTAAAAATACTGAATAACAATAAAAATAATGTCTAACATAAAATTCCCAAAACTAGCCACTTTCATAATGATAAATTAATATTCAACATTTTGGTAGAGAATAGAGAAAAATTAGTTAGCTGAAAAATAATTTAAATTTTTTTGTTAAGAGAAAAAATAGTAGATAGCATATTTTGCGATAGAATAGATAAAAAATAGTCACCTGAAAAATAATTTAAGTTTATTTTGTTACTAGAGAGAATATAGATGAGAAAAAATAATAGATAGCGTCTGTTAGATAAAATAGAGAAAATATGGTCATCTGGAAAATAACTTACGCTTCTTCAAAGGGTAAGTTGTTTTCAGCCTGATATGAGTTATTTTCCTTTAACTGCTTATCTCATTTTCCTTTGACTTTTTTTTCAGCACCTACCAAACACATGTTTTTTAAAATATTTTGCATGAAAACATATTCAATCGAAACAAACGCAGTCTAAAACAATTAATTCACCGATCCAATAGCACATCTAAAGTCATCATTTATGCACAGGGAAAACATGAGTTCAAGATAGGATAACCTTGTGAAGAAAGGCAAAGAAATAAGCATGAACAATGTCATAAACTCAACAAAAGTGTTAAGAGTAAATTAATTGAGAAATATACATTCATTTAGACACATTGCACACTAACCTGCTCTCCATTATCTAATGTCACTCTGAACAAAGGTCGAAACTTTGAGTCAGCATCTCTCACCACTTCCATCTTATACAAGGCACACACGCTTGGATCTGACCCCTCGGAATCAAAAGTGGAAATGTTATGGAACTGACAAAATGATTAAGATAACTAGAGAAACTTTAAGCATGATTTATGGTGATACACTGTGAGAAGCGAAAAACATATCAAGGGATCATTAAGATGCTCTACCAGTTATTGAAGAAAACTTCCTCAAAGCAGTATATCCTTCAGGCCAAATGACTCTCTCATCCTGGAAATATTCTGAGTCCTTGACCATCTTTCCTGCAACAATGTTTCATATGCTCATGAGCGGAATAATTGTCTCGAAACCCCGTCAGTCAAATTATCAAATACTCTTTTCCACATGTGTTTTGCCTATTAATAGTAAACTAGAAGATCCCAAAGGCGCAACATACAAATTAAAGAAAAAACTAAACAGGTATTATATTTCCCATCTGAAGTTGACAAAGCAAAAATGTAAAAGAATGCCGATGATGCCATGTCCTCAGACATTTCAACTTTCAACTCCCTAAACCAAGGTCTTGATGACAACCCCATAATCTTAAACGTAGGTACGAAAATTTGGCCGAACGCATGAAATGAACATGCTTATACAATATCCAAACTTATAGAAGGAGCAGTTCAAAAACTACAGAGAATTACCAAGGCTCATAATTTGCAAATCCCCAATAACATAGGGAGAAGTTCTAAGGCCCTCTCCTGCTCTCTCATTCCCAGTGTCTTCTATGCAATCCTCACTTGTATCTGTACTCCCTCCATCATCTTCACTTGCACTTCCATTATCAGTTGTAATTCCATTTTGCAGCTGTAGCATTCTTCTTGGAAGCTTTTGTTCACTCAAATACCTGATTAAAGACACAGTATTGAAATAACTGACATCTCAAGTGAAACAGGACCTAGGGAACTCTTTGGATTGAAATAGCATACAGAATAGAAACTGAAAATGCTCAAGAAAAGACTTGCCATTGAATCCCATACTAAAGCTGTCTTAGTACTCTACAGCCCAAAAAACAATTTATTGGTTGTAATAACTTGTGGCATGATATAAAGTATGCTAGGCCAATGAGAGTATCTTGACAGGAACATGGAGTAAATAACAAATAAAGATCTATTAGCCCAGCATATTTGTATCCTAAAGCCCAACAGTCGTCTTGTCAATCATAATAAGTTGTCATTTGATTGAAGGCAAGTCCATAAGGCAGCCATCAATAGAAAGGAAAATAACTTACGGAACTTACTTCCAAGGTTTAAATACATATCACAACCTATTCAACCCGCAATTACATATAATAGTTCACAAGGACAGAAGCACAAGGATACGAAATGAACAATACAATAATCTCAGAGAACATCTTTGACGTAAGCATGCCCAAGTTCAAGAAAATATGCTATTAAACAAGCATGATTTTGGAGATATACTGTCAAAAAAAACCCACATAACTGAGTCTAATTCCTGAAAATTCTAAAGCAGGCATGTTCAATATAGTGTAACGAAAGATGGAGGCTTGTATGAAAAGATCTAATCACATCACTTAAGCCGAAATGTGCTCCCTATAAAGACTAACGTTTTTGCTTCTTCCAAGCCGCGAACGAAACGAGGCTTCTTGCACTTCAGGTGGAAAGAAGAAAGGAGTCCCTTGAGAAATGAGATAACCTGTTTCACTTTAATCCTGGATAACGACAAGAAAACCGCTATGAAGTCAGCTTAAAAGAGCTGATTTCAATATATGCCTTGTGCTATAACTTTTCATATTCCAGGAAAACACAACTTCCTGTCAACTTGAAGGATCACAAACCTTGCGAAATCATGCGTGCCAAAAAACTGCACTGGAACTGACCTTCCTCCTGAAATTTTACTTAAACCTTTATGACCACCAATGAGTGACTCATCCACAACTATTGCTGGCCACATAGCATGACCTGCAGTAATACAATTGCAAGAAATTGGTGCGAAATTAAACAGCTAAAACATAAATGTTTAAGTGCACCAAAAGCCAACCAACAGTTAAAAGAACAGAAAAAATGCTATAGATATAATAATAACCAAGTCTTAAGAACTATTAGCACAAGAGAGAAGCATAACAATCGGTGTAAAGGCCAACTCAGCCGCTTACTGAAATCATAGCCTCAAAGGGCTGGGTAGCGCCGCTCTTTTTCTAATAAAGTGAGACCCTTAATCCCACATGGAGTGAAAAAGGAGGAATGTGAAGCTAAGTTATATATTGGGACCTTACTAGGTAAAATTAGGCCTTATAATGATTCAAAAGAGCTTTTAAAAGCAATCTTGACTAGTCCTTCTGGAGTCAAAGCACGGATGCGGTTAGCGCTTCCTTTGGCCATTAGAAATAGTATCAAAGCAGTCGTAGTACCCACCAATGCAAACTTGGTAGGCCCGACAAGCATGTCAAGGGTTTAAGGGGGAGATTGTGAGACCCTTGATCCCATAGAGTGGAAAAAAATGAAGGAATGAGAAGTCAAGTTCCACATGAGGACCTTACTAGGTATAATTGGATAGTCTAATGATCACAAGGAACTTCAAAAGCAATCTTAACTAGTGTTTTGGAGTCAAAGCAAAAATGTGGCATATTTTTATTTTTTTTATAAGCAAGCCAATCTTATTAGAAATAGGGAAGACAATACAAGGGACTATACCGAAATCACTAGTTCAAACAAGCAAGAAAACTAAGAAAATCAGCAAAATCAGCAAAGAGGCCATCTAACAACGCATTAGTCCAACAGAAAAGAGAAAATAACATAAAACCCTGCAACTTGACCAAGGACCAAGAACAACTATGAAAACATCTATTGTTCCTCTCCCTCCAAAGGTTCCACCAAATACAAGCGGGAATCAATCTCCAAATAGACTTAGCGAAGGGGTTAGTGAACTTCCTTTCCCAACTCCACAGCACATTCACCACTTTCTCAGGCATCACCCAACAATAGTTGACAATACTGAGAACATGGTTCCAAAGCCCACGCAACCCTACTTATTATCCTTTATCAGTCAAGTAAGCCAACAATTTGTAGCATTGGAGAAGAAAAACAGCCTAGCAGCATCTGAAATTGTCTATTCACCCGACTTCTCTCTATGCTAAAACGCTAAATCATTTGGGCTAATTGTTTAAATTCAACCAAAAAACCAAGAAAAGGGATCATAAAAGGACATGAATTTACAAATCATTTGTGCCTGATACAACCTAAAGTAACAATCTTATTTAGGCTCACCAGTGACTTTATGTAACAGCTAAACGCAAAACTTCTACATAAATAGAGAACTAAAATTACCCAATCCACGTAAATAGTGTGAGTACTCATGTCATGCTAGAAGCAATGGTCTACGAGAATCTATTATAGGAAGTGGAATACACCAAAAGAAGTCCGTTGGGACGTCATCTTCTTAAATTATGACATTCTAAACCAGTTAAAGCTTCATTTACTTTTTCTTTTAAAGGATCGGTAACTAACCCATGCACCTAGTGAGTCTTGTAACCAGAATCACACCCTCCACTTGAAAGAGGGTGCTCGTTGAGCTAGAACTCATCCCCACACTTAAAGCTTTTATACTATAACAGATATAACCTTTGATTCCTACAAGACGTTGTTCATCTTTATCATGGAGCCTTGCAAGTAGATGCCAAAATTTGGAGTTATTTGGCGTTACAATAAACTCTTCTCTTCAAAAAGATAAACTAAATTAAGAATGAAAATCATAAAAAATCTCCCACAAACGACCTGGAACATAATTTATTTACTTACAACAAATGTACAATTAAAATACTCACATTGAAGTCTCATAAAAAATCTAAGAATCCAAAAGAAAAGAAGACCTCGTGTCAATTGACTAAAAGAAAGTTTTACTGGAAGTATTGTGGAAACAAATAAGCATGCATAGAGTTCCAAATCAAAATCGTGGCATAACCATACCCCTCCCTCTGCCGGTCACTGGATTCCAAAATAGAGTAAAAATAAATGCTTCAAATCATTGGTATTTGATTCAGACCTATTCTAATAAAGTCAAGACCACGAGCTTTTACAAATGGAGCTATATTTTCTATTAAAGATCCAATATGGAACAAAATGCGGCTAATTCACTTGGATAGCACCTGCTGCAATAGAAATTTCTGAATGGTAGTGACTACTAAAGACAACTTCTTTACGCCTATCGAAGGACCTCGTGAAGGGATTTCCAAAATTACAAGTAGTAGGTCAGCCTCAAAGGATCAGAGAATTACTCAAGCCAGACTTAGTCTCTGTCCTACCATAGGAGTAGAATCTAAGAATGGACGTATGGACTTTCCCAGAACCTATGTTGAAAAATCTGTTTACCTGTTTATACCAAAAAATTTACAGGGCAAAACTTAAACATTAGTTAAGAAAATGCAGTAAAAAGTGTCTTTCAATGTCTGCTCAAAATAAAATCCTAACACTTTTTTTTCTAGTTCTCTAAGCTTGCAAGAACAAAAAGATTAAATTTCAAAAAGGAGACGGATCAAAAAAAATTAAGCACAGACCGGTAAGCTTGCCCCATATGATATCCCCACGCTCAATCTCTTGACAATCATCCAAACTTGCAGCCAGCACAACCATCTCATTGTAATCATAGACATCACCATCCATACTCTTAACACTGCAACTCAAGCTCAAATGTAGCATCTCTTCATGAGATACAAAGAACTTAACTTTCTCATTTGAGATAATCAGATCCTCTTCATCACCATCTTCATATTCTACCTGCATTGGCTCATATGAATGTCAAGCTATGAAGACCCCAATATACTAATTCGAATAATCAAAAAATTTAAACAACTCAATGCTAAAACGAAAATTATAAACATGAGAACCCATACATGATGTTGATTAGTCTCTGGATTGTAGCACACAACTCGACCAGAATACCAATCGACATCCAATGGCCAATAAACCTGTACCCAACGAACTTACTCTTATTCCACAACCGTTGTTACTTCAATGTCAATAAGTCGAGGTCGAAAATTATAGAATTGATAAGAAAACAAAAAAGAGCTTACAAAGTTCTTGCCTGGCATTGTAATCCAATAAAGGTTTTTGGATCAACATCATCGAAACTCAACCTGGTACAGGCACATTTAAAGTTGTCCCACATTAATCCAGATTACAGCTGTCCCTAGTGAAATAAACAACTTTCAGAGACAATTGCAGTGAATGCCAGTGAATACCTGACCCATCTCTTCGTAGAAGGAGAATCGGCCAAAACGTTCTCGCAATTCTCCGAAGAATTACGCTTCCTTTTCCGCGAATGACTCACAACACAATTACCATTATCATTATTACGATTACGGGAATCCCTCAATCGCGGCCCATCCAGTTTGCACAAGACGCTAGCGTCCACGCCCAAGTTTACCAGCTCACTACTCCCAACTCGCCGTTTATTCTTCTTCTTGTTCAACAACCTCCCCCCGACATTTTCATCAAGCTCAGAAGTTTCTTGGGCGCGAGAGCATAAAGAATCGTAGAAGGAGGAATAGCGGAATCTCTTGTGGCGGCGCGAGTAGACATGGATAAGAGGGGGTCGCCTATGGAGGAAAACGGAGGGTTTGTAATCGGGATTGGGGTCGTTGGCAATGAGCTTCCGGGCTTTCACTTTCTTGGACATGACGTTGGAGGAGAGGCTGATGCTGACGCTGACGCAGCAACGAGAGGTGGCGGAGTAGACGTGGTCGAGGGGGAGGTACCGAACGGGAGTGCCCCCGGGGTTGTGGACGTCGACGGTGGTATTGTCTTCCTGGTGCTTTAGAGCGAATGCCATGGACTTATGGGGGCCTGGGGGGGAAGCGATCGAGGAGAGAGCAAAAGCAAAAGTAATCCGCCTCACATTCGCTCCCTCTCGCCCTCTCGCTCTCACTCCCAAACACTCTAGAACGGAATGGAACGGCAATGGAGTGAAGTATATTCTCGAGGGTAACGAAATTTTGCGTAAGGAGGGTGGATTAGGGATTTAAAGAAGTGTACAAGGATGGGGATCGGTATTTTGGTGGGAGGGTTTTGGCCAAACTATCGGTTTCCCGCCGTGTGGCCCAAGGGGAGAGAGATTGAAGTCGCCCCAGTGGCACTGAAACGTAGGTGCATTAATAAAGCTAACACCATTTTTTTCTCTTGGAAAGGAAATAACATGTAGAAGTTTTTTTTTTTTTAAAAAAAATTGTAGATTAGTTAGGTGTGCCTTATCCCATTTTAGAATCAGTCCTCTAGCTTAGGGAAAAAAAAAAAGATCTGTTCTTCTAAAATTTAAATTTAAAAAGATGTGTTCTTCTATTTGTGAATTCAAGATCTCTCTTAATTATCCGTCTATCTGAAAATGGAAAATACTTACTTGGCCAATCTTAGTGGATGTTCGGTTAAGTTATGTTTTGAGAATTTTTAGGTAATGTTAATTTTATTGGTATGCGTGTTGTAGTTATTTTTATGTAGTGTTAAAAATGATGTTTAGTTGTAGAATTTTTTGTGTTGTGAAGATTCTAAAAAATTCTGAGAATACTGGTTAAACGAACAGGCCCTTAGGAAACGGAAAATACCTTTCAGTTTAATTTGCAGCCTATAAAAATTAACTTATCGTACAAATTACAGAAAGTCTTAAGAACTGCTCTGAACTGAGTAGAGTCTAGCTGGTAGAGAACAAATCACAGATGCATTCTTTTTTCGCTGAATCATCACAGATGCATTCACTTCGTTCTCATTTCTACAATATACTGATTTTGGAGACTTTCCGCTTTCTGTTGTATCCTCACCAAACTGCAGGGAGGGAAGAGTTGCATTGTTTAGCCCTAGTGATTCCTTTTGCGTTTTGAAAAAAATCAGCTATTTTTCTAATTTCTTTAATTCACATGCAAAAAGCCCACAAGATTTTTTTTTTAAATGCCATGTTATAAGACGTGTCCTAAGATTGCCATGTAAGTATTTTTTTTTCTTCCTTTTAGTTTTAATTGTTTTTGGTAACTAACTTGATTTGTGTTGTGGAGATTGATAAAAAAAGTGAATAGATAAATAATTGAGGAAAAATCATAGTTAGTCCTGTATTTATAGGCTAAAATCAATTTCGTACTCGCAACTATCAAAATGGTGATTTGTGTCCTTTATCTTTTGAAAATTATTAATATTTGTGTCCTTTATCTTTTGAAAATTATTAATGTACGCCTTCCGTCCAAATCAGGCGTTAAGTTAGACGTAAAACATATAAAATGACCGAAATGTTCCTTCGAGATAAAATTTTAAAAAATGACAAAATTTAAGAAATAAATTAAAAATAAATAGATTATTGAAATAGAGTTTCAATAGTTTTATTTTAAAAATATTACTTTTTAAAAAAATGTTCTTTTTTATTTTTGATGAATTTTTCAATAGTTTTAGTAATTTTGTATTGTAAGGGCATTTCGGTCATTTTTTCATACTTTTTCCCTCTGACTTAACACATAATTTGAACGGGAGCGTACATTGATGATTTTCAAAAGATAAAAGGCTCAAATCTTTGTTTTGATAATTGCGGGTACGAAATTGATCATAAGAGGAGAACACACCAGCTCCCACTTCACAAGGTAGTACTTATGCACCTTCTCATCGCTGCCCCACAGGAAATCTCGCTGAATCTTTTCCAACCTCTTAGCCACAACAACCGGAATAGGGAATAGAGATATGAAATAATTAGAAAGGCACGAAAGAGTAGACTTAATAAGAGTAAGCCTACCCCCCTTAGAAAGATACATCCTCTTCCACCCTGCAAGCCTCCTCTCCATCCTTTCGATGATCCCATCCCAAATATGCACACACTTGAAACTAGCCCCCAATGGAAGACCCAAATATCTCAAAGGAAGCGAAGACACCCCACACCCCAAAATACCCGCCAATTCCTGAACATTGTCAACCCTGCCAATAGGAATAACCTCAGATTTTGCCAAATTAATACGAAGGCCCGAAACCGCCTCAAAACACAAAAGAAGGCATCTGAGGCTCCGAAATTGATTCGCCTCCGCTCCACACAACACCAAAGTATCATCCGCAAAGAGCAAATGAGAAATGCATACACAACCTCAAGAGCCACCTCCAACCATGAACCACTCTAATCTCCCCCGCTCAACCGCTTTTCCCAACATACGGCTAAAGGCTTCCATGACAATCACGAACAAAAGTGGGGAAAGAGGGTCCCCCTGCCGTAAGTCACGAGAGCTCCCAAAAAATCCTTCTGGGCAACCGTTAATAAGCACAGAAAACCTCACCGAAGAAATGGAGAACGAGATCCACCTACACCATTTTTCACCGAATCCGCATCTCCGGAGTAGGTACAAAAGAAACTTTCAGTTCACATGATCATAGGCTTTCTGAACGTCCAACTTGCATAGCATTCCCGGCATCCCAGATCTCAACCTCGAATCTATGCACTCATTAGCAATGAGCACCGAGTCCATAATCTGTCACCCTCTGACAAAAGCGCTTTGAGAAGGTGATATAATCTTGTCCAGAACAAATTTCAGCCTATTAGCCAAAACCTTGGCTAAAATCTTATAAACTCCCCCACCAAACAAATAGGACGAAAATCCTTAAGATCAACCGCCCCTGGCTTCTTGGGAATGAGGACAATGAAAGAAGAGTTCATACTCCGAACAAATCGCCCATCCCTAGCAAACTCATTAAACATCGCAATAACATCCAGCTTAATAATCTCCCAACAAGCTTGGTAAAAGGCCAAGGAAAAACCATTCGGACCCGGCGCCTTATCACCATTGAGACTATGGACCACCCCCGTCACCTCCTCCACATCAAAAGGTCTTTCAAGCCACTCCGCATCATCCTCCAAAATACTCGCAAACTCCACCCCATCCAAAGTGGGTCGCCAAGCAAAAGGTTCTTCAAATAAAGAAGAGTAAAAATCAACAATCTCCCTAGAAATCTCCACTGGATCCTCCACAACCTCCCCATCCACCTCCAAGCTTGAAATAAAGTTTGCCCTCCTATTAGCATTAGCCACCCTATGAAAGAACTTAGTACATCGATCTCCCTCCTTCAGCCAAAGAGCCCTAGACTTCTGCCTCCAGCTCGTCTACTTCATAGAAATCAAGTTTTCTAGCTCCCTAGAGACCTCCATGGGGTGGGAATGGGCGAAAGAGTTCGATTTTGGCACGATGTTTGGTGTGGTGATAATCCTTTGTCTGTGTCTTATCCGGTGGTTTATTCTTTGGCTTGTAATAAGGAGGCTATAGTGGCTGATTGTATGGAGGGGAATGATGATAGTGTTGTGTGGAATGTTTCCTTTGTCAGGGCTGCTAATGACTGGGAGCTGGAGGAATTTTCTGCGTTTTTATCCTTGATGTATGGGTTGGTGATAAGGAGAGGGGAGGAAGATAAGACCATTTGGACTGGTTCTAAGAATGGTTTGTTCTCGGTTAAGTCCATGTACTCTATCATGGCTAGTAGGAGAAGTTTGTCTTTTCCTTGGAAAGGAGTGTGGCGGTCAAAGTGCCCTTCAAAGGTTTCGTTCTTTGTGTGGGAGGTTATGCATGGGAAAATTCTTACTTCTGACAATCTTCGAAGGAAAGGTATCTACATTGTTGAGTGGTGCTATCTTTGTCGGGAAGATGAGGAGTCGATCGACCATGTGCTCCTCCATTGTCCGTTCACGCGGGGGCTTTGGAATCACGTGCTTGGTATTATGAAAGTTCATTGGGTAATGCCGGAGACGGTGACGGGAGTGTTGTGGAGTTGGAATCGGAGGTTCTCGAATCCGATTGCCAAGGCTATTTGGAGAATGATTCTTTGGTGCATTTGGTGGTGCATTTGGAGAGAACGAAATAATAGATGTTTTGAGGATTGTTCATTGTCTTTGGTGAAGTTGTAAAAATGTTTTTCTCTATCTTTGTTTAGTTGGGCTAACGCGTTGCTTGGCTGCCCTTTTGTTGATTTTGATGATTTCCTTAGTTTTGTGTCTTGTTAAGACTAAGTGGTATCGGTATAGTCTTTTGTGCTGTTATCGCTTTCTTAATAAAATTGGTTACTTATAAAAAAAAAAAATTCCCCGAAATGACTTGTATGAAAATTTTTTATGTTTATTGTAATGGAAAGATATGAATTCATGGGAAAAGAAAGACTATTTTACAATTATTTTGTTAGGCCAAAATCTTAAGACACAAACACCAACTAAATTATGAACTCAAAACGGTAGGATCAGCTCCAGCTCTACCATTAGTAACTTCCATCTTCCTTCAAAACGGGGAAGAAAACCATGTCCATAACATGAAAATCCTGAAGAATGGCATACACTCGGGCAATTATATTCGTTAGTTATGTACTAAAAAATAGATTAAAAAAAAAACTAGAGAAGCAGGTGGGTTCATTATTGGTTAGAATTGTGTTCAAAGAATTGCAATGATGTTCTGAGCAATAAAATAACCAAAAAATAATATATATTATCTCTTAATGGACCCACTTAGAACAAAAGGTAAAACCCTAACTCTAGGATAATAAGACCATAAATTCATGCTATCCATGCACTATATTTTCCTATACATGCTTTTTAAATTGGTAAGACAAATTTATTTTAATAATTATAATTCATTAGATGTAAAAATTTAAAGAACAAGGATAATAAAATAAAATATACTTCATCAATGATTAATAATATTTTACAATAAACACAAGAATCTCTACAAGTAATTTAAAAAGTAACAAACTTCTAATATAAAATAACAATAAGCAAGGACCAACTAAAATATTCAAATACAACACAAAAAGCAAGGACCAATTAAAATCTTCCTCCTTTGACACATCAATGTTCTCTTGAATTTTTAATCAGCTCTAAATATACCAAAATGAGGAAGAGATTAGTTAACCTCACTGGGAAGCAATAAAGAATATGACAATGGGAAATACTTAACAATAAATGATAGAGAATAGTCTATCACAACAAATCAATCAAATTTCTTAAAGAGCCCAAATCAAATTCAATTAAATGCCCAATACCAGACGAAAGGTAATACCAAAAAATAAAGCAAATTTCTTAAATAGCATTAGTTTCAAAACCAAACTACACTCATTGTCTGCAAGTGTACATTAAGATTCACTATTTTCTATCACCTTACAATTTAGGATTAGTAATTTATCATCAATGAACATACAACCCTAGAGACAGGTGAGATGGAGGGTTTCGAAAAGATATATAATCATTAGTATCTTTGTATACATAAGAAATGAGAATGTCGAGGTTGAAGTAACTAAACGCGTGGAATACCCCAATTGAAATCACTCAACTAAGTGTCAATTCCAATAAATTGGAATTAGATTATAAACAAAGGAAATAACACAACATTCCAAAGTAATGTTCATATAATTCACATCATTGCAGAAAATAGCTCCGAAACTCAAGTCTAAAGAATAGAATTTGACTCAATTGCATGCAGCAGAAAACATTTTGCATATAATAAGGATCAACAAGTTTTTATAACATTGATGAAAGCTAGTACCATAACTCTCAGTAAGGAATAAAACGGATTGTCCAAATTTATTTTTGGACTCGTTTTACACAAACAAGGAATAAAACCTGTAAGACATATAATCCACCATTATCAAAAGGCAATAGGTCTTTTTTTAAAAAAAATTACAGAATTTTAGAAAAAAATATTAAAAAACTTCAAAATCATCTCTCTCACTTATCAAATATGTATTTACATCATAATAAACATAAAAAATTTACTCAAATCATCTTTCTCTACATTTTTTTCACTCATTCCCATAACTTTTCTATCTCTCAAACATACTTCAAAATTTCCACTACTTTCTCACAAACCAAATAAAAACTCTAATCTACCTCAATTTTCACAACATCATCAAAACTTTCTAAAAATCCCTAAATTCAACTAATCAGCCTCCTTCTCCACAGGGTCTCCATTCTCCTCCCTTTTTCATAGGGTATCCTTCTTCACCAATCAGCCTGAATTCTCTAGCAAATAGTACTAGTCAATTCATTTCTCAGTCTGCACCCATACACAATCTTCACCTCTTTTTTTTAATCATCACACATTTATTAAAAAAAATAGAAAATTACAATCAAGGACTTACAATAGAAATGACCCAATGGGTTAATTACAAGTCAAGAGGGCCGAAACCAATAAATGAGTACACAAGATCCTCGATGGATGTGGGCAAGAAGCCCGCAACAAAGGGACCCGCAAGCCATAGATAGTGGGAAGATCCACATAAAATGGGCCAAAATGCCCATTGAAAGTAACAACCACTGCACAAGGCAGTGACGACAACCACTAAAGGAGGGATCGTCGCATCATCGTTGATCTTGCTCCCTTAGAGCACTTTACATGCAAATACCAACTGTAAATACAACACAAAAAGTAAACACGCGACAAATAAACATACTAAAACACCCAAACAGGCTCTAAACAAGCTGGTAAGTCCAAAAGGACGAATTGCTAAGGTAGGTAGCGGACTAAGCCTAGTAGACCTTGGCTAGATCTAAGTCAGAGGGGTTGGTGGCGGGGGTGGCAATGGGTGGAGATCCACAGCCTTGGAGGGAGGTCAAAAGCCGCTGAGACCGATCCAGGGGAGCGTGGAAAGTCACAGGAGGTGGAGGAGCAATTTGTCGTGACCACAAATCTAGGCATGTAAGATCCACACGCACCACATGGGGCATCTGACTTAACACGTGTCGCCTCCATCACGATGGAGATAGGTCCTTGCGAAGATCGGGGTCGTCTGAGTTCATACTTGGGTCGTGTACCAGTCAAATCTTTTGGGAAATTGTTGTCCGCTATTCGTGTACCACCAGAATAGAAAAATAAAAAATCCACAACCAGCTAGTCGAACTAGAGAAGGAGAGAAGGAAAAGGGAGAAGGGAGAGGGGAAAAAAGAAAGAGGAAGGGAGGAACTGTAGAGAGTTTAGAGAGAGAGAGGGAATTTAGGTATTGATGATACTTCTTGCTTTTGATCCACAACAATCTTCACCTTTATTTCCACTTCCCCTTTCATCAACCATACATATTCGTCCATTCCCACTCTCACCTCCCCACAAACCCATTTCCAAGTTTAGTAAAAAAAACTCATTTCCAAAACTTTGCACATGGCCCCATTTGAATTCAATTCCCATTTATAAAACTTATCGTCATTAATGCACAATGTTTTGTCAAATCTCCCTTAAAATTACCTTCTTTCCATCAAATCTCACCAATTCCTTTTTCAAATAACAGTAAAAATCTCCCACTATTTTTAACCCGAAATCCAAGCGCATGTTTTTCACACTTCACATCACACAACCCACCGAAACACTACTTACCTTCTTTCTTTTTTCTAGATAAAGCAGGGCCAAATCTGCGGGAAATGGGACAAGGAAATTCGATCTCCTGATCGAACCCTCTCCAAAAGGAGGAGGCGCCAACTGAGCTATCGCTCCCAACTAGCAACACTACTTACATTCACCTTCCACAAGAATGTGCCCCAATCCCGATCCCCCTATCTCTGGTAAAAATTTGTTCACCTTTGAAGATGAACTGTCTATGGAATATTTGGTTGATTTTGAGCTTTCGGTGATATATCCTAATACTCCACTACCACTTCAGTATTCTGAAATATTATCACCGACCCCCCCTCCCAATCCATTTTCATGTGGCTCTTCTGGACAACTCTCCTCAGTGTGCGCCCTCTTAATCCACTCGTGTCTCCCATTTAGGCTAAACTCCTAGGCCTATTCATGTCAATCTGGGCTCAAGTTGGGAACTATATGATCGGTCTTGTTTGAGGTCTAATAATTTGGGCCCAAAAATTTAGGTTTAATAATAAAAAATTCATCACATAATTTTTTATTATTATAATATTTATTAAAAAATTTATCTCTCTTCACTTTCACCAACTCCCATGGCGTTTGTCAACTTACAATTTTACCCCAAAATTTTTAACATCATTACATTCTCATTCTCTCTCCTTATTTTCTATAACTTTTTTTTTTCACTTTTTCACCTACTTTTTTATTCTCTCTCCTTACTTTTTCTCTAACTTTTTTTCTACTTTTTACTAACTTTTCCACTTTTTCATTCTCTCTCCACACTTTTTCACAACTACTAAAATTTTACCCTAAAATTTTACTTACACAAACACCATGATCTTTACTTTATAATATTTTCCAAATTCCGATACCCAAAATTTTCACCCTCAAACATCCCCGATATTTTGAGCCAAAAAAATAGAATGGACTATACCTCTGCTCAGAATGATTACTGCAGGAGCCGCAGATTACCCGATGTCGTCTCCTGATTTAAATCAGATTTTGGTTGAAAAATAACCCCAAATCCGATTAACCTGAATTTTGCCAATTTCTTACAAAAATACAAGTCTCATAATAGCATGATGAACTCTTGGTACTTGTTCTATTGTTCGCTTAAGTTGCCTAGTAATGACACCTGCATTGATCGTTATGCCATTTTGGAATCGAAACTGGTAATTTTAAATTTTTTATTTTAGGACATATGGTCCCTCTGTCTGCAAATTCAAGGTTTCACTTAATTTACCGTTACTTAAGGACATGCCTGACACATTTTTATCCAAGGATCATAAAAGCTGATATGCTAAAAAAATTACAAACAAAAACATTTTAAAATAATGGATTAATTACATTACAGGTCCTCGTATACCTCTTTTACAGTTTAATCCTTATGGTACAATTTTCAACCACAAGGTCCTTGAAGTTTATTTTTTCAACAAATTGGTCCCTCCATTCATCTGCAGTTACCTAACTAACGAGATGGTGCTCACATAGCCTGCTCTTGCCACATCATCATCAATCAGGATTTGACACGTATTTTAAAAAAAAAATCACTTAAAAGACCCCACGTCACTCAGTAGCTCCCTTTCTCGATCTGACCTTCTTCGTCTCTCTGCTGCTGAAACAAAAGCCTAACAATTGTTAATAAAACAGATCTGCCCCCCTCACATGGGGCTGATCTGATGAAGCACAAGAGTTTCCGTGTCCTAATTGTACGTGGCTTCCATTTGGGACCAATATTTAGCCACTTCATGGAGCAGATATACCTGGCGTTTGTTTCCGAAATGTTGGAACATTTCGGGCATATTATAAAAAATTATAAATTAATAATTTTTTTATATCAAACAATTTTTTATTATTATAATATTCACTTAAGTCTTTTTCTATTCACTTTTTCACCAACTCTCACGAAATATCCTTACTTTTTCATCAACCCCAATAACCCAACATTTCCACCACCCCAAAATTTCCACAAACAAACACCACATACTATCATTGTGATTTAATTTCCTTATTAATTTATTTCCAATATCTTTGATCAGAGGTTTGTGTAGATTTTAAGTTCTAAACATTGTGTTTTTTTTTCCCGTGTCTTATTGTAGGAGGGAGTACAGAAATTCTTGGACACCGGTGACATTGTCATTCCTTGGAAGAAGATCCTAGAATTCGATGCTGATGTGTTTCTGAATAGGCGTACGGCAGTAGAGACCTAAAGTACAAATGAAGGAACGTGTGGAAAGGAAGCTCAAAGTCGACGTCAAGTTTTTTTGTAATGGTCTGTTTGTATACAATGAAAATAGGTAAAATATATATATGTATTTCCTTTTGCCTTTTGTCCATTCCTGATATCTAGAAAGCTCGTACAGTCATACTGTATGGAGTATTTGTCTTGAAAGTTGAACTTTTTCAGAGAGCAAAGATACCTAATGTTTATAAATCATGTCTTTTGTGAAAGTATAATATAGAAAACTAATGATTTATATTTTTTTTTGTCCTTAGTTAATTAGAGGGAAGGAGGAGATGGATCTACATATAGAGTCAAAGAAGCACATATAGAGAAGTAGATCGATTGAGCTAATTTGTACACTATCTCTAAAATGGTCTAACACTTAGAAAGAGGTGGAATAGTTTTAAAAGCTCCTGGTGAAATTATTACTCATTCGGAAAGTGAGCACATATTTTTAAAATGATCTAACACTTAAAACAAGGTGGAAGAGTTTTATAAGCTATAGGCGTAATTATTACTCCTTCAGGATGCGAGCACGCTATCTCTAAAATGGTTAATACTTAAAAAAGGCGGATGAGTTTTATCAACTACGAACGTAATTATTACTTCAGGATGCAAACACAATATCTCTAAAATGGTTTGACACTTAAAAAGAGATTAGAGAGTTTTATAAGCTACAAACATAATTATTACTCCTTCAAGATGCAAGCACAATATCTCTAAAATTGTCTAACACTTAAAAAAAGAGGTTGTGAGTTTTATAAGCTATGAGCGAATTATTACTACTTCATGATGCCATCACACTATCTCTAAAATGGTCTAACACTTAAAAAAGAGGTGGACGAGTTTTATAAGCTATGAGCGAAATATTACTACTTCAGTATGTGAGCACACTATCTCTAAAATGGTCTAACACTTAAAAAAAGAGGTGAAAGAGTTTTATAAGCTATGAGCGAATTATTAATTTATTATTACTTCAAGGTACGAGCACACTATCTCTAAAATGGTTTGACACTTAAAAAGAGGTGGAGGAGTTTTATAAGCTCAAGGCGGAATTATTTTTCTTTGGAGATACGAGCACATCTCTAAAACGGTCTAACACTTAAAAAGAGGTAGGAGAGTTTTATAAGCTCCGAGAGCGGAATTATTACTCCTTAGAGATGCGTGCACACAATCTCTAAAATAGTCTAACACTTGGAAAAGGTGAGAGAATTTTATAAGCTACGGACTGAATTATTACTCCTTTCGAATGCGAGTACATTATCTTTAAAATGGTCTAACACTTCAATAGAGGTGGAGAGTTTTATAAGATACAGGTGAAATTATTACTCCTTCGGAATGGGAGCAGGGAAGTTTTATATAAACTAAGTGCGGAATCATTACTCCGAGTTAAAGTTTCTTTTTTCTTGCCTGCGGGGAACTTGATTAATACTTTAGTTTGTAAGAAAAAAACGCAAATCCAGCACCATTTAGGTGTCTAAACAACGTGGAGGTGCTTCCTTTTGTACTGTGAGACAGCCTGGTGAAGGAATGTGGGGGCGCATCCTGTCGCACCGTCCCGCATTCCTTTTAAAGGACTTTTCTTGTCGGCCTCGCTCGTGACTCAGCTGATCCTGCACACATATGCAATAGGATTTAAATTTTATTTATATTTGAGGTGAAATATTTAAATGGCTTTAAACATTCCTTTTTCTTCCTTTCACCCATCAAGTTTTCGGGTTAAAGAACTATAATGGTCCATTGTTGGACCACCCGTTGTATTTATTTATAACACCCAAAATCATCTGTGCATTCTGCAACCACTAGACAAACACAAAAAGCATACAAAATTACACCCAGAACCACTGTGACGTCACTAACAATCCCTGCCTTTTGCCCTTTGGGGTTCCTTTATTGCCAGCACGTCGTTTGATACCCGCCATGAACTTTGCTGTAAGAAAAAAAAAAAGTCCCTCTCCGCAACACGACAACTCTTTGTGACGACGGCGTTTCATATCCTACTGTAAAAACTTAAGAACACCTCTGGAGGATGTTCGTCGAATCTTAAATTCGACCTTGTTCGGTAAAATAATAATTCAGCCTAAAATCTCTGCAAAGCTGCTGTTTTTGTAGTCTTTTGGTTGAATTGTGATGTACTTTTTTTATTTTTTTTAATCTTTAAATATTTAAATATTTAATAAAAATAAATAAATAAAAAATAACTTTCAACGACATCATTATTTTTTTACACATCATCAATCTCTACACAAACACCATACAACTTTAATATCATTTAAAAATTCACAAAACTCTTTAAATCCTACAAAGCTCTTCAAAACGAACATAACCCTGGGCTATCCCGAAACCTTGTGAGTTTGTTTCTGTTTCCAAACAACTTAAGTGGAGAGTCGAGGCTGAGTCAACCCGCTAGTGTTTTATTTTAAGGGGTTGTTTGTTTATCAAAATTTTGAGGAATCTTTTGAACGTTGAAATTTATTGGAGTTGGTGAAAAATTTAAAATATATGTGTAAAAGTTAAAAATTTTAAAATAGATTTGTTTGGTTAGAATTTTTGGGACTCCAAATTTTTGAGCAAACAAACGTGTCTAAGAGGGTGTTCGGTTAGAAAGTTTTTTGAGAATTTTTAGATGATATTAACTTTATTGATACGTGTGTTTTAGTTATTTTTATGTAGTGTTAAAAATAATGTTTGGTTGTACAATTTTATGTATTACGAGAATTCTAAAAAATTCGGAGAATTTTGTTTAAGCCAACGTGCCCTAAGTTAAAACAAGTATAAACCCTAGAGCTTTAAATAGACCCCCGAGTCTATTGCTGTCTCCCTCCGCAGCCTAAGCACGCGCACGCTCAGCTCATTTCTCTGTTTGCTGTCTTTAAACCCTATATAGGGACACCGGACAGGGTTTAGATTCAGATCAATCTCGATTCTTCATTTCTGATCCGAATTCGTTTCGGATCCTCGATACTTCTAACATGGACCTTCCTAGCCTCGCTGTCATCCTCCAAGCTGCTCTTAGCCCCAATCCGGATGAGCGTAAAGCTGCGGAGCAGAGCCTCAATCAGGTTCCTCGATCAATATTCATCTTTGATTCTCTTGTAACAGCACTACATGTTTTCTTCTGTCTAAGCTTTTCTTGGGGCAATCGGAATCGGAATTATGCTATTCATTTGCTCGTTTTATTTCGATTGTTTGTAATTTGTTGTTTTCTAGGGAGTTTGTTTCTCAAGAACTGAAAATAGATATATAGCTTACGTTCGCAGCATTCGAAATGAATTTCTATGTGAATTGTAGATCAGTGTGATGTATAGGAATTTTTTTTGTCTTGCTCGAACTTTTTGTGTGTTGCAGTTTCAGCACACGCCTCAGCATTTGGTTAGGCTACTGCAAATCATTGTGGATAACAACTGCGACATGGCTGTGCGCCAAGTCGCCAGCATTCATTTCAAGAACTTCATCGCCAAGTACTGGTCGCCTCATGAGCCTGGTACGGTACGCCATCCTTGTGCATCACCTAGTGTCTTAATCGGTAATTAATTTGTTTTTTTACAATTTGTGCATCTTGGGGTTGCTGTAGATGAGCAGCAGAAGATTTTGCAAAGTGATAAAGACATGGTGCGGGATCACATTCTAGTATTCGTAACCCAACTTCCTCCATTGTTGAGGTAAATTTTCAAACTACTATAGCTTTTGCTTATTTGTTTCTAACTTTCAAATTTTGTACATTTCAGTGCTTCTGTTGCATGCTTTCTGGGTTTTAGTTTGTGTAATTGTGGATGATGATGATTCTTTGGCAAAGCCTCATCCTGTAATATTTCTGATATGAAACCTCGCATATATATATATATATATATATATATCTTTGCAATTGTCGTGTTTCCCCCTGTATA